>CM077029.1:13171361-15571361 GCA_039090855.1 Macrothele yani | reverse complement strand
AAATTTCTTGTGTGCAATGCCACAGGAATTTTCACACAAGAACTGTGGGTGTTTGATCTAGTGCTGAATGTTCTGCGTGCAACAAACATTTATTTTTTATATTGTGTGTGATGTTTTTTCTTTTTCCATTGGCTAAGTAGAAAAATGTCATTGAAACTGTTGAAAGTTAGAGAATAAATTAATTCATTCTTTTGTTACTTTGATTGAAAATGTTGTACATTTAAAAGCATGATGGGAATTCTAAAAATATGCACTGAGTTGTTAACTTCATTTACTTCAGTTAGATGATTTGTAATATATTTAAAACCTGCATTGCAGAATAAAACCTTTCTGTTAAATGAAACAATGTAAAGTGTTTGAACAGTTAGGCATCCGAATAACATTTTTCTTAATTTGAATTTCTTGAAGATATTAACAGCTTCAACATATTTCTTGAGAAACCAACAGGAAGAAAATCCCTGGAAGAAATTTCTTCATTTGCTGTATAACGGTTTCATGCTTGAACATAAATTGGGAGATGCAGGTTCAATGTTCATTCCACGGTGATAAAATTTTCAAGCTTTCTGAAAGACACTTACAAAGAAAACAGTAAAAAGCAAGGCATCTATGTGCTAACAATTATATGCACATGATTCAAAATAGTAAAATTATAGCAGTAATCCGAATTCTTTGGTGCAAAATAGAAATCAAAGTTTCCAAGCTTTTGCACGTCAACCTGATGGCTTTTTCAAGAAAGGTAGAAAGCAAACTGCCTCTTAATCAGTTTGCTGCCTACCTATCTTGAAAAAGCCATTTAGTTGATGTGCAAAAGCTTGAAAACTTCGATTTCTATTTTATACCAGTAAATTTGGATTACTACTATAGTTTTACTATTTTAAGTATAGTTGATGTACAGTTCCCCATTATTAATTGTGTATATATCTTTCCTGTATTTACAAAGAATTATTTCTTCCAGGGATCCATTTACCATTGATTTCTATGATCTGAAACAATTTAGATAATGTCAACCTATTTCTATACATGGATGAGAAATGGTCATCAATGCTATGATGAAACATTAGATTGCTTCTACTAGAGCACATTTGGAATGCTCTTCAGATTTCTAAGCTACATCTGCTTACAGGTACATTCAGATGTTTGAAACTTTGTTGTCCTGGGTAGTGTGATAATAGCATGCTGAATCATAAATCAGGAGACATGGGCTCGATTCCCATTGCAGGTTTTTTGAAGTATGGCTACATGGGAAACAGTGAAAAGTGAGGTATAAATGTGCCAACAATGATTTATTTGCCACAGCTTGCTGTCAGTGACAGTGTGATCTATTCTGTTTGATGAATAGAGTTCCAAGTTAGTATTTATAATGCAGCACTGCTACATCACAAAACAAAGTCTTCAATTCTCAGTGATCTTACTTTTTATTGGCTGTTAAAATGATGTAGCTGTTGCCAGACTTGACTTAACTTCACATCACACACACACACGCACACACACACATTACTCCGGTAACCTCCTTTTCAACAGCAATTGAGTACTATCTAATTATTCATTACAATCTTCTTTTAAGAAAAATAAGTTCATTCTCAAAACACATAAAGAGAACAAAGCATTATTATACATTTAAAAACAGTACTGTAAGTACAGCTGAAGTAAAACACAATCTGCATCCCAAATAAGAAAACATGTCACACATTCTTTTCTTTCTTTCTCTGCTTTTTTTTCTTTCCTTTCTTAACATAACATTTTCAAAATATCTCTCTCTTACCCTTTGCATCACTTGTGCAGTTATGCCACAAGAAGGGTAGAAAAAAATTCGTACATTGCATTTTATACATAAATCAGAAATGTGTTCCTTCATTAACCAGCAATGAATATCATTAACTAGCAATGAATGCTTTACAGTCTATCATCTAATGTAGACTGTGAAGCATAACTTGTGACAGTATCATACAACACATGGGTGGGTAGAAAAGTTGTAGCTTCGGCTCACCATATTTTAGCCAACACATTTTTAATCTCAATGTTTCATTACCAAAAGTAAGTTACTTGAACAACATAAAATGTATTTAATTCACTTACAGCTTGATTGTAAAATCTAGAGGCCAGAAACGTCAGATAAAATAAAATAACTCAGAAGAAGTGAATACATAAAAGTAAAGTTCTTAGAGCTGGAAGTTCATTAAATAGGTTGTTTAAACATAAAATGTATTGCTCAATTAACAACATGGTGGCAGTGCATTATTGTGCAAGCGCCAAAGTTTTTTGTCATGACCAACACCTGTAGCTCAGATACACATAGCCACCAACTTTTCAAAAAAAAAAAAAAAAAAAAAAAAGATTTTTAAATTTCAGCATTTTTACTTAGATTTCAATGAAATAAAATTACTTTTCTATAATACATATTTAATGAATTGAAAAAGCATCCCAACAAATGTTTGATATTTTCTATTTGACTTTTGAAAAAACTAAAAAGCAAGCAAACACTACACCCAACTTGGAATCAAGGCATCTTGGAATCAATGAAAGGACACTACAAAAAGCACCTAATCAGTAAGTTGCTCTTTGAAGAAGAAATTTTGGCAGCAAGTGCCGATGAGTTTTGAAAGAAATCAACAATAAAAGATTGCATCTGTATGATAGTTGAAGCATGATAATCTTTTTTTTTTTTATTGGAGGTTTAACGACCACCGTGAGCAAATCAATGGGCTATAAGCAGTCGCCCGTCCCTAATTTAGGGTCACTGGTTCCAGGGAAAGGAGAGAGCCAGTGCCGTAAGACAAACACAACATCCATGCCTGACCGGGATTCGAACCCGGACCCCTTACAGACGAATAATCAGAGGCCAGAGCCTTAGACCACTGCGCCACCGGGGCGGCTGATAATCTTTGCAACAGTGCATGCAGGAGAAAGCTAGCTTCGGATTTTGATCTTAGCCGAGCCACAGCAACACCTCTACCTATCAACACTTTTACTAATGATGATGATGAGGTTGATAGATTCATACAGCTATTTGCTAAAATTCTCAGATGTGAGACGTTTGATGGCAACAATGTATTGACAAAGTTGCAAATTTACAATATATGTTGTGAAAAGAACAACTTTAGCAACAGCATAGCTTTTGACTGAGGACCAATGTGGTTAGAGCAGAAAGCCGATGCCATCACGAAAGAACTGTTGTTGTTAAAGACTCTGTGAAAGATGGTACAAAGCAAAGTCTCTCAAAACTACATTAACAAAAACTTCCATGTAAACCAGTGTAAAGGCCACGCCAATAAGACAGTGCATATTACTATGAACATATGTAGTACATATTAGGTACTTATTTATACACATTTTGTAAGTTTAATGAAAAAAACAATTTATATTATATTGAATTCCTCTTTCTTTGGCTATGACTAGTAACCAAAATAAAATGTACTTCCTTATCTAGAATTTTCATTTTTCTAATGGCATCATGGTCCCAAATCGATCATGCAAATGAGGTTTTATTGTATATTAATACACAAAAGTCTCATTAGAACTACCAAGGCCGCCCGGTAGCACAGTGGTCTAAGCGATGGCCTCTGCTCACTCGTCTGAAAGGGGTCCGGGTTTGAATCCTGGTGAGGCATGGGTGTTGTGTTTGTCTTGCGGCACTGGCTCTCTCCCTTCCCTGGAACCAGTGGCCCTAAATTAGGGATGGGCTACTGCTTATAGCCCATTGAGTTGCTCACAGTGGTCGCTAAACCTCCACGGAAAAAAAAAAAAAAAAAAACTACCAAGAAAGAAACAAAGGTTTCTCAGGCATCAGTCAGGAAGCATTAAGGCTTCGCCCTCAATTTCATATACACTGAAGAGCTAAAACATCATAACCAGCACATCTTTACACAAATCGAAGCAACTGCAGTTAAATGACAAAGCGTGTAAAGGTCATGAAATGGTATCAATAACACCTGATACTGAGCTCTATTAATCAGTGTTGTTCTTCAGATGAGAAAGGAGGCAGACTTAACTGAGTTTGACAAAGGCCATACTGTAATGGCCAAACAACTGCGTCAGAGTATATCCGAGACAGCAAGACTTCTGGGGTGCTCATGGTCAGCCGTGGACAGTACCTTCAAAAAGTGTTCCGAGGAGGAGAAAAAACCGTGAACCACTGGCAAGGTGCAAGGTGTGGGCGAACCATGGCTCAGCAACGTTAGAGGTGAGCGAAGGCTATCCCATATGGTACAAGCCAACAGAAGATAAACTGTGGCACAAGCCACCAGTATTTTGAATGCTGGTGACAGGAGTAATGTGTCACAACACACAGTAGTACACCGAACTCTACTGAAAATGGGGTTGCATAGCCGCGGGCTGCTCTGAATGCCCATGCTAACCTAAGTTCACCATCAAAAGCACTTACAATGGACATGACAGCATCAAAACCGGATCTTGAATGATGGAAGGTCATCTGATCTGATGAATCTCGTTTCCTGTTTCACTATGTGGATGGCCAGGTATGTCACTTACCTGGAGAAGTGTTGCCACCAGGATGCACCATGGGATGAAAACAAGCAGGTGGAGGAAGTGTAATGCTTTGGACAATGTTTTAATGGGAAATCCTGGGTTCAGTCATTCATGTGCAGGAAACTATGTACAATGTCTACCACCTACCTAAACATCATTGCAAACCAGGTTTGTCCTTTCATGGCAATGGTATTCCCCTCTAGTAATGCCTTCTTTCAGCAGAATGACATGCCACACCACACTGCCTTGGTTGTTTGAGAATGATTTGTGGAACATGAGGACAACTTCCAGGTATTGGCCAGGCTTCCAAATTCCCCCAGATATCAATCCAATCGAACATCTGTGGTTTGAGTTGGAACAACAAATCTGATCTGCAGCGGCTCAACCATGTATCTTACAAAAGTTAAAGGATATGCTGGTAACATATTAGTACCAGATACCAAGGCACTTTTTGAAATTTTGTGGTGTCAATACCTCGCAGGGTAAAAGCTGTTTTGGTGGAATGTGAAGGACCAACTTTGTATTACGCAGGTGGGCATAATGTTTTGGCTCTTTGGTGTATTTTCACCAATGTTCTAGACACAATCCTGCAACAAATGCCATGTTGCATACAATGTGCAGATGATATTTTCTTAGTCAAGGAATCAAATTAGTGGTGGCACAAGATTTACATATCTGAATAACAATACTAGACGAGCATGCTGGACTACAAATTTTCTGAAGACTGAATACATGGTCTGTGGTCCAGACTCTACAGACGCACCCACACTGAGGCTGGAAAACTGAATGCTTGACGAAAAAGAAGATTTAAGTAACTTGGCTCAACTTTTGAGAAAGGTGGAACATGGACTCAAGACCTGTTGAACAGTGAAAGCAAAACAGCATTCTTGACACAAGGTGACAGAGGTATTGTCTGCCCATCACATGCCTTGAAGGCAAAAAGACTATTGCATAAAAGTGGCATTCAACCAAATCCACCCACAAGAGAGAAATTTTGATCCATATCACAGAAATGAGAGCAATAAGGTGGATGCAGCAAAATACACTAACAAACTTGATAGAAAAAAAAATCCCCCAAAACAGAAAAATGAGAATGTGGAAGGTGTAAAAGAGAAAATGAAAGCATCCAGACTAAAATAGCTTGGGCCAATTAAGAGGGCAAATTCTGGCAATATTTGCAGAAGTGCCTCACAATGAAGTTTGAGGGGAAAATACTAAGGAAGTGGCCTAGAAAATCCTGGAACCAAGTGTTTATGAAGGCATTGGTATGCAGAGCGATAGTGGTAATGACAAAGAAAAGGACACCAGAACCCCTAACTGCACTATATTGGAACAGAAAAGATGACCGACATTGCATGAACTATTTGCAATTTTTAATGTCACTGGAAATCACATTCATATGAAGATGTAAGCTTGCCACCACTTCAATCATGTTAAAATAATGTGCATTCTTTTCACCACTGAAGTATTGCCATAATTTTTGTTCCAATGAATATCTGGTTCAACAAATAGCATACCCTTTCTACTGCAATAAAGCACACTGATAAAATGAAAGGTATTTTCTGGTTGAAATGAATGTTTCCATGGGATTTACATTTCAACAAAGCATCCATCGGAAACCACATTTTCTGCTTCAATTTTCCAGCCACCAGATATTGTGATTTCTTGTTGGAATAAATTGATTCCAAGAGTTTCCCATTCAAGTAAAGCTGTAATCATTCTGATGCCAGAAATCATATTTCCTGGTCAAAATGAATAAAATATCAAAGTATATGCATTCAAACAAAACTGCAATTCACTGCACCCACGGGAAAATATTTTTTAGTCAAAATAAACAGGGCTTGCAAATCTTCCTGCCTCAAAAATGACAATTTCTAGTCAAAATAAATAATTTTGAGAAATTTGAACTCAAGGTTGATATACTACTTCATTTAGGTGCCAGCAGATGCAAAACAGAGTATGCTTTGGTGAAATGTGAACATAAAACAAGATAATAAATAAATTTCAAAAAATCAAGAGAACTTTTTTTTCTGCATTGAATGTCTATTTTACATAACCACAAATATCAGGTAATGATGACAGTTTGGAAAACTAACATTTTATGTGTTCAGAAAAACTATTTCTGTTTTTCTTTGTACAAAACATATAACAAAGTCATACAAAAAGAAAATAATTTTTCATTTTTTCAGATTCTTCACAAGAATTTCTGAAAAACTGGCAGATTGGAAAGTGGAGCAAAAAAGCAGAAGGTGTGCACAAAATTGGGAATCAAAGCAGTACAGTTAACAGCTATGGGTATGTCTTCCAAAACACAAACACTTAAAACACGCATTTGGTAATAGATTTGAAAACTAATTCTTTTACATATAATACATTGCGACAAATAATCCAGTGTCTACCTGAAAGTTATTATTAACATTACTTACATTTTTTAAATTAATAAATAAACAAAAGAACAAAAAAATTGCCTGTTATTATTTTAATTTTCATTACAACTAAAGACCCACTTATATCACAAAAATTTAAAATGTATCCGCTTTCAGCAACACTTATTCAATTAACAGTTAACTAGATTCACATTATCCCTACTATATTCCTTTGCATTAACTGGTAACCTAAGGGAAAAAACACAAGTTCAAGTACATGCTACAAAAATTAACACATGTGAGCATCAGCAACAGAACTACAGCCAAATTACAAAGCAGTACTGTGAAAATCATCACATTGGCACATAAAAGATGTAATTAAGTACATAATAAAAAGTGGTGAATTCTACTGAAACAATTCAAATGCATTGCCAAAATTTTACACAATTCATATGAAATGTACACTGACTTGCTAAACCATCACTTACAATGAGTGGGTCATCACAAATGAGGCAACAATAACTGGAAGTAGACTTACGTGAAATTCAGTGAACACCCAGTTTCTTATGAATAGCATAAAAAAATTCACATATCAAGAGTTCCTAAGGATCACACAAAGGCAAGTTTCTGTTCTGTCCAGTGCAATACACTGATTGCTCACTGAATTATGGCCACTCCTATGCAAAGTGAGTTACACCCGATACTAGTGTAATGACGAGGAGGGTGTGGCTTGTAGGCTAAAGAGGTGTACATAAGTGGTTGGTGATTCAGTTGAGAGCAAAGTTATGGATGTGATAGTTAAAGCCAAGAATTTATCAAAGTTCACAAAAGGCCAAATTGCAGGTGCACAATAGGTTGGTGAGTCCATTTCAGAAGATATTTGGGAGGGGGGACTCAAAGAAAAGATAGTGTGGGTTGCTTGAGGGCCTCTGTGGTTGAAGTGCACCAGAAGTGGCACCAAAATGGTAAAACAGCCAACTAGTGACAAAACTGTACAGCAGGCGTGTCATTACATGTGGAATTCAGCCTATCCATCTTTTCTTTGAGCACCTCCCCCCTCTTTAGTCCTCCCCCCAAATATCTAAGCAGTTAGAACACATGCTAAGTGCAATCATTTAAGATTTTTTGGGAGCTTGAATAAACATACGTGGATTTTAAATTCACAGAAATTCTGTCATAAAAAATGTATTTTTTGTTAAATTTAGCGTTGCACTGTTCTATGAAATGGAGGGAGTTCTCTGAGTGAATGTCTAAGAGAGTAGTAGAAAAACACAATTTTTGCAATTATAGTTTAGGGAGATGAGAGAGAAATATTCCTTGTCAGGTTAAAAACAATAATTCAGAAACAGCCAAATTGCAGGTGCACAAAAAGCCAAATATTAATCATAGTAACACAGCACTCGCCAGATATGTGGCACAAGGAACTGTCCAACCGGATTGGAAAAACATTAAGTTGCTACACACACCTGCCTCTGTATACTCATTGCATATAACTGAAAGTTTATACATCGAGGTCTTTGGGGACGGATGCTGTAACGATAATTCCCCAATTGAATTACACAGAATTTGGAAGAGACTCGTTACAGCCATGAGCTTACATAACATTTCTTGTTAAATTTGTAAGTTATAACAAATATATGTATTTTGCACCCTGTTTATCATATTTCCACATGGACATCATCTGATTCGTGATTTAGCATTGAAATGATGGCAACAGAGTGACACCCTTGCGACGCTATTCCATACCTTGTACGTCATCATACTCGGACATATATATGGGAGCGCATGTGAAGCAGCGGCTCTCCTCCATCTGCAGACGGGTCGATTGTCGACCCGAAACTACTCATTGATTTTTAATCTTGTAAATATCTGTCGTTTTTAAAATTAAACATATCGTGCAAAGACGGTGTAAGTTCTTTAATGTATTGTATATGCACGACATCTTCATTAAGACTATTAAAAAAGGTTAAAAAAAAAAAAAAACATAAGTAAGCTAAAATTGCAAAGAAATAGTAACTTGTTAAAGGCCATAAATTCATATCTATGGTTACTCCATGCACTAACAAATACTATGCATAGTATGCACCTGAAAATTTCTTTTTTACTCTGGATAACATCACCCGCATCAGGTGAATTATACATGAATGGAATTTTTGAATTTTTTGCCAAAATGTCTGTCAAGAACTCCTAAATTTGCCCCCGGTGCTTAGCCACCTAATCCCCCCCCCCTTCAGAGCTTCTGGCATCGCCACTGATGTACAGGTGGTGAAAGGTGGATGAACGACAGGTGTACTGCCTTGTACAGGGCAAATTGGTGCAGCACAGTTTTGTAGTTGACTGCACAATACAATATGTAGGAAGTGTGGCGCCGATTGCATTCTTAGCAACTTGCGAAAAAAGGTTTAGCCAAAATAGTGGCAATTACTTTTGTACTGTTATAACACTTTGGCAAAAGAAATCAAATGCAGTGAATGAGTTGGCGAAAACTTTAAAAAAGCCAGAGCAAATGGGTCAAGCAGAAACAATATGCCATGTGACTATGTGCCGCGCACTATTGTTGATGGGTTACAAGAGCAGATGCTCTATGCACCACCCTCTTCTAACAACAATAGATCTATGTAAATGACTGTTCTGGTGCCAGCTGCATGCAGACTGGATAAAATAAGATTGGAAGCAGATATGCTGGTTTGATATGAGTCTGTATTTGGTGTCATCAGCACAAGGCTATAGATCTCTCATGCATAGCTTCAATTATCCAGGCCAGTGGGGGTGGGAGTGTATGATAGGGGGCATGTTTAGCTTGCATGAACTAGGACCCCTACTGCATGTGGACAAATGTGTGGATGCCAGCTACTACCAGGGACTGCCTTTAGACCATGTACATTCCACACAGATACCAACCTCTAGAAGTTGTTTTCAGTAATAAACATGCCGTGTTTCAGTAATATTCAGTAATGCAGCACACAGCAGCAAATTTGGGTATCTAGCATGGAAATGAATTCCAGTCAGCCACAATAATTATAAACAAACAAAAAATACATTAAACAATAATTTACTAGTGGCAAAATTAAAAATGAAATTTTAAAGGGTGGGAACAAGCTAAAATGCAAACATTTATGGGAAAATTTAATATTTAATAACAATACAGGGCAGTGGAAACATCATGAGAAAAAAAACAAAGATTACGGGAGAGATCTGCACTACTTCCGATTTCTGTCTCAGGAGAATTTTCCTCCATTTTCAAGCTGATATACAAACATTTATGCAAAGAATTATAGCTAACAACCATACTGGATAGAGGAAATATCGCGAGAAAAAAAAATCAGTATGGGCGAAATCTTCACTCTAACTTCCGTTTTTGAAAGTTTTGAAAGATGAAATTCCTTCCCATGATAAAAAAAAATGGTTCCCCAACTACCACCCCTATCCCGAAATTCTACTCAGTATAGCATTGATATCGAAACAACCCAAACAATGATGATGGTGTAGAATTCTGCGATTCCGCGGAAGAATCTCATGGCTGTTTAAGAAGCAGAAAAATCAAGTGTCAATTTTTCGTAATTTCGCCGCAACATTCGTACTTCCGTAATTCCTACCAAAATTTCTTAATGTTACAGAAAATCCGTAGTGGTTAGTATCTATGCACTCCACAATGCTGTATATCCACTCAGAGGGCAATAGTTCCTTCCAGGATGATAATATCCAATGTCATTGGGCGTGTCTTGTGGAGGAATGGTTTGACGAACATGCTAATATGAGACATCTTGAATAGCTCCCAAACTCACCTGATCTCAACTCAAATGAACATCTGTGTGACACTGTGAAATGCCGGGTGATGCAGTTGGACACACTACCCCATAATGGAAGTGTAGACAGCAATAAAAACAGGCTGTGTACAGATCTACAAACACCTTGTGGAATTGATACAACACCAGGTGGCAGCCATTCTCTGGGTAAAAGGAGGAGCCATGAAAGTATTTGGTACATGATCATAATTCAGTGAGCTCAGTGTATAAAGTAATATTACAGAATCAGTGTTGAAATGACTATGTATATTAACGAAACTACTGTTAACTGATTGCAAAATAAATGGCCGATTTTTTTCCGTGTTTGAAGGCTGGTTGGCTGACCCCTGATGGGGCAATGCTTACACTACACAGTGGCTTTAAACACTTGGACCAAAGATCAAGGGAGGTGGTAGATTTGTTTATGTGATAAGTTAACCCCAGGATCAACAACTTAACATGAATTCCGAACCATGGCAAAATGTTTGGTGGCAGAATTGGGATCCTACAGCCCCAAGTCATGTATGTTAATCACTACACCACTCACAGCTGTCTGAAGACAGGTTTGTCCCAATGAAATTGTTCCATAATTGCGTGCAACAAAATCAATAGAAACCTAATTTTTATTACCCACTTTAAGCACGAACACTCTATTTTGAGTACAATATATTGCTATTAACTGCTTCTCTAACATAGAAGTTAACAACTTAACCTTTTTTGGATCATGAGCTAGCACATGAGAAATAAAATTCGGTGTAGATGGGTTACAAGAGCATCCGCTCACAGTGTTGTTGTAGCTAGGATACATCAACACTGTGAGCAGATGCTATGTGTTGCTGTATCGTAACAGCAACACAGCGCATCTGCTCTTGTGCATGTTGGGTTAACGAGCTCCAGTTATGGAGCAGTTGGATTAACCAGCTCCATAACTGGAGCTCGTTAATCCAACTGCCCACTACAGCAACTGAAGATTACCTGCACAAGATCTCCACACAATGGAGAATTCTTACATATGCCTCATCCACTGTTTTGCAGTCTGTAAATGCAGCTATCTACTAAAACTTCCTGAAAGTTTGTGGAAACATTACAGCTATGAATTATTGTGAAACTGAGAGGTAGTTTGACAAAAATAAGCAGTGCTGATGAATTAAAATGAGTTGATACTCTGTCACAAAGCATTTGACTTCATGGATCATAACACAAAATCTGAATGGCTATCAACTCTTCCTCAGCAACTTGATTTATTAGACTTCTACCTACTCACTTTAAGTCCTACTATCCCTTCAAGCATCAATAAAAGTTTCTTTGGTGAAAAGTTTCACTAACCCAAGATTTCACAAAATCCTTGGAAATAAAATTGTCCAATCTATTGATTCCAGGAGTTAAAAATTCTTTGTAATTTGCCAATAATTACTCCACTTAAAATAATTTTGCATTTTGTAAGGAGAAAAGCACTGAATCTAACAAATCTTTTTCTGAGTTGGAATACGAAATATGGCACCTGCAGTTACAAATTGTACAAAAACCTGGTAACAATTTAAAAGTTAACTGTTACCATAATTTTAAAATGACAATATATTTTCAGCACCAATCACGTGGGATTTCATAACTTAAACTGGCACATTAATTAAGTTTTGATGTTTCATAATGATTTTCTATGATACACATGAAAAATTATACATTAACTTTGAGAGTTTCTACGTGTTTTCTTCTGCAGTTTTTTTGCTTGGTGTTCTTGATATTCCTTCGACGCAGTGTTTGACCTCATGTCCAAAATTACCCGTAGTTTCTTCACAATTGCCTGCGCTGTCTGATTGTCAGCTTCAAAGGAGTAGTTCTTGAACTCTGTCCCATTTTGACGAACGATTCGGAAGACAGATCTGCCAGCATCTAGGTTTTAACATGACATCAAGAACAATAAATCAGAATCATTAATTATGATATACAGATGGTGTTTAGGTGACTAAACAAAAAAAATGATATTTCAATATAGTCATATTCTGATTTACAATGCCTGTTCATTCATGCATTGTGAACTAAGGTTACCATGAAATAGCTCAACAACATTTACATATGCGCATTAACTATGCTATATATTGCATGTATTTATTACATCGCATAAAGTACTATTAAATTAACATAAAAACTACTGTACTTCACGTTATTTTTGGTTCAATATATAGTTCTTTCTGGCGTGACCATAATAAGAATTGCATTATAAAAGAATATATCATACAATTCATGAAAAATAAAATTATAGGGCTACTCACAATGTTTCCACCATGTATGTACACAGGAGTGGCTTCATAGCTCTTGTGCTACAACTCTGCTTGTTGTTGTAGTTCCGAAAAAATCCTTTGCGAAAATTTTTGCGTCGTCAGGTAATCAATTAAAATATTTAACATATATAGGTAACACAAGCTGCAATTCCAAGAACGGACCGAAGTCAAATGTACAGAACATCATGAACGACAAAACGACCAGCTAACCCAGGTCAAACGTACAGGCATCATGAACGACAAAAAAGATTAGATAACAACATGAATCATGATAGTAAAAAGGTATATAAGTGAAATGAAGTAAAAGACAAGAATATGATCAATGCCTTCAAACCATATAACCATACCGGTTTCAGCATATTTCAATGTCATCCTCAGTGGTACAAGCTATTACGAGTCATGTTCGCATGAATGCACTTACAACTATTCCAAGTATGCTGAATACACATAAGATGCACCGGTCACACCCTTCAGCAGCAACACGTAAAGCATCATGATATCTAACATCAGAGGCGCCATCTAACACTCGAGAACAGTGTTTTTGTTCCTTTGTGCGCAATCAACTTTATTATTTTGTTTTTTTCCTTTTTTTTACATGGAAATTGTTTCTTCTTCCATTTTTTGTTCAACCTCTATCGGGTATTTCCATGCATATGGTAAATCTATCGGTACATTATCATTACAGTTCTTGCCTCTCGTCTTTACAATAACTATTTTTTCGGAATTACGACGATGGGCGGAGTTGTGGCACAAGAGCTAAGAAGCCACTCCTATGTACATAACATGGTGGAAACATTGTGAGTAGCCCTACCGTTTTATTTTTCATGAATTGTATGATGTATCCTTTTATAATGCAATTCTTATTATGCATAGGGTCACGCCAGAAAGAACTATATATTGACCCAAAATTAACGTGAAGAACAGTAGTGGTAACATTTTTACGTTAATTTAATAGTATGAAATAGCTCCTAATGTGAGCAGTAGGATTTTGAAAACTTTCTTTCAATACAGTTGAAACTCACTAGATTTTATTTAGTAATGGAGCCATGGCAAAATCTTACTGATGAGATAACTTAACAGTAAAAATTTGCAACATGGGAATTACTAGGATGGCATAAAAATTACTTATTGTCAAGTCCCGATGACGGGTTGGTGTGAAACCCTAAAATCTGACTATAAGTAATTTTTATGTCATCCTAGTAATCCCCGCATTGCAAAATTTTTTACTGTTATCTCACTAGATTTTTCTAGAGAGTTGACAGCAATGTCTCAAAGTATTTACACAGACACAGAATTATCAAAACTTGGTTGGAGAGCATCTGGAAGACACAGTGTAATTTTCAAGAACAATTACCATTATGTCTTACTAGAAAAGAGTTTAATCAATGCATCCTTCCATTTCTTACTTATGATTCAGAGACACAGACCTTAGCCAAACAAGACATACAGAGGCTGCAGACAACTCAAAGAAGCATGGAAAGATGAATGCTAGGTGTAACCAAGAAAGATAGGAAAACAAACTCACGGATCAGGAAAATGTCAAGATTTGATGACATCACAATCAAAGTAAAGACATTCGATTGGCAATGATGTGGACATTTGCTAAAAGAAGTTATCGCCATTGGACAAGTGAAATACTAGGTACATCCAAGGAACAGGAGAAGACCCAGAAGAAAGACCACATGAGAGATGGCTGGACAAGATTCAAAAGCATACTGGAGCAACATGAAAGAAAACTGCTCAAGACAGAGAGTTGTGGAACAGAATGCATTGATTAAACTTGAGGGAGACCTTCATCCAGAAGTGGATTGAGAACAGTTGATGATGATGATTAAAATGCCCAAAGACTCTGTTTATACATTAGTTTGACCAATATTTTCTTCAGAGAAATAGTTTCCACACTTCAATGTAATGAAATGCTTAAAAATTTGGAAAACACACAGTAACACGGACAAAAACTATGGGTATAATTACACACTGAAAGAAACAACTTCTAAATCTACACTGCTTCAGACTGAAATTACTCCATTCAATAGGAGGATTGGCAAGCATATCAGTCTGTGTATGCCAAAAGACATGATATGAAATTAATTCAATTACCAGGTCTACCATAAATGCCTGCAAGAAATAAAAGGACAGAATGGGCAAGTCATATGCTACAGACCCTGTACATTTCTGTTTAGTGAGCTGCAAAAGAGTGCCAAAAGTGGATATTTCTTCAGAAGTGTAAAAGATGCATTCCCAACTTTACCATCAACCACATAAGTGGCTGGGTTCATCTGAGTACAGTCGACAATAGGCTTATGTGAGGCTGAGTCACTTACCTGCCATATTGTGGCACATCATGGGACATCATTACAGAGAAGTAGAATGCGTTTGGTACCATTGGTTTGGTACCAATGCAAGATGGCACCTATAAGTCACTGTAGATGAACATTGTAGATGTCAAACACACATCAATGTGGACACACACATGTATTCACCAATAGGCAGTTGTAAACCTAGCAGCAACTGTAATGACTTTTCAATATACTATAGCTGTAAATATGGTCATTCCCATGACAACCTTGAACATTGCCAAGAAGCACAAGAAGGAAAGACTGTGGTACCAGCTGTTTCCCTGCAATTTGCCACAAGTAACTGTCAAACTCAACAAGATAATATCTTGTTGAGTCATCAGAGTAGAACTGCTCAACACGAAGAAAAGCAAGATGTCATGCTCTGACTCTACCTAAGGTCTGATTACCATCAAATCTACATCTGGAGATGATGTAGGTAATAAATGTATGTAGCATTCTTCCCAAAACATAATACTGTTCACTCACAACATGTCTTCATCTGGGTGTCATTAATTGTGACAGTAAGTCTTCTTTGATACTCCTAACAGAAAGTGTCACCCATGTGAAAGTTTGCATCCCCACCCCCCAAAGGACTTTTTTGTTAAAATCGCTTTTAGTTCACCTCTTTACTTTCAATATGCTTTATGTCTTGTGTGCTTTCTTCTTTTCAATTTTGGTCTTTTCAGGTTACATTCAACCAGCTGGCATACTGTGTTCTCCTGGAATGACTATAGTTATGTACCTGTTTGTTGTTTACCCTCTTAACCTAGACATGGTTAATTTGAGTTTTTCTAGTTTTCTAGCACCCCTCTCATATGCTATTACATGGTGTACTTTCACCTTAAACCCTATATCTGCTACAAAAAAAAAATAATTAAGAAGACAAATAAAAATAAAGAAATAAAAAGATAAAACTAACAATCCTTATCTTACGCAAATTCTAATGATTTTTGTTTTCCTTTACTTCTCTTTCCATAACCATCACGGCCACGTACTTTGAATTCACCAATTAGTGAATTTCCATCTCCAGTTCCAGTAATTATTTCATGACTTAAAACCTTTGCAATCAAATACTCTAAAGTTTGTCAGAGTTGAAATTTTTCTGACTTTTCCCTTTCTGTTTGCACCACTTATTTCAAGATCATGTTAAGGATGTTTCTGTCTTCCAAAGCTATTATCATTTACATTTCAGATTGTTGATTCTCTGTGTTTCTGTAACTTTGACTTCATCCACTACATTGCCTATATCTTTTCTTTTATTGTTCCTCCCACATTACAAGATCTTGTAGCCTTTTACAAATTTCCTTGCTTGATTCCATTCCATCTTCTCTTCTGCATACAGATCATATTTATTTTCTTTTTCTTCAGAATATCTGCCCATTTTTTATTTTTTAGTAAAAAGTACTAATACACCCTGATTCATAAAGAAGTATACAGTTTCCAAATGCTATAAAACAACAACAATTGAAAACATGGACCACAACTGCGAACCGTTAGGTAAATGTACTCATAAAGTTTGTGTCCCGCTACTGAGGAAAGTGATGTAAGTGACAGCGCGCGTGTCACATGACTAGTCAGTCAAAATGGCAGCATCTGCAGTGGAGAAGGTGTTTTGTGTTCTTGAATAGAGCAGAACGGAATCTGTAACTGTTGTGCAACGGCATTTTTGATCATGATTCGGAAAAGAACCTCCAACCAGAAAATCTATCTATGATTGGCATAAAAAATTTGAAACTACGGACTGTTTGTGCAAACTTAAAAGTTCTGGACGACCGGTTGTAATGGAAGGAGTCGTTGATAGTGTTTGCACTGCCATTCAACGAAGCCCAGGAAAATCAACGTGGAGGGTGAGTCTTGAAGTGCAGATTTCACAGCCCACTGTCTGGAGAATTTTGAGAAAGAAGCTGAAAATGATTCCATACAAAGTGCAGATGTTGCAAAATCTCACTGACCTTGACAAGACAAAGCGCTTTGAATTTTGTGCCGAAATGCAGCACCGTTTTGAAAACGACGATTTTACCGATCACTTAGTTTTCACCAATGAGGCTACATTTCATGTGAGTGGTCAGGTAAACAAGCACAATGTTCGCTTTTGGGGAACGCAGAATCCCAGATTTACAATGCAACACGTGCGAGATTCCCCTAAGGTAAATGTGTTCTGAGCTGTGCCCAAAAAGAAAGTGTATGGCCCCTTCTTTTTCATGAGAAAACTGTCATGAGAGGCTCTTTTCTGGATATGTCAAGTCTTTGGTTGATACCACAGTTGCAGGACGACAGTGACAATTTTATTCTCCAATTGGATGGTGCACCACCGCACTGGTTGGGCGACGTGCGAGATTATCTCGATGAACATCTTCCTCACCGATGGATTGGACGAGCCGCGGACTACAACATGCCACTGAATCAATGGCCACCCAGAAGTTCTGACTTAACACCTTGTGACTTTTTCCTGTGGGGCAGGACACGAAAAATCTCGGAAATTTTGCCCGTCCTCGAGGACGGTTTGTCTAAAAATGTACCCGTCCTCCTTTGAAAGTAACCCGTCAGACTCGTATAAATACCATAACTACGTAGAATTTAAATATAGTCATTCTTTTTCAGTTTTCCATTCAATAGTGGTTTAACTGTTGGAACTTTTTACATGTTATAGTTCCTTTGTGTGAAATGCAATTTCTCAGTTGGAAATCATTAGTATTTAATGCGAACAAATACCTCGGTAATCAAAAGCAATTCAAGGAAAAAGTTTTCACGTACCTCTCAGCTGTACGTGGTCGATGTTCGAATCTTTGTATGGCTGCTCTCATCAGGCTCTTGAGTTTAGACTTTTAAGAATTTAATCGGCACATTTTCTTCACGGGTCCCGAAATTGGATAGATAAATTAATTTATACGATGCATTTTTCTATCTGATTTCGGGACCCATGAAGAAAATGTGCCGACTAAATTCTTAAAAGTCTAAACTCAAGACTCTGATGAGAACAGCCATATAAAGATTCGAACATCGACCACTTACAACTGAGAGGTACGTGAAAAGTTTTTCCTTGAATTACATTTGATTACCAAGGTATTTGTTTGCAGTAAATACTAATAATTTCCAACTGGAAATTGCATTTCACACAATGGAACTATAACATGTAAAAGTTCAAACAGTTAAACCATTATTGAATGGATTTAACTGAAAAAGAATAACGTATATAAAGTATGTTTTTTAATCTTGATATGTCGAGAAATACGTGCGTATTAAATATCGTCACTTTACTGAATTTTTTTAATGTACATACAGAAAATAAATACATTTCTGCTTTTATAGCAAAAGGCTTGTTACACGGAATCTAGAATTTTCAACTGCAAAATGGCAAAAGATGATAGAATGAGATAGAATGTGCGGCATTAGGTACGATCGTCATCAAGGGCATCAGAAACATGTGGAAAACAGTAATGCACGTGAAGCCAATATTACGGCGGGCATCACACGTGCGAGACGTCAAGGTCACACATGAAGGGAAGAAGCAACCATTGTTTTGTTGGATTGGTTAATACAGTATTAACAAATGAAACTAAATAAGGGATGACTGGGGGGACGGAGATAGACGGGAGAGAAAGGAAGAAGAAAAAATGAAAAAACTGCGAAGTCGCTGTCCTTACAGTTACACATCCCACTTCAGGCGTAAAATTCACACGGGAAAACTTTGAGTGGGAATGAGGAAGCAGGACATTGGCTTAGTACGTTAAAATTTTGAAAGGGAGGGTGTCGCCGCGGAACTATTTTGCTAAAACAAAGAACGGCTTATCGCTTAAGAAAATGCATAATTTCATAAAACTGTGGCACTTGACATGCGCAAATTTAAAATTGGCAAAAAAAAAAAAAAAAAAAATGTAAAAAAAAAAAATTTCTAATCACAATCATACTGCAAGCTTGCGGAAAAAAGAGCCGTCCGCGCGGACGCCGTGGTCGGGAAATTAATCATCCGCAATGAATTCTTGACCGCCGCGGACGGGCGGTTTTGCGCGCCCTGCTGTGGGGGTATGCAAAGGACAAGGTACTCGCCCCTCCCCTTGCTGTTGATCTAGCGGAGCTGAAAGAGCTTATCACAGCCACTATCACTGCACTTGATTCAGATATCTTACCTTGCGCTTGGGGGAAATGGGTTACCTCCTCGATGTGTGTCGTGTGACTAAGGGTGCACAGATAGAACATCTGTGACTGTCTCTAAAAAAAAACTTGAAACATTCCCCTACAATTCTATTACAGGTAACATAAAATATCTTACATTGTTCTTGTTTTATAGTGCGTTGAAACTGTATACTTCTTTATGAATCACCCTGTATTTTATATCCCAGTGTGGAACTTATCACTTACTTTTTCAGTCTCTGTCAGAGATAATTCAGAGATACCTGTAGTTTATTTTTCATACCAACAGGGGGTTCTTACTGACTTTTGCTTCCAGGACATGCCCTAGCATTTTAGAGAAGCCATTCAATTTTCATGCTATTTGACATTTCATTTTCATGGCCACACATCCTCCTTGGCACCAACCACAGATTAAACAGTTGCAACTTTTTGTTTTCCATTGGTTGCTCTAATGTGTTACAGACAGCATTAGCAGTTGCTCTGCTGGAAAACAGACAATGATGAAGTTTGCTCTTCTGCCTACACAATTGTTAGGAAATTCTGGTCTTCTTCCACTGTTTAGGCCATTGTCCAGCCTTTTGTTAACATGTTCATATTAACTTCATAAATATTGCGTGGTTGAGTTGCTAAGTCTTGTATGGTTGAAGATGATAGTAATAAACACGTAATAACCAAATGATAATAATTGTATGCAAATAATTCTTGCGATTCGTAATTATGTCTAAAAAACTTTTATTCTTTTCTTCATTTAATTGCCTGCAAAGGTGGTCTGTTAGCTGTGCTAAGTTTCCTAACTCTCCCGCTTAAAACTCCAATTCCTTTTTTTTCTGTCCTGCTTTCGATCATCTCTCACGCTGTCGAGAAATCCCCTAACCTGCCGCTGCCGGTCCAGCTAAGACCTCCCAGCCTACTCTGGGGCGATTCCTTCGTCCTGCTATGTGCGACCGCTCACTCTCGAAGATCAGAGACAACTCTCTTCTCGCCTCTTCCTCCCCCTGTCTCCAAAAAATGCCCTTAAGCATATCCGAAAGTTCCCCCATGAGAAACAACCACACCGCCCTCGGTAAATCTCAAGCCTCAAAGTAAAATGTGAGGGGCTAGTGCATTAGTCGGCTGCATTGAAATTGAAACCTGTAAAGCATCAAAAAGGTGCGACAGAGTTAATCTCCATTCAACATACAAAGTGCAAATACTAATCTCAGACAAGTTGTCGACATAATAAAGAACCATGCATCCGGTGTCTAATGGGGAACTGACTCTCAGAAATTTCTCTCACGCTTTGTGGAAACAAAGGAAGTGGAGCACAAGATGGAATAAAAGTTGCAAAATTGGGATTTCATATGAAATCCTACAACCTAGTATAAAATCTCTGTAACACTTTACTCTGTTACTTTAGGAGGGGGCTTATACTGGATACTGTCAGCAAGAGCCATGCAAGCCAATACAACAGTGAAAACAGAGTTTCATACCATCTGGGAGATATATTTACCAAAGAATACTTTGGACGGATAACAAAGGCTGCTATGTGTAATGAGGCATTTAGACTTATTGTATTTTTCATGACAATAAGCATTAGGTGTAAACTATGGTTTCTCCTAACAAACTAACACAGCTGAAAAGAGAGTGGTAAAGAAAATCAAGTGGAAACAAGCAGATTCAGAGACATGACAGGATTAATAATGACGAAAAGGTATATATTATGGTTATTTGTATCATATATATTTCTGCACTACACATTTTTTACAATCCTATACGCCTCTTTGAGTCCAGTTGATATATTCAAGATACTTACTCAATGATTTTTACGTACCTTATTTTGAAATCTGTTCTGGAGGCTTCTAATCTTCCCTCTTTAAATCTTCAGTTCTTTAGGCCTAAGGTTGACCTAGCATGTTCATGTACACAACTTTCATTGGCACTGCAATTGATGTGTTTTATTATATTTTTTATATCCACCCTTATATTAAAAAAAACGTTTTTTATTATATTAAAAACGTTTTATTACATATCATTATATATTTTACATTTTTATTATATATTACGTTTTATTTATTATTAAAAAAACATTGTTTATTATATTAAAACATTAATTGCAGTGCCAATAAAAGTTATGTATGCAAATGTGCAAGGTTAGGCATAATAACACACATATGATGTTAGGCCTAAAGAATTGAAGAATTAAAGGGAGGAAGATTGGCAGCCTCTAGAACAAATTTCAAAATACGGCATGTAAAATCATTGAGTAAGTACTCTCAAATATATCAACTGGACTCAGAGTGGTATATAGGGTCCTGGAAAATGTGTGGTACAGAAATAAAAATATTGTACAGATAACCATAATATAATAGTAGAATAAAATGTCGACTGGACACGATAAAAACAAATGCAGTGCACAACGTACCACATGTTAAAATACTTTACTAATAAAAACACATTAGATATTTCGAAGACACATCGTCTTCATCATCAGATGATACAGTGTAATATTCCGAGACGGACACTGACTTAAATACTGTTGGGCTACGTCACAAACACATATGTCATGCCACCTATGAGAGAACAATGCTGAAAACAAAGATTTTCAAATACCACCTTAACACGAAGACCTACCAAATAACACATTTGTCCATGGTTTGGCTATCACTTTTGGTACATAATCATTACAACACCTGTGTCCAAATGAGGTAATACACAAACTTTCGTAAAAAGCATGAGTGATTGTTTACCTGGAGTGTTCAGGATAGTAACCTCATCCCACTTAGGGAAGTGGGATATGGACGTCACTAAACGAGACAGAGCAGTTGATAGGCTTCCAGTTTTGAGGCTATACTTGTGCTCTTTCATTCTGGTGCTTAAACACCTTTTAGTGGAGCCGATGTAAACTGTATCCTGTGCCTCCGGGTCGACAGCCTGTAGAGGAACTGAGTATATGCCAGACCTATGTTCCAATGTAGCAGTGTCCCAGTCCTTCCTAATCAAACTAAAAATTTTTCGTGTTTTGAGACCAATATTGATATTTAGTAGTTTACACTTGTTTTTCAAAATATTAGTGACTCTTGGAACGTACGGCAAAGAACTTACATATTGAGGTTTGCGGGTCTGTTGACTGAGTGTCGAAAGGTTAGAGTTTTTAATCTGTCGATATAGTCTGTCTACCACGGAGACTTCATAACCATGGTGTGCAACAATCTGTTTAATCTTATCCACTTCAAGATACAGCAACCTAGGGTTGGACGAATGAGTAATGGCTCTGCGTAGTAAAAACCTAATAGCGGAAAGTTTATAACTTAGAGGGTGGAAGGAGAGCATCGGAATAATATCAATGCTGGAAGATGGCTTACGATAAATGGAATATTGAATGTGATTAGAGGGGGTCCTTTGTAAAAAAAATCCAAGAAAGGAAGACAATTATTTTCTTCCATCTCAAGAGTGAAATTAATGGATTCATATTGAGAAGAAAAAAATCAGAAAATGTAACCAGGTCAGCTGCAGAATACGTCCAAAACATTATCCACATGCCTTATAAATAAAAGCGGTGGCATAAGATATTTGGAAAGGATGTCATTTTCAAGAGATTGGAGCAAAATTTCAGCAAGAATGGGGGATAGTGGGGAACCCACAGGTGCCCCACTATTTTGACAGTAAATAATATTGTTGTATTTGAAGAAAGACCTCTTCTATACCAGTCTCAGAGTGGAAAGTATGGCTTGAATCTCAGAAGTAGAAGTACCAAGAGCTAAAAGCCTAGCCTCAATGATATTATGGACTACATCAACCGGAACACTAGGGAACAACGCTTCTACGTCCAATGCAGCCATAAGAAATTTAGAATCATAATATAAAAACGGACAGATCCTTTCTAACGCTTGACTAGAATTTCAGACTGAAAAACTTGAATTAGCAATAAGAGGTAATATATTGTATTTTTTAAATTATGGTAACAATTAACTTTTAATTGTTACAGATAACCTGTATACCTTACAATTAACCCCATATTAGACTATTATACTGTACAAGACAGTACATGTTATACAGCCAAAATTTTAATTAATGATGAAGATATTGCATCTTAATTACATAGTCTGTCATAGGCAGGGGCACATATAAAACTTTTTTTTTGGGGGGGGTGACAAAAATGGAAGTTTCTGAAATTCACCAGGACAAAATAGAAGTTAATGAAAAATAGAAGAAAAAATTAAAGCACTTTTTCTAATGAAAATTGTTGCATTTTCATTACATTAAAACATTTTTTCTAATGTATGAAGCATTTTAACAAAATATATAGAGTTGTGAAAAAACGACCAAGTAATATCGAACAACAATTTTTTTGTGAATGCAGGAACGTGGAGAACAGGAATAAAAATTAAAACTG
Source organism: Macrothele yani (assembly GCA_039090855.1). NCBI lineage: Eukaryota > Metazoa > Arthropoda > Arachnida > Araneae > Macrothelidae > Macrothele > Macrothele yani. Next base: position 15,547,604 of record CM077029.1, on the reverse strand, counting down.
AAGAAACCAGGTTGCCTTCATTAGGAGAGCACCAACCTGGGGGAGTGGCTTTTCTGGTATCAGTAAACGACTAGGAAAAGCCAATAGTCGACTGACCATGCTCTCGAAGCCACTGAAATTCAAACCAGGTGGAATAAGAAACATCCAAATGTTACAAAACTATAGAAAATAAGGGAACAATAACTCACCTGAAGATGGTGTGAACCCTGCAGTTGGACTAAGGAAGCTTAGTAACTACAGAGACTGAAATACGAATGGAAGGAACATGAAATAAATAAATAACACAGAATTGGTGTAATTAAAGGTTAAACAAATAAGGGGAACCTAATTGGCTGAACCAGGTGAGCGTATATATATATATATATATATAACCTATGTAGTTCCTCTTCCAATTCAAGAAGCCTTGAATCAGAAGATAGGGAGCGTCCATTGTAAGTAGCCAAGGTCAGCATCAGATGGCAGCCTAGTCCGGTCCTCCGGGGATTCTTAGCACCCTCGGCCTTCATGTCGCACTGGCCGCTGCCTTGGCCAGGTACATTCCAGCTGCTGGAGACTGAGGGCCAAGATTTAAGTTGTGGAATCATTTTGGAGGGGTTTGGCCATAACTCACCACGCTGGCCAAGCGGGTTGGTGAGTGTGGGATAGCATTTCCTCTGATCCCGATGGTATAGTTATACCGCTATGGGCGGTCGTCAGAGCCCCTTTAGTGGGAACAGGATGCACCACGAGAAGGCGGGGTTGACATTTGTCAAGGAGAGGCTGTGATGTTACGCATCACCTGACCTTATCATGGGGCTAAGTGAGGTAAAAAGAAAAGGAGAAGATCTCATCGAACTGAAAAGTGGACATCTCTTCTACTATCGTGGGACAGATACTGGCAGAACTAGTGGTGTTGGATTTATAATAAACAAGAAACTGAAGGACAAAGTTGTAGAAGTTGAAAGTTCCTCTGACAGAGCTGCACGACTTGTTATCCAACTCTCAAAAAGATACCAGGCTCAGATTATTCAAACTTATGCACCCACCACAAGTCATCCTGAAGAAGAAATTGAAGAATTTTATGAGGAAATTTGTCATCTAAATAATAAAGGTAAGCAGCACTTGAAAATAATTATGGGAGATTTCAATGCAAAAATAGGGCAACGGCAACAGAATGAAACTTCAGTAGGTAAATTCGGTCATGGCAACAGAAACCAGCGTGGAAATACTCTCGTTGAGTTTGCAGAGGCAGAAGGGTTTTTCATCTTGAACTCCTTCTTCAAGAAAAAGCCACACAGGAAATGGACATGGAGACATCCAAATGGGACGACAAGTGAAATTGATTTTATTATGTGTAACAAAAAATTCGTCATAGAAGACTGCAGTGTGCTAAACAAGTTCAACACAGGTAGTGACCATAGATTGGTGAGATGTAAGATGCACCTCAACACTAAACTTGAACGTGGCAAGCTCATAGGACAAACAAAATCTATTGACATAACCAACCTTAAAAAACACCATAATACCTTCAAGTTGGAACTGAAGAACAGGTTCTCTGCTTAAGAAGGCCTAACATCGGAAGAAGTGGACATCTCTGAAGTTAACAGAAAAGTAACCAAAGCTCTTATGGAAACAGCAACAAAATTAGCTGGGTCTAAGAACAAGTTGCATGTGAACAAATTATCAGGAAAAACCAAAATGTTGATGCAAAAAAGAAGAGAGATGAGGACAACTAAAGAAGATGTGACTTGCAAAGTGGAATATATAGAGCTATGCAAGACAGTAAGAAAAAGTATCACTGAAGACGTAAGGAAATTCAACTGTGAACTAGTGAGGAAAGCAATTGAAAACAACCAAAGCCTAAAGATAGCAAAGGGACATCTCAGTAAGGGAAGAAAACAGATTATGGCACTGAGAAAAGAAGATGGTTCTGTAACAAGAAATAGAGGCGAAATTTTGACAAGAGTGAAAGATTTCTACTCCAAATTATATGAAAGGGATGATATATGCACTCCAGACATCATGAAAGATACCAGTACCAGAGTTCCTCCAGTCCTTCCAGCAGAAGTTGCACATGCAATCAAGAACATGAAGCGAGGAAAAGCTCCAGGAGAAGATGGAATTACTGTAGACATCATACAAGAAGCAAGTGGAGAAATCGAAACAGTACTCGCCCAAATTTTCACTCGATGCCTTAATGAAGGAAAGATTCCTGAGGATTGGAACACCGCTACAATGATCCTGCTACATAAGAAAGGTGACATTGAGGATCTCGGAAACTACAGACCTATCAGCCTCCTATCAGTAGTTTATAAAATCTTCACTAAAGTTCTTTCACACCGCTTGAAGGTAACACTGGACATGGCTCAACCGAGAGAACAAGCTGGATTCAGGAGTGGCTACAGCACAATAGATCATATCCACGTGCTGAGAGAACTAATTGAAAGAGCGAGGGAATATGAACTTCCATTGTGCATGGCTTTTATCGATTATGAAAAAGCCTTTGATTCGGTGAAACCATCAGCAGTTACAATGGCTCTGAAAACCTGCGGTATTGAAGATGCATACATTAATATTATTAATAACATCTATGAAAATGCAAGTGCAAAGATTAGGCTGTTTGAAAATACAACACACGTAAAAATTGGAAAGGGAGTGAGACAAGGTGACACCATATCTCCGAAGCTCTTTAATGCCACATTGGAGGGTGTTTTTCAGTCACTGAGCTGGGAAAACAAGGGGATAAAGATTAATGGAGATTATCTAACCCACCTTCGTTTTGCTGATGACGTAGTCATTTTTGCAACTACCCCATCAGAGCTGCAGAGTATGATCCAGGAACTTGCTGACAAGAGTAAAGAAGTGGGATTAAAAATGAACTTTCAGAAGACAAAAGTGATGTTCAATGCTTTTACAAGAAATGAAGATTTATCGATTGATGGAGAAAAGCTGGAGATAACAGACACGTACGTTTATCTTGGACAGCAGATATCAAGTGAGGGTCACATTGATGAAGAAATTAATCGACGTACAAAACTTGCATGGAGAGCTTTTGGAAGAAACAGCATAATTTTCAAGAGCAATATGCCATTATGTCTTAAAAGAAAAGTGTTTGATCAATGCATCCTTCCAGTGCTTACGTATGGTGCGGAGACGTGGACCTTAACTAAAAGAGACATACAAAGGCTGCAGACAACTCAAAGCAGCATGGAGAGGTGCATACTTGGTGTAACCAGGAGAGATAAGAAGAGGAACTCGTGGATCCGAAAAATGACAAGAGTGGAAGACATCATGATCAGAGTTAAATCCCTGAAATGGCAATGGGCTGGACATACTGCCAGAAGGACAGATCATCGATGGACAGCTGAAATTTTAGATTGGATTCCAAGGGACAGGAAAAGACCCAGAAGAAGACCACATGGGAGATGGGTGGATGAAATTCGAAAGTATGCAGGGGTGACATGGAGGAGACTGGCACAAGACAGACCGTTGTGGAGGAAACTTGGGGAGACCTTCATCCAGCAGTGGATTGATAATGGTTGACAATGATGATGATGATGATGATATATATATAACCTAATTAGCCAAACCAGGTGAGCATATATATATATAATTTTTTAGCTTCAGTCTCTTCTTTTTAGAATATATATATATATATATATATATATATATATATATATAGTAAAAAGATGAAACACTTTTGAGGGGTAGGGAGAGAAAATACACCCCCGGTCATAGGTCTGATTACTTAAAACCTGCTGAGGCTATTTGGGAATATGTGCTGTATGAGAGATATACAGGATTACCTAGCCATCTGTTACTTTCCACAAGCAACACTGAACTGGGTGAAGAACAGACTATAACATTAACCTTGAAGACAATAGACTTTTGGCAATTGGTGTTAAAGATGATTTCTGCCATTAGATAGCACTGTGTTTCCTCAGAATTCCACCAAATGCACAGCACGACTTTCCACTTGAGGTTCCCTCTTTGTGCCACTGGCTGTGCTTCCTGGTGTGTCCTCAGCCACTGGTAAGATAATGTATGATTATACACTTTTCATCACCTGTGGCGATAGGATGCTGAAACCTATCATCGTGTGGATTTGACAGCAATCTTTGACAGAGAGAAACACCTTGTTTTGCCTTCTGGGATGTCAGTGCATAGGGAACAATTCGATGGCCCCTGAAGGAGAAAACAAGCTTGTGCAAGTGATGAACAATAATGGATTGGGAAGACACCATCTTGGCTGCCATTTGTCGTGTATTGGTACCAGAGTTCACTGTCACAGCTTCCACCATGATGTTAGTGTTGGTGATTGATGGACTTCCTGACCTCGACTTGTATTCAAGACTGATGTCCGCAGCATTGAAACGCCAGAACCATTTCCATGCAGTGCTGCTGTCCACTGTTTTCTCGCCTTCAAGTGCAGAAATTTGTCTTGCTGCTGCCGCGTTTAACCCATTTTTCCAGAAACGATGTAGGCACACTCAAACAGTGTGTTTATTGACCTCCAAGCTCTGCTCACCTGATAATGCAATGTGGCTCCATGCCAAACACACGTCACTAGCCTTTTGTGTTTCACGTCAAACACTGTACGCAGTTAAAACACCAACGCTACATATTTGGAGGATTTTTCACTTTCATTTTCACTGCATGCAGTTGACAGTGGAGCGCGTTTCGTACAGGAATGGAGACCCAACATTATGTGGAGCTCAAAATGGGATGAACTTTTGACTCGCCCAGGTAAATAGGGGTACAAAACTTAGTTGGAGAGCATTTGGAAGAAACAGTACATTTTCAAGAGCAGTTTACGATTATGTCTTAAAAGAAAAGTGTTTAATCCATTCATCCTTCTAGCTCTTACATATGGAGCAGAGACATTAACCTTAACTGAAAAAGACTTACACAGGATGAAGATAACTCAGAAAAACATGAAAAGGTACACGTTTGGTGTAATCAAGAAAGATAGGAAGAGGAACATATAAGGATTAGGGAATAGAAAAAAGTTGAGCATCTTCACTTAGCAGGGATTAAAGTGAAGATGCTCAAGTGACAATCAGCTGGGCATATTGCTAGAAAAAACTGGCTGTGCTTGAGCAACTGAAATATTAGATATAAAACCAAGGGGCAGGAAAAGACCCTGAACAAGACCACGTGGAAGATGGGTGGATGAAATACGAAAGCCTGCTGGAGTGACTTGGAAGTGACAGATTCAAGACAAAAAGTTGTAGAAGGAAGGTACATGGGGAGACCTTCATCCAGCAGTGGATTTACAATGGTTCATGATGATGATATATACAAGTATATACTTATCTACCCTACATTATTATCTCTCTCCCTATCTCCTTACTTTTCTTTTTTTAATTGTTTTTGCTCTGGGAGAAGTTGACCCCCCCCCCCGAAAATATTACGTTCCGCCGTCCATGATAATGCATATCAAAAGGTTTTCAGTGATGGATGTCAGTGACGCATAAATGTGGGCATTATTGACATGTAAATGGAGACATTTGACACATCAACAATAAGTAAAATGTTTCATCACTAACTTTGATTTGGCACAGGACTTTTTCTTTGAGGAGCTTTCCTCTGAACCTTACAGAAAAGCTTTGTAAGGTGTATGTATGTATATAAATAGTTGAAATTAGAAGCAATAACAGGGGAATCAAAGCTGTAATGGGAAAATCTGAAAAAAACTTGGAAAATTTCATTTAGTCATGGCAGAAAAAGACTTACAGAGGATGGCATGACAAGTGCATGAAATGAATCAAATAAATACTTTTCTCGGGTTAATTTTCTCGAGATATGCAGTCCAGTAATGCTTTATGCTTTAGTTTTTTCTTTACGCATTTATTCATATTTCATTTTTTTCCTTATATTCATATGCATTAACTAGCTAAATACCCATTCTTCGAATGTGATGATATTAAAAATATTTCTATAATACAAGATTTCATACCATACCATAAAATAATTTGTACCATAAATTAATATACTAATAATACACTTGATCGGTTTGTCCTGTAACTTTATTAAGGCTACATATAGGTTTGGGAAGCAGTTGGAATGATGAAAGAATGACCTTTCCGCTGTCACAACACATGCCATTAGGCTCTTCCTTCCACTTGAGAGCCTTACACCATTTACAAACCACATCCAATGAACCTAATTCAACAAATTTATCTCTTTCATACTGAATATCCAGATTATACATAAAACAACAGTTCATTTTCTGTAACGAAGGTATTTTTTTTTCTTTGCAATCATTTTTTGTGAGAGGATTGTAGTGAGCAACAGTGATTTGATTTACTTCAGGTTTTTTTTTTTTTTTTTTTTTTGGTATATTTCTCATTAGAGGCCTAATGCACTTCTGATTGCTTTTCATGTATTTTTCAACAGCTGCTTGATTAACTGCTGGATTGCTTTTCCTGTATTTTTCAGCAGCCGCCCGGTTCACTTCTGGATATTTTTTTTGTGTACTTTTCAGCAGTGGCCCGGTGTACATTAGGATTTTTTTAGCATATATTGCTGATGCTTTTCTCAGTTGTTTTTTTCTAGCATTATCTGAAAAGCGAGCACATCGTTTAGAACCTCTTCTGTTTCCAGAATTACTATTTGACTGCTCAAATGGGTTTGGCTGAATGTACGAAATGGGGGGTTTGTGAGTAGGCGATTTTTCAATAAATAGAAGATTTGAAGGATAGTCTATTCTAGATACATTCATGACAGTTATTTGTGCCACTCAAACTGTTGTGAATCAAAATTTTCTCGACAAAGAAGAAGCGTTGGCAGAGCTTCCACTGTAATGCATTTAAACAACTGTGCCACACCCCCTTCTTGCCATCCTCCCTTGTCATTACCTGGATGGGAATTGAAAAGGTTGAAGCCATCATCAGTTTTCCAGAAGGATACAGTTTGACTGTGACCAGTAAAGAGAAATCCTATATTACCTTCTTCTTGCTGTAGCAATCAGTTTAATCTGCTAGCCAACTGTTTCACGGTATTTTTGAAAGAGATTTTGTTTGAAGGAAATAGTCCAGAAAACTGATACACGATTTCTGTAGGTAACACTGTACAGTTCAAATTAACAGTAGGAATAATATCTTCAATAGAAAGAAAAGGATGTCTTACTTGATTAATAGTTTTGCACTCCATGTAAAACTGGTCACCTCTCCTTAAAATAAAATCTATTTGGTCCACCGAAACGAAAGATTTTGATAAACTTTACACCATAACAAATTGCGACAGTTGAAATGGCCATACACTGCATATTGCTTTCTCTGTTTTGGGAAACACGTCTGCCTGACTTATTCTGCCAGACGACACATAAGCAATTTCGTTCATAACTGTAATTTTAAAACTTCAAGCCTACATGAAACAAATCAAAATACATCGTTACTCTTCACTTTCATCGTTAAAATATTAATAGACAACAGAACAAAATAATAATAGAAAACAGAATAAAATATGTTGTTACTTTCAGCATAAATGTAAAAGGAACCTTGCTTATAAACAATTTCTTTCGAAACTGTACATTTAAAAGCTAGCAAGTCAGATGTGTTTGGAAGAGTGAGCAAAATTGTGTTGCCATTGCTAATATCTCAAGGAGGAAACTTTTTTTTTTCAAATTTCAATAACTATGAAAATCTAGCAGCATATATATATTTATTGCAGTCACCTTACCACTTATATGGTGTTACCGTTGCTTCGGTGAAAACGAATGTTGGTAATTTTATTTTGACTCAAAAAAAAAAAACTTTTATGACGTCACTGTTGCTTCAGTGAAAACGAATGTTGGTAATTTGATTTTGACTCAAAAAACTTAGACATTTGATACGTCAAATGATAATATAAATGCAAAGCATATTATGATATAACGCTTTTTCGCGATTTTTAAGGTTTTTTGTTAAATAAATTCAGAACAAATAAATTTAGAACAAAATAAATGCGGAGCAGATCAACTCAAGTCATTCAAAACTTAGGGCAGGGCTTCAGTTGCTGGGCAACAATGGTTCGAACATTGCAAAACGTCCTAGTGTTATCAACGCTAGGTTATTTAAAAACCCATTTTGACCCACTTAAAGTTATTGTAGGAAAAAATCCTTTCTTAGTTTGCTTGTATATTGTAAAAGGAACATTCCTGCCAAATATGAAAGTTCTAAGTTCAGTAGTTTCTGAGATTCGGTGATGAGTTAGTCAGTGAGTCAGTGAGGGCTTTCAGTTTTATATGTACAGATTTATTCATACCTAATAGTAAAACCAGGGGATTAATCCATTTTTCAATCCATTTAATTTCTTTTTCTCTATATTATTTATTGCTGCAATGTCAAAATATTTGATGAATATGTAACCTTGCTGTTTAAGGAGTGAGTTAAAGTTTTATAAGTAAGGATAGATACTGCTTGTATGTCACCTGTACATTTTCAAGTCAATGGGTTTTTTGTTTATTAAAGTGCAAAAAAACTAATTAAAACATACTTAGGGGGTTTGGGCATATGTGTTGTATGGATGAGAAAAGATTGGCACTTGAGGTGTTCCATTTTAAAATAGCTGATTGCAGGACAAAGGAATGATCTAGAATAAGACAGAAGATGGTGCGAAAATGGCCTTTAGAGATAGAAATAGTAATTTCCAGGGGTACATAACCTTGCAATGGAACGATATAGTTTGTAGGCAATCAGCATTAACCTTCAGAATTATTAATATGGCAATCACAATAGCCTGAATTGCTTAGTTTATTGTTCAGCATGTAACGACTCATCAGAAAACTTGAACCCACATTTCTTGATCTCCGTTCAAGAATGCTATCCATTTCATGCTTGAATGGAAATCAGGAGATGCAAGTTCAATTCCTGCTCCAAGGAGATGCAATTTTCAAGTTATCTGAAATGATGGTATATGTTGGAGGGCAAAACTGTGCAATTCAGGCTATTCTGATCACTATATTAATAACCTGTAGTTGTCCCATGTATTTGTGAAGAATATTTCTTCCATAATTTCCATAGCATTAATCTTATTCTCAATTCTTTTAATTTTCTGATTTCATACTTTTCATTTATATATATGTACATAATTTGTGCCTCACAAACCTATACATCTACCTTTGGGTATACATGTGAAAAATGATGATGAATGAGTGAATGAAAAGAAAGTTTACTCTGAACATAAACTTTAGTTATTGAAATCACATATAAAATAAATATTTTTCAGCAGTTCCATGCTTTACCCACAAAGAATGAAATTCTTTCAATCATGGAATATTATGTCATTACAAGCCCTGCCTTTTATAGCCAATTCACTAAGATATACTGCATGTAAACATATAAATAAATAAAAATACATAAAAAAAAAATCTTGAAGCTGTCTCTCTCTTTACTCTATGCTGACAACGTTTAGGGCAGAAAAATAAGTACTCACTGTATTTTTTTGAAACCATTTCACAAGCAGCAATAGTATCCATATAATATGTGGCAGGCTTCTGTTGTCGAGTAAGAAGTTTAACAGCTCCACTTTGAGGCAATGGATTAATCTCCACCTTTTCCCCAGATATCCCTGTATTCAAATTTGGAACATTACAGACAGAACACCAGAACAATTGTCATGTTGTTAAATACTTAAAACAAATATAAATACAAAAATAAAAACACCCTGGCAACAAAATTTCCAAAAGACTAACGGCTACAAACCATTTAAATCTGCTCAGTGCATTATAGGAAACAGTTCAAGTGGTCATCTTAACCATGAGACAAAACTATATGAATAAGGTCATTAGAAAAAAAAAACTCAACATTTTTGTTCTTTATCAAAATGAGGAAGAGGTTTGTGCCAGAGAAGGTATAGGATGTACAGAATGGCTTTATGCCTGTTAAGCTTTGCCCTGACCAAATTTTTGCATTATGTATGATGATCAAAAATGATCTGTCTGATGGTAAGATAGTTTTTTTGCTGCCTTTGTAGGTTTGGAGTAAGCTTATGACCAAGTAAAAATGATGCTTCTGTAGAAGGTTTTGAATAATTAAAGTATTTCTGGGAATCTGCTTGAAAGTGTGAAAGCTATGTATGCTCGTAGCAGAGTGCGTGTATATTTCCTAAGCTGTGGATGACTTCAACTCGCTTTTTTCCACCCTCTGGGGATTACTCTTCAACTCGCTTTTTCCACCCTCCGTGGACGACTCTTCAACTCGCTTTTCTCCACCTTCCGTGGACGACTCTTCAACTCCCTTTTCTCCACCCTCGGTGGACAACTCTTCAACTCGCTTTTCTCCACCCTCCGTGGACGACTCTTCAACTCGTTTCCTCCACCCTCAGTGGACGACTCTTCAACCCGCTTTTCTCCACCCTCCGTGGATGACTCTTCAACTTGCTTTTCTCCACCCTCCGTGGACTACTCTTCAACTCGCTTTTCTCCACCCTCCGTGGATGACTCTTCAACTCGCTTTTCTCCACCCTCTGTGGACGACTCTTCAACCCGCTTTTCTCCACCCTAACTCTTTTAGCTCTGAGAAATGGAAAAGAAACATGATGCGAGTTCAGGTAAGATGACAAAAGTGGATGACCAAACAATAGTATTTGTTTATATAATGATTTATTAACTTTTATTTTTCATTTGTTGGCCTAAAACTGCCACATCAAAAGAGTCAAATGGAAATGTGCATTACCCAGATTTTTCTGCACCACCAGTTTTCTTAAACAAGGATCTTTGTTCAAAATCTATCTGACAATTTCTCTATCTAATCAGATCTCCTGCTAACTTCCAAGCAGTTGGACTATGATGATTTTTCATTACATGTGTCACTCCATATTTAAATTGGTCCTTGAAGACAACATACGAATCAAATCAATATTTTATATCTTCTCTTCCCTGTTAAGACCCCTTAACCTATGCCCTGTGCATTGTCACATGTGAGCACAACTTACAGCACCTACTTCTCAATTACCCTAAAACTTTTATGATGGCTTCACATTTGAACAACTTGTTGGTCATTCCAATATAGCTCAAACTTAAAATAAGCCTGCTGCTACACTAAGCGGTAAATCGTTAATCGGATTTTTGAAGAACATATATCAATCATTCTTCCAATAAATTCAGAATCTAACGTGTGAAGCAGAAAATTGGAAGAACTGTGTATGTTCTTCAAAAATGCTATTGTTGATTATTTCTTTAAAAAAGGATCGCACATTTCTTCAATAAAACATTTGCAGCTCTCACATGACAGATGTCTGTGTTGCAAATAAAGATGACTTTCGCAGCCATGTGCATTACCTCCTGAGCATTGTGAGATGTTAAATAAAAATCACTTCAATTACTTTATCAGACAATGAATTTGATTTACAGGCTCTTACCATTACATTTAAAGTTGTGAAATTGAATTTATGTGTAAAATAAATTCATTTGAAAATGAATTTAAATGATAGAAATTATTAAAATGTAACATGCTTAAAAGAGGTGCTACTAATAGCAATTTTCAGTGTGTTGAAAGAAGGTGATTTATAACAAGGTTGCCAATTTTTGGCCATTTACTTAGTGACAGCATTTTTGTAAATCACAAATATACAAGTCAGTTATATGTTGATTTGGCAGATGGACTTTCTTTGAGGAGCTAATGTCTGAATCTCAGAGAGCAGCTAAATGATACACATGTATGTGTGTTTGTGCGCATGCACATCTTTGATCAGAAAAGGCACACATACTCAAAAATAGCACTTTTATAACTCACATGTATATGTATCTCAAAAATAGGGCAAAAATGTCACCTTATTCACCAGCAAGCATACAAGGTGGTGTCACCTTATCCACCAGCAAGCATACAAGGTGGTGTGCCTTGTTAGGAACTATACAAACATACAAGTGGACAAGTAGAGGCCATTTACCAGCAATGGTTCCTCTCACACCACAACTGGTGACACCACAAATTCTGCTATGGCAATGCAAAACATATTCCAGAACAGTGTTAAACAAGAAATACACCACAATGGATGATCTTAAAGTTTAACTACACTCACACCATCATATTATGTCAACAAGACTTATCAATGCAAGACATGAACAACTACACAGAGTATGAGTTGTGAACTAGAAATCTCAACATCTTCGTGGTGTGTAGGGGTGGCTTAGGATGCCATCCAGCAGGATGTGCCTTGCTTAACCATTGTGCAGATCATTTCTGATTATCACAAAGGACCAACTTCTCATCGCAGGTAACTATTCGATGCAGTAAAGGTTCCTGCTTATTCCTAGCAAGCAGCAACATGCAGATTTCCAAATGCCTAGTATTATTTGCAGTTGTCAACTCATGCGGCAGCCAAATGTCTAGCTTTTAGACCTTACCCAGCGCAGCCAGACGCCGAGCAACTATCATGTGGTGGACACCTACCTCTGCCGCAATTTCACGACGCATTTTTCAGGTGTCTGCTTCAACCACACATAACAGAAGAACATCGTCAGAAACAGGAACATGTCAGTGAGCATGTGTTTTTTTTTTTTTTGCAGGTCCGTATCTCCGCTTTGAAACTTCACAAACCTTCACTGAGTAGTTCGTTCATTGACTGTATTCTCCCCAAATGCTTTGTTAAAGTTTTGAATGACAATTCCTGCAGAATGGCTCAGTTTAAATTCCTACAGGAAAATAACTCTCAAATCCGGCGTCTGCATGTTTCCTTTGCAAGGCATGTTACATCCAACAAACCATGCCTAAACCTTGTTCTTCACACACGTGCTAGCTATTTATAGTAACTCTGTGAAGTAATACCTGCAACACCTGTGGGTGGTTTTCCATTCCGCTGTGGTGGTGGCCTGTCTCCACTGCTCATTCGCGTCAGACATTTCATGCACACCAACCCAATAGAAACCACAACCACGAAACTCAAGAGTGTAGAAAGCAGACCATGCCTGTGATTCAAACAGCCACTCAAAAGCACTAACCTTTAGAGTTTGTCTTGATAACACCCTGTGATTAATGCTACAGAGCTATGAAATGACTTCCGGATGGATACTGGATGCCCAGTGTTGATACAAATTATCCCACACCACTCACATGATGACAACCTTTGCACAAGGCAACCATGAAGACCACCCCTGCTCACATCCTGCCACTGTAGTGTCTGGCTCAGATGGTGAGGTGCCATGCTTCGGTGGAGGTTAGGCAACTGGAACCATATCCTCTTCACGATGAATGGTGAGTCAGCCTGGTGCCTGACATCCATAGACAGCATGCACGGCAGGAGTAAAAACTTGTTGCGTGCCTCCAGCATTCTGCAAAGAGAGTGCAAAAGGGCCATGGTTCAGTAATGTCTGGGGCCAGGATTTGTATGAACACTGCACAGCACTTATCCTCATCCAAAACTGGCAACTAAACAGTATTGGAAAATATTTGCTTACCAATTGTGCAGGCGTGTGCCTTGAGCAGTGACGATGGGTTTATCTTACAGGACAACAATGCCTGAGCTCTAATGCAAAGTTAACCAAGACGCAGCGACTGCACAGATAAGGAGTGGCCCACACCCTCACCCAATCTGAATCCCATTGAGCATATGTTTCAAACAAACTGAAACATGCAGTGTGATACTTCAGGAATTCACTGCACACCTTGGAAAAACTCCAGAGAGCTGCTACTGAAGACTGAGATGGTTTCAACCATAAACCATCTTAACACCCTGGTGAACAGCATACCACAAAAGGTATGCATCACTGCAGGCCTGACATGACTTCTACCATGGACGACTCCAGTGCATTCTGCTATGTAAAGCCCATTTCGCTATGACTCACAGTCATGTCCCAATTCTTTCTTGAGACCTTCTCATATGGTCTGCCAGAGATCTTGGTATTGCAATAAGTTTTTTTTTTTTTTTGAGAGAGAGAGGGGTTTAATGACAACTGTGTGAGCATCTAAAGCCATAAGCAGTTGCCAATTCCTAATTTAGAGCCACTGGTTCTGGAAGAAAGCCAGAGTTGTGGAAAAAACAACCCATTTGGGATTCAAACCCAGAAATATACTTGTATATATCATCATCACTGTCAACCATTATCAATCCACTGCTGGATGAAGGTATGTCCAAATATCTTCCACAATGGTCTGCCTTGAGCCAGTCTCCTTCTTATCACTCCTGCATGCTTTTGAATTTCATTCACCATCCCCCATGGGGTCTTCTTTTGGGTCTTTTTCTGCTCCTTGGAATCCAGTCTAAAATTATGGTTGTCCATCGGTGGTTCATCTTTCTAGCTATATGTCCAGTCCATAGCCATTTCAGGGATTTTACTCTGATCATGATGTCTATCACTCTTGTCATTTTCCTTTTCCTTGAGTTCCTCTTCTTATCTTTCCTGGTTACACCAAGCATGCATCTCTCCATGCTTTTCAGTTGTGTCTGCAGTCTTTGTATGTCTTTTTTAGCTAAGGCCCATGTCTCTGCTACATATGTAAGCACTGGAAGGATGCATTGATTAAACATTTTTCTTTTAAGACATAATGGAATATTGCTCTAAAAAATTGTACTGTTTCTTCCAAATGTTCTCCAATCAAGTTTTATATGTTGATTAACTTCTTCATCAATGTGATCCTCACTGGTTATCTGTTGTCCAAGGTAAACATAGATATCAGTTACCTCGAGCTTTTCCCCATCAATCAATAAATCTTCTTTTCTTGTAAAAGCATTGTACATCACTTTTGTCTTCGGAAAGTTTATTTTTAATCCCACTTCTTTATTCTTGTCAGCAAGTTCCTAAATCATACTCTGCAGCTCTGAAAGGGGTAGTTGCAAAAATGACATCACCAGCAAAACAAAGGTGAGTTAAATAATCTCTATTAACCTTCATCCCTTTGTTTTCCCAGTTCAATGATTAAAAGACGTTTTGCAAATATATATACTTATATTTCTAGTTTACCACAAAAATCAACGTATGTGCCGATGGCAACCTTGCAGTAAACATAGTAAGTGTCTACACAGACTGGAAATTGTTCATGGTCATTTTCAAACCCCAAAAAGAATGTAAAAAAATGTTGTTGTTGTTGTTTTCCTGCAATGAAAAAACAAATCAGGAATTCATTCTAGTACTACTCCTGGACTTTACACAAAAAATACGCAAAACTAAGGACTTTCCAAGATCTGGGAAGGGAACTAAAATTTCAGGATGTTTCTGGGATTCCATGGGCCATGATAACTCTGCATGTGACCAGAGATGCTTAGACATCCAAAACATACTGGAAAATCATGGAAGAAATGTGACAATATTGAAAACACCCAAGAAATGTTTTCCAAAATGTTTATTGAATGTCAGAATTTTGAAAATACAAAAATATATAAGAACTTTACGCACATAATTAAAAACGTCATTTCACTGAGATTTTCGGTTTCCATAGTATATCTGATACTTTCCATAATCCGTAGTGGACCGACAATTTCCGTACTGACTACGGAGAATCCGTAGCAGTTAGAGTCTCCGAAAACCCGGACCCAACTTGGACAATTAGCTAAACACCAACACTTCTGACCACTTAACAGCTAAAACACTTTTTTGAGAGGTATAAAAGAAAATCATGACTTTATGACTAACCTATCTGAATATCATAACTCCTCCCCACTTTCTTTGCAGTGACATAATACGACTGATAAAGAGGTGCCTCCATAGCAGTCATTTGCTGTATATCCCAGTCATCAGCAGAGACATTTTGAGCAACACCTAGAGAAATGAGAAATAAATAAATTATTAAATGTCTATATACACCATTTACACATTGCCATACAGAAAATGTAACAGAAGATCCTTTAAGAGCATAAAATAAAAAAATAAAATGAAACATATTAGTTTCACTAACAATTACCTGTACAAAATATCACTTTTTCACACATGCATGTCTGAAGATATTTGCATTAGGGAGGCATAAAACACACATTATGATGACAGAAAATTGAAAATAAAATTAAAAACAAGATAAAAATTGCAGCTAATTGCCTACACGAACTTTCACCATTCCTCTTGGTCAATTGCACGATTTCCTACCACAGACAAATTATCACTTTTGTCCCCAACAGGTCATTTTATGTCTCTCAGTCCATATTGTTCTAGAGCTCCCTAGAATGTAACATCTGTTTGTGGTGTTCTTTCATCTTCCATATGGTACATCTACCAAAACCATCTAAGTATGTTTCATTAACTTTGTTTTTACAGAAGTATCTAAATCAGATTTGATATAGTATATCTACTAGGGTGCTTCTGAACTGTATGGAAAAAAATAAACTTTGTATTTTTGTTGATCTCACCCTCTTATTTCGTGCCAATATATATAACGATAATTTGTGTAAAATTTCAGTAAAATAGGTTTATATTTAGAGGTTACGCAGTCGCACTGAAATTTTGTAATATGTACGAAAATGTGCAAAGATGCATAATGAATTATAGTTACTTTACATTTTTTTTACATCTATAAAACACAAAATATATATTACAGAAAAAAATATCAAAGACAAATCAAGTACATAAAATATATAATACCTCACTCCTCAGTTCTGAAATTATTTCTTAAGGGTACTTTTCTTACAATCTTGGTATTTTCTTCGATGCTCCTGAACCACTTGAACAAGACACTGTTTTTCTCTTTGTCCTTTGTGATAGCCGGAGCATATGCTTCGATAAGGACCACACCAGGCTCCTCGTTGTCATTCACAACTCTCAGTTTCTCTATTTCAAAGCTGTGCTGGTAGCTAGTTCTCAATGCTCAGGATCGATTTGCAAAAACTCCCTGTCGATGCATAATTGGCTAAAAAACATCTCTGTGTCTTTCGTCACAAAGTCGAATAACGTGTTAGTCATCAATTCGTCAATTTACTCTTTTTGTACTCTTGTGCGCTTCAGTGGTTCATCATCACCATCTCGTTCATGAAGAGCTTTTACTATCTTTCACTTTTCCTCCACCAAAACATCCGAATCGAAGAAAGCCAATGCTACGAGATGCACACTCAGATACCAAAGATGTCGCGACAGTTTGTCATCAGCCACAGTTCATATATCTGGGGTTTTTTTGTATGCTACAAAATACTGAAGAAGTTTTGGGTCATTTCTCGGTGCTTGCAAAGAAAGGGGTGCTGTGAACCAAGCTCTCAGATATTCTTTCACAACGAAAATACAGATGTCACGAAGACCTTTACTTTCTCGAGCTGTAAGTTTGAACTGGTTGCGAAACATCCACAGCTTGAAGCTGCAAAGATTCTTTGACATCCATCTGTCATGATGGATAGTTCCTGGAGCATGAAAGCGTACACTACAAGGAGTTGTTGCAACAAGAAAAATGACAGCAAGTCCAATGTCCCTCTGTAATCCTCTAATGCATGGGGCATCAAAAGTTGGCTTTGCATAAACTCCATTACTGATGCATGTTACTCTGAATGGCTGCCAGCACCTCAGCATTCCTCACTCTGGGTTTAAAATTATAGTGGTAAATCTTTGACCATGACTGTTGAAATCATTTAAAAAGCAGCATACTAGGTCAACTTAGTATACTGTTTTTTCACTATGATTACTATCTTCATCAGTTTGTCACAGGTTACATTGTCTGAGGAATTATTTCCAACATAACAATTGACTCTTATTAGCACTGGTGGACATCTGCTGCTCTTCTCGTTCGATTCTAAGCATCTCTGTCTTCTTACTTTTTTCAGCTCTGACTTCTTTTTTAGCAAGAGTTATGTCGAGTTCCATCATACAACCCCATCAGCCTTTTTCTCGTTGTCCAAGAAGGCATGCTCTGTCCTCATTGATTGCAATCATGCTCATGGCATCAGCATGTGCAATATTGAACAAATCATCTAATTTATCAACAAATGATGTTTTGTTAGAACGCTGAGTTTCACTTGTTCGTTTGCTACTTCTCTTTATTAGTCGGCTCCACTTATGAGAAAGTTTTTCCAGCTTGGCAATTAAATGTTGTTCATCATGAGTGGGAATGTGGGCCTTTGACCAAAATAATGCAACTTCTCTTATTACAGCTCGAGAACTCTCGTGAATAGTTTGTTTAGTGTTTTATGGTGGTAAAAAAATGTACTTAGAACTTGCCAATTAGATGGGAGTTTATTCCCTTTAATATCACTCTCTTCTAATGTTCCTAACAGGTAAGTTATCATATTGCGTCTTGTCGGTACACAGTGAGTGGGAGCTGTCATCTTTAAACACAGTCTCAAAACAATAAAATAACTACAATAACATATAAGGCTATCCGGATAAACTCACACAGCAAAAACAATAGAACATTGGCAGTGCACTGCATGCGCAACTACATGGCAAGTACCACCTCGCGGCGCACACTATTGCACTCATGATATGCGGGTACTGAGAAAGCCAGGACCAGTGGGAAGATCTTATTTCTTTAACTGACTAGACACTTTTTAACTTGTAGAGATGTTAAACTTTTGACATTATATATACCCTTTTGACAGTATTTTTATTTAGGGTAATGGCATTATACATTATCCTTCATCCGTTCATTCTGCTAATTTGCAATAGAAATTCAATGGTCCTGCGCAACCCCTAAATATTATTCGACTGGGCTGAAATTTTGCATAAATAACGTAGGTGATCGTATCGCTCACTCACACTGCGGTAGCAGGAAAGATCACATCTGGAACACTTCCTGAAGATTACCCCGGCAGGGGGTAGAAAGTGCTTGAGGCAGTCTACGTGGGAATGGCTGAGGTATGGTGACCGAATGCTATGGATGTTGTGGAGAAGTGTAGGGAAAGGGAATTGATGAAATGACATACTTTGGAATCGTTAGGTTTAGACTTGAAGTATATGAGAGGTCAAGGCTATGATGGCACAGCGGCTATGTCTGGAATATTCAATGGTGTACAAGCTAAAGTAAGAGAGAGATTTCCATTAGCGCTATACGTGCATTGCGCTTCTCATTCTCTAAACTTGGCAATTTCAGATGCATGTCAAATTAAAGATATTCGTAATTGCATGGGAGTCATAGAAAAATGATATTCTTTCATGAACACTCCAAAAAGAAATTTTGTTTTGCAAGACAGTATATCAAAATAGTGCCCATCTTCCAGAAGAGAAGCTCTGAAAAAACTCTGTCCCACTCGTTGGACAGAGAGACATGAATCTGTTATGGTAATGGTGGAATTACTTAAACCTTTGGTTCATGTGCTAGAAGCGATAGAAAATTGGAAAGACAAAGAATCGTCTTCTGGGGCCTATATTCTCTTAAGTTCACTGAAGAGTTCCAGTTTTGCAATTGCACTATTTTCAATTGCAAAACTATTTTCATATACTATTTCCATTATGTAGAATTTTGCAGGCGAAGTCCGTAGATCTCACTGCAGCAATTCAATTGTGTGATGATATTTTAAGAGAACTAGAAATTTTTCGTGACCATTCAGAAACAGTTTTCAGTGAAATTTACTCAGAATCTGCATCAGTTCTGAAACAACTAATAGATGAAGAATTTGAAATTTCTCTTCCGCGATTAGTAAGCAAGCAAACTTGTCGTTATAACATAACCACTGAATCAGCTGAATCTTATTCTCGCATATCCATTTTTAACCAATTCTTGGATGCTGTCATCTTGCATCTAAAAGAAAGGTTTATAAAGCATAAAGCAGAGTTGAACTCATTTAATATTTTGATTCCCATAGGGAATGAACTCCACCTCCAGCCTGGATACGAAGAGAAATTAGAAATGCTTCTGGATACATACTCTTCCGATGTAACAGATTGCAGTATTAGTATTTTAACTGCTGAATATCAACTATGGAAACAAAAATTGCAACAAGAACAAAATAGTAGATCAACAATAGAAGCTTTACAGGCATGTAATATAGCTATTTTTCCAAATATTTATAAGCTGTTGAAAATTTTAGTAACATTACCTGTTACGAAATGTACTGCTGAGTGATCATTTTCGACGTTGAAATATTTAAAAAATTATTTATGAAACAGTACGTCAGAAATGCGTTTGAATGGACTTTGTTTGATGTACATATATAAAAATATATCAGTACAGCAAGAAGAAGTCTTAAATATTTTGCAAAAACAAAAACGAGGAATGGACATTACTTTGTAATTAATAGTTTCTGAGAAAAATAAAAATGCCTGTTCTCATTCACATTTTTTTTATCACTTTAGGAAGGAATGATATCGTAGCTGCAGTGATAAAACCAACAATGTGAGAATTTTTCAATTGTTGACTTAACATACATACATACATACATACATATCACTAAGCTGTTCTCTGAGATTCAGAGGTTAGCTCCAAAAAGAAATAATATAAAATTTTATTCATTGATGCACAATACAGATGCAACTTGATGCACTGCTTAGAGTAACAAGTAACTCAATGGGCTATAGCAGTGCTTATAGCCCATTGGGTTGCTCATGGTGGTTGTTAAACCCCAATCAAAAAAAAAAAAAAAGATATGCACCCCCCCAAAAAAAATTTATTTCTGGGTACGCCACTGTAGAGCACCACAAAATGATTGGAAGAAAAAAAATTTTTTCTCTTACAAGCATTCTGACAGAAAATATGACGCAGCAAAGGCAGAACTATCTGCGCACATGGAAGCCTATGTGCTGAGAGAAGCCTTCAGAGGTATTCCACTGCATGTAACCATTTTGCAAATCGCATTTGTTAGTTATGCTGCACTAATCGTATTAGTTTGGGTTTTTTTCCGCTATTCGGTTGGAACATGTTCAGAAAAGAGACAAATACTACGGATTGCCCGTAACTGTAATTTCTATGTAGGTCAAACAAATGAATTACGGGAATGGTGCAAAAGCTAGGGATTTTAGCTCTTTATTTACTTAAAAGGAACACAAAAGTACTTAAAAATGACAGTTACTTCTTTAGTAAGACGATCACTTCTTTCTTACATATTTGGATTTCTGAGTC
Source organism: Macrothele yani (assembly GCA_039090855.1). Lineage (NCBI taxonomy): Eukaryota > Metazoa > Arthropoda > Arachnida > Araneae > Macrothelidae > Macrothele > Macrothele yani. The sequence continues at coordinate 15,526,743 of CM077029.1, read as the reverse complement.
AGTCATCTTCTGAATTGCGGATTTTCAGCCGCAATAAACATGACAGGTGTGGATTACATGACGATTTTTTTCTCTCCAAATTTCATGGTCTGGGACACGCCCCTGCAGATTATGCGAAGGAAAAAATAGCTTTTCTCAGAATGTCACAATCTACGGATTATATGCCGCCCTGGATCATACATCGGATTTTCTCTCTCTCTCTCTTTTTTTTTCCCCTTTCAGGGTGGAGCCATATACGCTGCCGGGGATCTTAAGAAGAAGAATTTTTTTGTGAATTTTATGGTGTGCAGATTATACGATGGAAAAAATATGGTACTTTGAATTAATATGTACAAAATATGACTCCATAAATAGTATTTTAATAAAATCAAAATCTAAAATTTTATTTTTTTGAGATCAGTTACTCGAACTGGGAAAAGGATATTATAAAGCAAACTGTTTTTTTTTTTTTTTTTTTTTTTTTTTTTTTTGCAATAACTGGTCTGGGTAAAAAGAAAAAAACTGACGACAAATATAGTTTATCACTTTTCGTTCCAGAATCATTATGAGACGTCTTTGTTCATGCATTATTTTTCTAAATTTGACTTCGTTTCACCTGGCTCTTATATTTTGAAAACTGGCTCCCAGATTTTGAAAATATTTGTTGATCCCTGAATGTAAGCCACACAGTGCCAGCCAGGTCCAGTGATTATGGAGGGTATGCCACCATTTCAATGCCTAAATCTTGGATAACCTGTTGGGCAAGCAAAGCATTATCTTGATGCAAAATCCAACCCGTTTGTACATACTGTGCACGTTTTGGGAATTTTTTTCTTTAGAGGACCTTTGAGAACTTCAGAATAATACACACTAGTAACAGTTTTCCCTTGTAGAACAGCATGGTCATACACAATTCCCTTTTTATCGAAGAAAACTAGGTTCATGACCTTCCCTGCACTTGTTCGAACCTTAGCTTTCTTGGATCGGGGACTCTGTGGATGTTTTCATTGGGTGCTCTGTTGTTCTGTTTCTGGAATTTAAATGGCAATGGCATCGGATCATTGTGGGCATCCAGGGCTAACTAAGCTCTACATAAAAATGAGAAAAAAATATTTTTTTCTTTTAAATGGAAAAATTCCAAAAGAAAATCCATATTAGTAACCAGTTTTCATATTTTCTGAATGCAAATGTGAGCCACTACAATAGTTGAGTAACTGGGTAACCCATTACAGATTTCCACATCCATTCACTAGAGCGCAATGAATACCATGTGGTGGTAGAGGGAACACATGTCAACTTGTCACCTTGGCTGCCTTGATGAAGCTTCAGATGAGCACTGAATTGCGCATGCACAGAACTGTCCTTCGGGGTTTGTTGCCTATCTGTTTAAGAACAACAATTTTGCTTCTGCATCATTGGACAGTGAGCGGCTAATTTTTCTTTGCGGGGTTAAGAAAACTGTAAGGTTCGTTCATGTAAGTAAAATGAACAAAGGGACTTTTTATTGGAACAGTTTTTTAGTTTATTAAGGGATAAAGAAAAAAAAACATTAAAGACTTGGGCCCACATAGACCAAATATTTGCTTGGTGCAAAAACATAAGAATCAAAGAAAAAATTTCCTAGTAAAATCCCATAAGTTGCTTTAGATTATTAATTCAATTAAACTAGGAAGCCATTTCTCAACATGAGCTTTATTCAAAGAATTAGAACAGAGTATGGGTCAGATACTTGGCAAACAATCAAGAAAGTTCAACATGCTACATTGAAGATGGAAAGATCCATAGCTCAAATCAAGTTCCTGAAAAATTGCAAGGTAAAAAACTTTATTCCAAATTCATTTAGACTTAGAAAACCATTTAAAGATTTACTTCCAGCCAACTTCGTAAGAAAAATAGAGCAAAAAACGTTAAAAAGAAGTATTGAAGCAAAATATAAAAATGTTGCTTATTATAAAAAAGTAAAAGTAGAAAATGAAAAGAAAATTTCTGGAATCTTAAGGGATACAGTAAAAGCAGAATTGGATGACTGGCTAAAAATTGGAGTAAGAAACAAAAATAAGAAATTTGTTAAAAAGCTGAACCTTAAAGAAGAGAATTTTTTTGAAGAAAAACTATTCCAGTAAAAACAAAAAAAACTGCAGTTCTTAGTCATGTAAAGGACAACACTGCTACTGGAGTTAGCCAAGAATTATTACAAGTGATAAATAAAGGAAGTAATTTCAATCTTTCCAAAGAAAAAAATAAATCCAGAAAAATTGGTAATTGAATTGGAAAGCATCTGCAGCACTTTAGAAAAAGAAGACCAAATTAAAGCAGACCTCCTCAGAACAGATTACTACAATAGTCTTACAAAATTCCAGAAGCAAGTAAGGAAACCTCAAAGAAATTTTGATAATAGTCAATTAAAAGCTCTTAAAGATTTCAGAGAAAATAAAAGTGTAGTTGCTGTGAAAACAGACAAAAGTAAGTTGATTACTATTATGGATAAGAAAGATTATCTAGAAAAGATGGAAGAAGAACTAAAAAAACCTATGTATGAAGAAGTAAAAGAAAACCCACTACCAGATTTGATTAAAAAAGTCTCTAAGCTTATTTCACTTCAAAAAAAGAAAAACCAGCTTCCAGAAAACTATAAACAATTCTCAAAATTACAGTTCAGATTACCTCAAATATATGGAATAGTCAAACTGCATAAAGAACACCAACCAATTAGACCAATAATAGACTCAAAAAACTCTATTCTTTCAAATCTAAACTATTTTTTAAAGTCACACCTTCAGAATCTTTTAAAAGAGCCACCTAACTTGATTAAAAACTCAATGCAGCTAAAAGAAAAACTAGAACTTCTTCCTAAATTAGATTCTCCTATTATGGGTAGTTTAGATATAGTGTCTATGTATACTCACATTAATATAGATCAACTTATAGACTTTATAGCGGAAGACTTGGCAGACCTAATAGTTTTTCACAACAAGGAAAAAAACATATTAGTAGGAATTTTTGAAATGCTTACTTTCTCTTTGCAGAACAACTACTTTCAATTTGGGAAAACTTTTTTCATTCAAAAATCGGGGCTAGCAATGGGCTCCCCACTCTCCCCACTCTTAGCTAACTATTATGTGGGAAAACTAGAAGAAAAGATACTAGTAAAACCCACATACTTCTGCTTATATAGCAGATACATGGATGACATCTTATTTATAATAGATAGCTCAGAAATTATTCCAGAAAGAATTCTAGACTCATTCAATGAATTAGATGATTCCCTTAAGTTCACTATTGAACTTCAAAAAGAAAGAAGAATAAACTTCTTAGATATTACTATCTATTATGAAGATGAAAAATTCCTCACTAGTTGGTATAAAAAACCAATGAATACTAAAAGACTACTGGATTTCAATTCGTATCACCCAGTTTCTATTAAGAAAAATGTAGCAAGTCAGTTTTTAGAAAAAATTAATAAAGTAGTTTCTACTGCAGATAAAAAAGAAGCCCAAAAAGAAGAGCTTAAAGTCATACTTGCAGAGAATAACTATCCTAAAGAAGAAATTGAGAAGCTTCTGAATTTTAATGGTACGAAGAACCCACAAAAGCAACAAGTAAAATTCACTAGGAAAATTTCTTATCACAAAGGTTTATTTGAGGCTTTAAAGAGAATTAGTAAAAAATACAATATTAGGCTAGCTCCAAGTTTAGAGAACAAAGTTAAAAAATTTTTCCCTAAAATAGTTCAAAGAGAAGAAGATATTTTAAAAATGCAAGGAGTAGTTTATGAAGTAAATTGTAGTTGTGGACTATCTTACATAGGTGAAACAGGTCGCAGACTAGAAACTCGTATAGCTGAGCATAAAGCAGCTATAAAAAATTGCTCCAACAAGATTGGATTAGATAGGCATGTTAGAGAAACTGGACACAGCATGGATTGGAATTCCCTTAAAGTAATCAGTTTCCAAAGCAATTTCCAAAAAAGAAAACTGAAAGAAGGAATAGAGATTGAGAAAAATCAAAATTCCATCATCAATGACTGCAAAGAATTTTCCCTGCCTAACATTTGGCAGGATTTGTTGAAAAATAACCTAAACCGTCAAGGTTAACCGTAACCATGATAGTGACAAGGAAAAAGAGACAACAACAAGACAGCCTGAAGAAGGAGAAGAGTTTTCTCCGAAAATTTGCTATTAAAGAAAAAATTTCCTAGTAAAATCCCATAAGTTGCTTTAGATTATTAAATAAGAATCAATCTAAAACTTTTACTGTGGAGTGGTACAGTAAAATACCCAGGTTAACTGGAAACAAAAGCAAGCAAACTGTGTTTTTAATATTTACTACCATTTTGTTTTTACTGTTGTTTTTTTGTTATGTTACATAGCACTGCATATGTATAAATAAAATTTCTACTTCATTCTATGTGGTTAGGTATAATTTAAGCACGTGGCATTTGGAAACCTCACAATCCACTAAAATTATATTTCACAGTATGGAAGAAGGTTGAGAGCAATCTTTAAAATATTTAGCCCTGAATAAATTTTAAGTCACCCTACACTGCTGCAAAATGGTGAAAAAATGTTATGTGACGACTTGATCCAAAAAGAGCAGCACACGTTGTAGCAGACACTTTTCATTTGTAGATATGCCAACTTTCAAAATCTGAAAATTGGGAGATTTTTACAGCTCATAAAATCACACGAGTGCTATTTTGTATTGACATTTTCCAGACGTAGGAACAATTTTCCACAAGGAGTATCATTGGTCCACTAAAGGTTCTGGAGAAAAAAAAAAAACAGCACAAAAACCAACACCCCCTCCCCCTACTGAAATTCGTTTTCAGGTACATAGTTTCCGCAAGATAATCGAAACGTAAAATGGCCTGCGTGTCGTAGTTTATTACGAATAAAATAGCCGCAAACTGTTTTTCGTTTCTCCTTTAGGTTGTGCACGAAGGCGAAAACAACAAAAAGCACCGTACTAACATCACCTTTCGTTACAAGTGAGGCCAACTGTAACCACTCCCTTTTGTCATTAAGTGAATTCGCCGCAGCTCAACTGTTTACCATCACTTAGAATACGCGTGGCTTTGTTAAGGTGAGGAGTTGAAAGACTGAACTGCAAGAAGGCAGTGCAACTACCATCTGTAAATCAATCATTGACCCTCCCCAGCATTCCAGTGCCATAGAGGGTGAGCTGTTTGCTGAAAACTCTATACATTTTTACATTCAAACCTTCTGTTCTTTGCTCTAATGAACTGCACAACCAAATGGCAAAACCAAGAAGCACTTACTCAACTTTAAGAAACAAAATTATTAAAAATCCATACATGCCTTAAAAAATCTAATTACATATATGCACACCACCTCTTCCACTGCACTAACCGGCACCAGTTCTCATTGACAAAAACATCAACCTTTCGGATATGCTATCCTAATATATAATTTGCTAGAGTCCTCCTCTGTACCACTTTTTAAGTCGTCAGAGCAACAACCAAGAAACTAATGTTTGTGATGTCACACTTTGCTTTTCGTGTAGGTGACGTCATCACATAAACAGGCACAGTCTCCGCATATATGACTTTGTTTTGTTGTCATAGCAACAAAGAACGGCCCATTCCATCTCAATTCAGGCAGAGAATACCAACATGTGTCAGTTGACCCCTTAGATTTGTTCCAAAAAATTACAGATATAAGACATTCCAAAGGGATTTGCTCCAAAAAATTTATATCACTTGCTGCGCCATTTTGAAATTTGGTGAAAAACGCGTTTTTTGAAAGGAATGTCAAAAACGGCATATTTTAAAAATGTTATTGCGTTTAAACTATTTGGGCGATTCAGTTCATTTTTGTTTTGTTTTGTAGCTAATGAATTGATTTTTAACTTGACATACTTTAAATATGCATGTTATAAATATTACTAATTAAAAAAATCCACTTTTTAGGTACAAAATTTTGGTTTTTCTGACATTTAACGATTTTTTTCTTACACTAAGAAAAGTTTTTTTAAATAAATAAAGATGGCAATGTGTAGTCCACCAATGGTAGTTTTACAGCAAATTTTATTTATTGCCTAACATATATACAGTCTATACAATTCAACTTCAAAATATGCAAAAGTACGAAAATGCACTATTTTCAAGTAGCAATAACTCAAAAACCCCATTTTTTAAAAATCTTAAAACTTGACCATATGTTGTCCTATTAGTATATTATCAATTGGTGGGGGCAGAATTGTGTGTTTCTGCCTCGTAAATTTTGAACGTATTTTTGAAAATGACAGTTCTTCAGCATTTGCGGGCCGCAAATAGAAACGATACAAAAACGTACACAATTGTTCTTTACAATGAAATTTTAAAGCCACCCTGATTTTTAAGCTCCACTGAACACTTTTATAAGTAAACTTAAGTTACTCATTTAGAAAAAAATAATGAAAAAATAACAAAAAGAAAAACATAGAAAATGTGGAAAACCGAGAACTCATTGAACTGTTTGTCTTTTTACAATTTTCTGATTTCTGTAACACTAAAACAAATAATCGTAAACAACTCCATGTTAGCTAAGATCTATAAACATTATACTAAAATAATTACAGAGTAAGTTTACATAAAGTTCAGACACTGCAGATCTGTTGGATCTGGTTCAGCTCCTTGGTATAGAAAATGTGGAGTCGAGCGGATTGTCCGCTGGGAGTGGGTTCCTTCAACTTTAGCACTACATTGTTTAATGGCACTGCACATACATCCTCTCTCTTTCCACATTCCTCTGGCCATTGGAACCCTTTAGCTGGGCCATGGGGATGCATAAACGACACAGTAATGTCTTCGAGCTCTAGAGATATGCTCTTTATCTGTCCATCCACCAATAATCATTATATACACACCCAACAAATTGACCTACTATGAAATCACTCAAAGAGTACCTGTTTTTTACTTGGCTTGTTATTTCTACTTTCTGCACATTATGTTTAATTGTTCTTGCCATATAAGCTTCATTATTTTGCACCAACCAATAATGCTGAGATTGTAATCCTACAACAGGTTTTACAGTGATCCATTCTTTTTCTTTACAAGACCTGAATTTTTGAACAACTTCACTTTTGAGGTGTAGTATTTTCGTATTACGTATAAGATTTGAAATTGTACAAACAAATGAAGCTGCGTCTCTTATGGCTTCCACAGATTCTTTTTGTAGATTAAATCTTGTAGCATAGTGCTTGCATATGCCACCTATACCATCGCATGCACCATGCCCAGTAGCTGAAAATATCCACTTTCTTTCTATAGTTGGATTACCCTTAGACAACTCATGAAGTTGATATCGATTTTTGAAATGTGCGGCAGCTCCATCTGAAACGTAAACTACTGAGGTCTTAGTTTCCAATGGATACGATTTTGAAATGTCATTTTTTATAAGACCTATGGCACAGAGAGCATGAGCTGTGTCATGGGTTATATCATCAGACACTACTGCAAAACTTTCTTTCACTTGACCAATTTGTGCAACACATGTAAACAATGAGATTTGTACATTTTGCCAGTGATAGCTTTGTATCTCGTCAGGCAATATAACTGACCAGTTCTCTGCAAAATCAAAATGTAAAACACACACAGAACTCCCTTTCGCAGAGATTTTAGCTTTGGCTATTCCTTCTCTCTGGATTTTTCGGATATAATTATGAGGAATTGCTTTATTAATCCAATGTCTAGCATCTTCAAGGAATATTTCAGTAGGTACAGTTTTCTTTATAAGGTCATTACGTTCCCAAATAGCATATGTAACTTCTTCTTCATTCAACAAGCCAAGAGTATCAGCTGTCAGTGCATCTGTACCGAGACAGTCACCACACATTTGGAGCCAACAATCTTCATTGTCTGTTTTGTTACACAAACACTTAAGTAAAAGAACCTCTTCAGTATACTTTTCATTAGTTACATTTTGGAGAGCTATGCTTATTAGTGTAAGATTACTACAGTAAATGCAAGTACAAACTGCTTGTATAGGTTGAATTTTCACCCACTTTGGAAATAGTGAATAAAATTTTGAAAGTCCAATTTTTATTCCTTCGTTTTCCTTTTTCAATATACTGTATGTCACTTTGATTGATCTTGTCATAAATCTTTTTGCCTTTTTAACTTTCTCACCATTACCATCTTTAACACATATAACATCTTTTTTGTTTGGACTCTCTCTTGTGCAGTCTTTGCTGTTGGTTGGTTGGTTATTAGATTTTATTGGCGCAAGGGCCATGGTTGGCCAAAGAGCGCCAGACACAAGACAAACAGACAAAATTAAAAAACGGAGCATAAATCGCAAAAACTGGCTGACCAAGTAAAACCGAACCATGAGTACGAAGGAAGGGCCAAAAAAGATAAAGAAACAAACAGTATGAAAAACATGGTACAATGGTGAGAAACAAGCCGATTAAGTAAAACTGAGGTTGGTTGGTTGGTTGGTTGGTTGATTTTAGTGGCGCAAGGGGCAGGTTTGGCCAAAGAGCGTCAGACAAAGAACTATCAGCTACAGATTTTTAAAAGCGTGGAAAATGATTAAGAGCAGACAGGCTTGGTAAAAGTTGGAAAAAAATGATGATGAAAGCCGTGAAGACAAGTTAGTTAAATGGGTTTATATAAAAGTTTATTAACTTACTATTGTAATTATTATAATTTGTTTTTCATTTAACACAACTACACAAAGGATGAGTCACAGGAGGGGGACGAACCGTCACTCTCCTCCCCCCACACTCCTCTGCAATGCTGGCCGAGGGCGGGGACGAACTGTCACTCTCCTCCCCCCATGTTCCTCTGCAATGTTGGTTGAGGCTGGGGACGAACTGTCACTCTCCTCCCCCTATGTTCCTCTATAATGTTGGTTGAGGGTGGGGACCTCGCTGAGTCCGAGACAGTTGCAATGTTGGTCAGGCGGACCGCGACAGTTGGATGGACACTGCACACCTTTGCGGATTGAGGGCCGGGTCTTCCGCACGTGCAGGCTTTCTGCTGGGAACTGAAAGAGTCGGTCATCTTCAAAAGAGAAGGCGCAGACTCAGCTATCTGTAGCTCGGGGAAATCCACCTGTGTCGCTTGTTCAGCTGTAGATCGCTTGGCAAGTGCGGCGAGAGCTACAGGGCGCGGAACAAAGGGCTGCACGGGTTGTGGCAGAGACTGAACTACTGCGGCAAAAGTACGCTGTCGATTGGTGGGTATACCCAACTTGGCCTTTGCAGCAGGGTACGAGAGGCCTTCCAGGGTTTTGAGGCGCTGGATCGCCATCTCGTCCTTCCATTTCATACAGTTGCGGGAGTAAGCTGCATGGGCCTCACCACAGTTAACACAGCAGGCCGCAGAAGTGCAACCATCCCCGTCATGTTCACTGGAGCCACAATTAGCGCAACGAGCGGAACTCTTACAGAAACGTTGTGAATGCCCGTACCTCTGGCACCTGAAACAGCGCAGAGGACTGGGAATGTACGGGCGAACTCCACAGACCAAGTAGCCAGCCTTGATTTCGGTTGGAACTTTCGGGGAGTTAAAAGTCAAGATCACATTTTTAGACTTAATCAAAGAACCATCGCGCCGAAACATCATACGACGTGCAGCAATAACACCTTGATCTGCAAGTTCAGTCACCAATTCTTCTTCACTGCATGGCAAGAGATCAAACTCCGAAATAACACCCCGAGAGGTGTTAAGAAACGGGTGAGGTGTCACTTTGACAGGAATGCCTTGAAGACTAGTGAGGTGCAGAAAAGTGTTACTCTGAGAAACACTGCAAGTTTGGACAAGCAGGTCCCCAGAGCGAAGCTTCTTCACAGACCTCAAGGGGCCAACCGCAGCGTCCAAAGCTTTACAAATGAAAAAGGGACATTTGGTAGACAGTCTCTCATTCGGATCGATGGATTCCACAACTAAGTGTGTAGCATGCGGAGTCACAGCAAACGAGGGAGACGACGCTTCGGAGCGACTGGAACAGCTGCCGAAGAAGAGGTTCCACATTCTTGGTCCAGGTCAAGGTCTAAAGATCGTTTAAGGTTATGAGACTTGGTAGGTTGAGAAGACGAAGGAGAGTCATTGTCAATAATCATTTTCTCAGGCGACTTAAATTTGGAGTTTTTCTTTTTGTTTTTACCCATGGAAAAAAGGAGGAAGATTCGTCTGCAAACTACTCCACCCACCACCGAGCCCTACGAGGGAGAACTGGAGGTCTGCAAGTCAAGAAAATGACGCTGGACACAGTTCTGGAGCTTATACGTTGCAGATATAGTCCGTTGGCTGTGATCACACGCACTCGGCGGACACTTCGGCCTCCGGGTACCATCATGCCAACACCTTTGGCATGATCCCACAGCCCCCGGGCTCACCCTGCCGTGCTATACGACAAAAAAGCCGCTAAAGCCCTGTACACAACTTGGTACAAGACTTCTGACTAGAGGTGGGTTAGTCTCTAGCCTCCCGTTTACAGCGAAGCCGGGGTTGAAGAGGAGTGTTGGTACACAGGAGGCACTTAACCGGTCTCCTGCGACCTCAGACGCCAGACATCCCATTTCCGCCTCACGGGTCTCCGCACGCGGCAAACATGCAGGTAGGTCTAGCACCCAAACCAGCTAAAAGGAAAAAAATAATCCAAGGAAGACAAAACCCTAGAAGGGAACCTAAACGGAATCTCAGCAACCTACGAACTGAGCGGTTAATATAAAACAGTTAGTGGTGGAGGGTAACAAAACCACAAGACCGGGGTGTTAGTACATAATGTGGTAGCGATTAGGTAGAGAATACAACACGGGCAACTGGCCAGTGGAGAAAATAAAGAAAAACGAAAAAGCGAGACACAAGACCAGCTCGGGAACGTGGGGACGCGACTCCCCAACAGCTGGATGAACAGCTGTCCCTGCAAACACCAAAATAAAAAACAAGCGGTGGCGTGACATCAGATGGTGACCAGTCACAAGGTTAGCTCGGGCCGTGGGGGCGCCGCTCCCCAAATAACTGGAAAACCAGTTATCCCCGTGCGGGGGTCTTTGCTGTCATCTAGGTAGTATGGCAAAGCAATTGCCTTAGTATCTGCAGACAATGGATGTCCACTGTAGGGATCAGGTTTAGCATAAATTCCTTTTTCTTTTTTAACACTACGTGACTTATCTATGATGTACTTTGATACTGAAGGTAACTTTGCCTCCAGTTACGTTTTAGTAAAAGTATGTGGTAACAGTGTCAACAATTACATTTTTTCATTGTATTTAGAATTTTGAAGAGCTGTGTTAATGTTAAAAAACCACTGATTGCAAGTATAACAGTCAGGTTTTTCAGCAGAAGGTTCACTTGAAATGTCATCATTGACACTATACACTTCTTTTAATTTCTTCACAGATGCAGTTACTAGTACTTCCTCTAATTTCAACTTTTTTCATTTAACATAACTTTGCCTCCTCTCAGGCCTAACTTGTGAAGGGGATTTCAATGGCGACATATTTACATCAAGAATGTTAATACTTTTGTTGACAGCATTTACAATCTCCTCACTTGCAATAAAAGGTTCATCAGATGAAATTTCTTGTTCAGGTTCATTTGTAAGTTCCCCAAATTTTTTTTTATAAAAAACAACACAATTACTACACAAACTGTCATTACTTTTTACAATAACAGACCTACCTACAATCCTTCGAATTGAATCAGCTAAATCACCAACACCACATAACCTCACACTCTTACTTTTGTATACAGTTTTTTTGTGTCTTCTAATATAGTCCACACACTTAATTCGTTCAGAACTATGATAATCTGACATTATTAAATAGGCCTATTCAGCAAAAATGTAAAAAACATATCTGAGAAATCACAAACACATATCAAGTGTTACTCTTCCAAACAAAAGAACAGACTGCACAGTAGTTATAGCACAGGTGGGTGTGGCCATGGAGGGGAGGGGCTAGTGAGACAGTTGATTAGCTGTGCAGTGAGCAAACACTGGTCATGCATGTGCATGTATGATCCTGTTGATTCAGCATTGCACAGGTGTAGAACAAGCTTATTTGTTGTTTAAGCATTAAGACTAGGTCAGTTCATTTAACAACTGTAACTTTATTATATTTGCACTTTTAAGGTATTAACCTCTTGCAAAGTGCGCATAGTTTACGTGCAATTCATAAATGAAAAAACCATTAGAAAGTACCACTCACTCACCATAAAGATCATGGTAACCTTCAATGACAACACACTTCCAACACGTCATTCATCGTGATGTAACTGGGCTTCCAAGGTTTACAGACTTCTTGCTTACGCTTCTTACTTCCGGGTGTGAAACATCGTTTTTTTTTTTTTTTCCTTAGCCTTATGAGAAGTTACTATAAAGCTTGTCAATTCCATAAAAAATCACACATACAACTCATTCATACAATTCAAGTAAAAACTATGCACATAACCTTACATTCATAGGTGATTAAACCTTGGTCAACTGTAATTATCAAACTCCTCCTTCTGTTTCACAACCTCTGCTACTCCCACTGCAAGTGTCACACCCATTCAGCCCCTCACATCCAATCCTCTAGTACTTTCAACAGGCATCTGTCATCTTCAGGAGGCAGGTGTGTCTCACCCGCCCACCACAGCTCAAGTGAGCTGAGCCATCGAGGCATGGGCCCCAGTCGCTATCTCTGAATCGTTGTGTCTCTGGCACCATCTATTGTCCCTGCTGCTCTTTTTTCCCTCTTTCTTTTTACGCTGCTGTTCAATTTTTATTAGGGCTTTCCATTGTTCGTTTAGGTTACTTGGCTCATTAATGTTGCATAATCTTGATCTGTTTTTTTCAATTAACACTGATTCTGTAATTCTTAACTGCTTTTCGTTTTTACAGCTCTTAATAATTTTAATATCTTCAAACCTGGGACATTGTTGATTTTCCATACAGTATTGGGTCAATGCTGTCTTAGCTTCTTTTTTATTCCAATTATTAATATGCTGGTTCAATCTATACTTTAATTTATTCTTGGTGCTGCCTATATATGACACAGGTGATTGCTGGTTTATTGGGATTTCATAAATTCCTGCTCTATCTAATTGGCTAATTTTTTCATTTTTAATCACTAAATTTTTTACAGTAAGTACCTGATTTCCTACCTGTATGTCATACTTGCCACAAACTTTATTAATTTCTGCTGAAACATTTTCTATATATGGTATTGCTCCTACATATTTTACAAGTTTTTTATCAGTCTTGACCTTATTGTAACCTTGAGTTACTTCATAAATCCATTTTTTAATACCTGTTTAGGGTATCCAAAATCATATGCAATTTTTTCAATATATTCAATTTCTTCATTTCTATACTGTTCAATTGATGAGTGTGTTAAACTTCTTTTAATTAGTGTTTTAACACTATTTCTTTTATGTGTTAATGGATGTGATGACTGAAATGGTATAAGTACTGGGATATATGAAGATTTTCTATGCACTCTGAATTGCATATTCTCCTCTGTTTTAACAATCAAAACGTCCAAAAATGCCAAAGTATTGTCATGTTCTTGTTCTACTGTCAGTTCAATAGATGGATAAATTTCACTATACTTTTTTGTCAAGTCCTCAAGTTCATCATTTTTCAGCCTGGATAACAGAAAAATGTCATCAACATATCTGCAGTATATCAGTGGTGGATCCTCGAGTTTACTTATTATTTTTTCCTCAATGTCACTCATTATAATTTCAGCAAATAAAGTTGACAGTGGTGACCCCATAGGTCCACCATGATTTTGTTTGTACATCTTGTTGTTAAACTTAAAAATGTTATTTTCATATATGTACAATAAAATTTCTCTTAACTCCTCTATTTGTATTGCATTCATTGTCTGTAGCACATATAATTTTTCAATAATTATTTCTATTGCCTGAGGTACTGGTGTGCTAGGAAAAAGAGCTCTCACATCCATACTAGCCATATGATATTCACTTAAATCTTGTTTAATTACTTTAATTTTCTCAATAAATTCGTATGTATTCTTCACAGTGAACCTTGTCTTCATGAACAAAGGTGCCAAAAATTTGTAGATATTATTGTACATATATGAAAATAACATTTTTAAGTTTAACAACAAGATGTACAAACAAAATCATGGTGGACCTATGGGGTCACCACTGTCAACTTTATTTGCTGAAATTATAATAAGTGACATTGAGGAAAAAATAATAAGTAAACTCGAGGATCCACCACTGATATACTGCAGATATGTTGTTGACATTTTTCTGTTATCCAGGCTGAAAAATGATGAACTTGAGGACTTGACAAAAAAGTATAGTGAAATTTATCCATTTATTGAACTGACAGTAGAACAAGAACATGACAATACTTTGGCATTTTTGGACGTTTTGATTGTTAAAACAGAGGAGAATATGCAATTCAGAGTGCATAGAAAATCTTCATATATCCCAGTACTTATACCATTTCAGTCATCACATCCATTAACACATAAAAGAAATAGTGTTAAAACACTAATTAAAAGAAGTTTAACACACTTATCAATTGAACAGTATAGAAATGAAGAAATTGAATATATTGAAAAAATTGCATATGATTTTGGATACCCTAAACAGGTATTAAAAAAATGGATTTATGAAGTAACTCAAGGTTACAATAAGGTCAAGACTGATAAAAAACTTGTAAAATATGTAGGAGCAATACCATATATAGAAAATGTTTCAGCAGAAATTAATAAAGTTTGTGGCAAGTATGACATACAGGTAGGAAATCAGGTACTTACTGTAAAAAATTTAGTGATTAAAAATGAAAAAATTAGCCAATTAGATAGAGCAGGAATTTATGAAATCCCAATAAACCAGCAACCACCTGTGTCATATATAGGCAGCACCAAGAATAAATTAAAGTATACATTGAACCAGCATATTAATAATTGGAATAAAAAAGAAGCTAAGACAGCATTGACCCAATACTGTATAGAAAATCAACAATGTCCAAGGTTTGAAGATATTAAAATTATTAAGAGCTGTAAAAACGAAAAGCAGTTAAGAATTGCAGAATCAGTGTTAATTAAAAA
Source organism: Macrothele yani (assembly GCA_039090855.1). NCBI lineage: Eukaryota > Metazoa > Arthropoda > Arachnida > Araneae > Macrothelidae > Macrothele > Macrothele yani. Next base: position 15,511,740 of record CM077029.1, on the reverse strand, counting down.
ACAGATCAAGATTATGCAACATTAATGAGCCATAATTAAAAAAACAGATCAAGATTATGCAACATTAATGAGCCAAGTAACCTAAACGAACAATGGAAAGCCCTAATAAAAATTGGACAGCAGCGTAAAAAGAAAGAGGAAAAAAGAGCAGCAGGGACAATAGATGGCGCCAGAGACACAACGATTCAGAGATAGCGACTGGGGCCCATGCCTCGATGGCTCAGCTCACTTGAGCTGTGGTGGGCGGGTGAGACACACCTGCCTCCTGAAGATGACAGAGGCCTGTTGAAGGTACTAGAGGATTGGATGTGAGGGGCTGAATGGGTGTGACACTTGCAGTGGGAGTAGCAGAGGTTGTGAAACAGAAGGAGGAATTTGATAATTACAGTTGACCAAGGTTTAATCACCTATGAATGTAAGGTTATGTACATAGTTTTTACTTGAATTGTATGAATGAGTTGTATGTGTGATTTTTATGGAATTGACAAGCTTTATAGTAACATCTCATAAGGCTAAGGGAAAAAAAAAAAAAAATACGATGTTTCACACCCGGAAGTAAGAAGCGTAAGCAAGAAGTCTGTAAACCTTGGAAGCCCAGTTACATCACGATGAATGACGTGTTGGAAGTGCGTTGTCATTGGAGGTTACCATGATCTTTATGGTGAGTGAGTGGTACTTTCTAATGGTTTTTTCAACTGTAACTTTATTACAGAATTTATTATATAATAATTAAAATTGTTTTATATTTTTTATTTACTAGATTAATATTTTAAATATTTTTTAAGTATTATAATTAGTCTACTAGCCTATATTTTAACTTTCAGAGCTAATTTAAAACAAAACTTTGTAGTGTTTTTCTGCGACCTGCAAACGCTGGAGAAGTGTCATTTTCAAAAAAACGTTCAAAATTTACGAGGCAAAAACACACAATTCTGCCCCCACCAATTGATAATATACTAATAGGACAACATAAGGTCAAGTTTTAAGATTTAAAAAAAATGGGGTTTTTGAGTTATTGCTACTTGAAAATAGTACATTTTCGTACTTTTGCATATTTTGAAGTTGAATTGTATAGACTGTATATATGTTAGGCAATAAATAAAATTTGCTGTAAAACTACCATTGGTGGACTACACATTGCCATTTTTATTTAAAAAAACTTTTCTTAGTGTAAGAAAAAAAATCGTTAAATGTCAGAAAAACCAAAATTTTGTACCTAAAAAGTGGATTTCTTTTAATTACTAATAATTATAACATGCATATTTAAAGTATGTCAAGTTAAAAATCAATTCATTAGCTACAAAACAAAACAAAAATGAACTGAATCACCCAAATAGTTTAAACGCAATAACATTTTTTAAATATGCCGTTTTTGACATTCCTTTCAAAAACGCGTTTTTCACCAAATTTCAAAATGGCACAGCAAGTGATATAAATTTTTTTGGAGCAAATCCATTTGGAATATCTTATATCTATAGTAGGAGTAGCTACTGTAATTTTTTGGAACAAATCTAAGGGGGTCAACTGACATGCTCTGCCTGAATTGAGATGGAATGGGCCGAACACAGCTGCTGCTGTGATGTCATCTAATCCAAATCATTCTCACATGACGTCAGAGATGCATTACGTCACATGGTCAACTCTTTAGAGATTTGATAACTTTACGTCAGAAATTTTGGTTCTATTTCATATGAGGTATATAAATAATAATAATGATAAATTTTATTTTTTGCAGCCTACAATGTAACAGCAAAAAATAAAATTCATTATTGTTATTATTTATATACCCTTGATATGCTTTATTACGCTGTTTAACAGAAACAAAACGAACATTTATATTCCGGTGCTCAAACTGTGTTATCCGTAACCGTTCCTGTTTAATGTTTTGTTTACATCTTTTTTCCTTTCGTTCGAAGTTAGAGTTTTTTTGCTTTTTTTCGGATATGTGTGATTCGAAGTCATTTTAATTCATATTGTGGTTTATTTGTCTCAAAACATTAACTTTGTTTTCCATGAATTTTAAGAACAACACTGCAAATATGCCTCCTAAACGGAAAAAATCTGCTGAGGAAGTAGCTTTTCAGAAGGAAGCAGGAAAAAGACGAAAGGCGGAGCAAGAAAAGGCCCGTCGGAAAAGTATGTCTGCTGTGCAAAGAGAATGCAATTGGAATCACCATCGCGTAGCAAATATAACTCCTTAACAAATTGAACGAAGACGGGAATGACACTGAATTGCAAACATGACGCCAGAACAAATCGCACAAGGTCGCGAACGACATCAGATTGCAGACATGTCACAATCGCAAATATTACGCCAGAGATGTGGTGTTACAATCCGCCGACAAAATCCAGGAACTAGAAACCAAGCTGTGTTTGACGCAGTTAACGTTGTAGAACCAAATGCAGATGCTCATAACTGTGGTTCCATGGACAGTATTTGCGAAGTTTGTCATGCAAAACATTTTGTGGCAGAACAGCCATGTGACAAACATTTTACGCAATGCTGTCATAAAGGCAAAGTAAAATTAGATACTGTAAGATCAGCCTCTATTATTTAGCAGTTAACGAAAGAACAGCATCAACATTCGAAAAATTTCATGGACAACATAAGATCAATAAATAGTATTTAAGCGTTTGCATCCATGGGAGCTAACATTGCTCCGCCTCCTGGATATGGTCTCTGTCGTTTCCGAATTAACGGACAAATTTACCATTGAGCAGGAGCTTTGCACCCAGCAAATGGGGACCAGAGAAAATTTGCTCAACTGTATATATTGGACCCGGAAGAGGTTGGTGATCAAAGAATTGGGATTAGGGAAAACGCCCAGCACAATCCAGGTCTGATGCAAGAGTTAAGCACTTTCATGTCTCAAAATAATCCTTTTGCTGACGCATGCAAAATGCTTTATGAAGCTGAACAAGAAAGCATCAATGATGCCACTCTGCATGGCGTTGAGTCGGCAAAAATAGTTCACGGAAAAGAACAGAAAAAATTGATACAGGGTTTACAGTCAGCGTATACGAAAAATGTTGTGTTCCAGGAGGTGTTGATGAAATAGGGACTAAAGGTTTTACAAAACACATAACAGACAACCTGTCATATCAAATTCCATAATCGACTGCTTGGGAAATTTTCAGAAAGCTGTGAGCCAACGTCGCCATCTATTGATGTGGAACTCAAAAACTCTAAATAAATGTCAATAATTTCTGTACCATAAATTTTATTTTCCCCTTCATTATTGACGGGCTTTCATCTAGTATATACATATTCAATCATTCTCTCCCTCACCCCACAAGCAAACCACATTTGATTCAAGTACTTTCAACTAGACCCTAGTCGTCATCAGAAAGCTCCTTTATCCCGATGTCACCTGCTGCAACAGAGCAAGTGAATCTTGAAGTCGGATCGTTGTGTTGTCTCGTCAATGTCTCTTTCAATTTGCAGCGGTGGTGCCCTCTGTTGACAAGTTTGGTCATTTCTTTTCCCCTCCCCTTTTCCCCCTTACGTTTCCAGAAAGAATATCGTAATCGTAATGGATATTGAACCAGCAGTTTACATCACTAGCATAATTGCTCAGCAGCTCAGTATTCATCGAATGGGCCTATCAGATGAAGAAATGGACCCTCGACCCGCAGGCGGAAACACAAGCCCTTGCTAACGTGCTTGAAATGTCAGTAAAAGAAGGAAAACCTCCCTAACTATGAAGAAAGGTGAGTAGCCTTCATTATTGTAATTTGCAATTATGCAAGTGGAATTAAAGTCAGCAATATGAACACAGAAGTTCACAAAACTGTAGTAGTATACAAAACTTAATGCTAACACGCTAAATCAAAAAATGCCAATCACTGAACATAGCCTAAGTTGCTCACAATATCCAAATGTACATGTACCACAGTGAGTACAAAACATAGATGCCCAAAACCAATTTTCCTGTGACAGGGAATAATGTTGTAATGTAATCCAATGATCACCGTGGATATGTGATACACGTACTTTTCCATACAGGCACAATCTGGGTACTTTTGGATCCTATTCCATATTTCTCAGTTATACAACTTGCAAAAGGAAACCATCAGAAGTGTTTTGAAATATGCATTTCACAGAAGAATAAAATAACCAGTGATAAATGAATTAAGGAAAGCAGCTTACTTTCAGATCTTACAATCTGAAATTCCAAATATCCCAAACTACTTAATCTAGTGTCAAGTTGTATATGATGTCCTGGATCATCCAGTTTTTCTATAAAATAGGCTAGAAGAAAAAAAAATACTATGAGTAAATATATCTTACACCATCAAATTAAAAAAAAAAAAAAAAAAAACACTGTGATGCAAATATTACAATATTATATAAGTATCTGAGTAACAACTAAACTGCTTGTTCAAAAAAACATAAATTATAGAGAGAAATAAAAGAACAGTCACTGAATTTATGTTTTTAGCAATTATAAATAAGAGATACATGAAATACAAATTTCTCCCAATTTTCAGTCAAAAACTGATATTTATCAGTTCTTAGCATTTAAAGTTAATTTGAACATACAGTGAAAAACTTCACATTTTTTTACCAATTTAATGTCATTATGCACAAGAATGGCACTCAGTACAATGTAAATAAAGACCAAAAACATTGTGCAATGAAACAATGGGAAATACATTTAGCATATCTTGAAACCGCAAACATTTACTCAAACACAATTTTAAAAAGATTTGAATAACACAAAGTGTTCCTGCCACCAGACCGAAAAATGGATTTTTTTAGACTTAATGATTTCCTTTTTGGGTCATCATGATATGGAGACATCAATATTTAATGAGACCTGTCAACAGAAACACCCAATATTTGATGTTAAGTTAATGCATACCACAAAAATTATCACATGTTACCAACTTACAGGGATGACAACCTTTTGAGATGCCAATCAGTTATCATCACTGGGAGAATCAACATACTTGTTCTGCATCAGTATTCCAAGCATGAAAGGGCTTTCTGTTGTAAAAAGCTAAATATAAACAACTTTCACAAGCAAATATAATTTTTGTTCATTAAAAAAATATAAAAATGAAAATATCTGTCAGTCACACAGAAATAGCAGCTTGTTCAGTTGTGCCATGCCTAGAATTCACCTAAAAGTCAATGTCTGATCACTTATGCAGCAGAATTAGCATCTTTATTTTAGTTTTATACATTGGATCTAGGGTTTGTGATTTGCAGTGTTCCCACTCAATTTCAGAAATGAAAATCCCTGACTTTTCTAGGTTTTCCAGGAACAAAATTCCAGACCATACTTTTACAATTCACAGTACTTTTACAGTAGAAAAACTAGGATTTCTACTCAGTATGCAATAAAATCGACCTAAACAAAGATTATCCTAAGTATATTAACATAACAGATTAATAATAAAAACCATATATATTACTAGTAATTAGCAATCAAAATATTTTAAGATACAATTAAAGCCCAGTTTTGTGACTCAATGAACTGGCAAAAATAATCGCTAAATTGGGGGTATCATTAAACCGGGGAACTTTAGCAAAATTGGGACCCTAAGGAATTGGTTATATTAACTTACATTGCTTGGAAAAGTAAATTACTCCTACATGTACACAATCTTTTTTTTTTTTTTAGTTCCGTAATTTCTTCTTCGGTTGTTTTTGCTTTGAATGTCGTTGTTTTTTGTTTTTTTCTGAGCATTAATGCTAGACATTTGCAGTGAACTGGTACAGTGCTGCGATGAGGAGGGTGATGCATTGCTCTTTTTTGCTGAAGCACTTTAATTTGGTCCCAAGTTATTTTCTTTGCATTTTCAGCCCTTTTTTTTTTCCTTCTCCACATTTTTTCTTCTGCTCTAGTGCAGGATGATATCAAGTCCATGAATCTTCATGCTCTGTAACATCTCAGGGGTTATTGGCACAGATAGCAGACCACAATATAATTTCACTGCATCATATGTGCTACGTAGAGCAATTAAAGATTTTTCCTGTAGATTTTCAACAAGAATATCTTTGTTCATTGAAAAACCTGACTCTGATGAGGCATAGTCATGGGATAAAGTCATAACAATTCTCACTACTTGCCACAGCTCTTTAAATTCTTCCTTATTCAGGTATTTTGAAAAAAAAAAAACCCCATCGTGCGTTTTTCGTACAAAATAAAGAGAAATCTTTTTTTCCACTTTGTAAATGTTGAAAATTGCTGCTTGACATGATCCGCTGACAATGCTGGTAAAATGTTACTATCATGCAGAAGTTGCAGCAAGTTATCCATTCGTTTTTCACATAGTACATCATTAGGACATAGTAGGTAAGGATCCAAGTGATGACAAAATCTTAACACTTGGCAGGTCTGGCAAGGGATCACTCATTTTCCAGGATAGTAGTGTAGATTTTTCAGGTTTCAGTGAAAAATAGCAATTTTCCCTGACTTTTTTGGACAAAATCAAATTCCCTAATAATTCCAGGTTTTCCCTGACCGATGGGAACCCTGGATTTAATACTCATCCTTCAAGTTATGAGGTAGATTTTCCAACAACAACAGATTTAAGTTGGTGAGAGCCATTTGTGCTAGCACACAAAAATGCTAAAAATTCTCTTTTTGCCAAGTTTTCTACTAGGCATTGAATTTCTAGGTTTGTATGTCTGAGTATTTTCAGGCAAAGAATTCCAGAGACCCCCAGTTTAATCTGAGTGAGTCAAAAGTTCATCTCGTTTGCAGCTAAAAGTTTAATGATGCAAGTAAGCCGTACACTTGCCTCATTTTGCAAAGTACAGGCCGTTGTTTTCTATAGTCCTTTGCCGACATTCCACTGCAGCCATGATCACGTGGCTGTACCACTCAGCACGTTTTGAGGACAGAAACTCTCTGATGCAGTTCCATATCCACCACTGAAGCAAAGTGCCATCCTTGAAGAAAATAGGCCATGGAACAAATCAGGTGGTAGCCAGATGGGGGCAAAGTCTGGACTGTATAGAGGATGGAGTAGGATCTCAAAACACTTCCAATTCCTGTAGTTTTTGGCACACCACTATGGAGGTGTGACCTGAGGCATTATCCACTTGTAGCAACACTTGCTTCCTATTGGTGAGCACTGGGACTGGGTAGTGCTGGTGCAGAGCAACAAGGACCCAATTGCAGTTGTCCAGTAAACAGGTTCCTGTTTGCAGCTTAACCACCATCTGGCACAAGTTCACAGTACACAGGACCATTACAATTCCACCAAGTGCACAAGTATGACTTTGCTCTGGAATCACTCTCTTTGCACCCCTGGGCCCTGGCTGTGCATTGTGGCATGGCCTCAGGTACTAGTTCACAGTGGTACAAAAATGTAGAAATATCAACTTTTCATCACCTGTCATGATATGATACCAAAACCTACCATCCTGTTGATTTGACAGCAATCTGAGACAGACAGTAACATGTTTTCTTGCCTATTAGTGAGTCAATTCATGAGGAACCATTCGATAGTGCCCGGAGGAGAAACCAAGTTGGTGCAGGTGATGAACAATGGTAGATTGGGGAGAACTGTTTCCAGTGGCGTGACTATTTTTCAAAATGCCATTTCAGGGATTTTACTCTGATCATGATGTCTTCCACTCTTTTCATTTTTCTGATCCACAAGTTCCTCTTCTTATCTCTCCTAGTTACACCAAGTTTGCATCTCTCAATGCTTCTTTGAGTTGTCTGCAATCTTTGTATGTCTCTTTTAGTTAAGGTCCATGTCTGTGCACCATACGTAAGCACTGGACGGATGCATTGATCAAACACTTTTCTTTTAAGACATAATGACATATTGCTCTTGAAAATTATACTGTTTCTTCCAAAAGCTTTCCAGGCGAGTTTTATACACCGATTAATTTCTTCATCAATGTGACCCTCACTTAATATCTGCTGTCCAAGATAAACGCAGGTATCACTTATCTCCAGCTTTTCTCCATTAATAGATAAATCTCCATTTCTTGTAAAAGCATTGTACATCACTTTTGTCAACTGAAAGTTCATTTTAAATCTCACTTCTTTACTCTCATCAGCAAGTTTCTGGATCATACTCTGCAGCTCTGATGGTGTAGTTGCAAAAAATGACTACATCATAAGCAAAACAAAGGTGAGTTAGATAATCTCCATTAATCTTTATCCCTTTGTTTTCCCAGTTCAGTGATTGAAAGACATTTTTCAATGTGGCATTAAAAAGTTTGAGAAATATAGTGTCACCTTGTTTCACTCCCTTTCCATTTTTTATGGGTGCTGTATTTTCAAACAGCCAAATCTTTGCACTTGCATTTTCATAGATGTTATTAATAATATTAATTATGAATCTTCAATACTGTAGGATTTCAAAGCCATTGTAACTGCTGATGGTTTTACCAAATCAAAGGCCTTTTCATAATCGATAAAAGCCATGCATAATGAAAGTTCATGTTCCCTCGCTTTTTCAATTGGTTTTCTCAGTATGTGGATATGATCTATAGTGTTGCAACCACTCCTGAATCCAGCTTGTACATATATATATATAATATTATATACATACTATATAAGATAGAGTTTGGGACAATCCCCCCCCCCCCAACACACACAAACTCACATGCAGGAGCAAAGCAGTTGCTGAGGCGCGATCTGACAGGCACAACATAGGTGCCACTGTTGGCGAATTGTGGAACTTAGCGAACACAATTGCAAAACTATGATAGATAGGGCAGAAATGTAAATTACAAAGGTGTAGAACTGACTTTGCTTACTAGAAATCTGAAACTCATTGGGCTCTCATATCATTTTTGGGGAAACGATATGGGAGCCCAATGAGCTTAGTTAAAGATGGGATGAATATTTCTGTGAGTTATTAGATCAGGAAAGCAAAGATGATTCTGAGACAGATGCAGATGATGGCACAGTGAAGGATGAAACACAGGAGGGATCTCAAGAGCAGAAGTGTAAAAATCTCTAAAATCTCTTCAGAATGGTAAGGCTTCAGGAGTTGATGGCATAACTGCTGAGATGTTGAAATATGGTGGTGACTCTGTAATTGATTGGTTAACTGAAATATGATGACAAAAAAACGGAATTCCGCGCATCCGCGGAAGAATCTCGTGTATGTAATATGCTTCGGTGATTTGGTCATGTTGAAGGAATGAGTGATGAGTTGCTTACTAAAAAAAATCTTTTTAGCCCAAGTGGCAGGAAGGAAAGGCAGAGGAAGGCCAAGGAATCATAGTGAGAAGAATTGGCAGGAAAACACGTAACACACAAAACATTAAAAGAATTCTTGAAATCGTCATCACACGCATAAGTTACATTGAAAATTACAAGAGGAACGCTTCGATAGTGACTTCTACCTTCATCAGCCATGGAATGAGACACGTGGTAAAAGCATCAGTTGTTGCCAGATTTCAAAATCGCTTTTCAAATAATAGGGATGTTAAAAGATGTGTCAGTATTGCAGGTGTTAGGGGTAAGGTAGATTTCAATGATTTCGCGGTACCTGAGGGTATGCTGATTGCTGAACGGGGTGATCCGCTTAACATTGTGCCAATCGGGAACCGTGGACGTATCGCTGATGGTTAAAATAGAAAGAGAGGTGGAAGGGGTGCCTTTCTTAACATCAGCGATATGCTCCATCAATCGCCGGTTTATGCTGCGGTAAGTACTGAAAATACAACACACATAAAAATTGGAAAGGAGTGAGACAAGGTGACACCATATCTCCGAAGCTCTTTAATGCCACATTGGAAAATGTCTTTCAATCACTGAACTGGGAAAACAAAGGGATAAAGATTAATGGAGATTATCTAACCCACCTTCGTTTTGCTGATGACATAGTCATTTTTGCAACTACCCCATCAGAGCTGCTGAGTATGATCCAGGAACTTGCTGACAAGAGTAAAGAAGTGGGATTAAAAATGAACTTTCAGAAGACAAAAGTGATGTTCAATGCTTTTACAAGAAATGAAGATTTATCGATTGATGGAGAAAAACTGGAGATAACAGATACGTACGTTTATCTTGGACAGCAGATATCAAGTGAGGGTCACATTGATGAAGAAATTAATCGGCGTACAAAACTTGCCTGGAGAGCTTTTGGAAGAAACAGCATAATTTTCAAGAGCAATATGCCATTATGTCTTAAAAGAAAAGTGTTTGATCAATGCATCCTTCCAGTGCTTACGTATGGTGCAGAGACGTGGACCTTAACTAAAAGAGACATACAAAGGCTGCAGACAACTCAAAGAAGTATGGAGAGGTGCATGCTTGGTATAACTAAGAGAGATAAGAAGAGGAACTCGTGGATCCGAAAAATGACGAGAGTGGAAGACATCATGATCAGAGTTAAATCCCTGAAATGGCAATGGGCTGGACATACTGCCAGAAGGACAGACCATAGATGGACAGCCGAAATTTTAGATTGGATTCCAAGGGACAGGAAAAGACCCAGAAAAAGACCACATGGGAGATGGGTGGATGAAATTCGTAAATATGCGGGAGTGACATGGAGGAGACTGGCACAAGACAGACCGTTGTGGAGTAAACTTGGGGAGACCTTCATCCAGCAGTGGATTGATAATGGTTGACAATGATGATGATGATGAAGTACTACCAATATAGTGGGTAACGCCTGTGGAAATGTTGATAGGGATAGAGTAGACACCTTGTAACTGTAGGGGTTTATTGAGATCTCTGTCATTAAGGATGAGTTTGAGAAGATGTGGAGGTGGTTTGACTGCAATCCTGTAGTCAAAAGACTTGAAAATAGAGCAAACTTTATGAGTGAAGGACAGGCTAAAGAGCAAAGTTCCACACACAGGTAAAAAAAAAATCAAAAAAATCTGGACTTCCATGAATTCTCCCACGGAATTTACTGATTGGTTTGTTTACATTTTAGACAGTGGCCTTTCGTGTGTCGTTGCGCCCTAGTTTCCGCCCTTTTGTAAACTATCGCGTAGTGACACGATCATATCCTCAGCTGTGCCCCCACTTTAAGTTTAAATTCGGCAGTGTAACTGAAATGTTTCCTTTTCGAAGAGATCATAAATAGTAATGAAGGAAAATATTAGCACCAAAGGCTTTGGTCAAAATGGCGAAGGACGAACTAAAATACAATACACAGCGCACACAAGATCCAGAACATGGAACTTTGAAATGAGGCATGCATGTGTAGGTTCGTGCAGTGAGCGCTGTGCATACATTTTTATTGGCCGATTGATGAAGAGAGGGCACAAGCATAGTCAGCGTTTTGTCTTTCCCAACATTACAAAGACAAAATAACTCTTGCCGTCCCTCCCTACAGCCTTTGCAGTCTTTCATTGTGACATCCCTCCTCCTCTCCGCTCCGTACAAGTTCCTGAACTGAGGAAATTTTTTCCAAGGGAGTTCTTTTTCCTATTATACTCCCTCTCCTGCGCAATTACCCTGAAGATTTTTTTTTAAAATCAAGTGGCCGCAAAAACGTTTTGTTTTAATCGCCGTTTATCAGCGGATTATACGACAAACATTGCGAAACATGCTTTTTAACGATCTTTTCTGTGGTGGCCCGAACAATTTTTTTGGTCGCCCAGGGTGACCGATGACCGTATTTTTCTGCCCGTTTACACTGCATGGTCTTACCCAGCATCAAACGAAATGGTGTGCATGGAGAATTTACTGTGTTGAAGTCCCAACAATGAAGAGGGCGGCACAGCAGTTCTAGTACACAACAGCATTCAATCTGGCTTTTATAAGAAGATGATGCACACTGATGCAGAATTCCCATCCTTGCACGAAGCACCACGCGAGCACCGTGGATATAACGTCATAAACCAGTACAGAAGATGTAAGACCATGGGCAAATATTATAAGAATGGCTGCATAAAAGCCGGAAGCTTTAAATGACATAATCGCAGCCAGAATTAGACCCATATGGGCCACTGAAGAGTACGCGATCAGGGCTTTCATGTCCTGTTGTCGGGTGCAATTAAGTCTGGTAAAAAAAAAGCCCCAATAATTCTGATTGAGATAAGTAAACTTTCAATTTCCAAGCCACTGACTGTCTTGCTACCAATGCAGGGCTCACGACCTTGGCGTTTGAAGTGCCATGGATTAGCAAAAAACATTTTTCTCCATTCATTACCAACTCCTATAGCCAGCATTGATGCCGAAGAAAAATGATGGCTGATATCATTAATGAGGGGGAAATACCATGCATAATAAATAAATAAAAGAAAAAAAAATAAGAAAACCACAAAACTGGATCTTTTGTAGAAAAATCGGATTTCTGGAAAATATTTTCAAAATTGGACAGAATCTAGGTAAACCGGGACACTTGGCAGGCAGCTCTGAAATAGCCTAAAATATATAAAACGAGCAAAATATACAGAGTCACGTACGGTAAAAGGTTCGTTTAGCGGTAGCTTTCGGTCATCCTACGACCTGGATCCCCATCGATCGACTGGATGGGCTGGTTCCAGAACTACAATTTGAAGTTGGGGTGTTGGAAATGTTGCCAGATTTTAGAAGAGAGATCCAAATAAATGGGATTTGGTGAGGGGTCTCTGAATTGCAGTTTTTGGTGAACAAAATTTCAATGCTCTCTTGGAAATGCAGAGATGCCTTGTTGATGAAAGGGGCAACTTTTTTGGTTTCTTTCCAAATGGGAACTGCAGAGTAAGGGCAACTTTATTGGTTTCTTTCCAAATGGAACTGAACTGTACGGGACTCTGTGTTTTTTCTCGTTTTATATGTTTATGTGTTATTGTCACGTGAAGCCCGAGTTTTAAACTATAGCCTAAAAAGGAAGATATGTGCAAAATGCCCAATATGTACAGTAAATTGAGTTACATGGGAAGCAGCAGTGGCATTAATGGGGAACAGCAGTGGGATTTCTTATTGACAGAGCGTGTAAGAACCATTCCAGTGGCTACAAAAGCTTTTCTTATGTCTCAGACACGTGCATCTGACACTGTATGGTGGCAAGGGACTTGAGTATCCACTGCAGAGTGGTTTAACAGTTATGGCAGCAATTCAACAACACTGGTGAGGTGTCGTGAAGGCCTGGCCGAGGTTGTCCAAGTCATCTAACACCTTGTGAAGACCCTTATGTAGATTGAACTGCACTGCATCATAGGTCCTACACAGCCTAGCAATTGTCTTTGGAGCTCTCTCCTGCCGCTGGGACTAGGGTATCAAGGCAAACAATATATGAAAGGTGCAATGCAATTAGCCTTTATGCCAGAAGACCCATGGTTTGTGTCCTTCTAACTGCATCTCACAGGACAGCATGCTTGAACTGATGCAGGCAACATTGTTCCTGGAGCTCATATCAGTAGGCCACTGTTTTTTGAAACCACCAGGTAAAATTTCCCTGCTTCTTACTTTCTACAAGGAAAAACCTTTTCTGTTTCTGCTACCAACTTGTCTTTTAAAAGTGGTGCCATGACTTTGATTCTGTATCTAAATTATCAAGATACACACCATACATTGCTAAAATATGTTTGACTGAATAAATAAAATTTAGCCTTATCAAGTTTGCTAATATATTTGGAAAGTACATAAAAAAAGAAAAACTAGGGGTTCTTTCTCTTTTGAGAATCCTCTTTCCAGAGAAATTATCAAATAATCCAAATATGGAGTTTAGATAGATAGATGGTAATATTCTTCCACAAAATTTAATAGTACATTAGATTTATGCACTTGTTTCACCATATTGAGGAAGGGGGGAAGACAGATTTCTGTGGTTGAAAGGTACAATAGGACAACAACCAGCAAGGACTATGAAGAGAGTAGTTTGCCATAATGAGCACAGTCTCTAGTCTTAAAAAAAAAAAAAAAAAATCGAAATTCATCCTTTTTCTATTCTGCCTTTATTTTTATTTTAATTTTGTTTTGCAGATATTCCAATTTCCAGGGGAAATCACTTGACTCTCCTTGACCCTTGCTGTGAGTGACCATGATTTATGTGATGTTAATTTATTCTCAGTGTCCGAGTACAGTAACTTCTCCAAATTTATTTATCAACATTTTTCTGAGATAGGGTACTTAACTTTCATCAGATTCTAAAAAGAGTCTGTGGCCTAAAAAAGGTTACGGACCTCTGTATTCTAACAGATATTTCATTTCAAGTGTCATGAGAATTAAAACAAAACTTTAAACAACTAAATTTATCTATACATACATTTCATGTTGTTAAACCATTTCCTTCGTTTTTGAATCTGCTCGACGACATCTTTCAAAGTGACATCCAGATTGGGAACTTCAATTTTTGTGAATTCATCATCTATATGACTGAAAAATGGCAGAATGAAACTTTAATACACTATAATCTGCAACAGTCAAGCAATAATAACAAATACAAATAAAAATTATGTAACTGCAGAAATCAAAAACATTTTTATTGAGCTGTTATACATAGATGAAATGCAAAGCTTAGATTTGTATGGAATTATATTAAAAACGAACTTAATCATCCGGAAATATCAATTAGTACTTGAAAACAGGAAGTGCAACAACATCTTGTGGATCAGAATTCAAGTGCTAAGCAATTTAGTATCCATCTCACAGGAGTGAATGTACACACACACGCACCCAAGTAATTATCTGTGACATCTAGCAAAAGGTGATATAGTTGACTTACACCATCTCTTGTGCCTTTGGATATTCTGATTTCACATTGGTACTAGTTCAGCAAACAAAAGATTTATAATCAAATCAAAAGGAAACCCTCACACAAGAAATATGGGTTCAGAGTGAGGACTAGGTGTGCCAATAATCAAGATTTGTACCTTATCATTGAATGTGCAAAGTTCTGTAAATCTAGTGTAAAGATGCTACAGAGAAACCCACTAAACTGGCTACTTGTCAGTTAGTAAAGAACAGTGGCCAGTTCTTTCTCAATGACATACAATCAGTCTTATGGTTTTATAAAAACAGGTATGAAATGATGATGCATGCATTACAAAAATTGTGAAATCACATGTTAGTGTACACGATCATTACTCAAAATTATGGCATTAGCAGTGAATGAGTAAACAAAATAAATAAATAAATAAACAAGTTAGTAAAATCATGTAATGCATTGATTATGATATGCTTTCCAACATACCAGAAACCATTACTCAAGTTATTACTCAATTTATGAGGATAATGGCTGTAGAATAAATCTCACTCTTCTGACCCGACCTTTGACCCCTTTCGATGATATTCAACAGAACCAGTAAAGTATACTTCCGGAACAACATGAAAAGTTTTGTCTCAATCGAAGCATTTTTACGTAAGTTATAATGCATAAGAGCAATGGAATGGATCCCGATCCTATGTCCTGAACTTTGACCCCATTTTACCCCTTTTCAATAGAGTTCATCCACTGATGGTCCCCTACTACATACTAAAATTTAATCGAAACCGAACCATTTTTACGCAAGTTGTGACGCATAAGGGCAAATATCAGGAACACAAAGCATCGCTTGGGTAAAGGGGGATGAGGGCACAAAAAAATTTATATTTTGATATGTTATTTTTAAGTATTGTAATGCTAAGTCTAAACCATCATGATCAATAATGATAGACGAATTAGAGACAAATTAATTTAGAATAAACATCAAAACAAAGATGAATGATAATTTTTTATTTGTGTTAGAGTAAGAAATTTTTTAAAAGTGTTTTTGTTATTTCCGAACATGAAACATCAAACAATAAATGTTAACATGGGGTTCTTCGTTGAGCCCCATGGTAACATTGGTTCTTCATTGCTGTCTATTTATTCGCTGCATTTGATCAAGGTTTTCTTCCGATATAGATTCATTGAGGGTTATAATAACGTCGGACATTATTTCCATGCTCCTCGCCTTAGCTGCTCGGAATGGTCTTTTTGTAGGCTGATCTTCTTCCAATGGAAGGTCATATGTTTCGAGACTAGAATGTGATCGGAAACCATCGGCTCTTGAATGTCCAAGCTGTTCCATATTTACTTCTTCCTCTTGTTCTTGTTCCAACAGTGCTGTATTCTTCTTATTCTTCTTATTAAAGTTGAAACATGCACGTTTCGTAGGGGGTCAACCAGCCATATTTTTTATATGGTTTTACCATCCACGTGACACTCTGTTAATAGTAATTAATAAAATTGAACTAATCATATTTCAGCACAGCGGATACGCTCATCATCAAGTGACTATTCAAAAATGTAACAAAAAGAATGCTGCATTAAGTGTAAATTTTGAAGGGGAAAACATGTGAAATCAGCGTTCCGCTGCTTATACTGTACTACACATCAACTCCAAGCAACTGACACAACTCACTTTTTGTTCTAGAATAAAATAGAAGTAATGCGTAATACACACACAGCGCGTGACGTAATGAGGCAGATGGTCATGAGAGTGTGACGTCATAAAACTTTAATAGGATCCACAAACAACACGTGACATAATGAGGCAGATGGTGTAACCGCACGCAACATCTCAATTCGAAGTCGATCGTGACAGTGTGACATCAAGAGATTTCTAAGAATGGGAAACATTAATAGGACAACGCCATGACATTAAAAATGTGGTAACTCGGGGTGGTTATTTAACCTACTAAACGAATTTTTTCAAAGTCAAGATCAAGCTAAATCGATTTCTAGTACCAGAATATGGTAGGTTAACCACTTTCATCAAAATCTTTAGAGCCGTTTTCAAAATAAAATTTACATATATACAAGAATTGCTCCTTTAATAAGATGTTATGGAATGCTTCCCACTCCTATGTCCTGACCTTTGACCTCACTTCACCCATTTTCAATACGGTTCGTCTCCAGTGGTCCTCTACGACATACTAAAATTTCATCAAAATTGAACCACATGTACACAAGTTATGACGCATAAAGGCAATGGAATGCATCCCACTCATATGTCCTGAACTTTCACCCCACTTCACCCATTTTCAACAGGGTTCGTCCCCAGTGGTCCTCTACGACATACTAAAATTTCATCAAAATCGAACCATATTTACGCACGTTATGACGAATAAGGGCAGTGGAGCGGATCTCGCTCCTATGTTGTGACCTTTGACTCCATTTCGCCCATTTTCAATAGGGTTCGTCCCCAGGTGTTCCCCTACTACATGCTAAAATTTCATCGAAATTGAACCATTTTTATGCGAGTTATTGTGTGGACAGACAGACAAAGCTGGAGCATACACGCTTCTTCAACTTACGGTTGGAAAGCGTAAAAAACGGATCCATTTATCACCAGTTTTTACTGGTACAAACTGAACAATAACATACTATATATCAACCTCTCCTAATCACTTATTATCAATTCACTGTTGGATGAAAGTCTCCCCAAGACTTGTTTCTCTTCCACAACTTTATGTCTTGAGCCAATCTTCTTCACGTCTCTCCAGCATGCTTTCCAATTTCATCGACCTCCCACATGGCCATCTTCTGGGTCTTTTTGTGTTCCTTGGTATCTAGACTAATATTTCAGTTGTTTAAAGTTGGTCAGTTTTTCTAGAAATATGTCCAGCCCACTGCCATTGGATGGTTTTAATTTGATCATGATGTCACCCACTCTTGTCATTTTTCTGATCTATGATTTCCTTTTCCTGTCATTCTTATTACATCAAGCATGCATATGCATCACTCCACGTTTCTTTGAATTGTCATCAGCCTCTGTAGTTCTTTTTTAATTAAGGCCCATGTCTTATAAATAAGAACTGGAAGATGCATTGATTAAATGCTTTTCTTTTAAGACAATAACCAAAAATTGCTTTTGAAAACTGCAAAGTCTCTTTCAAATGCACTCCAGCCAAATATTCTATGCCTCTAAATTTCTTTTTCAATGTAGCCATCACTTGATATCCATTGTTCAAGGTAAATGTATGCATGAGTTACTTCTTGATTTGCCTAATCAACCTCTTAAGTATTTGGTTGAATTTTGTTTTCTGCAAGTACATTTTCAATCCTACTTCTTTACTTTTTCAGCAAGTTCCTGGATATACTCTGCAGCTTTGAGAGGGTACTCATAAAAATGACTATGCCATCTGCAAAATGAAGGTGAGTTAAATAATCTCCATTAATTTTTTCTCCTTGTCTTCCCAGTTCAGTGATCAAGAGACATTCTGCAATGCATTGAATTAAAAGACATTCAAGAACTGAAGAGCTTGGAAGATATCATGTCACCCTGTCATACATTCTTTTCAATTTTTATATGTGCTGTATCCTTGAAAAATTGCACATTATACACTATCCACCAACAAGTAATTGGACACCTGTGATAGCAAAGGAAAACGAAGTTTATTCACCTTCAATAGTTCGAGGAGCCTCCATGAGCGGCGATTACTGCTACGACTCTCCGGGGCATACTCTCAACCAGGCGTTGTACGACGGCTAGCAGTATTTTCTTCCACTCGGCTTGGAGAAGACAGGTCAGTTCCTTCACCGATTTCGGACAGTGGGGGCACCCCGTAAGTCGACGCTCCAACTCGTCCCAGAGGTGCTCGATAAGGTTAAGGTCCGGGCTCTGCGCAGGCCAGTCCATTCGATTAACCCCATTGTCACCATACCAAGCCATGGTGGACCTCGCAATATGACAGGTGGCATTGTCATCCTGAAAGTAACATGGGTCCACCCCGTAAAACTGCCGCAACGTAGGAAGCGCATGATCATACAAAATGGTGCAGTAGGTCTCGGCGTTGAGTCTACCAGGAATTGCGACCAAGGGTTCCGTGCCATACCAGGAGAAACACCCCCATAGCATAATTCCACCGCCCCCGAACTTCACAGTTGGTACAATACATTCCGGCAGGAGGCGTTCTCTAGGCAGACGCCAAACCCAGACCTTTCCATCCGAACGGTAGAGGGTGAATTTTGATTCGTCGCTCCAGAGAACCCTGTTTCCACTGTTTAACGGTCCACTGTCGACGTTCTTTACACCACGTTAGCCGAGCAGCGCTATTGGACTTGGTCATCAAAGGCTTGTTGGCGGCAGCACCTCCATGATAAGCAAGCAGATGGGCTTCCTTACGAATGGTATTCATCGAAAGAACACTCCCGGATGCCTGTTGAAACTCCTCGCGGATGTGGCCCATCGATTTGGTGAGGTTCTTCCGAATTTCTCTGGCCAGCATTCGTCGGTCTCTAACTCCCGGTTTTATGGGTCTGCCGGGTCGGTGCACATTCCGACAGTCACCTCTCATCTTCCACTTGCCAATCACGTAGGCCACTGTCGATTTTGGGTACTTCAACTCGCTGGATATGTCACGTATGGATCGGCCATTTCTGTGATACCCGACGATTACACCTTTCTCGAAATCAGAGAGCTCCGAACTGCGTGGCATCTTGCATGCGACTGATTGCGTCGTTGTTTCCCACCCGATATTTAACGGCGGTGGCCGTGACGTGTATCAGGACCGCAGATATCGTCGATTGCAGGGGTGTCCAATTACTTGTTGGTAGATAGTGTATATTTAGTTCAAGATAGACAGATGCTATTAATATAACTACTGTATGCATCTTCAATAATGTAGGATTTCAGACACTGTGACAGCTGATGGTTTCACGAAATCAACAGCCTTTTTGTAATCAACAAAAGCCATACATACAGGGAGTTCTTACTCATTGATTTTTCAATTAGTTCATACTCATTTGATTTTTCAATTAGTTCATACTCATTTGATTTTCCAATTAGTTCATACTCATTTGATTTTTCAATTAGTTCTGTCAGTAAAAGGATGGATATGATCTATAGTGCTGTATCAACTAATGAATCTAGCTTGTTCTCTTGGCTGATCCATGTCCAGTATTTCCTTCAAGAAATGTGATGGTACCTTACTTAGTAAAGATTTTGCAAACTGATAGGAGGCTGATGGATCTGAAGTTCTTGAGATCTTTTTCATGTAGCAGGATTACTGCAGCTCTGTGGGTCATTGGGAGAAGAGTTTGGCCATAACGCATCATTCTGGCCATGTGGGTTGGCGACTGTGGGATAGCACATTTTCAATTGTCAAAAAATATAAAACAATATCTAAACTACAGAATATTTTCAAATAGTAATTTTAATAAAAAAAGGCAGAAATATAAATATTAGGCATACTTAATTTTTATGCTTTGCAACAGAACAGGTACAGTCAGATAAATAAATAAGAATCCCGATATTTGCTTTCATTTGAAAATAATATAAACCAAGACTTAAATTTTCCAAAAAAGAAAAAAAAAAAAAGGCAGAAATCATCGTGCAAGGGCATTATTAATATCCAATATTGACAGGGTTCATACTGATTTCTAGAAGGCCATTTAACGAGTTTTTAAGTTTTCCAGGAACAGGAATCCCGTATTTCTTTCATGATTTCTTTCATGACAGGAAGCCTATTTATCAGAAGTCAATGACAACGTCTCATCTTAGGTGTAAATGAATTTATGGCACCTCTATTCATACTGTACTGTGGAATTAACTTTTTTACGGGTCTTATAGAGGCTATTATTCAAAAAAAAAAAAAAGTTGGTGGTCAAATTTTCGAACTAAAGCCTAGTTCGTCATCAGGACTACGTCACTGGAGTAGTTGCTGCCACTCAGTTGGAAGAGTCCAACCACAATTATCGTTAATTGTGGTACATCTTCTTCTTGCTATTTCGATCCGTTCTTCTAGGCAGACATATACAAGCAAGTGGACACTCCATAAATTGGGACTCAGTAAGAATAATCGCCCACCAGTCAAACTTAGTAAAGAGGAAACTAGAAGAAGGGATCGAAATAGCAAGAAGAAGAAGAAGTACCACAATTAACGATAATTGCGGTTGGACTCTTTCAACTGAGTGGCAGCAACTACTCCAGTGACGTAGTCCTGATGACGAACTAGGCTTTAGTTCGAAAATTTGACCACCAACTTTTTTTTTTTTTTGAATGAATAGCCTCTATAAGACCCGTAAAAAAGTTAATTCCACAGTACAATCTGATCTTTTTAAAGCTTAATTTCTCAAAAAATGCATGGTTTTTAATTGCTCAGTAACTTTTTGCTAGATCAACAGACAGAAGGAGCATGCATTTTCCCTTTTGTTTACCAAAAAAAATTAAAATTAAAAATTGGAACTTCAACTCTGTCACTGTCTTTCATTCCCTGTAAAGTAATTTTCTCAGTAGCATTTCTGAACATCAGTTTAGCTTTAAACAAAATAAAAAATGCTTGCCGTCTCCCCTTGATGTAGCAAGAAGTGACTACAGGATAGGCACACGTTTTAAGCAATAATAAAATCAAAAATTGGTTCTGCATTGTTCACTGTGTCACGAAAACCAATTCACACATCACAAAAACTGCTGAGATTCCATCAAGTACCAATTTTGAAATTTAATTTAGCTTAAAACAGAAAGGAAGGAAACGGAGCAAAACTGCTTTTTTTACTGATTAGTTTTGAAGAGACTCTTGGAAATAGGAAAACATGCACATGCTTTGAAGAAATTCTTAAAAAATACAAAACTGCTCTTTTTCACTATTGCCAAAATATTAAAATATACAGCACAGCAGCTCACTTTAGGCCTTGACCCTTTCCATTCGAATAACATTTCACCCATAGTCACCCTGCACTTGTATCTGTTTTCTGCAGTAGAAGCCACAACTTAGCTGTGAAAGTTCAGCTTTGGCTCGCCAGCCTTGATATACGAGCTATAGAGGTGCCATTGGCATGGCGGGTGAAAAGCGACATGCAAGCTATTTGGCGATTTCGTAATTTCGGGTTTCACCCGGCAGTCGAGTGGAATGCATTCACAAGAAGAGATGTATTCCAGCAAATCATGTCCAGAAGGCCTCACAGAAATAATCTTTATGCAATTGTTCATGTCATTTTGGCATACTCTCAGAGAAAAGCCAAACTACGTTGGGCTTGACAACATTTCACCTAAACTCAAAGACAATAGGCATATACGGTCTTCACTAATAAGTCCCCACTTTAGTCTTCAAACTGATTTTTGATGGCTGTTGGTCTGGAGAGAGCCTAGAACCAGAAATCATCCCACACATCTGGGAGGAAGACAGTTTTGGACATGGTGATGTGTTGGCATGAGAAACTCTTAACAGCTTTAAGGTATTGATGTCTCTCCATGAGAAACTCTTAACAGCTTTAAGGTATTGATTGCAATGAGATCCTCAAACATTATGTTTATTCATTTCTCACAGCAATTTGTCTCGATTCCGTTTTAATGAACAATAATGTTCGCCTTCACAGAGCTTGCTTGGTGCACAATACCAAGAGAGATGAGTGCCCTGTGGATTGGTCATTCAGATTACCCGATCTAAATCCAATAGAACATGCTCTAGGAAAAGAGACACCAGTCACAATACACATTACAGGAACCTCCCAGAGCTCAGACTTGCACTTTTGCAGGAAGGGAAATTATTCCCTCAAACACTCACTGATAACCTGATTTGCAGCTCATAAGTTATTGTAGAGCCTGCATTTCTGTCTGAGGTGATCACACACCATATTAAAAGTGTGCTACACTGAACATGCCATTTTACAATACTAATTTTCTCATTTCAATACCTCATAAAATATTAATGGGAATTCCTTTTTTTAAGCTTTCCAACCGTAGGTTGAAAAAGCGTATATGCTCCAGCTTTCTCCATCTGTCTGTCCGCACGATAACTCGTGTCAAAATGGTTCTATTTCAATGAAATTTTAGCATGTGGTAGGGCACCACCTGGGGATGAACCTTATTGAAAATGGGACAAAAAAGGGCAAAGGTCACAACATAGGAGCGAGATCTATTACATTGCCCTTATGCATCATAACTTACATAAATATGGTTCTATTTCATTAAAAGTTTAGTATGTGGTAGGGGACACCTGGGGACAAACCCTGTTGAAAATGGGTGAACTGGGGGCAAAGGTCAGGACATAAGAGCGGGATGCGTTCCATTGCCCTTATGCATCATAACTTGCGTAAATATGGTTTGATTTCAATGAAATTTTAATATGTCGTAGAGCACCACCTGGGGACGAACCCTGTTGAAAATGGGTGAAGTAGGGTGAAAGGTCAGGACATATGAGTGGGATGCATCTAATTGCCTTTATGCGTCGTAACTTGTGTACATGTGGTTCAATTTTGATGAAATTTTAGTATGTCGTAGAGGACCACTGGAAACGAACCCTGTTGAAAATGGGTGAAGTGGGGTCAAAGGTCAGGACATAGGAGTAGGATGCATTCCATCACATCTTATTAAAGGAGCAATTCTTGCATATATGTAAATTTTATTTTGAAAACAGCTCTAAAGATTTTGATGAAAGTGGTTAACCTACCATTTTGTGGTACTAGAAATCGATTTAGCTTGATCTCGGCTTTGGAAAAATTTGTTTAGTGGGTTAAATAACCACCCCGAGTTACCACGTTTTTAGTGTCATGGCGTCATCCTATTAATGCTTCCCATTCTTAGAAATCTTATGACGTCCCACTCTAGCGATCAACTTGCGTTGAGATGTTGGTGCGCAGTCACACCATCTGCCTCATTACGTCCCGCGTTGTGTGCATACGTCGGTCTCCATGATAACTCGCGTAAAAAATCGTTCGATTTCGATGAAATTTTAGTATGTGGTAGGGAAACACCCGGGAAGGAACCCTATTGAAAATGAACGAAATGGGGTCAAAGGTCAGGACATAAGAACGGGATCCATTCCACTGCTCTTATGCGTCATAACTAACGTAAAAATGCTTCGATTTGGATGAAATGTTAGTATGTTGTAGGGTGCTGCCTGGAGACGAATCCTATTGAGAATAGGCGAAATGGGGTCAAAGGTTAGGACACAGGAGCGGGATCTATTCCATAGCCCTTATGCATCATAACTTACGTAAAAATGGCCCCATTGAAAATGGGTGAAGTGGGGTGAAAGGTCAGGACATAGGAGTGGGATGCATTCCATTGTCCTTATGAGTCATAACTTGTGTACATATGGTTCAATTTTGATGAAATTTTAGTATGTCGCAGAGGACCACCTGGGGACGAACCCTATTGAAAATGGGTGAAGTGGGGTCAAAGTCAGGACATAGGAGCGGGATGCATTCCATCACATCTTATTAAAGGAGCAATTCTTGCATATATGTAAATTTTATTTTGAAAATGGCTCTAAAGATTTTGATGAAAGTGGTTAACCTACCGTTTTGTGGTACTAGAAATCGATTTAGCTTGATCTCGACTTTGGAAAAATTTGTTTAGTGGGTTAAATAACCACCCTGAGTTACCACGGTTTTAGTATCATAGCGTCGTCCTATTAATGTTTCCCATTCTTAGAAATCTTATGATGTCACACTCTCGCGATCAACTTGCGATTGAGATGTTGGCGTGTAGTCACACCATCTGCCTCATTATGTCACGCGTTGTGTGCATATGTCGGTCTGCACGATAACTCGCATAAAAATCGTTTGATTTCGATGAAATTTTAGTATGTGGTAGGGAAACACCTGGGAAGGAACCCTATTGAAAATGAACAAAATGGAGTCAAAGGTCAGGACATAGGAGTGGGATCCATTCCACTGCTCTTATGCGTCATAACTAACATAAAAATGCTTCGATTTGGATGAAATTTTAGTATGTTGTAGGGGCCTTCCTGAGAATGAATCCTATTGAGAATGGGCGAAATGGAGTCAAAGGTTAGGACACAGGAGCGGGATCTATTCCATAGCCCTTATGCATTATAACTTACGCAAAAATGCTTCGATTGCTACAAAACTTTATCATTTTATTTCGGAGGTATACTGAACCGGTTCTGTTGAACCATGATGCATGTCTAAGGCTATTCTAATGTTTTGTGTGTCACATGTTTCACTGCCAATTCTTATCACTATGATGCTACAATCATGATATTTATTTTATTTTATTTTCAAATCATCATTTATATTACATAGGCTTATCGTGAAAGGATGGAAATAAAAAATCAGAAGTGATCTTTGGAAACAGTGCAACTATCAAGGGTAACGCCAAGGAAACAAAAGAAATTTCTGTGTCCACAGAGACAGTTAAAGATAGACTAAATTCATATCAATACTTTGTAAAACTACAAATTATAGAAGTACTCATGAGAAGACAATGACTTGAATGCCTTTGGGTTGTTCTTTCTTTCCGAATTTAAGAACTATGATTCTTGTCTAAGGCTATAAGGAGTTGCTCATCAAGTTTAAAGCCATCAGTTCCAGGGAAGGGATAAAAACAGTATCACAAAAGCATATAACGACATGATTTAAACCTGAATAGTAGACAATGATAAATGCTGAAGCATCGTGGGAAATAACACTTTAGGTACAAATGATAAACTTAGTGACAAAAAAAATTGTGATAGTTAACTCCACTCAAATATTGGACAGCTCCTCTTGCACTACAGTGTTATGAGTTAACTGCCTGAAATGCTTATCTCCATCAAGTTCCGAATAAATCGCACCACATGGCAGGCCACTTACTTTTATGAAATATACCAACCCCTTATGCACATCCTTCTGAGTAAGCTTTATTTCTCAGAATTCAAATGGTTCAAAATGTGCCTATAACCATCAGTGGATCTTGAACAATGTATATTCAGTAATAGCTGAAAAAGTTCCTTTCGTATTTAGAATATGAAGAATTGAAATTGACAAGATTAAAGAAATAACGAAATTACATGGGTACAATGACCACATCATGCACAAACTTTTACGGAAACTTAGTTTGTCAGTGTCTACTACATTTCGCCAAGACATTCGTTGAACAAATTACATTGGTTCTATGGATTTCCACCCTGTTACCACCACAATATTAAAAAACATTTGTAAACGCTACAACTTAGCCTTTGGAATCAGAACACAGATTCCGCGATTTGTAGTTTTCCAATTCTTTTGTTGATTAATTAATTTCACGTTCTCCCATACTGGTGTACATTCATTTTTCATGCAGTAGTAGATAAGTGCGGTTTTATTTTGTTTTCTAAACCATTTGCTCAAATGCTCGGATATTCTAATTTTTAAATTTCTTTTAGTGCTTCTGATGTACTGACTTACGATTGTATTATATCTGTCTTCAATGGGTATTGAATACACTTCACCCTTATGCAGGATAAACGGGTTTTCCTTACTGCCAAAGCACAAATCAAATTTTTCACACGTCTCTTTTAATATATTATTTATTTCATAATTATATGACACTGAACCACAGTATTTTATATGTTTTTTATCATTCAGTATTTTGATATGTTCTTTCTTGTATTTTGTTGTATTTTGTTTTATTAATGAGGTCATTAATTCTTCTGATATCATATCCAAAATTGACTGCCACCTGTCTAATCCAATTTAACTCCCTATTCAACAAATATTTATTAGAGGTGTGAGTCAAAGCTTTATTAATGTAAGATCTAAAAGCTGCATATTTATATGTTGCAGAGTGATATGAATTTGCTGAAATGACATTAGGTACATAATTAGGTTTCCTATGGACCTGGTATTCAATAGTACTGTCTTGTTTTTTATGGAATAGTATGTTCAGGTACGGTAAGCTATTGTCTTTTTCTATTTCCATCGTTACATTGATGGTATCATAGTATTTATTATATTCATCAATGAATACTTGCAGTTCTTATTCACCATGTTCCCTGATCACGAAGATGTCATCAACATATCTACAAAACATTGCAGGTTGTGGAATGCTGTTATTATTCATTATGGATTTCTCAATCTGTTGTAAAATCATCTCCGAGGGCAGACCTGATATGGGAGACCCCATAGGGGCACCTGTTGTTTGTCTATATATTATATCATTAAATTCAAAATAGTTATTCTTGCCAATAAATATCAATACTTTTTTGATATATTCTATTTGTACTGCTGTAATTTTATTTCTATGTAATCAATTTCAATAAGTTTCACTGTGCTTTGGCACAGCTTCCTCAGGATGAATGGCACATACATGTTCACACTGCTGTGACATCATTCAACTTAGCTTGCTTATAACAGCAGTTGTTTGAAGTGTAACATTTCCACAGCCATGGGCTGAACACTTCTCTCATCCTTATTAACTCATTGTGCTTATAACACTTAAAAAAAAACTATCAACTTACAAAACAGCACTCAGTCAAGCTACTGGTCAATGATAATATTTTTCTATTTGAATTACTTGGTTCTTCGAGTTTTACCACTTTCACCTAAAACACCTTATAGCTCTACTTTTATGTTAGTATGTTCTGACTTACATACTGTTTTATATTCTTTGTCATTAAACTGCCTAAAAACCAACTCAGCTATCCAGTGTACTATTCTATTCAAGACATCTTAACACAGAGTCAGCTGCATGCCACTCTTGGAAGTTTCGTGTCAGAGTGGTTAGAGGTTATATTTTCTCACTAGTTGTTTGAGGTGGTTCTTGTTTTGGGTCTGAGATGAGGAATGGATGGTATGTTTGTCCTTTGGTGCTGGCTCTTTTCTTTCCCTGGAACCACTGGTCAAAATTAGGGATGAGTGACTGCTTAAAGCCTTAAGTGCTGCTCGTAGAGGTTGTACACCAAACCAGGAAAAAAAAAATAAAGGTTTGGTTCTACTTATTTTAATTTTTCTTGGCAGAAAATTATCAAAAGGGCTACAAATTTAGTGTGCAGCATTTTTCAATCTATTATCTCAAGCAAAACAATTCCACAATTTTTTTTCATATAGCAGTAAAAACAGTTCTCAGCATTCATGTTGGACTGCGACACTTTATGCAAACAAAAAGCCATAACATTTTATGTAATATCACTATAGACAGAAACATAATAGTTGCAAACACAAAAGCCATAACATTTCATGTGATATCACTATAGACAGAGACATAATAGTTGCAAACACAAAAGCCATAACATTTCATGAGATATCACTATAGACAGAAACATAATAGAAGTTTTCATATACTGTGCTGTGCTGTGTTACATTTCATACTTACATGGTAACTAACTGTACAAATTCTTCAGTATTCTTTTCCACTAGGGCTAAAACAGGAAACCCAAATTTTGCTACCATCTCCTTTGGATCAAGACTAGGAAAGTCTTCATCAACTTCTCCAGTTTCCTCTGCTATTCTTAAGCTATAACTTGATACATCTGGGCTAAAAAAATACATAATTTTGATCAGAAAATAACACCAATGAAAAAATGAGCATAGTTATGCAGTAGTTACAAGCTCAGGATATCACTGGGAAATTTTCATACACAGAAGCAAAGCATTTATAGAAACAGTAAAATATATTATTCAAGAGGTGCATTTGCATTTACATTAAAAAGAACTAATTTTTTTAAATAAATACTAGGCTTTGAATGTAACTGTATAATCAGCACACAAAAAAATTCTAAAGGTGACACACATAATCATAAACACACTCTCTGATAACATTAGTCAACATTTTTAAACTTTGTTTTCATAATATGGATAAAATGAGGTATTTTTAACTAATTTTGGGGTGCTGAATTCAAATATGACCGTAAAAACATTCCACCACATACAGTTTTTTGTGCACATAAGTGACTGCAGAAGAGTCACTTATGTGCTGGAGAGATGCGTCACTTGTGGGAGATTTGTGGCAAAATACATTCTGATCAAGAGAGAAATTAAAATGTGTTGCAAATGTGTGAAGCAAAATGTTGTTAGTAGGAAGGAGGCAAATATTTTGAGGTGGTCTGACCCTGTTAGAAGAATGAGTGATGTTGTGCTAACTAAAATAATTTATTCAGCCCAAATAGCAGCAAAAAAGGAACAGGGAGGCTACAGAAATCATGGGAGGACCAGATTCTGGAATGCCTATAACAGAGAAAGATAATGAATATGAAATGCAAAAGATCTTGTGTGGCAGATATGATAGATATTAGTAAAGCTCCAGTCATGTGCCATGATTTCAATAAATGGAGTTGTTTTGATACATCAACAGTAAGTGAAGTCTAACACCACTGGTACCTTTCAGGAGCTAACGTCTAAATCTCAGAAGGCAGCTTAGTGATATGTATGTGTAACAAACCTAAATGGGTACACGTGACACAGCAGTCACTCTTAAAAGCTCTTGACAAGGTTATCACATTGAACAACATACTCTCACATATACTTCAAAAAGCATTACAACCAATTACCTCATTGTTTGTTTAACGACCACTGTGAACAACTCAATGGGTTATAACAGTTACCAGACCTGCCAACTTTCAAGAACTGAAATTTGTAAGACATTTTCAATTAACTTTTAGTTGATATATTTGATTGAATAATGTATTGAATGTATTGATTAAATGCATCAAATATATCGATTTATTATGAAAATAATCTGCCGATTTTAATCGATTTCATATGCTATTATTAAAAAATTAAACTAATTTCTCACTATTCACACTTTTAGCATTTAAAATGCAACTGATGCATAATTATCTCATTATCATGTTTAATCGATATGTTCAATTGACCGAAGTATCGAACATATTGATTAAAAGTTGACTTACTGTGGAAATGATTTGTCAATTTTAATCTATTTCATATGCCATAATTAAATTAATTTTGCACTACTTCACACTTTCAGCAATTAAAATGCAATCGATACATAATTACATCAGTATGTTTAACCGATATGTTCAACTGACTAAGTATCCAATGTATTGGGCCTCCCTGTGGCACAGTGGTCTAAGTGCTGGCTCGTGACCTTTCGCATGGGTACGGGTTCGAATCCCGGTGAGGCATGGATGTTGCGTTTGTCTTACGGCACTGGCTCTCTCCTTTCCACAGAACCAGTGGCCCTAAATTAAGGATGGGCAACTGCTTATAGCCCATTGAGTTGCTCACGGTGGTCGTTAGACCTCCACCCCCAAAAACAAAACAACGGAAAAAACAACAACAATGTATTGGTAAAAGCCAATTCAGTATGCAAATGATTTGTCGATTTTTATCAATTTCATGTGCTACAAATTTTAAGGTGTTTTAATCTTAAATTTTTGTGCCAACATGTAAGCGTACCTTAAAATAACACAATTTTAGTATAGCTTTAAAATAACACAATTGTAAGTGAGAGCGCACGCTCTCTCTCTCTCTCTCTCTCTCTCTCTCTCTCTCTCTCAACAGTTATGCAATTCCTCCTAATTCTACAGTAGAGGTTTTAACCAGTCTTTTAGGCTAGAGTGCGAGCAGAGAGGTTTGGGGAATGTACAAGGCCATGACATTAGAGAGACCAGTTTCCTCCATTTGTGATGTCACTTTCATGTTACACAGCCTGATACGTCAGTGTCATGTTTGACATCATACACGACAGCATTAGAATCCAATCAGAAGTCTTGGTTTCCACGTGATGTCACTAAAAGAGGGAACACTCATCTCTGTTAATGTCATGACCTTGTATTTTCTAGACTTCCTTGGTTGGGGACGTAGAAGTGGGAGCCAATGTAACCAGGTACATTAGAATATAAAGCATGGTGGTCCTTGGAGCACTTATTCTCCTCACAAAATTGCACTAACTGGGGGGGGGGATTTCTCCGAAATATGTGGTCCGTAAAATAACCATAAAACAAGTAGAATTTTTGTAAAGTTTACGGGTAAATCGTAAAAGTTGGCAAGTATGCAGTGACCCATCCTTAATTTTGGGCCAATGGTTCCAGAGAAGTGACAGAGCCAGTGCCGTAAGACAAACACAACATCCTCGCCTCACCAGGATTTAAACCCAGACCCATTTCAGATGAATGGTCATAGAAGTGCCACTGGAGTGGCAATAACCTCATTGAGAATGATCTAATGAATACATCTAAACTACACGGTCAATTGGTGTTTCATTTCATAATGTAATTGGAAGGCTGTAAAAACCTGTAATGTTTCAATTTAATCTCCATGTTGATGTAATAATGCACTAATGACTAAGAAATTTGGAACTCAGAACCAGATGGAAAACTGAAGTAACATCAATGGATCCCCAAGTGAACTGGTAGTGCTCCCACATGTATGTTAAATCACATTCACATCTAGAACTGATTAGAAAGGTGAAAGAATGAAACTAAAATTGCCATGCAAAAATGCTTTACCATCATTCTAGCTTTGAACAAATCATGTAACAACAACAGCTGACATTCAAGTGATCTCCCATTGGTGTTAAAAACTGTCCTTGTGATTTCTATCAAACAACACCTGGGTAGCAAGCTTCCTAGTATAATATTTATGAAGTTGTGCAAGACCAGACATCACACCATTTTGTGCTGCTCGCTGCATGCTATCTCACACATAACAGCAAAAACATTATAGACATAATTTTCTGTTTCGTACATGCACTTGCAACATTTTGTCTCTTGACAGTTCCTATACAAAAACTCATAAACTGACCTGTAAATTGCATCTTAAGAAATTCTTACACAATATATTGTGTTTTTTTTTTTTTTTTTTTTTGATTGGAGGTTTAACGACCACCGTGAGCAACTCAATGGGCTATAAGCAGTCGCCCGTCCCTAATTTAGGGTCACTGGTTCCAGGGAAGGGAGAGAGCCAGTGTCAGAAGACAAACACAACATCCATGCCTGACCGGGATTCGAACCCGGACCCCTTAAGGACGAATGATCAGAGGCCAACGCCTTAGACCACTGCGCCACCGGGGCGGCAAATATATTGTGTTTCCCTCTCTTGTATTACATGTGTTACCTTTTAAATTTATTCATACATATAAGAACTACATGGAAGTTACATTTACACTAAATTTATTAATTTAGAGCACAAATAATTTATTTCCACATAAAACCAAAAACCAGCCTGAAATCTGTAACTTACAAAAAAAAAAAAAAAAAAAAACCCGAATTGGGTGTTTCTTTCTCTTCAGAAAATCAAGAATTTATTTCCACAGAATAGAACAGAATGAGTGTTGTCTTTACACTGAAGTTATTTATACAAGGTAAGACCACTTCCATTTTACTGTTTCAGGGCTATTCAGTTACAGCCAGTATTATTCATAACACATATTCTTATATGTAGCAGTAGCTGCTTGTGATTGTCTGGGAAAGTTGTCCCATTAAGAGGCCTATATTGGAGCAGTGGTAGACTGGTTCTGTTATAATCTCAGATTAATTAGATGCACCATGTTCTATGGCATGCAGAAGATGATATTAATACTTTAATACCTGATTGCGTGCATCACAGGTTGAATCCAATGTATTCTTTGGGCTATTATGTTCATCAGTGAAAAATCAGCCATAAAGACATTGAACACTAATCTAATATATAAAACACAAAACGTCTGTTTGTTTGTCTGAAGCAGGAAATACTCTTGAACGCCGAACTGTGGCATCGTGAAATTTGCATAGCTTATTAATACTGGAATTTCTAGGTCAACGCAACTAATGACTATTTTAAAAACTCTAAGTTTATTCCGTTCATAAGTTATGAGTTAATTAATAAGCTAATCAATAAAGTCAGCGTCGTTTGCTACATCATCGTTATCTGTTCCAAATCTGAAAGCACGTGACTGCATTCATCGCCGCGGCACATCCACGGGTGTTTGTGTTCTTTGAGAACTTGTGCATAACAAAAACGAACTTTGCGAAATCTTAACGAAACGGGCTGAAATTTTTATCAACACCATGAATTGGTAATAAGAGAAGTCCCTCAAAATTTCACCCGAATCCGGTCAAAACTTTTTAAAATAGGCATGGAATTTTTAATTCATGGGTAAACAGAAATATATACGCAGAAACTGTTAATAAAGTGTTGACGGCTAATTTAAAAAGTTATTTACTGATTCAGGCGAAATTTGGAGGTCATGTTCCTATTAACGATTTATGGTGTTCATTAAAATTTCAGCCAGTTTCATAAAATATTCGCAAAGATACGTTTTTAACTTTCTTATCACAGAGCTTCTCCCCTCAAAGACAACTGAAAGCACGTGATGCATTTGATCATCGATAACAAATTGTTACTGAATTTTGTTCAGCCAGTGTTCTAATGCTGCATCTCCTGGACGCGTGTTAAATAATTTGTAACGTTTTTGGTCTGTTTGATTCTACAGATTCCATACACATCTGGCAAAGCCGGGTAGTAAAGCTAGTTCCTAATAAATGAGTGTGTGTGTGCTTTTAGGTGGAATTTTCCCCTATACATAGAATACAGATAGTTTCAGTTGATGTTGGAGAGGGAGTCACTCCACCAATCAACAACCATATTTCCTTCTCTACAATCTGTGGGTAGCAAGGTCTCTCCTGGGAAAAATAGGTAGCAAGGTCTCTCCTGGGAAAAATAGGTAGCAAGGTCTCTCCTGGGAAAAATAGGTAGCAAGGTCTCTCCTGGGAAAATTTTGGTTTTGGTTGAAGCTTCATTAATGATGTTGAAAAATGAAAAGACATGCTAATAGTTCTTGCTTGGTTAGCAATTGTCTCAGTGGATATTAGTGTATACAGCTGTGGTATCAACAATTTCATTTAATAAGATTTGATTAAAAAGGAAATTTCAATTGCTGAGAATTGTAACAGAAACTTAAGGAATAGCAAAGAACTAAACTTCCTTCATCTGATTTTTTTGTTGATTTTTTTGTTTTTGTATTTTTGATTTTTTTTTTTTTTTTTTTTCTGGTTGGGGGTTTAATGACCACTGTGAGCAACTCAATGGGCTATAAGTAGTCGCCTGTCCCTAATTCAGGGCCACTGGTTTCAGGAAAGGGAGAGAGCCAGTGCCTTAAGACAAACACAACATCCATGCCTCACTGGGATTCAAACCCAGATCCATCTCGAATAAATAGTCAAAAGCCAGTGAATAGACCATTGGCCCACCAGGATGGCTTACCTGGTTGGAATGTGAGATTTCAAGATCACATAGATGAATAGGTTCTGGCACACCAACAGCACTTTTTAAAAGAAAAGCAGCAGAGGTCTAGAAATAGAATTTCTAGACCTTCTGCTGCTTTTCTTTTAAAAAAGTTAAAGAAAGGAGATAAGAAGAGGAACTACGCGTACATTAAAGGATCAGAAGAGTTGGGGAGTGGTAACACCTACCACCAAATTTCACCAGAGGAGTGGCAACACCTACTAGACCTAACATGCTTCCCACAGTGAGTAGCAGCCATGGTGCAAACAAAATATTTCACAGACTATGCAAAAACACAGTTTTTGGGTATACTTGATATGCTTCTCAATACACTCTATGATGCTTCTGAAGGTGCTATAAGGTACTGTTGGGCAAAAGTATATAATCAACTCTTTTACTACCAGAGTTGGTTTTGAGCTTCCCACTGCATTCATTCTACATTCACTGCTTTAATAATCTTGAGTGTGTTCTATTATTATTAAGCCAGGAAATGGTACAAGACCATCTTTCTTTATGCAGCATGAGATCTTTTATCTGGCACCCAGTATCCAGAATACTCAGAAAACTGGCAATGGTTCAGAACAAATTAATTTAAAACTACTTCCAAGTAATGCCAGAGCTGATAACCCTTGGTTTGGATGTCCAAATTTATCGAACCAAAAACCATGCAGCTCATTGAGGCGTTGCGTGCAAAAAGGGTGAACTCAACAAATGCATGTTTTGAGAAAAATCCTTTTAAAAAAGTTTGGGCTGGGCGAACTCAACAAGCAGACCTTGTGTTTCGTTTTGTTAATTTGAGGAACAAGAATAATGTACCTATGTAACTGCCCATAGTCGAGATTTTGAAGTTTGATGTCTTGTAACCCTTGTGGATGTAAAATCCCTGTTTGTTTGTAGTCTTGACTGAACTCAAATACTACTCCATCTTTAAATTTTGCACCTGTCAAGTGGGTTTTTGTGATGTGTCTTTACAGAGCTGTGAAATTTGTTTACAAAATCTTGAGTGAGTTCTATTACTTTAAGAGGCTTTTTTTTTTTTTTTTTTTTTTTTTTCAGCAGCAGCATTTCTGTATAGTACACATAATGGTCTTTAGAACACACATTTGTGCATCATATCTCTTTTTCTATGTTCCCACAGTTTCTAGGGAAGTTTGATGTCTTGTAACCCTTGGGGATGTAAAATCCCTGTTTGTAATTTTTACAACATCTTGAGTGAGTTCTATTACTTTAAAAGGCTTTTTTTTTTTTTTTTTTTTTTGCAGCATTTCTGTATGAAGTACACATAGTGGTCTTTAGAACACACATTTGTGTGTCATATCTCTTTTTCTATGTTCCCAAAGTCTCTATCACACGGTAGATAAGAATGACTGGGTATCATGAAGTAATGTTAAATGACATCAAATCGATTTTTATAAAAGAGTGAGCGATTGGCAAGAACGACATTGATATTCTTATTTTGACCAAAACAGTTGTCACTGAACATGATGATCTTTTTTAATATTACTTACAACATTTGACAAGTAGTGTACTAAGCAGCTAGCAATGTCACAAGACCCACACTTTACTGTAGTCTTATTCCATAAATACATTGTTGATACACACATATTTCTTGATGTATCGAGATTTAAAAACATGTTTTTTCATATGCTATTCTTTTTCAGTTAGAACCATTTAATGGTGGTTTTAACTGTTGTAGCTTTTTACATGTTATATTTCCTTCGAGTGAAAAGCAATTTCTCAGTTGGAAGTTATTAATATTCACTGCGAATACATATCTCGGTAATCAAATGTGATTCAAGGAAAAACCTTTCACGTACCTCTTGGTTGTAGGTGGTCGATGTTCAAATCTTTGCACGGTTGTTCTCATCAGGTTCTTGAGTGTACACTTTTTTAGAGTTTAGTCCGCACATTTTCTTGACTAGGATATACCTTTTTAGTTGAACTACGGGAGGCCCATGAAGACAAAGGAGATGCAAAAATTACGTTGGAAAACTTGAAAAAATGGAAAAATGAATCACTCGAAAAAATATTCGCATGAGAAAATGCAGCCACCAAAAAAAAAAAAAAAAAAAAAAGCTTTGTCAGACTTCCTGGATGTATTGTTTGACACATTTCGGCAGATCTGTCTGCAATCTTCTGGGACCTCTGGTCGTCCATTTTCTCTGCAGCCTTCGTTGAATATGCCACAGGCTCAGTCTGTGAATCCTTGTGTGTTATACGTCATCGAATGTGTTGTGTTGCTACTCCTGTGATTTGAAGACTCAGGAATTTTTTTTTTTTCACTTTATGTCTGCGTGTTTGCATTTTTTTCTGTTCTGTTTGCCTTTCCATTTTTTGTTCTCTTCTTCTATCAGTATCTTCCATGGAATTGGCATTTCTACTCCACTAGTAATGTCGCAGTTGTTTTTTTTTTTGTTTTTTTCAATTACTATTGTACCCGTCTTAATGTTATGGAGACAAAAGTTGTAAGTCCAGAGTTTCCTTTTGTAAAACTGGATTCCACTAGTGAGTTTGGCATTGGAAGCACCAGTTGCAGGTCAAAAGTGATTGCCAAAATGTCATCATCTGTATTGTTTTTATAGGACTTCACTTGATAAGAATGTGAGGAACTTTTGCTTGTCTCAAGTGTAACTCCATATCTTGTTCAAGTTTTCTGACGCTCTCAGAACTTTGCTGACCATTTTTCCGTAGGTTTTTTTATTGAAATTGCAGTCTTGTCACAAAATTACATGTGTCACTATGAGGGGTTCAAATCCAATGCTGAATGAGTTGAACGTATCTCTATAAAAATGTTTTGGGACATTCTGTCTTCCAGGATAGTTTTCTTAAAGCCATTCCTGATATAGTTCGTAGAGTGAATTTAAGTTAATTGTAAATTGTAATGGTAACAATGCGGGGGTACAATGACCCAGCACCGCAACCTGAGGTCTATTGTGCGTCCCAGCCCTAATCTCGAAAGAGACCAGATGCACAAGCAAAAGCAAGAATGCTCTTGACTGGTACTAAAGAGAGATCACTTGGTCTCAAGTTATGAGTACCAAAGTGTTCAAGCCTGAGTGCTGTAAAAAAGTCACAGTCACAAAGAAAATGCAAGGAAGTCTCCTCTTCTAGATGGCATCCTCTACAAAGTGGATCCTCTTTCACCCCGATCAAATTAAGGTGCCTATTAGTATTAAGACGACAGTGTCCTGTAAGTAGACCAACAATCAGTCCAATATCCTTGGCAGTTTAAGGAGCTCCTTAGCTCTATGAGGCAAAGGTCCTTGATTAAGTTCCTTTGCCTGCCTCTGTCCCTTGGTAGCAAGCCAGAGGTCAAGCTGCTTAGTCCTCAGCAGTCTTTTAATAAGTCCTCTAGCTGCACCAGAGGCGAGCCC
This sequence comes from Macrothele yani, assembly GCA_039090855.1. Taxonomy (NCBI): domain Eukaryota; kingdom Metazoa; phylum Arthropoda; class Arachnida; order Araneae; family Macrothelidae; genus Macrothele; species Macrothele yani. The sequence goes on along the minus strand of CM077029.1, from coordinate 15,474,664 downwards.
CAATGTAGGCTCTGGACCATAAAAAGCCTGCTCTGCCCCCTTTTTAGCAAGAAGGTCAGCTTTCTCATTACCTACAAAACCCCTATGTCCTGGCACCCAGAACAGTTGCACTTTGTTCCAGTTTGCCAGTTCAGTTAGGGTCTAGAGGCAGTTCCAAACAATTTTGGATGAAATGCGGCACTGACCAATTGAAAGTAAAGCCGCCTGACTGTCTGAACAAATCTGGATACGCACATTGTGATAGCCTTTGATCAGACATTCTGAGGCACATGCCAAAATAGCATACACCTCAGCTTGGAACACTGTAGCATGCCTTCCAAGGCTTTGGCATGAACCATAACCTCTGGATAGGCAATGCTCCCCTGCTCCAACTAATACATTTGCCCTGGAGCCGTCAGTAAACCAAACAGCTTCACCGCTGCATTCAGGAACAAAGGATGTTTCCCATTCACTGTGACTAGGAAAGTTCACACTGAATGCTTTATCGAAATGATATTGAATTTAAGTTAAGACCAACTGGGAGGTATTTCTGATGAGGGTTTTTTGCCTTACTGTAGTGGCTAGAAACAATGGGCAAAGATGCAATGTGCTTTCCAACGTTTGACCTTTCATCTTCTCCTACTTTGTTTACAGATTCAGCTTTACCTCTCAAATCACTTTCTACTGCTCCTGTCGATTTTGTTTTATCTAAAATAATGCAAACATGACGTACAATCTCTCAATGACATTACTTTGAATGAGCTTTGACAAATACACATTCTGTAGGTTGTAATCTCCCAACTGCCAAAATGTGTTAAATATTTTGAACTTTAGGTAAGCCTACCTTATCAAAGCACCCACAGCAGCATGGTTCTCCAACTTCACAGGGTGCTACTCGTGGTTTGAGGAACATACTCCTTCCCCTCATTCCAGTTCATCTTGGCAGCAGAACGTTTCCAAGCATCTTCACTTTGAACTATTTTACAAGGATAACCCTCCACTACACCAGCCTACATGGTTTTTACATTCAATAACCTGAATGACAACAGCTTCACACAAGCTGGAAGTATGAACTGACACTATGGCCTTCAATGGCGAGCGGGCAGGAGTGGGAAAAGCCAGGGTGGGAGCGACTTCCGTTTATTTTCAAGTTGTATTTTAAAAGGTAAAGAAGAGCAAACTCCAGAAATTAGACCTAGAGCATGCACCGCAAGTGTCCTTGAGCATGATGTTAAAAAAAAAAAAAAACCACTAAAAAACAAAAACGGCCAATGTTCAATTATGCCTCACTTAGATGAAAGAGTAACTTCGTACAAATGTGTCAAATGAAATAAAAACTTCACTGTCTTGGTACGATATTTAATAAAAGATGAAACTATTTACAGATTAAAATACCCCACTAGCACTTTCGGTATTATCCGACTTACCATCCTTGTCATATTTGACCCCAAAAAATGGATTGTCATCTTCAAAATAGAGTTCTTTTACTCAGTATTACAGGAACCAATACATTGAAAAAACATCAAGGTTTCCACCGATCCGTTGAGCGTTTTAACAAATATTATTAGTTGCTCAATTTAGATTGGTGAGTAATTACCATTATATTGAGCAGAGATGTTAGACACTGATGTGCCCATTTACTGCTGCAGATGGAAAAGTATTAATTCTTTGATTATTATCAAAAATACTGAATCATCCAGGTTTTCACTGATACATCAAAATTTTCCCCTGATACTATGGATGTTTTGGGAATGAGTAATCAAAGGGGAAAAAAGAGATTTACAAAATGGTTTTTATTTTGGACAGTGGGTGACTTCTTTTATGTTCAGATAATGCCATCCATGTAAATAATAGCAGTTTCATTAAAGTTCCCATTAATCCCCCTTTCACCTCTTTTTTTATGCTGGAGACTCATTTTGGCCACTAAGATTTGCTAACTTGCCAGCCAGTTACTATTTTTTTTTTTTTTTTTTTTTTTGGCCACTAACTTTTTTGGACTAACTGGCCACTTAGCTAAAATTCCAGTCTGCACCTATACCACCAGGAACATTGAGATCTTTGACTTTATCTCTGTCCAGGAGGATAAGTTTCATGATGGTAGAATGGTAGTACCATAGGATTGAAAATTTGACACAACTGGTAGATAGACTTGTCAAGAAAGGTGTACATACAGCTAAACTGAATTGTCTGTTGGCCTTTGAAGAAAAGATAGTAGTGGAATTCTCGACTTTTAACGTTTATGTTGCACCAGGTACCAACTGCTTGCCATGGTAACCCATCCTATCTTACTTGATACCTTCATGGTTAAAATTCCCTCTACCATTTTTCTTTAAGAATCTGAATGTTTCTCTCAAAAATTTAATTTTCTTCCTTCAAAGCAGCTGCAAGATCATCACACATGTTTAGCAAATGTGTCTGCTGCCAACAGTTCTCACTATGAAATTCTTTCTTCAATGTCATTGCCCCCTTCTGTCAAAGAGTGCCTGTCTAATGAGCCAAATTTTCTTCAGTGCCAAGCACAAACTTGCCTCACATCACTTCTCTCCTTGAACCAGCCATTCTAAGAACCAATCCAGTTCATCAACCTTTCATCAGGACTAAATCTGCCATTTTGCTTTCTCAGTGTGCCAATAAACCTTTCCGTTACCCTTCTTCTCAATTAAAGAATATCAAAGAAATTATTACCTCTAACAACTCACTGTTTGTAAAGCCAATAAAATTGCTTGCACAATTATCCTGAAGAAATGTGACCATGAATTTAAACTTCCCAAATCCCTTCACTCCACAAACTGCAAACTTCTGAAATTAAATCCTACCGAATCCCTCAAAAATTCCATTGACAGATTAAATAAAAAACATACTTTGAGTTCCATCCTCGGGGATCTTGCTCCTCCATCGTATTACGACATTCCACGCCTTTCCTTGCACACCAAGCTTCACAAGGAAGGCTATCATATCAGACATTTGGTTGAAAACATGTTTTCCCCAGTTTCTACTCTTAAAAAGAAATTGGTTAAAAAGTGTTCCTTCATTACTGATAATCACCAGAACTATCTCATCTACTAAAGAATTTGTCACCCAGCTTCCAGATTTTTGTTAGCACCCAATGAACACATGTCCACTCTAGATGTTGTGTCACTGTTCCTTCTTTGCCACTGTTTGATACTCATATGCTTCTAATTCACAAACTCAAGGACCTTAAGGATATCCCTGGTACTCTTACCTAAAATTTGAATGACTGCTTGCTGACTTTAATGGACAATTGTCACTTCACCTACAACAACAAATTACTATCTCCAACAACAATTGGATCTGCTCTGTCACCTCTTCCAACAGAAATCTCCTTGCGACATAAGGTAAATTCTGTCATTGCTAAGTACCATCTTCAACCTACTGTTTGGCTTCAATACATACACAAAATTTTTGTGTCTGGTCTCACTCTTTATCAGGATTCAGTTGAGCTCACCTCAAGAGTGACTGAACTTTCCCTTTCCATTTAGCTTACCATCAATGAAGAGGTCAACAATACCATAAACTTTCAGGCTGTTTGCCTTGAAAGATAAAAATGAGTGGTACGCAATGCATGTAACCAAAAACAAGTAGGTTTTTGTGGTAGTTGGAAGCACACTTATAGCTATGTATCATGTTTTTTAAGGCAAATATATATTTCAGCCATTGCCATGACCTTCATCAGTGTGACTATGATTTGTTGCATTGCCAGATTGGAAAGGTAAGTTTTTTAAAGGTAACTCCGGGTGACGTGAAGCAGTGAGTGATTTCCAGAAGTATGGAACATAAATGGGGAGATCAGAGTTACAATTTTTGGAAAATAGAATGTCCAAACTTTCTCTGAACCTCAGAGCAAAACGATTTTGGAAAGTAGCCAACATTTTTTGTATTGGACCAAAGTGGAACAGCAGAAGTGTCCACCATGGTAAGTAGAGACAGGGAAGAGGAAGGTTTACCATGGCAGACACTTATGCTGTTCCACTTTGGTCCAATACAAAAAAGTTGGCTATTTTCCAAAATCGTTTTGCTCTAAGGTTCAGAGAAAGTTTGGAAATTCTATTTTCCAAAAATTGTAATTCTGATCTCCCCATTTATGTTCCATACATCTGTAAATCACTCATTACTTCAATCACCCAGAGTTACAATTAAAAAACTTACCTTTCCAATCTGGCAACGCAACAAATCATAGTCGCACTAATGAAGGCTATAGCAATGGCTGAAATATATTTGGCTTAAAATACTTGATATGTAACTTTAAGTGTGCTACCAACTACCACAACAACCTACTTGTCTTGAAAGAATGGGGAGCAAGATTGAACATTCTATTTTTTGTACACCTTCTGCTTCTACCATTACAATAACCTTCACTTTCCCTACTTTTGATGCCAACAAGTTTTCTGCACTAACTTCTTTTATTACTCATGCCAACATCATTTGCAATAGCCCAACTTCTCTCGACCTTGAATACAAGAATATTAAAATCATAATTGCTCAGCACCAATTCCCTAGTGGTTTGGTGGACATGTGAAAAAAGTTCAAAGTCAAGAATTCCATCACTCTTCATTCTTCAGAAGTCAACAGACAATTTCAATTTGCTAAAGGCATTCTATTTCTTGACCACCCTACCTACCAGTTGCATCAAATTTTCAAACCCTGTAGTTATCTCATTGGTTTAAACTCCAATCTAACCATCATAAAACTTATTCTCCTGGACAAAGAACAAGTTCCTGGTGTGTACAAAATCCCTATTTCCACTTCAGTTGGTACCACAGTTGATATCAGCAGCACATTTTGCAGCATTGCTAAATATTTCACTTAACACACAAATGATGTTACCAAAAGCAGTCCTAATTCTTCCCTGGCATTACTGACTCTCACAGATACCTCAGCAGTGCCTCTCTAGAAAAATACTGAGAAAATTGCTCTTCTCATAAATAAAAAAGGCTTTATGCATTTATGAGAGCATTAGTAGTATCCACCTCTTCAAACTGCAATACAAATAGTCCTTATTTTATCTGAGTCATTTGGAAATCCCTCCTATTGTTAGGTAACAAGTGTGATGAAGATCTTGGAAATCCAAATCTGATAACCAATATAGCTCCAAATGTTTATGAATGATCAAGACCCAAGCTGGGATGAAAGTTTCTGGGTTTCTTAAGTTTGTTTCTTAACATGCATGTTTTACAACAACCTACATTTATCTGTTATGTGTGTATTGCTTTCATTCTATTGTTTTGAGTTCATCTTTGATCATATATACCCATAACATGAAATGAAAGAAGGCTCCCTAAATGACCTTGACCATGGCCCCATGAAGAAGGAATCCCTAAGGGTCCTTTGCCCAGTGCCCCAAAACTGCCCAAGTGAGTCACTGGAAATGACTGGCATATTTTTAAACCAATCAAGGAGTGCAAATATGATTTGCACTCCACTGTATTATAAGAATTCTCAGAATTTCTACACATGGATAAAAAATGTTGACACCATTTCTAAGCCAAAAATCATTGCTTTTTGAACTACAATTAAACAATGCATAATCAGTTTCAACATCATTAATAAAAATGCTTTTTCTTTGTATTTGCTTATAGATATTTACATTAAATTGGTCAATTTTTGGCTATAATTGCAGGCAAATCAACATAATCCAATAACGAAATTTTATGGACCATACCAATTATTTTTAGCAAGAGCTGTACAGTTAATGAGCAGCTGAAGAAGCTGTCTGTTAGCTGTAAAGCATAAACAAATATCATACATAAATCCATTAAACTGTTACTTCAAAAGGGACATCTACCAAATGTAAACAGAAACATAACAAGAGCACCTTACTGAAGTTTTGGTGTTCTGCCTTCATTGGTATACTGCCAACAAATCAGGCCAATGAGGTCCTGCACTTTTGCACTTGGTTGGCTCACAACTTCCATTGGATAAGATCTTTCTTTTGGGGGCAGCATGGTCAAATAAATGAAAATCCTTTTAGTCTGAGTTCCTCTACTATTCTGGAAGAAATAAAGAAAAAGAAATGAGAAACAAGTAAAAGGAAAATACAAAGAAGAAATAAATAAATAGGTAACCACTAGCTATATTTTTGCAAAAAAAAAAAAAAAAAATGTTGAATGCTTGAACATATTACTTCACAGTTTTTTTTTTTTTTTTTTTTTGTGATTGTAAGAACTATATAAAAATTTAATTCATTTATTAATATTATAACAAAGCATTCAGTTGAAAAATTATTTTAATTTTCCATCTTCTTTGAACTGATTTTAAACAATGCAAAAATAATAGTAGAATCTGACAAGATTTGAGAAGTAAAGTTAAGCATTGAAAACAAACCTTAATGTTTCTTACAAATCCAAAAAAATAGACAAGAAAATAAAAATCTCACAAGGAGCAGCAAAAGGGAGAAATTAAGTAAATTTTTCAACAGAATAATACTCTGCTAAAATTTGAGATTGGATCCTTCATATTAGGGAATTCATGGCAAAGCCCAGTTGCATTATTATTGTTTAAAATTAACTTTAGTTTTGTGGTGATTACTAGGATGAATTTTTGCTGTTGTCAACTTTTTCTTTTCTGTTTTTCAGGATTTAACAACTACCATGAGCAACTCTAAGGAGCATAAGCAGTCACCCATACCTAATTTGGGGCCACTGTTTCAGTGAAGGGAAAGAGCCAGCACCCATAATACAAACACACCACCCATGCCTTGCCTGGGACTCAAATCTGGGCCAACTTAGATAAATGGTCAGAACCCACTGTCAGGACTGACTAAAGAGAGTAGGTATTGTCACTAATGTGGTATTTCATACCTAGCCTTTCTGTTTGTTAACTGTAGCTCTTCTTCTTTCAATTTACCTACCATAAAAGTATACTTGAAAAACTTCAGATAATTAGCAAAAAATTCCATGTTCAACTTGCTCCAGGCCTAAACAATGAAATTAAAAAAATCTTCTTTTTCATGAAAAAAAAAAAAAAGAGCATTGTCCTGTTACATGAGTGATCAATCAGCAGCTTAAACTGCAATTATGGGGGAATATTTTTGGAGAAACTGGGAGACACCTCTTAGGACCTGTGCAATAGAAAATAAAGCTTTACTGCAAAGTCCAAACAACTACATTTGCTATTGAACGAAAAATATACGTGGTACGTTACTTATTGTATTTACTACATTCAATGTGTAGCAGGAAATTACTGTTACACACGTTTTTATTACATACATAGTGGTTGTTGGACGAGGACGCGTTTAGGGTTACACTATTGTTGTATTTGATAAGAAATTCGGACTTACCCCATACGGCCTTGGAAGCTCAGTATTTCTTGGGTAGGATACGAATTGCGTTCAAATCGTTGTTCTGCCTTCATTATTTAATTCTCCTTTTAAAAAATCTTGCAGCAAACGAAATTATGTACAATAAAAGCATTTGGGTTTGGAACGTATTGACTGCCAGAAATGCAATATAAGTTAACAATATTCAAAGTCTTGTTAAAAGGAATGAAATTTACAATGAAAGGTACTTAAAATCAATGAAAGATAAAACCAAATTAAAACCTGAATCCTAAAAGAAACCATAAAAACGAAATCCTCCTCCAACATCACCACCACAATCCAAACATGTTTCGACATTAGGCTATGTCTTCTTCAATGGAGTACTTTGGCGTTCGAAATATGTGATCTTTACAGCTCAAAAGGATCACGCAGATTCACTATCCACCATGGCCCGCGTCATATGCGTCATAGTCGCAGTATCTATTTTTTCCGTCATTCCCGCGTCGACTTGTAACGCCATCTGTTGTAGTCCTTATTTCCTAATTGATCCTATAGATTATTTATGTTTCTTCCGTCTTTCTCTTTTTATTTTTAAACGTCTTCGTTTTTTCTTTTTTAAGCAGATGTTTCCATGCATATGGTATTTCTGTTGGTGTATTATTGTTACAGCATTTTGTTGTAAAATTTTCAATAGCTAAAGCCTCAGCATTTAGAATCTGCTTATGTGTTTTATGTGATGTAATGATCTTAGCATTTTCCCAATTAGGCTGTACATCATTGTCTAAGCAGTATTGTATCAATGATGTTTTGCTGTCTTTTCATGTTCCAGTTATGCATGTGCTCCTGTAATCTTGTACGAAAACGTCTTTTGGTACTTCCGATATATATGCGATCATTATTGTCGTTGGCTGCAATTGTAGGTATCATGTATACACCTGCTCTGTCCAATACTGATGTTCTGTTGTTGCATTTTAGTAGCTTGCCATTATCTATGATAGTTTCGGCCAGATGTATATTATAATATTTGCATTCCTTTTTAAGTATATTACTTATGGTGGTAAAAAAGGAAAGGATCTGTATGCTTTAATGCCATTATTTTTGCTGGTATTTCTTTGCATGTTCTTACATTATTCAGCTATTCTCTCAAAATAGGTTTCACAGTAAAAAACCTTATAGAATGAAAATATAGATGGTGCAACTCAATATGTATATTCTAAATATTTTCACTAACAATGGTCAATGAAATGTTTACTTGCATCTTTATAATGGGAAATGTCTTACCTATGTGAATAAACTAGATCGAATGAATATTAAATTGTATATATACATTGCACAGTCCAATGGCATAATGCAATCAGATCTTCAACTTTGATGACCCACAATGCCCGAACCATTGCCCCAATCTCATTTTTCTCTTCGACTGGCACATCTACATGGTAAGACCTTTATTTTTACCTCAACCCTATCTTTACATTCAGCCGTTCTCTCAAAATAGGACTCACAGTAAAAAAAAAATTATAGAAGTAATATATACATGTAAATTCCCCCAAATCTTTAATTTTATTATTTCATTTGTTCTATTGGATGGGTGATCTTTCACAAGTTCTCCACACGATTTTCATTTCATTACCATAAAACTAACTATGTGGTTAGTTGGTTATTGAAATTTCATAACACAAAATCCTTCAAAGATCATAGAGAGTAATGACTACAAGGCTTAATTTGAGTATGAGATGTGAAAAACTACACTGCTGTCAATTAAATCTATAAATTATATTGTAGCAGATGCTGGGTGTAAAAATTGGAGCCAAACGCTTTCTCTGGAATACTGACAGAGAGGCCTTGAGGCCTTATTCAGGGGATGCATTCTTTGACGTTTGGGTGGGCAGCACACAGTTTCGTTGCCTGGGTAAAGAGGCCAGCACTTAATCTAAGCTGTCTTAAATAACAAGACCTCCTGGGGAACGAATAGTTATATGAGAGAGAGAGAGCACAACTGGCTGTAGCACCTCAGGGGGAAGTGAGGAAGAGAGAAGGCACCAGCCAGATGATTTATGGTGAAGCGGAAAGTGTGTTGAACTCTGAAGGGGTTGGCCAAAATCCTCTGATAATGACTGACCTCTTGTTGTGACAGCTGCTATGTGTGGACAACTCTGAATAAACATTCCCGAGGAGCAAGAGTGACCCTTGGGCTGAGACATTCTTCTGCCTTTAGCTGTGTGTGTGTGTGTGTGTGTGTGTGTGTGTGTCGTTCGTGCACGAATGTGTGTGTGGCGTGCATGTGTTTGGCGTTCGTGCATGTATGTATGTGTGTGTGTGTGGCATGCATGCGTTTGGCGTTCGTGCGTGTGCCTATCCCTCCAAGTGTAGAGAAGCTAATACTGCTGATACCTTGTGGAAAAACAGAAGTCTTCAAGATTGTAACTCTACGTCCATCGAGTGCTGCGAGATTCCAGCAAACAAAACATTATGCACTCTCTCTCTTGGATAACAATTCTTCCCCCAGGACTGTGTCAGTAGACTCTCCTTTATTTCCATTCTTGGGCCGGAAAGACTTACAAACTGATGGGTGCATATTCTAGGGCCCTCTGTAAATAGTGCTGTATACAGATAGCTTGCTTGTAAAAAAAACAGCTTGTATACAGAAGTTTGCATCTTTCTGCATGTTTGGAATTGGCTGCAGAATTTTCAAGAAGTAGGAGTGATATGCTAACCCATCGATTTGTTCCCCTGCCCAGATTTTTTAACGGGGCAATTGCCGTGATGGTTTTGGAAGTTAAACAGCCAGGCATCTGGCAACAATACTTTCTGATGTCACTTTTAAATTAAATATTTATGTCTCGGTAATATCCATGTGTGCATATTGCTGTATGCTGATGACACAGTCCTGTTGGCAGAGAGCTACAGTGAGTTGCAGAATATGCTTCCCCAGATGTACAAAGTGTGTATGAAATTCAAAATGAGTATAATATGGGAAAAACCAAAAGTTAAGGTTTTTGTGTGAGCAATTGTTAGTACTGAATGCAAGATCAGTCTAATAGCACAGAGATAGATCAGATGAATGAATATGCATATTTAGGAAGCATGTTTGACAGAGAATAGAAATTAGATGGCAAAATAAGTAAACGAGTAAATTTCAGCTTTGAAAGTCACAGCTACCTTAGGAGGATTTCACAGGACTGACACATTCTCTAAAAGGTCCTGAATGACATTATATGAAAGTGTAATAGTTCCCAATGAAATCTGTAAAACACATGTCCATAAAACAAGTATAATTTTGCATATTTTACAGGTAAACCATACAACTTGGAAAGTACAAATTAATGATATGGTTAGCATGCAAATTAGCAAATAATACTGTAACATGCATATATAAAAATGATTTCACTACAGAAGCCATCTGGTAAAAGCAGAAGCTGTTGTGATCAGAGGTAGACAAATAAATGGCACCTAAAAATGTTCATTTGGTGCATGAGTCTTCAAACACTATTTTGAAAATTTTATTTTTCAAAGTTTAGAACTTCTATTATGAAGTTTCTATCTCTTTAACGAGGCAACGAGTCTTTCATACACTACTTGCAGTAGTACTTCTTGTTGAATTTCTGCTGTGTACAGGGTGACGACCAGATGACTTTTTGGAATGGGAGGACAATTTCGTTAAAAAAGGATGACACAATAAATTTGTGCGAATGTAAATATGAATGCACATACTCTGTATTTAAATTTTATAGTTTGAGAACTTATATGTGTAAAACTTGAGAAAAGAAAGAAAGATTTTAATCAGCTGGATATTTTTACTTACATTTTTCACTGGAAAAGATTTTCTTCAGTAGATTGAGTTTCTTTAACAAATAATTGTGAAATTCAGAGCAAGGTATGTCTTTCAAATTACATTTAACTAACAGTATACCTTTCACTGAATGATTAAGAAATGTGTTCCATTCATCAGTCTACTAAAGACCTATTAATTGAAAAAGCTCTTTTGATACTAGAGTTGGAGCCAGGTAGAGCAAAAAAATTTACAAATCTTCAATAATTCTGAAAAACAGTCCAAAAAAATCTTCACTTTGGGTTGCAATAAACTTCTTAAAACATTGAACTTGATCAAAAAGTTTGTCATCCTCAATTTCAATACCTCTTTTCTTAAGGTAAGTATGATTTTGGAGTATGTTACCGAAATTTAAGGTGTTTTTTTTTTTTTTTTTTTTTTTTTTATTGGAGGTTTAACGACCACCGTGAGCAACTCAATGGGCTATAAGCAGTCGCCCGTCCCTAATTTAGGGTCACTGGCTCCAGGGAAGGGAGAGAGCCAGTGCCGTAAGACAAACACAACATCCATGCCTCACCGGGATTCGAACCCAGACCCCTTACGGATGAATTATCAGAGGCCATCGCTTAGACCACTGCGCCACCGGGGCAGAAATTTAAGGTTTCTGACCCTTTTTGAATTTGATCAAAATTGTATTCGAATTATTCCTTATTGAAAAAGTTGGACATTTTGACTATTTCCCTTAATACCTGGAGGACGAGGACATGGTAAGAAAAGGAGGCCATGTCTTCCAAAAGCCGGACGTCTGGTCACCCTGGCAGTGCATGCGAAGTATGCATGAGAGATATAATTGATTTTGGTTAGAAAAAATAACCAAAAATAAAAATACGTGGTATTATGTAATCGAATAATAGCTATATACTATACGCACTACTGTTTCACACGTTATATATGTTCCATGCGTTGTGTGCGCATTTGCAGCAAAATCATCCTGGCATTTATATATCATATATGACTAGGAATATTATTACAAGATTCAATTATTATATTATCAAGGACTCACCTTGCATCGGTATTCCAAATTAGTAAGCTTCATCCTGTATCTTGAATTAAAATATGTATTTAGCGTGTCACCACGTAGAATCGTCGTATTGCAAATAGGCCCAATTGAAATTTGCGACCAGGGTTTAAACTCAAATAAAACACGACTATGGATATCATACAAAGAGAGTGTGAAAGAATTATATACAATGCAATTAAAAAACCATTTACCATCAACAGGTGTCATCAATCTTTAAAAGAAGGAATGGACATAATCGATGACAATCCAAACAGACCTTAAATAAAATTTCGTCAATTATTGAACAATGCCAGACAATCTCTGCAACACGCACACGACTCCACATAAACCACCGGACATGTTTCGGCACGACTAACTTCTCGGCCATTATCAATGGTATGCATCCTGGATCAATGTTCAAAGTTGTTTTATATCTAGGTCACCTCGGCATCACCTCCGCTACAGTTGCCCCACGTCGACTTCTTCCGTCATCGTTAGATATACGTGTATTCACGTGTGAGTCACATCCACGCCATCTATTGGGTTAATTCCGGAATTGCTGTCACTGTTCTTATTTCGTAAGTATATGTTATTTCTTTTATTTTCCTTTTTTGTTGTTATATTTCGTATTACTTTCTTGTTGTATTAGATATTTCCACGGATATGGGATATCTTTCGGAGTAGACGTACTGCAATTCGAGCTTTGGGTTTTCTCAATTGTTATAGCCTCAGACCACAAAATCTGATTATGTTTATTGTGGGAAGTTAAGATTTTACTATTTTCCCAATCGGGTATTACCTCATTTATCATACAATGTTGTATAAGTGATGTTTTTTCTTCCTTTTTAATCCAATTACTGTAGTGCTCATTCAACCTCGTTTTAAACCTTCTTTTAGTACTGCCAATGTAATATTTGTCTTGCTTATTTTCCTTTGGATCTATTGTAGGAATCATGTGCACCCCTGCCTTATTTAGTGGATTTTTATTGTAACCACTATTTGTCAGTAATTTAGAATTATCAGTAACTATTTCAGCAATTTCAATATTGTAATCCTGGCATTCTTTTCTTATGATATTGCTTAGTGGAGGTAAATATGGGATACTTCCGTAAAATAACGTATTTCTTTTTGTTAATCCATTGTTGTGCTTCAGTATACCAGCTCTTCTGATTTTGTGATATAATGAATCTATCAAGCCAACAGGATATCCAAAACATTTAGCAGTGTCTTTAATCCATTTTATTTCCTCTATAAGTGCAATTTTAGTTGATGAATGCATTATAGCTCTATTTATGAGTGATCTAAATGCTGAAATTTTATACCTCCATGGGTGACAGGATTCTTTGGGAATTATAACAGGAATGTAAGTAGGTTTTCGATATACACTGAATTCAATTTTATTTTGATGCTTAAATAAAGAAATGTCAAGAAAGTTAAGTTTGTTGTCAATTTCTTTTCATACGTTACTTGAATAGTTGTGTACATACTATTGAAGTTGTTTATGAAGATCTCCATATCATTTTCCGAGTGCGGCCAAAAGATCAATACATCATCAACATATCATAAATATAGTATAGGTAAGTTAATACTAGATCTGTTGTTGAATATTTTCTTTTCTATGTCTTGCATAATAACCTCGGCAAGCAAACCAGATATTGGTGATCCCATTGGTGCGCCATATAATTGTTTATAAATTGTATCATTGTAAGTGAAGTAATTATTTTCGGTTATGAGCTTGAGTGCACATACAATGCTTTCAATTTTCGAAAATTCGATCTTTTCTTCTTTTAATCTTTCTTCAATTAGTTTAACAGCATCCGTTGTGGGAGTGTTTGGGTACAATGAGATGACATCCATACTATACATCAAATATTCGGCACCGTCAATAGCTTTAATCTTGTCGATTTCTTCGGTTGAATTCTTCACTGTATATTTATGATTGCAATTATATACTTTCAAGTGGTTATAAAGACTTTTTTCTAATCTGATTGTTGGGGCTTTATTTTTGTTAACAATGGGTCTAATTGGCCTATCACACTTGTGGGTTTTTAGCTTATCGAACATCTGTACCTCACATGTTCGGTAAGCTAAAAAACCCACAGAGTGTGATAGGCCAATTAGACCCATTGTTAACAAAAATAAAGCCCCAACAATCAGATTAGAAAAAAGTCTTTATAACCACTTGAAAGTATATAATTGCAATCATAAATATACAGTGAAGAATTCAACCGAAGAAATCGACAAGATTAAAGCTATTGACGGTGCCGAATATTTGATGTATAGTATGGATGTCATCTCATTGTACCCAAACACTCCCACAACGGATGCTGTTAAACTAATTGAAGAAAGATTAAAAGAAGAAAAGATCGAATTTTCGAAAATTGAAAGCATTGTATGTGCACTCAAGCTCATAACCGAAAATAATTACTTCACTTACAATGATACAATTTATAAACAATTATATGGCGCACCAATGGGATCACCAATATCTGGTTTGCTTGCCGAGGTTATTATGCAAGACATAGAAAAGAAAATATTCAACAACAGATCTAGTATTAACTTACCTATACTATATTTATGATATGTTGATGATGTATTGATCTTTTGGCCGCACTCGAAAATGATATGGAGATCTTCATAAACAACTTCAATAGTATGTACACAACTATTCAAGTAACGTATGAAAAAGAAATTGACAACAAACTTAACTTTCTTGACATTTCTTTATTTAAGCATCAAAATAAAATTGAATTCAGTGTATATCGAAAACCTACTTACATTCCTGTTATAATTCCCAAAGAATCCTGTCACCCATGGAGGTATAAAATTTCAGCATTTAGATCACTCATAAATAGAGCTATAACGCATTCATCAACTAAAATTGCACTTATAGAGGAAATAAAATGGATTAAAGACACTGCTAAATGTTTTGGATATCCTGTTGGCTTGATAGATTCATTATATCACAAAATCAGAAGAGCTGGTATACTGAAGCACAACAATGGATTAACAAAAAGAAATACGTTATTTTACGGAAGTATCCCATATTTACCTCCACTAAGCAATATCATAAGAAAAGAATGCCAGGATTACAATATTGAAATTGCTGAAATAGTTACTGATAATTCTAAATTACTGACAAATAGTGGTTACAATAAAAATCCACTAAATAAGGCAGGGGTGCACATGATTCCTACAATAGATCCAAAGGAAAATAAGCAAGACAAATATTACATTGGCAGTACTAAAAGAAGGTTTAAAACGAGGTTGAATGAGCACTACAGTAATTGGATTAAAAAGGAAGAAAAAACATCACTTATACAACATTGTATGATAAATGAGGTAATACCCGATTGGGAAAATAGTAAAATCTTAACTTCCCACAATAAACATAATCAGATTTTGTGGTCTGAGGCTATAACAATTGAGAAAACCCAAAGCTCGAATTGCAGTACGTCTACTCCGAAAGATATCCCATATCCGTGGAAATATCTAATACAACAAGAAAGTAATACGAAATATAACAACAAAAAGGAAAATAAAAGAAATAACATATACTTACGAAATAAGAACAGCGACAGCAATCAATTCCGGAATTAACCCAATAGATGGCGTGGATGTCACTCACACGTGAATACACGTATATGTAACGATGATGGAAGAAGTCGACGTGGGGCAATTGTAGCGGAGGTGATGCCGAGGTGACCTAGATATAAAACAACTTTGAACATTGATCCAGGAAGCATACTGTTGATAATGGCCGAAAGTTAGTTGTGCCGAAACAGGTCCGGTGGTTTATGTGGAGTCGTGTGCGTGTTGTAGAGGTTTTCTGGCATTGTTCAATAATTGACGAAATTTTATTTAAGGTCTGTTTTGGATTGTCATTGATTATGTCCATTTCTTCTTTTAAAGACTGACGACACCTGTTGATGGTAAATAGTTTTTTAATTGCATTGTATATAATTATTTCACACTCTCTTTGTATGATATCCATAGTCGTGTTTTATTTGAGTTTAAACCCTGGTCGCAAATTTCAATTGGGCCTATTTGCAATACGATGATTCTACGTGGTGACACGCTAGATACATATTTTAATTCAAGATACAGGATGAAGCTTACTAATTTGGAATACCGATACAAGGTGAGTCCTTGATAATATAATAATTGAATCTTGTAATAATATTCCTAGTCATATATGATATATAAATGCCAGGATGATTTTGCTGCAAATGCGCACACAACGCATGGAACATTATATAACGTGTGAAACAGTAGTGCGTATAGTATATAGCTATTATTCGATTGCATGAGAGATGTTTGTAACCAAGATGCTGATTTCGCATAGGATGCTTGTAACTGTAGTACATATCCGTTAGTGTTTTTATTGAATGTCATATGTAGGTCGTCCAGAAAGTAATACCCGTTCATGCATAGAGGGTGTGCGAGTTGGCGGACGCTACGTGTTCAACATCTCCCATCCTCAGTCAGACGATGGCGAGGCTCGTGGCAAGTTTCGTGTTAATGCAGTGATTGGAACCATTGTTGTGCTTGTTTGAAATGGCGAAGCCAATTGAAAATCCTGCAGAGTATGAGGTGCGTTCTGTGAGTCGCTTTCTGAATGCTGAAAACGTTCATCCAAAAGACTTCAGATTACGGCTGTTTAATGGTGAAGGGGTGATGGATGAATCATCAGTACAGTGGTGAGTTCAGAGTTTGGATGTTTAATGCTGGGAGAGCAAATATGTGTGATGACCAGCGCTCCGGCTGCCCATCGCTCATTACAGAGGACCTCAAGGAATGTGTCAATGCCAGACATGAGCGTCGCATCAAACTCGATGAATTACATACTCGTTTCCCGGAAATTTCTCATGCACTGCTCCATGAAATCATAATAGAACACCTTGGCTACTGAAAAATTTTTGCGAGGAGGGTACCACAAATTTTGACTGATGACCACAAAAGGAACCACCGTATGGGTGCAGCTTTTGAGTTTTTTGACCCATTACGCACAAATGGGCAATGAATTTCTTGACCACATAGTGATAGGAGATGAAACGTGGGTCAGTCGCTTCATGCCAGAGAAAAAACACCAGCCGCTTGAGTGGCACTATTCCCGGTCCCCGACAAAACCACACAAGCGTAAGCAAATACTTTCAATAAAGAAAGTCATGGCTACAGTGTTTTGGGACCACAGATGTCTCTTGCTGGTTGAATTCATGCCTTGGGGAACAACCATCAATGCTGATGTCTATTTTAGAACACTGCAGAGGCTGCGTAAGGCTATCCAAAACAAGCAGTGTGGCAAAGGATGTGGTGTTTCTCCCCAACAATGCAAGACCTCAAGACGTGGCATGTCATACCGAACTCCTGCTTCAGGGTTTCAAATGGGAAATTCTGAAGCAACCGCCCTATAGTCTGGACTTGGCTCCCGGTGATTACCATTTGTTCACCAAATTGAAGAACTTTTTGGGCAGATGGCGATTTGCTAACAATGATGATTTGAAAGACGGAGTGCAACAGTGGTTGCAGGGACTGGCGGCAGAGGTATACTTGTATGATGAAGGCATTCAAAAAACTGGTCACACGATATGGCAAGTGCCTAAACACCAGTGGTGATTATGTAGAAAAATGAGCTTGGGCACCCATAGTTTAGTTTCCAGGTGGGGGCAAACAGAAATTGTAACAAAAAATAACATGCACAAACACCATATGCAAATTTCTACTGTGCCTTCTTCTTATCTAATCATTTTTACCACACACCCAACACGTAAATTTAACTGAAAATATGAAGACTTCAAAACTGCATAAAATAGATAGATAAATGAAATTAGGCAGCTTATTGGGGCAATGAAAAAATATCTTGTTGTTCTTTTGAGCCTTGTGTCTTTTGGCCACTGATGTCTCATGCGCCACGAAACCCCAGATATCACTCGATCTGGCATCAAGAAGGAAAAAATATCCTCAAGACAACGTTCAGTGAAAAAATTTGGGAGGTCTTTGTCCAGCAATGAATGGGCACTGCAGAAGGTAATGCATCTTCCATTCCTTCGCCTTTCATGTTTTTATGTACTGTACGAATATACACTGTGCTCCAACATTCAATCCAAAAATTCAATATTATGGCATTCTACTGCAAATTCCCCATGCTTTTACTGCTCTTACTGCAAGCACCCACATCCTTAAACAGAATAGTTAACAATCAGTTATTGTTATCTCTGTATTCTAGGAAAAAGTAACTGCCGCTGCCGTCGCTGTTTTAGAAGTTTCGCAACATTCACGCTTTTCTTGCTCGCAGCGCAAAAAGTATTGAACACCAAAATATGAAATTTACATCGTTTGCAGAAAATTGTTCAGAGAACACGCTGAAATAAACCATTTTTTGATTCTGGTGATACTTCAAGAGCTATTGTATTTTAAAGTTAAGGTAAGAAAAAAGTACTATTAGTTCGGGTTCCAAACACACTAACAGCAACAGAACCACGAAACTTTGTAGACATGTAGGGCCAAGGCCGAATTTTTGCACCTAGTTGCCCTTGTTTTGAATTTTGATTTAGTTTATGAGAAATTAAATTTTTTAAGTTCACAAAATTCTCTATTTTGCAATAGGATCCATTTAAAAAATGGATATATGGCAAACTATAAATCACAATGCATTGTAATTTTTACAGCATAAACTCACAGCTATCATCCTTATTTTACAAAAAAAAAAAAAAAAAAAATTAAGAAAAAGTCATTTTCTGATTTTTAAGCATTTTTTAAAGACGCAAAGGAAAGGAATGAGCGGATTATTGTCTTCAGCATAAACCACACAGGAAAGTTTTGGTCCCGTAACCTGCTACCATGGTGATGCAGCTATTTTTAGCACTCTCTTCTCACCGGGTGAAAGGACAGGCTACAATCAAACTGGTAATGACCTAATGCTTAATGACGTAGCAATGCTTTTAAAGCTCGGCATTTTTCACCAGCAAACATGAATACCTATGTAAATGTAGGCTTTCGCCTCGTATATAAAAAGCAAAGAGGGAAAATGCGAGTGTGTTCATCTGCGAATTGTTCGACCACTTCTAAATGACCTAGAGATCTGAAAATTGGCATGCATATAGGTCTTAAGGTTCGTATACCTAGAAATGTACGAAAACCTAAAAAAAAAAAAAAAAAAAAAATGGCGGTTTTGGAACATTGTCTGCTTGAACTTTTTGCGAATTGTTAGACCACTTCTAAATAACCTAGAGATCTAAAAATTAGCATGCTGGTAGGTCTTAAAGTCCAGATACCTGCAAATGCACACAAAAACCAACAAAAAAAACAGTGCTTTGAAACATTGTCTGTTTGAATTTTCTACCACTTCTACACCTAGAAAAAAGTCTGCAAACCAAAAACTTCAAAGGGTAGTTTATACTTTTACAAAATGCCGATAGGTAAAAAGATAATTTTGTCAGAATCACTGAAATGCTTTGAAAATTTCAAATTTTGATTTAAAATTAAGGAGGCGCCAAAGCCTGCTCCATTTTAGGTTAAACCGTCCCAACGCTGTTCTAAATTGTGAAACAGTTACAGATTTTAAATTACTTTTTTTCCCTTAATTACTTTTCCCTTTCCTTAATTTTATGTTTAAAAATTATTTTATACATTCACCGTGATTGCTAATGGCTAAAATATTTCTAGTGCCTTCCAAGAACAGAAATTGCATAGTCAGATTTCCACGGAAGGGCAAGTGCCCTCTCTAGCCCCTCCCCTTATATGGGCGCCCATGCAAATGAGTATTTATATGTAGTATTAGTGAAAATACAAAAATCTAACAATGCCGGTTTCTTTTGCTTCTATTTCATAAAGGGTATTACTTCCTGGACAGCCCTTGTACATCCGAAGACAAAGCTGAATCATTTGAAATTAAAACCGATTTTCAAAAGTGATTTTTAAAGCAGGTATATTAGTGTGTTCCATAGTTTTAGTTGTGCATTTTGCACTGAATTATTAAACAAAATCTAAGAAATAATACAGAATTGTGACCTTCAACAGTCAAATTTAATGTATTGTACCGTAATTTTCGTCGTATTATCCGTACCGGCATATAATTAGCAGACCGCGAAATTCACATAAAAAAAATTCCTTGGTATAATCCGCAGACTGTGACATTCAAGAAAAAAATTGGCGCATAATCCGCACATCATAGATGTTGAACTGGAAGTGGAATTTCCGACAGAAAAGTCGGTCACATAATGACCCAAATTAAGAAGGTAGTGTAGAACACGCTAAGTTACATATAAAAAGTTTAAGGCAAATATATTTCAGCCATAATGACCCATGAGTCTGAAGAAGTAAGAGAAAAAAAAACGATTTTATTAAATGAAGAAATTCATTTTTAAAGGTTACTTTTTCATATTTTTATCTCCGGACAGATAAAGGGTGTGACATCCATAGATCATGCCGATGCAGTTCCAGAGTATTGCATTACACCTTGCCAATGACGAAAGGCTGATACAGAACAAGTCATAGAAATACTGTATGTCATCATCATCATCATCATTGTCAACCATTATCAATCCACTGCTGGACGAAGGTCTCCCCAAGTTTCCTCCACAACGGTCTGTCTTGTGCCAGTCTCCTCCATGTCACCCCTGCATACTTTCGAATTTCATCAACCCACCTCCCATGTGGTCTTCTTCTGGGTCTTTTCCTGTCCCTTGGAATCCAATCTAAAATTTCGGCTGTCCATCGATGATCTGTCCTTCTGGCAGTATGTCCAGCCCATTGCCATTTCAGGGATTTAACTCTGATCATGATGTCTTCCACTCTTGTCATTTTTCGGATCCACGAGTTCCTCTTCTTATCTCTCCTGGTTACACCAAGCATGCACCTCTCCATGCTACTTTGAGTTGTCTGCAGCCTTTGTATGTCTCTTTTAGTTAAGGTCCACGTCTCTGCACCATACGTAAGCACTGGAAGGATGCATTGATCAAACACTTTTCTTTTAAGACATAATGGCATATTGCTCTTGAAAATTATGCTGTTTCTTCCAAAAGCTCTCCAGGCAAGTTTTGTACGCCGATTAATTTCTTTCATCAATGTGACCCTCACTTGATATCTGCGGTCCAAGATAAACGTACGTGTCTGTTATCTCCAGCTTTTCTCCATCAATCGATAAATCTTCATTTCTTGTAAAAGCATTGAACATCACTTTTGTCTTCTGAAAGTTCATTTTTAATCCCACTTCTTTACTCTTGTCAGCAAGTTCCTGGATCATACTCTGCAGCTCTGATGGGGTAGTTGCAAAAATGACTACGTCATCAGCAAAACGAAGGTGGGTTAGATAATCTCCATTAATCTTTATCCCCTTGTTTTCCCAGCTCAGCGACTGAAAAACACCCTCCAATGTGGCATTAAAGAGCTTCGGAGATATGGTGTCACCTTGTCTCACTCCCTTTCCAATTTTTACGTGTGTTGTATTTTCAAACAGCCTAATCTTTGCACTTGCATTTTCATAGATGTTACTAATAATATTAATGTATGCATCTTCAATACCGCAGGTTTTCAGAGCCATTGTAACTGCTGATGGTTTCACCGAATCAAAGGCTTTTTCATAATCGATAAAAGCCATGCACAATGGAAGTTCATATTCCCTCGCTCTTTCAATTAGTTCTCTCAGCACGTGGATATGATCTATTGTGCTGTAGCCACTCCTGAATCCAGCTTGTTCTCTCGGTTGAGCCATGTCCAGTGTTACCTTCAAGCGGTGTGAAAGAACTTTAGTGAAGATTTTATAAACTACTGATAGGAGGCTGATAGGTCTGTAGTTTCCGAGATCCTCAATGTCACCTTTCTTATGTAGCAGGATCATTGTAGCGGTGTTCCAATCCTCAGGAATCTTTCCTTCATTAAGGCATCGAGTGAAAATTTGGGCGAGTACTGTTTCGATTTCTCCACTTGCTTCTTGTATGATGTCTACAGTAATTCCATCTTCTCCTGGAGCTTTTCCTCGCTTCATGTTCTTGATTGCATGTGCAACTTCTGCTGGAAGGACTGGAGGAACTCTGGTACTGGTATCTTTCATGATGTCTGGAGTGCATATATCATCCCTTTCATATAATTTGGAGTAGAAATCTTTCACTCTTGTCAAAATTTCTGCCTCTATTTCTTGTTACAGAACCATCTTCTTTTCTCAGTGCCATAATCTGTTTTCTTCCCTTACTGAGATGTCCCTTTGCTATCTTTAGGCTTTGGTTGTTTTCAATTGCTTTCCTCACTAGTTCACAGTTGAATTTTCTTACGTCTTCAGTGATACTTTTTCTTACTGTCTTGCATAGCTCTATATATTCCACTTTGGAAGTCCCATCTTCTTTAGTTGTCCTCATCTCTCTTCTTTTTTGCATCAACATTTTGGTTTTTCCTGATAATTTGTTCACATGCAACTTGTTCTTAGACCCAGCTAATTTTGTTGCTGTTTCCACAAGAGCTTTGGTTATTTTTCTGTGAACTTCAGAGATGTCCACTTCTTCCGATGTTAGGCCTTCTAAAGCAGAGAACCTGTTCTTCAGTTCTAACTTGAAGGTATTATGGTGTTTTTTAAGGTTGGTTATGTCAATAGAGTTTGTTTGTCTTATGAGCTTGCCACGTTCAAGTTTAGTGTTGAGGTGCATCTTACATCTCACCAATCTATGGTCACTACCTGTGTTGAACTTGTTTAGCACACTGCAGTCTTCTATGACGAATTTTTTGTTACACATAATAAAATAAATTTCACTTGTCGTCCCATTTGGATGTCTCCATGTCCATTTCCTGTGTGGCTTTTTCTTGAAGAAGGAGTTCAAGATGAAAAACCCTTCTGCCTCTGCAAACTCAACGAGAGTATTTCCACGCTGGTTTCTGTTGCCGTGACCGAATTTACCTACTGAAGTTTCATTCTGTTGCCGTTGCCCTATTTTTGCATTGAAATCTCCCATAATTATTTTCAAGTGCTGCTTACCTTTATTATTTAGATGACAAATTTCCTCATAAAATTCTTCAATTTCTTCTTCAGGATGACTTGTGGTGGGTGCATAAGTTTGAATAATCTGAGCCTGGTATCTTTTCGAGAGTTGGATAACAAGTCGTGCAGCTCTGTCAGAGGAACTTTCAACTTCTACAACTTTATCCTTCAGTTTCTTGTTTATTATAAATCCAACACCACTAGTTCTGCCAGTATCTGTCCCACGATAGTAGAAGAGATGTCCACTTTTCAGTTCGATGAGATCTTCTCCTTTTCTCCTTACCTCACTTAGCCCCACGATGTCCCACTTGATCCTTTGTAGTTCCTCTTCCAATTCAAGAAGCCTTGAATCAGAAGATAGGAGCGTCCATTGTAAGTAGCCAAGGTCAGCATCAGATGGCAGCCTAGTCCGGTCCTCCGGGGATTCTTAGCACCCTCTGCCTTCATGTCGCACTGGCCGCTGCCTTGGCCAGGTACATTCCAGCTGCCGGAGACTGAGGGCCAAGATTTAAGTTGTGGAATCATTTTGGAGGGGTTTGGCCATAACTCACCACGCTGGCCAAGCGGGTTGGTGAGTGTGGGATAGAATTTCCTCTTATCCCGATGGTATAGTTATACCGCTATGGGCGGTCGTCAGAGCCCCTTTAGTGGGAACAGGATGCACCACGAGAAGGCGGGGTTGACATTTGTCAAGGAGAGGCTGTGATGTTACATATAAAAAGTTTAAGGCAAATATATTTCAGCCATAATGACCCATGAGTCTGAAGAAGTAAGAGAAAAAAAACGATTTTATTAAATGAAGAAATTCTTCATTTTTAAAGGTTACTTTTTCATATTTTTATCTCCGGACAGATAAAGGGTGTGACATCCATAGATCATGCCGATGCAGTTCCAGAGTATTGCATTACACCTTGCCAATGACGAAAGGCTGATACAGAACAAGTCATAGAAATACTGTATGTACTCACGTATAAGTCGGAAGTTTTTGGAGGAAATCCTGCTTTCAGAGTCGGGGGATCGGCTTATACATGGGCCAATAAAAAAAACTTCTGTGAATTCTCCGGCGGAATTTAGCTACGGATTTGTTTACGTTTTAAACTGCCGATGGTTCACAATTGTGTCCACCACTTCAAGTTTAAATTCGGCAGTGTAACTGAAACGTTTCCTTTTCAAAGACATCATGAATAGCAATGAAGGAAAATAGCAGCAACGACGCAATGATGGTCAAAACAGCGAAAGATGAACTAAACACAAGGCAGCGAACACGCGATCCGAAAGGAGGAATGCATAGGTTTATGTAGCAAGCGCTGTGTGTACTTCTTTGGCTTTTTGCCAAAAACAGATGGCACAATCTTCTTAACAATACAAAATGACCTTGCTGTCCCTCCCCACAACTTTCCCGATCTTTCGTCTGTCGTTACGACATTCCTCCACCCCCCCCCCCCACTGCTGCCCGATCTCCCCGCTCCATACAAACTCCTGAACTGAGGAAAATTCTTCCGATGGAGTTCTTTTCCCAATTATACCCCCTCCCCTGCACAATTACACTGCAAATTTTTTTAAAAAATGTAAGGGTCGTAATTTTTTTTCTTTTTTTAGATCAGTGTATTATCCGCATTGGCGTATAATACGCAGAACGTATATTTTAAACTTTTTTAGCAGATAATCTGCAGATTATACAATGAAAATTACGGTACTTTTTGTTTAGATTGATCATGGTTTGCTTTTCATATCTCTTGAAAAATGTGCTGGCTCCTGAAAAACCACAGCTGGTGCCTGAAGATCTTGGGGTTTTGTCTAGCCCTGGTTATAACAGCATGAATGTGGTGATCCATGAGCAACAGATCAACATGCTTTTTCAAGAAACATTGCTGCAAATAATTTAAAAGTGACTGCTGGGGGAAAACCGTCACAGTAAGAATACCAAGAAAACATCAATGTCTTGATTATCATCTGCTAATAGACTTTGGAAACGGACATTTATCGGCCTGTATAAAGCTAGCTGGTTGACTTAGCATATCGCATCACATGTTAGCAACCATAAAGCCACTGTCAATTGTTGCTGTACATGGTGGATGGGAAAAGCATGCACAGCCATAAATTTTAAAGCAACAGCCTAAAGTGACTACAGGACAAAAAGACCATTTGATCTAGTGACAGACCCATACAGAACAAACAGCTTCACTCTCAGCAACAAGAAGAGCAGTGATGTCATGCATCAGACACAATCACACGGGAAATCATTTCCAACCATCTAAGGGAAGCAGGCTTGCATGAATAGTGTTTATCGCATCACCCACCATTGACCCTACCCACCATCACCAAGCAACGTGGGTTGAAGACTGATGTCATATAGTGCACTGCAACAAATCTCACTTTTACATTCTACCAGATAGTCACTGGATATGCAAGATATAATCAAAAAGTATCTAACTGCATTTTTTTTCTCCTAACTCGAAAGGGCACGGCGGCAAGACTCACTGATGTCTGACCATGGACTTGATGAGTGTGTATGCACAAATTTTGCATATGCTGTCAGCTGGCTCATTTGGTGCCTGGAAGTGCAGGTATGGCATTGTGAACTCCGTGCCTGTGGCATTCTTGTCTTGTGCTGCAATGACTGAGCAAGCTAAGCAGAGAATCTGCGTCACACTTGCCATAAACTCAGCTACACATCAGCTGAAACAATTTAAAGGATTAGACAAATCATCCCAGTGGAAGAGTCCAGGGCTTCCAAGGCCAAAAGGTATGGAAAGTCAGCAGCTAAGTTGAAGTCATGCTGACCATCATGGCATAGTTCATAAATGAGTGGTAGGCAATCCACGTAACTAACAAACAAGTTAAGTTGATGGTAGTTGAGAACACGCTAAGTTACATATTATAGTTTTTAGGGCAAATATTTTTCAGCCATTGCTATGGCCTTCATCAGTGTGACTGATGAAGGCAATAGCAATGGCTGAAAAATATTTGCCTTAAAAACTATCATATGTAACTTAGCGTGTTCTCAACTACCATCAACATAACATGGCATAGTTCATATGGATACATCCAGAAGGACAAACTGCAAATAAGGAGCCCTAGCAGGCAGTTCTCCATTGCCTACAAGATATAGTGGGGTGGAAGAGACCTTTACTGTGGCAGCAAGGTGACAGGTAACTGCACCATGGTAGTGCCACGCCCTTCGTCTCACCTCATTCAGACCTTTTTGTCCAACCACCAGATCCTATAAGTGAGGCAAGCCCCATGCTCCACAGACATGACTCCTTGCTACTTCTCACTGTTCCTGAAACTGAAATTGCCTTTGAAGGGAAAAAGAATAAAGTGCCTTTGAAGGGAAAAAGAATAAGACATAGAGGAGATCAAGAAGAATGTGATGCAACACCTATTGACAATCCATAAAAGTGACCATGGTCATGCCTAAAAGTGAACTTGACTATGCTCCAAGGTGTCAACATGCTACATTGGACAGCCTGATTACCAAATGTGTCACCAACAGAGCATGCCTGAGACATATGATGACAATCTCTGCATGAGCTACTTGTGGGATGGCAATCTCTGCATGAGCTAGTTCCAACAATAGATCCTGTATGACACAACATTGAAATGAGGTGGTCAGTGCCTCAGGACTCTATAAGATGTCAGTACAACTATTCCTTGGAGAGTGGCAGAATGTGCATTGCTCATCAGGGAGGATTTACTTCATACAAACATGGCTTTCAACTCCTTTTTTCCCAGCATTGTTTCTTTTATCTTGAAATGTTTTCATTTTTCAATTACCTACTATCTTGTGTATCCTGTAAGTTTTACAACATTTGCAGCACTACTTCTTGGTGTTGCACCTCCCCTCCCCTTTTTTCTGTTTTGACAAAGTTTTATTACAGAACTTCTTACAGGAGGAATGGTGATATTTTCATGGAAAAGACCATCATGCAACTAATAACCCTGGGATTCAGGAGCTGACATCAAAGTAAATATACTTAACATTTTGATTTTCTTACCTTCCCATCAAAGCGAGTGTACTCATTAAATGGATTGTATGGAACCACTGGACAATGTTCTAAGGCTTCAGCCAATGCAGACTTCTTTGGTTTAGCTAGTTCTTTGGAAACAATATCTTTCCTGGGAAAGAGGTCACAAATCTCATTTTCTGAAATATTAACATAAAACATGTGACCGAAAAATTCAGGAAAATATAAACACAAAAATGTACACCTGTTAAAAATTTATAAATATGGTTAATATAGTTTTATATTTTAGTATTACAAAAATGACACCTGAGACATTTCACACTATCAAGAGAAATTGTAAGTACTGAAGCCTATAACAATGAATAAAAAAACCCATCATCAATAATTAAAATAAGTTTTACAATGCGGACTCATTACACGCAAAAAATTAATAAGCAAAAATAATGGTCCTTCTTAAAAAATATTTTCTTGGAATTAAGAGGACAGAAGATTGCCAGCTGCATACACACACACACACACACACACACACACACACACACACACACACACACATCACTAAGCTGTTCTCTGAGATTCAGAGGTTAGCTCCTCAAAGAAAGCACATCTGCTAAATAAAAGTTTAAAGCTGATGGTGCTAGATTCGTACTTGTATATACGGTAATTAGCACTTTTCTGTTGCCTTGCATTTGCAGACATTACTTTCTTTCCAACCCAATAGACCACATTCTGCAATTAGCCTTTCCTTAGAACATTGCTTTGAGATGTTGATTCACGTCATCAGACAGTTTTTTCCTGGCAGGTATAATCAATGGACTTGATTTATTCTTCCAGATAGACAGGTTGTGATTCATGAGGAAATATATCTTTTTCTTTGGAATAAATATTTTGTATTAGGGACACATTTAACATTCCTAAACGTCCTTTTAAGGGCCAGCCAAACTAGTAATGAAACGCGATCCATACAGAAGTTACTTCAGCCAAAATGGGATCCATACAGAAGTTACCTTTCACATCAGCCAACAGATGGCAGGTCGTCAGCGCTAATTCCTCTATCGTGCAAAGCAGGCCAGGGATGGTAGTTTAACCACATTTAATGTTTGGTCTATAAATTCTGTTAATTTTTACCATGCAGCCTACTGAAGACACAAAGATGCAGCTTGAGGATGACACAAAAAATATTCATGTTGATTTACATGGACATATCAGAATAATATGGCCATCCCCAGAATCACAGTGTACCCGCCCAGGCATGTCACAGAGTGCACATGACAAGGTTGACCAAACGGAGATATAAGCAGCCGCCCAGGACAGATAAGACATAATGTGTAACGTGAGCACAATGGGCAGAGGTAGTGATTTGACTAATGTTCAAAAAGGAATGATCATCGGCTACTGCATCAAGGGTGGAAGCATCTTAGAAACAGCATACTTTGTGGGCTGTTCGCAAGGTGCTGTAGTAAAAGTGTACCAAGAATAGACTGCTGGCACACTGAGTGCCTCCCGACGTTATAACTGTGGAGCCCCAAAGGCTCTCGACGCCAGAGGAGAACATCACCTCCATCGACTGGTAAAGGGCAATCGAAGCGCAACAGTGCAGCAATTGACTATGCAAATGAATGCTGGGGCACCCAGGTATGTGTGCCCAATAACTGTAGAGCAAACCCTGTTATGCATGTGTCTCCAGAATCGATGATACGTCAAGGCATCTATGTTAACTCGGGTCCATCGTCATTGATGCGTGCAGTTTGCATGGGACTACCATCAGTGGAAGAGTGGGAAAAGGTTGCCTTCTCCGACAAACGAGGTTTCTACTCTGCAGAAGTGATGGGCAGTGGTGGATACAGCATCAGACACATGAGAATCAACACCCAGACACACTTGCCAGTCAAGTATAGGTTGGCAGTGGTTCAGTATGCATTTTCCTGGTATGACCTGGGACCATTGATAGCACTGGATGGGTCCCTGAACTCCAATGGCTACTTGTCCATCCATGCTGACCACGTTGCATCCCTTCATGCTGGACATTTACCCTGGTGGTGATGGTGTCTACCAACAGGACAATGCATCATGCAATGTCACTAAGGGAGTGCATGACTGGTTCCAGGAACATGATAGCTACATCTCCATTCTCCCTTGTAAATTCATTTGCCCGACGAAATTGCCCAACTCAAACCCATAGAGCACTTGTGGGACTATTTAAATTGACATGTTTGACGTGCCAACCCACCATGTCATCTCCGGGACTTCCGTGCTCTGCTGCAGTCCAAATGGGCATGTGTGCCTCGCGCAACCTTGCAGGGCGTCATTACGTCCATGTCATACCGTCTCACCACTGTCATCCGGGCCAAGGGTGGTTATTGCCATTATTAGGTAGGTGGTCATACACTCATTGTCATAAAAATCCTTGCACTAAGAAAAAACCTTGTGATTAACGTGAAACTCGGCGAACAGCTACGGGGAGGGCAGACAAGCAAATGATTAAAGTTTCGTGCGATTCTGCATGCCCAAGTGTCCAAGATCGGCGCTGCAATCACAATCCTTGGGGCTTAAAAGGCGCCATGCAGGGGACTACACATTCTAGCCGAAGTGCATGGTAAGAGTCAGGTGAGATCCCCGAGTGATAGACATGCCGAGGAGCCACCGTAGATGTGCGTACGGGCAACTGACGGAGTTTGAACGAGGCCGTATCATCAGGATGAGAGAGGCAGGGTGCAATTTATTTTTAAGACACCAAATCGGCGGCCATTTGGGCCAGTCGGACAGTATGGTGCGATCTTGTTAGGAGCAAAAGATACGGCAGACTAGCTCTGGGTAACCCAGACACCACCAGCACAGATGACCGTGAGATAGTGAGAGCAGCATGCACAGATGCAACGACGTCCTTGTCCAATATCCAGATATGTTACAGCTGTACAAGGGACTCCTGTGTCTGCCAGAACCATTTCCAGATAACTGGCAGAAGTGAATCTGCACTCTTAACAGTCTTTATGTTTTTTGCCATTAATGCCTGACCATTGTTGGCATTGATTGCAGTGGTGTCAGCAGGAAGCAACATGGAATGCTACAGACTGTCAGCATATAGCGTTCAGCGATGAATCCCACTTCTGTATGGCAATGGACGACCACCGTGTCAGAGTGTGGAGGACTGCAGGTGAGCGCTACAATCCCAATCTCACTGTACAGCTACACCCGTCCTGAAATGCAGGTGTTGGTTTGGGAAGCCATCGCGTATGACAGCCGGACTTCCCTCACAGTGATCCGAGGGACATTGACAGCCCAGCCCTACGTACAGGAGATCCTGCGGCCATGTGCTGCCTTTCCTGGCGGGGCGGCCCGGAGCCATTTCCCAACAAGATAACACCTGTCTGTGCATGGCTCAGGTTTCCCATGACTGTCGATGCTTCCATGGCCTGCCAGATCGCCTGATCTCTCACCCATCGAGTACGTGTGGGATCAGATGGGACGCCAGCTCTCTCCAAGTCCCAGTGTTTGTAATTTAGAGTGTCAGTTACAAGACGTGTGGTCCAATCTGTCCCAGGATAACATACGGCATCTCTTTGACTCCATGGTAGACCATATCACCGCATGTATTTGAGCACGAGGCGGTCCAACGCGGTACTAACGCTGATTGGAATGTGTACCGTATGTCCGTGGAAATCGTCCTGCTGCTGCGATATTGTAATCACTTCTGTCCTTGGTATGTACCATCTCACTACTCAAATCTCATTTCAATCCCACGCCTCCTTCTTGGTGTGCAGATTTTTATGACAAGTGTATTATTCTAATTACTGTATATCATAAGTATGTGGGGATCATGCATGTCCATATGACACTGTCATGGGACTGATGAACAAGTTCAGAGGACTGCAGAGCTTCGAAGACCCACCTCGTGCAGAAAGATCAAAGGAGGGCGTGAACATGAGAACTAGTCCTGCTGTTTATGTACTCATTAAGAAAACACACATATCACCTTTCATCATTTAAAATGTCAGTGTATCCATTGGCAGCTGTGCAAACAGTTATTCACCAAAATTTAAAGTTTCACAAAATCTGTGCCAAGTGAATGCCCCACAAGCTGACAGAACAGAAAAGAAAAAGGCTGGAGCTGACTCATGCAAGGAGATGCTGACTATATTAACCTAGGGGTCACAAATGGTTAACAGACAATGTCACAGGTGTAATGAGACATGGTTTTGTCACTATACAATTCCAATAAAAATGGACAACTATGTTTAGGTTAGTGAAAAGGTGAACCACATCTTCAAATCCTCCAATACTCTCACTCACAGAAGAGGATGTTTGCAGTTGTTTTTTTCATTTCCAAGGAGCACCCACGGACACCTTACTTGAGAAATCATGATAAATGACTAATACTAATATTGTTTTGCACAAAATGGTTAAATGGTTAATATTGTTTTCCACAAATGGGTGATGAAGGAGCGGAGTCAAATAGCAGGTGTATCAAGGGTGCTCCTCCTTCATCACAATGCTAGCACTCACAAAACTCAGCAAGTTACAGCTTATCTGGAATAGCAAAAAATCAAACAGCTTACCACATCTTGCATCTTCACCTGATCTTGCACCATCTGATTTTTGGTTGTTCCCAAAAATTAGAAAGGAACTTCTTGGAAAGCCTGTTTCTTTTTTTTTTTTTTTTTTTTTGGTTGGAGGTTTAACGACCACCGTGAGCAACTCATTGGGCTATAAGCAGTTGCCCGTCCCTAATTTAGAGTCACTGGTTCCAGGGAAGGGAAAAAAGCCAGTGCCGTAAGACAAACACAACATCCATGCCTCACCGGGATTCGAACCCGGACCCCGTTCGAACGAATGATCATCAGAGGCCATCGCTTAGACCACTGCGCCACTGGGGCGGCGAAAGCCTGTTTCAAGCGTGCAAGACCTTACAAAATGCATTCATTCACAGCTGCAGAATATCCTCAAACAGGAGTGCCACCAAACATTCCAGAATTAACGCAGACATCTGTATCTTAGTATAGATTTTGGAGGAGAGCATTTTGAAGGACAGTAAAAGCTCTCTTTAGGTAAGTGCAATGATTTTTGTTCTGCAGATGAATCTCAAGAAGCCGCCCCGGTGGCGCAGTGGTCTAAGGCGCTGGCCTATGATCATTCGTCCGTAAGGGGTCCGGGTTCGAATCCCGGTCAGGCATGGATGTTGTGTTTGTCTTACGGCACTGGCTCTCTCCCTTCCCTGAAACCAGTGACCCTAAATTAGGGGCGGGCGACTGCTTATAGCCCATTGAGTTGCTCACGGTGGTCGTTAAACCTCCAATAAAAAAAAAAAAAAAAAAAAAAAGAATCTCAAGAAAGTTTTGAAAGCCCATCACATAATACTGATGTCCACTGTGTGAAAGTAAGTTTTTTTGACATAAATAATAACTTATTCATTACATATAAATTACATATATTAATGCTACTTAATCACTTCATTAGAGTTTACAAAAAGTAGTTGGACTTTTCCAAATTAGAGTTCTTTGTATCCCTTTGTCACCTCGTCCCCATTTTTGCCTCTTTTTTTTAGCAGTTTTTGCTGAAGTTCTGGAAAAAACAACCCTATGCTGCAATATTCACATGATACTACTGATCTGAGCAGCAGAGACATGTTACTGTAAGCACAATGGTCACCTCAGTGGCACAGTGGTCTAAACGCTGGCTTCTGACCATTTGTCTGAGATGGGTCCGGGTTCAAAACAAGGTGAGTCATGGATGTTGTGCTTGTCTTACAGCACTGGTTCTCTCCCATCCCTGGAGTCAGCGGTCCAAAGTTAGAGATGGGTGACTACTTATAGCCTATTGAGTTGGTCACAGTGGTCATTAAACTCCCAAACAAACAAATGAACATTTCCAAATTAGAGTTTTTGATATTGCACAATAAAAGCAACATTAAAATGGCAAATTAATTGAAGTATTAACATGCACTAGTTTTTCACTGAAGGACATAGATCTTGGGCCGCATGAGGCTGTAGCAAAAATCTTCAAGACAATGCATGATGCACACACACATGGCCAAACAATGTACTTTGTAGTTAAATGTGTTCTGCTCTTTTTGCAGCAAAGGTTTTGTAACAATTTGAGGATTAAGGGTATTCAAAAAAGCACCACAATTAAATGGGTGGGTACTCACCTGTCAAAGAACATGGATTTTCCCTCCACTGGACATTCTTGATTTTTGCCAGAATCTGTTTTTCCTTCTTTAGCCTTTCTAGCCTCTGTGCTGTATTACAACGGTGGCGATGGGCACCAATCAGCGCCATGTCAGACACAATGTCATATGACTCTTCTGCTTCCAACAACTCAGAATCTAAAAAAGCAGTATAATAATCCATGACTTTGGCAACCTGTTCATCATTCTCACAGTCTTCAGTCTCTATGCCAGTTTTTTTAGTTTGTGATTTGGAAGAGACAACTTCGTTAAGCATCACCATCTCACACATACCTGTGTCGTCATCACATGTGATGAACGAGTGATGAATATGGGACAAAAGAAATTGACGATCGTCAAAAAATGCCATACTTTCATGAAGAAATTTTGTCTGAAACAAAAAAAAAAAAAGAAAAAGCGTCATCCCACATCACAGATAAAAATTAGGAAGGAAAACAAAAAACAATAAAACTGAGACATTTCATTTTATATTATGAGAGAAATAATTCATAACACAAGTGTAAAACACTGATGATTTTTTACAGCAAAAATTCAAATTTACCCTCAGGACTGTTTTTTTTTTTTATTGGAGGTTTAACGACCACCGTTAGCAACTCAATGGGCTATAAGCAGTTGCCCATCCCTAATTTAGGGCTACTGGTTCCAGGGAAGGGAGGGAGCCAGTACTATAAGACAAACACAACATCCATACCTCACCAGGATTTGAGCCCGGACCTCTTTCGGACGAATGATCAGAAGCCATCGC
Organism: Macrothele yani; assembly: GCA_039090855.1. Lineage (NCBI taxonomy): Eukaryota > Metazoa > Arthropoda > Arachnida > Araneae > Macrothelidae > Macrothele > Macrothele yani. Next base: position 15,440,720 of record CM077029.1, on the reverse strand, counting down.
TTAGACCACTGCGCCACCGGGGCGGCCTGGATTTGTTTTACAAGATACCATCACCACAGTCAGACATCTGACATCCAGTGAAAGATTGTGAAAAAGTAATTACCTTATAACAGGAATGTACAACCCAAATTCCATAAGGAAACATCATGAAAAAGCAGTGCAACAAAATTTGCTGGATATGCAACAGGAATTACACTGCACAAAACAACATGAAAAAGAGAAACGGTACAACATGGAATTAAGAGGAAATATAGCTTTTGTGCAGGTTGAATAACATAAATTACAAGCAACACATCCATAACCCAATTTATCGCACTACACTGGTGTGCGAAAATTAAGGACGAGATAGTTTTTCGAATGTAACGTCGTGCAGAACTGCTCCACATCGTCTCAAATCATACCATAAGATCCCCAAGATGTAAGAATATGGGACAAGTGAGCAAACCCGTCCAAACAAGAAATCCAAAGGATATAAAGGCACTTTATTGAAAAGGTAGCTTCGAGCACAACTGGACAGAAGACAGAAACGTCCATGTGACAGGCGGCTGCCAAGAAAAATCCAGTCTTTAGTAGGGGATATGAACACCCCTGACTGCGTTGCAGGATTTACAACGTCTTTCCCTGCTGAGGATGAGGTTGTCAAGGAGCTGTTGAGGCATCGCAGCACATTCCTCTTGTAGCGCCAATCGCAGCTGCGGAATCGTTGCTGGCGGCTAGTGACGTGCTGCCAAGCGTCTCCCGAGATGGTCCCACACGTGTTCGATTGGATTTAGGTCCGGAGACCTTGCAGGCCAATCCATGCATTGAATATCTTCACTCTCCAACAGCTCTGCGACAGCCACTATACGATAAGGTGTAGCGTTGTCGTCCATGAAGAGGAACTCAGGACACACAGCAACTCTAAACAGACTCACGTGAGGCAGGAGAACCTCGGTACAATAGAGGACACCAGTGACTGAACCTCCTTGGAAGATGTGGAAGTCAGTATGGCTACCAAGCATGATACCGCCCCAAATGAGAACTCCGCCACCTCCAAACCAGTCCCTTTCGATGATGTTGGAGGTGTGATTGCGTGTTCCCTGCTCTCTCTCCAGATGTGTATACATCCAGAACCACTCGTCAGACTAAATCGGCTCTCATCCGTAAAGAGAACTCGACCCCATTGCTGATGTGTCGAGTTCTTGTGTTCCTAGAACCACAGAAACCACCGTCTCTGAAGAGCAGGCATTAATGGCACACACCGTACTGGTCGTCGTGCAAATAGACCACCTTTGTGCAGCCTCCTGGCCATGGTAAAACATGGCAATGGACGTCCAGTTGCCTGTTGCATGTGCCTTGCGATTTCTCCCACTGTCATCCATCTGTCTCTTCTCGCCTGTAGGACAATATACCATTCATCCGCCGCCGTGGTTGCTCGTGGACGACCACTGCTAAACTTAAAGACGAAGAGGAGAAATTAGCATAACAGCGGAACGAGCAGGCAGAATGGACCGAAAGACCACTCAGGAGATAGACTAGGGTCCGGTACAGTAGGGCATGTGCATACATGCAGCATGACATAGGGGGAGGGGGAGTATCAGAAGGGTATAAAGCACACAGGTGATGTACGCTCAACAATTCGGTGAAAGCTATAGCACTGTGTACATCGGTTTGAACGACGTCGAGTAGCTGCCACCGTGTGATATGGCCAGCAGGCAATCCAGTAGACGACATCTGGATGACTTTACCCGAGGTCACGTCATTGGAAAGTTGGAAGAAGGTTGAAGTGTGACTAGTGTGGCCGAGGAGTTCGGGATCGCTCACAGCATCGTTTCACGAGCTTGGAGAGCATTTCAAATGACAGGAACAGATGTCCGAGAGTTTAGCAGTGGTCGTCCACGAGCAACCACGGCGGCGGATGACCGGTATATTGTCCTACAGGCAAGAAGAGACAGACGGCAGACAGCGGGAGAAATCCCAAGGCACATGCAACAGGCAACTGGACGTCCGTTATCGCGTTTTACTGTAGCCAGGAGGCTGCACAAAGGTGGTCTATTTGCACTACAATCAGTATGGTGTGTGCCATTAACGCCTGCTCATCAGAGACGATGGTTTCTGTGCTGCCAGGAACACAAGAACTGGACACGTCAGCAATGGGGTCGAGTTCACGGATGAGAACCGATTTAGTCTGATGAGCGATTCTGGACGCATACACATCTGGAGAGAGCAGGGAACACGCAATCACACCTCCAACATCATCGAAAGGGACCAGTTTGGAGGTGGCAGAGTTCTCGTTTAGGGCCGCATCATGCTTGGTAGCAGTACTGACCTCCACATCTTCCAAGGAGGTTCAGTCACTGGTGTCTGCTATTGTACCGAGATTCTCCTGCCTCACGTGCATCTGTTTAGAGGTGCTGTGGGTCCTGAGTTTTTCTTTACGGACGACAACGCTACACCTCATTGTACAGTGGCTGTCTGAGGCATATTCAACGCATGGATTGGCATGCAAGGTCTTCGGGCCTAAATCCAATCGATCACGTGTGGGACCTTCTCAGGAGACGCTTGGCAGCACATCACTAGCCGCCAGCAAAGATTCCGCAGCTGCGATTGGCGCTACAAGAGGAATGGGCCGCGATGCCTCAACAGCTCCTTGACAACCTCGTCTTCAGCATGGACAGACGTTGTAAATTCTGCAACGTAGTCAGGGGTGATCATATCCCCTACTAAAGACTGGATTTTTCTTGGCAGCTGCCTGTCACATGGACGTTTCTGGCTTCTTTCACTTGTCCCATATTCTTACATCTTGGGGATCTTATGGTATGATTTGAGTCGATGTGGAGCACTTCTGCACGACGTTACATTCGAAAAACCGTCTCGTCCTTAATTTTTGCACGCCAGTGTATAAAGTATTGGACATTTGATTAACTGAAACTCTTCAAAAATTCTCTCACATCAACAGCACTGTGTAAAACAGAAATTGGAAGAAAGTCTATAAATCAAAAGAAATGTGCCACGATTAATGAACAGAAAGACTGGGTACTACAGCCAGTAATACAGGGATGTATAAATTCTATGAACATAAACTGGGCACAAGCATGGCATAGACAATGATGTGGATATGCATAGCACCTGTGGTTAGCACAGTGAGAGAATCATCTAGAAATTTCATTGGATAATGTTTCACGCAGTGCACGACCACAGATGTTTGATTATGTCTACCTATGTACCACCACTGAGGATGACTATATAGTGTGGAAAAAAATTCTTCTCATAATACTTGGAAAAATATGTCATGATAATTATCACAGCAATCAGAAATTTCTGAATTGACTGTATTATACAGGGTGGTCAAAAAGCCCCCTAGGAGTTTCAATTGACAACTGTACAAAAATGAACAGATCTACAGCAATGCAGTTTGCGGCATTTGAAAGAGTAAATATTCAAGTTAAATAATATTACCTTAATACACCTCTACATGTGTGCCTTTGGTGGCATGTAACACATCCAGTCGGTATTCAATTTCTTGCCATGTGTGCTCCAACATGTCAGGATCGATTCAATCAAACACTGCTGTAATGCGATGTTTGAGCTCCTGAAGGCTGCTTAATCTTTCCCGGTAAACCATGTCCTTGACATAGTCCCAGAGAAAGAAGTCTAAAGGAGTGATATCTGGGGATTGGGGTGGCCACGGAATGGGACCATCTCTGCCAATCCATCTGTCGGGAAACTCATGGTTCAGGTATTCACGATCATCAAGTCCCCAATGTGGGGGAGCGCCATCTTGTTGCAGTACGACGTTTGGTTACAAATACTGTAGTTGAGGAACAGCAAAATTCTGAAGCATGTCCAGGTAATCATTCATTTGCACTGTGGGCTTGCCGAAGAAGAATGGCCCAATTAGACGATTATACATGAGCCCACACCAAACATTCACCTTTGGACTGTGCGCGACATGCTCCCTGACTGAATGTGGGTTTTCACTACCCCATATATGAACGTTCTGAGTGTTGCCTTTTCCGTGCACGTAAAAGGTTGCCTCATCAGAGAACATTATATGGCATAGGAAACTTTCATCAACTTCCAGCCACTTCAACATATCCCGAGCGAATGCTAAGTGCTGAGGTCCATATTTCCGTTTAATGTAGTGAAGGCGTTGCACTTTGTATGCGGTTAGTTTCAGGCATTTGTGAAGCATTCCCATCAATGTAGATTATGAAACATGCAGTTGTACAGAGGCCCTTCTCATGGACTTACTAGGACTGTGAGGGAAAACCTTCTGTATGCTCTGCACAGTTTCTTCACTGACAGGGGTATGCCACTTCTTTGCCGGTTTGGGATGCTACCAGTATCCAAGAATTTCTTCTGCCACACTCTGATACTGAAATCACTCGGTGGATCTTTCCCATATGTCTGACGGTAATTTCTTTGTACCGTAATCACAGATTTTGTTCCAAAAACAATGCATGCACATTGCTTTCTCCTGCGACGGCATTTTCAGTTGTTTTGCAGTCAGATTTGGTATTTGCGAGCATGTAACGCCATCTGTGGTCACTCAATCTGACCATTTCCGATTTCAATGAAACCTTCTGGGATCATTCTCCCTAGTGATATAAATGAGAATATATTTTTAAATTTTTTTTATCTCATTGGGTTTTCATGTAATTAATATTTAAAATTTTGAAAAATCATCATTTTTTGGCTTGCATAAACTTTTTCAATCTTAAATTTATCAAGTTCTATAAGGCCTAGAGAGTTGTTTGGCCCCTTATTTTAAAGAGAATTTCATAAGTTTTAATTTGATATGCAACTTGACTATGATTGGTGAAAAAAAAATTAATTTAAAAAAATTAAAATTTAAAGTAGTGTTTTTAAAAAATTAAAAAAATATATATAAGTTTTTTTTGTAATATTATAAGCTTTAAATCCTGAAACTTTTAGAGTGAGATCTCAATGGGATCAGGAGTTATGGTACCAATGGTATTGTTTTAAATACCAGTTAGGGCTACATTGCTACCTTTAACTTTTGTAAGGTAAAAAATAAAATAAAAATAAAGTACATTAACTATAAGGTAACCAATGTACATTAGGGTCTATTACAGATAATTATCTACTAAACCTACAGACAAATTAGGGATAGCATGTGAGTAAACAGTCTGCTAATTACAGGTGTTTTGGCATAAGCCTGTACAGACTTGTCTGATTCATGTTCTTGCAGGAGTGTGACTCATGCCCACTCTAGCTCAACTTTTGCTTAGTTTCTTCTAAGATCTCAGTGAATAAACAGTTAGTTGTTGGCAGTGTTACTTAAAGTGTTTCACATAAAAATATGATTTTTATAAGTTTAATAGTTTTTTTCAGTGGAAGTGAAATAAGTGTTATGTGTGTTTGTTAAGTAATAAGTTTAACCATTTTTGACATCTTTGTTTGGAACAACTAGGCCTTCTCTCCAGTTCAAAAGTACAGTCAGTTCTATTTAGTCTTAAAGGCCTATTATTATATAACATATTTTTTTTATTGTTTCAGACATTTTTTTTTTTTTTTTGTTGGAGGTTTAACGACTACTGTGAGCAACTCAATGGGCTATAAGCAGTCGTCCGTCCCTAATTTAAGGTCACTGGTTCCAGGGAAGGGAGAGAGCCAGTGCCGTAAGACAAACACAACATCCATGCCTCACCGGGATTCGAACCCGGACCCCTCATGGACGAATGATCAGAGGCCAGCGCCTTAGACCACTGCGCCACCGGGGTGGCTCAGACAATTTGACTTGTACTATTATTTAAAATTTAAACTCTATTATTAGGACTGTGACAATATGGGCGAACCCAGTACATCAAAGCATTTTTTGGTATATTGTTGTAACCCATTTAAGAATACTGGTCATAATTATTATAAGAAACAATTGAGATCTGTAAATGAAAATATTTTGAGACATAATGCCAATTAACATGAAGATGCCAAGATATGTGATGGGTGCCGTAAAGCTTTAATATAAGCTTCCAGAGATTTTAGCTGCGCAAGAGGCGTTCAGACAGCTCGGAACCACAAGACCATTTGAATGTTCCTGAAGTACCAGTTAAAAATACATTGTCGACTCCAGAGAAAAAAGAGGCAATTGAAGCTTTGAACAAAAGTCTGACTCCTATCGAAGAAACACCTGTTAAAAGAAAACGTTTGATTGAAAAAAAAATACCCAGAAGCAAAGATTAAAAAAGTGACGGAAGCTTTTCGAACGAAAGTACTTAATTTAAATCCAGGTACCACCGAATCTGACGCCGCAACAATTATGACAATGAAATTATTAATCAATTGAAAGAAAAGTTCAATGCTACTACAGACAAAAGTGTTAGAATGCAGGTTCTAACTACACTTTCCAAAAGCTGGACTCTAAAAAAATTTGAAACTGAATTTGGAGTGTCTCATTTTACTGCTAGAAAGGCAAAAACAGTGTTAAATGAAAAAGGTATAATGTCATGCCCTGACCCAAAGCCTGGAAGAACATTGGACCCTGCAACGGTAGCCCTAGTCAAAGAATTCTATCAAAATGATGAGGTTAGTCGTCAAATGCCTGGTAAAAAAAGACTTTGTTTCAGTCAAAAAAGATGGCAAACGTGTACATGTTCAAAAGTATTTAATTCTAAGTACATTAAAAGAATCATATGTACTATTTAAGGAGTGTTACCCTGATCAGAGAATTGGAATTTCTAAATTTTGTGAGCTTCCTCCCAAGCATTGTGTTCTTCCTGGGTCCAGTGGGACGCATTCTGTGTGCTTTTGCACAAAATATCAGAATGCCAAATTAATGATGGCTCAGTGTAAAATACCTGAATTGACAAATGGTGAACTCCAGATTAAAGCATATAAAGATGTAACAAGCAATATAATTTGCAAAACGCCAACATCTAAATGTTACTTCGCAAATTGTGTTAATTGCCCAGGAAGTGATGATTTGAAGGCTCAGTTTGAAGAAGCTTTTGAGTTTAATAGCATTGAAAAGGTGAGTCTCAAACAATGGATGCAGATTGATAACAGGTGTGTCCTGGAAACTATTATAAAGCCGACAGAAGAGTTTTTGGATTATTTGTTTCAGAGTTTCCCAAAACTTTTAAGACACTCTTTCATTGCCACTCAATAGTCTTCCTATTTGTGACACTTGAAAGAAAATCTACCTCAAAACCAATGCATTGTACTTTGTGATTTTGCTGAAAATTCTGCATTTGTGCTTCAAGATTCTGCACAAGGCTTTTTTGGAACAATGCTCACGCAACAATACATCCGTTTGTTATATACTACGTTGATGAGAAAACCAAAAAGTTGATGCACCTGAGCTTAGTTATTCTTTCTGATTGTATGATGCATGACACAGTTGCTGTTCATTTGTTTCAACGCCTCATGATTGACTTTCTTAAACAGAATCTGCCCCATAAACCCGAACGGCTGAATTATTTTACAGATGGAGCATCATCACAGTACAAAAACAAATCAAACTTTCTCAATCTCTGCCATGATCCATCTTGAGAAAGATTTTGGCATCAAGGCATAATGGAACTTCTTTGCATCATCACATTGAAAAAATGCATGTGATAGTGTCGGAGGAACTGTTAAACGATTAGCGGCATTGGCCAGTCTACGAATGGTCTACAATGATCAAATTATGACCCTCGCCAACTTTATGATTGGGCTTAAGTCAATATTGTCAGCATCAGTTTTTGTATTCCACTACAGACGAATACGAGGCAGAGGAAAAGACCTTGAAGGGTAGGTTTGAAGCAGCAACAACAATAAAGGGTACTCAACAATTTCACAGTTACAGTCCTGTGAATGAGACTAGAGTTTTAGTGAAAAGCTACTCATTTTCAGAGGAATCAAGTGTAGAAATAGTTTCAGCTGATGACACTGATGATGATCTGGACATTAATGACATTGTTAGCCTTGTTACATGCCAATACTCAGACAAGTGATGGTTAGGTTGTGTGTTAAGAATAGAAGGAGATGAAGTAAAAATAAGTTCCTTAGAACCACATGGCCCTTCTCCATCTTTCAAATACCCACAATTTACTGACAAATTAGTTGTGCACAAAAATGAGGTTTTAACAAAAGTTGATCCTACAACAGCTACAGGAAGAGTTTATCAACTTACAAACTCAGAAACCAAAAAGGCAAACAAGAAACTATTTGTTAAATTAAAGAAGAACTAAGGTCACTATTTTGGTGTAACTACAACTCTGAAAGCTAACAAAAAAAACTTTTATTAATTTTACCAGGTAAAACTTTTAGCCTGTTGGGACTATCCTTCCTTTGTTTTATGTTTGACTATGTATTAGCACGATGTATTATGTAGATTTTAAAAGTCAGTGTCTGTTATCATGTAAACACACTAAAACGAGAATTATAATCCATTATTACTTGTACAGTAACTTTAAGTTTTTTGCCATAGCTCCCGATCCCATTGAGATCCCACTCTAAAAGTTTCAGTATTTAAAGCTTATAATATTACAAAACACATATATTTTTTTCTAAATTTTTAAAAAACACTATCTTAATTTTTTTTCACCAGGCATAGTCAAGTTGCATATCAAATTAAAACTTATGAAATTATCTTTAAAATGAGGGGTCACATAACTCTCTAGGCCTTATAGAACTTGATAAATTCAAGATTGAAAAAGTTTATGCAAATCAAAAAATGACGATTTTTCAAAATTTTAAAAATTAATTACATGAAAACCCAATGAGATAAAAAAATTTAAAAATATATTCGCATTTATATCATTAGGGAGAGTGATCCCTGAAGGTTTCATTGAAATCTGAGATGGTCAGGTTGAATATTGAAATTTTTTGGTTGATTTGGCATGGAATATCCCTGTTGGAAAGAGATGGCGTTAAAAACTCGAATATTTACTCTTTCAATCACCGCAAAACCGCATTGCTCTAGATCTGTTCATTTTTGTACAGTTGTCAATAAAAATCCCTAGAGGACTTTCCAACCACCCTGTACTATTCTCACATAATATCAATCACTCAGAAAACTAGAAAATTTCATCGCCATGGAGTGGGAATCAAATCCGGATCTCCTGATTATCGTTCAAGCATGCTAGCTTCTGTTCACAGAATATACATTCCTGCTTTCTTTCACACTATATACCCGAACGAATGGTGATATGTTTAGCAATGTTAAATGGCAGAACAGTTTGCTTTGATTAAGAATGTGGTCAGAGAATATTCCGACACTCTAAACACTCAGATACTTGGGACTTTCTCGTCCTGGGTGGTGTAACGAGTAGCATGCTCCAATGGGAGATGCAGGTTCGATTCCTGTTCCAAGGTGATGAAATTTTCAAGTTTGAGTGATTGATATTACGTGAGAACAATATAATACAGTCAATTCAGAGATGTCTGATTACTGTGTTAATTATCATGATTGAGGAAGACATCTTGAAAATGTGTCACCAGCTTTCTGCAAAGCTCAGTGTAAGTGCTGAAACCATTCACTTAAGTTTATGTACCATAGGAAAAACATACAGACTGAACTCCTGGATCTAAAAACACCTGTCATACTCAGATGATAACAAGAAGCAGCAGTCAGCTGTACAGTATATGTCATTGCTCTCACATCAGCACAAGGAGCCCTTTCTCAACTGTGTGTTCACCTGTGACAAAAAGTGGGTTCAATATCACATTCCGAAGAATAACCACACACTTGTCACAAAATGAACCGATACTGCTACCAGTATGCCACACAAACATCCACATAAGGTTTTGATGTGTGTGTGTGTGTGTGTGTGGCAGACTGTTTTTTTTTTTTTTTTTTTTTTTTTTTGATTGGAGGTTTAACGACCACCGTGAGCAACTCAATGGGCTATAAGCAGTCGCCCGTCCCTAATTTAGGGTCACTGGCTCCAGGGAAGGGAGAGAGCCAGTGCCGTAAGACAAACACAACATCCATGCCTGACCGGGATTCGAACCCGGACCCATTACGGACGAATGATCAGAGGCCAACGCCTTAGACCACTGCGCCACCGGGGCGGCAAGTGTGGCAGACTGTCAAGCACATAATGCATCACAACAGGCATGTCCTCCTGTCAGCTGTAATGGGTTCAGGATGCACTGATTTGAATGAATTTCTTTCAACGCAATGGACTGCAACCCAAGTAATCAGATAGAAACCTATTCCTCTGATCACTTGGCCACTGCAACCACTACACATATTTACTTTACGCTGTAGGAAAAAAACTGTATTGTAGCTATACAAACAGATCACATGATCCCATAACTTCTTCCAAATCGACCCAAGTTTTTTCCCCAATTAGTAATGCACAAAATATTTAGGTGGCAAAACACAAAAAAAAAAAAACAATACTGGTGGATGGCAAAAATATGTTAACAGTATCAATCCCCAATAGAACAACTATGAATCGAATTTTTAAACCAAGAAGAAACCATAATTTTCATCACTGAAAACAGATTTATATGTATTGGGTATATAAATAAGTTTTGAGGGATTTCCGTTCGGTGTCATATTTATTACTGCTCACATGTATTTTAAGGTGGCAACACTGCGATATCGCAGTACCTGACGCCAGCTGTCAGAGTCAGTATACGACGTTCGATTGAGGTGCAAAGACGTATTTGTTTTACTCGATGGAAAATGGCAACTTTCGTTCTGACAAAACAGCATTTGCGGGAAGTGTTAGTGCATTACTTTATTGTCAAGAAAAGTGTTGCCGACAGCTATCACTTAATGTCAGAAATCTATGGTGAACATTCCCCATCCATAAAAACATGTGAGTATTGGTTTAGATGATTCAAAAGGAATGATTTCGATGTCAGTGAAAAAGAACGTTCTGGAACACCCCAAAAAATTGCTGAGGCCGAATTGGAAGCTTTACTCGACGAGGATCCGTGCCAGAACCAAAAAGAACTAGCAGCAGCATTAAATGCTAGTCAACCATACATTTCACAATGTTTAGCTACCATGGGAATGGTGCAAAAAGAAGGGAATTGGGTTCTACATGCTTTGCGGGAAAGAGACCATGAACGTCGAAAAACCATTTGCGAATTGCTGCTTCAAAGCAAAAAGAAAGGGTTTTTGTATCGTATTATTACTGCCGACAAGAAATGGATATGGTATGATAACCCTAAACGGAAGAAAGCATGGGTGAAGCCAGGTGAGCCAGGTCCTTCAACGCCAAAACACAATATCCATGGTTCAAAGGTAATGCTGTGTATCTGGTGGAACCAGAAGGGTGTGATCCACTATGAACTGCTGAAACCGTCAGAAACTATTACTGGTGATCGGTATCGAACCCAATTAATGCATTTAAAATGAGCTCTCACGCAAAAACGGCCGGAATGGGAGAATAGACACAACAAAGTCATCTTACAGCATGACAACGCAAAACCACATGTTTTTCGACCTGTGAAAAAGTACTTAGAAGGATCCGACTGGGAAGTTCTACTCCAACCACCATATTTGCCAGATATTGCGCCATCGGATTACCATTTGTTCCGGTCGATGCAGTCAGCACTTTCTAGAAAACAGTTTAGTTCTTATGAAGACATAAAAAATTGGCTGGACAACTGGATCTCTTCCAAGGAACCGGAATTCATCCTTCGGGGCATACGTTCACTGCCCGAAAGATGGGGTAAAGTTGTAGCTTCAGAGGGAGCATACTGCAAAAATAAAAGTCTATTATCAGCGGTATTAATATATGTTAATACTTTTGCTGCAAACAAAAACATGTGCAGGTTTGCTTCTTTTGACTAAGAGAATCAGCCTGGCATGCAAAGAAAAATAGGGCTCCTAGTGGAGGAATGGTGTCATCGTAACACAACCAGCTATACCAGTCTTTGCTGTGTGTTTCAGAGACTTCGATACGATCACCAGCTGGCATTTCCATGAAGGAGCGGGTGAAGGGTGAATGGGCAATGGTTCACTCAGAAAGGAGAAGACTTAGGACTAAATTAGTCACTCACATGCTCCCGCCCATAACAGCATGTGTTTTGTGAGAGTTGTTTCACTTGTGTGAAGTGTCAATGAATTAAAATCAGTGATATTATATTTTAAATTTGTGGCTTTGTTGGATTCGAACTGGTTTGATCAATTTTGATAAAGTTTTCCTGAACATCTACTGTCAGAACTTAAAAACCTTGTGCTTCAAATTTTGATACAGTTTGACTCAAAAGTGAACTGAAGGTGTTTTATTCCCTTGATGAAAATGAAAAGAAATCAGTAAGAGACATTGCATGTTACATGGAATTGAATAAATTCGACATGTGTTTGTGAGGTGTATAAATTAGCAGACTTAATATTGAAGTTACCATCAACAACTGCAACTGCAAAAAGACGCTTTTCTCCATTAAAAAGAATCAAGATATATCTTAGAGCCACACAAGGACATGTACACTTGAGAAACTTGGCTGTTTTGTCAATAGAGAAAAACATTCTTTTTATATATGAAAAAGTACTTGGAAGAAACGTTTTATGGAAACGTAATACTCAAGTTCACACAAAAGGAAAGAAGAATGTACAAATAAAGAAGTTCATGTACTTGAAGTTCATGAAGTTCATGTACAAATAAAGTATTCAAAAGTAAAGTGTTAAAATCCTAATCCTCATAATCATTTGGTGTTATGTTAGCAATAGCATGTACCTAAAATTTAGAAAAATTGCTTCTATTACTTAATAACTGAAAATAAACAATTAAAAAAAAAACAGTAGGGACGGAAGGCTGATGAGATAACCGACGTTTCAGACCCAAGATATGCCACTGTTTTTTATTATCAAATTGGATTATTCATTTGCTGCTGGGACTGGAAGATAACCCAGAACTTTTGATAGCCTCCAAATACTTGGGCAGAATTAATGCTTACAAGTAACAAGAGCTGTTTAAATGTCTGTGGGCATTTTTGGCATCTGTTTCAATTTTTATTTCTCACACCAGATGCAACTTTAGTGCTGCATGAATCACAGATTTTCAAAATAAGGCAGCAAATGATGCAGTAAATCAAAGTTTCCCAGTGATATTTTACAATCCCTATTGCACAGAGTAATGCTGTGCTCTTGAATAAGCAGAGAGAGGGTGAACATGCATAAAAAGAGTAATGATCAGAGAAAAAAATATTGGACGTTGGACATGTAACATAATGTATACTCACATTCAGTTGTAATAACTACAGTTAACCTGATTGATCCTACAAACTTCAAGGATAAAAACAATGCACAAACTATGTAATTATATCATATGAAAACAAACAAACAAACAACAAAATACTGCATGTGAAAATTTTTGGAACAAGTCCGAATCCCACCCTTGGCTACACCCCTGCTTAGCACATCATAGCAGCTTTAGGAGAACTGTAAGGTATGCAGCATTTTTCAACACTATTATGAGAATCGCCATAACATGGGGTCACAATAAATCTGATGCATTCCTTGGCTCTCTGAACATGAAGATATTGCTGATTCTGATTATAAAGTGCAGCTACAAATTTACAGGATTACCATGAACATTCAGTAATTTAAACATAAATGTACGTTATTATGACTTTAATTTTTCCACAATTTTATTACAACACCTTTCCACTTTTGTTGAACTAGTACTTGCTTAAAGTATCTCGTACCTACACAATAATAACAAAGCATGTTAAGTTAACTTTTTAATTTGACCCCAGTACACCAACTTGCAATTCCCCATGAAGTTCATGCCAAGGATTGACCAACATCACCCATTTTAGCTGTATGAAAAACCAGTCAACTAATTGTTGACGATCATTTTTCTTAATATCCCTCCCATCACTATCTGTACAGATTCGTAAATTATGAAAATTTCCTATGAGTAGATGATTAATACGAGATTTGTTATTTCAAAAAATGCATACCGTGAACCCAGAATGATATAGTTGAAAAGTATCAACAACATCGAGTTTTAATGAATGAACAGCACGACACATAGGTGTCAGCGGAAGCTGAAATCCATGTTTATGAAAATAATAGCGCAAATCAATATATGTAACACACGCTTTAGTATTTTATAAAATACACCGCTTTTATCTATTCACAACAACCCAACACCATCATCACACATGTAAACAAATCGGCAAGCCTTAAAAGCGACCCCCGACGGCTTACAGTTTAATTAATATTCCTATGAGGAACAAGGCACTGCAAAAGATAAAACACAGCGTAGCTGAAAAACATTTGCAGCTCAAATTCAACATTCTAAAATTTGAGATTCAGTCATATATAAATTTTTGTTTTTAGACAAAGGATAAATTTGTTTTGGACAAGGGATTAATGTTATATTAAACACAAATAATATATGTACAATAACGTTGATTTAATGTCAATATAACGTTCAAAAAGTAGTTAACATCAAAGGAACATCAAAGACAGTCCAGCAAACGCAACGCTATCGCTTAGTAGAAGATGGCATAGGGGAAGTCGGATTAAGGTGACCAGATATTGGAACCTGATTTGAGGACAAAATGGCGTGTGTCCCCAAGGAGGTTATATTACTGGAGACACCACTGGCTCTGCCGCCATAGGTCACAGCTAATCTCTGGTGTGACGTCACAAGCAGGCAAAGACGAACTAAATCATACCGTTGATAAAACAGTAAGCTTGTGTATCATTGCATGAGCCATAAGTTCAATCCTTCAGAGTGTGCAATCTTAAACAGAGAAACCTTATGTGCCTCGTGCCCTTGAAAAACAGCTGTGTGGGAACCGTAAAGGGTAGAGGAGTGGTGTACACATGAGCCATAAGTTCAATCCTTTAGATCGTGCTTTCTTAAACATAGAAACCTTATGCGCCTCGTGCCATTGAGAAATAGCTGTGTGGTAATCGTAAAGGGTAGGGGAGTGGTGTACATATGAGCCATAAGTTCAATCCTTTAAAGCGTGCATTCTTGAACATAGAAACCTTATGTGCGTCGTGCCCTTGAGAAACAGCTGTGTAGGAATCGTAAAGGGTAGGGGAGTGGTGTACACATGAGCCATAAGTTCAATCCTTTAGAGCGTGCATCCTTAAACATAGAAACGTTATGTGTCTCGTGCCCTATGAGAAATAGCTGTGTGGGAGCCGTAAAGGGTAAGAGAGTGGTGTACATATGAGCCATAAGTTCAATCCTTCAGAGTGTGCATTCTTAAACATAGAAAACTAATGTGCCTCGTGCCCTTGAGAAATAGCTGTGTGAGAGCCGTGAAGGGTAGGAAAGTGGTGTATATATGAGCCATAATTTCAATCCCTGAGAGAGCGTATTCTTAAACATAGAAAACTTATGTGCCTCGTGCCTTTGATAAATAGCTGTGTTGGAACCGTAAAGGGTAGGGGAGTGGCGTACGCATTTGGAGGGTGGTGAAATTGCTATTAATTTGCGACTGAATATTCATTCTGATTGCTTTGGTTCTAATTGCCCGACTTTCTACTTCATGAAAGTCCCTATTGGAAGGGGACTATCTTCTCGGCTCGGGACCTTAAAGTTCTGGGTTCAAGTTCAGTTGAATCACTAATGATTGACTAAAGTTCGGAAGTCTCGTTAATCCGTTGGTCTCGGTGTAGAGACTTCTTGTTAAAAACAAGTCTAACTCAAGCCTTCGGTGTAGCATAAGCAGTGCCCTCTGGGGTCCACAAACCAAACAAATCTAATAGACCGCCTTCGTTTCTGACTTGTGGCGAAGTAGGGTTCCACGGAATAATCAATTATAACATTTTCAAATAAAGGTTTTTTACTATACATGAGCATACCGGCACTTCAAAATTTTCATTTCGAGCTACTCACGTAGATATATGTAGGTGGCAAAGAAACGATTTAATTTCTGGGGGATTACATGAACGCGATGGGGCCGCTCCGGTGGCGCAGTGGTCTAAGCGATGGCCTCTGATCATTCGTCCGAACGGGGTCCGGGTTCGAATCTCGTTGAGGCATAGATGTTGTGTTTGTCTTACGGCACTGGCTCTCTCCCTTCCCTGGAATCAGTGACCCTAAATTAGGGACGGGCGACTGCTTATAGCCCATTGAGTTGCTCACGGTGGTCGTTAAACCTCCAACCAAAAAAACGCGATGGGAAGGAGGCAGTATAACGTTCCCAGCATGACCGACATGGTGGGCTACACATTAAGCAACGCGATGTAGCATTAAGTGGGAAAATCCCCGGTTGGTGTCCTGAGGTATAAATGACCATGCATAGTCGACCTAAGTCCACAATTCATCGATATTGCGAGGGGATCGTGAAGATGCTTTATGCCATCTGCCAATGACGTCACACTCGTTGTCTGTTAGGGAGAAGTCTGGGAATCACGCAAGGCAGTCTACTGATGTTGCCAGCGTGCGTTATTTGTTGAAACTGGACACCAGAGGGAGAGAGAGAGACACGGAAACAAAATGGGCTGCAACACCTCATCGACGTATCTTCGAGCTGTTTTTGTACCCAATATGCGTACAAGTAGTGAGCGGCTGTTGAAATTGCTAGTACCCCACATCATGACATCAGGCTGAAAAGCCATATGACGCTCACGGATGACAGCAAGATCATCCCGATGACAACATCGTCTCGAGACTCTCAGTCAGCGCTGGGACAGATGCGAGACTCGTCGCTGAATACGACTTGATTCCATTCGTCCTACCCCTCATGTCTGCTACGGCACTGCCGCAGCCTTGCTAGACGATGTACTGTGAGTGGCAGTCGTCACAGATGTTGTCGAGAGCGGAAACTTGCCTCAAGCAATCTGTGATTCCGTCCGTGTTGGTACGGAGACGTCCATGGCTGCATTTAGACCTAGTCGAATGCGTTTCGATGTGGATCGTGGTGCTAATATGGCTTGGCGTGGTATGCAGCGATTGAGATGATCTGACGTCCACCTACGTGTGCCAGTGACACTACGGCAACGTACGTTTACTTCCCCCACCAGTGGCGCCGCATTCGGCCTAGAGTTGCTTCATCCCGATGCGACGCATGGACCAACCACTCGTACGTAACACTATAATGAAGCTTCTGATGAAGGTGTCGGTGCGTTGGTGGGATTCCCGATGACGTCGCTCAGGCATTCTCCATTATTACACGTGTTTTCTCCACCAAGATCACTTTGATGTAGCTCAGGTGAGGATAACCAAACTCAGCCATGCCAAGCCGTTTTATCCTTTTATTTCCCTGATCTATAACATGATTGGTTCACAACTGAAATCACTTACATAAACCAACTATTGACACATACCCATCAATTTGCATGGCGCGCCGACAAACACTTTCTGGTGAGACATTTTCTTTGGCAAGTAGTGTATTTCCCTCAATCCTATTTGTAACGGACATATTTGTTTTACAACTTCAATCTCGTATAGAAAAGCTAGGCTTTATCTTCTGCGCTAAACAATGCTTTGTGATACTTTTTACGACGTGCAGTCACAAGTTAGTCCGTTCCTTGAGTGTTGTTACATTTGAGTTTGTGCAAACCAAAGCAGCACTAAAATTTCTTGATGCGGTGCTGAAAACAATAATTCATCTGATTAATAATTTTCAGGGCCGACTCAAAGTCAGCAAGGTATAGGAACCCCTTTAAGAACACAACTCTTGTAAAAATTTGAAATGTTGAATGGCCTGTGTGGGAAAAAAATATTTCTGAAGAGTCTATTGCCTGATTTCGTTTTGCAGCCGAAAAGAACGATTATAGTATTTTCTTTTCTTTTTTTTTTTAATCCGAAAGCAGCTCTGAAACATTTTTCCTGCCCCCCTCTTTTGCCACACGCTATCTTGCTTGTCGCCTTTGTCAACTCATCTTCTGCCCCCTACAACTTCCCTCTTTTTCCGAGGAAAGGAAACGCAGTAGTACTTATTTCCATGAAACATATTTTGCTCTTCTTTCCCAGCTATAGCTTCACTTCCCAGCAGCTGCTTGGGGTTGCAGGTAACGGTGGCGCTGCATTTCGCTCTCTGAAAATCTCAGGAAGTTCAGTTTTATCTGCATCAGGAAACTGCAGCGAACATTAAAAAAATATTTGCGTATTTTTTACCTCTGTCTGGGATCACTCCGAGTAGAAAAAACATCAGGGGCACCGAACGAGGGAAGGGGACTACGTGAATTTTGTTCACTCAATAATGTAATAATTTTACTAGGTCCTATTCAATTCTTTTTACGTCCCATTTAATTTATCTTACAATTTATCTCACTATGTGCTTGAAAGAGACTGAAACACTATATATCAAATTTTAAATTTTCTTGGAGGGGGGGAGGGTTAAGCCCAAACACATGTCTGTGAAATTCGGATTTTTTTTATTTTCTCCAGTGGAAAGTTCAGAAATGAGGCGCCGAAGAAATATTTTGAATCTAGGCGCAAGCATGCCTTGAGCCGGAGCTGTTAATAATATACACTGATTTTCCTTAATTCCTTCCGCACAGGTGGACGGTTTCATCTTTTTGCATGCTTCACTGATTTTATCAAGGGCATTGCTTTAAAGAGCTGTCAGCCCCACCTGCACCGTTTTGTCATGCTCGGCTGGAAGCACTACCATCCATTTTGAGTTCAGTTGATCGAATGCGGCATTATAATCATTCATCCCTGTATATCGAAATTTTGGAAATTCTTGCCTTGTAGTATCTTCTCAGAAAATTACATCTCTCAGTTATGATATTTAAATAGAGAAGAAGAGAATACTTCTGAGAAGTTCTAATTAATGTAGGACAACAAGTTTGATCACGGACAATACAAATCCGAAGCCGTAACTCCGTCCACTGGGGCAAATTATGACAAGAAACAACATCCGAACACTTGAAAATTTCATCTTCCTGGGAATCGAAACCGTGTCTCCCAGTTTACGCCCGAGTGTGCTAACCACTACACCACCCAGAAAGACCAAGCCTCAAGTTTCCCAGAAATTTGAATTATTTAACACATCACTGGCAATTATAGGCAATCACGGGAAACAATGAAATCTATTCATCCAGATTTGCTAAATATGAATGCCGTTGCTGCGACTTTCGATTCCTTTGAAAATTGGTCGTTCTTTTTATTTTGATTGGAGGTTTAACGATCACCGTGAGCAACTTAATGGGCTATAAGCAGTCGCCCGTCCCTAATTTAGGGTCACTTGCTCCAAGGAATAGGGAGAGCCAGTGCCGTAAGACAAACACAACATCCATGCCTCACCGGGATTCGAACCCGGACCCCTCCCGGACGAATTATCAGAGGCCATCACTTAGACCACTGCGCCACCTGGCGGCTGGTCGTTCTGGGTGGTGTAGTGGTTAGCAGTGATGTATTCAGGCATCTTCTCGAGGGTGCTCAGCCCGCCCTCCCCCGAAAATCTATGAATGCCTTCGTAGGTTTTGGGGCGATCTCTCCCTTATTTTTTTATCTAATTGTGTTCGCTTATAACTGAATATTTAGAGAAATTAGTATTTAAAAAAAATAAGAAAATGAGGGGAAATATTATAATAATAAAAAAAACATCCACATGAACTTCAATCTGAAATTCCTATCATCATTCAATAAAACATTAAACAGCCCTCGCTGAACGGGCAATTTTTCAAGCACTGACAACCAGGACTACTTCCGCAATAAAAACCTAATTCCACACAGTAGAGATGTTTGCACTGCAATACATCATCATATTTAGGAAGCTGGTATGCAGTTTTATTTTAGTCTTCTCGATGCCGACTTTTCATGTATACGGTTAAGCCTCAGGGTAGCTAGTGCTTCCAATACAGCAACATATTTCCTACCTAATTTTTAACAATAGCAAATTATTAGAAATTGTTCCCATAATAAGGGTTATTTTTTTTTCTGGCGGTGGTGGTTTACACCCTGTGACAAAAAAAAAAAAAAAATTGAGGTACCTCAAACTCGCATCGAAACGGGTAGTTAGTTTTTTTTTTGTTTTTTTTTCTTGCTACTATTTGCTAATCTAAATAATCTAAAGTGGCTTAAACCAAACGGCAGGGGAATGGCTTACATTACATCATACGTTTTCAGGTAACACGGTAATTATTCCTTAATAATCAGAAACACGCTTGTAGTAAGGCGAAGACATTTTTTCCACTCCTAATGTCTTGGGGGATTTTCTCCACAACAGCCTTACCTTTAATAGCGCCCTCAATATTTTACACTACCACCCCATGGTGAAATCCGTAGTCCATTTCTTGGAATCTGCATTTGCGATATAAGAGCATAAGAATTTTTTTTACTCTATTTAAAATTTTTATATGTATTAATATATATAAATAAGAAAATTGTGATTATATGTATATAAGCAGTCCATAAATTTTAGCCCACTCGAAATTCGTAATTTCCCCCCCCCCCCCCCCTCGAAAAAACTCACTGGTGGTTAGCATACTCGGGTGCAAACCCGGAGACGAGGGTTCGGTTTCTTCTCCAGAACGATGAAATTTTCAAGTTTTCGGATGTTGTTTGACTTACCACTCATAATTTGCACCGATGGACGGAGTCACGGCTTCGGATTTGTATTGTACACTGGTGTGATCCCGTATTCATGGTTTATCTGCTTCTCAGGGAAATCACGAGAGACAATGAATCCTATTCATCCAGATTCGCTAAATATGAATGCCGTTGCTTCGACTTGCGATTCCTGTGATGTGTTAAATTCAAATTTCTCGGAAACTTGAGGTTTGGTCTTTCTCGATGGTGTAGTGGTTAGCATACTCGGGCGTAAACTGGGAGACGCGATTTCCGTTCCAGGAAGATGAAATTTTCAAGTTTTCTGATGTTGTTTGACTTACCACTCTTGTCATAACTTGCACCAATGGACGGAGTCACGGCTCCGTGTTGTACACTGGTGAGGTCCGGTATTCATGGTGTTGCGCATTAGTACACTCCAGGTTTTGTATTTTATGTTCGATTTACTAATTAAAATATATACGGTTGCCACCTGCTGAAAAACAAATTTAGGATTGACCTTTTTATTTGCAGCCTTGGAAGATTCTGAGAAATATAATATGTAAAGTAAAGAGAAGTTGGTAACGCTTTTTTTTTTTAGCACGTCTTTTGTAAAAAAGATCGTGCTTATGTTACCGGTTTGTCCGTCCGTCTGTACCCACGATATCTCTGCAACTATTAGTCCGATTTGAAAAATTATTTTTGCATTGGGAAGCTTGAAATATACGAATGATGATCCTTTATTTCGTTTTTTTTTTACTATGTACAATTTCGCCGTTAGAGGGCGTAAAGGCAGATGATGCCGAATTCAAAAATACGTTTTATTCCACATATTTGCTTCTAAACATCCGATTGAAAAAATTCTTTTATTTTTCGATTCCGTTTATGTCGAAGAGTATTTTAGATATAGTTACTTTTTTCAAATTACGCATAGATTTTCCGCTAGGGGGCGTAAAAGTAAATTACATTTTCCTTGATAACTCTCCTTCTAAAACTCCGATTTGAAAACATTTTTCTTCAGCGGATACACCTCCTGATGAAAACTCTTTAACAAATAATTTCAAATTTTGGTAAAGAATACTTTGGCCACCAGGGGGCGTAAGCGTTAATTTTTCCTTCTGATGTATTTGCCATAAAATCTAAGCTTCTAAAATCTCGACTGAAAAAATTATTTCGTGAACCGATACCACTCACGTCGATAAACCTTTTCGGAATATTTTCTTCTTAAAATATTCCACAGTTTCTTCGCCAGGGGGCGTAGATGTATATCTTTTCTTTTCTTTTTTTTTTTTTTTTTTGTCAATATCTCTACCTCTAGGAGACCGATTTGAAAAATTCCTTTTTTGTTGGATAGTGTTTTCAGTGTGACATGTTTTTCATATAATTTCAAAATTTTCAAGTAATTCATAGACTTTCCGCTGGGGCCGTAGAGGCAAATTGCGTTTCCCCCTATATCTCTGCTTCTAAATCTCCAATTTGAAAAATTCTTTCTGCACCGGATACAGCTCGAGATGGGAAATTGTTTGCACATAATTTCTAATTTTTGTAAAAAAATGGTTTGGCCACCAGGTGGCGTGAATCTTAATTTCCGTTTGTGATGTATTTGCAGCAAAATATGACCTTTTAAATTCTCGATTGAAAAAAACGTCGTTTGTAGACCGATAGTACTCATGCCGACAAACCTTTAAGAAACATTTTCTTCTTAACATAATGCATGGTTTCTACGCCAGGGGGCGTAGATGTGTATCTTATTTTTGTTAATATCTCAACTTCTAAGAGTTCGATTCATATAAATTCAAATTTTTCAAGTAAATCATAGTCTTTCCGCAAGGGGGCACAAAGGTAAATTGCTTTTTCTGCGTTATTTCTGCTTCTAAAACTCCGATTTGAAAAATTCTTCCAGTATAGCATACAAGACCTGATGGAAAATATTTTTCATATAATTTCTAATGTTTGGTAAAGAATGGTTTAGCCACCAGGGAACATAAGGGTCAATTTCTGCTTCTGATGTATTTGTAGCAAAATCTGGGCTTCTGAAAACTCGACTAAATTTGTTTTTCTTGGACCGATACCGCTCATATGGAAAAACCTTTTGAGAATACTTTCTTCCTTAAATAATGCATGGTTTTCCCACCAGGGGACGTAAAGTCACATCTTATTTATGTCGATATCTTTTTCTAAGAACACGATTTGAAAAATTCCTTCTGTGTTGGAGAGCGCTTCCGGTGCGAAATGTTTCTCATATAAATTCATGTTTTTCTTAACGCACAAGTCTGCAACCAGAGGGCGGATGTTCACGATTCCGTGGCAGCAATATCTGAGGGATTAAAAACCCGATTGAAAAACTTCTTTTTTCCGTCAGATACTATTGTTTTCCATATCGGTTCCATTGACTTTGAATAACTTTGATAAATTTAAATTTGCGTCAGAACGGATTCAAAAGACGTGCTTATTACACCCGAAAATTCGGTGTTATCTTTCTTGTTTTTGTTTACATTTGCATTTTTCTGTTCATTTCTTAAAATATGTGAAATAATGAAGACAACTGAAAGCTGAGTTCCGGCTCTTACTTGACTCCATAGAAATCACTTGTACACTGGTGGGCAAAAATTAAGGACGAAGAGGAGAAATTAGCATAACAGCTGAACGAGCAGGCAGAACGGACCGAAAGACCACTCAGGAGATATACTAGGGTCCGGTACGGTAGGGCATGCGCATATATGCAGCATGACGTAAGGGGGAGAGTGTCGGAAAGGTATAAAGCACACGGGCGGTGTATTTTCAGTAATTCGGTGAAAGCTATTGCACGGTGTACATCGGTTTGAACGGCGTCGAGTTGCTGCCACCGTGTGATATGGCCAACAGGCAATCCAGTAGACGACATCTGGATGACTCTACCCTAGGTCGCGTCATCGGGAAGTTGGAAGAAAATCGAAGTGTGACTAGTGTGGCCGAGGAGTTCGGGATCGCTCAGAGCATCGTTTCACGAGCTTGGAGAGCATTTCAAACGACAGGAGCAGCTGTCCGAGAGTTTAGCAGTGGTCGTACACGAGCAACCACGTAGGCGGACGACCGGTATATTGTCCTACAGGCGGGAAGAGACACACGGCAGACAGCGGGAGAAATCGCAAAGCACATGCAACAGACAACTGGACGTAAGTAATCGAGTTTTACCGTGGCCAGGAGGCTGCACAAAGGTGGTCTATTTGCACGCCGACCAGTACGGTGTGTGCCATTAACGCCTGCTCATCGGAGACGGCTGTTTCTGTGGTGTCAGGAACACAAGAATTGTACACATCAGCAATGGGGTCGAGTTCTCTTTACGGATGAGAGCCGATTTAGTCTGACGAGCGATTCTGGACTTATACACATGTGGAGAGAGCAGGGAAAACGCAATCACACCTCCAACATCATCGAAAGGGACCGGTTTGGAGGTGGAGGTGTTCTCGTTTTGGGCGGTATCATGCTTGGTAGCCGTACTGACCTCCACATCTTCGAAAGAGGTTCAGTCACTGGTGTCTGCTATTGTACCGAGGTTCTCCTGCCTCACGTGCGTCTGTTTAGAGGTGCTGTGGGTCCTGAGTTCCTCTTCATGGACGACGACGCTACACCTCATCGTACAGTGGCTGTCGCAGAGCTGTTGGAGAGTGAAGATATTCAACGCATGGATTGGCCCGCATGGTCCCTCGGACCTAAATCCAATCGAATACGTGTGGGACCTTCTCGGGAGACGCTTGGCAGCACGTCACCAACCGCCAGCATTGATTCCGCAGCTGCGATTGGCGCTACAAGAGAAATGGGCCGCGATGCCTCAACAGCTCCTGGACAACCTCGTCCTCAGCATGGACAGACGTTGTAAATCCTGCAACGCAGTCAGGGGTGATCACATCCCCTACTAAAGACTGGATTTTTCTTGGCAGCCGTCTGTCACATGGACGTTTCTGTCTTCTGTCCAGTTGTGCTCGAAGCTACTTTTGTATCTTTTGGATTCCTTGTTTGGACGGTTTTGCTCACTTGTCCCATATTCTTATATCTTGGGGATCTTATGGCATGATTTGAGTCAATGTGGAGCACTTCTGCACGACGTTACATTCGAAAAACCGTCTCGTCCTTAATTTTTGCATGCCAGTGTCTGTGAGATGGAAAGTGTTCAATAAAATAGCAAGGTAATTCACGGTGACAATCCAGATTAAAGTTTCTTCTCTCTGTGTCTTAAACTTTAAAGCTGCGGAATAACATGAACTTCTCCCAAATAATTAACAGCTGCTCCTATTTCGTAAAGGAAAGATTGATACGAGATAAAAATTTTATTTCACACTCTAGGAGTAAAAATAGAATATTTTATCGAAAAACAGTGAAAATTTTAAACCCCATTTATTCTAAGATTAAGCTCAAACGGATCCGTAGAAACAGCTCTGATTGCAGTGTTCACAGTAAGATCCGGAAAGCATAATTAAAAATTAATGTTCTTCAGAAACGGGCAGGAAAGCCTATAGCTACAGAAAAAAAAAAAAAAAAAAAGGAAAATCAAGATGCAGAAAGAATTTCTGCTTCTGTCTTACTCAATATTTCATTTCCACATCCATATATAATTCGCGTAAGTATTGTTGTATGAAAAATTTAGAAACTAACATTCCGATTGCAATGCATGTTTTAGGATTTCACCAAGATAAAAACATCATCCATTTTTCATTTTCCGAAATGTCGATAATCCTTAACCTCAGCTATGTGAACATACTCACTGTACAACAGATTTTTTCTTTCAAATGTTCTTGTTTTTATCTTCACCTAAAATTGTTAATAATTCATTCAACTTTTAAAAATAAAGATGTCAAGAAGAACGGCTTGCCAATGAGTAGCGTTACATGCATTAATTAGATTTCGTTTCGTGGGCAGATTGCGAATATACATTGCATTATGTTCGCGGAATATCAGTTTAGTCCTTAAATCTCGAGTGGGATCCGACCCTTTCAGTACAGAACATAAAAATTTCACAAATATCAATCCGATCAGACTGATACGAGATAAAAATTTTGATACGAGATAAAAATTTCTTATCAAGCGCTTATTGATATCAATAAAGACTTCTGCAGATTTCACAGTGACATAAGAGTTCCACTGAAAGGAGACAAGTGATTGAAATGAATCGTTTGCACGTTTTTCAGCATATCATACCACTTTGTCTCTTTTTAGAGTGTGCACATTACACAGTTTAAGAAAATCTGAACAGTTATGTGTTTATCTGAATATTTTGATGTTTCTTTATCATTTTTGTGCGAAGATTTCAAAATTGCAGCTGGTTTTGGTATAGCGTCAAAAGTTTAACAATTTACGCTACTCCAAAATCTATGCAGTTGTACAATATACGACGTATATAGCAGTGCATTTGGCAATACGACAAGGGATGTAAGAGAGTACAAATCTTGAATTCTATCAATACACAGCACGAATTGAAACAATTAAAGACAAGTAGTATATCTGTCCTGGAAAGCAACTTTGGGTCGCCTTTGCCTCTCACGAACATTAATAGCATGACGCATCAAATTTCAGATGTAGTCTTTAATCATGGCTTCATCCCATCTTCCTTGATGTCTCTTTTTCATATTTTTCATGTCTTGGTGAAACCTCTTACCATCTTCAGTTCACTCACTGCTCTCAAATTTTCTATGAAAATATCGAGATGTGAGTGTAAGTAATAAAGTTTTGACTTGCGACACCCAATTCTTTCAAAATCGTCTGCTAAATTCTTCACAAGCTGCTTGTAGGGGATGCTCTTGCGATTTCCAAGACATTCAGTCACAAGACGGAATGACTGCCAGACATCCTTGTAACGTATATTATATTTTAACTTTCCTTTTGAGTTTCTTTTCCTATGTAAATTTGAGTTCGTTCTTTTGGACATTTTCAAACCTTAACGTTATGTCTTTTCCTTCAAACGAGAATGATGTTGGCAACACACTGAGGTCAGAACAAGAGTGACGTATGTGTGGCCGGATAAGAACGATAGATAAAAAGGCAATGCAGCGGTTGTTTACGGGAATTGATGTTATTGATGATAGACGTGCTGTTATACTGCGATTGGATGTTAAATCACTTATACTGTATTGATTACGCCAATAAACCGGATGTGAGTGGGGAGTACAAACCATGCAAGCAAAATAAACGTATTTTTAAGTACAATAATTGACCTCTTTCTTGTAATGCGTGTGAGTGCCTTCTAATATTACATTGACTTTAGCAGACATAACGTATTACTGACGTAAGGACTACGTTACATCGGAAAGACGATTACGTTATATCCTTTTCAACGTCAATCATTTTGCTCTGCAGTTCTTCTGAAGTCAGCATTGCCTTTATCTGTGACTCCACAAATATACCATCTTTTACTCTGGCATTGGAGAAATTTGGGAACATTGAGCGAATGAACTTGAATGTTTGTCATGAGGATTCGATGCTTTCACAAACTGCTTCGCCAATCCCAACTTGATACGCAGGGGGGTTAATAAGATTTCCTGTACTGGAAGGAGGGCGTTGTGTATGACATTCTGTGTATCAGCTGTAGCGTTTGTGTGTAGCTGACTTACTAAAAACACTACATAAATCAAAACTTCACCTACAGTGAAATACGAGTCACTCAAATAAAGTCAGGAAGTTGTTGCTTACAGCTAATCCTTTATTGATATCAATAAGCGCTTGATTATTTGCACTTCAACAAGGCCATCAACGAAAACTTCCGTTAGTAACCAGAAACTATGAAACACAACACTGTAACTTAAGTTAATATCCACAAGAAAACAACACTGTTATTAAGGTAGAATACGTAGCCTTTGCATATACTTAAACAGCAATTAAGCAGTCGCATATCCAAAAAGGAGCATTAACGTATACACCATCCAAAATCCTCCTCCCCACAGCTACTACGTAGTCATTATATATCTTGTCTTGTTCTTATCACATACATACGTCACTTACGTACTGACCTCATGGTGTGGCCAAACCTCATTCAAATGAGAGAGAAAATATCATGTTAAGTTTGGAAAGTGCAAAAGAGAACAAACTAAAATTTACATAGGAAAAGGGACTAAAAATGAAAGTTAAAATAGAATATACGTCACACAGCTTGCAACTCAGCTATCGGAGGCCATTCTTTTGTTTTGTAATGTTCGCTGATTGCCTTTGCTGTTCCACAAGCAAAGAAAACAAGGATATTTTGTGAAGCCAGGTTGCAGGTTCAAAAGGAACCCAATTACCTTAAAATCAGCACAAACATCCCAGTTGTATTAATGACATTTGATTTATTCTAAGCTTGACGTTGGATTAGTCTTCTTTCATGTGCTTGGAGTATGCTACTGGAATTGAAGGGTATATATAGTTCCGTTGTGCAATGGCTCTTTTTTTTTTTTTTTTTTTTCGTGGGGTGACGCAAGTCATCCTAGGGCAAACAGTTGTTATTTGGTGGAGGACAAACTGCATACCATCGAGTGTTTCTAAAGTATTTGAGAATTCTTATTATATTATTATGACGCGAATGGGGTAATTATTTTACCCATCGTTGCTTTGACTCCAGTCTCATTGTTATTTTTGGTAGCACTGTACATGCACTCAATAATAAAACATTAGAGATAGGGGTTATACAGATCCGCGCGGTGTGGAACAGATCCAAACTGAACGCAGGCGACAAACAGGCTGACAGCAGGGCTTCCTAACAGCGTATCGCAATCGACGAACATGGGTAAACGTAGTGCCGTGAGTGACTTTGATCATGGACGCATTCACTGTTCAACAAATTTTAACTTAAAAAAAAAACAAAAAAAAAACGAAGTTAGCTGTCCTTTATAGATTTTTGGTCTCTCAACACGAAAATCACAGTTAAAATACTCTCCTAGCTCAAATTTCCGAGAAAATCGACCATTTGTGTTTCACATTTACACTGAAGTGCCAGAAAAAGTGGTACACCAGTCTAATACTTGGTAGGTTCCGCACGAGAGCGCAGGACTGCAGAAATACGACGGGGCATGGACTCCACTAGCTTCTGGAAATATGCTGTAGGCAATGCACACCATACTTTCTGCAGAGCGTTCCACAATTCGGGTGTATTACGAGGTCTCGGATCCTGTGTTCGATAGCGCGTTGCATGGCATCCCAAATGTGTTCTATCACGTTCAGATCTGGGGACTTGGGTGGGAATGGCAAAACACCCCAAACTCAGATGAATGCTCCTCTAACCATAATGTGGAGTTTTGATACTTGTGTGGAGGTGCATTGTCCTGTCGCAACAGGCCCAACCCATCAGCATGAATGCAGGACATGAACGGATGTACCTCGTCGTCAGAAAGGATGCGCACATAGCGTTGAACGGTCACAGACGTTTGTAGACGTACCAGGGGTCCCAGTGAAGTCCAGCTAAACACACCCCATACCATTACGGACCCCAACCAGCCGGTACAGTTCCCTGTTGGCAGGCGGGATCCATGGCTTCATGGGATTTGCCCCACACACGAATCCTTCCATCTGCCCGATACAGTTGGAAACGCGACTCGTCAGACCAGGCTACTTGTTTCCAGTCATCAAGTGTCCAGTGGCGGTGTTGCCGTGCACATAGCTCAGTGTCGTGCACACATCAAGGGGACTCGAGTTGGGCGTCGGCTCCCAAAGCCAATATCGTGCAGGTTACGTTGCACAGTCCGGACGCTGATGCTTGTTGAGGCTCCAGCATTGAAATCCGATGACACCTGCGAGAGTGTAGCACGCCTATCGCGTGAAACGATTCTTGACAGCCGACGATGGTCACGTTCACCCAATGTCTTTTTACGGCCACACTGGTATCGTAGGTTGGAGGTTTTGCTGGAATTCTTGTAGTCACGGTCCACCCTTGCAATGGTCGTCCGTGAAAATCCAAACTTCCTTTTTACCGCCGAAATACTATGGCCCATCTCACCAGCGCCAACTATGACACCGCGTTAAAAATCACTTAAATCGTTATTACTTGTCATTCTCATGCCGAAAAGAGCTCTGAAAGCTGGCAAGGATGTCTATCGCTTTATATGCACACTGGCGGACGCAACCGAGTAGGCACATAGGTGACGTTGCTATGTATTTTGCATAAGCTCGTCTGTACCAGTTTTTCTGGCACTTCAGTGTATATCAATGGGATGTTATAATAGCGAACCTCATAAGTCAGTTCGGCAAACATTAAATTGTGTTCCTGGTGAGTTGAATCACGTGTTTTCGCCTCGTGAATCACGTGATAATAGTGGAGAAGCTGTTGGAACCGGATCCATCCAGTTTCTTTTGTTCGCGGGAGCGTATGTGTCAAAATGCGTCAGTTTTATCGCATTGCTTGTTTCTGTTAGAGTGTTGATTAGTGAATTTATTTAAATAAGTGAATTTTATTTCATTCACATTTTGTTGTGTTTCTGTTCGAGTGTTGGCTTTCACTACAGCGATAATGCCCCGCAAATGCATTAACATTCCAGATAACTTTTGTTTTATTTGCGGTGACGTGATTTGTGGCTCCAGGAAGCGACCATTCACTCCAGCAGCGAAAAAAGCATATTTCCTGTATTTTGGGTGTCGTGTGGGAGACCAAGATAAATCTTGGGCTCCACATGTGTGCTGTACGACATGTTCATCAACTCTGAATGCTTGGGTGCTTGGGAAGAAAGTCTCAATGCGTTTTGCTGTCCTCGCCATTTGGCGTGAACAAACAAACCACTCAACCGATTGCTATTTCTGCATGATACCTCCTTTGAAGAAAGGAATAAATATGAAGAGCAAAATAATTATTGAATATCATAGAATACCATCCGTTATTCGCCCAGTGGCCCATGGAGAGGGACTGCTAGTTTTTGATCCCCCAGTTAACGTGCAGGCAAGTAGTGATAGCGATGATGATGAACTTATAGAATCAGTTGATATACAAGTTCATCCATCCACCAGTGATGCGGATCCTATATATGTGCCACCATCTTCCTCCAGTGAGCCACACAGAATCACATAATGTGAGATCAAACAGGGAATATTCATTGGACCACAGATATGCCAGCTCTTGGGAGACCAACAGTTTGTGTGCATCCTTAATCCTGATGAGCAACATGCTAGGCAATGTTTTCGGAATGTTGCAACATTGTTCTTGGGAAACAAGAGGGCTGACAGTTACATGGACCTTTTAGAACTATTACGTGCTTATGAAAAACTTGGTAAGATGCACTTTCTACATTCACATATCGATGTCTTCCATGAGAACTGTAGTGCTTTCACTGATGAACATGGAGAGCGATTCCACCACCACATTTCTGCAATGGAACAATGATACAAAGGAAAGTGGAATGCTGCAATGTTAGCAGATTTTTGCTGGATGCTCCAGAGAGATGCATCGTATGTTCCCCAAAAGCGGCAGGCGAAACAGCAACGCGTATAAAGTAGGCGAATTCGTTAAATTTTATTCCTAGTTTTTGGACATCCCATTGAAATTTTATGTAATATATACAAAATGGGATGTAAGGTCAGGTGATGCGTAACATCACAGCCTCTCCTTGACAAATGTCAACCCCGCCTTCTCGTGGTACATCCTGTTCCCACTAAAGGGGCTCTGATGACCGCCAATAGCGGTATAACTATACCATCGGGATTAGAGGAAATGCTATCCCACACTCACCAACCCGCTTGGCCAGCGTGGTGAGTTATGGCCAAACCCCTCCAAAATGACTCCACAACTTAAATCTTGGCCCTCAGTCTCCGGCAGCTGGAATGTACCTGGCCAAGGCAGCGGCCAGTGCGACAAGAAGGCAGAGGGTGCTAAGAATCCCCGGTGGACCGGACTAGGCTGCCATCTGATGCTGACCTTGGCTACGTATAACGGACGCTCCCTATCTTCTGATTCAAGGCTTCTTGAATTGGAAGAGGAACTACAAAGGATCGAGTGGGACATCGTCGGGCTAAGTGAGGTAAGAAGAAAAGGAGAAGATCTCATTGAACTGAAAAGTAGACATCTCTTCTACTATCGTGGGACTGATACTGGCAGAACTAGTGGTGTTGGATTTATAATAAACAAGAAACTGAAGGATAAAGTTGTAGAAGTTGAAAGTTCCTCTGACAGAGCTGCACGACTCGTTATCCAACTCTCGAGAAGATACCAGGTTCAGATTATTCAAACATATGCACCCACCACAAGTCATCCTGAAGAAGAAATTGAAGAATTTTATGAGGAAATTCGTCATCTAAATAATAAAGGTAAGCAGCACTTGAAGATAATTATGGGAGATTTCAATGCAAAAATAGGGCAACGGCAACAGAATGAAACTTCAGTAGGTAAATTCGTTCACGGCAACAGAAACCAGCGTGGAAATATTCTCGTTGAGTTTGCAGAGGCAGAAGGGTTTTTCATCTTGAACTCCTTTTTCAAGAAAAAGTCACACAGGAAATGGACATAGAGACATCCAAATGGGACGACAAGTGAAATTGATTTTATTATGTGTAACAAAAATTTCATCATATAAGACTGCAGTGTGCTAAACAAGTTCAACAGAGGTAGTGACCATAGATTGGTGAGATGTAAGATGCACCTCAAAACTAAACTCGAACGTAGCAAGCTCATAAGACAAACAAAATGTATTGACATAACCAACCTTAAAAAACACCATAATACCTTCAAGTTGGAACTGAAGAACAGATTCTCTGCTTTAGAAGGCCTAACATCGGAAGAAGTGGATATTTCTGAAGTTAACAGAAAAATAACCAAAGCTCTTATGGAAACAGCAACAAAATTAGCTGGGTCTAAGAACAAGTTGCATGTGAACAAATTATCAGGAAAAACCAAAATGTTGATGCAAAAAAGAAGAGAGATGAGGACAACTAAAGAAGATGTGACTTCCAAAGTGGAATATATAGAGCTATGCAAGACAGTACGAAAAAGTTTCACTGAAGACGTCAGGAAATTCAACTGTGAACTAGTAAGGAAAGCAATTGAAAACAACCAAAGCCTAAAGATAGCAAAGGGACATCTCAGTAAGGGAAGAAAACAGATTATGGCACTGAGAAAAGAAGATGGTTCTGTAACAAGAAATAGAGGCGAAATTTTGACAAGACTGAAAGATTTCTACTCCAAATTATATGAAAGGGATTATACATGTACTCCAGACATCATGAAAGGTACCAGCACCAGAGTTCTTCTAGTCCTCCCAGCAGAAGCTGCAGATGCAATCAAGAACATGAAGCGGGGAAAAGCTCCAGGAGAAGATGGAATTACTGTAGACATCATAAAAGAAGCAAGTGGAGAAATCGAAACAGTACTCGCCCAAATTTTCACTCGATGCCTTAATGAAGGGAAGATTCCTGAGGATTGGAACAACGCTACAATGATCTTGCTACATAAAAAAGGTGACATTGAGGATCTCAGGAACTACAGACCTATCAGCCTCCTCTCAGTGGTTTATAAAATCTTCACTAAAGTTCTTTCACACCGCTTGAAGGTGACACTGGACATGGCTCAACCGAGAGAACAAGCTGGATTCAGGAGTGGTTACAGCACAATAGATCATATCCACGTACTGAGAGAACTAATTGAAAGAGCGAGGGAATATGAACTTCCATTGAGCATGGCTTTTATCGATTATGAAAAAGCCTTTGATTCGGTGAAACCATCAGCAGTTACAATGGCTCTGAAATCCTGCGGTATTGAAGATGCGTACATTAATATTATTAATAACATCTATGAAAATGCAAGTGCAAAGATTCGGCTGTTTGAAAATACAACACACATAAAAATTGGAAAATGAGTGAGACAAGGTGACACCATATCTCCGAAGCTCTTTAATGCCACATTGGAAAATATCTTTCAATCACTGAACTGGGAAAACAAAGGGATAAAGATTAATGGAGATTATCTAACCTACCTTCGTTTTGCTGATGACATAGTCATTTTTGCAACTACCCCATCAGAGCTGCAGGGTATGATCCAGGAGCTTGCTGACAGGAGTAAGGAAGTGGGATTAAAAGTGAACTTTCAGAAGACAAAAGTGATGTTCAATGCTTTTACAAGAAATGAAGACTTATCGATTGATGGAGAAAAACTGGAGAAAACAGACACGTACGTTTATCTTGGACAGCAGATATCAAGTGAGGGTCACATTGGTGAAGAAATTAATCGGCGTACAAAACTTGCCTGGAGAGCTTTTGGAAGAAACAGCATAATTTTCAAGAGCAATATGCCATTATGTCTTAAAAGAAAAGTGTTTGATTAATGCATCCTTCCAGTGCTTACGTATGGTGCAGAGATGTGGACCTTAACTAAAAGAGACATACAAAGGCTGCAGACAACTCAAAGCAGCATGGAGAGGTGCATGCTTGGTGTAACCAGGAGAGATAAGAAGAGGAACTCGTGGATCCGAAAAATGACAAGAGAGTGGAAGGCATCATGACCAGAGTTAAATCCCTGAAATGGCAATGGGCTGGACATACTGCCAGAAGAACAGACCATCGATGGACAGCCGAAATTTTAGATTGGATTCCAAGGAACAGGAAAAGGCCCAGAAGAAGACCACATGGGAGATGGGTGGATGAAATTCGAAAGTATGCGGGAGTGACATGGAGGAGACTGCCACAAGACAGACCGTTGTGGAGGAAACTTGGGGAGACCTTCGTCCAGCAGTGGATTGATAATGGTTGACAATGATGATGATGATATACAAAATATGAATGGTCAAATTAATTCGGAACCGTAGCTAAGAGAGGATTTTTATTGTTATTTTTGTGCTCAGCGCCCAAAAATCTATAAAGAGAAACCACTTTCAATCTTGTAAAAATTTCATTGTTGAACAGCGTTATCGGCGCAAGACAGTGGGGTCATTCTATCCCCCAAATAGTAAGAATTCTAGAGTTCCCGAGGGTAACCGAATCAAGGATATATCGCGAGTATACCATCGACAAGAGAGCAAGGGATGACCTACCACATGCCATTGATAACTGGGGTCGACGTAGATGATCCAGGCTCGTATAGACCGACAGCTTGGCGACGGCGGCGCAAACCACATCCACGTTAAATGTCGGATGCTCAAGCAGCGTCAGTGGGTGAATGGTACTGCGTACGTCATACCATGGGCTACGGGAGCCGACTCTCTACTCGTGTACCACTGTTGATTGCTCATCATCGGATATTACGCCTCGCCTGGTTCCAGGAACATCAAAACTGGACCTCTGCAGAATGGAGAAGCGTCGTGTGTTCAGATGAATCCCGGTTTGAGCTAAACCAAGATGACGGGAGGGTGCGGGTGTGGCGTCGACAGCATAAGGCCAGGGCACCGTCGTGCCAGGTCGGCTCTGTTCAAGGCTGTGGTTGCTCTGTTATGGTTTGGGGAGCCTTCGCATGGAACACATCGGGTTCCTTAGTGTGCCTGGAAAGATCCTTAACCGCTGCGCGCTACCAGCGTGCGCTGGCTCATCACCTATACACGCTTTCATAGCCTTCACGTATTCTGTGGCCGATGGTCTGTTTCAGCAAACAATGCGCCGCCCCACCGGGCTGCAACTATCCAGGAATGGCTCGAGGAGCACTCTCCGAGTTTGGAACCATCCAGTGGCCCCTAAGGTTTCTGGATTTAAATCTTATGGAAGCTGTCTGGTATGCCATAAAGCGGAACATCACATCCATAGATCCTGGACCGACGTCTCGGGCGGAGTTGTAGACAATGATGCAAGAGGCATGGATGGCATTACATCCGGAAAGCCCTTTGTTATCTGGTGGAGTTGATACCTCTGCGTGTACAGGCTGTTATTTGGATGATTAATAGGCTATTAGATAGATACTGTATCTCTGATATTTTGTCACTTGATTGTTCAGCCTGATTCACAAAGAAGTATACAGTTTCCAGATGCTGTAAAACAGTAGCAGTTGAAGACACGGACCACAACTGCAAACCGTTAGGTAGGTGTATTCATAAAGCTTGCGTCCCGCTACTGAGGGAAGTGACGTAGGCGATAGAGCGCGTGTTACGTGACTAGTCAGTCAAAATGGCAGCGTCTGCAGTGCAGAAGGCGTTTTGTGTTCTTGAATTGAGCAAAACGGAATCTGTAACAGTTGTGCAACGGCATTTTCGATCACGATTCGAAAAAGAACCCCCAACCAGAAAATATATCTACGATTGGCATAATTTTTTTTTAACTAAGGGCTATTTGTGCCAATTTAAAAGTCCTGGACGACCGGTTGTAACGGAAGTCGTCGTCGATAGCGTTTGCACCACTATTCAACGAAGCCTGGGAAAATCAACGTGGAGGGTGAGTCGTGAAGTGCAGATTTCGAAGCCCACTGTCTGGAGAATTTTCAGAAAGAAGCTGAAAATGATTCCATACGAGGTGCAGATGTTGCAAAATCTCACTGACCTTGACAAGACAAAGCGCTTTGAATTTTGTGCCGAAATGCAGCACCGTTTTGAAAACGACGATTTTACCGATCACCTAGTGATTGGTCAGGTAAATAAGCGCAATGTTCGCTTTTGGGGAACGGAGAATGCCAGATTTACAGTGCAACACGTGCGAGATTCCTCTAAGGTAAATGAGTTCTGTGCTGTGTCCAAAAAGAAAGTGTACGGCCCCTTCTTTTTTTCACGAGAAAACTGTCACGGGAGGCTCATTCCCGGATATGTTAAGTCTTTGGTTGATGCCACAGTTGCAGGTCGACAGTGACAACTTTATTCTCAAATTGAATGGTGCACCACCGCACTGGTTAGGCGACGTGCGATATTATCTCGATGAACATCTTCCTCACCGATGGATTGAACGAGCCGCAGACTACAACATGCCACTGACCCAATGGCCATCCAGAAGTCCTGACTTTACACCTTGTGACTTTTTCCTGTGGAGGTACGTAAAGGACAATGTATTCGCCCCTCCCCTTCCTGTTGATCTAGCGGAGCTGAAACAGCGTATCACAGCCACTACCACTGCACTTGATTCAGATATCTTACCTTGCGTTTGGGCGGAAATGGATTACCGGCTTGATGTGTGTCGTGTGACTAAGGGTGCACACATAGAACATCTGTGACTGTCTCTAAAAAACTTGAAATATTCCCCTACAATTCTGTTACAGGTAACATAAAATATCTTACATTGTTCTTGTTTTAAAGTGCGTTGAAACTGTATACTTCTTTATGAGCTTCCCTGTATATCATATGGATCCCTTGATAAGTATTAAATTGAGACTGAAATCTTTGTCACGTATGTGTGCTTATTTTCTTCATTACAGAAATAATATTTTCATTCAAGCTTATAGAGGTGATGATGACGTGTCCACCGAATGACTGATGGAGGAATAAACCAATCCATCAGTCATTTCTATTTCAAAATAAATGTTGCCATGTACTCTAATAGACGAACCTTAGAGACACAGAGTGCCGTAGTAGAACACAACCGAGAACTCACCTGATTAAATTTCATTTCAACTGTAAAATAGGTTTGCTAACGTCTTCATAAAATTAGCTCCAATTATGTGAATCCCTGCTTAATAATATAATTCGAGAAATGCAGGTTTGAAATTAAATTGAAATCGCATGTTCGAGAGACGGTGATCTTTAGAACATTGAAAACGTTATTCGTCGATATGAAGTCTTTTAGATGGATTTCCACCACACCGATAAATTTTTTCTTATTACGAGTTCTTCTAAAATGCAGATAATACAAGTGAAATTTTAGAACAGTTTACTCTTACAACATAACACTAAGTATTCATTTTGCACTCTTAGCAACTTCGTAGAGAAGCTCACTTTACTCCTAATTGATTTAAGCGCGGTAATTGTCTTGCAGATCTCTAATCACCTTGAGGAGATGTTATATTCATGTTGAGTTTTGCAAAAGCCAATCAACGTGAATCCGCAAAGCGA
Source organism: Macrothele yani (assembly GCA_039090855.1). NCBI lineage: Eukaryota > Metazoa > Arthropoda > Arachnida > Araneae > Macrothelidae > Macrothele > Macrothele yani. Next base: position 15,403,489 of record CM077029.1, on the reverse strand, counting down.
GAGACCTAATTCGAAAAGACAACGATAGGCGGCAAATCGGGTTATGACGATGATATTTCGAAGGGAATATTCAAGATGGAATTGTTAGAGGCTGTGGAAAACCTCGTGTATGAGGTTCGTCTCCCTCTTCTTCCCAGAATTTTATCACTGTGGTAAATGTAAATCCTTGCTAATATTTTTTTTTCTTTTTTTTTTTTTGATTGGAGGTTTAACGACCACCGTGAGTAACTCAATGGGCTATAAGCAGTCGCCCGTCCCTAATTTAGGGTCACTGGTTCCATGGAAGGGAGAGAGTCAGTGCCGTAAGACAAACACAACATCCATGCCTCACCGGGATTCGAACCCGGACCCCTTACGGACGAATGATCAGATGCCAACGCCTTAGACCACTGCGCCACCGGGGCGGCTTTCTTTTTTTACATCGTATCGTTATGAACATTTCAGCACGCGCAAATGAAAGGTGAATCTTTCACGCATGCTTTAGTTGTTCTGAGTAATTGGCAATACGCACACCAGGTTTCTATTGTTGCGATTGCCCACCACTTTATTTCTTCCCGAAAGTGTGCACAACATAGACAACGAAGTATTGCGAGATTATTTTCTTCTGTTGCACCAGAACATCACCCCAAGTGACGTTTTCCAGTAGATAGTCTCTGTACAGAGTAGCTCATAGGAAAGAGGTGTATTCGGCATGGGATTCAGAGCTCTGTGACCCGTCCAAGTCCCAGTGCAGTCAAGGGTAGGGCGTATTCCCGGCACCTTTCTCGGATTGACATCCATCAGCCCAATAGTGCTGAGTTCGGGCTCAATTTTTAGAGCCCGAGCTCGGAGTATGTCAGCCTGAGCCCGCCCGAGCCCGAATTCTATGTTGCAAGATAAAGCCCTGGCCCAAACGAGCCCGAAAGCTATGACTAGCCTGTTTAGGCATTAATTAAAAGAATCTTCTCTTCCACTCTCTCCACCCCCGGAAATTAGCCGGTGTCTTTCTCAACTACGGAGTAAAGAAAGGACCTCTATCTGTTTCTATTGTATAGTTGCACAATTTTTTTGGACCATTCATTTCTTCCCGAAATGTTCCGGAAAGCTAGAAAGATCGAGAGCCGCTACAATCTACGTGCTTTGCTCAAATAGAATAAGCAGGAATAATCAATAAAATAACCTGCTGCGTGGAGATACGGGGCAATATTTCCTCGGCTTGCTATCTATTGTCTTGTCTCTATAGTTCTTCAAGAAGCTTTTGTTTCTCAGAAGAAATCATCGAATACGTAGCCTACGACAATTGCTGCACAAACCCGGAACAAAAATCCCTCCAGAGTACCCACTCCCAGCCCAGACACAGCTCCCAAAAATTCTCTTTATCAATTAGTAAGTTACGCCACTCCTTTACGCCACTCCAGCTGCCGAGTGGTCTTGGGCGTATGGACTCTGACCATTCGTGCGAGAAGGGAGCGGGTTTGAGTTCTAGATGACGCATGCGTGCTGTCCTACTGCACTGGCCCTGTCCCTTCTCTGGAAACAGTGGTCGTTTGTGACCCACCAAGCACTACTTGATGAATCTCTAGTAGCTGAAGGCATTTACATACACAGTCTTACATCTAGTGTCTACGCACACCAGGTTACAATTTTTCGTTCCCCCAATTCCTTCACTTAAGCGCAACCTTTTGCCCTGTTGCATATTTCTACCTTTCTATTTAATCGTTATTCCACACTGGCGTGCAAAAATTAAGGACAAGACGGTTTTTCGAATGTAACGTCGTGCAGAAGTGCTCCACATCAACTCAAATTATACCATAAGATCCCCAAGATGTACAAATATGGGACAAGTGAGCAAAACCGTCCAAACAAGGAATCCAAAAGGATACAAAGGCACTTGATTGAAAAGGTAGCTTCGAGCACAACTGGACAGAAGACAAAAACGTCCATGTGACAGGCGGCTGCCAAGAAAAATCCAGTCTTTAGTAGGGGATATGATCAACCCTGACTGCGTTGCAGGATTTACAACGTCTGTCCATGCTGAGGACGAAGTTGTCAAGGAGCTGTTGTGGCATCGCGGCCCATCCCTCTTGTAGCGCCAATCGTTGCTGGCGGCTGGTGACGTGCTGTCAAGCGTCTCTCGAGAAAGTCCCACACGTGTTCGATTGGTTTTAAGTCCGGGGACTTTGCGGGCCAATCCATGCGTTGAATATCTTTACTCTCCAACAGCTCTGCGACAGACACTGTACGATGAGGTGTAGCGTTGTTGTCCATGAAGAGGAACTCATGACTCACAGCACCTTTAAACAGACGCACGTGAGGCAGGAGAACCTCGGTACAATAGCGGACACCAGTGACTGAACCTCCGTGGAAGATGTGGAGGTCAGTACGGCTACCAAGCATGATACCGCCCCAAACGAGAACTCCGCCACTTCCAAACCGGTCCCTTTCGATGACGTTGGAGGTGTGATTGCGTGTTCCTTGCTCTCTCCACATGTGTATACGTCCAGAATCTCTCGTCAGACAAAATCGGCTCTCATCCATAAAGAGAACTCGACCCCATTTCCGATGTGTCTTGTTCTTGTGTTCCTGGCAGCACAGAAACCGCCGTCTCCGATGAGCAGGCGTTAATGGCACACACCGTACTGGTTGTCCTGCAAACAGACCACCTTTGTGCAGCCTCCTGGCAACGGTAAAACGCGATAACGGATGTCCAGTTGTCTGTTGCATGTGCCTTGCGATTTCTCCCGCTGTCTGCAGTGTGTCTCTTCTCGCCTGTAGCACAATATACCGGTCGTCCGCCGCCATTGTTGTTCGTGTACGACCACTGCTAAATTCTCGGACAGTTGTTCCTGTCGTTTGAAATGCTCTCCAAGCTCGTGAAACGATGCTGTGAGCAATTCCGAACTCCTCGGCAACACTAGTCACACTTCGACCTTCTTCCAACTTCCCAATGACGCGACCTCGGGTAAAGTCATCCAGATGTCGTCTACTGGATTACCTGTTGGCCATATCACACGGTGGCAGCAGCCCGACGTCGTTCAAACCAATGTACACCGTGCAATAGCTTTCACCGAATTGCTGAGCGTACACCGCCCGTGTGCTTTATACCCTTCCGACACTCCCCACCCTTCCCTATGTCATGCTGCATATATGCGCATGCCCTACAGTACCGGACCCTAGTCTATCTCCTGAGTGGTCTTTCGGTCCGTTCTTCCTGCTCGTTCCGCTGTTATGCAAATTTCTCCTCTTCGTCCTTAATTTTTGCACACCAGTGTACATTTAGTGTCTACCTTTCAACTTAGTTGCACGTTTCGATGAGTTTGTTCCATGAGCATGTTTCCAGCTAATTGTTGGCAAGTTTATTTTTTGTTTATAATTTCATTATGCTTGTCGGTAGGTTTTTGCTTCCAATTCTGATTTGATTGTTATTTTGCTGTCGCTTTGAGAGCATTTGTCAGACGGCATCCGTTTGTTCCTATCGTTCAGAGCCGATTTAGGAGGGGATAAGGGGGCTGCAGACCCGTGCCTCGCATTTCCAAGAGGCCCCAAAATTATGCACGATGTTTGAAGAATTGACAGAGTTCTACAGTGTTTTGTTGTTGTTTTTTTTTTTTTTTTCAGATACCACAGCAAATACTATAAAAAAACTGCCTTCTGAAAAAAAATCCTATCTCTTTCTGTTTTTTCAGGAGGAGTCCACAAAAAGTATAGTCACCCCCAGTCCATCCTCAAATCTTTCGAAAGCATTATGGGTGTTTTTTTTTTTGTACATATCTGTCAGTGGGGGAAATTTTCATACATTAAGAATTTCGTTTGAAATATGATATTTGGATCATATTATTTTGCCCACTACTTTGACATAATTTCAACAAGCTGAACCCTGTGAGGGGGTGGTGGTGGTGGGGGAGATTAAAGCAGAATTGAACTGGTATCCATTTTTCAATCATACATTTTTACATTTTCTTGTTAACACTGATTCATCCATGAATCACGAGATACAAATTTCAATATCGCGGGGATATTTTTATGGCTTCTTTATCATATTTTGGGAAAATTTTCTCCTGGATATTTTTATTCATCTACCCATAGTGAAATCGTAGGTGTGCCACTAATATTGGGGCCCCAAAATACTGTCCAGCACTCAGGGCCACTGTCTATCTAAATGTACTCTGCTATCGTACATTGACACCAGAAAAGTCACTCTTCCAGGAGGATGTTCCACTAACGAAGACAACCAATATACTCATACCTTCTGGGAAGACTTTCCATCAGATTTTGATACGTTTTTGCGCGAATTTCCTCCCATTCTGCCACAAGAGCATTAGTCTGGCTGTTCACCGATATCATGATGGCGGTTCAGCCTGGCTCCCAGTCTGGCGTTCCAGTTCATCCCAAAGGTGTCCCATGGGGTTGAGATCGGGGTTCTGTGCATACAGTGAAGTTTTTCTTCGCTCATTTCATCAAATCATTCCTGCACGGACCTCGCTTTGTGGACGGGGTTCTGTTGGTAAAAGAAAGGGACTTCACCGAATTATTGGCACAATGTTTTTGAAAACATGAAATTTGTCCATGATGGGGGATCAAATCCGCGACCCTTCACATCAGAATAAGTTGCTCTCCCAACTAGGCTACACAGACGGAATGTATCTTTGCAGATTTGTCGTCTTGACACGTGCTTTACCTCTGTAGTACGTCACATCATCTCCCTCTTAATTTTCTTTTTCTTTTTTGAAGCGAAGAATGACTTTTTATTAATTCTAGACAATGTGTGGAACAAACATCACACATTTTTTTGAAAGAATCCAACGGCCGGTACATCCATTCTTACGTTCGGGTGCCAATGTGAAAAAACAAATTTGTCCGTGACGAGGATTGAATCCGCGCTCTCTCACTCCGGAGTAAGTTGCTCTCCCAACTAAACTACACGGACAGAATGTATCCCTACATATTTGTGACTACTTATTGTAAAGAACACTGTGAAAACACAAATCTGTCCGTGACGGAGATTGAAATCGCGCCCACTCACTCCGGAGTAAGTTGCTCTCCCAATTAAGCTACACGGAGCCGCCCCGACCCGGTGGCGCGATGGCTTCTGATAATTCGTCCAAAAGGGGTCGGGGGTTCGAATCCCAGTGAGGCCTGATCGTTGTGTTTGTCTTACGGCACTGGCTCTCTCCCTTTCCTGGAGTCAGCGACCTTAAATTAGGGACGAAGGGCAACTGCTTATAGCCCATAGAGTTGCTCATGGTGGTCGCTAAACTTCCAATAAAAACAAAACAATAAACAGCTACATGGACGGAATGTATCGCAGCAGATTTATCGTCTTGACACGTGCTTTACCTCTGTAGTACGTCACATGTTGCATGCACAAAATTGTCGAAAATGTCATTATAAGTCGCAGCGTTTAGATTCCGGGCAGTGGAACTAGGGAGGGCTGCCCAAATAATGAAAAACAGCCCCAGAGCATGTTGCCTCCTCCATCAAACTTTACAGTTCGCACAACCCAGTCGGGCAGGTAGCATTCACCAGGCATCCTCCACATTCAGACTTGTCTCTCCGGCTACGAGATGGTGAAAGGAAATTCATCACTCCAGAGAACGCGTTTCGACTGCTTCAGAGTCCACTGGCGCCCGGTTTTACACCACTCCAACTGACATTTGGCGTTGATCTTGCTGGTGTTAGGATTGTGTACGGTTGTTCTGTCATAGAAACCCATTCCCTTCAGCTCTCGGCGAACCGTCAGGGTACACACGTTTCTTCCAGAGGCATTTTGGACTTGGTGGTGAGTGTTGCAATCGAGGAGAGGCGTTTTTGTCGTGCTTATGTTACCGGTTTGTCCGTCCGTCTGTACCCACGATATCTCTGTAACTATTAATCCGATTTGAAAAATTCTATTTGCATTGAGAAGCTTGAAATATGCGAATGATGATCCTTTACTTCGTTTTTTTTTATGCGATGTACACTTTCGTCGCTAGAGGGCGTAAAGGCAGATGATGTCGAATTCAAAAATACGTTTTATTACACATATTTGCTTTAAACATCCGATTGAAAAAATTCTTTTATTTTTCGATTCCGTTTAAGTCGAAGAGTTTTTTAGATATAGTTACTTTTTCAAATTACTCATAGATTTTCCGTTAGGGGGCGTAAAAATAAATTACATTTTTCCCGATAACTCTTCTTCTAAAACTCCGATTTGCAATTTTTTTCCTTTAGCGGATACACCTCTTGATGGAAAATCTTTTACATGTAATTTAAACTTTTTGGTAAAGAATACTTTGGCCACCAGGGGACGTAAGCGTTAATTTTTGCTTCTGATGTATTTGCCATAAAATCTGAGCTTCTAACATATCGATTGAAAAAAATTCTTTCCTGGACGGATGCCACTCACATCGATAAACCTTTTCGGAATATTTTCTTCCTAAAATATTTCACAGTTTCTTCCGCCAGGGGGCGTAGATGTATACCTTATTTTTGTCAATGTCTCTACTTCTAGGAATCCGATTTGAAAAATTTCTTCTTTTTTAGATAGTGTTTTCAGTGTGACATGTTTTTCATATAATCAAAATTTCCAAGTAATTCACAGATTTTCCGCTAGGAGGCGTAAAGGCAAATTGCTTTCCCCTATGTCTCTGCTTCTAAATCTCCGATGTGAAAAATTCTTTCTGCACCGGAAACAGCTACTAATAGGAAATCCTTTGCACATAATTTCTAATTTTTGTAAAAAAATGGTTTGGCCACCAGGTGGCGTAAGTCTTAATTTCCGCTTCTGATGTATTTGCAGCAAAACATGAGCTTCTGAAATCTCGTTTGAAAAAAGTCGTTTGCTGACCGATAGTACTCATGTCAACAAACCTTTTAGGGACATTTTCTTCTTGAAATAATGCATGGTTTTAACACCAGGGGCGTAGATGTATATCTTATTTTTGTCAATATCTGTACTTCTAGGAGAAATATTTGAAGCATTCCTTCTTTGTTGGATAGTGTTTCCAATGCGAAATGGTTTTCCTGTACATTCAAAATTTTCAAATAAATCATACACTTTCCGCTTGGCGACACAAAGGTAAATTGCGTTTTCTGCGTTATTTCTGCTTCTAAAACTCCGAATGGAAAAAAAAACGATTCCTGTATCTTATACAAGACCTGATGGAAAATATTTTTCACATAATTTCTAATGTTTGGTAAAGAATGGTTTGGCCATCAGGGAGCATAAGTGTTAATTTCTGCTTCTGATGTATTTGTAGCAAAATCTGGGCTTCTGAAAACTCGACTAATTTTTTTTTCTTGGACTGATACCGCTCATATGGAAAAACTTTTTGAGAATACTTTTCTTCCTTAAATAATGCATGGTTTTCCCACCAGGGGACGTAAAGTCACATCTTATTTTTGTCGATATCTCTGTTTTTAAGAATACGATTTAAAAATTTCTTTCTGTGTTGGAGAGCGTTTCCGGTGCGAAATGTTTCTCATATAAATTCATGTTTTTCTTAACGCACAAGTCTGCAACCAGAGGGCGTAAGCTCACGATTTCGTTTACAGCAATATCTGAGGGATTAAAAACCCGATTGAAAAACTTCTTTCTTCCGTCAGATACTATTGTTTTCCATACCGGTTCCATTGACTTGGAATAGCTTTGATAAATCTAATTTACGTCAGAACGGATTCAAAAGACGTGCTTATTACACCCGAAAATTCGGTGTCATCTTTCTTGTTACGATATAGTGTCGGTGTATCTGACGTCGGTCGGTGGAAATCTTCGTTGCTTTAAGAAAGAGAAGACAATACTTTTGCATGGCAAATCATTATTCACTCCGTGGGCACCAGTATCGACTACAGAATTTCACAACATGCAGTTTTCTTTGGAATATATTTTTCTCTTTTTAAAAATGAAACTGAAATTAAACTGGGTCAAAATCGGGTCTGAAACACCTTGACCCGACCCGTTGGACCCGCAAGGAATTGTCGACCGTTGACGCGTTGACCCGTGACCCGTTTCCATCTCTGCAAGAGATATTATATGGAAAATGTTGCACGACTCACGTTGTTGAACGTAAAATATTTTTTTTGTATAAAATTCAGTAGGATATTCAGCAATATGGGGTAAGAACAAGCACATTAGATATTTTTTATATTTCTATTTAATGCACATGATGCGATATGTTATACAGCAGCATGCATATCTGTATAACAAGAAAAAATGACCTTATGAAGGTGGTAACTGATCTGTAGTAGGATGTATGGCCCCCTCAAACAGCTAAGACCGTTGCACATGTGTGTGGCATGAAATTGGTGAGCTAATCGAGGAGGAATCTTTGCTATTACTTGACGAGGGCAATCTCTAGTTCACGAAGAGTTATTGGAGGTACCGACCGATTTGCAATGCGTCTGCCAAGTGCGTCCTAGTGATGATCAATTAGATTTAAATCCGGGAAGTATGCTTATACTTTGCGTCCTCGATTTCTTCTTCTTGCATCACGTTGTCCACTAGCCGAGCACTATGAGGTCGAACGTTATCGCCCATCAAGAGGAACGACCGACCGACGGCTGCAGCATACGGCAGGACAATAGATATGAAAATCTCTTCTCTCTATCTCAGGGCCGTCAGACTGCCGTTTCGGATGGCTCACAGGTCCGTACGTCCACCGATACTTATATCTCCTCCAACAATCAATCCATGTCCGCCGTAATGTGATATTTCCTGCACAAAAACTGGGTTGTATTTCGTGTACCGGATCAGACTCTTGTGAAACTCTAGGCTGAATCTAGACTCGTCGGAGAAGAAAATTTTGCTCCACTCTTTGGGACACAACTACGATGTTCCGCAGCTCAGTTACGGCGTCGTGCGGTTAAAGGGACACATGGCCTACGTGCATAAAGGATACCTTGAGGATGACGATTACGGATGTTTAAGTTGACAAATTTTTGTTCTGTTGACACAAAAAGCATTTTGCCGCCTGTTCCTATGGGCTGTTAACAATAAATAACGGTCGTCCCTTAGTTTTTGGGGGTTTTCGTGAACGTACTGGACTTTGTCTTCTTCGAATACTTCCCGTATTCTGGAATCATGTCCATAGTCGAAGAATGACACTTTCTGACGCTCAATGACTTCTGCTACCATTCGCTTTGTCTGACCTGCTTCCATGCTTCTGTGAATCGTTTGAACCGTAGGCTTCAAATAATCAAATGTCACGACAATCGCGACAGAATAAAAGACTTTCGTTTTTATCCCCAATCTGTGATTTATACATTCTGACGACAGAGGGGTTAATTTGCGTAACGATATGCATGATTCAGCTGTCTACGTAACACTCGAGTTTTCCACGTTTTGCCAAGATGAGGCTTGCACAAAGTCACCAAAGTCCCATGCTTCCGTAATTATTTTGAGCAGTATAGTTTATCCAACGATAAGGATCTTGCAAATCAACCACAATCAAATAAATTCAGAGAATGTGATTTTTTTTTTTTTTTTTACGTATTTCAAGAGAGCTGAGTTTTCTTTCAGCCACTCGTTTTTCATGTTTTATATTTTATTTTATTGTTTTTACTTTTTGGCGCAGAAAAATTATTCGCTAGTGAAGTAAATTAACAAAGTGAGTGAAAAAACAAAGAGAAATTTGCGTCTGTATTCGTGGGAACCGTTAGTTTGTAGTGTAACACCGCACTGTTAAAAATTGGTACTTAAGAAATAAGTAATCGTTTTAGAACTGAACTTAGAATATGCACTCGTTTTTGAGTACATTCTGGGCTTATAATAGCACCGAGTACTTGTGTCCTAGTTTTGGAAAAAGACACGTACTCATTTTTGAGTACATACAGGGAATCAATTGTGAGTATATCTGGTATTTCTAATTTGAAATATATGTACTAATTTTTGAGTACATATTTGTTTTGCTGATGACGTAGTCATTTTTGCAACTACCCCATCAGAGCTGCAGAGTATGATCCAGGAACTTGCTGACAAGATTAAAGAAGTGGGATTAAAAATGAACTTTCAGAAGACAAAACTGTTGTACAATGCTTTTACAAGAAACGAAGATTTATCGATTGATGAGGAAAAGCTGGAGACAACCAATACCTACATTTATCTTGGACAGCAGATATCAAGTGAAGGTCATATTGAGGAAAATATTAATCGGCATATATAAAACTTGCCTGGAGAGCTTTTGGAAGAAACAGTATAATTTTCAAGAGCAATATGCCATTATGTCTTAAAAGAAAAGTTTTTAATCAATGCATCCTTCCAGTGCTTACGTATCGTGCAGAGACGTGGACCTTAACTAAAAGAGACATACAAAGTATAACGAAGTAAATTTCTCCGTCATTTTTATCCGCGCCGGGATTCGAACCCGGATCCCCTCATTCCGGAATAAGTCACTCTACCAATTGAGCTACGCGGACGTTTTAATCTGATTCCTATCTGCCTTTATGTCGTGTGCGTCGTTCTGGCAGGTACGTTACATAATCTCCCCCTTATTTTTTTTTTTTTTTTTTCGAAGTGCTTAAGAAGGGATTCTCTGATTTTTCCTATCTCGCGGTGTGGAAATAACATCACAATATTGCGAGATTTTGAACGGTCGGGTCATTCGGATAGTTCGGGCGCCATTATAATGAAGTACATTTCTCCGACATTTTTATCCGCGCCGGGATTTGAACCCGGATCCCCTCATTCCGGAATAAGTCACTCTACCAATTGAGCTACGCGGACGTGTTTTATTCTGATTCCTATCTGCCTTTATGTCGTGTGCGTCCTTCTGGCAGGTACGTCACATCTCCTGGTACGTTACAAAAGATTGCAGACAACTCAAAGAAGCATGGAGAGGGGCATGCTTGGTGTAACCAGGAGAGATAAGAAGGGGAACTTGTGGATCAGAAAAATGACAAGAGTGGAAGACATCATGATCAGAGTAAAATCCCTGAAATGGCAGTGGGCTGGACATATTGCTAGAGAGACAGAACATCGATGGACAGCTTAAATTTTAGACTGGATTCCAAGGGACAGGAAAAGACCCAAAAGAAGACCACATGGGAGATGAGTGGATGAAATTCGAAAGTGTGCGGGAGTAACATAGAGAAGGAAGACTGGCACAAGATAGACCGTTGTGGAAGAAACTTGGAGAGATCTCCGTCTAGCAGTGGATTGATAATGGTTGACAATGATGATGATGATGATGATGATATTTCAAATATATGTACTCAAAAAAATCCATATATTTCAAATACATGTGCTCTAACTTCATTCAGTTTCTGTGCCCCTTCGGGCAGAGCACAGAAACTGAAGGAAGTTGAGCGAATCTAGCAATTCTGACAGGATAGTTTGTAAGTGAGAGAGAGAGCACACTAGATGGTGCCACCGTACAAGCGTGCGATTTTGCACATAGAAGACAGAGATAAATTAAGGGAGGTGAGTCCAGGTTCAAACCTAGCCTTGCCTATCAGGCAGTGGCGTATATTCAAGGCTAGCTGCGAAGCCCAGAGAACGCACAAATAAAAGTAAATTAAATATACACAAATAAAAGTCAATTATCAACGGTATTAGGATATGTCAATGCTTTCGGTGCAAAAAAAAAAAACACGAGCGGATTCGTTTCTTTAATTATAAGAATCAGTCTGGCGAGCGATGATCAACGGCATCAACGTAACGCCAGTAGGTCGAGAGACTTCGCTGTTCTGATGCGAAGAGCTTCCATACTATCTCCTGCTAGCGTTTCCATGACAACATGAATGAGCTACGGAGCTCGTGAGTGGCCATTGCTTTGTCCAAGGATTCGCTCCGAAAAAAAACGAAGCCTTTGGACTACCTCATTCCCTCCATGCTTCCAGCGCGTGTTTCGCGAGAGTTGTTTCAGTTTGTGTGAAGTGTCAATGAATTAAAATCAGTGATATTGTATCTTAAATCCGTGGCTTTGTTCGATTCGAACTGTTTTGAAAATTTTTGTGAAAGCTTTCCTGAACAACTACTATCAGAGCGTTAAGAATTCTATGCTTCAAATTTTGATACAGCTCGATTAAAAAATGATGAACTGAAGGTGTTTAAATCCCTTGATGAATTCAAAACAAATCAGTAAGAAACATAATTTGTTACATAAAGTTGAATAATTGGATATAGTGCATATTGAGGTGTACAAATTAGCAGATCAATATTAAACTGTTCATCAACAACTGCATCTGCCGAAAGAAGTTTTTCCGTATTAAAAAGAATCAAGATATATCTTAGAGCCACGCAAGGGCATGCACAGCGGAGCAACTTAGCTGGTTGGTTAATAGAGAAAAACATTATTTTTAAATATGAAAAAGTACTCGAAAGAATCATTTTTGTGAAAACGTAACACTCAAGTTCACACAAAAGGAAAGAAGAATGTAGTTCGTGTACAAATAAGTGTTCAAATCCTAATCCTCATAATTAGTTGGTATCATGTGAGCAAGAGCATGTACCTAAGATTTAGAAAACAAAAACGTTTCTTCTATTACTTAACAATTAAAAAATGAACTACGCAATTTTTAAAAAACTGTACGGGAGGGGGTGGGGGTGAGATAGCCCAGGTCTCGTCCCCAATACCCGCCACTGCTATTAGCCTAGGTTTGAACCTGCGGTTCCTGTATCAGTTTTCTCTAACCACTAAGACAACCGCGGCTTGATTTTAAGTTTGGAATACGTGTATTCCCAACATACTCATTTATTCATAGAATCAACTGGAAGTATATATTATTCGATGGCACATTTGGAATGATAGATATACTGGTTGTCACATGCTGGGCAAGTGGACCGCACAATTTTATGACAAATATAGTGAAACGACAATATATTATTTATGAGATTGACACAAATATAGTTAATGTGAAAACGTACACAAAGATACTTTATGCATAGTTAAATTAGTTGTGATCAGTGACTTTGCTGTACTAATTATTTATGTGTGTCACTTTACACATTTATTAAACAATTTCTCTTGAAATCTATAACATCTAAAATGAAGTAATACCAGATTATATTTATATTTATTGACGCAGTTATTTGTAAGTACGTATGGTTACTTATATTTGAGCATGTCATGTACTCGTTTACGATACGATCGTACTTTAAAAAAAACGAGTAGGTCCAGGTACTCATTTTTAAGTAGATTTTTTAACAATGCGAGCTCTCTCAGAGACACCCCCTTCCGGGTCTGGGCCCTAGCTATGGCCCTGTTGATAAACAACCAACATAAACAAAATCACTTTTGGGGTCGTCAGTAATTTTTAAGAGTGTAAAGAGGGTTCTTAGACTAAAAAGTTTGAGAATCCCTGCATTAGGGAAAATGAAAACGAGTCGCGTGATCCTACATTACGTGATCCTACATTACGTGGGAAAGAGCATTACATGCTCTTTCCCACGAATGGACACCCTACGGTGTGCGGTATCAACAAAACCATGCTACGAAAAAATCGAATATAGTTGTCACTATAATCAAGGTACCGAGAAGATTCTACAGTTCTGAAGAAAAACTGTTACAAAGTATATACCACTGTCTATTGCGTTTAACTGATGGTTGTTGATTTCTTATTCGTCTTCGTATTAACAAAACCGGAATACTAAAACCACGATCCTTATGCTAATTTATGCACGAACTCACTTTGAGAAGAATGTTTTTATTTTTTTTTTTTTTTCTGCGTTGTGTTGTTTTCTTGAGAGCGATCGTGATTATGCAAATTACTCCAATAGAACAGCTCCAACGATGCTCACGTATTTATTTTTATTCAGCGGCATGAGATATCTGGAATAATTCACCACAAACGTGACTTTTATGCGTTTCATGTCTACGACAAACACCAAAAGACAAGAAAAAAAAATACAAAAAACAATGCACCACCATTTCTCCTAGATTGTCGAACACTGCAAAATAATTTCTGAAATTCACGAGCCAGTTCCCATGATTTCTTTCGTGAATTAACGAAGCAAATTTCTGATACAACTTTTCCCGTAAAACGACAGAAAAAGCTTTGAATTATACGAACTTTTCATACGCTAGGAACATTCTGAATGTTATGAAACCTTTCCACAATTCCTGTCTTATACTAACGGAAAAACTCCGTTCTCACCTTTTCCGACTTCATATGACGAATAGTTTCCTGTAATAGGACAGATTCACGGTAACACTTGGGGTTTGATTAACTCTTAAATGTCAATAGTTTGCGGAAGTGTTTCATTGTGAAGTTCTGTAACGAGATCGGATATTGTGGATAGCATATTGCATGAATTTTGGCTACTGTCGCACAGGATATTTCTTCTCCTCTGCCCCTTTTTGTGCACCAGCTATTATACTAGGTGCGCCATATAAAACTTGCCCGTGGCCCGACGTTGTTAAGCGGGTTTAAGTTGTTTGGCGGGTTTCCAGTTAAAACCGCTTTGTTCCACTTCTAACCGGTTTTTCCGTGAACAGCAGCAAAGGAATTCTCCGGAGTGGTTAGTCACAGCCAGAGCAGTGTAGGTACGTCATAAATGCAAGTGAAGAGAGAACAAAGGCAACGTAAATAGTTTTAAGTACGGAACAGCGGATTTTTATTGTGGAACAGTAACTCATACAAGGTTTTAAATGAGTTCTTTACAGAAAAATTTCCACATTGTGCAGCACCGGCAAAATCAGTGGTACAGAAGTTAGTGCGGCAATTTCGTGAAACCGGCACGGCGTGCAACAGGAAAAGAAACAAACCCAAGACAATTCGTACTGAAGACAATATCAAGGATGTGTGCACAATGATGTTACAAAGCCCTCGGAAGTCGATTCGCCGATTATCGTCTGCAACGGGAATATCTGCCTTGTCATACCGACGCATACTTAAGGTGGATTTGCATTTTCGACAGTACAAAGTTATGGCACTCAAAGAACTTAAAACTCCTGATTATGTAAAACGGATGCAATATTGTAAGTGATTTCAGGAGACCATTGTCAGCGGTGAAATGGACCCAACACTTTATTACATGACAGATGAAGCATGGTTTCATCTGTCTGGGTATGTCAATGCGCAAAACAGCAGGATTTGGACCGACACGAATCCCAGACGGACAATGGAGACTCCTCTGTGTGACCAAAAGATAGGCGTTTGGAGTGCTGTGTCTGCGAAGAGGATAGTCGGCCCATTCTTTTTCACTGACACCATCAACTCGGAGCGCCATGTTCAGCAACTGTTCAATCCATCTGCTGCCGCACTTACAGAAGAAGAGCGAACATATGCTTTCTTTCAGCAAGATGGTGCAACGGCGCACAGTGCGCGGAAAAGTCTACGTACTGTGCATGAAGTGTTTGGAGAGGACAGAACTGTATCGAAGGGACTATGGCCACCCAGATCACCCGATCTCTCCACATCTGTGGAGAGCATTGAAAGGGAAAGTGTACGCAACTAATCCGCATACCCTTGATGAATTAAAAGTGAACATTACGGATGCCATAGCCCAGATTACTGCCGATGAGTTGTGGTGCGTTACGAACAACAGCATGTGTCTTGATGTCGGAGGACAGCACTTTCAACAATTGTTGTAAACACAGGTAAATTACTCCTGTTTTCTGTCATTTCAACTATTTTTTTACCATTTCATTTCAACTATTTTTTACCATTTCATTTCAACTATTTTTTTACCATGTAAATTACTCCTGTTTTCTGTCATTTCAACTATTTTTTACCATTTCATTTCAACTATTTTTTTACCATGTAAATTACTCCTGTTTTCTGTCATTTCAACTATTTTTTTACCATGTACTATTTTTTTTACCTGTTTTCTGTCATTTCAACTATTTTTTTACCAGTGTGGATTTGACCAAATAGTCCAGTCTCGTATGTGATTTTCTTATCGATTTTTTCTGATCTCTATTTTATTCTTGGTATTTGATGTGGAAATTACTTTATTAATTCCTCTTCCTTTTGTAGCTGCAGGAACGACAACATTGCCTGACTGTTGTCGTTCATTATATTCGGGCCTCTTTCATATGGCCCACCCTGCATATTGTGTTACCGTTAGAAACCGGGTACTTAATTTAATGTACAAGGGACCTTAATCTCTGCTCGGTCACTTTTTCGTGCTGCGGATAATACGTCCATTTCCCTGGTAAGCTTAAGACCGGCCTCTCCAACACCTCAGGCCTTTCTTGCCCTTCTCCTTCTGCGACCGCTCCTTTCCAATCTCCAAAATCGACTGTCTTAGTCCCCCTTTGTTTCCCCGCAAACTCCCCATCCTTCACAAAAACCCTCGGCTCTCAAGCCCTGGGAAAGAACGCCGGCTTCGGCTTATACAAAGCGTTAAGGTAGAAATTAAGAGGGCTTGCACTTTCAGTCGGCTGCCTTAAAATTAAAGAAGGCAAAGGATCAAATGAACACCACAATACTAATCCGTCTACAAAATACAAAAGGCGCAGACTCTAAAACGGGACAAACTGGCGTCTCTAAATAAACCGTGTCTCCGATCATAGAGGAGTGACAGCGAAATTTCTCTCACGCTTCGTGGAAACAAAGGAAAAGGAGCACAAAAGCGAAATGAAGTTGCGAAATGAGATTTAATATCTATGCCTAAAATTCTAGTATTAAATCTCCGTAACAATATACTTCGAACGCATTTTTAATCGAAGCAAACAGTGCTGCCATCTAGCGTTGTTAAGCATATCATCAGTCGTTCAGGCATATCATCATCATCATCATAATCAACCATTATCAATCCACTGCTGGATGAAGGTCTCTCAAAGCCTCTTCCACAATTGTCTGTCTTGGGCCTGTCTCCTCCATGTCATTCCAGCATACTTCCGAATTTCATTCTTCCATCTTTCATGGGGTCTTTTTCTGAGTCTTTTCCTGTCCCTCTGGAATCCAGTCAGAAATTTCGGTTGTCCATGTGTGGTCCGTTCTTCTGGCAACATGTCTAGCCCATTGCCATTTCAGTGATTTCACTCTGGTCATGATGTCGTCCACTCCTGTCATTTTCCTTAACCACAAGTTCCTCTTCTTATCTTTCCTGGTTATACCAAGCTATCATCTCCCCATGCCTCTTTGAGTTGTCTGCAGTCCTTGTATGTCTTTTTTAGTTAAAGTCCATGTTTCGGCTCCATACGTAAGCACTGGCAGGATACATTGATTAAACACTTTTCTTTTGAGACATACTGGTATACTACTCTTAAAAATTGCACAGTTTCTTCCAAAAGCTCTCCATCCAAGTTTTATACGCCGATTAATTTCTTCATCAATGTGACCCTCACTTGATATCTGCTGCCCAAGATAAATGTAGGAATCGGTTGTCTCAAGCTTTTCTCCATCAATCGCTAAATCTTTGTTTTACATCACTTTTGTCTTTTGAAAGTTCATTTTTAATCCCACTTCTTTACTCTTGTCAGCAAGTTCTTGGATCATACTCTCAGCTCTGAAACGGTAGTTTCAAAGATGAATACGTCATCAGCAAAACGAAGGTGAGTTAAGTAATCTTCATTAATCTTTATCTCTTTGTTTTCTTAGTATTTTAATTATTTAAAATACATTTTGCAATGTGGCGTTAAAGAGCTTGCGAGATATGGTGTCACCATGTCTCACTCCTTTTCCAATTCTTATTTGTGCTGTATCTTCAAATATCCGAACATGTATCCTCAACAAAATAGCCTTTGCATTTTCGTAGATGTTATTAATAATGCTAATATGCATCTTCAATACCGCAGGATTTCAAAGCCATTGTTACTGCTGATGGTTTCACTGAATCGAAGGCCTTTTCATAGTCAATAAAAGCCATGCATAATGGGAGTTCTTATTCTCTTGTTCTTTCATTAGTTCTCACAGTGCATGGATATGATGTATAGTGCTGTAGCCATTCCTGAATCCAGCTTGTTCTCTTGGTTGCGCCATGTCTAGTGTTACCTTCAAGCGATGTGAAAGAAGCTTAGTGAAGATTTTATAAACCACTGAAAGGAGGCTGGTGGACCTGTAGTTCCTGAGATCCTCAATGTCACCTTTTTTATGGAACAAGATCATTGTAGCATTGTTCCAATCCTCAGGAATCTTCCCTTCATGAAGACATCTGGTGAAAACTTGGGCGAGTGTAGTTTCAATTTCTCCACTTACTTCTTGTATAATGTACACGGTAATTCCATCATCCCCTGGAGCTCTTCCCCGTTTCATGTTCTTAATTGCATATGTAACTTCTGCAGGGAGGATTGGAGGGACTTTGGCACTGGTGCCTGTCGTAATGTCTGGAGTAGATGTATCATTCCTTTCATATACACTGCTGGCCACCCAAAATGCAACACCAAGAAGGAAGCATCCGATTGGACTGAAATTCGCAGCCTGCGTCGCCCGCGAGAGGATATGCAAACGATTAGCATTGCAGGGCATATGCAAATCATGTGAGCCCGGCACGCCACCGAAAAGCACTCTAAGAAGGGTGCACAGAAGGCGGGGTGTAAGTAGTGGAAGTGTGTTGTGCTGCCGGACCTGTGCGTGGGAAGCTTCCTGATGCCTCGTCGCAGAATACGGCAGTCATTCCAGCACGTTTCGGAGTTCGACAGAGGACGAATAGTGGCTTATCGTGACAGCGGTTTATCGTACCGAGACATCGGCGCCCGTGTGGGACGACATCCAGCCACAGTGAAGCGAGTATGGATTCGGTGGGTGCTGGAGGGACGCACCGACTTGAGCGATTGCCGCAGCAGCGGCACACCATCGAACGTGAGGACCGGCATGTTGTGCGGCGGGCATTGACGGCTCGCACCGCCACATCAGGAACGTTAGCGCTAGAATTAGGGTATGTTGCGCAACAACCTGTGTCAGTACGTACCGTTTGACGTCGTCTGCAGGAACGGGGACTTGTCACACGGCGCCCATTGCTCCGATTACCATTGACGTTGCACCACCTGCGAGTGCGGCGGCAGTGGGCCTTTGAACGCCGCACCTGGACTACGGAATCGCACGACATTGTCTTCTACGACGAATCCCGCTTCTGCTTGCAACACCACGATGGTCGGATCCGCGTGGGGCGGCACCGCGGCGAGAGACTGTATGACGCCTGCATTATGCATCGCCATACCGGTCCGTCACCTGGCGTTAGGGTTTGGGGCGCAATTGGATATGACACCCGCACCCCTTTGGTACGCATCACCGGTACACTCAACAGCCACCGCGACATCTCCGACGTTTCGCAGCTTATAGTCCTCCCTTACCTGCAGGACCTTCCAGCGGCCATGTTTCAAAAGAACAATGCGCACCCGCACGTGACACGCATCGTGCAACAATTCTTCACTGCCCACCAGGTGTCACTGATGCCGTGGCCCGCCTGTTCTCCCGATATGTCGCCCATCGAACACATCTCGTCGCTGATCGGCAACCGATTGGCCCGGCAAGCACCACCCGCGGCTACGCCTGATGAACTGTGGCAACAGCCTAGACCGACATACCCCGAGCCCACATCCAAAGCCTCTTTCGTTCGATGCCGCGGTGTGTAGCGGCCGTTATTGCCAGCCATGGGGGCCACACGAACTATTGATTTCTGCGTGTTCTGCAAGTCGCATGGGCCTGTAAGCTCAATCGTTTCATCTTTGTATCTGATGTTTTGTGTCCAGTAAATCTGGCTTTGCTATCTCGTGTCCTTCTTGGTGTTGAATTTTGGGTGGCCAACAGTGTAATTTTGAATAGAAATATTTCACCCCTGTCAAAATTTCGCTTCTATTTCTTGTTACAGTACCATCTTCTTTTCTCAGAGCCATAATCTGTTTTCTTCCCTTACTGAGATGTTCTTTTGCTCTCTTCCGGCTTTGGTTGTTTTCAATTGCTTTCCTCACTAGTTCACAATTGAATTTTCTTATTCTTCAGTGATACCTTTTCGCACTGTTTTGCATAGCTCTATATATTCCACGTTGGAAGTTACGTCTTTATTTATTTTCATCTCCCTTCTCTTTTGCATCAACATTTTTGTTTTTCCTGAAATTTTCTTCATATGTAACTTGTTCTTAGTACCACCAATTTTTTGTTGCTGTTTCTATTAGAGCCGTATTGAGTTCTCTGTTAACTTCAGAAATATCCACTTCTTCCGATGTTAGGCCTTCCAAAGCAGAGAATCTGTTCCTTAGTTCCAACTTGAAGGTATTATGGTGTATTTTAAGGTTGGTTAAGTCAATACATTTTGTTTGTAAACTTATGAGCTTTCCACGTTCCAGTTTAGTGTTGAGGTGCATCTTACATCTCACCTATCTATGGTCACTACCTATGTTGAACTTGTTTAGCACACTGCAGTCTTCGATGACGAATTTTTTGTCGCACATAATAAAATCAATTTCACTTATCGTCCCATTGGGATGTCTCCATGTCCATTTCCTGTGTGGCTTTTTCTTGAAAAAGGAGTTCATGATGAAAAACCTTTCTGCTTCTGCAAATTCTACGAGAGTATTTCCACGTTGATTTCTGTTCCCGTAACCGAATTTACCAACCGAAGTTTCATTCTGTCGCTGTCGCCTTACTTTTGCATTGAAATCACTCATAATGATCTTCAAGTGCTGTTTGACTTTGTTATTTAGATTCCGAATTTCCTCATAAAATTCTTCAATTTCTTCTTCAGGGTGACGTGTGGTGGGTGCATTAATTTTAATAATCTGGGCCTGGTATTTTCTCGAGAGTTGTAAAACGAGTCGTGCAGCTCTGGTATATAAAGTGGAAGAAATATTCTCATAATACGTGGAAAATACGTCATGATATCCAACCGTCCGTGATATTCGTGTCAACTAAATACACCAAAGTAACTGATTGCTGTCTAGACACGGTACCAAACAACAATGGAGATAATTGGAGATTAAAAGGTGAACGTTTATTTACAACTTAAAACCATATATACATGCGAGATCTTTCAGACCCACTATGGGTCCATCATCAAGCACCGCAGTGGGGTGGTTCCGGGATTATAAAGTCGGGAAAAACAACCCACAATGCATTGGTATGGAGGCGCCGCTCAAGCCCACGCATGCGCACTTCTTAAATATACAAGCATGCAAATAATACTAAGATACAATAAACACGATTACGGATTGCGATGCTATGTACAATGGTGTAAAATAAAATGTCTCCATGATGAGGGCAATGTCGACGGCATGTCGTCATTACAACATTAGATAGCAAATAGAGTTATATACAATGAAGAGCAATTGAATTAGAGACAGCTGGCGTTATGCAAATCTCGCGCTGTGGGCGGCCCTGTAAACGGAAACAACATGACGTATGCAGCGATCTGACAATATAAGGAGTGATGCGACGGGAATCAGTAAGAGTCGGGCTCAGTAAGGGTAAGACGAAGGATCTAAGCGCATTTTATCGTGGGCAAATTGTCGGGGCCCTACGAATGGGTCACTCCATCTCGGAAGTCGTGGAGGAACTGGGATTATCACGAGCCACTGTGTCACGGGTGCACCGAGAGTACATCGAATCCGGTAAAACTATCCCTGCAAGGGCCAACTGCCTTGGAGAACAGCGTGTGGATGAGCGGGGTCATCGTCGGCTAGCTCGCATTGTAACAGCGGATAGACGGGCCACAGTGTAAGAAATCACTCCGCAATTTAACGCTGTGCACAAAAACGTGTAAGCAGCCACACCATCCAGAACCATCTCCTCGCTATGGGGTACAGAAGCCATCGTCCCACGAGGGTACCGCTGCTGACCGTACATCACAGGGTGCAAAGATTCGCATGGGCGCGGGAACATCGCCACTGGACCCTAGACATGTGGAAAAATGTTGCCTGGACTGATGAGTCGAGATTCACGTTGGTACATGCGGATAGCAGGATACGAGTACGGCGCAAACCACATGAAGCGATGGATCCTTCTTGCCAGCAGGGTACTCTTCAAGCTGGTGGGGGTGGCGTTCTCGTCTGGGGACTGTTTACGTGGACTGAAATGACACCTCCGGTATGTGTGACATCGTTCCTCATAGGCCAACGTTACTGGGATATCCTGGTCGACCATTTGCTCTCGTTTGTGTGTCTTCAACATCCCACTGGGGACCTCATCCTGCAACAAGACAATGCACCGTGCCATGGCTCCCGAATTGTATCCGAATGGTTGGATGAACACTCCACCGATGTGACCTCGCTTCCTTGGCCTGCTAGGTCGCCTGACCTCAATCCCATCGAGCACATTTGGGATGCCATCGAGATAGATGTTCGAGGCTCTGACCCCCCTCCATCAAATTTTCGTGAACTGTGGGAGCTTGTTCAGGCGTCGTGGATCCGTATGGCTTCCCAACGCTTCCGGTGTCTTGTCGAGTCCACGCCGAGACGAATCGCCGCCGTCATCAGGGCGAAAGGTGGTACTACACGTTACTAGACAGGTATCTCTAATTCAATTGCTCTTCAGTGTACATGTGAATAATAAGTCAGTCTTAGTTGCAGGTGTTGCTAAGATCTTGGTGTTGTTCCAGTCCAGGGATGTGTTGGCCTTGTTTAACTAGTCGGGATAAGGCAGTTGTACCCGATCCAGTCCGGACATTGTACATGTGTTCAGAAATACGGGTAGCAACAGTTCGAATCGTGGATCCTATGTAATTGGTGTCTTGTATATCAGACTCAGTAGCTTTTAATGGAATAGAATAGACACCGTGCCTTTAGAACGTATTTACCTTATCCCGATCCCTCCTAATCAAGGAGAATAATTTATGCGTGCGTATGCCAATAGCTATGTTCTGTTTTTGATATAACACTTTTTTCTGTTCATGTATATAACTCTATTTGCTAACCAATGTTGTAATGACGACATGCCGTCGACATTGTGCTCATCATGGAGACATTTTATTTTACACCATTGTACATAGCATCGTATTCCATAATCGTGTTTATTGTATCTTTGTATTATTTGCATGTTTGTATATTTAACAAGTGCGCATGCGTGGGCTTGAGCGGCGCCTCCATGCCAATGCATTGTGGGTTGTTTTCCCCGACTTTATAATCCCGGAACAACTCCTCTGCGGTGCCTGATGATGGACCCATAGTGGGTCTGAAAGATCTCGCATGTATATACGGTTTTAAGTTGTAAATAAAAGTTCATCTTTTAATCTGTAATTATCTCCATTGTTTGGTACCGTGTCTAGACAGCAATCAGTTATTTTGGTGTATACGTCATGATAATTAACACAGCAATCAGGCATCTCTAAATTGACTGTATTTTTACTGTTCTCACGTAGTATCAATCACTCAGAAAGTGAGAAGGGAAATCCAAATGTGTGCGAAAATTATATTTGTAAGACTTGCTTATCATAAACAGAATAATTATAAAAATGGAAAATTTTTCGGAATTGTAAGAATTTCAGGGTAAATTTATAAAGTGAAAGGAAATTAAAAATGCGAAAAATATTTATATACAAAGTAATTAGAGGGAGTGGACAATGAAACTGAAAAACATGGGTTTAGCACACAACAATTTATTATTACAGTGTAGGGGCTCCTGTGGAGGCCAATACAGCTGCAGTTCGTCTTGGGAAGGACCGATACAAGTCCTGTACAGTGGCCAGAGGGATTTGAAGCCATTCCTCTTGCGGAAAAGTGGCTAGTTCACTACGTGATGCTGGTGGAGGAAAAGGTTTACTGAATCGTTCCTCCAGAACACTCCCAATACAAGTCCTGTTCAGTGGCCAGAGGGATTTGAAGCCGAAGTTCAAGACACGATTCTGGTGGAGGAAAGCGTTTACTGACTAGCTCCTCAAGAACACCCCAGAGTGGCTCAATAATGTTCAAGTCGGGTGAATGTGCAGGCCATGACAGATGTCCAACCCCACTTTCATGCTCAGTAAACCACTCTTCCACCAGTTCGGTTCTGGGTATCAGTGCGTTATCATCATGATACACGACACCTCTGTGAGTGCGCAATGTGTGAACCATCGAGTGGTCCTCCAGAATTGTCCAATACTCCTTGGCAGTGATGTGCCCCTCAAGAACAATCAGCGGGCCGACAGACTGCCACGATATTGCGGCCCAAACAGTCACCGATCCACCTCCGTGCTTCACTGTGGGCAATAAACAGGCCGGATGGTAAGCCATGTGGGAGATGTCTCCACAAGTAAACTCTCCCGGTTGTGAGGAAAGATAGTAAAGGATGATTCATCGGAGAACAATATACATTTCACGTTGTCCAACGTTCATGATTTGCGCTTCTGGTACCATTGCAACCGATGTTTGGCATTCACACTGGTGATTCAAGGTTTGGCGATAGTAACACGACCGTGAACGTTGACCCGCTGAAGCTCCCGACAAAGCTTTGATGGGAACATGTGAGTCGTGGTGCGTATTCAACAGAGCTGAGTTCTGGCTCAATTTTTAGAGCCCGAGCGCGCCCGAGTCCGAATTTTATATTGCAAGATAGAGCCCGGGCCCGAACGAGCCCGAAAACTATGATTTACCTATTTGGGCCTTAAAAAAAAGTATTCTCTTCCAGACTTTCCTACCCCCGCAATTAACTGAAGTCTTTCTCAACTGCGGAGTGGGAAAGGGATGTCTATCTATTTCTATAGTTTCTTTGACCACTCATTTCTTCTTGAAATGTTTCTGGGAGGGGGTGGTCAGAAAATCAGGAAAAATCGTGAGGCATAACAATCTACGTCGTACGTTGCTCAGTAGAATTAGCAGGGAGCTGCCCCTTTGAGGTAGGGAGCAAAATTTCGTCAGCTTGCTATCTACTGTCTACAGTTCTTATAGAAACTTTTCCTTCGAAGAAATCCGGTAATTCATGGCCTATTGAATATTGTTACCCAAGCCCGGAATGGATAACCCTGCCAAATTTCTACTCCCCATCTAGACCCAGTTGCCGAAGAATTCTATTTAACAACTCGAAAGTGTAAAAACGTCTCGTGTGATAAATCATGTAAAATCCTATTCAAAGAAAAAGGAAGAGCCCGAGTCCGCCCGAGCCCGAACTCCAGTAAGTATTACGCAGCCCCAGCCCGGTTCGGGCTCGGGCTCTACTTCGGGCTTTCAGGTTCGGGCTCTGCCCGTCTCAGCTCTGGTATTCTATTGAACTCTGCGGTGAGTTGGGCAGCTGTGGTTTTATGTTTTTTGGCTACCATCCGTGTTAGCACCCGGACGCCCCTGTCAGACAGCTTCCTCTTAATTCGACAGTTACTCCTATTGGATGCGGTTCTTCCTTCTGACTGGTACATCCGACATGACCCTGGATACCGTGGCTCGCGATACACCACACAGACTTGCTGTCTTGGACACAGATGTACCGCGAGACGCGCACCAACAATCTGTTCTCTTTGAAACTCGGATATGTCTCCCATTATGTTGTGTTAATTGCACTTTTTGACTTCCAGCTGTGCTACTGCTCTGCTAATGCGACCTTCACACTCCGCTCTCATTGATCGACTGCAAAATAGATGCAGGTTGGGCACCAGGTGCCGCTGATAGCGGCGTGACACGTGGGGTGCTATTTGCGCAGATGTTTCAGTTTTGTTGCTCCCCTGTACTTTCAGATGGAAGATACCTTTTTTCTGCAGCTGAAACAACTTTCCTAAACTAGTGTTCAAGAATTCGTGAAAATAGAAGTACTAAATCAGGTGCAGATTTCCTTTAAAAACAAATAAACAAAATGAAGCAACCCAACGATTTTATCGTAGATAAACCTCAATGCATTAAGGTATCTAACGAATTTAGCTTTTGTCCCAGGTAATAATAAGCAACGCACAATCGCCTGTAACTCCTCAGTTTTTCTAAGGTTGAATCATGAAAGTTGGTGTGTAGCAACCTTGGACCTTTGGCTTTAGAGATACGTCACTCAAGGTAGGATCCATTGGCTTCACTACATTGCAGCCAACGTTGTTTTCATGACAAGAACGCACGTTGGTAAAACTCCGGAGGTTTGTCATCACACCACTTCATGACACACGCAA
The DNA here is from genome assembly GCA_039090855.1 of Macrothele yani. Classification (NCBI taxonomy): domain Eukaryota; kingdom Metazoa; phylum Arthropoda; class Arachnida; order Araneae; family Macrothelidae; genus Macrothele; species Macrothele yani. Next base: position 15,377,658 of record CM077029.1, on the reverse strand, counting down.
TGAGTTCGGCGTCACTCTCAAATACTTTCCCACGTAGATGTGCCTTCAGACAGCCAAACAGATAAAAATCTGATAATGCCAAGTCCGGGCTGTACGGTGGTTGTGGCACCAGCGTCCAATCCAGTCGAGTCACCTTCTGCACTATTATCTGTGCAGTGTGCGGTCTCGCGTTATCGTGATGCAGTTCGATTTCCTCGGATTGTAAGCGTGGTCTCTTTGTTCTGATGGCACGCTTGAGCTTCTCCAAGGATGCACAATAACGTTCTTTGGTAATGGTGGTCCCACTTTCCGGGAAGTCGATGAAGATGACGCCCTGATGATCACCAAAAAATGTGGCCATCAATTTGTTTGATGACCTTGAAAGTCGTGGGTTCTTCTTCCGCGGTGATCCCACATGCTTCCACTCCATTGACTGACGTTTGCTCTGTAGGTCATAATGAAACAGCCATGTTTCATCACCTGTTATCACACCATGAAAATGTAATAGTGGTAATTGTAAATAACCTTTAATAATAGCGTAATGGAACGGGAATGTTTATTTCATGAAATGTAATGTAATGTAAATACATTTTAATTGTTGTATTTTAATGAATATGTAAATAATTAAGAATCCTTGCAGTTTTAGAATGTTTTAAAAGTAATCGTGAGAAACTTCTAAGGATATGATTTTTGAGTTCGATTTGGGAGAGCCAGTAAGTCACCGGAAACGATTAGTTATCGGCGAACTTCCTGGAATGGACAAAACACAGGATTTCGTGTATGGATAGCTATTATAGAAGGGTTTTTTTTTTAGAGTTTTAAAGCGACTCATTAGAAATGATTTCCGTTCTCGAATAAGAGGTTTTCTTTGGGGAGGTGATTAGGAATGGAAACTGAATGAGAAGGTGTTCGGACAGAGGCTTCAGGCTCGTTTTTTGGAAGTAGTGCGGAAGACAATCGGAGAACGAGACTTCGAGGGTAAGAATGATGACGTGTGTTAGGGGAGAATGCGTCTGACGTCGGTAGAGCGAAGTGGTGAGACGTTGAAGGGAAGGAGTAAATTTTGAGAGCGGTGGTTGTCTCTGCGTACGAGCGGTAACCATGAATGAATAGCGAGGAGTTATGGAGCAAGACAGATGGTCTAATCACAGGTGACCAGGAGTAATAATTAAATTAAGCAAAATCACGACAATAAAGGATTTTATCAAACGTCAACCCTCTTCTGTTAAATGATCTATTAGTATTCTATTGATGTGTACAGTGCTCAAGGAACCGCTCAATCTTTTGATTCAAACCTATTGCGGTAATATAAGGAAAGAGAAAAAACAGCACTGCTACAAAAACATTGTGGAAAGTCACCAGCAAAATATTCAAGCAGATCTTCACACATCTCTTTCCGAGTTCTCTTCATCTCTTTTGTGAGGAGCCGTGGTACCCAACGAGCACAGATTTTCCGGTATCCTGAGCGTTCTACTACAGTTAAAACACTTCCCTTTGATATGCCAAGGGGGTCCATAAGTTGGGAAGTGGTGATGCATCTGTTATCCTGAATCATCTTCTCAATGGCTTCCTCAGTTGCAGTGGTTGCCACAGTGGTCGGTTTGCCGCATCGTGGTAATGCTAAAATCACCTGTCTGGAACCTCTGGAACTATCACTGTACATTACTGCGATCCATTGTTTTCTCACCATACACTGCCAACAATTGTCTGTGGATCGATGTGGCTGAGCTATCCCTGATTTGAAGAGAAACTCTATTACTGACCGTTGATGTAGTCAAGTGTCCACTTCACCATCCATTACGCTTCACCTGCAAAGAGAAAAAACAACAACAATTAATGATCATTTGGAAGTTTGAAGGTCTTACCCACCAACTTTCATGATTCAATCTTTGAAAACTGTGGAGTTGCAAGCGATTGTGCGTTTCTTATTGACCGACCTTTGCATATTTCATTAACATTGTATTGACTATTTGTTCAACATAATTAGCAAAAGCGGGTTGAGTTACGGAAGATCAGCAGCAAGGACTGAAGCTTGAGTTTGAAAGTCAAGATGGGGATTGGGGAGCAGCTAAAATAGTGTTTTGCCCAAGAGGACATTTGTTATGCAAGTTGTCTCTTTTGTGTTGAAGCATTGTAGTCAAGGCCGTAGCTACCAGAAGGGTAGGTAGGGCAGTTGTCCTCCCACGATGGTCATACCAGGGGCATAATTTCATACTCTGAGGATCTTAAAACATAAAAATTAACAGTGTGAATAAATTTACAAAACATTTTAACTCAAAAGGAAACTTTTGACACTTCAGTATCTTTTGTAAATATGTACTTTAGCTAGCCGCATACACTATTACGCGCAGCTAACCAAAGTACAGAATAACCTACACTGTGAGTTGCAGAACTACTCATAATTACTGCCGTCTATACACGATAACACTTGTACATGTTAAAAACATTTATTATGATGACACAAATTAGAAACACTCATGAGATCTTTCAGACGTTGCTGCAGGTCCATCCTCAGATGAAAGAACAGAGCAGAACACAGCAAGCCAATAAATACAGTGGCCTATGGCAGGAAAAGATGCGCAGAGGCCATTACGTTTTAATAAAGGTTTTGAATTAGAGTTCCAAACAGTTAATTATGTAGACACGTGTGAAAAGTCACTATTTAACTTAGGTATGACAGAAGTCCAAGGCTACAGGATACAACAAGGAAGGTCGTCGTTACAATAATATTGTCCAAGAGTGAATATGTGTAAGCCTTTGTTACATGTAATAGAAATTTCTTACCTGGGGTTGTCAGAATTGAGGCATCGTTCCACACAGGGTAATGGGTGCCCCTACAAACCAAACTTGATAGGGCGGTTGACGTGGAGCCTGTTCGAATGTTGTATTTATGTTCCCTCAGTCTAGTGGCGAGCAAACATTGCGTGGAACCGATGTACACCTGATCTTGGTCATGATGGTTAAATGATTTCAGTGTCACACTGTACAAGCCAAATTTTTTCTCCTTTGCCACAGTGTCACGGTCTTTTTCAATAAGTGACGAGATGCTATTAGTTTTGACTCCGAAATCAATATTATGGCTTTTATAGGCATTTTTAAGAATGTGGTTGACATTTGGATAAAAGTTCTCGGTGGTCCAAGCGATGGCTTTTGATCATTCGTCCAAAAGGAGTCCGGGTTCGAATCCCGGTGAGGCATGGATGTTGTGTTTGTCTTACGGCACTGGCTCTTTCCCTTCCCTGGAACCAGTGGCCTTAAACTATAGACGGACGACTGCTTATAGCTCATTAAGTTGCTCATGTTGGTCGTTAAACCTTCAATCCAAAAAAAAAAAAAAAAAAAAAAAAAAAATAAGAGTTCACGAATCCAACAAATTTAAAATGCTTTGAATCTCTTTGTAGTGTAGAAAAAGTATTATTATTATCCTTATATACTGTAGATCCTCAAGTGTATGAATGACATTGTCTGAAACAAAGGATGGAGGTATGTAAAAATATGTGGACATGCCTAACCTGCGTGGCCTTTCTGAATACGCCATAGGAATGAAGAGTTAGTTAGTCATTCGTGCTCTGTCACCGAAAGTTCCTCTGAGCATTTAACCTTGAACGGAATTTTTCCAAGCCCTACCCCAAAAGTGTCTTCTTATTGTTACGTTCATTCACTATCTGAAACACATTCGTTCTGTGGCTGGTTCGTTTTCCATTATGGATTTCTGCGCGTGTTCAGAGATGCAAATGGGCTTATCACTCTTATGAGTGACACTGCTTTGCAGAAAAACTCAAGCACTCCAAAACGGGCGTACAACGTCTAAAGCTTCTTCTTTCAGCAAAGAAGATGTTACTTGTAGTTCGATATCTTTTTACATACTGTACATGTAAAAGCTCAAAGTTGCAAATATCCTAAATAAAGTGTATTAATGGAGAAAAGGGGGGGGGGACTTTTGTTACCCTTCCGCTAGAAGCAGCATTTCTGCAACTGAACACAAAGTATCAAGACATCCAAAATTTATAATACATTTAATCTGTTCTTTACAACGCTGGTCGTTCTTGTCCACTGGTCATTTGACAACGGTGGTAGTTCTCCTCGACTGGCCATTTAGTGACCATTCTGGTAGTTCTTGTTGATTGGTCATTTGGTGACAACGCTGGCCGTTAAGGGATTTGATGCACGTTTAAAAGAGTATTAAGCATGAATTTCAGTTTCTCTGCCATAGCACCAGAAGATCTCGAAGTCCACAACCGTTTTGATTTATATTTCTGAACGGACGATAAGTACAAGAGTAATTGTAAGAGCAACCTCAATTCTCTTAGCAGTAGTCACACCCTTCCTATAGAACTCAAGCATGAAGTTTGGAATTCTACCGGTTGACCTATTCCCAAGTCCCAAGCTGTTATTTCAGAGATATCATATTAAATATATTTCTAACGTGTCAACATACTGTATGTTACCAGTTGGCATAGTCCCAAATCTCAAGCTGGTACTTCAGAGATATCATATTAAATAGATTTCTAACATGTCAACATCTGAAGTCATTCAACTGATACGTCTAAAGTTGTTAATGAGTAATAGCATGTATTTAAGCTTCTCTGCCATAGCACCACCAGATCTCAAAGTCAACAACCGTTTTGATTTATATTACTGAACGGATGATAAATACAAGAGTTATTGTAAGAGCAACCTCAATTCTCTTAGCAGTAGTCACACCCTTCCTATAGAACTCAAGCAAGAATTAAGTGCGGACTTCTACCAGTAGACATATTCCCAAGTCCCAAGCTGTTATTTCAGAGATATCATAATAAAAAGATTTCTAACATGTCAACGTCTGAAGCTATTCAACTGATACGTCTAAAGTTGTTAATTTTCCATTCAATGTGTATTACTGAACCCATGATAAACAGAAGAGATTTGAAGGAGCAACTTCAATTCTCTTAGCAGTAGTCACACCCTACCTATAGAACTCCAGCATAAAGTCCAGAATTCTACCAGTACACGTAGCCTCAAGTCCCAAGCTTTTATTTAAGAGACATCAGATTAAATAAATTTCTAACGTGCCATAATATATTACCAGTAGGCATAGTCCCAAATATATTAAATATATTTCTAACATGTCAACATCTGAAGTCATTCAACTGATACGTCTAAAGTTGTTAAGGAGTATTAGCATGTATTTAAGCTTCTCTGCCATAGCACCACCAGATCTCAAAGTCAACAACCGTTTTGATTTATATTACTGAACGGATGATAAATACAAGAGTAATTGTAAGAGCAACCTCAATTCTCTTAGCAGAAGTCACACCCTTCCTATAGAACTCAAGCAAGAATTAAGTGCGGACTTCTACCAGTAGACATATTCCCAAGTCCCAAGCTGTTATTTCAGAGATATCATAATAAATAGATTTCTAACATGTCAACATCTGAAGTCATTCAACTGATACGTCTAAAGTTGTTAAGGAGTATTAGCATGAATTTAAGTTTCTATGGCATAGCACCAGCAGATCTCACAGTCAACAACCGTTTTGATTTATATTACTGAACGGATGATAAATACAAGAGTAATTGTAAGGGCAACCTCAATTCTCTTAGCAGTAGTCATACCCTTCCTATAGAACTCAAGCATGAAGTCTGGAATTCTGTCAGCAGACATAGCCCCAAGTCCTAAGCTGTTATTTCAGAGATATCATATTAAATAGATTTATAAGGTGCCAACATATCTTACCAGTCGGCATAGCCTCAAATCCCAAGCTGTTATTTTAGAGATACCATATTAAATAGATTATGTCCACGTCTGAAGTCATCCAATTGATACTTCTAAAGTTACTCACTTCCCATTTAATGTGTGTTAATGGTGAAACTGGAAGTCCAGTTTTAAGATGTAGAAGTTGTTTGGCAAACCACGTGATTTCACTTAAGACATATTAATTCCATTAGCGTTACGTCAAAAATTTTACACCTCACCACTCGTTAATAGAGACATGATAACTTGAACGTGCTGTTATGACACCAGCACTAACATCCCCAAAGCTGAACGTTTTGGCGTGAGCCTTCCGAATTTGATATGGCATAGCATCAAAGAGGCTGATGCGTGTAACTGGATTGATCGGGAATTAACAGTTTCGCTTAAGATCCAAATAATGGTGTCCATGATGGGAAAGGAGGAAAAAAGTAAATAAAGAGCGGACAAATAAAGAGTACAAACGGGAGACTTGGGAACTTTTGCTGGGAAGTCGATATGGAAGAAGATAATGAGTGGAGAGGACGAAGTAGTAATAAGACATAAAGTATCTGAGCGTGTGCCTGCCGTCTCGTTTGGGGAAGGACTTCATTAGTTAACAAAAGCCCATCGTCGGATGAGTACTTGGGCTGATCAAGGGTGCCCCACGGGTGCCGTGGCGGGGACGCCGTCATCAGATTAGTCGTCATTAATGGGTAATGCAAATGATGAGTTACTAGCACCGGGTGAGCGGAGAGGGCCGCCTGTTGGGGCTGGCACACAATGTACGATCGCCCGAAGACGACTTAATTCTTCTTCGGGCAGGACTTGATGTGTTCGCCTGCCTCTCTTCTTCTTCTTCTTCTACCTCTGCCGATGCCGAATTAAACGCATAACCGCTGACGGTTCAGTTAGCAGACACTAAAGAGAAAATATGCGATCACGTTTCCATGCATTTTTCCTTCATCCGTTAGGTTTTGTAGCGGCCGATACGTGAGCCTCCCCTCAACCCCCCCTCCCCGCCCATCCTCACTCTCCATCCACCCAAAACTCTTCATCTTCGGGTAAAGATGGTGATAAACAGAAAAAGAGGGGGAAGCTAAAAATTGGCTTTGTTCAAAAGTGAAACGCGTATACGGTTTGTCAATGATTAATGCTGGTATGACATTTATCGTCTTTCATAAATTACTGGCCTCATCAGAACAACAAAGGACAGATAATATGAGAAGTTCGCCTTTTCGTTGTGGCAAGCGACAGATAACACGATTATGGCAGGATATTATTGTAATTGATGGGGGTCTGCTTAATTCCGACACAGCTTTTCCATTACGTGAGCTCGCCTCCTCATTTTCGAAAGGAGCTTTGTTGAGAGGGACGCTACTCTTTAATATGATAAACTTTTTACCCAAGTTTTTTTCTTTCCCGTTACTTCCTTCTTTCCTTTTATTTCTTTTTCTTCTTCTTTTTTTTTCCTTATTATAATTTTTCTCGCTTCATCTGCGTCTCGGCTAATTCTTCGGTGGAAGGTGTTTTTCAGGCAGACACATTTAAATTAGGAGCAAGATAATGAAAATTTGGATAGGTAAGCTGTCATTTTTCTGGCTGTAGAAAGAACCCAAAGTCTTAACGGGCGTGCGGGCCTTAAGACGGTATAATTATCTCCTTGAAGAGTGTGAGAGACTGGGGGGAGGGGGGAGGAGCGTGGAGACGCAATGAAGAAAAGAAAAGAAGAAAAAAAAAGAAGCCAGTTTGATTAAAGTTTGAAATATTCATTAGTTTGCAGCGACCATTATCTGTTGGAGGTAATCAAAACGCATTTGCTTTACCGAGACAGTGGGAAATAGTAAGTAATGCGCCTAATTAGCACGTGTTCGAATGCAGTCTTGGGATCAAGAGAGGGAGAGAACGCAGCAGGAGGAGGGTTTCCAGCACGAAGATATGTGCGTGGTGGGATGAAAGAAGATGTCTTCTTTTGCTTATGAATGCGTCAAGGATCACATGCAGCAAAACGAAAATGAACAAAAAAAGAATGTAAGGAAAGAAAAGAAGAAGGAACGCACTCCGCACATAAAGAGATTTAAAAAAATGCGCGTGTGATCAGCGAAGAAACCGTCTGTAATGCAATTAGGTGGAATAGATGTTTTAGAAGATTAAAAAGAAGCTGGGCAAAAACAACTAATTCTCACCTGGGAGATAAATAGAGAGGAAAAAAAACGCACAAATACCCGATGCTGGTAAAGTAATTCATTAGCGTAGGTTTAAACTCTCAATAATCGAACGCCATATATATGTGTACGTGTGTGCATGTCGTTACTCCTTTTTTTATGTTTTTGTTTTTGCTTTTGGTAAGATCCCATAATCTAACCAGTAGGGCTTAAGGTGGCGTAGAAGAAAATAATGTTTTTCTTTCTCCTTAAGAATGAAATATTTATTTACAAAGTGGTTACATGAGGATCGTAACGTGATATTGTTTCTTATAATCCCCCAGAAAAATATTCTCATAAAAATGACAATCTGTACGGTGATAGGTTTATTTATCAAAGCTTATTGTGGTTGGTTCTCGTGTAAAAAAACAAATGTTTTTTTTCAATGTCGTAAAAGTGAAGAACATAAAAAAGTACAGCTAGTTGTAGAGGTTTGGTTTGGATAGTTTAGCGATCCCTATGAGCAATGAAGAAAAGGCGTCGCTTAGAATTTAGAATTGCGCGGTGGCTGAATGACCTAGGGAGCAGCTCAAGTAGTAGAGAGCGTCGTTCTTTCCCCCAGCTAACCTCCAGCCAACGTTCAACCAACAATGAACAGTCTAATTTGAAATTTGTTATTCCACGTATATTGATGGAAAATTAGTTGTGATGAGTGCGCACAAATCCTATTGAAGAAACTGATTTAGTTAAATGTGCATTCCTACGAAGATATATTTAAAAGTCATAGATTGAAACTTAAGATAAAATTAATTTTTTCATTGGTTGCAACTATCTACCATCAGTTGGCAAGACGTTGGGAAGACATTATTTCGCATACGGCAGCCCAATGCATGTGTTCAACCATGGAAGCTCCTAGGTCCTAATACTTCGTTCCTTGGGTTCAGATTTCGAGTTAGACGCAGATCTTAAGAGGCTGAGCTCTCTTAACATCCCTCTCCAACGCAATTACAACGATCTCACAATGTAGCCGACTTCAAACGAGATCTCTGTAACATCGTAAGCATCACTCTTATATGTCTCGTTAGCTTACGAACTTCAAAATTCAAGTTAGTCTGCCACAAAAACATTGAGCAAGGGAGAAAATGTATTGTTAAGATCAGAAAATGGTTAAGGCGAATGAACTAAGCTGGTTTACGTAAGATAACAGGAACCGAAAAAGAAAGTTAAGTTAGAGAATACGTTACAACTCCTACTATCGCGGTTCGAATTTTGAATGAGACGCATATATTGCGGCAGTTCTCGCCTTTCTGACTCGTCCCGTCCCCTAGAGACAGTGGTTCTAATTTAGGGATGGAAGACTTCTCCAAAATATTATTGAAGAACCTTACGCCAAAGTTAATCATGTGAAAATTTTATTCTTTTACAGAACTAAGGCCTGAAATGTCTCACGATCACACTCGCCCAAAACACGGAATTGCCATGTGACAGTGTTTAATGATCTTTTCCGATTTATACGAAAATGCGTAACACAAGTAAGCAAATAAATAAGTAACAATTATTCTTTTCTCTTGACTCTGTTCCTACGTAGAGGTAAAGAACAAATTTCAGTTCATTATACGTAGTGCGATCAAAAAGTTCCGAGTTTCGTATGTAGCGCACCAACAGATGGCAGTACGCGGATATGCGACAAGCGGTCGAGAGCGGGGACCTTCATGAGTCATTGTGCCAAATGGCGTCGTTCTGTGAACATCAGGAGCTGTGCTACACGATGTTTGGTGACCACGGACAGAACACAGCTGCGATTTCGGTATGGACTACAAAATAGAGCAGAGAGCGAACATCAAATTCTGCGTCAAATTCGGCAAATCGGGAACGGAGACGTATGAAATGTTGTGGCAGGCTTATGGCAATGAAGCAATGAGTCGTGCGAGGCGTTTTGAGTGGCACTTGTGCTTCAAGAGCGTCAGAACGGTACTGGAAAACGACGAGAGCTCAGGGCGACCGTACACGAGCAAAACCCCCGAAAATGTGGAATTTTTTTTTTTAGGGAACTGGTGCATGAGGATCATCGGAGAACCATTCAAGACATTGCTACCATCGTCAATGTGTCATACGGAACAGTGCAAGAAATTCTGACGTCGGTTTTGAACATACACGGCATTGTTGTAAAGTTTGTGCCAATGATTCTGAACCCCGAACAGAAGGCGCTCCGAGTCGAACTCTGTTAAAATCTTCGTCAGCAGGTGGTGAATGATCCAACGTTCCTGTCGCGGGTCATCACTGGGGACGAGACTTGGGTCCACAGTTACGACCCGGAGACCAAACAACAGTCGTCGCAGATGAAGCTGAAGCTCAAGGGTCGCCGTTTTGAAACCGTGAACGAGATCCAGCGCAAATCGCAAACGGTGCTCCACACGATTCGCGAACAGGACGTGCGTAGTTCTGTGCAAACAACTGTAATACAAAAAACTTATCCTCATTGGTATAAAGATTTCATTCATTGAACTCGTATTTCTTTCAATTCTGTTGTTAATATACATGTATCAGAACTATTGCTATAGCTGAGAAAATTGGCCTCAAGTTGTCTGGAATTGCTGCTTTCCCGTCATCCACTTTTTATAAATCAAAACCGCGAAAATGGTTTCCAAATACACTATATTGACAAAAGTCACCGGGCACCTAGAAGAGAAACACAAAATAACATTTATTGGCATACATTAACACGGTGTCGGTCCATCTTTGGCCTTAATGCATGCACTGACCATTCGAGACATGCTTTCGACAAGGTTTTGGAACACAGCGATAGGTATGCGCTTCCATTAAGTACATAATGCTGCCGTTAACTGTTGCTTAGTAGTGGTCCTTGGTTCCAAACATCTTATGGGGAGCTCTAATTTATCCCATAGGTGCTCTATATGGGATTAAGATCAGGGCCCTGTGTTGGCCTGTCCGCACACGATACGGAATTATCGTCAAACCACGCCATAACAGTCCTTGCTTTATGGGACGTAAGTCGTGTCTGTTTTGAGCTCCGTGTTTCGCCGTCTACTGAGTGTGTTTTGTGTGCTCTGTCGTTTAACTTTTGTGCGTGCCTTCAAGACGAAGGTTGTATCTTTCATTTAAGACATCTCCCGAGTCGGTGAGTACTATTTTCAATTAGCTATCAGCACTTTATTTTCTCGACCAGTTGGTCGTTTTTACTAAATTAGGCCTCGCCATCGGCGATGGCGAATGCTGATAAGATCAGCATTCCCGCTCTCGTCACAGCTTCTCCTACTACGTCGATCCTTATCTCTGACGGAGCAAACCAATCAGCGTCCGTCCTTGATGATAGGGAATATCGTCCTCCTCCTGATGCCTATTGCTCTTCTTCTTCTACGCTTCAACTCTCTGACTCCACCACCCCTTCTGGTGGTGAGGCTATGACGTTCGTTCCTGATGCTGCCGATGACGTAATGGATTTCTCTGAGGGCGTTGCTTCTCTGCCCTCGGTAGCCTTGCCCAGCGTTGTGTCAGCTCCTTCATCCAGCGCTGCACCTCTGACTTCCAATGGAGGATTGCCTTCCCGCTCTTATTCTAGCGTTACCTCAGGTGCGTCCCTTCCGACGCAATCGACTCGCCTTCCCCTTGCAGATGCCCATGTCCAGATACATGGTGACTCACTTCAATTGGACGTTCCGCACTTCTCACCCGCTGCGCAGGAACTTCACTCCACCCGCGAGTTGGGAGTGTGCCTAGATGCTCTTCCGAATACACCGCTGAAAGTCTATTGTGATGCGCTCCTTGCTTTTCTTCCAGCCGGAGCCATTACTCCCCTCACCCGCCGGCCGCGGACGGTGATTGTTTATTTCACATCCAAAGAGCATGCAGACACGCTTCTAAACTTTGGTCTTGACCTGGGAGACCACCACCTGGAAGCTGAACCGATTGCCAGGCGCCCTGTTCAGGTCTCCTTGCATCCGGTGCCCCCGAAATCTCGGATGCGATGATATGTACTGCACTTAGTAAGTGTGGTAAGATTGTTGGTCCTGTTATGACACATTCAGCTGCGCCCAAGGATTTTGCAAATAAGAATGTTCGTAGTTTTCGCCGGAGTGTTCGACTCATCTTTCCATCAGAGGAGCATCTCCGTAAGTTCCCACGGATCCTAAACGTCCGATGTGGGCAGCTCTCCTACAGAATTGACATGCTAACATCAGAACACTGTGCTAATTGCAAAGAACTACTTGGGCATCAGCGTGCTCGATGCCCCAACAACGAGTATCCAGCTCCCACGGCTTCTACAGTGCCTACCGCCTCTAAGCAGCCCCCTGCTGCATCTCGCTCTCGACCTGCACCGTCTTCAAATGTGCCAACTGCCCCAGGACCGAGTTACACAAAAAGTGTATCTACAGCCTCTCGTCCACGAGCGTCTTTTGATGCTGATCTCACCTCCCACCTTCAATTTCCAGTGCTCACCTCACCTATTACTCCTCATCCCGTGGCAACATCGGGAGACTTCGCCGCTGGTTTCCCACCAGTCTTCACTGTTGGTGTCTCCGAGTGTGACGGCGGTGCCTATAACTCCTCTGACTCTGCGTCAGCTTCCCGAGCATCGTCGCTCCCTGGAAAACGAATTTCTGGCACTCGTACAGGTACCCGACGTAAGAGGAAGAAGAAGAAGAAGAAATCTTCCTCTGCGGATGGGCAATCGTTCCGTACTACCAAATCTTCAGGAGATATTTCTCCCTCTCCTGCGCCAACAGAAATTGAAAGGGACACTGATGATGATGGGTCTCCGCCTTCGTTTGAGGTCTTTTCAAGTGTACTCTCCAAATGTGGTGCTCCTTCAGAACCTCTCAATCTTGGAGATTACTAACAGTTTTGCACATACACCACGAACTTGTAGTCGACGTATGACTACCTCCGAGAGCGCGAAGACATTCTTCCCGCGCTGCTCCTGCAAGCCGGATGCATTGCTAAGTACCTTCGTGGGTTTGTACATGACCCCCTGCACCACTCATGGACCTTTGGCTGCTTAAACCGATTACAACAACTCCTGAAAGTTGCTCCGCGACTCCTCCAACCAACGACTGACCAGTTCATTCAAGGTCACGACCCTTAATTGCAGAGGGTTCGCTAGCCCCCTAGCGAATGCTCTTGTAATGGAAGACCTCTCGCCCCTCGGGGCCGATCTGTTACTACTACAAGAAACAAACTGCCATTCATCCACTCTGTTTACTCGCTGGCGTGCTAGCGATTATGTATTCCATCATGCTTTCCGCTACTCATCTCATGGTGGACTTGCTATCGGAATACATCAACATTACCGATCCACCCTCACTGCACTCTCAGTGCAGAACTTATGCCGATATTTACTCCAGCAAGTCTCCTTCACAGTTGGCGGAGCTCGATTTCACATCTTTAATGTGTATATTCCATGCACCTCTATTCATTTATCCATCTTGTTCACCAAACTCCGTCAAGCTCTCTCGAAAGTCTCACCTTCGGATCGTGTGCTCTTGGGTGGAGACTTCAATTGCACCCATGACCCGGCTCTGGATCGCTCTCCTTCGTCACGAGAGCGTCGGACGGATCTCATCGCACTACTTCATGACCTTGTTGCTCATTTTTCCTTCACCGATGCTTATAGGCACCTACATCCACAAGAGACCTCACACACGTGGCGCTCGTCTGGGAGTCAGCTTCCATCAACTGCACGCTTGGATCGGGTTTACGTTTCCACACCGATTCTTGCGTCTATTACCGAGTTGCAACATCAACCTACTGCTTCCTCAGACCACTGCACGGTCACCCTCACAGTGTTTGTTGCGGCGTCACTCCCTCGGACTGTACGTCCGTGGACATTTGACTCCAATCTCCTCACTGATCCTGAATTTTGTGCCTCTGTCCGTTCTTTCCTCGCTGCTCGTCGCGCAGGGTTGCATTCCGCACCCTGTACCTTGACGTATTGGCTTCGTGTCAAGCATCAGCTCCTCTTACATATCAAGCAACTTTCCTTCACCATGAAGACTTCTAGTCAGATGCACCTCGATCACGCCAGGCAGATGCTCACACTGATTGGGTTATCAGATCCGCTTTTTCCAGCATATCAGGCGGAGCTCCAGGCTTTGCTGAAACCTCTTGCGCAGCAAGCACTTTTACGTCTGCGCATTAAACATCTCAATCTGGAGGAATGCACCTATGATTTTCTAACATCAATGGAATCTGCACGTAAGTCTTCTACCTCGCTTCGTCATCTTTGCTTCCCCTCTGGCGAAATCACATCCGATTCGGCAGCGATTTGCTCTCACGTTCGTCAGTTCTATACCACCAAGTTCAGTGAAACTCCTCCCCCTTCTCCCTCTGCTCTCCCCCATCTTCTCAATAACCTGCCTCAAGTTCCGTCTCATCTTGCTCACACCCTGTCTCTTTCACCCACATCCACGGAGGTGTCCGACACCTTCTCTTCCCTTAACCCCCATGCCGCTCCGGGTCCGGACGGCCTCTCTTTTCCTTTTTACCGTGCGTTCTTGCCTCTTTTGTAGCCTTTTCTCCTCTCCGCTTTTTCTGCTGCATTTAACTGCTCCCACCTCCCGAGGAGTTTCACGGACGCACATGTGGTCCTATTTCCCAAGAAGGGTGACCCTCTTGACTTGGGAAATTGGCGCCCCATTTCTCTTCTCAATCAAGATTATAAACTCTATACTAAGCTTCTTTCCCGTCGACTAAACTCTGTCCTCCCTCACATCCTTGCTGACTCTCAAACCTATACTGTTCCTGGCCGTTCTTTTTCCTCCAATTTTCAACTTCTTCGCGATCTCATTCATCTTGCCAAGACTCATTCTGAACCTCTTGCTCTCCTTTCCTTAGACCTCCGTTCCGCTTTCGATAATATCTCACACGCCTATTTAACACAAACCCTGCTACACTTTGGCTTTCCTCCACAATTTGTCTCCGTTCTTCTCTCCCTCTACCGGGAGGCCGTTTTCCATGTCAAGACGGCATCTTTTCTCACAGCACATGTTCCCTTCAAGCGGGGAGTTCGTCAGGGCTGCCCGCTTTCTGGTCAACTGTTTGCGATTGCCGTCGAGCCTTTTCTACGCTCTCTACAAACATCTCTCCTAGCACAACTTCCACCACCAGTTGCCAGCTCACGGCATCACTCAGTCATTTACTCTGCTTATGCAGAGGACATCACCGTCTGCATTCGTAGCGACTCACAGTTCCAACTGCTTCGTCGTTTGTTCTCCGCATATGCTTCATGTTCTGCAGCTGAACTGAATACGTCTAAGAGCACTGGATTGTGGTGCGGGTCGTGGTCCAATCTAATGGATGCTCCATGGGGGGCCACATGGTCATCCAGTACCCAACGCTTCCTGGGTGTGCACTTAGGCGCACCACAAGCTACATCCAGTGCAACTCGCTCGGAACTCCATCCTCGCCTCCTCCGCACAGCTGCATTCTGGTGTCGTGCGCAGTTCTTTACGTCCTACTACCAGCGTGCAAATCTCACCAGGACTACACCTTCTGTCCATCTGCAAGCATTCTTGGATTGCATCTACGACCCCGCTTTTCTGTCTCCAGGAGATTACACGCTGCCTTACTCGAGTAATGTGGGCGGGTCATCACTGGATTAACGTCCACAAGTTCTGTGCTCCTCCCTCCTATGGTGGTGCTGGCCTACCTGATGTCCCGCTGTGCTACAAAGCAAGCCGAGTGATCAACTTCATTCACCTTTTCATGGCTCCAGTGGCTGCAGTTCAGGTACGTGACGTGCTTGCCTCCTTGCGTAACCCACATTTTTCATTTCTTTCTTTAGTTCTCATGGATTGCTGTCCTTCCCCCCCCTCCAAACTCCCACCTGCATATTCTGAAGCCCTCACTCACCTTCGCTCTCTCCCCCTCATTCGCTCCCCTCCCTCTTCAACTCTAGAGCTTCTTTCTGAACCCCTCTTCTTCAACTCCCTTGTTCATTTCCCCATCTCCCCTGTTTTTCATTCCCCTCTTGGCTCCGAGCAGGTGTAGTAACTGTACAAGACCTCACTAACTCGGATTTTTCCTGGCGCCCTTTCTCTGGCCTCCCCCTGCTATTCTCTCGTCCCCATCCGCCCATTTGGTCTATGACTCTCTTCTAACTGCACTTCTTTCGCTTTTCCCTGATCTTGTCTCCCTCACCGGTCTCGTCTCTGTCTTTTCTGCCCCTCTTCCGCTGCCGTTTTCCCTCCGACTCACAAACTCGGTTCTTCCTCTCTCCTCTCTCTCCTCTAAATCTCTTTATCGTTTTCTAGTGCACCTTGCCACCCCATCACCGCTTTCTATTCTGGAGGTTCCCCCTGCTTCTCCTCCTCTTGTCTGGGCCGCTGCCTGCTCACCCTTATCTGCCCCTCTTGAAATTAATACCCACTGGCTGTTTTTGCATAATCGCCTCCCTGTTCCGTATTTTCTCTTTCGCATGTCCCTTCTGTGCTCCTTCTGGGCACATGAGGCAGACGTTCCTCACGTCTACCTTTACTGTCCCATCCTGATGCCTCTCGTCCACCAGGCTTTCCGGATTGCCAGTCGCTCTTGTTCTCAAGATCTTCCGTTCACTGCCTACAGACATCTTCTTCTGCGGGCTCATCCACCTACGCCTCTTCCGTCAGTATGTGCCTATCTTTTCGTGCTGGTTAAACACGTTATTTACGTATACTTTCAACAACTCCGCAGCGTTTCCTCGCCGGTCTCTTTACACCAGGCCAGCGCAGCACTTTTGTGCCATTTTCAAGATCGATTGCTTTCTCGACTCCGCCTGGAGTACCAGTCGGCTTCTTCCAGTCGTCGAGAAGCCACCTTCTATGCTACCTGGGCGCCGGTCGCTCCATGGTTTGCGGTTGATTCTGGATTGCTACGCCTATCAGTACCCTAGGACATTCTACACCTCCTTTGCTGAGTTCCGTGGCACCCTGGTGCCCCTCCTCCACTCTACGACTCGTGCAATCCACACTACAGTTGAATTGTGAATGCTAATGCCATCTCAGTGTATTTTCATGCTTACTCGTGTACATTACTTACTTTCACCCCGCTTGTATTATGTTGCTTTGGTGCCCTCGTTAAATAACTTGCACAATTGTGCACGCTGTGTTTTTATCTCATGTATGTAATGTTTTACCTTCACGGCGGTGTTTTTGCTGTTCTTTATCTAATTGTGTACTATTGTTTCGCCTGTGTTATCCTGTAAATTATGCCCAGCCAATGTCATGTGACACGATGTGTTTCTCTCTGTCACTTCTGCAATTTTTATTCAATAAGCTTTGCTTGCAGCATTTGTTATTCATCTTCATTGTCATTGCAGTGTATATACCATCATGTTTTAACAGTTTTGTATTATTTCCCAGTGAGACGCCGAATACTGTACGTCTCCCTCTTATGTTTTCTTATGATAAATTAGAATAAAGCGATTTTGAAACCTTGCTTTATGGGACGTAAGTCGTGTCTGTTTTGAGCTCCGTGTTTCGCCGTCTACTGAGTGTGTTTTGTGTGCTCTGTCGTTTAACTTTTGTGCGTGCCTTCAAGACGAAGGTTGTATCTTTCATTTAAGACATCTCCCGAGTCGGTGAGTACTATTTTCAGTTAGCTATCGGCATTTTATTTTCTCCACCAGTTGGTCGTGTTTACTAATTT
This sequence comes from Macrothele yani, assembly GCA_039090855.1. Classification (NCBI taxonomy): domain Eukaryota; kingdom Metazoa; phylum Arthropoda; class Arachnida; order Araneae; family Macrothelidae; genus Macrothele; species Macrothele yani. The sequence continues at coordinate 15,360,183 of CM077029.1, read as the reverse complement.
AGGCCTCGCCATCGGCGATGGTGACTGTTGATAAGAGCAACGTTCCCGGTCTCGTCACAGCTTCTCCCACTACGTCGATCATTATCTCTGACGGTGCAAGCCAATCAGCGTCCGTCCTTAATGACAAGGAATATCGTCCTCCTCCTCCTGTTGCCTATTGCTCTTCTTCTTCTACTCTTCGACTATCTGACTCCACCCCTCTTGGTGGTGATGCTACGTCGTTCGTTTCTGATGCTGCCGATGACGTAATGGATATATCTGAGAGCGTTGCTTCTCTGCCCTCGGTAACCTTGCCCAGCGTTGTGTCAGCTCCTTCATCCAGCGCTGCACCTCTGACTTCCAATGGAGGATTGCCTTCCCGCTCTTATTCTAGCGTTACCTCAGGTGCGTCCCTACCGACGCAATCGACTCGCCTTCCCCTTGCAGATGCCCATGTCCAGATACATGGTGACTCACTTCAATTGGACGTTCCGCACTTCTCACCCGCTGCGCAGGAACTTCACTCCACCCGCGAGTTGGGAGTGTGCCTAGATGCTCTTCCGAATACACCGTTGAAGGTCTATTGTGATACGCTCCTTGCTTTTCTTCCAGCCGGAGCCATTACTCCCCTCACCCGCCGGCCGCGGACGGTGATTGTTTATTTCACATCCAAAGAGCATGCAGACACGCTTCTAAACTTTGGTCTTGACCTGGGAGACCACCACCTGGAAGCTGAACAGATCGCCAGGCGCCCTGTTCAGGTCTCCTTGCATCCGGTGCCCCCCGAAATCTCGGATGCGATGATATGTACTGCACTTAGTAAGTGTGGTAAGATTTTTGGTCCTGTTATCACACATTCAGCGCCCAAGGATCCTGCAAATAAGAATGTTCGTAGTTTTCGCCGGAGTGTTCGACTCATCTTTCCATCAGAGGAGCATCTCCGTAAGTTCCCACGGATCTTAAACGTCCGATGTGGGCAGCTCTCCTACAGAATTGACATGCTAACATCAGAACACTGTGCTAATTGCAAAGAACTTGGGCATCAGCGTGCTCGATGCCCCAACAACGAGTATCCAGCTCCCACGGCTTCTACAGTGCCTACCGCCTCTAAGCAGCCTCCCGCTACATATCGCTCTCGACCTGCACCGTCTTCTAGTGTGCCAACTGCCCCTGGGCCGAGTTACACAAAAAGTATATCTAAAGCCTCTTGTCAACGAGCGTCTTTTGATGCTGACCTCACCTCACCTATTACTCCTGATCACCTGGCAACATCAGGAGACCTCGCCGCTTGTTTCCCACCAGTCTTCACTGTTGGTGTCTCCGAGTGTGACGGCGGCGCCGATAACTCCTCTGACTCTGCGTCAGCTTCCCGAGCATCGTCGCTCCCTGGAAAACGCATTTCTGGCACTCGTACAGGTACCCGACGTAAGAAGGAAAAAAAGAAATCTTCCTCTGCGGATGGGCAACCGTTCCGTGCTACCAAATCTTCAGGAGATTTTTCTCCCTCTCCTGCGCCAACAGAAATTGAAAAGGACATTGATGATGATGGGTCTCCGCCTTCGTTTGAGGTCTTTTCAAGTGTACTCTCCAAATGTGGTGCTCCTTCATTACTATCAGTTTTGCACCCATACCACGAACCTGGAGTCGACGTATGACTACCTCCGTGAGCGCGAAGACATTCTTCCCGCGCTGCTCCTGCAAGCCGGATGCATTGCTAAATACCTTCGTCGGTTTGTACATGACCCCCTGCACCACTCATGGACCCTTGGCTGCGTAAACCGATTACAACAACTCCTGAAAGTTGCTCCGCGACTCCTCCAATCAACGACTGACCAGTTAATTCAAGGTCACGACCCTTAATAGCAGAGGTTTCGCTAGCCCTCTAGCGAATGCTCTTGTAATGGAAGACCTCTCGCCCCTCGGGGCCGATCTGTTACTACTGCAAGAAACAAACTGCCATTCCTCCACTCTGTTTACTCGCTGGCGTGCTAGCGATTATGTATTCCATCATGCATTTCGCTATTCATCTCATGATGGGCTTGCTATCGGAATACATCAGCAGTTCCGATCCACCCTCACTGCACTCTCAGTGCAGAACTTATGCCGGGATTTACTGCAGCAAGTCTCCTTCACAGAGCTCGATTTCACATCTTTAATGTGTGTATTCTGTGCACCTCTATTCATTTATCCATCTTGTTCACCAAACTCCGTCAAGCTCTCTCGAAAGTCTCGCCTTCGGATCGTGTGCTCTTGGGTGGAGACTTCAATTGCACCCTTGACCCGGCACTGGATCGCTCTCCTTCGTCTCGAGAGCGTCGGACGGATCTCGTCGCACTACTCCATGACCTTGTTGCTGATTTCTCCTTCACCGATGCTTATAGGCGCCTACATCCACAAGAGACCTCACACACGTGGCGCTCGTCTGGGAGTCAGCTTCCATCGACTGCACGCTTGGATTGGGTTTACGTTTCCACGCCGCTTCTTGCGTCTATTACCGAGTTGCGACATCAACCTACTGCTTCCTCAGACCACCGCACAGTCACCCTCACAGTGTTTGTTGCGGCGTCACTCCCTAGGACTGTTCGTCCGTGGACGTTTGACTCCAATCTCCTCACTGATCCTGACTTTTGTGCCTCTGTCCGTTCTTTCCTCGCTGCTCGTCGCGCAGGGTTGCATTCCGCACCCTGTACCTTGACGTATTGGCTTCGTGTCAAGCATCAGCTCCTCTTACATATCAAGCAAATTTCCTTCACCATGACGACTTCTAGTCAGATGCGCCTCGATCACGCCAGGCAGATGTTCGCACTGATTGGGTTGTCAGATCCGCTGTTTCCAGCATATCAGGCGGAGCTCCAGGCTTTGCTGAAACCTCTTGCGCAGCAAGCACTTTTACGTCTGCGTATTAAACATCTCAATCCGGAGGAATGCACCTATGATTTTCTAACATCAATGGAATCTGCACGTAAATAAATCTGCATCAATGGAATCTGCACCTCGCTTCGTCGTCTTCGCCTCCCCTCTGGCGAAATCACATCCGATTCGGCAGCGATTTGCTCTCACGTTGGTCAGTTCTATACCACCAAGTTCAGTGAAACTCCTCCCCCTTCTCCCTCTGCTCTCCCTCATCTTCTCAATAACCTGCCTCAAGTTCCGTCTCATCTTGCTCACACCCTGTCTCTCTAGCCCACATCTACGGAGGTGTCCGACACCTTCTCTTCCCTTAACCCCCATGCCGCTCCGGGTCCGGACGGCCTCTTTTCCTTTTTATCGTGCGTTCTTGCCTCTTCTGTTGCCTTTTCTCCTCTCCGCTTTTTCTGCTGCATTTAACAGCTTCCCCCTCCCGAGGAGTTTCACGAACGCACATGTGGTTCTATTTCCCAAGAAGGTTGACCCTCTGGACTTGGGAAATTGGCGCCCCATTTCTCTTCTCAATCAAGATTATAAACTCTATACTAAGCTTCTTTCCCGTCGACTAAACTCTGTCCTTCCTCACATCCTTGCTGACTCTCAAACCTATACTGTTCCTGGCCGTTCTCTTTCTTCCAATGTTCAACTTCTTCGCGATCTCATTCATCTTGCCAAGACTCATTCTGAACCTCTTGCTCTCCTTTCCTTAGACCTCCGTTCCGCTTTCGATAATATCTCACACGCCTATTTAACACAAACCCTGCTACACTTTGGCTTTCCTCCACAATTTGTCTCCGTTCTTCTCTCCCTCTACCGGGAGGCCGCTTTCCATGTCAAGACGGCATCTTTTCTCACAGCACATGTTCCCTTCAAGCGGGGAGTTCGTCAGGGCTGCCCGCTTTCTGGTCAACAGTTTGCGATTGCCGTCGAGCCTTTTCTACGCTCTCTGCAAACATCTCTCCTAGCACAACTTCCACCAACAGGTGCCAGCTCACGGCATCACTCAGTCATTTACTCTGCCTATGCAGATGACATTACCGTCTGCATTCGTAGCGACTCACAGTTCCAACTGCTTCGTCGTTTGTTCTCCGCATATGCTTCATGTTCTGCAGCTGAACTGAATACGTCTAAGAGCACTGGATTGTGGTGCGGGTCGTGGTCCAATCGCATGGATGCTCCATGGGGGGCCACATGGTCATCCACTACCCAACGCTTCCTGGGTGTTCACTTAGGCTCACCACAAGCTACATCCAGTGCAACTCGCGCGGAACTCCATCCTCGCCTCCTCCGCACAGCTGCGTTCTGGTGTCGTGCGCAGTTCTGTACGTCCTACTACCAGCGTGCAAATCTCACCAGGACATACCTTCTGTCCATCTGCAAGCATTCTTGGATTGCATCTACGACCCCGCTTTTCTGTCTCCAGGAGGTTACATGCTGCCTTACTCGAGTAATGTGGGCGGGTCATCACTGGATTAACGTCCAAAAGCTCTGTGCTCCTCCCTCCTATGGTGGTGCTGGCCTACCTGATGTCTCGCTGTGCTACAAAGCAAGCCGAGGGATGAACTTCATTCACCTTTTCACGGCTCCAATGGCTTCCGCAGTTCAGGTACGTGACGTTCTTGCCTCCTTGCGTAACCCACATTTTTCCTTTCTTTCTTTAGTTCTCATGGATTGCTGTCCTTTCCCCCCTTCCAAACTCCCACCTTCATATTCTGAAGCCCTCTCTTAGCTTCGCTCTCTCCCCCTCATTCGCTCCCCTCCCTCTTCAACTCTAGAGCTTCTTTCTGAACCCCTCTTCTTCAACTCCCTTGTTCATCCCCACCATCTCTCCTGCTTTTCATTCCCCTCTTGGCTCCGAGCAGGTGTAGTAACCGTACAAGACCTCACTAACTCGGATCTGTCCTGGCGCTCTTTCTCTGGCCTCCCCCTGCTATTCTCTCGTCCCCATCCGCCCATTTGGTCTATGACTCTCTGCTAACTGCACTTCTTTCGCTTTTCCCTGATCTTGGTACCCCCACCGGTCTCGTCTCTGTCTTTTCTGCCCCTCTTCCGCTGCCGTTTTTCCTCCGACTCTCAGACCCGGTTCTTCCTCTCTCCTCTCTCTCCTCTAAATCTCTTCATCGTTTTCTAGTGCACCTTGCCACCCCTTCACCGCTTTCTATTTTCGGGGTTGCCCCTGCTTCTCTTCCTCTTGTCTGGGCCGCTGCCTGCTCACCCTTATCTGCCCCTCTTGAAATTAATACCCACTGGCTGTTTTTGCATAATCGCCTCCCTGTTCCGTATTTTCTCTTTCGCATGTCCCTTCTGTGCTCCTTCTGGGCACATGAGGCAGACGTTTCTCACGTCTACCTTTACTGTCCCATCCTGATGCCTCTCGTCCACCAGGCTTTCCGGATTGCCAGTCGCTCTTGTTCTCAAGATCTTCCGTTCACTGCCTACAGACATCTTCTTCTGCGGGCTCATCCACCTACGCCTCTTCCGTCAGTATGTGCCTATCTTTTCGTGCTGGTTAAACACGTTATTTACGTATACCTTCAACAACTCCGCAGCGTTTCCTCGCCGGTCTCTTTACACCAGGCTAGAGCCGCACTTTTGTGCCATTTTCAAGATCGATTGCTTTCTCGACTCCGCCTGGAGTACCAGTCGGCTTCTGCCAGTCGTTGAGAAGCCACCTTCTATGCTACCTGGGCGCCGGTCGCTCCATGGTTCGCGGTTGATTCTGGACTGCTACCCCTATCAGTACCCTAGGACATTCTACACCTCCTTTGCTGAGTTCCGTGGCACCATGGTGCCCCTCCTCCACTCTACGACTCGTCTCCATGTATATCATGTGATCGAGCTACAGCCTGTGCTGTAATACCCAAGTTTTTGTTTTTTCGTTTTCAGTGTGCATATCATTGTGATCTTGTCATTTGAATTGTTGTTTTTCGTGTCATACTACGCTTTACCATATTTACATTGTGATCAGTGTGCCCTCTGATTCCGTGACCTCCCGTCACTTTTATGTACTTGGGGCTGTACCCTGGTCACCTTAAGTGCTTTCTGTCTATGCACCTAGTGTATTACACCGTGTTCCTGTAGTGTGTTTTACTTTGAGATGTCATTTGGTGTACGTCTCTATCTCTCATTTGTTATATTTGCCGCACTCACACACCTTCTTAGTGTTTAGCCATTTCCTTGCACCTGTTTGATTTTTATACAGTTCTATACTTCCGCATTGTGTACATACTATTTTCGTGCTTTCACATTGTGTTGATGCTTTGATCGTGCACGTACAAATTTATGATAAATTCTGTCATATGTCAGAACCCATGGCTTGTCCTGTGCTTTCACTTTATGCATATACTCATAACATCCCTGAGTGCACTCATGGTTTATCGTGTGCTTTTTACTGTACTTGCAACATTTCTTGCGCTGTATCATGTCTTCACATTGTGTACTTTATTTGGTCATCCCTGTGTATAATATGGTTCATCATGTCTTGTTAATGTACCAGTTACATCTATTGCGTCGTACAGTGCTTTCATTTTACGTTAATTCCTCTTGTCATCCCAGTGTGCATTCCTAGTTTTGCTCTGTGATCTTACTGTTCCTTCTGCATTTTTTTTTTCGTGCAATCCACGCTACCGTTGAATTGTGAATGCTAATGTCATCTCAGTATATTTTCAAGCTTACTCGTGTACATTAATTACCTTCACCCCGCCTGTATTATGTTGCTTTGGTGCCCTCGTTAAATAACTTGCACAATTGTGCACGCTGTGTATTTATCTCATGTATGTAATGTTTTACCTTCACGGCGGTGTTTGTGCTGTTCTTTTTCTATTGTGTACTATTGTTTCGCCTGTGTTATCCTGTAAATCATGCCCAGCCAATGTCATGTGACACGATGTGTTTCTCTCTGTCACTTCTCCTGCAATTTTTATGCAATAAGCTTTGCTTGCAGCATTTGTTATTCATCCCCATTGTCATTGCAGTGTATATACCATCATGTTTTAACAGTTTGTATTATTTCCCAGTGAGACGCCCAACACTGTACGTCTTCCTCTTATGTTTTCTTATGATTAATAATAATAAAGCGATTTTGAAACCTTGCTTTATGGCTCGGTGCATTATCCTGCTAGTACCAACAAGACTCGGTTGCGTAGTATTGCCACATAGCTGGTAGGGCCACCCCGGTGGCGCAGTGGTCTAAGAGCTGGCTTATGACCATTCGTCCGAGAAAGGGCCCGGGCTTGGATCCCGGTGAGGCATGGATGTCGTGTTTGTCTAATGGCACTGGCTCTCTCCCTTCTCGGGAACCAGTGGTCCTAAATTAGGGACAGGCGACTGCTTATAGCCCATTGAGTTGCTCAGGATGGTTTTTAAACCTTCAATCAAAAGAAAAAAAAAGAGTTGGTAGGATCGAGGTACACGTGCTGGTTAACAGGTTTGTCCGAGATAACCGATGGGCCCGGACCATACCACGAAAAACACCACCATACGAGTATATTCCCAAGTCCAATCTTGACCGTAGGAACAGTACGCTGTAGTAAATAGCGCCCCTCCCCCGGATGCCTCCATACCCACACATGGCCATCAGACTGATGTATCGTGTATCTGTATTCATCAGTCCATAGGACCAATTTCAATTGATCTACGGTCCACGATAAATGTTCTTTACACCATGCTAAACGACGAGTAGCATTCCGAGTGGATATGTAAGGCTTATGAGCAGCCGTACGACCACGGAAACCCATGGAATGAAGTTCTCAAAGAATGGTACGTGTACATACCGAATTTCCAGAATTTTTACTCACCTGTACACTGAGGTCTTGTGCAGTACTCCATCGATTAGCTGTAACGACTCTCCTGCGGCTTCCAGGTCCTCTATCACTGATTTTCTTTGGTCTGCCGGTACATTTTGCTGCTTCAGGCACGCCATGTGTCTTCCACTTATTCTGTATATCCCAAAGAGTTGACTTGGGTATGCTTAAACGCTTCTCGGTTTCTCTTATGGACAACGCACTAATATAACACCCAACAATCTTTCCTTTCTCAAAGTCAGTTCTCTCCCGCCGCGAAATTTCACAGTACGATATGATCGCAGTCAGCTACAGGCTTGTTTTTATACCGTTTGTAGCTGTGCTGCGCATGTTAACAACGCAGCGGATCCGTTCGTTTTCTTTTGAAGCGGTGTCCGGTGACTTTTGTCAATATAGTGTGATTTACGTATTTATTGAAAGAACAAAAATTATTTTTCTTTTAAATACTTCCTTCACAGCTGTTGTAAAAAATTCCCGATTATTTCTTTAACCAACACGATGTGCACTTTCTTCCAAAAAATTTAAGTCTTTTTCTTGAGGTTAGAGGCCCTCTTAGTTGTGAGCCCCTTCCCCAGCAATGCGGGAGTTGCGAGAGTTATCAATACGCCTGTGTGTGTGTGCGAGAGAGAGAGAGAGAGAGTGTGTAGTCGCACCCTGTATAACTACGACTCTGGATTTACTGCTGCATGAAAGTTATTGAACTTGTACGACGCCAATGCATCCAGTCCTTTCTCGTGGGCCTTGAGGGGTGCACCCAGCCATTTTTCGTAGTGTTTGCCATAGAGAGAAATTATACGCTACGATTTATGTCCCATGAGACTTTCGTGCTGCGTAACAGAAATGAAGTTATGTAAGATTGAACCTATAGGCTCAGATACGAGAGAGATTAATCAGGTGAGAAAAGTAGGAGTGACGGATTGAAAGTGCCAGACTATGACATAACGATAAGCGCTTCCTGGAAGAGGGGGCAAGAGTGGAGGTAAGGAACAAATGACCATCTTTGTAGCGGGGATCCATTGCCATGAGGAAGACTGCTTGGCTGGACCATCCGGTGAGCGGCAGGTATTTGGTGATTCACAGCAGTTCAGCAGTACCTGGGATTAAGCTCGCGATCATCTGGTCTTGGTGTAGTTGCTCTAACTACTAGGTTCTCATGCCCTCTTTCAGGTGGGCCTAAAAAAAGGATACTTTTATGTACCTACCCCTTATAATTTTTCGATTTATTTCTATAAGAGGCTCGGAGAATCTCATGGTCCAAAGGGTAAAATCCATGTAATATGTGTTTATGAATATAGGCACCCATTCCGTAGTCCATGGTTGCACACGCACTGTGACACATAGGCATTACTTAAAAGCAAAAACACTCCAAAGAATTGCAAACTTAGCTTGTTCTTCCAGGTTAACGTTGTAAATAACGATGATCAGTGCTACGTAACTGATGATAAAGATGATAGAGTCTTTCACCTCGGGGTTCGTAGTTAAGAGTTCGGCACGCAAACACCAATGTGATGGAAACAGCAGAAGAGCTAAATATTTTAAGGAGGACAGTACACTATTTCATGCAATACTTCTGTACCTTATAAAAACGATTTATTCATCTTCTTTACTTCTGCGATGGTTATCATAATCATTACGCTATCCTGCTTGTTGCGAGCACTATAAAATCATCCCATTCCCTATGGATACTCGTTACCGATAACTTTCCACACCTTTTCTTCCCGCCGTCAGGAAAACACCTCTTTTCCCCGCTTCTAAGAATAAAGCCCCTGGCTTCTTACACGACTCACCCCTTCTATCTCTCCGAGTTGACTGCCCGTTCCTTTCGCCACCTTGCCCTCAAGAGAAAGGTGACCAACCCCTTCTAACACACACACACACACACCGATACTTCCTCTCCCACAGATTAAAAGGGCCGCGTTCTAAGACAAAAGTCTCGAAGCTGAGGATTGTCTCTCCTGCATACCCTTCGGTATCTTTGAACATAGAGCCGAAAAGTGCAAATTGCATTTGACAATACTAAATGTCGCTACGAAATACAAAGCCTAGACTTTTAAGATGCGACAACCTGGCATCTCTAAACAAACCGTATTTCCTGATATTTTTTTACTGGGGTGTCGAAGCTAAAAGTTTCTCACGTATCGTGGAAACTAATTAAACGGAACACGAAAGCAAAATAAAAGTTGGAAATGAGATATAATATTTTTGCCTAAAAATTCTTGTATTAAATCTCCGTAACAGAATGTTTCCGCGGTACCATTTATCAGAGGAATAAAAATTATTCGGAGAATGATGTGATTACCGCTGCAGAGTTTGAAATCGCCATAAGGACACGAGCTCAGACTTTGGAATGAGTTCCAAAGGCTACCATACGTGATGTCATTTCAGACCAAAACACAAAAGAAAGGATCTAAATACCATGAGAAGTCAGTTTATTTTGTATCTCAGTGTATGTACTACCTAAAAGCGTGTTGTGCCACTCTTGGCCTGCAGAACATTCCGAATTCATCAGAGCATGGAACATACTAGATGCTGGAAACGTTGTGCAGGAATCTTGTGCTATGCTGGAACTGAATCTCGCAATTGTTGCAAATTGGACAGCGGTACAATCTCAAACCGAATAGCCTGTTCTACCTCATCATATAGGTACTCGAAGAGGTTTAAATCCGAGGACTACGCTGGCCAATGAAGAAAAAAAACGTATTGGTATGTTCCTGGAACCTTTCGGTGATAATACGCACCTTGTGAACTGGTGCGATCTTGCTGGACAGGCCCATCTTCTTGAGAATAAACTGGAGCCATGAAGAGATGAATTTGGTCGTCAAAGCTATTCGGATGTGCCATGGCCTTCATATGTTCCTCGGTCGATATCAGGAGGGCCTCATGCGTACCAGGAGAACATTCCTCAGAGCAGTGCACTGCCATCACAGGGGTGTACTGTTGACCAATGCACACCAATTGAGAATTCTGTAGTGATTTTCTAGGTGGTGATCCATCTGTCCGCTTGCGCGATTCTTGCCAACCTCCTTTGACCACTGTGATTCACCAATCGTTTTCGTTCACAGGATCAACGATTGCTGGAAGTTTTTAGCGTGTCGAACCATTCTTCCTTGTTGCAGCTGTGCTTGATAAATCCAGGAGAACGGCCTTTAACGAGATGCTTGAACAGCACACCTGCTGCCGACTGTCATGCCATGCTAAAAGTCACCCAGATCACTCGATTTTCCTATTTGAACCGTCAATCGGACGCTACCTGATGTCCGACGAGCGCTAATAGGCTTTATTTATATCACAAACCGTGTTTACGTGACATCTTACGTGTTGGAGTTAGCCATTTAAGTGACGAGAATAGGTGTACCTATTAAAGTGAAATCTCAGATGTATAGCCGGAAAACGGAAGCTTCTGTGTGTTTTTGACCTGTAAGCTTTAATAATTGTTTTCTGCCAACATTACTTCTAGGACAAAAACGAACTCAGTCCATGAATAAAAGTACTAACTCTATTTCATCCAAGAAGAACGAATCGTATTTTTCGGTTAATATTCCTGTTCGTACCAGGGTGAGTCATACGTTTGCAACATTTTGATGTACAATGTTCAGTGTGGTACCACATGTTGACAACATATAGCTATTCGGCAAAATACAGTCCATCAGAGTCTACGGCCCTTCTCCAAGGTTCAGCCAAAGATGCACCAGGCGGCTGTCTTGAATGCAAAAACTCAGTGCTGCCATCTTTCACAGCCTCCAAGGAATGTAACCGTCTGCTGGCCAAGAAATGCGCCATGGAAAGAAACAGGTGCAAATCTGAAGGGGTAAGATTTGGGCTATAGGTTTGGTGTAGTAGAAATTCAACGCCATCCAAATCTTGAATTTTCTGGCGGACAGTCTGTGACCTATGATATGAGGCATTATCGAATTGCAGGAGGACCTTCTTTCGGGTCACCATTGCGGAGCAGCGTTGGTGTAGAACTTCGTATACATGTTGCAGCTGGTCGGCATACAGGTTCCCATCGACGGTCCGACCATATGGCACAAGCTCCCAGTGGACACGACCCTCGAAATTCCACCATGCACACAACATTGTCTTAACTTCAAAACGCCCTCTTGAGTCTCATCCCCTGGCTGCAGCCATTGGTTTCTGGTATCAGGATAACGTATGAAGACCCACATCTCATCATTCGTTACGATTCTCCGCCAAAACCAGTCGTCACGTGGATTTTGCAGCAATTCTCGACACTCTTCAGCTTGCTTTGGGATCAAGACATGGGACACCATTCGCGGAGTGAAAGCAGAGCTGGTGTAGGTGACGAACGATGGTGGTTTGTGACGCATGGACCCCCTCTGTTAATCGTCGGGTTCGGTTCCTGGGTGCTGTTCAACAGCTAGACGCAGGACTTCGATGTTCTCCCACACCTCAATTTGTCAACGAGCTCTGTGTCTCCGGGCAGGAAGTGTTGGAACCATTTTCTTACTGTTGCAGGGTGCACTGTCCCCTCACCTTCTACACTACAAATTTCCTTCGCGGCATATGTCGCATTCAACCCTTCTTTCCAATAATGGCATAAGAGCACACGAAGAAAAAGTTTCTCCTCCGACATTCTCGTCTCGTATGAACGGCACACGCGTGTTGGGCCCAACGCAAGCTTGCCTGTGTGAGCAGTGGACCACGTCTACCAATCAGGCGTGGGACACATTCCACTCTACTGCGCATGTCCCACGAAACGCTACGAACTAACGACTCACCCTGGTTTTTCTAATAACCCCAGTTCCTACACTGATCCGATGTCTGGGTAGCTGTGAAACCCAGGTAAATCAAACAAGTTAGTAAAATCATGCAATGCATTGATTATGATACGCTTTCCAACATACCAGAAACCATTACTCAAGTTATGAAGATAATGGTTGTGGAAAAAATCCCGCTCCTGTGCCCTGACCTTTGACCCGATTTCGAGGATATTCAACAGAACCGATAAAGGTGAGTTAAATATATCCATTGATCTTTATCCTTTTGTTTTCCTAGTTCAATTATTGAAAGACATTTTGCAATGTGGCATTAAAGAGTTTGGGAGATATGGTGTCCCCTTGTCTTACTGCCTTTCCAATTTTTATTGGTGCTGTATCTTCATGTAGACGAACCTTTCCATTTGAATTATCATAGATGTTATTAATAATGCTTATCTATGCATCTTCAATACCACAGGATTTCAAAGCCATTGCAACTTCTGATGGTTTCACGGAATCAAAGACCTTTTCATAATCAATAAAATCCATGCTTATTGGGAGTTCATAAGTCTCTTGTTCTTTCAATTAGTTCTCTCAGTACATGTATATCATCTATAGTGCTGTAGCTACTGCTGAATCCAGCTTGTTCTCTCGGTTGAGCCATGTCCGCTGTTATCTTCGGGCGATGTGGAAAAACCTTAATGAAGATTTTATAATCCGCTTATAGGAGGCAGATGGGCCTGTAGTTCCTGAGATCCTTAATGTCACCCTTTTTATGTAGCAGGATCATTGTAGCATTATTCCAATACTCAGGAATCTTCCCTTCATTGAGACATTTAATGAAAAACTTGATCGAGTGTAGTTGTATTTCTCCACTTGCTCCTGTATGATGTACATGGTAATTCCATCATTCCCTGGAGCTCTTACCCGTTTTATGTTCCTAATTGCATGTGTGATTTCTGCCGGGAGGATTAGAGCGACTTCGGTGCTAGTACTTTTCGTAATGTCTGGAGTAGATGTATTATCCCTTTCATATATTTTGAGTAGAAATCTTTCACTCTTGTCGAAATTTCGCCTCTGTTTCTTGTTACAGTACCATCTTCTTTTCCTTTTCTCAGTGCCATAATCTGTATTCTTCCATTGCTGAAATGTTCCTTTGCTCTCCTCAGGTTAGTTTTAGGTTGTGGAGTTATTTTCTCGGGGGGGGGGGGGGGGAGCATAACTCACAACGCTGGCTAAGTAGGTGGAATAGCATTTTCTCTAATCCGGGATGGATGTATATTTATTTATTTATTTAAAATTCATCAAGAGTATGAACTTTTTTTATTTTCTATTTCTGCTTAAAGTGGTTATACCTAAATTCTCTGCCTTATGTTTCCAATGGTAAAACTTCTTTACATATTTTCTTCGTAATTAATGTATTCCCCAGGATGAAAATTTGCACATCGATAAAACTAACTTTAAGTTATAGCATGGGATACTTAATACTTGCTAAAACATAACCACAATTAAGCAATCCAACTTTTGTTTGTCTACTGACGTCATCAATGCACAGATCACGCCATTTATTAACAGGTCTCAACATTACTCAAAGAAAAATGACTGATTTTTAATGCAATTATGGTTATGTTTTAGCAAGTATTAAACATCCCATGCTCTAACTTAAAGTTAGTTTTATCGATGTGCAAATTTTCATCCTTGGGAATACATTAATTGCGAAGGAAATATATAAAGAAGTTTTACCATTGGAAACATAAGGCAGAGATTTTAGGTGGAACCACCTAAAGGGACCACAATGAGCAACTGTTTTTTTTTTTTTTTAAATTCGGTTTTAACGATCACCATAAGCAACTCTTTAGGCTGTAAGCAACCGCCCGTCCATAATTTAGGGGGCCACTTGTTACATGGAATTGGGAGAACCATTTTCGTAAGATAAATACATACCCCGTATGTCACCTGGGACTCGAATCCAAACTTACCTCTGACAAATGGCGATAAGACAGAACTTAAACCACAGCGCCAACGGGGTGACGTGAGCAACTCATGCGACTGTAAGTAGTCGCCCGTCCCTGATGAGTCACTGGTTACAGGGAAGGGGCAGATTCAGCGCTACCAGACAAATACAATACCTATGCCTGACATGGTACTCAAACCCGAACCCACCTTAGACGAATGGTCAGAAGCCAGCTTCTCAAACCGCTCGGACACAGGGGCAGCGATTCTTTTCGTAACAGTGCAAGAAGACGATTTGGTGCCTCAACTTTTTAACCAAGAAGTGAATGAAAAGTAGGGTACATCATGCTTAAGAAAAACTATATGTATCTTCATTCGGCTTTCTTTACTTGTCGATATCAAAACCTAGATAATATAATTACAGCAGAACGATTATAGTGTTTTAATCTTTCCTTTATACCACAGAGGACAGAATTTTGAAAGAGCACAACAATGGGATAACAAAAAAAGTGATATTAAAACAGGTGTCTTCGAATGTCAGGCTTTTTTTCCTGTTAACTGAATTTTTCACCCATATATATACACTATCTACCAACAAGTAATTGGACGCCTGTGATCGCAAAGAAAAACGAAGTTTATTCACCTTCAATAGTTGGTGGAGCCTTCACGAGCAGCGATTACAGCTGCGACCCTCCGGGGCATACTCTCAACCAGGCGTTGTACGACGGCTAGCGGTATTTTCTTCCACTCGGCTTGGAGAAGACAGGTCAGTTCCTTCACCGATTTTGGACGGTGGGGGCACCCCTTAAGTCGACACTCCAACTCATCCCAGAGGTGCTCGATAGGGTTAAGGTCCTGGCTCTGCGCAGGCCAGTCCATTCGATTAACCCCATTGTCACCATACCAAGCCATGGTGGACCTCGCAACATGACAGGTGGCATTGTCATCCTGAAAGTGACATGGGTCCACCCGTAAAACTGCCGCAACGTTGGAAGCGCATGGTCATCCAAAATGGTGCAGTAGGTCTCGGCGTTGAGTCTACCAGGAATTGCGACCAAGGGTCTCGTGCCATACCAGGAGAAATACCCCCATAGCATAATTCCACCGCCGCCGAACTTTACAGTTGGCACAATACATTCCGACAGGAGGCGTTCTCCAAGCAGACGCCAAACCCAGACCCTGCCATCCGAACGGTAGAGGGTGAACATTGATTCGTCGCTCCAGAGAACCTGTTTCCACTGTTCAACGGTCCACTGTCGACGTTCTTTGCACCACGTTAGCCGAGCAGCGCTATTGGACTTGGTGATCAAAAGATTGTGGGCGGCAGCACGTCCATGATAACCGAGCAGATGGGCTTCCTAACGGATGGTATTCGTCGAAAGAACACTCTCGGATGCCTGTTGAAACTCCTCGCGGATGTGGCCCATCGATTTTGTGTGGTTCTTCCGAATTTCTCTGGCCAGCACCCGTCGGTCTCTAACTCCCAGTTTTGTGGGTCTGCCGGGTCGGGGCATATTCCGACAGTCACCTCTCATCTTCCACTTGCCAATCACGTAGGTCACTGTCAATTTTGGGTACTTCAACTTGCTGGATATGTCACGTATGGATCGGCCATTTCTGTGATACCCGACGATTACACCTTTCTCGAAATCAGAGAGCTCCGAACTGCGTGGCATCTTGCATGCGACTGGTTGCGTTGTTGTTTCCCACACGATATTTAACGGCTGCGGCAGTGACGTATATCAGGACCACAGATATCGTCGATTGCAGGGGTGTCCAATTACTTGTTGGTAGATAGTGTATATTTGCTCGTCAACTCTCAGTTATCATGTAATCCTAGCATGTAAGTGCGGTCTCTTTTCTCACATCGTATTATTCACTAGCAATTCATTGTTTCTGTAGAAAGCAAGGCCTAAAAGCTGATCGAAACGCTCTAAAACTTGTACAGTTAATCAAGCAGCATTGGTGTGTATCTTTGTGTTCGAACAAAGCTTATTACTTTGAGAATGGCACAAATAATCATTGCCAATATGGAGACTAGAATTCAAACAAAGGTTTCGAATTTGCTTTGCTGTAAAACTTATTTTATTGTACATCTAGGAAGAAAGTTATGATTCAGCACTCAGCCAAAAGTTTTATTCAGGGGGTATTTGGGATGCAATATTAAGACTCATACATATTTATAAGCTTCTGCTTACGGATATGCCAATCATAATCATATGTTAAACTTGCACAATATTATTGAAAAATGAAAGAAATCTTTGATTATGTGGAACACGTCAGGTTATGGCAAATCCGGAATTTCCAGTGCATAAAGCAGAATTTATCAGTCCCGTGTCCCATACACAAGTCGTATCAGAATGATATGACCTCCTACCTAATAATAAGAATAATCACCCTTTGCCCGGATGACAGCGGCAAGACGGCATGGCATGAACGCAATGAGGCCCTGGAAGGTTGCCTGAGGCACACGTGCCCCTTAGGACTGCAGCAGAGCATGAAGCTCCCGGAGATGACGTGGCTGTGGGCCGGCACGTTCACCCTGTCGATCCAGAGAGTCCCACAAGGGCTCTATGGGATTGAGGTCGGGCGATTTCGCCGGCTAACGGAGATCAGAGACTTCGCTGTCGTGTTCCTGGAACTAGTCACGCACCCACTTAGTGAGGTGGCACGGCGCATTGTCCTGTTGGTAGACATCATCACCACCATGGTAAACGTCCACCACGAAGGGATGCATGTGATTAGCGAGGATGAACAGGTAGCCATTGGCGTTCAGGGACCCAGTGTGAATAGATGAACGGTAGCCATTGGCGTTCAGGAACCCAGTGTGGACAGATGAACGGCAGCCATTGGCATTCAGGGTCCCAGTGTGGACAGATGAACGGTAGCCATTGGCATTCAGGGACCCAGTGTGGACAGATGAACGGTAGCCATTGGCGTTCAGGTACCCAGTGTGGACAGATGAACGGTAGCCATTGGCGTTCAGGTACCCAGTGTGGACAGATGAACGGAAGCCATTGGCGTTCAGGGACCCAGTGTGGACAGATGAACGGTAGCCATTGGCGTTCAGGGACCCAGTGTGGACACATAAACGGTAGCCATTGGCGTTCAGGGACCCAGTGTGGACAGATGAGCGGTAGCCATTGGCGTTCAGGGACCCAGTGTGGACAGATGAACGGCAGCCATTGGCGTTCCGGGACCCAGTGTGGACAGATGAACGGTAGCCATCGGCGTTCCGGGATCCAGTGTGGACAGATGAACGGTAGCCATTGGCGTTCAGGTACCCAGTGTGGACAGATGAACGGTAGCCATTGGCGTTCAGGAATCCAGTGTGGACAGATGAACGGTAGCCATTGGCGTTCAGGTACCCAGTGTGGACAGATGAACGGTAGCCATTGGCGTTCAGGGACCCAGTGTGAACAGATGAACGGTAGCCATTGGCGTTCAGGGACCCAGTGTGAACAGATGAACGGTAGCCATTGGCGTTCAGGTACCCAGTGTGGACAGATGAACGGTAGCCATTGGCGTTCAGGAATCCAGTGTGGACAGATGAACGGTAGCCATTGGCGTTCAGGTACCCAGTGTGGACAGATGAACGGTAGCCATTGGCGTTCAGGGACCCAGTGTGAACAGATGAACGGTAGCCATTGGCGTTCAGGGACCCAGTGTGAACAGATGAACGGTGGCCATTGGCGTTCAGGGACCCAGTGTGGACAGATGAACGGTAGCCATTGGCGTTCCGGGATCCAGTGTGGACAGATGAACGGTAGCCATTGGCGTTCAGGAACCCAGTGTGGACAGATGAACGGTAGCCATTGGCGTTCAGGGACCCAGTGTGGACAGATGAACGGTAGCCATTGGCGTTCAGGGACCCAGTGTGGACAGATGAACGGTAGCCATTGGCGTTCAGGGACCCAGTGTGGACAGATGAACGGTAGCCATTGGCGTTCAGGAACCCAGTGTGGACAGAAGAACGGTAGCCATTGGCGTGGCGTGTCCCCAGTGTGGATAGATTTTTCTGTTTTTAATGTGCAGATTCTTTCCATGACCAGTATTTCTTCCAGGCATACCTCCTGGGGGACCTAACTCCCAGGCAAATGTCCAGTGAAAACCGCACATTTTATAAGAAATGCTGTGGGCACTTATAGATTTGAATTTAATTACTTGTACACCATAAGGAAGCATGTAAAAATAGTTTATTTCGAAAGCTCCCTTTGTTATTGCTAGGAAACTAAGCTCTCTGATTAGTTATGATAAACAGATCTACTGTCTGAAAATCGGCAGGTAATTCCTGTAATTTTAATTATTTTATAGACCTTAGAATTCTAAAAGATACTGCCACAAATTAATTGATTTTGTTTACAACACTGAAAGCAAGATAAAAATTCAATACCACTGATTAAGGTTAGGTTTCTTCATAGCTTTTTTGCTCACGTGTTATGTATTTTTCTTGCACCTACATAATTGTTTCATATTTATTTATTTATTTTTGCTTAATGCGTGAACTGTTGTTTTCACATGAGCCCGTGTCATGTGAAAACAACAGTTCACGCATTAAGCAAAAATAAATAAATAAATATGAAACAATTATGTAGGTGCAAGAAAAAATACATAACACGTGAGCAAAAAAGCTATGAAGAAATCTAACCTTAATTGTGTCAAGTACGAATGTGTTTAAACAGTTGCTACTTTTAAATCTGAATTCAATGACAAACAAACTGTTTTTCTTCCGAAATAATAAACAGCATCACAAAGAAAATGTGTACCCTGCAAATTAAGCAAATTAATAAAGTGCTAGCTAGTATTCCTCCTTTGACTTTTTAATGAATACATCCACTCTTATGCCTTACATACCCATTTCTCTGTGCTCTAGTAATCCTTTAGCCAGAAGGTGGTAAGAATAAGAGAACCTGAATTTTAAAACGATATCAAAGATGCCCACTTGGAATTTGTTGTGTTTATAAACACTTCAAATCGGATGGCGATTGAACTGGTGATTCATTATATTTCATATTTTTCGGATTACGCCCCCATCACCGAGGGTCCCACACTATAAAAAAATTCTGAAATCCTGTCATTTCTTCCGTGAATTAACGAAACATATTTTTGATACAACCTTTTCCGTGCAATGACGGAAAGAAACCTAAATTTCACGGATTTTTCGTACAAGGGGAAAATTCTGAATTTTCAGAAACCTTTCCACAGTTTCTTTCTTACATTGACGGTAAATTACCTATTTAGAGATGTGCTAATCGAAAATTCAGAATTTTCATAAACCTTTCCACAATTCCTTCCGTATGTTAACGGAAAATCTCCGTTCTTACTTTTGCCGTTTCCGTATGACGAGAAATTACCGGTAATAGGATCAATTCGTG
The DNA here is from genome assembly GCA_039090855.1 of Macrothele yani. NCBI lineage: Eukaryota > Metazoa > Arthropoda > Arachnida > Araneae > Macrothelidae > Macrothele > Macrothele yani. Next base: position 15,340,449 of record CM077029.1, on the reverse strand, counting down.
AGAATACTTGAGGTTTGATTAACTTTTAAATTTCAATCGTCTGCTGAATTGTGAAGTTCCGTAGCGAGATCGGATTTTGTGGATAGCATATCGCATAATTTTGTTTATTGTGGCAGAGGATATTTCTTTTCGTTTTGCCCTATTTGGTGCACCAGCTACTTATTATATATTGTGTTACTGTAAGAAATCGGTTACTTAATGTACAGATGATTATACGATGTCTGTGAATCAGTATTTGGACAACTTAAGACAAAGCTATTATAGCTATCAATAGTAAATTTTATATTAATCTTTTTCTGTGAAATAATACTATAAAAAGTACATTTCATCTTTTTTATAGATAACTGAAAGTCATTGCATTTAAAAAAATCAAGTTGCAAAGCATTTTGTTTCTTCGAAAAATCACGATAAAAATTGCTTAATTTGTAAAAAGTTCTCCTACAGGGAAAAAAAATGATTACAAACCCATTCAGAAATATAATAAGCTCCAACAGAAAATAAAATGGCAAAATCACTCGCATTAATGACAAAAAACAAAATTTCATCGTCGCGGAATTCGTTTTACGGTGCGCGTGATTCGGATTGACGCGCGTTTGTGTCTCAGTGGTTAAAGGCGCGAGCTACCTGTTGAGCCAGCTCAAATGCCGGGGGTTCGATGTTGGCCTCAGCGGTAGGGTTATCTGGGTTAAGGGCTGAGGAGTACAGGCTCGTCGATTTTGCGAAATTTCAGTTTAAATACGGAAACTCGTGAAATGCATTTTTCTGAAATAAAGGGAATTCCCGACTACGGAAAATCTGTGAAAATACGGTAGTTAAAATAAACGGCACTTTAAAAAAAAAAACCGGAAATTTCTGAAAAAAACGTATACTTACCGGCAACTTTGCTGCACGTTATTTTTAGAAATTTTTCGCGAATTCGCGGCACTTTTTTTTTTTTTTTTCACGCACGGGGAAAGCTGGTTCGCCAGTTGTTTGAGAAGTGGCACCGCCACAGACAAGGCTCCACTTGGGACAGACACAGTCTATGCTTGCTGCAATCTTTGCCAGCATGGAAAGACGAGTCATCCTGTGTTTGCAACAGAAAGGCGGCCACATCCAGCATTTGTTGTAATGACACTTATCCAGGTACAGTTTAATCTTACTATAATAAATATTTGCGTAATAATTAATTTACCGGGTAAACCGAGTAGCGGAACACCCTGTGTAACATCATAAACATAAAGCGTAACTTGACTGTTCGTCATTAAACACTGATTAAAAGTAATCCACAAAAATTACATTAAAGTAAAAACAAATTACTTTACCTATTTCATTTAGAAGAGGACATTGCTACCAGTAAAAAACTGCATCCATGAAAGACTGGTTATCAATTATATAATGAGCGGATTGGCCCACTGGGATATTTCTCGGTGAACCACTCAAAAAATGACCCACTCGGATATTTCCCGGTGGACCGCTCAAAAAATGGCCCACTGGGATATTTCCCAGTGGACCACTCAAAAAATGGCCCACTATTTCTCGTATCCTCTAAGTCTAAATTGTTTGGAAAGAACGAATAATTATTTTGGTACTTGTGACTAAGAATAGTTAATTTCATTTGAGCTGTATGTAATCTGTCTGAAATGTTATTGTCTTAAAAAAATTGGCGCTTCATTCTGTCTAAATAATGTTGGCCGTTTTGCTCTAAAATGAGAAAGCAAAATTCTCTTTACTTCAGTAAAAAAATTGTCATCAGACCAAGCACGCTGTTCTAAACAAATTAAGCCTAACTACGGTTAAAAGTTAGCCGTTGGACTTGGAGTTAAAGGGACATTGGTAGGCCCTACCTACCTTTCGTATTCTTGAATGTGGGACTAGTAACAAATTTGATGGCCCATCATCCACGTACACATGTAGAGCACAAAGCGATTCTTCAGCAGAGATGTTCCGAAATCCGTGCCCCACTCACATCTACCTTAAAAGTAGCAAAGATTTACCTGTAGTGTCTCATGGATCAAAATCGTAGCTCATGAGTTAAAATAAAAGGTAGACTTAAAAAAGGCGTCTACTCAAGGAGGTGGTACGAATACCGTTGCGCAGTAAACAATCAGTGACCAAATAAATCCAATTAAATATATTGTGCAACATCCCGTTTCGAGCATGGTTTTGGTATGCTACATTCAACCATGAGTAGATTTTTTAAATTATTTCACCTTTAAATTGCTTCTAAAATTTGTTCACGGCCGAATTATTTTTACAATGCATACTTCAACAGTTCTGTTTCGTTAGCAGAATTTTTTTCATGAGGAAATTTATGAGATGTTTGGGTACTTGTGTTTCTGTAATGGACCACAAGACTAAAATTCCCATACTTGTTTTGTCGACCTAATCTGCCCCTGAAAACACACATCAATTGTATTAATTATTATTGTTACTCTGAACATCAATTATATAATGAAAATAAACTTCTGAATTCATTCTTCAAAGTAACTACAATGAAAAAAATGAAACGCTTTAAAACCTAAAGGAGTGTAACATAACCGCAAGTTAACGGGTTTGATGCTTAAAAAGATATTAATGACAAAGTTTTTGCAAAGATAAAGTGGTGGGAAGAATCTACATATTAAAATCAGAAAAATCTGCCCACACTGGGGACACACCACAAGAGAAGCAGGGGAGTTTGACTAGATTAAGAGGAGCAATTTGTATTCCCACATGTCCAAATCCAGACTCTATACCTGCTCTTAAAGGTATAGGTGACTATACCTTTAAGAGCAGGTATAGTTGCCCCGTTTTATGGCCGCAATATAAAGCCGTATGGGATTAGAGCTGATTGGGAAATCCTGTTCTGACTTAAATTTCCTATCTCCGCTTTACAGCCACTAATGACTTCTAATGACCCCAATAAAAACGAGAGGGGAAACAAAGCGGAATGGGAAAAAGCAGTATGGGAAGACACGGCCAAAAACATATTGTTGCCTGTAGTCAAAATTGAAGGGTAGTACGGTTAAATTAGTAAATATGAAACGTTTTGCGTTTTATTCAACCCAGAAAAGTTTTATCCACCATTTAATTTACTGACTATACATTTTTGCTTTGTTCTTGCCATTTTGTTTGTAAAGCAGGCGGAAAAAACATTAACCTTCATTGCAAAGCAGAAAGAAGGATATCAATTTGTTTCTGTGTAGCTTCACTTAACAGCAAAACAGTGGCAGCAGTAGAAGCAAAAAGGTGTGCTTCGACTGTTCATTTATTTAGCGATTTTTTCAAAGATAATGCAGATTAAAAATTGGATGATAATGAAATAAAACATTTATTAAAACAAGAAAGATGGCCCCGAATGCTGGGTTGTAAAGAGCACGTCTTTTGAATCCGTTCGGGCCCCAATAAAATTTATCAAACGTATTTAAACTCAATGAAACCGGCTAGGAATAAAACCCCAAATATCCAGAAATAGAAACAGCTACTTACTTCCACCAGCGGCTAAAAAGTATGTTACGGAGACAACAAATGGCGACCAAAAAGTTTTTCATAGTTGACGGAAGGTATCAGAGACAAAGCGATTTTCAAATCGAACAATTAAAAGAAGAAATATAGAAAGGTACATTGATATAACTCTAAGCCTTCTAACGGAAGAATAATGGAAAATTTGAAAATTGGCGAAAAATGTTTTTCACGGAAGCAGCTATGCTAAGGAAAAAGAACTTTTCAAATACGTCTCCCGGAAGCAGAGATAGCAAGAAAAACGCGCCATAGCGGAAAATCTGGGCATTTTTTAAAGACGATAATGCTCCACATCTATATTGTAGCGAATGGCATTCAGCAAAAAAAGAAATTTCTCAATACGGATTTTAGAAGCGGAGATAGAGCTGCAAAACAGAAGCACACAAACGCCACCTAGCGACGCAACTGCGAAGGACGCCGCAAAAAAGGGTGGTGACGATCTGGCCCTGAGGGACGAATAGGACGCCGCAAAAAAGGGTGGTGACTATCTGGCCCTGAGGGACGAATTCAAAATGCACCCCGTGACAGGAACGTTGGTTCATTCACCACCTGCTGACGAAGATCTTTACAGAGTTCAACATGGAGCTCTTTCTGTTCGGGGTTCAGAATCTTTGGCACAAACTTTGCAGCAATGCGGTGCATGTTCAAACCCGACGTCAGAATTCCTTGCACTGTTCCGTATGACACATTGACGATATTAGCAATGTCTTGAATGGTTCCCCGACGATCCTCATGCACCAGTAACTTAATTTTGTCCACATTTTCGGGGTTTTTGCTCGTGGACAATCGCTCTGACATCTCTTCGTATTCCAGTGCCTTTGTGCCGCTCTTGAAGCGCGAGTGCCACTCAAAACACCTCGCACGATTCATTGCTTCGTTGTCATAAGCCTACCGCAACATTTCATGCGTCTCCGTTCCCGATTTGCCGAGTTAGACGCAGAATTTGATGTTCGCTAGCTGCTCTAGTTTGCAGTCCATACTGAAATCGCAGCTCTGTTCTGCACGTGGTCACCAAATATCGTGTAGCACAGCTCTCGATGTTCACAGAACGACGCCACTTGGCACAATGACTCATGAATGTCACTACCCTCGACCGCTGCTCTCGCTTCCGCGTATTGCCATCTGTTGGCGAGCTATATACCTAGTCTCGGAACTTTTTGATCGCACTACGCATTTTATTTTAAGAACAAAGTAATTTGAAAAAGTTTTCCAAGGTGAGTGGTATGGGCCCACGAAAGAATTTTTTGAATCGGGTTTTCAGAAGCTTAAATTTTGCTGCAAATACATCAGAAGCAGAAATAAAAACTTACGTCCCCTGGTGGCCAAACCATTTCTTATGAAAAATCAAAAAAATTATTTGCAAAATATTTCCTATCAGGAGCTGTATCATACGCAGGAAGAATTTTTCAAATCGGAGTTTTAGAAGCAGGGCATCACGGAAAACGTAATTCACCTTTATGCCCCTAGCGGAAAATTTATGCATTGCTTGAAAAAGAGACTGCGCCTAAAATAGTCTTGAACATAAATGTGATCGTAAGAAAAAAAAATTTTCAATGGGATATCTAGAAGCAAACATATAGCATAAAATGTATTTTGAATTCGATATCATCCGCATTTACGCCCTTTAGCGGCGAAGTTTCGCGTCGGAAAAATCAAAATGCAGCGATCATCATTCTCACATTTTAGGCTTCCCAATACAAAAGGAATGTTTCAAATCGGATAAATAGTTGCAGAGATATGGTGTCCACAGGCGGAGGAGGGCCTGACAAACCGATAACATAAGCACGATCTTTTTTTGCGCTTTCCAACTGTAGGTTGAAGAAGCGTAAATAACTCGCGTAAAAATGGTTCGATTTTGATCAAATTTCAGTATGTGGTAGCAGGGCTTGGGAGATAAGGGCTGGTCCTTAGCTGTCCACCCCCTGAAACACGCAGGCGAAGTTGATGACGTAGCTGCGCTGGCTCTTCGGAAGCCAAGAGCCACGAGGAGCTGTGCTTTAACGGACCTCCATAGGAAAGGCACCTTCAGTTAATGTTATTACCGTATTTAACAGAATACAATGTGTCATCTATTGCAATGCTCACTAAAATATAACACTCTGCCTTTTTCGGAAATAAAAGTTAAATATTTTGAGTCTTAAAATTGGAAAACATTGATGTAATAGTATAAATGCGATAATTTTAAACGAACAATTTCTGTCATGCATGCGTTTTCTTTAAAAAAGTATGTTGCTTAATATACTAACCCTATTTTTCTGATGTCGAAAACTCAGTGTATCTTTCCTTTTTTTTTTTTTTTTTTTTTTGTAATTCCTCAGAATTAGTGGTTTAAAAACTTTTTCTCTCTCACAAACATTAGTTGTTTAAAACCTGTAAGACACGGAAAGCTACTGAGTTCTTCAAACTCTGCAAAAGTAGCTCAAACACTCTGTTAATGTATAAAATCAAAGTTATTTACTTACATTTTATATCCCTCGTGATTTCTGAAGTTCACTGCGTTTAAAAAGGGGTGAACAAAATTTACTTCATGAAGTGAAGATATGTTCCTTATTGCACGAACTGGAAACTGTTTTCTTCATTGCACTAAATGTGAAACTTTTTTCCTTCATTGCACAAACAGGAAAAAAATAATTACGTTTTTTTCACTGCGTTTAAGTCAATCAATTTTTTCATTTTCTGCAGAGCTTTCCTGCGCGGCACTAATGGTGAATTTCTGTTCAGAAAACGAATTCGAAGAAATGTTCGGATTCTTCAAAACAGACGAATAGCATCTTTGTTGACAGATGGGAAACGTTTTTCTAGCTCATTTATGAGTTCCCGAATAACACCTTTTCCTTTTCTAAATTTCCTGCCATGAACTGCGCAGAAAATCTGTTCAAACTGTTTCACAGTATTATTTCAAGAACATGATGGTACTGTCAAACCGCCAACAGATATTAGTTTTACCCAATTATCTTGAACAGAATTAGTATCGGGGCAGTTTTTAGAAATAGTTCCTAAAGAAGGATCTTTATCGCGAACGCGATATGCTATGTAGGCCATGGCTTCCCGCTCAGAAATGGACAGTTCTCTTGACTGCTCGTTCAAGTCAATCTCCCAAGCAATTGGAGATGCGTCTTCAAAAAATTCAAAGTTCATATCCTCACAGCTGTTTTCGGTCAAAGTCATTGTCACCAGATCCTCTACTTCTTCATTTCTGAAAGCATTTTCCAGCAGTTCAGATGTTAAATAAACACCCAGGCTCTTAGGAGTTTCTGCTTGGGATTCAGTCGTATTAACTTTTTCGTTAAAAAAACGTAAATAAAAATCAACACTCAGTGTACAACTTAAATAAAACACAACGTGAAACAAATACTATAAACCAAGAAAAGACGTGGGGGTACAAAAAAAATAACAGAGGAAAATTGGATCCTGTAGGCAGGTTGATAAACGAACTCGGAGAGCAGGCCAGCGCGATGACGTAGAAACAAGTGACCTACCCATTTTCCACCCTCCCTTCCAGACACGGGTCGGCATTCAGTCTCTCAAAGGGACGGACTATCCCTTCCTTTTGTAAAGCCCTGATGTGGTAGAGGATCACCTGAGGACGAACCCTATTAAAAATGGGCGAAATGGAGTCAAAGGTCAGGACATAGGAGCGGGATCCATTCCATTTCCCTTATGCGTCATGACTTGCGTAAAAATGGTTCGATTTCGATGAAATTTTAGTATGTGGTGGGAGACCATCTGGGGACGAACCCTATTGAAAATGGGCGAAATGGGGTCAAAGGTCAGGACATAAGAGCGAGATTTATTCTACAGCCAATATCCTCATAACTTGAGTAATGCTTTCTAGTATGTTGGAAAGCGTATCACAATCAATGCATTGCCTGATTTTACTAACATGTTTACAAATGACGTGCTAAAAATTAACAACTCCACCCTGTATGCATTCTCAGCAACAGCACACATGAGTGGACCACAAGGGAAGCCATAGAGCCGTTGACGCAAAAAAATCCGTTATACGAATGAAACAGTTATACTCAAAATTGGAATGCAAGTTTCTCCATCCTGAATGTCACTACCTGAGCTTTACTTTTGAGCAGTTGTACTCCTAATACGAAATTTTTTGGTCGAGCTCCACAGTTTTTTCAAGGTAATGTGGTTTCATAAAGGTTCTACGCTTTAACATTTCTTTCCAGAGACAGAAAATATGAACGCTCTTGTACTATTTTTTTTTTTTTTTTTTTTTGATTGGTGGATTTAAAGACCACCATGAGCAACTCGATGGGCTATAAGAAGTCTCCCGTCCCTAATTTAGGGCCACTGGCTCCACGGACGGGAGGGAGCCAATGCCGTAAAACAAGCACAACATCCATGCCTAACGGGGATTCGAATCCGGACCCATATTGGACGAATGGTCAGAAGCCAACGCTTGGACCATTGCGCCACCGGGGAAGCCTTGTGCTTTTTTCATAATAACTTTTAATTGATTTTCCACCGGTACGGAGTAAATTCAATTAAAAGTTTTTATTTGCTACTGTGTTACGTGGTTTATGTTAACTTGCTAAGTCTTGCGTGTTTGAAAACAATAAACTAGCCATAGTTAATAATTTTTTGCAATCCTTTTAGATCTCTTAAAGTAATTTATTTTTCTCTTTACTTAATCGTAGAAAACGTTGCCCTTAGCTTAGTTATTTTTCTTCCCTGCTCCTCTCAAACTCAGATTTCCTTCCCTAAATCCTACTTCGGTCATTTCCCCAGTCTGCTTCTCAATGCGCAGAAAACCCTCTATCTCGCCGGTCAGCTTAAGACTTAATTCCCCAACACCTCAGGCCTTTCCTGCCCTCGCCTCGCGTTCAAATCCTAGAAGTGACTGCCTTAGCCCCCCCCCTTGTTTCCACCAAACTCACCCCTTTGCCTCACGAAACCCCAACCGCCGGCATCGGCTAATACAAAACATCAAGGTAAAAATTAAAAGGGCTTGCGTTTTCAATCGGTTGCTTTAAAATTAAAGAAGGCAAAGGATAAAACGAGCACGACAATACTAATCCGCTTGCAACATACAAAGGCTCAGGTCTTAAAATGCGACAAATTGGCGTCTCTAAATGAACCGTGTCTCCGATTTTTCATAGAGGAGTGACACAGCGAAATTTCTCTCACGCTTCGTGGAAACAAAGGAAAGAGAGCACTAAAGCAAAATAAAAGTTGTGAAATGAGATTTAATATATTTGCCCAAATTCTAGAATTAAATCTCCGTAACAACTGTTTTAGAGAAAATCTGGACTCTTCTCTTGCATGTGACCAACGCCGTCTAGAAAATACAAAGCCATGCCATAAGAGAAATTAGTTCCCTTTGTGACGTCACTCTCATGTTACACGGCCTGATACGTCGATGTCGTGTTTGATGTCATATACGACAGTGTTGGAAACCAATCGGAAGCCTTGGTTACAACGTGACGTCACTAAAAGAAAAAACTCGTTTCTTTAATGTCATGGTCTTGTAGTTTCTAGACGGCTTTGATATGACTGAGTGTGTCGATCCAGGTCAATTTATTCAGAGGCCTTAACAGAATAATGAAGAACTGACAGTATCTTGTCTGAGGCTGATCGAACAAAAATTAAATAAAATGTGGTCACTCCCGCTGAATCGCAAAAATATGACTATAAAGAGGCGGGAAGTGAGAAGGTCTTTACAAATACAATGTAAGCTAAACAGAAGGAAACTACTGGAAACTTCATGTATTTACAAACTGGCATAGGCGCCGACTTGAAAAATTATTGGGGGTTCCGGAAATTTTTAATTGAATTACCCATGCATTTTTCATAGTATTTAAGTCTGATTTAAATTTCATTAAGACAGATTATCTGGCACAATAAGACTCCTGAAGTGCTAAAATGAAGCAAATTATAGTTAATTACAGAAAAATATTTTTTTTATAGATAATTATTTATTTCATTTGTTTCGCTTTTGTGGGCGCGACATTATTATATACAATATACAGATACTGTGAATTTCCAAGTCAATGTTCTTTATAAAAGTAACAAAAACTTGCAAAATGTATTTTAAGGTTTTTTTACCGATTTTAAAAATGCTAATTTTTTTTTTTTTTTAAATTATTTCTGAGTTAAAATAGGAGGTTAGAAACGAAGAGGACATGGCATCAGCCGCACGCTCTGTGTTTTCCGTGGGCTCCACTTCGTATCTGTTGTGTACATTGGCGCCCCCACGGAGAGGGCTTTCGGGGCTTAATCCCCCTCCAAGGAGATTAAGAACGACGTACGTCACAAATTAAACATTCAAAATATTATTTTACGTGTTCAAAAAATTACATAGTGTCTGACTATTACATGGTGTCTTCTTCCCAAAGCTCCAAAGAGATTAAAAGCAATGTAAGTGACAAATTAAACATTCAAAAATATTATTTTACATATTCAAAAAATTACATAATGTCTGACGTAGTGTCTTCTATTACATAGTGTCTGCTCCTCAAAGCCCCAAAGAGATTACGAACGACGTACGTCACAAATTAAACATTAAAAATATTATTATTTTACGTGTTCAAAAAATTACATAGTGTCTGACTATTTATTACATGGTGTCTTCTTTCCAAAGCCCCAAAGAGATTAAAACCGACGTATGGCACAACCGTATATAATCAATAGGCGTACACTTTATATATGTACACACATTGTGTATGTATACTATATACATGTACATAGTGTACGTATACTATATACATATATATACAGCCTCCTCGAACATGAATTCCTGGGTGCACCACTGGATGTGTATTCCCAGTATGCTCAACTTGAGCTGCTCCTGTACTTTCTATGGAGAAACCGTCGACTTTAAAGAGGTTTTAGAGGCGCTTGTGCAGCATTTACAGTCAGGAAAAAATGAGACTGAAATATACATGCACATAACTAAATATTTGCAAAAAATTACAGAAATGCTATTTAGTATTTCTAAAAAAATTAAACAAAATAGTGCATATTGCCCATTAGCCAATCACGGCCTTGCTAAAGCTGTGGGAGCCTTGTTGGCCTTCAGGGACTGCTGCAGAGAGTAAGAGACGGCCGCTATCAACCTGTGCTCCAGCACAGGTCTTCAGGAAGTGACGTCACGTCACTGAACCCTCCCCACCCGGAGTGCGCAAGGAACCAGATGATCAGATTTGGCTTAACCAACGGCTGCTGATGCCATCTCCTCTCTCTTCTAACCTCATTGGTCTCCGACTGTCCGAAGATAGGGTGGGTCAACTGACTGCACAACATATTTCCGCCTTTATCAATATGACCTCGAATAGGTTCTCGTCTCCGAATGTAAAGCAAGACTTCTGTATTTTGTGGGAACCCAGACAAACCGACGATTTTCTTTTATAAAGGATGCAGTTTTAAATGCTCTTAAACAACGGTACTTGAGGTATTGTCTGTCGTTTCAAATTTGATGAGCGCGAACAAACACTAATTCTTTTTTTAGGCACAATAAACAATCTGAGGGGTAAATTTCTATACACACTTACTATATATAGTAAACGGGGAATGCATAATAAAACACTTGAAGAATTGATAACGAAAAACAAAATTTATACATATACGCGTACGTGTAGTTTTTCCACGAAATATGCGCAAAAATATTAGGGGTTCGAGGAACCCACAACAAAATCATTAGGGGTTCAGAAAGTGTCTCGAACCCTCGAAGTCGGTGCCTATGCTAACTGGTCTAATGTAAATTACTCGTAAAATTAAATTAAAATGTAATTTAGCGTCTTAATGTTGTTCATAAAATTACCAAGTGTCTTCAAATCTATGCCGCAGGCAATCTTTTGTTTGATGAATAACGTATATAACTCATCACGGTTCTACCCTGAAACTCCTGACAGATAATGAAAAAAAAAAAGAAAGAAAGAGAAGAAAGAAATGAAATGAAAAAAAATATGCTCTCATCAGAAAACAGTCTGAATGTGAGTGTGACAGTTGATGATAACCTTTAGGCGTTGAGCATCGCCATTACTTGTGATAAAAGAAGTGGAGAGTCTTGATATTTCCATTGAAAGTCGAATAATAGGAAATAATTTTCTTTAAAAATTTCGTGCCACGCTCAGCAGTTGCCTAATGCGTAGGGACGAGCAGTTTTTCCACAGATGTACCCTTTCGCGTCGGCGTCCGATTTACTGCAAGCTCACTTACCCACTTTATAAGCGTAGGTCTTTCCTCGCATACCTAAGGAATAAGAATTTGTAAGTAATATCGAATATATCTGAAGGACAACCGAAAATAAAAATGTCTTTAATTTTATCGTTTTTATTTTTTTTCTCTCATTTATTTACTCATTCGATTTTATCTATTCTAAATCTCCCCCCCCCCGTAAAAAAGGTTACGCAAAAGGTAGCCGCCAAGTGATTGACCCGGCCCAGTACTTTTGGTAGGTTGTATAGTACAAAAGGCAAACTGGGAATGTGCTGCGCAAATCTTTATGCATTGCAGCTCATCATGATGGAATCATTTCTTTGATTTATTGAGGTGGTGGTGCAGAAGTAACTACTCAGTTAAACGAAGGGAGAGAGAGAGAGATGATAGGGATGGCAGAGGCGGTGTTGATTTACCTGTCCCTGCAAATATTTCTGTGCCCTGAAGTCAAGGAACGAAGAAATCAGATGACCCTTAATGGGATCAATTCTAAAACCACGAAGACTAGAGAACCTGTTCTTTTTCTACTACACGTGTTCATGATCTTCAAATTAAAGAATACGAGCGCCTTAGTGTCTTGGTTAAAAGGAGTTTCAATGTATTGTATATAACAAGGTTACGCCGGAGAAAGAAAAAGAAAGTAACTTCGATGTGATTCGAAGGAAAAGAAAACAAACCTGATCCTCTAATAAATAGTAGGACATTTCCAAACGGAAGAGGAATCGCTACTTCAGTATGCATAGGATCAAGCTAAGGTGACTTTTTCTTTTCTTGTTTAACTGCAGAAGTTACTGGATTCTTAGTCCTAACAAAACAAAATAGGATGCACGTATTCCTGAATTCTGCATAATGCCTGTTGATTAAGTTCGTATATCATTATTTTTCCAGTCACAATCATATCCCCAATTCACGAAACTAATTCGTTTCCTGAAGAATACGTGCTTTGCAAACTGTGCTCGTTTTAAAATCGAAGCAATGATTCCTGTAACGAATGATGGGAGAACTTTCTCATTGGATCCGTGGGGCTAAATCTTCCAGCGGGTTCCCACTGTTCCAGATTTTCTGGAATACGTCAGTTTGGACTGAAGAACAACTTTAAGTTGCCGCTTAAAAGATTTGCTCTAAAACCGCTGTATATACACACATCGTAAAAAATAAAATAAAAAAATAGTTGCACCCAGAAGGACGTGTCGGATTGCAATGCTATTCGGGAGGAAGGTAAAGGTTACCAGGAACAATAAATGATTAAACATTGAGACTAATATGAGCAACATTTATTGAGCTATACGCCAATAAGTAGTGTCTCTCAGTATGGCGTCGGACCGCCATGCTTGCTCACACAGCATGCCAGAAGTCCCGGCATGGAGTTGTACAGTTTCCTAATGGTGTCCTGCGATAAGCCATCCCATGCAGCTTGAGTCTTCTCACGCAGTTCCTGCAGATGGTGTGGTAGGGGTGGAGTGTAGATAGCGCGTCCATTTGCATTCCACATACATTTTCAATCGGCGATAGGTCTGGCGATGCGGCTGGCCATGGCAGAGTGCCAGTGCCTTGAAGGCAAGCTCATGAGACATCAACAGTATGCGAACGAGCATTGTCCTGTTGTAAAATCGCACCGGAGTGAGCGTTCAGAGAAGGTCGAGTCACTGGTTGCAGGGCCGCATTAACGTAATGTTGGGCTGTCAAAGTGCCTGCAATGAACACCAAAGGTGATCTGGCATCCTAGACAATTGCACCCCACACCATGACACCAGGCGTTCTGGACGTGTGACGCTCGACAACAAACCGTTCATCTTGGCGCTGAACACGGTGCCTCCACACACGGATTCGGTGGTTGTCTCCCCCAAGATAAAAGCGGGACTCGTCACTGAAGATCACCTACTACCATTCTGAGTGGCTCCATGACAGTTGGCACGACATAATTGCAGTCTTTGCCGACGATGCAATGGTGTTAAGGGCAATAGTCGTAACGGTCTACGCGCGTGTAGTCCTACGTCATTCACCCGTCTGCCAATGGCACTGGCACTAATCGGACGATGCATGCAGGGCACCACTGCTCACTGAATATCCGCAATCGTGGCTGTTGGGTCAATCCGCGCATGTCGGACAGCCCGTCGGCCCTCTCTCTCTCCGTGGTTCGTCTAGGTCTCCCAGACCCTTCCTGTCGCTGCTGTGTGCCTTGTTCTATCCATTGCCGCCAACAGCGTGCTATGATAATATCCGCACGACCGGTATGGCGCGTAATACGGTGATAAGACCATCCCGCTTCCCGGAGCCTGACGATGCAGCCCCTCTCGAACTCCTCCAACTACTTGAATTGCTTCCGAACTTTTCTCCAAGGCATACTTCACTTGCTAAGGATGCAACCAACACAACAGCATGAGTCAGAATGGCAAGCTCGCGCGACGGATGACCATATATAGCCGGCCAGGCACAGGGCTACGACCCCTTCTTGCTTGCGTCACATGCGCCGCCGAGTGTGATACTTGAATCATTTGCATACCTCACCATGTCAAACCTACCCACCAAGTTTCATTTCTGTCGATTGCTTCCTTCCGGTTGCAACTTTTTTTTTTTTTTTTTTTTTTATGATGAATGTATTAAAATTACAATCTCCCCTTTTCTTTTCTTTTTCTTCCGAATTTTCTTTAAACTGCTGAATAAGATAATATCTAGAAATTAGAGTCCTCCACTTCTTTTTTTTTTTTTTTAGAATTATGTGAGGTAATTATTTTTCATTTTTAGCACCTCTTTTGTAAAAAGAAGATCGTGCTTTGTCCGTTGTCGGTTTGTCCGTCCGTCCGTCTGTAGACACGACATCTCTGCAACTAATAGTCCGATTTTAAAAACTCTTTTTGCATTGGGATACTTGAAATGTGCGAATGATGATCCTTTATTTCGTTTTTTTACGATGCACAATTTCGCCGCTAGACAATTTCGCCGCTAGTTCAAAATACATTTTATTCCATATATTTGCTTCTAAACATCCAATTCAAAAATTATTTTACCTTCCGATTCCATTCATGTCGAAGACTATTTTGAGTATAGTCACTTTTTCAAGTTGCGCATAGATTCTCCTCTAGGGGTGAACAAGTAAATTGCGTTTCCCGCGATATCTCTGCTTCTAAAGCTCCGATTTGAAACAATTTTCTGCAGCAGATACAGCTTCTAATGGGAATATTTTCAATATAAATTTTAATTTTTGCTATGAGACGGTTTGGCCACCAGGGGGCGTAAGATTTAATTTCTGCTTCTGATGTATTTGCCGCAACATCTGAGTTTCTGAAGTCTCGTTTGAAAAAATTCTTCCGTGGACCAATACTACTTACGTCGACAAACCTTTTCGGAATATTTTATTCTTAAAATAATGCATGGTTTCTCCGCCACGGGGTGTAGATGAATATCTTATTTTTGTCAGTATCTCTGCTTATAATGGCCCGATTTGAAAAATTTCTACTTTGTTGGATAGAGTTTCCAGTGCGAAATGTTTTTCATATCATTTCAAAATTTTCAAGTAAGTCATTGACTTTCCCTTAGGGGGAGTATAGGTAAATTGCGCTTTCCCCGGTATCTCTACCTCTAAAGCTCCGATTTAAAAAATTCTTCCTGCATTGGATACAGCTCCTGTGGGAAATGTTTTGATTGTGCAATTTCTAATTTTTGGTTAAATATGGTTTGGCCACCAGGGGGCGTAAGCGTTAATTTCTGCTTCGTAAGTATTTGCAGCAAAATCCGAGCTTCTAAAAGCTCGATTGAAAAAATTATTTCGTGAACCGATACCACTCTTGTCGATAAACATTTGAGAATATTTTTTTATTAAAATAATGCATGGTTTCTCCGCCAGAGAGCGTCGACGTATATCTTATTTCTGTCAATATCTCTGCTTCCAAAAGTCGGATTTGAAAAATTCCTTTTTTGTTAGATAGCGTTTCTGGTGCAAAATGTTTCTCGTATAATTTCAAAATTTTCAAGCACTGCATAGACTTTCCGCTAGGAGTCGTGAAGGTAAATTGCGTTTTCCTTTATATCTGTGCTTCTAAAACTCCGATTTGAAAAATTCTTTCAACACCGGATACAGCTTCTGATAGGAAATGCTTTGCATATAATTTCTAATATTTGATAAAGAATGGTTTGGCCACCGGGGCGGGCGTAAGTGTTAATTTCTGCGTCTGATATACTTGCTGCAAAATCTGAGCTCCTGAAAACTCGATTGAAAAAATTCTTTCGTGGACCGATACCGCTCACATCGAAAAACCTTTTGACATTACTTCCTTCTTAAAATAATACATGGTTTTTCCACCAGGGGGCGTAAAGTCATATCTTATTTTCGTCAATATCTCTGCTTCTAAGAGTCCGATTTAAAAATTTGTTTCTTTGTTGGAGAGCGTTTCCATCGAATAGTCCGATTTTGAAAGCTCTTTTTGCATTGGGATACTTAAAATGTGCGAATGATGATCCTAATCGGATTTTCTTTCCAAAATAGTGCACACTTTCGCCGCTACGGGCGCAAATGCTTCTTCCGTTTTTCTCGATATCACTGCTTTTACATGTACGATTTCAAAAATTCTTTCAACGCCGGATGCCATTTTTCTTGTAGAAGAACACTTTAAGCTAGTATATGAGGAATTTTGTAGTTCACGGTTCTGTCGGTATGTGGTATTTGTATACTTCAGTTTGCGGCTGTATCGCCGCTTCTAAAATCGCTATTGAGAATTTTTTTCTTTACTGTATGCCATTCCCTACAACAGAAATGTGGAGCATTATCCTCTTTAAATAACGCCAATAATTCCTGCTAGCTGCGTAAAGGTCGAAACCTTTTTTTTTTCCCCGCTTTCTCTGCTCCTGTGAGACGTATTTGTAAAGTTGTTTTTACCTTAGCATAGCTTTTTCCATAACGAATATTTTTCGCCTATTTTCAACTTTTCCGTAATGCAAAAATTGTTCTCTACCAGACGTAGACTTATATCATGTTTTCTTCTATATTTCTCCTTTTAACTGTTCGATTTGAAAATCTCTTTGTCTCTGGTACCTTCCTTGTAGTATGTGAAACTTTTTGTTCGCCATTTGTTAATTTTCGTAACGTGCTTTTTAGCCGCTGGTAGAACTAAGTAGATGTTTCTATTTCTGGATGTTTTATCGATTGTTGGAACCAGTTGATTGTTTTCCAAACCGGTTCCATTGACCTAACAGCTTTGATAAATTTAATTCGTGTCAGAACGGATTCAAAAGACGAGCTTATTACATCCGAAAATTTGGGATCACTTTTCTTTTTCTATCTCGATTTATGACTTTCTGCATTCGACCAATGAATCTGAAAAAACGTTTAAACACGAATTTTTGAAATTGATTTTTCCTATCGGTATTATGTGCCATCTTCGTTTTGTTTTTTCACCCTTTTATTTATTTATTTATGTATTTTTGGAGTTTAACAAACACATTAGCATTTAAGGATAAGAGAAGTCGTCTGTCCTTAATTCAGGGCGGCTTTTACCATGGTAGAGAATGCGAGGCAGTGAAGCAAGAACGACACATAACACCAATGTCTCACGGGATTCAAACTCTGTTCCGCTACTACGCAGAGGAATATTGTGTAGCAGCTTATGGTTTTTATTCTTCACGTGTTTTTGCGTCAGGTGCTAGTCATTTCTAGATGGTAGTTGTTTGGAATACAGAGAGCGCTTTTTTGCTCGCTAGGTTCAAGTCCCACAGAGATGTTTTCTCTTTTGTAAGACTTTCACTTCTACCCTCCGCTGAAGTTTTACAACATGATCTTTAGATCTTTAAGTTACATATACTTGGCGCTGTGTCGTACTTCCCTCTGTGCGTCAATATAAGTTGCGCAGTATCAATATAGATTTCAATATACAAGGTGAGTCAAAAGTCAAAGGACACCCTTGTATTTCAGAAACGGGAGAGAAAGTGAAATATCTAAATACATCATCAAAGAATCGGTGAGGGGACCTATCTTTTAGGCTATTTTAGGAACATGGTCTCTATCTTGAAATCCGTCATATTGGATCAAGGTCAATTTTTTCAAATGGTAAGAGGGTCATGTTGCAAATCCAACAAAACCAAAATTTCCTCAGAAACTGATTGCCGTAATCAGATTTGATATACACCAATTTTGTGGTTCACAAGTTATCAAAACAGAAAGTTCAAATCAAGACAATATTTGTGTGCTTTTACGACAGCATGGGAATTCTGCATCACGAATTCATTTCTGAAGGTATAACTGTCACCTGCAATGCTTACACATCCACTTTGGAACGATTGTAAAAGAAGAATTGTTCATGTCAGGCCTGGGTACAAAAACTGACTAATTTCTGACACAAAAAATGGAGTGAAGAGCTGATGTCACAGTTCTTAGTGTGTGTACTCAACAATCCCCCTGTTATCCAGATTTGTCACCGTGCGACTACTTTCTATTCCCTAAATTAAAGCTGCATTTAAAAGGAAAAGTTTTTCAAGACGTTGAAGACATATAAAGAACTGTGACATGAGCTCTCCACTCCATACCAAAAGATGACCTCTGCAAGTCATTCCTTTCGTTGGCCAATTGTGCCACTTCTTGTATTAACACAAGAGGAATGTACTTCGAATAAATATGAAGACATACAAAGAACTGTGACGTCAGCTCTTCACTCCATACCAAAAGATGACTTCTGCAAGTCCTTCCTTTCGTTGGGCAATCGTGCCACTTCTTGTAGTAACACAGGAGGAATGTACTTCGAGTAAATATGAAGACATAAAAAGGACTGTGACGTCAGCTCTTCACTCCATACCAAAAGATGACTTCTGCAAGTCCTTCCTTTCGTTGGGCAATCGTCACACTTCTTGTATTAACCCAGGAGGAATGTACTTCGAGTAAATATGAAGACATAAAAAGGACTGTGACGTCAGCTTTTCACTCCATACCAAAAGATGACTTCTGCAAGTCCTTTCTTTCGTTGGGCAATCGTACCACTTCTTGTATTAACACAGGAGGAATGTACTTCGAGTAAATATGAAGACATAAAAAGGACTGTGACGTCAGCTCTTCACTCCATACCAAAAGATGACTTCTGCAAGTCCTTCCTTTCGTTGGGCAATCGTGCTACTTCTTGTATTAACACAGGAGGAATGTACTTCGAATAAATATGAAGACATACAAAGAACTGGGACGTCAGCTTTTCACTCCATATCAAAAGATTACTTCTGCAAGTCCTTCCTTTCGTTGGGCAATCGTGCCACTTCTTGTATTAACACAGGAGGAATGCACTTCGAATAAATATGAAGACATAAAAAGAATTGTGTCGTCAGCTCTTCACTCCATACCAAAAGATGACTTCTGCAAGTCCTTCCTTTCGTTGGTCAATCGTGCCACTTCTTGTATTAACACAGGAGGAATGTACTTCGAATAAATATGAAGACATAAAAAGAATTGTGTCGTCAGCTCTTCACTCCATACCAAAAGATGACTTCTGCAAGTCCTTCCTTTCGTTGGGCAATCGTGCCACTTCTTGTATTAACACAGGAGGAATGCACTTCGAATAAATATGAAGACATAAAAAGAATTGTGTCGTCAGCTCTTCACTCCATACCAAAAGATGACTTCTGCAAGTCCTTCCTTTCGTTGGTCAATCGTGCCACTTCTTGTATTAACACAGGAGGAATGTACTTCGAATAAATATGAAGACATAAAAAGAATTGTGTCGTCAGCTCTTCACTCCATACCAAAAGATGACTTCTGCAAGTCCTTCCTTTCGTTGGGCAATCGTGCCACTTCTTGTATTAACACAGGAGGAATGTACTTCGAATAAATATGAAGACATAAAAAGAATTGTGTCGTCAGCTCTTCACTCCATACCAAAAGATGACTTCTGCAAGTCCTTCCTTTCGTTGGTCAATCGTGCCACTTCTTGTATTAACCCAGGAGGAATGTACTTCGAGTAAATATGAAGACATAAAAAGGACTGTGACGTCAGCTTTTCACTCCATACCAAAAGATGACTTCTGCAAGTCCTTTCTTTCGTTGGGCAATCGTACCACTTCTTGTATTAACACAGGAGGAATGTACTTCGAGTAAATATGAAGACATAAAAAGGACTGTGACGTCAGCTTTTCACTCCATACCAAAAGATGACTTCTGCAAGTCCTTCCTTTCGGTGGGTCAATCGTGCCACTCCTTGTATTAACACAGGAGGAATGTACTTCGAATAAATATGAAGACATAAAAATAACTGTGACGTCAGCTCTTCACTCCATACCAAAAGATGACTTCTGCAAGTCCTTCCTTTCGTTGACTGGCAATCGTGCTACTTCTTGTATTAACACAGGAGGAATGTACTTCGAATAAATATGAAGACATACAAAGAACTGGGACGTCAGCTTTTCACTCCATATCAAAAGATTACTTCTGCAAGTCCTTCCTTTCGTTGGGCAATCGTGCCACTTCTTGTATTAACACAGGAGGAATGCACTTCGAATAAATATGAAGACATAAAAATAACTGTGACGTCAGCTCTTCACTCCATACCAAAAGATGACTTCTGCAAGTCCTTCCTTTCGTTGGGCAATCGTGCTACTTCTTGTATTAACACAGGAGGAATGTACTTCGAATAAATATGAAGACATACAAAGAACTGGGACGTCAGCTTTTCACTCCATATCAAAAGATTACTTCTGCAAGTCCTTCCTTTCGTTGGGCAATCGTGCCACTTCTTGTATTAACACAGGAGGAATGTACTTCGAATAAATATGAAGACATAGAAAGAATTGTGTCGTCAGCTCTTCACTCCATACCAAAAGATGACTTCTGCAAGTCCTTCCGTTCGTTGGTCAATCGTACCACTTCTTGTATTAACACAGGAGGAATGTACTTCGAATAAATATGAAGACATGCAAAGAACTGTGACATCAGCTCTTCACACTATACCAAAAATGACCTCTACAAGTCCTTACTTTCGCTGACTGGTCGTACCACTTCTTGTATTAAGGCAGAAGGAATGTACTTCGCTTTAAATACACGCACGTAACTTTTCCTGCTTTTCCAGTTTTTTAAAATTTAGTCTCATTACTTAATTACCGCACTGTATTACGGAGTAAGATCCAAAAGTTCAAGGACAGCGCCTACCCGTGACAACGCAAGCATGTAGTTAAAGTTACGGAGTCTGAAATACATTGGCGTGCAAAAATTAAGGACGAGACGGTTTTTCTAATGTAACGTCGTCCAGAAGTGCTCCACATCAACTCAAATCATACCATAAGATCCCCAAGATGTAAGAATATGGGACAAGTGAGCAAAACCGTCCAAACAAGGAATCAAAAGGATAAAAAGGCACTTTATTGAAAAGGTAGCTTCAAGCACAACTGGACAAAAGTCAGAAACTTCCATGTGACAGGCGGCTGCCAAGAAAAATCCAGTCTTTAGAGGGGATATGATCACCCCTGACTGCGTTGCAGGATTTACAACGTCTGTCCATGATGAAGACGAGGTTGACAAGTAGCTGATGAGGCATCGCGGCCCATTCCTCTTGTAGCGCCAATCGCAGCCCATTCCTCTTGTAGCGCTAATCGCATCCCATTCCTCTTGTAGCGCCAATCGCAGCCCATTCCTCTTGTAGCGCTAATCGCATCCCATTCCTCTTGTAGCGCCAATCGCAGCTGCGAAATCGTTGCTGGCGGATGGTGACGTGCTGCCAAGCGTCTCCCGAGAAGGTCCCACACGTGTTCGATTGGATTTAGGTCCGAGTACTTCGCGGGCCAATCCATGCGTTGAATATCTTCACTCTCCAACAGCTCTGCGACAGCCACTGTACGATGAGGTGTAGCGTCGTCGTCCATGAAGAGGAACTCAGGATCAACAGTACCTCTAAACAGACGCACTTGAGGCAGGAGAACCTCGGTACAATAACGGACACCAGTGACTGAACCTCCGTGGAAGATGTGGAGGTCCGTACGGCTACCAAGCATGATACCGCCCCAAACGAGAACTCCGCCACCTCGAAACTGGTCCCTTTCGATTATGTTGGAGGTGTGATTGCGTGCTCCCTGCTCTCTCCAGATGTGTATACGTCCAGAATCGCTCGTCAGACTAAATCGGCTCTCATCCGTAAAGAGAACTTGACCCCATTGCTGATCTGTTCAGTTCTTGTGTTACTGTCACCACAGAAACTGCCATCTCCGATAAGCAGACGTTAATGGCACACACCGTACTGGTTGTCGTGCAAATATACCACCTTTGTGCAGCCTCTTGGCCACAGTAAAACGCGATAACGGACGTCCAGTTGTCTGTTGCATGTGCCTTGCGATTTCTCCCGCTGTCTGTCGTCTGTCTCTTCTCGCCTGTAGGAGAATCTGCCGGTCGTCCGCCGCCATTGTTGTTCGTGGACGACCACTGCTAAACTCTCGGACAGTTGTTCCTGTCGTTTGAAATGCTCTCCAAGCTCGTGAAACGATGCTGTGAGCGATCCCGAACTCCTCGGCCACACTAGTCACACTTCGACTTTCTTCCAACTTCCCAATTACGCGACCTCGGGTAAAGTCATCCAGATGTCGTCTACTGGATTGCCTGTTGGCCATATCACACTGTGGCAGTAACTCGACGTCGTTCAAACCGATGTACACCGTACAATAGCTTTAACCGAATTGCTGAGCGTACACCGTCCGTGTGCTTTATACCCTTCCGACACTCCCCCCTAGGTCATGCTACAGATATGAGCATGCCCTACTGTACCGGACCCTAGTCTATCCCCTGAGTGGTCTTTCGGTTCGTTCTGCCTGCTCTTTCCGCTGTTATGCTAATTTCTCCTTTACGTCCCTAATTTTTGCACACCAGTGTACATCCCTCCAGCCCTCCCCTCCGTTGTCAGAATGGTTTTGCGCGTGGGAAGTGATTGGAATGCGCGCGCAGGCGTTTGCTGCTGTGGTTAGTCGTCTGCCTTTTGCGATGTTAGAATCATGGCTTTTGAAGAGCAACGTTGTGACATTAAATTTTGTCAGCATTTGAGTAAAACAGCTGCAGAGACCTTAGAAATGCTTTCGAAGGTGTACGGTCACTCTACGATGGCGAGATCGAAGCTGTACGAGTGGTATCGGCGTTTCAAAGAGGGCTGAGAATCCATCGCAGATAATGAGCACTGTGGTCGACACGTGACCGCACAGAGTGAGGAACACATTACTATGATGGCGCAGTGTGTTCATCAGGATCGTCGCCGAACCATTGAGGAAATCGCTAACGCCACTAACTTATCGGAGACCACATGCCAGCGCATTTTGACAGAGGACCTTAACATGTACCGCATGTGTCAGCACATTGTTCCTCGCCTTTTGACCTCTGAACAAAAGGATGAACGGATGCGGATATCGGGCGAATTAATCGTCAAAGCCGATAGTGATCCTATGTTTTTGGATAACATCATCCCAGGTGATGAAACGTGGTGCTACTTGTTTTATATTCAGCCAAAGCGTGCTTCTTCAACATGGAAATCACCTTCACCGTGAACAAAGAAGTTAGGCAGGATTGCAGCAAAGGGAAAGTCATGCCGGAAGTGTTTTTTTATTCTCACG
The DNA here is from genome assembly GCA_039090855.1 of Macrothele yani. NCBI lineage: Eukaryota > Metazoa > Arthropoda > Arachnida > Araneae > Macrothelidae > Macrothele > Macrothele yani. The sequence goes on along the minus strand of CM077029.1, from coordinate 15,317,247 downwards.
GCACTGTCCATTCTGAATTTATTCCTGAGGGCACGACTGTTAACAAGGAAGGTTATCTGGACATTTTACGTCGCGTACGGGGGTCAATCCATCGTAAACGTTTGGAGATGTAGCGAAGTGGACAATGGCACCTTCTCCATGACAACGCGCCAGTACATAGGTCCTTACTGGTCACGGAGTTTCTCTCCAGAAATCGTACTGATGTACTTCCACATCCCGTCTATTCTCCCAACTTAGCTCCCTGCGATTTTTACCTCTTTCTACTGATGAAACAAAATCTGCAGGGACGTCGTTTTGTGCCAACAAATGAGGTAAAAACAGCAACGCAGCAGGCATTACGAGAGGTTGCAAAACATGGCTTTCAGCAATGCTTCCAGAAGCTTTACGAGCGCTGGCAAAAGTGCATCGTCGCCCAAGGAGATTATTTTGAAGACACATTGGTGTTTTAAAGAAAAGAAACTATACGCCAAGTCCCCGAACTTTGGATCCTACCTCGTATATCATTAGTTTTCAATTAACCTTAAAATTCTAGGATCATAAAAGGGCAAACCCAGACTTTGAAAGAAAGGGCGCTTTCTGACACAAACTGCCACGAGTTCAACCCCACGCCCCACCCCCACACACCTATATCAGGCCATAGGGGGCCCGCTAGCGCCACCACGGGTAGAGGGGCTGCTTCATGATGTTGCATTACCAAGTATGCGCGTAGTTGGGGTGGACTGTCCAAAGCTGCGGAGAAGGTGGACAAAGTCACCACACACGCCTCCACTGAGTTTCAGCCCAGCTCGGATGAGCGATCTGAAGCTCGTTTCTCAGACCACTCGACCACCAGGACCAGCTATGAATTCTTAATTTTTTCTTATTTATTTATTAATCTAAACGGAATAAAGTTGAACATCGTAAAGTGCAGGTACTTAGCGCAGGTACAGGGAGAACCTTTTTCATCCCGCACGGAATCAGAAAGCCTTCACTGCCCTAGGCATTGAAAACTCACGGTGACATGAAGGACTTTCAAATTATAATAACTCAAATTTGAAATAATGGCTGTAGAAAGGAATTCCAATTTCACAATTAGAAACACAAAAACAAGGGGAGCAAAATTCTGGGTTGTTATTCAGTGAGTGCATAAGTTCTACCAGTTTTTGTAGGCTACCAAGAAAGAAGGAGAACACAACAAATAACGTACCTAGGATTTCACATAATTGCCATCATTCTGTATGACCCCTTGCCATCTGTCTGAGTAGGTGAATTCCACGCCGGAAAAACTCCTGTGTTTTAGAATCGGAAAAGTCATGTAATGCCGTTTTCACATCGTCCACATCATCGAAGAGTTGGAGAGCGAAGGCGTTCTGTAACGATCCAAAAAGGTGGTAGTCCTTAGGTGCCAGGTCAGGGGAATACGCTGGATGAGGTAACACTTCCAACAAAAGTCCAGTAATTTTTGCAGCATGAGGTCTGGCGTTATCGTGATGAAAGATCACGCCTTTGTGATTGACGAGTGCTGGCTGCTTCTATATCAGTTTTTCTCACAATCTGTCATACTGTTGGCAGTAGAGGTCAGTATTTATCGTTCGGTTATAGATGCTAACACCTCCCAGTGGATTATACCCTGAACATCCCACCAAACACTCAACAAAACCTTCTTGGGATGCAGTCCTCCTTTTGAGGTCGATGGAGGAGACTCTGCACCTTGGCACACAGTCCGTCGACGCTTTACATTACGGTACAGTACCCATTTCTCCTCACTTGTTACAATTCGTCCACAAAACGGTTTATTTCTGTGACGAGAAAGCAAAGAAACACAGGTAATGATTCTCTCCTCCCGTTCCTTTGCAGAAAGCTGGTGCGGAACCCAGTTATCGAACTTAGTGATGAACCCAAACGCATGTATCCGTCTTTCGACTGTTGTTCTGTGTACCGACAACGTCTGCCGCTAATTCCTGAACGGTTGAATGTGTGTCATTTGTTATGGCTTGGTCCACGTATATTCCATTTAACAAATAACTTGTGACGCATATGGACATCCAGGGTGTGGTTGATCTTTATAGCTTCTGTTTCCGTCCCGGAATTTTCGAAACCAACGGCGACATGGGCTATCATCAACTGCGTCCTCCCCATACACTTGACAGATGTTGAGGCATGCCGTGGCTGCAGTACTGCCTTTATCAAACTCTTACAGTAAGTAATGTCTAGTGTGCACCTTATCGCATTTCATGTTAAACCGTCCGTGATTTCCGTTACGAATGACTTACTTGGACAAACCTAGTGCCTCTATGTGCTCTACTGCTCCACACTTTATTGGCCGAAAATTCGGCATCGCAGCGTCATCTGTGATGTAACTACTCTGATCGCAATTTTCATTTATTACAAGAACGGGTAGAACTTTTGCACACACCAAATATTTACGTTGTAGTACTTTCAGGGTCAAATTAGGAAGACATACAGTGTTTGGTAATGGTAGGCATGATGGCGTGAATCTGAATAATAAGGTCCCATGGGGGCTTAGAAATTAGAAACTGCGACTTGGGGACGGATGTTCTCAAGTTTCTGTCCCAACACGGACTGAAGTCGTGTTAAGCTGTTAGTCTTGTGGTAAAGACCCATCGTTATAAACAAGTGTTAAGCTTTAATTTTTTGTGTTAAGCTTTAATTTTTTGGGTTAAGCTTCAAACATTTTTCAAGAGCGGCGGGGGGGGGGGCGTATACTGTACCTCACACCTCAATATTTTCATTTGTCCCACACAAAAACCTTCATTAGATGACGCTTACCTAAACCGGACCTGCGTAAGGAATCAATTACACCAACGGTAGCAGAATTTGCGCTTTGTTAGACTGAATTAACTTGTTTCGGGTCTGGCGCACGTAACCACCGCTTCTGATTTAAAAGAAAAGACACTGCGTTGTGCCATTTTGGAAACAACTGCCGCTCGACGCGCATAAGTTATTTCATTACGATGAGTGGAAAGTAAAGCAAGAAAAACATTAACTGAAGACTCAATCGGGGTAATTTTGTCTATAAGCCTTCCCATCGTTTTAATTAACAATGGAATTGGTGGGTAATAAAAGGAGTGCCGAGTAATAGCTGCCATGCGACGACAAAGGCGATAATTAGTCCCATAACGGAATAAATGACTGCACGGCCTGTTAAATAGGCACACACACACATTCACGCACGCACACAGGGAGATAGAAGAATCGGGAGCCCAGCGAGTCGTCATAAAACAGTCCAGGAAGCACTTTCAATGAAGGAGAACACTCCAAACACCGGTAGCTGAAGCCGTTTTAAATGCTCCGATGGCATAATGATAGTGGTGAACCTCGGAGCAGGTGTTCCTGCGTAATGAACGCCCAGTTAAAAGCTGCATTTTGACCATCAGATACCGTAGGCGGATCGCCATGGCTCGTTTACCGCTCTTCCGTGACGTACTACTCGAAGTGTACCTAACCATCGTTTATGTTGCTCGTTTGATGGAAGAAAGCGAAGAAAAGGAGGAGAGAAAAAAGTTCGATGCTTCTAAAAGCACCCTAGTTGCCTTTATGCTTGAGTGCCCAATTTTGTTTTTCATCACTTATGTTAACACCTACACTATTTCTTAAACAAATACGCATTTCACCAGAGTTATCTGGTTTGTTGCTACCACATTCATTGTTCTTTCGAGTTACTTAAGCGTTATATTCTATGCTGACGTTACTCAAAGATGTAGTTCAGGGTTTATAATTTTAAATGAGTTAAAACTCCTTTCGAATGAAAATTACTGGTTGCGGTTATGCTTATTTGACTGTGTCCTTCAGTTAAGTAACAGAGATACATTGTAGTGCAAAGGTTCTGAACCCTTTTTGACGTAGTTTGTCACATTAAGTTGTTAAATGTACAAAGTGGGCCGCACTTTAAATCCCAGAGTTTATGGTGATTCAAATGTTTTATTACTTCAGTAAATTGAGCATCTGTTAATGAACATCGTTTCGGTTTGTGAATTACTCCAAAAAATTCATCCCAAAAGATTTTTCTCAATGTGGCATCACTAGCAGTCAGCCAGATCAACCAGACTGAAATTAAAAAAAAGAAACTGAAATGTGTCAAATATGTTAATATGTTAGATGTTAGATTGCAAGCTAAACGAGATTCTGCTAGTGAACGTTATTTTGTTTTCTTCTCGTTAAATAGTCAACAACCCTTTTCAATGTTTTCCAGTTAATTAAATTGTGTCAGCTGTACTTATTCAACCCTGATACTTCGTTTGTAAGTTCATTTCTTCTTATTTAAACCCCATACTTTTTTGTGAGTTCATCTCTTCTTATTCACTCATCATACTTCGTTTGTGAGTTCATCTCTTCTTATTCACTCATCATACTTCATTTGTGAGTCCGAAGTATTTTTTCTAATTCAACCCTTACTTCGCTTGTCAGTTCATATCTACTTACTCAATCTTCGTACTTCGTTTATGAGTTCATCTCTACATACTCAACACTCATACTTCGTGAGTTCATCTCTACTTGCTCAACACTCATACTTCGTTCGTGAGCTCATTTCTACTTGCTCAACACTCATACTTCGTGAGTTCATCTCTACTTGCTCAACACTCCTACTTCGTACGTGAGTTCATCTCTACTTGCTCAACACTCATACTTCGTTCGTGAGTTCATCTCTACTTGCTCAACACTCATACTTCGTGAGTTCATTTCTACTTGCTCAACACTCATACTTCGTGAGTTCATCTCTACTTGCTCAACACTCATACTTCGTGAGTTCATCTCTACTTGCTCAACACTCACTTTTCGTTCGTGAGTTCATCTCTACTTGCTCAACACTCATACTTCGTGAGTTCATCTCTACTTGTTCAACACTCACTTTTTGTTCGTGAGTTCATCTCTACTTACTCAACACTCATACTTCGTGAGTTCATCTCTACTTGCTCAACACTCATACTTCGTGAGTTCATCTCTACTTGCTCAACACTCACTTTTCGTTCGTGAGTTCATCTCTACTTGCTCAACACTCATACTTCGTGAGTTCATCTCTACTTGTTCAACACTCACTTTTCGTTCGTGAGTTCATCTCTACTTGCTCAACACTCACTTTTTGTTCGTGAGTTCATCTCTACTTACTCAACACTCACTTTTCATTCGTGAGTTCATCTCTACTTGTTCAACACTCATACTTCGTTCGTGAGTTCATCTCTACTTGCTGAACCTTCATACTTCGCTTGTGAGTTCTTCACTACTTATTCAACCCTCATACTTCGTTTGTAAGTTTATCTCTTCTTATTGAACTCCCATACTTTGTGAGTTCATCTTTACTTGCTGAATCCCTACACTTTGCATGTGAGTTTATAACGTAACACTTTTACGTTCGCGAGACTTGTTGTTATGCTAAGTTCCAAATGTCCGACTGAGGAAATGTTGAATTAAATGTAAATATGAAGCACTAGTTGCACCGGATAGCTCACTTTAAATTACGGCTTTTAGGGCCAGACGGAACATAAAAAAGAAGTCCAAATCACTTACGTAAACATTTTATTGGTCCAGCAACTTTAGAAGAAATCACATAACGTTGTCTATTTACTAAATCCAAAACATATCACAGTGAGGCACACTACATATCCCTCGTACAATCAATAAGCTCAGCAAATTTTTAACATTTCTCCCTCAAACAACTGCGTCGCCAAATGTATATCTTTTTCCGTTCTTATCAACATGCATACGTCACTTACGTACTGACTTCAGAGGGGTTGCCAAACCTCATTCATGTGAGAGAGAAGATATCACGTTAAGTTTGGAAAGTGCAAAAGAGAACAAACTCAAATTTACACAGGAAGAGGAACTAAAAATGAAAGATAAAATAGAATATGCTTCACAAGCTCTTTGTTAAATGGAATATACATTACAAGTACTTCTACTTTTCACTCATAGTATTTTGTTTGTGAGTCTGAAGGATTTTTTTAAATTCGACCCTTTTTTCGCTTGTCAGTTCATAAATACTTACTCAATCTTTGTACTTCCTTTGTGAGTTCATCTGTACTTGTTGAACACTCTTACTTCCTTTGTGAAATCTTTACTTATTCAAGCCTCATGCTTCCTTTGTGACTTCATCTCTGTCAATAAGTGAAAAGTAAAGAAAGAACCAGAATCAGAGGAAATACAAAACATGCGTCTTACCTAGTACTCAGTCCTAAGCGTCCCAGTGACTCATCCATCGGGCTGAAAATTGTTTTAAAATGCATCGCTTGTTAAGTTTCTCCTGATCTTAAGGCGCTTGTTGACAAAATTTAGCGACTCACTAAGGCATATGAAAGAATCAGTCTTAAAATCTCTATATATAAAAGTGAAAGTTTGTATATTTGTTTGTTTGTCTGCTATACAAATCTACATTTTTCAACTTAAAACCACCAAATTTGGTATACAATCTCATGGTACTCTAACTCAGACCGTAGAAGGGCTTTGGAAGAAATCGGAGCCCAGGGGAGGGAGTCAAGGGGGCCCCATACAAAATTTACGTTATTTCAGTTAAAATTTCTACAGTTTTCAATTTAGAATCAAGAAATTTGGTATAGTATCTCATGGTACTCTGACTTAGACCGTGGAAGGGTTTTGGAAGGGATAGGGGCCCGGGTGAGGGGTCAAGGGCCCCCATACAAAATTTTGTTATTTTAATTAAAAATTTCTACAGTTTTCAATTTAGAACCACCAAATTTGGTATAGTATCTCATGGTACTGTGACTTAGACCGTAGAAGGGTTTTGGAAGGGATCGGAGCCCAGGGGAGGGCGTCAAGGGGGATTTTATACAAAATCTTCGTTATTTTAGTTAAAATTTCTACAGTTTTCAATTTAGAACAACCAAATTTGGTATACTATTTCATGGTGCTCTAACTTAGACCGTACACGGTTTTTGGAAGGAGTCGGAGCACGGGGAGGTGAAGGGGCCCGCCATACAAAATTTTCGAGAAAATTTCTGCAGGTTTCAATTTAGAACCACCAAATTTGGTATACTACCTCATGGTACTCTAACTTAGACCGTAGACGGTTTTTAGAAGGGGTCGGAGCCCGGGGTCAAGGGGTCCCCACACAAATTTTTCGTAAAATTTACAGTTTTCATTTTAGAAACACCAAATTTCATTTTAGAACCACTAAATTTACTGGAAAACTACAGGAATATATTTTTCATTCATAAAATTTCACCCGCTGAACTTGGTGATTCCACGAATATTTACCCGGGAAGTACCGGGTACCCCTGCTAGTGTCTAGTCACATGAGAAGAACCACAAAGTGCTTTTTTTTTTTGCTTTCTTCGCACTTGTTTCTTCACATGTGTGCATGCCAAGATTTGGTATGAAAATGTCATCCTTTAGTGTGCCCATACATTTTTGTGTGGAAACGACAGAGTTGAATAGGCTAAGATATCTTTGCAGCAGATGTATTTTTCTCTATCTGAGATAAGTAGTTCTCTCGTAGGTGGCATTTACATATACAATAATTCTATTTCTTGCGACATCTCTAGTAGTGTTAAAAGAACGTTTGGCAGCATGTACTTTCGATCAGATAAAAATAAGCCTGTAAACGTTTTTGAAGTATTATACAGCTTTTTCGGTGAGTGGGATTTCCCAGGTAGATGAAATTTCATCAGCATCATCTACAACCATTCTCATTTCACTGCTGCATGAAGATCTCCACAAGTCTCTTCCAAAATTTTCTGTCTTGAACACTTCTTTTTCATTTCCCCCTCATGCTTTCGAATTCATCAACGTAATTTCCTGAGTTTTCCCTCCAGTCCATAGCTATCTAATCCAGTAATTCAATTGTTCAGCGATGGTCAGTTCTCCTGGCTATATGTCCAGCCCATAGCCACTTGAGGGTCTTCACTTTGATCATGATGTCGTTAACTCTTGTCATTCTCCTGATCAATGAGTTTCTTTTCTTGTCTTTTGTGTGAATAAATGTATAGTGACACATGTCCCGATATCTCTGTTTTTAGAAAGCAGATCCAGCCCTGGTGGCTTAGCGCTAGCTTCTGACAATTCGTCCCATATGGTGTCTGTATTAGAATGCAGGTGAGGAATGGATGTTGGGTTCGTCTTACGGCACTGGGTTTCTCCCTTTCCTGGAGCCAGTGATTATAAATTAGGGACGGGCGACTGCTTATAACTCATCGAGTTGCTCACGGTTGTCATTAAATCCCCAAATAAAACAAGCGGATTGTGAAGATACTTTGTGGATCACATAGAGCCAACATTTTTGGTTCCAATACATATTTTTTTCACTGAGTAGCATAATTGTATGGTACTGTAAGTCTGGGATACAGTATATTGAGACTCTTGTAACTTTCTAGCTTTTACGTTAGTATCTGTGACTTAATTAGTTTAAGAATATTAGTGTGACACTCACATGGCAGCCTGCAGCGTGTCTTTCTCTCCCTCTCACCACAATGTGGAACCAGAGAAGAAGTCGTAAACGACTATTCAAGAGAATTTGACGAACCACGGTGGTCTGTGACATGCCCAGCTCGCCTGATAATCTCCGAGTGCTAGTTGTCGGATTTACCTCTACGGTCTGGCGCACGGCTTCTGAATCCAAGATTCACGGCCTACCTGATCTTGGCTGATGGTCGAGGTTTCTGTCATCTGAGTGAAATTTCGCGAACCATCTGTTTGCGGTGATGAGGTCCACGGAACCTTCCACTTTCGCATGACAAATGTTTCGTGTTGCTTGAGCAGCGTTATGGCTGAGTTCAAACTCGTTAAGCAAAAGTTTCCTAATTAGCCGGTTGTGGCTGTTCATCTTTTAGGCGTCCCAATCACTACCAGAACGACGACATGCAATGCTGTTCACAGCCACGACTACCACTTTATATCCCTTTTGACTGACTGTAGTGCGCTACTTGAACTAGTTTAAACACGTGACATACCCACCGCAGCACATGCGTTTATGAAAATACTGCAGATCTTTCGACTTACCCTCTGTATTCATAAGTAATTGTCATTAAGCATTGGAAAATTACGTTTCGAAATTCTTTTTCAATAACAGATTTATTTATCAACTACAGTGAAACCTCTCCAGCAAGGTCATCCACAGTTCTGTGAAAAAATGACTGTCTTGACTCGTGACCCCCAAGTAGAGTGGTTCTATTTGCTAAAATATTTCCCATCCGCACTTGAAATAACAAGTTAGTAAAATCATGCAATGGATTGATAATGATACGCTTTAAAACACACCAGAAATCATTACTCAAGTTGTGAGGATAATGGCTGTCGCATAAATCTCGCTCCTGTGTCCTGACCTTTGACTCAATTTCGATTATATTAAACAGAATTGGTTCAGTATACCTCCGGAACAACATACTAAAGTTTTGTCGCAATAGAAGCATTTTTTGTCAAGTTACGAGGATAATGGCTGTGAAATAAATCTCGCTCCTGTGCCGTGACATTTGATCCCATTTCGATGATGTTCAACAGAATTGGTTCAGTATACCTCTGGAACAACTTACTAAATTTCTGTTACAATAGAAGCATTTTTACTCAAGTTATGAGGATAATGGCTGTGAAAAAATCTCTCTCCTGTGCCGTGACCTTTGATCCCATTTCGATTATATTCAACAGAACTGGTTCAGTATACATCCGAAACAACATACTAAAGTTTTGTCGCAATAGAAGCATTTTTAGTCAAGTTATGAGGATAATGGCTGTTGTATAAATCTCGCTCCTGTGCCCTGACCTTTGACCCCATTTCGATGATATTAAACAGAATTGGATCAGTATACCTCAGGAACAACATACTAAAGTTTTATCGCAATAGAAGCATTTTCAGTCAAGTTATGAGGATATCACGCATGTGTAAAAAAAATTTCGCTCCTGTGTCCTGACATTTTACCCCATTTCGATGATATTCAATAAAACCGGTTCAGTATATCTCCGAAACAACATGACTTGTCGCAATCGAAGCATTTTTATGTAAGTTATGACGCATAAGAGCGATGGAATGGATCCCGTCCTGACCTTTGACCTCATTTCGCCTACTTTCAATAGGGTTCGTCCCCAGGTTGTCCCCTACCACATACTAAAATTTCATCGAAATCGAACAATTTTTACGCGAGCAATCGTGCGGACAGACAGACGGACAAAGCTGGAGCATATACGCTTCTTCAACCTACGGTTGGAAAGCCTGAAAAAATGACATTCCTTTTTTAATGCAGCCTGGCGTTAAGAGTTTCTTTTTTCTTTTCGGCCATTTTGTTATTTAGGACAGTTATTTATGCTTTCCAATCGTAGGTTGAAGAAGCGTATATATGCTCCAGCTTTGTCCGTCTGTCTGTCCGTCTGCACGATAAGTCGCGTAAAAATGGTTCGATTTCGATGAAATTTTAGTATGTGGTAGGGAACAACCTGGGGACGAACCCTATTGAAAATTGGAGAAATGGCGTCAAAGGTCAGGACAAAGGAGCGGGATCCATTCCATGGCCCTTATGCGTCATAACTTACGTAAAAATGCTTCTATTGCGACAGACCTTTAGTATGTTGTTCCAGAGGTATACTGAACCAATTCTGTTTAATATGATCGAAATGGGATCAAAGGTGAGGACACAGAAGCGAGAGTTATTCCACAGCCACTATCTTGAGTAATAACTTGAGTAATGATTTTTGGTATGTTGGAAAGCGTATCATAATCAATGCATTGCATACTTTTACTAACTTGTTCATTAAATCTCTCACTGTAAGACTGAGGAATGAAGTAAGGTGTTCGGAACATATATCGAGGAGCCAAAATGTTATGAACAGCGATTCTTTATTCAAATTAAAGCAGCTGTAACAGGGGCGGATTGGCGGTCACAAAAGGGCCCGGAAAAATGTTTGCAAATGGGACCGTTCAGTTGTAGTTCTGCGGTACTATTGTACACTGGCGTGCAAAAATTAAGGACGAGACGGTTTTGCGAATATAACGTCGTGCAGAAGTGCTCCACATCGACTCAAATGATACTATAAGATCCCCAAGATGTAAGAATATGGGACAAGTGAGCAAAACCGTCCAGACAAGGAATCCAAAGGATACAAAGGCACTTTATTGAAAAGGTAGCTTCGAGCACAACTGGACAGAAGACAGAAACATCCATGTGACAGGCGGCTGCCAAGAAAAATCCAGTCTTTAGTAGGGGATATGATCACCCCTGACTGCGTTGCAGGATTTATAACGTCTGTCCATGCTGAGGACGAGCTTATCAAGGAGCTGTTGAGGCATCGCGACCCATTCCTCTAGTAGCGCCAATCGCAGCTGCGGAATCGTTGCTGGCGGCTGGTGACGTGCTCCCAAGGGTCTCTCGAGAAGGTCCCACACGTGTTCGATTGTATTTAAGTCCGGGGACCTTGCGGGCCAATTCATGCGTTGAATACCTTCACTCCCCAACAGCTCTGCGACAGCCACTGTACGACGAAGTGTAGCGTTGTCGTCCATGAAGAGGAACTCAGGACCCACAGCACATCTAAACAGACGCATGTGAGGCAGGAGAACCTCGGTACAATAGCGGACACCAGTGACTGAACCTCCTTGGAAGATGTGGAGGTCAGTACGGCTACCAAGCATGATACCGCCCCAAACGAGAACTCCGCCACCTCCAAACCGGTCCCTTTCGATGATGTTGGAGGTGTGATTGCGTGTTCCCTGCCCTCTCCAGATGTGTATGCGTCCAGAATCGCTCGTCAGACAAAATCGGCTCTCATCCGTGAAGAGAACTCGACCCCATTGCATATGTGTCTAGTTCTTGTGTTCCTGGCACCACAGAAACTGCCGTCTCCGATGAGCAGGCGTTAATGGCACACACCGTACTGGTCGTCGTGTAAATAGGCCATCTTCGTGCAGCCTCCTGGCCACTGTAAAACGCGATAACGGACGTCCAGTTGTCTGTTGCATGTGCCTCGCGATTTCTCCCGCTGTCTGTCGTCTGTCTCTTCTCGCCTGTAGGACAATCTGCCGGTCGTCCGCCGCCGTGGTTGCTCGTGGACGACAACTGCTAAATTCTCGAACAGCTGTTCCTGTCGTTTGAAATGCTCTCCAAGCTCGTGAAACGATGCTGTGAGCGATCCCGAACTCCTCGGCCACACTAGTTACACTTCGACTTTTTTCCAACTTCCCAATGACGCGACCTCGGGTAAAGTCATCCAGATGTCGTCTACTGGATTGCCTGTTGGCCATATCACACTGTGGCAGTAACTCGACGTCGTTCAAACCGATGTACACCGTGCAATAGCTTTCACCGAATTGCTGAGCGTACACCGCCCGTATGCTTTATACCCTTCCGACATACCCCCCCCCCTACGTCATGCTGTATATATGCGCATGCCCTACCGTTCCGGACCCTAGTCTATCTCCTGAGTGGCCTTTCGGTCCGTTCTGCCTGCTCGTTCCGCTGTTATGCTAATTTCTCCTCTTTGTCCTTAATTTTTGCACACCAGTGTATCACAACTGAAAATCACTTTTTTTTTAAAGTTTCCAGAACAACTATACCTTTTATAAAATAAAAGGTATAGTTGTTCTGGAAACTGTGGCAAGCATAGTACTGGGGGGGGGGGGGTAAAAAGTACACCCGTCATCCTTAAATTGTAGTGGGTGTTGCGGAAAATTGTACTGGAATTTTTCTGTTGTGGAAGATCACAGTTAGAAATTTCAAGATATTTATCGTGGCAAACTCACTTAATCGACGTCGAAAAAGCGAATAACCAGTTATAAATCACTAGTTTTGTTAGTTATGTACACTGCCGGACAATTGCTAAGGACGGATGACAATAGCAACGGTAGCAACCATAAAATGGAAGGCAGAAAAATGTGGAAATTAGCATAAGTGCGGGATACAGTAAGACGTGTTGTGCGTAAGCAAATCTGGATTGCCGAACTTGTTCGTGACGTCATAGCGCTGATAAGAGATATAAAGGATTTGACGCGTATTGACCGTTGTTGTTCAAACGCAAAGTTGAAAGTGAAAGAATCAATTGACGAACTTGCAATTTTCAGTATGTTTTCCCGACATCACCTAGATGATTTTACGCGTGGTCGTATTATAGGCAAGATTGAAGAAGGGCGAAAAATAACAGATGTTGCCAGGGAGTTCGACGTAAGCCACAGTGTTGTTTCAAGGATTTGGAAATCATTTCAAACAAATGGAGAGTGTAGCAAACGTCACGGGGGAGGTCGTGTTCCCAGTACGACACCTGCAGAAGATCGGTACATAGTGCTATCAACAAAAAGACACCAGCGCAGCACAGCTAGTAAGGTAGCAAATCAGTTTATGGCTGCTACTGGCAAGCGGATCTCCCGAAAAACTGTCGCCAGACGTTTGCATAAAGGAGGAACATACGCCCGCCGTCCTCTTTGTGTGCATCCCATTATCCAGACGACACCGTACCGCCCGTTTTCAATGGTGCCATCAACATCGCAATTGGACTGATAACGACTGGTTTGCTGTCCTCTTCTCAAATGAGAGTAGATACAGTCTATCGTCTGCTTGTCGACGGCAACTGATCTGGCGTGATAGTGGCAGTGCATATTGTCCAGCAAACATACAGGAAAGGGACCGATATCCGACATGTAGTGTCATGGTATGGGCTGGCATCATGATCAATGGCCGTACGTTCCTCTATGTGCTTCCAACTGGGGCTATGACTGGCCAACGATACATTAATGATGTTCTGCTACCTCTTGTTCGCATGTTCCGTGGTGCTGTCGGTGATAGATTCATTTTCATGGACGACAACGCAACATGTCATCGAACAGTCGCTGTCCAGGAGTGTTTTGAGAGCGAGGATATTCAACTCCTCGTATGTTCAGCCCGTTCTCCAGATCTGAATCTCATTGAAAATGTGTGGGGTGCTTTGGGGAGGAGTCTTGCTGGTCGCCAATGCCCTCCAATAAACAAGGACACCCTCATCCGTGCACTGACAGAGGAATGTTATAAATTACCCCAACAGCTGCTTGATAATGTTGTGCAAAGCATGACACGACGTGTGGAATCTTGCATCGCCCTCCATGGTGGCCATATCCCGTATTGACATCTTACGCCGGAACGCCTGCGAACGGTAATTGCATTTTTTTCACGTTTACGTATTCTGCCCAAAATGGTCTGTTTGTCCCTTGAACACGTTCCAAAGCCTTCTGGATTTCAGAGCACAATAAATTGTCTTTCTTGTAATGTCCTGGCATTCTGACATTATTTTATTTCACTTGGCATCCAACCACACTTACTTTTTTATGCGCTATATAGCCGTTTATGTTCCGTCCTTAGCAATTGTCCAGCAGTGTATATGTAATTACGCTGGAGAACCTTCTAATTTTGGACTCACTCAATATTTATATTTGTTTAAAATTTTCTTTAAGAACGCTGAAGTAAGAACATTAAAAAATTAAAAAACAAAACAAATTGCTTATATAACCTTTTCATGTTTGACAGATCGTAAAATAACCTTGATTTTCATACCTTTGAGCTTCTAGTTCTTAAATTTTCAACGAAGCGGGCTGAAATTCCAGCAAATATTTGAGAGAGAGAGAGAGAACTGCTACTACCAAAATTATGTTGGAGTTGTACCAAAAATCATTTCACAAAAGACATGATTTTTAACTTTAAATAAATGACAAAAAAGTACAGAACTTCTACACTGTAAATTTTTCTATTTGTACTGCAATTTTTGTATTGTTTTCTGTTGTGGACAACCACAGTTAGAAGTTTAAAGATTTTTAAACATCGTGGCTAACAGATTCTTCATTTAGTGATCATATATTCGTATGCGTTTTAATTACAAAACGAGCTTTTATGCTGCGGTTATGCATTGTAAAGACGCCTTGTTAAATAACGTAAATAAAACATTTGGCAACTTCATGTTGAAATTATATCTCCGTAAATACCTTGTCAATTATCACAAGAAGTGTAGGCTGCGTAAGTAGAACATTTCGGGGGAAAGGGATCGTGTATGAACACCCCCGCAAATAATCTTAGAGTTATTTCAAAATAAGTTCTTGATGTTATTAGCTTTTACTCTGAATTCTGTGTTGTCATGTAGTGGATAATACATTCCATAATGACCATTATCTGGCATTTTTCTGCAACTTTATCAAACATTGGTGAGTATTTTCACTATAACTGAAGTAGGGGAAAAAATTTAGCCCTGTTCAGCCTCCACCCCAATGCTGTCAACATACGTAGATTGTTGTGCCTCCCGATTTTCCCTGATGCCGGGCACCTCGAAACATTTCAAGACGAAATGAATGATCAAAGAAACTAAAGAAACAGATAGACATCCCTTCCCTACTCCGCAGTTGAGAAAGGCATCGGTTAATTGCACGGGGGAGGAAGTTTGGAAGAGGATCTTTTTTTTTAATGCCTAAACACATTCAGCATAATTTTCGGGGTCGTTCGGGACCGGGCCCTATTTTCCAATATAAAATTCGGGCTCGGGCAGGCTAGGGCTGACCTACTTCGGGCTCGGACGGGCTCTGGCTCTTAAAACTGAGCTGGAACTCAGCTCTTATGAGCACAGCACTAATGCCTTCTACAACCAACGGGAGTAAAATAAACTACCCACCCCCTTCCTTGGGGAATATATGAAACAACTTGTACACACCCCTCCCTCCCGCATACGGTACATACATTCTCGTTCTTCAGCTACTAAGTGAACCCAGAAATTCGCAAATAATTCAAAATACACTGCTGGCCACCCAAAATGCAACACGAAGAAGGAAGCATCCGATTGGCCTGAAATTCGCAACATGCGTCGCCCGCGAGAGAGCATGCAAACGATTAACGTTGCAGGGCGTATGCAAATCATGTGCGCCCGGCACGCCACCGAGGAGCACTATAAGAAGGGTGCACAGAAGGCGGGGTGTAAGTAGTGGCAGTGTGTTGTGCTGCTGGACTTGTGCGTGGGAAGCTTCCTGATGCCTCGTCGCAGAATACGGCAGTCATTCCAGCACGTTTCGGAGTTCGACAGAGGACGAATAGTAACTTATCGCGACAGAGGTTTATCGTACCGAGACATCAGCGCCCGTGTGGGACGACATGTAGCCACAGTGAGGCGAGTATTGATTCAGTGGGTGCAGGAGGGAAGGACAACCCGACGTGATTTCCGCAGCCGCGGCACACCACCAAACGAGAGGACCGGCATGTTATGCGGCGGGCATTGACGGATCGCACCGCCGTATCACGAACGTTAGCTCAGGAATTAGGGTGTGTTACGCAACAACCTGTGTCAGCATGTACCGTTTGGCGTCGTCTGCAGGAGCGGAGACTTGTCGCACGGCGCCCTTTGCTCCGATTACCATTGACGTTACACCACCGGCGAGTTCGGCGGCGGTGGGCCGTTGAACGCCGCACATGGACTACGGAATGGCACGATATTGTCTTCTCCGACGAATCCCGCTCCTGCCTGCAGCACCACGACGGTCGGACCCGCGTGTGGCGGTACCGCGGCGAGAGACTGTATGACGCCTGCAGTATACATCGCCATACTGCTCCGTCGCCTGGCGTTATGGTTTGGGGCGCAATTGGATATGACACCCGCACCGCTCTGGTACGCATCCCCGGTCCGGTACACTCAACAGCCACCGCTACATATCCGACGTTTTGGAGCCTGTAGTCCTCCCTTACCTGCAGAACCTGCCAGCGGCCACGTTTCAACAGGACAATGCGCGCCCGCACGTGGCACGCATCGTGCAACAATTCTTCACGACCCACCAGGTGTCACTGCTTCTTTGGACCGCCTGTTCTTTCGATATGTTGCCCATCGAACACGTCTGGTCGCTGACCACCGAGTGGCCCGGCAAGCACCACCCGCGGCTACGCCTAATGAACTCTGGCAACGTGTGGAAGCAGCCTGGACCAACATACCCCATGCCCACATCCAACGCCTCTTTCGCTCGATGCCGCGTCGTGTAGCCGCTGTTATTGCCAGCCATGGGGGTCACAGGAGCTATTGATGTCTGCGTGTTCCGCAAGTCGCACGGGCCTGTAAGCTCAGTCGTTTCATCTTTGTATCTGTTGTTATGTGTCCAGTAAATCTGTCTTTGCTATCTCGTGTCCTTCTTAGTGATGCATTTTGGGTGGCCAGCAGTGTAGATAGACATTCCTTCCCCACTCGGCAGTTGAGAAAGACATCGGTTAATTGCACGGGGAGGAAAGAGTGGAAGTTTGGAAGAGGATATTTTTTTAATACCTAAACAGATTAATCATAGTTTTTGTGGTAGTTGGGGACCGGGCTTTATTTTACAATGTACAATTCGGTCTCGGGCAGGCTAGGGCTGACCTACTTCGGTCTCGGACGGGCTCTGGCTCTTAAAATTGAGCCCGAACCCAGCTGTTATGAGCACAGCACTAATGTCTTCTACAACCAACGGGAGTAAAATCAACTACTCACCCCCTTCTTTGGGGAATATATGGAACACCTTGTACACACCCCTCCCTCCCGCATACGGTACATGCATTCTCGTTCCTCAGCTACTAAGTGAACCCAGAAGTTCGAAAATAATTCAAAATAGAAGACCCCCCCCTGCTTGTTATAATTACTTCATGTGTATTTCGTTTATCAAAAAAAGTGTTGTGGATCAGTTGTGTGTTTAAAACAACTGAACTGAAAACATTTTTAAGTAAGAAAGAAAGATACAAAATATACGGAAGGGGCCCACCGGGAAATGTCCCGGTGTCCCAGTGGGCGAATCCGCCCCTGGCTGTAGATAAACGACGGCGAGTGTGTGAAGGTCATAAAACGATACAAACAACACCTGATATTGAACTCTGTTAATCAATGTTATTCTTGTTCTTAAGATGGGGAAGGCATCGGATTAGCGACTTTGACATAAACCAAATTGCAATGGCCAGACGATTGGGTCAGTGCATTTCTGTGACGGCAAGGTTCGTGGGGTGCGCACGGTCAGCCGTGGTTGGTACCTTCGAAAAGTGGACCGAGGGGAGAGAAATACCAGAACCACAGGCAAGGTGTGGGCAGACTGCGGCTCATGGATGCTAGAGATGAGCGAACGCTGTCCTGTATGGTGCGAGCCAGCAGAAAGGATAATGTGGCGCAACTCGCCAGTAATTTGATTGCTGGTTACAGGAGTACATCGAACCCTGCTTTAAATGGAGCTGCGTAGCCCTGGGCTGCTCCGAGTGCCCATGCTAACATCGGTTCACCATCGAAATCACCTACAGTAGGCACGAGAGCATCAAAACTAGAACTTAAATAATTGGAAGAAGGTCGTCTGGTCCGATGCATCTCGTTTCCAATTAAACCACGTGGACGGGCGAGTACGTGTGCGTCGTTTGCTTGAGAAAAGTGTTGGCACCAGGATGTACCATAGGACGAAAACAAGCAGGTGGAGGAAGTGTAATGCTTTGGACAATGTTCTGCTGAGAAATCCTGGATCCAGCCATTCTTGTGCAGAAAACTATGATATTGTTACGGAGACTTAATACTAGAATTTTAGGCAAAGATATTAAATCTCATTTTGCAACTTTTATGTACTCCATTTCTTTTGTTTCCACGATGAGTGAGAAAATGTAGCTTGTCCCCCCTCTATGAAACATGGGAAGCACGGTTTATTTAGAGACGCCAGTCTGTCGCATCTTTAGGGTCTGGGCCTTTGTATTTCGTAGACGCATTGGTATTGTCCAGCTCATTTGATCTTTTGCCTTCTTAATTTCAAAGCAGACGATTGAAAGCGCAAGCCCTCTTAATTTTAATCTTGAAGTTTTGTGAAGCCGACGCCGGCGTTTTTTCTCAGGGGTTTTGTGGAAGCAAAGGGGTAAGTTTGCGTAGGGACAAGGGGGAGCTAACAGAGTCGACTCGATGGATTGAAATCGAGCGGTCGCAGGTAGAGCAGGCGAAGAAACGCCTTAGGTGTTAGGAAGCAGCTCTTAAGGTAAGCGGGGAATTGAGGTTTTTCTCCAGGTACGCTGGATAGAGAAGAACAGGAATGAAGAATTGCAAAGCTGAGCACAACCTTCTGCATTTAGCAAAGAGAAGAATAAAGTATTTTAAGAGATCAAAAAGGATTGTATAAAAATTATTGTTTATTGCTATTGTTAATCTTATTTTATTATCTTCAACCACACAAGATTATGGAAGTTAACATAAAGCCAGTTAACAATATGTACAACCTACCTAAACATCAAGCTGTTCTTTCCATGTAACATAACCACAGAAATTTGAAAATTTAATCGTCCTGGAACGGAAATCGAACCCGCATCTCCCGATTTGCACTCGGGTATGCAAACCATTACACCACCCAGGACAATGAAATCTAAACAACTGAGACATTAATCTGAGACGCCAGACTTTGATTTCACTGCATCAGACGTGACAATCGTGTCTTTATTAATTATTCCATGTGTTTCCAGCTTGATATTTACTCATTTGCTAGTGATATACACTGACTGTCATAAAAATCCGCGCACCGAGAAGGAGGCGTCGTATTGAAACGAAATTTTAGTGGTGGGATGGTACAGACCAAGGACAGAAGTGATTACAATATCATAGCAGCAGGAAGATTTCCCGCGGACATATGGTACACATTCCAGTCAACGTTAGTACAGAGTCGGACCGCCTCGTGCTCTGATACATGCAGTGATACGGTCCGGCATGGAGTCAAAGAGACGTCGTATATTATTCTGGGACAGATTACCCCACACTTCTTTCAACTGACGCTCTAAATCACAAACAGTTTGACATGGAGAAAGCTGGCGTCCCATCTGGTCGCACAGGTGCTCGTTGGGAGAGAGATCAGGCCATCTGGCAGATCACGGAGACATCGGAGCATGACCTAGATAGTCCTGGGAAACCAGAGCCGTGTGCGGACGGGCGTTATCTTTTTGGAAAATGTCTCAGGGTTGCTCCGCCACGAAAGGCAGCACACGGAGCCCCAGGATCTCCTGTACGTAGCACTGGGTTATCTACGTCCCTCGTGTCACTGCGGGGGAAGACCGGCTGTCATACGCAATGGCTCCCCAGACCATCACGTCTCTAGTTTGGGACGTATGCTGCTGTACAGTGAGGTTGGGATTGTAGCACTCAACTGGGATCCTCCACACTCTGACATGGTGGTTGTCCGTTTCCATACAGAAACGAGATTTGCCGCAGAACACTATACGCCGCAAGTCCGTAGCAGTCCACGTTGCTCGCTGCTGACAGCACTGCAATCGACGCCGACGATGGTCAGGTGTTAATGGCAGAAAACGTAAGATCATTCGAGATTGCATAATCGCCTCTGCCAGGCGTCTGGAAATGGTTCTGGCAGACGCAGGAGTCCCTTGTAGAGCCGCCACATGTCTCTGGATATTGGACAAGGACGTCGTTGCATCTGTGCTTGCGCTCTCACGGTTCCACGGTCCTCACTGCTGGTAATGTGTCTGGGTCGCCCAGAGCCAGTCTGCCGTGTCTGGGTGCCTTCTCGTGTATATTGTTCCCAACACGATCGCATCTTACTCTCCGACCGGTCCAAATGGCGGCCGATACGGCTCGCCGGCTACCCTGCCTTTCTTTTCCCGACGATACGGCCTCGTTCAAACTCCGTCAGTTGCCCGTACGCATATTTACGGCGGCTCCTAGTCATATCTATCGCTCACGGATCTCACCTGACTCTTACCGTGCACTTCGGCACGAATGTAGAGTCCCCTGCGCGGCGCCTTATAAGCCCCAAAGATTGCGATTGCATAGCCAGTCGTGGTTCTAGGGCATGTGGAATCGCACGAAGCTTTAATCATTTGCATATCTGCCCTCCTCGTAGCTATTAACCGAATTTCGCGTTAATCGCACGGTTTTTTCTTGGTGTGAGGGATTTTTATGACAATGATTGTCACTACGATGAGACACGTTTGTTTCGACTGGCGCAGTGAAATCAAAGTCTGACGTTTCAGCTTAATGCCTGAGGTTTTTATTTTATTCGAGGTTTAACGACCACCGTGAGCCACTCAATAGGTTTGAGCAACTCAATGGGATATAAGCAGTCGCCCGTCCCTAATTTAGTGTCACAGACTCCGGGGAAGGGAGGTAGCCAGAGCCATAAGACAAAAACAAAATCCATGCCTCAACAGGATTCGAACTCGGACCCATCTCGGACGAATGATCAGAAGCCATCGCTTAGACCACTGCCCACTGGGGCGGCCCTTAGTTGTTTGGATTTCATTGTCTGGTGGTGTAATGGTTAGCATACTCGGGCGCAAATCGGGAGATGCGAGTTTGATTTCCGTTCCAGGACGATTAAATTTTCAAATTTCTGTAGTTTGGTTGCATGGAAAGAACAGCTTGATTTATGTCCATATCAATCATTCCATGCGTTTCCAACTTGATATCTACCTAAATATCATTGCAAACCAGGTACATCATTTCATGGCAACGGTATTTTTCCTTTAGTAGTGCCTTCTTTTTGCAGACCATGCTCCATGCAACACAGCTCAGGTTGTTCGGTGAACATGAGGAAGATTTCCAGGTGTTGCCCTGTCTTCCAAATTCTCCAGATATCAATAATCGAGCATCTGCGGTTTGTATGGGAACAGTGAAATCCGATCTGCGGCGGATCCACCACGTAACTTACAAGAGTTAAAGGATCTGCTAGTAACGTGTTGGTAGCAGACACCACAAGACACCTTTAGAAATCTCGTAGCGTCTATACCTCACCGGGTAAGAGCTGTTTTTATGGCACGTGGAGGAGCAACATCATATTAGGCAGGTGGTCATAATGTTTCGGTTCTTCGGTGCATATATCTTAATATGTCATTGATTAGTGAAAAATAGCGTATCTCGGACTCATTCAGGAATGAAACCGAGATTACGTTTCTGCCTCTGCTATTTTCCTCACGTCTTCTCGAAGGAACTCTTCACCACATTCCTGACATGATAGGAATACTGTGTGAAGGAATCATTAGTGAATAAAAATATGATACTCATTAGCATAAGAAAACTGAAAAAAAAATTCCCCAGTTAACTTCCTTCTGTCATTTTATTTTCCATGTTTTTTAATACCAAAAATGGGTTAGAAGTAAAAAATTGGAAAAACTTTTTGAAATATAGACATTAAACAAAATAAAAAGTGCAAAACTGTTTTGGAAACAATGTTCTCTCCTCTCACCGTTGCCGTAGTTTTTATATGCACTTCCATATCCTTTAACGTGAATTAATTTGACATGAGAAATTTCTGTTTTTTTCTTCTATTAGTGCTTATTATCAATAACATTAAAGTGTGTATCATCAATCCTTCGTTATTGCTGAATGCATTTCAGTCATCAGAAGATAAAAGGATAGGGATAACGTTATTGCAGAATGCATTTCAGTGAAATCAGAAGATAAGAGGATAGAGATTAGGGATTAATGATAAGAGGATAGAGATTAGGGATTAATGATAAGAGGATAGGGACTTCGTTATTGCAGAATGCATTTTTTTTTTTTAGAATATTTAGATAAGAGGATAGGGACTTCGTTATTGCAGAATGTATTTCAGTGAACTCAGATGATAAGAGGATAGGGATTAACGGAAACTGTTTAACACGCTTCGCTTTCGTGAAGACATAGTCATTTTGAAGTATCCGTTGCAGTGTATGACACGGGAACTTGCTGACAAAATGGAAGAAGTGCGATTAAAGATGAGCATGCAGGAAAAAAATTAATGTCCAATGTTTTTATAAGAAGTGAAAATTTAATGGTTGATGGAGGTAAATACAGAAGTAACTGATGCCAACATCTCCTTTGGACAACAGATATCAAATTAAGGGCCACATCGAAGAATAAATTAATAGGTGCATACAAGATGTGAAAACACAAATTTGTCCGTGACGAAGATCGAAATCGCGCCTCTAACTCCGAAGTAAGTTGCTCTCCCAATTAAGCGACATGAACGGAATGTATCGCTGCAGATTTGTCATCTTGACTCTGTAGTACGTCACATCATATCCCTCTTAATTTTTTTCTTTCTGTTTTGATGCGAACTGCGAATTTTTATTAATTCTAGACGATGTGTGAAACAAACATCACATATTTTTCGAAGAACCTAACTGCCAGTAGATCCAAATAGACTGCAATGGAATACCGTCTTAGCACGATTTATTTTAAAAGATGAAAAACTATATACAGGTTAAAACATACATGAGTACTTTCGAAGTGACACTCACTTCATCTTCAGATGTACTGATATAAACGCCAACTCAATATCATATATATACACATGTGCACCATGGGTACCCCATTACCTGGTCACGTGACATGACGTGGCTGTTGTGAAATTTGTATGCAAATCATGATGAGGATGATTTATGAGTACGAGGTTATATTAGAATTAAAAGATGTCACACTACTTGATACAACAACCTGTCACGTAATACATGAATAAGTCGTCCCAATCTCCAGATACCTCAACAGGGGTGTAACCATTGCAGCATTGGTCTCCAAAGGCTGTGATGTATACACTCTCTAAGCATAGTAGTGAGTGGGTAGAGGCGGGGGTTCCCAGTAATTTGGTATTTTCCCAGTCTGGGTGCATATCACCAGAAATAACATTCCTAGTGTCTTTTCAGTAACTACGTAGGATCTACAAAAAGACAAGTGGGCTTGCGATTACAGGAACATAAATACAGTTTAAAGGCAAACCTACACAGCACAGCCCTGGCTAGGAATGTTATTTCTGGTGATATGTACCCAGACTAGGAAAATATCAAACTACTGGCAATCCCCGCCTCTACCCACTGACGACTATGCTTGGAGAGTGTATATACATCACAGCCTTTGGAGACCACTGCTGCAATGATTACACACAGCTGCTGAGTTATCTGGAGATTGGGAACAACTTATTCATGTATTATGAGACAGATTGTTGTATCGAGTAGTATGACATGATTTAATTCTAATGTAATCTCGTACTCATAAATTATCCTCATTATGATTTGCATACAAATTTCACAACAGCCACATCATGCCACGTGACCAAGTAGTAGAGTACTCATGGAGGCACAAGTGTATATATATGATATTGAGTTGGCGTTTATATCAGTACATCTGAAGATGAAGTGAGTGTCACTTCGAAAGTACTAATGTACGTTTTAACCTGTATATAGTTTTTCATCTTTTAAAATTAATCGTGCTAAGACAGTATTCCATTGCAGCCTATTTAGTTCTGTTGCACGAAGTCTTCCAGCTTGTATATTGCCAGTAGATCCATTTTTGCGTTTAGGCGACAATGTGAAAGCACATATTCGTCCATTACGGTAATCGAACCAACGCCCCCCCCACTCCGGAGTAAGTTGCTCTCCCAACTAAGCTACACGGACGAAATGTATTGCTGCATATTTGCCGTCTTGACAGGTGCTTTACTTCTGTAGTACGTCACAAGGGGTTTATCAAAATAATGGAAACAACAACTGCGACTGGAGAACACGCAGTGCGCCGAATGCAAATCACAAGGACGACGTTACCCGTGATGTGAGGCATATAAAGAGGGGCAGTACAATGTTGGCTATCACGCAGCAGTGCCACAGTCGCAGGTGAAACAGCCCTTGTGGAGCAATTGCTGACAATGTCAGATCTCAGTGACCTCATAAAAGGCATGACCACTGGTGCTCGTCTTGCAGGAGTTTCACTATCTAGAGCGGTATGGGTCACACGAGGAACTGTGTATAGAAGATTATGACTACTTATCATAAAAGACACTCCAAATGTGCAAACTGTGGACTCCATACGAAGATCTGAGGTAGGGACAGACGAATGTTGGCACGGATTGTATAACG
Organism: Macrothele yani; assembly: GCA_039090855.1. Lineage (NCBI taxonomy): Eukaryota > Metazoa > Arthropoda > Arachnida > Araneae > Macrothelidae > Macrothele > Macrothele yani. Next base: position 15,292,519 of record CM077029.1, on the reverse strand, counting down.
GAAGCACAAGACCATGGCACCGAAAATAGCACCACCAATGAACACCAGTTGGAATGATCTCCGTTTCGGACATAACAGTTCATCGGGAACTTCATCCTGCCGGTATTTATTACCTTTTTCTGCAATCCACAAACCTCTGATTACAAACATCAATGGAAAAAATATCGAATAAGGTGGTACAAAGCACATTAAAACTGGGATGCTAAAGACTGGCAACGTGTCATTCGGCCTGATGAATCGTGCTTCACATTGTTCTCCACTGCTGGTGGAGTGTACGTCTGGTGAAAACCTGCAGAAGCTTACCTCCTCGACTGTTTGGTTTTGACTGTGAAGCATAGAGGTAGATCCCTGATCCTGTGGGGTGCCATAGTATGACATTCCTTATGGCATCTTGTTATTCTGGTGAGTCGTGCCGTATCTGCAACGAACGAATCCATTGCACTCTGTGTTGCAGACATTGTTGCTTAATGACCGTCCCTGGTCTAAAGTAGATAATGCTCCCGTGCATTGTGCGAAACATATCAGGATATAATATGCAGAGCATGAGGATGAGGTACAATCTGGCCATCATCACAATCTCTAGACCTGAATATTATTAAACATTTGTGGGAATATATGAAACGAAAATTCAGACCATTCTTCATCATCATCATCATCATCAACGATGGGTACAATTCCCGTAGGTGTCTGTTGCCATTTTAACTGCATTGTCCCTCTGAAGTCTGTTCATTGCAGAGTGGCTCAGTTCTTGAAGAGTCCACAGCGCCAGTCTTTAATATCGTCAGCACACACACACGGTGAGGGCGTCCTCTTGCATTTCTTCCGTTCGTTAAGCCAAACACCAATGCCTTTATCTTTCTGTCATTTTTACTTCTGCAGATGTGTCCAAAAAGTCTTAGTTTTCTTTGGGACGGGGTTAGTTGTATTCTTCTGTACACTTCTTCATTCCTTATCCTCTGGGTCCATCCAATTCGTTATGATTTTACGATAGCAGTTTCAAAAGCATGTATCCATCTCTCTGATTCCATTTTCAATGTCCAAGTCTCGTATCCATATAGCAAGCTGCGCTCGAGAATGCAGAATTCAATCGTCTTAATTGTTTTACTGCCAGTGCATTGATACCCATCTGGCAAACCCCGTAATTCTAGAGAAGGGGAGCCCATACAGCCGGGCACTGTCAGCTGGGCAAGCTGAGCCCAGTGTCCCAGTGTTTTTTAGAAAGGTGTGCTCCTCCCACTCCTCCTTTCTCAACCGGGTTTGGGAAAGGCAACAATATTATTGACACAACTGGGACATATTTACAGAAAGAACAGTCCCAAATTCCATTATCGTATGTACATGACTTTTAATTAATAAGTTGTAGGCCCACCTCGGGCTTCCAGAACAGAAGCAATTTGACTTGGATTGTATAAGTCTAACCCAAGTCGAATTGCTTCTGTTCTGGAAGCCCGAGGTGGGCCTACAACTTATTTACTAAAAGTTCTCCACAGGCATTAAGTGTTTCCTTCTTTTAATAAACCCCTGTAATACTAGGAAGAAACAATACATTTTTTTTAAGAATGACTTCTCATTATGTCTTTAAAGAAAAGTGTTTAATCAATCATCAAAAGTGTTTAATCAATCATCCTTCCAGATCTTATCTTTGGATCGGAGACATGCAGCTTAATAAAAACGTTATACATAGCTGCAAACTACTGAAGAACTTTGCAGAGGTGCATTCTTGCTGTAATCAGGAGAGATAAGGGGAGGAACTCATGGATCGAGAAAGTGATAAGAGTTGATGATGTCTTGATCAAAGTAAAGACTCTCAAGTGGCAATGGATTGACACATTACTACAGGAGCTGACCATAGTTAGGCAACTAAAATGCTGTATTGGTTGGCAAAGGACAAAAGAAGACCCAGAAGAATACCACGTGGGAGAAAGGTGGATGAATTCGATAGCTTATCAAAGGGACATGGAAGTGAATTGCCGAAGACAGAGCTGTAGGAGACTTATGGGGACTTTCCCCAGTAGTGGACCGAGAATGATTGTTAGTTATGATGACGATTTTGTTTCCTGCGCAATGTAGTTTTAATAACTGAATTATCAGTACCTGAACGAGGGCCGGATTAAGACCTTAGTGGGCCCCTAGGCTAAAACATTTGAGTGGTTCCCAAGGCTAAGACATCTGAGTGGGCCCTCAAATAAATTACAACGGGCAATTATTATATTATGAATTCCGTTAAAACACGAAACTGTAACTACTAAATCATCTGCAAAGTTTTCATAATAAGTCACTGTGTAACGTATACTCTATATTCACTTTCCTTTTGATTTTACTATCTCTGGTTATTTTATTTTACTATGTAAATTATCTTCCTACTGAACGGAATATTATTTCACCCGCTGAATGAGATCTGGCAATGAGTGTAAGTCATGACGTGGTGGTAGCTCGTATATAGGCGCGTTCATCGAGAAGCGTTGTGTTGTTGCGTTGTAGTTGTGTTGTTGCGTTGGAGTTGAGGGTGGTTGGTGTTGTTGGTGGTGTACTGCGTTGCGTTGCAGTGTGTTGTTATGTAGTAGTGATATATGAGTGCCTTAGTTGACCAGGAGTCATCATAATAAACAAGTTGTTCTGTAAGTTCAGTCTTTTTCAATTCTTAGTTTTGTCAGACCTCTGTCTGGCTGTTAGGTTTATGACTTTGATTACTTAATATAAATAACCAGCGTTGAGACTTTGTTTAAGTTCATAATTAACGAGTAACAACACCCTTTTGGGAATTCATCATTTTGAAGCTTAGAGCATTATTCATTCATAATAATTAGCTTAGCAAAAAGATAAACAAAGCTAATTCATTATAACTTTATTTTCATTGTTCTCACATGAGCATTAGTTAAAAGCTTAAAATTCCTAGTTTCTGCCTTGAATTTTCTGATGATTTAGCTTTGTATACTTTTCTTAGTGCATCGCTTTTGTTATGCAATGAACTGCCTCAGGGGACTTCGATCATTAATGGTTCCTAGTGCAAATTGTGAGGTGTAGGTGGATAACGTGAAAAAGCTGAAAACTCACTCGCTGACCCCGTTGTACACAGCGATATGAAATCACTACCCTTGGTGAGTCACTATCTTGAAATCTGTTCGTCTTCCAGCAGCAGTTTTAGACCAAGTGGAAATCATACGAGACAAAAGTAAAACTGTTTTATAAACCCTTCTTTCTCTCTCTTTCTCTCTCCTTTCTCTCTTTCTCTCTCTCTCTCTCTCTCTCACTGCTCTCTCTCTCTCTCTCTCTCTCTCACTGCTTTCTCTTTCTTTCTTGCCCAGGCATACCTTCTGGGCCCTTGATCATGGTGGGCCCCAAGGCTATAGCCCCCTCCTAAGAAATTTCTGGCTACACCACTGACATATAAACCGACCTCTTACTGAACTATGGTGGCAAAACTTATTCCTGCAATTTGCCGTTTAAGCTCTTGCATCACCTCAGTGATACGCACTGGGGTACAAGAAAAAGTTGCTTCCTCCCCTTAAAAAAAGTATTCGAGGCCATTTGCGTAAATCTACTAGCTTTCAATTAATGAGGTTTCTAAATGCAATATTATTAATTTGGTTTTTCGGGCATTTTAATAATTCAAATGCTTTGAAACTTATAGGTATTTTCCATAAAACCGAAATTATCGCTCTTTACTGTGTGTATCACAAATGTGCACTTTGCAATTAAAATGATTTTCCTACTTTTGTGCACTGCAAAACATGCATGCCACCCCGGTGGCGCAGTGATCTAAGCGATGGCCTCTGATCATTCATCCGAAAGGGGTGCGGGTTCGAATCCCGGTAAGGCACGAATGTTGTGTTTGTCTTACAGCACGGGCTCTCTCTCCCTGGAACCAGTGACTCTAAATTAGGGACGGACGACTGCTTATAGCCCATTGAGTTGCTCACGGTGGTCGTTAAATCTGCAATAAAAAAACATGTATGCCAAAGTTAATCAGATCATGTAAATTTGATTCTTTTAGAGAACCGAACACAGCCTCTTCAAAATGCCTCATTATTATACACCCAAAACACGCAACTGTCGAGTGACACTGTGACAGTGTCTAATGAACTTTACCTATTTATACGAAAATGCAGGACATAATACTAGCTGATGACACTACCTGCACCGTCAAAGTGCTGACTTCGCAGGGAAATGCGGAACTCTCTCGAATAGTTTTGGGATAGATGGTATCCCTTGACGGCGTTCCGACAGCCAGCCTGTCAGTCACCGGAAACCACGGTCTTCTACTCGGACAGATTCAGTCTAGAGACCTGTGGGGATCTGCCTCCCCCACGGGACTGGTACCTTACACCCCCCTGTCACAACCCGTGTGTGCGACGTGCTATGGGCAGTTGGGGCTAGCAACTTTTTCAAAAAAATCTCATCTCGTGGCCGGGAGATCGCCCGCCAACGCGAGTTTTTTTTTTTTTTTTTTTGGGACTACTGTCCTTTATTTAGAAACTCAGCATAGTACAAACACTTTCACTATGAGGGTCGCATGCACCCCTCTCACTATAGTCAAACAAACAACAATCACATTACAACATTGAATTATTTACATTGATCACCGCACTAGGGCCAGTGCCGTGGTGTAGACCCCGGGCCAGGGTCAGCTCAAACATCTTGGTCAAAAGACCGGAAAACTCTTTATCGAGAGCTGCGTACCTCCAAGGGTACTCCCGTCCGTCAACGATAGTTGACCCGGCTCTTCCTTTGCTCAAGTTCCCTAACAAGACTAGGGCATGTCTTGCTGAAGCTGGAGTGCGAGACGTCCAGCCCCAGGCGGAACTTGGCATTTGCAGCGGTGCAGTTGCTGCAGTTCGGTGCGGCAGCACACTGGTGGTGCTGGTGCCCAACTTCACCACAATTGCCGCACCTTGCATCTATCTCGGGGCAGTTGCCTCGGAAATGGCCGAAGCCATTACACCGAAAGCACCTGACCTCCCTCAAAAATTCCTTTAGACGGAGCACTGACCAACCCAAGTTCAGTGTCTTCCGCCTCATCAAGTGCTTGAAGGCCTTGGGATCCACGTCTGCCACCCAGTGGACCCTACCTCCCTTGCACTTGATGGGGAAACAGGCTTTAAACCCGTTCTCGAGCTCTGGATTCTGCCCACAAACCATCTGCTCGAACTCTTTCCCTGAGAGACCCCCGTCGACACCGTACACAATCAACCGGGGGTTTCTCTTTCGTGGGGATGTGGGGAGTGTGCAATCCTTGGTCATAGGATTGCTTCTCAACTCCTGAGCAAGGCGGTCGAGCTCCCCGGGGTGGGAACATTCCACCGCAACCCCTCCTTTCCGGATGCTCCGAATGCTCTTGACCCCTATCTGCAGTTTAGTTGGGTTTACTGCAGTTTGCAGGGTCTTCTTCGTGTCCTCTGAGGACGCACTCTCGACTGTCGGGTAGACTAAGAGCACGTGTCTCCTGTCTACCGACTTACCCTTCTTCTTTCTATTCTCAATCGGGGCGGGCGAAGGCCCTTTCGCCTTGATAGCCCCCTTCCTAGCCACTTCGGCGTAGGAAGTCGCTTTCACTTCGGCTTCACTGCGCAACTCGTCCCGCACGGACAGCATGCCATCGACATGGGCCACCCGTGCTGCTTGCTCAAAACAAGCGTCGCTAATGCTGCGCAAGGCAGCAAACACCTTCTCCCTCCCTGAGGAAGTGACCCGCGAGTCCAGGATAACGGACTGTACTTCCGAGGTGAGGCGGGAGATGCGTTTCAAAAACAACTCCTCGGGTGTAAGCACCGGGGGTGTCCCGGGATGCGTACCTCCCACCGAAGGTACCTCTGGGCACCCCGCGGACAACCCCTCAGGAGCCCGAGATTCCGGCTGGGGTGTTGTTTTCCCCTTCCTTGCCATGGGCGGAACTGGCAAGGGGTGCTTACACCCTTCGTGGGCGTAGCGGCTTTAGAGCCCCTCGCCTGGGGAATCGTCTTCGACAGTTTCCCCCAGCAATGGGCTCTACCTTCCGGCTGCTCTCGGAAGAGGGGCTAACCCCTTTAGCACTGCCGACAGGGCATGGCAGTGCTTCTGCCGCTACCTTCTGCGTCCGGGAAGCCCCGGACGATTTGGGGACGGGCCCCTTGGACTTCACTCTACCCTTCTGGGTAGTTGGCATCTCTGTGGGAGAGATGAAACAAAAACACAAAAATTTCTTCTAAGTACTGAGTGGGCACCCGGAGGTTCTCCCACTCTAGTCTAACCTTAGAAACCGGGCGCTCGGGCTTTGGGCGGGCGAGGGACCCTCGTCCGCGGGACCGATACGGCGACGACGTACCCGATGACTGATGCCAGAGTCTCTATGCGAGCTGATCGGAACTTCGCCCTCACAAGGGCGTTTTTACTAAGTCCCGTCACTGCTCTAATCAATGGGCAAAATATAGTACCCAAATCGAAAAAAAACAAAATTCGCGAGATCGGGATTGAAACCCGTCTCGCGGTTGGAATCGTCAGTTCTGCTCAGCAGCGCTGTTCAGCTCAAACAAACACACACGGAAACTCTCACCCGGTCGGCATCAGACTGACCGGTTATGCAGGACATATGTAAGCAAATAAATAAGCAACATTTAGGAACTGTGGCACAAAAAATAAAGCTACTTAAGTTATTTACTCAGGAATATAAAAAATACACTTAACGCAATACCACAAAATTTTGTTTTCTTTTGACTTATAAACAAGAAAGATGACACCGAATTTTCGGTTGTAATGAGCACATCTTTGGAATCCGTTCTGACGCGAATTAAATTTATCAAAGCTATTCAAAATCAGTGGAACCGGTAAGGAAATCAATCAACCGGTTTCAACCATCGGTAAAACATCCAGAAATAGAAACACCTGCTTAGTTCCACCAGCGGTTAAAAAGTATGTTACGAAAATTAACAAATGGCACACTACAAGTTTCTCATAGCACAAGAAAGGTATCAGAGACAAAACATTTTCAAATGGAACAGTTCTAAGAAGAAATATACGATAGAAGGAAACATTATAAAACTCTATGCCTTCTAGCAGAAGATTTTGCATAATTGAAATAGGTGAAAAATATTCTGCATGGAAAAAGCTATGCTAAGAAAAAAAGCGCTTTTCAAATAAGTCTCCGGGAAGCAGAAATAGCGGGAAAAAGGTTCGACCTTTACGCTACCTATCGGGGAATCTGTGCATTATTTAAAGAGGGTAATGCTCCACATCTCTAGTGTAGCGAATGGCATACAGTAAAGAAAATATTTCTCAACAGTGTTTTTAGCAGCTGCGATGCAGCTGTAAACTGAAGTACACGAAAACCACCTACCGACAGAACTGTGAACTGCAAAATTTTTCATACACTAGCCTAAAGCGTTCTACAAGGTAAATTGCATCCGGTGTTGAAATATTTTTTTAAATAGCACATGTAGAAGCAAAGATATTGAGACAAACTGATTAAATATATTAGCGGCGAAATTGTGTATTATTTTGGGAAGAAGATACGCACACAGAGGGTGCATAGTTAGTAGTATCTGATCGAAGGTAGAAGTTTTTCAGTCGAGTTTTCAAGAGCTCAGATTTTGCTGCAAATGTATCAGAAGCAGAAATAAACAGTTGCGCCCCCTGGTGAACAAATCATTCTTTATCAAATATTAGAAATTATATACAAAGTATTTTTCATCAAAAGCTGTATCCGATGCAGAAATTTTTTTTCAAATCAAAGTTTTAGAAGCAGAGATTTCAGAGGAAACGAAATTTACCTTTACGCCCCTAGTGGAAAGTCTGTGAATTACTTGAAAATTTTGAAATTTTATTTAAAAACATTTCGCACAGGGAACTCTAACGAAGAAGAAATTTTTCAAATCAATCTCTTAGAAGCAGAGATATAAAAAAAAATGATATACACATCTACGCCCCCTGGTGGAGAAACCATACATTATTTTAAGAAGAAATGTTTCGAAAAGGTTTATCGAAGTGAGTGATATCGGTCCACGATTTTGCTGCAAATGCAACAAAAGCGGAAATTAACTCTTACGCCCCCTGGTGGCCAAACCACTTTTTACCAAAAATTAGAAATTAAATGCAAAATATTTCTCATCAGGAGCTGTATCCGCTGAAGGAATAATTTTTTAAATCGGAGTTTTAGAAGCAGAGATGCCGGGAGAAGCACAGTTTATTTTTATGCCCCCTAGCGGAAAATCTATGTGGAACTTGAAAAAGTTATTATACCTAAAATAGTCTTCGTCATAAATGGAATCGAAAGGTACAGTCGGACGTTTAAAAGCAAATATATGGAATAAAATGTATTTTTAATTCGATATCATCTGCATTTACACCCTCTAGAGGCAAAATTGTGCATTGTGAAAAAACGAAAGAAAGGATCACCATTCGCACATTTTAAGCTTCTCAATGCAAAAAGAATTTTTCGAATAGGACTATTAGTTGCGGCGACATGATGTCCACTGACAGACGGACGGACGGACGGACAAACCATTAACATAAGCACGATCTTTATTACAAAAGACGTGCTGAAAAATGACACAGGTCTCTGTTTAGTTCGTTATATTCAGAAGGATGTGTAATTATTGACAATCGACTTTAATAGATAACATCGTTTCTTCACCAATATAAAATTTTCATTCATTGACAATACTAATGTTTCTTTCACGTTCTCTTGTTAATACGGTATACATGTATAGGATCTAGCGCTGTGCTTATGAAAATGGACATCAACTCTACAGTTGCTTGGGCATTTAGTTTTTGTAATCTCTAAAACAGTGAAAACATTTCTAGTGATTTTACTTATTTACTGAAAAATATATATATATCAAAAATTGCTTTTTTTAGTACTTCATTAAAAGCTGCCGAAAAAGATTGCTATTTTTTTAACCAGTTTCATATGAAATTTCTGTACAAAATAAATTAATAAAAAATGAATAAATCTTTTCATTGAAGCTGGATGCCCTCTTTACCTTAACCCCCACTTCTCCAACCCGCGATGTTTCAACCTTCAAGCGTTGGGAAGCAAGGCGATTTTGGAGTCTGATTGCAACAATATCAACTTTCTGAGCACTCTTTGCCATTAAGTGTCAATTTTCTACTAACCAGGAGCAAGTTTCGATACATCATAATTATCTTGGTATCATCATTCAACATGATTTAAAATCGAATTCACATGTTGACTACTTATCTAATAAGATCTCAAGAAATATAGGGGTTATTAGTAGTGCAGTGGCCAATTTAACCCCAAAACTAAGGATTTTATTATACTATACTTTAATTCAGTCTCATCTGATCTATTGTATATCTGTATGGGGATCGACTACCTTATATAATATGAAAAAACTTCAGTCGTTACAAAATAGATTCATGAGACTATTACAATTTAAATTACAATATACTCAATTTTCAAATACAGTCTTGCAGGCTAGACTCAGTCCAAATGATTTTAATATACTAACTATTCAACAATTGCATACCTATAGCATAGGTAAACTAATGTTTTTGAGAATTAAAAATGGTTACTACCAAGATTTAATTTCAATAAGTACTCGTGGTCATGATTATTTCACGAGACAAAAAACAACACTAATCCCCATGTTTCCACTAACAGAACGATTTAGATCATTTGTTAATTATACTGGTCCGGCATTATGGAATGCATTTCCTACTGATATTGTATCATTTAATAATATTAATATATTTAAACGAAAACTCAGGTATTTCTTACTGACCAAAAGCTCATAATGTATTATTACCTTTATTAATTTATAGTACCACCCTAGCTGTGTTTGATATTGTGTGGACTTGACTTGTTTATGTCTTTTTTGAATTTTTTTTATTTTCATGAAAATTTTGATGCTTTGGGAGAAGAGGGCACGGCACGTCAGGCCTATCAGGCCTTTTCCCTCCTCATTCCCTGTTGTTACAAAAATATAATGTGTGCTATATATTTATGGGGATGCAAGGTCAGGTGATGCGTAACATCACAGCCTCTCCTTGACAAATGTCAACCCCGCCTTCTCGTGGTGCATCCTGTTCCCACTAAAGGGGCTCTGACGACCGCCCATAGCGGTATAACTATACCATCGGGATCAGAGGAAATTCTATCCCACACTCACCAACCCGCTTGGCCAACATGGAGACATCCAAATGGGACGACAAGTGAAATTGATTTTATTATGTGTAACAAAAAATTCGTCATAGAAGACTGCAGTGTGCTAAACAAGTTCAACACAGGTAGTGACCATAGATTGGTGAGATGTAAGATGCACCTCAACACTAAACTTGAACGTGGCAAGCTCATAAGACAAACAAAATCTATTGACATAACCAACCTTAAAAAACACCATAATACCTTCAAGTTAGAACTGAAGAACAGGTTCTCTGCTTTAGAAGGCCTAACATCGGAAGAAGTGGACATGTCTGAAGTTAACAGAAAAGTAACCAAAGCTCTTATGGAAACAGCAACAAAATTAGCTGGGTCTAAGAACAAGTTGCATGTGAACAAACTATCAGGAAAAACCAAAATGTTGATGCAAAACAGAAGAGAGATGAGGACAACTAAAGAAGATGTGACTTCCAAAGTGGAATATATAGAGCTATGCAAGACAGTAAGAAAAAGTATCACTGAAGACGTAAGGAAATTCAACTGTGAACTAGTGAGGAAAGCAATTGAAAACAACCAAAGCCTAAAGATAGCAAAGGGACATCTCAGTAAGGGAAGAAAACAGATTATGGCACTGAGAAAAGAAGATGGTTCTGTAACAAGAAATAGAGGCGAAATTTTGACAAGAGTGAAAGATTTCTACTCCAAATTATATGAAAGGGATGAAATATGCACTCCAGACATCATGAAAGATACCAGTACCAGAGTTCCTCCAGTCCTTCCAGCAGAAGTTGCACAAGCAATCAAGAACATGAAGCGAGGAAAAGCTCCAGGAGAAGATGGAATTACTGTAGACATCATAAAAGAAGCAAGTGGAGAAATCGAAACAGTACTCGCCCAAATTTTCACTCGATGCCTTAATGAAGGAAAGATTCCTGAGGATTGGAACACCGCTACAGTGATCCTGCTACATAAGAAAGGTGACATTGAGGATCTCGGAAACTACAGACCTATCAGCCTCCTATCAGTAGTTTATAAAATCTTCACTAAAGTTCTTTCACACCGCTTGAAGGTAGCACTAGACATGGCTCAACCGAGAGAACAAGCTGGATTCAGGAGTGGCTACAGCACAATAGATCATATCCACGTGCTGAGAGAACTAATTGAAAGAGCGAGGGAATATGAACTTCCATTGTGCATGGCTTTTATCGATTATGAAAAAGCCTTTGATTCGGTGAAACCATCAGCAGTTACAATGGCTCTGAAAACCTGCGGTATTGAAGATGCATACATTAATATTATTAATAACATCTATGAAAATGCAAGTGCAAAGATTAGGCTGTTTGAAAATACAACACACGTAAAAATTGGAAATTGAGTGAGACAAGGTGACACCATATCTCCGAAGCTCTTTAATGCCACATTGGAGGGTGTTTTTCAGTCGCTGAGCTGGGAAAACAAGGGGATAAAGATTAATGGAGATTATCTAACCCACCTTCGTTTTGCTGATGACGTAGTCATTTTTGCAACTACCCCATCAGAGCTGCAGAGTATGATCCAGGAACTTGCTGACAAGAGTAAAGAAGTGGGATTAAAAATGAACTTTCAGAAGACAAAAGTGATGTTCAATGCTTTTACAAGAAATGAAGATTTATCGATTGATGGAGAAAAGCTGGAGATAACAGACACGTACGTTTATCTTGGACAGCAGATATCAAGTGAGGGTCACATTGATGAAGAAATTAATCGGCGTACAAAACTTGCCTGGAGAGCTTTTGGAAGAAACAGCATAATTTTCAAGAGCAATATGCCATTATGTCTTAAAAGAAAAGTGTTTGATCAATGCATCCTTCCAGTGCTTACGTATGGTGCAGAGACGTGGACCTTAACTAAAAGAGACATACAAAGGCTGCAGACAACTCAAAGTAGCATGGAGAGGTGCATGCTTGGTGTAACCAGGAGAGATAAGAAGAGGAACTCGTGGATCCGAAAAATGACAAGAGTGGAAGACATCATGATCAGAGTTAAATCCCTGAAATGGCAATGGGCTGGACATACTGCCAGAAGGACAGATCATCGATGGACAGCCGAAATTTTAGATTGGATTCCAAGGGACAGGAAAAGACCCAGAAGAAGACCACATAGGAGATGGGTGGATGAAATTCGAAAGTATGCAGGGGTGACATGGAGGAGACTGGCACAAGACAGACCGTTGTGGAGGAAACTTGGGGAGACCTTCGTCCAGCAGTGGATTGATAATGGTTGACAATGATGATGATGATGATATATTTATGATTACGTCATACATACCATGTCTGTAACAACTAAAATGCAATAAATGAAATGAAAAATTTTAATACATTTCTTGAAACATCACAATAAAATTGCGCTGCCCCCCACACACAACAGACACACGTGCACTTATATACCAATGTTCGTTTGAAGATACAATAAAGTTTAAACTGTTTAAATGTGCTTTATTAGTTAAACACTAAGGACAAAATGATCATTTATCACGCCTACGAGACTGTAATTAATTTGATTACTTGAATAAAACCGCGCGAATTTTGATAGATTATTTCTAGGTGGGCTTTACAGGGAAAGGGCGGACAGATGGCAGATTGGGAACTATAGCACCCTATTTTATTTTCTTCTTCTTATTTTTTTTTTTTTTTTCTATCACGAAGATCAGTGAAAAGCAACGCTTCCACTATAATAGTTGAGTATGGAATTTCTCTCGAAGAAGAGGCGGCGACGCGAACCTCACACACGCCGTAGTTAACGCACAAGATGGCAAGGGACAAAAAAAAAAAAACAATAAAGAAAAGCAGGGGAAATAAATACAGTTCTGCAGTCCATACATATTAATGCGATAAGAGAGGCTAATGATATCAATTAAAAAACAAGAGTTTCTTCCATGAATGTACGCATAATGCTTTCTAGTGGAGGCATTAGAGGGGGAGGGGATGCCGTGTTGTCATTTTCGGCGTCGTTTCCGGCACCATTTAATTATACGACATTTATGACCAACAGAAGCTGGTTCTCTTTGAGGAGACCAGCTTCTGTGGTACGACAGTTAATTTAAGCCTGAGGCCGTTCGATGCTGAGAGAGAGTGCACCCCTATTACCATAAACAAGGGGGTCGCATCGTCGGGGAGGGGAATCAGTGCAGTTCATTCAGGGTCATTTTGGTTGGGCCGGACTGCTTAGCAGAAAATCGGAATATACGCTTTCAGTATCATATCCACACACACACACACACACACACACACAACGACGTCTGTGTGTGTGTGTGTGTGTGTGTGTGTGTGTGTGTACGAGGAGCGCCAAAAAAGTTGAGATTGCAAAGCTGCTAATCGCACAATCCTGGTTTTGGATCGAGTTCCAAGAAAGCAGATGGACGTTATGTCAGTCATTCAGGCACTGGTTCTCATCCTTCCCTGGAGATAGGGTCAGGGATTTGTGATTTTCTTCCAGTCTTGGAGTCAGTGGCCCAGAGAAGGGAGGGAGCACGGAAAAAGAGAAAGATCATCTTCAGCAATCTTTATTGAGATGGTACACTCACTCACTACGTATTTTGTGTAGATTTGTTTAGCTACTAGTGCAAAAGTCAATCGTGCTTATGTTATCGGTTTGTCCGTCCGTCCGTCTGTAGTAGACACCATATTGCTGCAACTATTAGTCCGATTTGAAAAATTCTTTTGCATTGGAAAACTTGAAATGTGCGAATGATGATCCTTCATTGCATATATTTTACGATGTACAATTTCGCCGCTAGAGGGCGTAAATGCAGAAAATAATTGTTATTCCATATATTTGCTTCGAAGCATCCGGTTGAAAAAATTCTTTTATCATTCGATTCCATTTATGTAGAAGATTATTTTAGGTATAGTTAATACTTTTTCAAATTACGCATAGATTTTCCCCTAGGGGCGTAAAAGTAAATTACGTTTTCCCCCTATTTCTCTTCTTGTAAAACTCCGATTTGAAAATTTAATTCTTCAGCGGATGTAGCTTCTTATGGAAAATCTTTTGCATGTAATTTCTAATTTTTGGTAAAGAATGGTTTGGCCACCAGGGGCGTAAGTGTTAACTTTTGCTTCTGAGGTATTTGCCATCTGAGCTTCTAATATCTCGATTGAAAAATTTCGTTCGTGAACCGATGCCACTCACGTCGATAAATCTTTTTGGAATATTTTCTTTTAAAAATGTTTCATGATTTCTCCTCCAGGGGGCGTAGATGTATATCTTATTTTTGTCAATAGCTCTGCTTCTGATGGTCCGATTTGGAAAATTCTTTCTTTATTGGATAGTTTCCCGTGTGACATGTTTTCCACATAATTTCAAAATTTTCAAGTAATTCATAGACTTTCCGCTACGGAACGTAAAGGTAAATTGCGTTTCCACCCATATCTCTGCTTCTAAAACTCGGACTTGAAAAATTATTTCTGTACCGGATGCAGCCCCTGATGGGAAATTCTTTGCATATCATTTCTCATTTTTGGTAAAAAATGGTTTGGCCACCAGGGGGCGTAAGTCTTAATTTTTGCTTCTGTTGTATTTGCCATAAAATCTGAGCTTCTAAAATCTCGATTGAAAAATTTCGTTTGTGAACCGATATTACTCACGTCGACAAACCTTTTCGGAATATTTTCTTAAATAATTGCATGGTTTTTATGCCAGCGGGCGTAGATGTATATCTTATTTTTGTCAATATCTCTACTTCTAGGAGTTCGATTTGAAAAACTTCTTCTTTGTTGGATAGTGTTTCCGATGCGAAATGTTTTTCATATAAATTCAAAATTTTCAAGTAAATCATAGACTTTCCGCTAGAGGGTGCAAAGTTAAATTGCGTTTCCCCCGATATTTCTGCTTCTAATACTCCGATTTGAAAAATCATTCCTGTATCGCATACAACTCCTGATGGAAACTGTTTTTCACATAATTTCAAATATTTGGTAAAGAATGGTTTGGCCACCAGGGGGTTTAAGTGTTAATTTCTGCTTCTGGTGTATTTGCAGCAAAAACTGAGCTCCTGAAAACTCGACCAATATTTTTTCTTGGACCGCTCGCATTGAAAAACTTTTTGAAACTACCTTCTTCCTAAAATAATGCACGGTTTTCACGCTAGAGGGCGTAGATGTATATCTTATATTTGTCCACATCTCTGCTTCTAAGAGTCCGATTTGAAAAATTATTCCTTTGTTGGAGAGCGTTTCCGCTGCGAGATCATATAAATTCAAATTTTGCTTAACTCATAAGTCTACAACCAGAGGGCGTAAGTTCACGATTCCGTTTACCGAAATATCTGCCGGGTTAAAAACCCGTTTGAAAAACTTCTTTTTTCGGTCAGATACAATTGTTTTCCTAACCGGTTCCATTGACTTTGAATAGCTTTGATAAATTTAATTTCCATCAAAACGGATTCAAAAGACGTGCTCATTACACCAGAAAATTCGGTGCGATCTTTCTTGCTTAAATATTTTTTTGAAAATCAAATTAGGAAATAAGTCTTAATAATAATAGGTTTGAAATATGAAATAAATGAACGAGTATCTTCCTGGCAGAACGCAGTTGTACTTGGACAGTACTTGCAGCGTCAATATGAACCCATTCAAATGTCCAGATCAGATACCATCTTAACAAGCAAACCAATTACCATCTTAACAAGCGAAGTCAGCTTGTTAAGATGGTAACTGGTTTCCTTCGGCGAGCCGGCTGTTACCAACTTAACGAATGCAACGACTTGCGGCGTCCCCGTGGCCGCGTGGTCAAAGGCTTAGGCTTCTGGCTAGTCATTTGAATTCGGCCCGAACCAGAATTCCCGATGAGGCATAGGTGGTGTGGTTGCCCATCGGCCCAAAGTCTGCCTTCTCCCTATACCAGAGGTCCGAAAATTGGGGATGGTCAATTCTTTATAGACCCCATAGTGTCCATTAAATCACCCCAATACGAAAATGAAATGGATGAAGGCACTGAAAATCCCTAATGTGCTTTTCTTTCTTTATTTTTTTATTTGCGCTTCATAATCGTTCTCAGAGGGTGATAATCATTCTGAATTCCAGCAGCATGTAAATACAGTTTTCACAGCATGAGTTACGGGTGTCATTTTCAGTTGAAGAACCTGATCAAAAAATATGTGAACGCAAATAAAGTGAGAAATATAAAACAGACACTTCTTAAGAAGAATGTTCATGAAAAAAGCGCCAATAAATGGACGAATGAAGCAGAAATGGGCTGGAAAGAAGAAATACGAATCAATTGCTTTTAATTTCAAGGATTTTTACTGTGCGAATGAAAACCACGACTGCGATTCCTGATAAATTTTAACGTTGTTTTATAGAATACTAAATTTTTAGAACTATTCCAGCTTGTGGCTTGACAGAAACGTGGGATCACTGTTACAAATTCCTGTTATTTATATTTAGCTTTTTAAGTTTCTACTGATTATGGAAGAGGCAGCTAAGGAGGGGACGAAAGAGAGATTCACCCAAGGCAGCAATTTCCTGTGTTTTAAAACTTTTGCTCAGTGCAGATTTGTAAGGAAAGCGAAAAATACAAGTCACTGAGGAAAATATGGCGGTAATGGATCTTCCTGTAGTTCTCAATAATCTTGAAGGGATATACATTCATCATCATCACTAAGCTGCTCTATGAGATTCACAGGTTAGATCTACAAAGAAATACAAACTACCAGATAATTTTTACTTACGATTGCCGTATCAAACTTCTCCATTTACAGCGATCTTGACATACAACTCGGGCTTCACTGACATCCATCACACGCCGTACACAAGATCTTCTACACTTCATACTCATAATCTTTTTCTCATGCAGACACTCCTGAATCTGATCCTCCCATAACTTCCTTGGCCTTCCTCTAACTTTCCTTCCTGCCACTTGGGCTAAAAAGATTTTCTTAGAAAGCATTTCATCACTCATTGTTTCAGCATGGCCAAACCAGCGAAGCATATTAGTCTCCACCTTGCTAACAACATTTTGCTTCACATCACAAAACTGCAACACATCTTCATTCCTCACATGAAAAGAACGTGTCTTGCCACAAACTCCCCGTAAGTAACGCATTTCTTCAGCACACAAACTTTCAAAATGTTTTATTCTGAACGAAATTTACAGGGAACGAAGGCGGTAGGCGGCATGTGCCTTTACAATGCCTGAAATCATAATAACAGGAGTCAGGTATATACAAAGTGTATACAATTTACATTATGCAAGGGGTATATACAATGCAAGTGAAATAGATGAGCGGACTACAAAACATAATTACCGTAGTATGTATTCAAGAAGTGCGCTATTTACAGTATGAGAGGTATATATTTAATACAGTGCTAGTGAGATAGATGAGCGATGATACAACATAAGTGCAACAGTGCAGGGTGTGATAGTGGAAAATATATACGTGAGACTGAATAAATGTACAATTTACGCGAAATATATACAGATGTGCGTGAAGCCATATAGGAACAATGAACGAACTATGTGCAGCAAGTGAGATATACATACAATGCAATGAAAAAATAAATACAAATGACGCAGAACATAATGATGCAATTGAAATGTGTACTATATACAGATGTGTACAAAAAGTGCGTGAACGACTCCTATGTTTCTTCTGTAGTACTCAAGTTCCACTACCGTACATCAGAGTAGAAACAATTACACTTTCATATACACAGTCATGCGGGACTCTCTTGAGAACCCATTATTCCTATGAAACACTACCAAAGCAGCCAAGAGTTTCAATGAAGAATTCACTCGTCTACTAATTTCACCATCCAATTAGTTCTTAGTCATCAGGGGACTTTGAAGGAATATAAGTAAAAGGTATTTTTTCAAGAAATAGAATGGTAGATTTGAATGTATGACTGGTAGCCTTATCCTGATTTAGTTCTACTCTTTGAAGGCTCTGTGGATAAAGGAATACTATGTTATCTTTAAATAAAGGAGTTAAAACATTATTCTGGTAACAGAATTGATTTCAACATTTTTTTTTTCAACTTTTCTGAGCTTTAATTCCCCATTGCATGAAAAACTAGCAATAATCATGAATCCTTTACTGAAACTTTCTTTGGATTCTTGGAACCAAGTTTGTAAGACTTTTTCTACTCTTTTGCGACAGTAAATCGACCATTTTTTGATCCAGTCGTTTATGTAGATCCATAATTCATCAATAATCACAATAAATTTCCGTCTGACTCCGGCTAAGTGATTTTCATAAGGAAGTCTATACCGTGTTCTGCGTTCAGCCACGTGCCTACGCAAAAAGCGGTAAACATGTTTTCTGTTGTTGTTTTTTTTGTTTTTTTTTCAAATTCAAATCTTTACTTATTATCTTGTTTACAATTGATACAGAAATTTTTAACGACTTAGCGATTGGTCTTTGAGTCGGTTGATTTTCTTTTAAGACCAGAGACCTTACTTTTGAAAGAGTCGTAAAAGTTCGTACCTTCTTTGGATATTCGTTTGGTGTTGTTTTTCCTTTTGAAAGCAATGCTTGACGATTTCCTCCTCTATTATTGATAATATTGCTTATTTTGCATTTAGAAATTTAATTCCATGATTTTCACAGCGTCCTTTAATTACAGAGGAGGAGTCAAAAGTTTTGCAATATTTGCATAAACGCATGTGCTGCGGCGGGTATGTCACGTGTTTAAACTAGTTCAAGTCGCGCACTGTACTCAGTCGAAAGGGATATAAAGTGGTAGTCGTTGCTGCGAACAGCACTGCATGCGCGTCGTTGTTCTGTCTCTGGTTAGGAGGCCTAAAAGATGAACAGCCACAACCGGCTAATGAGGGAACTTTTGCTTTACGAGTTTTAAATCGGCCATAACGCTGCTCAAGCAGCATGAAACATTTGTCATGCGAAAGGGGAAGGTTCCGTGGACCACTGCACCCCAACCAGATGGTTCAAGAAATTTCGTTCACGTGACAGATATCTCGACGATCAGCCAAGGTCAGGTAGGCAGCGAACCGTTAAAAATCGGAGGCCAAGAGCCAGGTAGTAGACGCTAATCCGACAACCAACACTCGGAGATTATCAGGTGAGCTGGGCATGTCACAGACTACTGTGGTTTGTTACCTTCACGACCTCGGCAAGGTCTATATGAGCTGCCGCATTGTCCTTCACGAGCTGACGCATGCTGAAGCAAACCGCCGAGTGGAAGTGTGGATGAAACTCTTAGAAAACCCGTGCGATGTACGTTTCATCAAGAGAATTGTCACGTGCGATGAAAAGTGGGTCTACTTCCGTAATCCTTACACACAACGGCAGTGGTTGAGCCTGGGCCAGCTTCCTGAACCTGTTGCCAAACGTGGGTGCTTCGAGCACAGGGGGATGCTCTGCGTCTGGTGGAATTTCGGGGGCATGATCCATTATGAATTTGTTCCAGACGGTCGGACCGTCAACGCCAATCTCTACTCTGAACAGCTGAAGCGGATGTATGCGTTTTGGAGGAGAAATACTCAGCACTGGTGAACAGAAAGCGCGCTCTCTTGCAGCGGGACTACGCTTGGCCTCAAACGGCGCGAAAGACCAAGGCAAAACTCCAGGAACTTGAGGTCATCGAACTGATGCCACACCCAGCATATGGTCCGGACCTTGTCACGTCGGATTATTACCTGTACCCGTCCATGGCCCACTTACTTCGCGGGCGGCATTTCAACAGCCAAGAGGAGGTGGCAGCTGGGGTGAAGAAGTTCTTCGCCTCGAAGGACAAGAACTGCTACCGCCTCGGAATCAAACTGGCAGACAGATGGCTAAAGACGGTGCAACACGATGGCCTATACTTTGAATGATAGTCAGCTTTCGTCGTAAAGGTACTGTGACGTACCTGCCAGCAGGACGCACACGACATAAAGGCAGATAGGAATCAGAACAAAAGTCTGCGTAGCTCAGTTGGTAGAGCGACTTGTTCCGGAATAAGCGGCCTCGGGTTCGAATCCCGGCGTAGACCAAAAATGACGGAGAAATTTACTTCGTTATAATGGCACCCGAACTATCCGGATGACCCGGCTATCCGGATGACCCGGCCGTTCAAAATCTCGCATTGGTGTGATGTTATTTCCGCACCGCGAGACAGGAAAAATCAGAGAATTCCTTCTCCAGCGCTTCGAAAAATAAAAATGTGTGATGTTGCATTCCACACAGCAGATTGACTGGGAGTTCTCAAGTGCACGTTCTACAGTGGATGGCTGCCTGCAACGATTCATGGTCACGGCTGACCCGTGGGCCATGCCCCCGGCCCTCTTTCGTGGGGGGGGGAGATGTGACGTACCTGCCAGCAGGACGCACACGACATAAAGGCAGATAGGAATCAGAATAATCGTCTGCGTAGCTCAGTTGGTAGAGCGACTTGTTCCGGAATAAGCGGCCTCGGGTTCGAATCCCGGCGTAGACCAAAAATGACGGAGAAATTTACTTCGTTATAGTACGTATGAAGACATAAATTGATCCAAATATTGCAAAAGTTTCGATTTTCCCTCTGCACAAAATACGAATATTTCTCTTCGTAAAGAGAAAAAAACATAACGTCCATCCACAGGTAGTTTACGTGCGCCATTTTCGTAGCAGACGATATTTAACTGCAGCAGATGTTTCTTTCGCATTCAACTGGCATGCTGTTGCCAGTTTTAATTCTTTGAACTTCTGTTATTTTCTGTAATTTCTCATCGCCGCCCCGGTGGCGCAGTGGTCTAAGGCGTTGGCCTCTGATCATTCGTCCGTAAGGGGTCCGGGTTCGAATCCCGGTCAGGCATGGGTGTTGTGTTTGTCTTACGGCACTGGCTCTCTCCCTTCCCTGGAACCAGTGACCCTAAATTAGGGACGGGCGACTGCTTATAGCCCATTGAGTTGCTCACGGTGGTCGTTAAACCTCCAATCAAAAAAAAAAAAAAAATTTCTCATCAAAAACGTTCTAAAAATCTGTGAACATCCTCTGCACAATTGAAGGGAATATCTGGGATAATGATGAAAATGCAGTATAATCCGCATATGACGAACCCGCATTTAGTGACGTCTCATACACTGTAAAAAATAAGTGGTGTGAATTCAAGGAGAATTTCTGAAAATAATGTCCAGCAAAGTTGCCGTCAGGTATCGGTCTTTTTCAGAAATTTCCGTTTTTAAAAGTACCCGCTCATTGTAATTTCCGTATTTTCACAGATTTCCCGTAGACAGAAATCCGTTTATCTCAGAAAAAATCCATTTCAGGTTTTTTCGTATTTAAACTGAAATTTCGCAAAAATCGACGACCCTGTACTCTTTAGAAGATATTCCTTCCGCCGAGGTCAGGATCGTACCCCCGACGTTTAAGCTGGCTCAACGGGTAACTCACGCCTTTAACCACTGAGCCACAAATGCTCGGCAACCTTACTCACGTATATCGTAAAGCAAATTTCACGACGATGAAATGTTGTATTTTGTCATTAATGCGAGTGATTTAGTCATTTTATTTTCTGTTGAAGCTTATCATTTTTTTCCTGAATAGGTTTGTAATATTTTATTCTTCTTCTGTAGGTTCGACCAAAAGTCCGCAGTAAGTTGCTCTCCCAATTAAGCTACATGGACGGAATGCATCTCTCAATATTTGTCATCTGGACACGTGATTTACCTCTGTGGTACGTCGCATCATCTTCCTTTTAAAAAAGATTAAAATGAAGAAAAAAAGAAGCAAAGACTTCTTTTTTCTTAAAGCAAACAACGAATTTCCATTCATTCTAAACGATGTGTGGAACACATTTTTCGAAGAACCCAACTGTCAGTACATCCATTTTTTTTTTTACGTTCGGGCGCCAATGTGGAAACACAAATTCGTCCACGTCCTCCTCACTCCGGAGTAAGTTGCTCTCCCAGCTTATTTACACGGACGGAATGTATCACTGCAGATTTGTCATCTTAACCTCTGTATTCAATTTATTAATAAGTGCGTCAGAGAAGGACTGTTTAATAAAAAGTGAACCTGCTTCAGTAACACACTGAGTTTTGCATAAAAATTAAGAAATGTTAAAACACAGACTGCAGAACATAATTCTTTCCTCATAATTTAGGGATTTAAATAACCTATTCCCAGAGTATAATTGCATCCATAGTATTTTCGGCGCACTTATTAATAAATTGAATTTATTCCATCGCGTGAGGGTTTTGTAGTTGAAAGGAGCGCGCGTGTGGAAGAAATGATCATCTCTGTCTGATAAGTTCTGCCGGAAGGCGGGTTTGCGATGAAAATATGTTACGGCGATTCCAGCATATATTCATGTATGCTTATTTGCGTGAAAAGGGGATTAGTAATATCGACTTGAAGCTGGGGGAAGTACAGCCGAGTGTGTGCATTTCGTGGTAGTAATGTAATTCTTTTGTCGGTGAGTGAGGAGCAGAAACGGAAATGCCCTTTCTAAAATGAATCCTACGGAAGCTAAAATGAATAATAAACTTCGAAAAGATAAATGCTATGGTTTTTCGGAAAGATGATACAAAAATAAATAAATAAATGGAAGTAAAGAAGAAGGATGAAATTGCATCGAAAGATATGAAATTAGACAACAGACGGAATTTGTGTAAAATGTATTTCCCGAGGATAATAGAATTAGAGGTGGAAATAAAAAAAAAAAAATCGAGATGAATTCAGCGTTAAAGTGATTACAGTTTTGCGTGTGTTTTTATATCGATTTGATATCGGAAAGGTAGACATCCGAGTTTATGATAATGTGATAATTAATTCCAAAGTACTTAATAGAGGAAATTAGAATGTTCTATGACAATGAACCACGCTTGTCTCAATAGAAAACTGCGAACTAAGTTACGAAGTAATGAAAGAGCTTTTTTTTTTCTGCTTTGACGGAAGAAAAATTCTTTTCGTGAGAAGGTAAAACACTATACTGAACTAAAATTTTGACCTATTGAGCAATCTGAAAAATCTCTCTCTTTTTATATGATATCTAGCCAAGGGTGCCCATAAGGGGAGGGTGTGTGTGGGGGGGGGGGGCGCTCGAGCAACCACCCGCCGTTGGTATAGCCAAATGTTTGACAAATTTAAAACACTAAAATAGACGAAACCTTTTTTTAAAGCATTTTTAAAGATATTAAGATATTAATGATTGATTGTATCAATTATTTTTGTTGTATTTTAGTATCTTGTACATTTACTAAAATGTTTGACAGCCTTGAAGGAGGTAAGAATTTTTCTTAGCCCCCCCCCCCCCTAAAAGAACTCATATGGGCGCCACTGTATCTAGCTAAACCATACGTAAGTTTTCAAAGTGTGCCGAAATCGTCTTTTATTCATAGCCATGCCCGTCAGATGGCAGCAGTAAATATGAGCCATTCAATGATGTGTTCTGTCTAATATGTTGCGCATGTGCGTGGTTGACTGACATTCTGGCCTCTGTGAGCAAATCTTAGGGATATAAACAGGGACGTCGCTAGACTTCGAAATCAGAATAGGCGAGCAGTATTTTTGGTGCCGCAAGCATGAGAGCATTTTTTTTTTTTTTTTTTTACGAAACACTGAAAGAACGAATTTTTAATGCTTTTCACTACCGGCTACAAAGATACTCATGCAATCCCCACCCCTTCCCCTGAACACACACGCACACACACATACACGGATCTGACTAACTACGCTAATGGTGTAAGATACAAGTGTTACTAGAATGTCACCGTCAACTTTTTGCTTGCTCTGAATGCATTGTCTTAAATTGCTTTTCAAAATTTTGCATTTTTGCTAACGAAAATATTATAGTGCTGTATTTGGACAATTTATTTAAAGAAAAATGTTGTTAACGTCGTACCACGCAGACATAATACCTCCCCCACCTTCACTCTCTTCCTTTAAGCCAGCGACTTTGCCTTGCACTCCTTTCCTACACAGCAGACCTCAGCTAGAGGTCTGCACGGGCCTTAATTTGGAAAGCCCGGCCGGGCCCGTATATTTCCCGTTTCCAAAGCCCGGACCGGCACGTAAAATTTTCACCATAAATAAAACACGAATTTGGCACCTGGTGCACTCGGTCATTCGACTCCTGAAGAGTTTTCGTTTTCTTAATTGCTACACGTATTCTATTACAATAAACGTTCATTCGGAATATTTCTCTGACTCTGTATAAGTCACGTGACGTCTGAGGAAGGGGTGGGGAGGGCTTGTATACTCAAAAATATTGCATGTAAACGACAATTTCCATTCCTTTCAAATTTTCTGGGTTTTCAAATTATCATTGCCTACCGCCGGAATCCTTGGGGATAAGGAGGGGGGGGAGGGATTAATTCGAAAAGTACGAAATATCCAGAATTATGAGTCCGATCGTTCTGCTTTACATTGTCTACAAGCAGATATTCTCCGGAAGCGATTTTTTCGCGAAAATCTTTCGCTTTCTTAAACTCCATAATAAGTATGGAAAAGCCGCCCCCGGCCGCCTCGGTGGCGCAGTGGTTTAAGGCGTTGGCCTCTGATCATTCGTCCGTAAGGGGTCCGGGTTCCAATCCCGGTGAGGCATGGATGTTGTGTTTGTCTTACGGCACTGGCTCTCTCCCTTCCCTGGAACCAGTGACCCTAAATTAGGGACGGACGACTGCTTATAGCCCATTGAGTTGCTCACGGTAGTCGTTAAACCTCCAATCAAAAAAAAAAAAAAAAAAAAAGCCGCCCCGGTGGCGCAGTGGTCTAAGGCGTTGGCCTCTGATCATTCGTCCGTAAGGGGTCCGGGTTCGAATCCCGGTCAGGCATGGATGTTGTGTTTGTCTTACGGCACTGGCTCTCTCCCTTCCCTGGAACCAGTGACCCTAAAATTAGGGACGGGCGACTGCTTATAGCCCATTGAGTTGCTCACGGTGGTCGTTAAACCTTCAATCAAAAAAAAAAAAAGTATGGAAGAGTATTTATCAGCAACACTGAACTGATCATATGCTAAGGGAAAACAACGACAGACTGCCCAGCTAACCAGTGTCAAAGAAGTTTTGAAAACTGCTGGGCTGGGATACCTAAGGGTTCATTTGCCATCTGCTGACTCCCTGAGAGTACAAATGGGGAAAATACGGCACAGATTTATACACAGAAGTAAGTTTCTTCCAGCCCATTTCTCCCGTGCCTTTAAGACAACTTAAAAGGTTTTCCCACATCTAGAGAACAAAGTACCGCCGACCAAAACAATAAAAAAGATCGTCTGCGAGCGGGTGGCTTGGTTTATAAATGCTGCAGTTAACTGCCTGCCCTGAAACATGAGAGGAGAATAGAAGTTGGAGAGAGAGAGAGAGAAGGGACCACATTCACGTTGAAAAACTAAGAGAGCTGACCCCCTCCAATTGTTTTGTAGGAGGGGAGGATGTCGTACAACTTCTATTTTTTCCAACAATAGAAATTATTCCATCTTATTCTGCTGCTGTATGTTGTGAGATTTCCAAACGAGAAAGGCACCGAAAAGCAATTGTTTTGCTCATAAAAAAAAAAAAAAAAAAAAAACCTGCTCCTCCCGTGTCTGTTTTATATTAAATATTGAAGGCCCGGATCCGGCCCGGTTTCCCAACTTAGACATGGGCAAAGGCCCGACCCGGCCCGGGCCCGTGCAGACTTCTAACCTCAGCTAATTCTTGCACTTTCACTGTCCCGGGACAGTCTTAAGAGCGCAAATGTAGCTTTAAAACGGCCACAGATACACACGTTTCAGTGTCACGCCAGCAAATGGGGGAGTTTTGTGCTTGAGGCGGCATGTAGCGTGGAATGAAGAGGATTTCAGGCAGGCGTTGAAGAGCTTCACTGCACGCTACATGCCGCCTCAGGCACAAAGCTCGGCCATTTGCTGGAGTGACATTCAAACGTGTGTGTCTGCGGCCGCCTTTACACTCCACTTTCCGTGTCGGAATTCCCTACTTTGTAAAGAAAACAAACAGCAGAGCCATTAGTAGTGACCCCCTCAGTGAATTCCTATCCACCCTCCTCATTAGCCTCCTGGCCATACGAGCATGAAAAAGAGGTTTAAACTAAGCATTGGGAGAGTGGAGAACAACTGAATTTTCATGATCCTGCGGATACTATTTTGATAACCTTTTTCTGGATACGTAAACAGCGCACTTCCCAAGATTACAGCGCACTTCCGTACTTCCCAAGATAGGTCTACATGAAATAAAGCATACGCAAGGTCCAGATTATACATATTCGAGTCACATTATTGTGACCAACTCCTAGTTTTGACGTCAACAGCGAGTAGCCAATGAATGAAGACACGTGTCGTGAGTTGGCTTGGAGGGTGCACAAGGTGTGGTGTAGGCATTCTGAAAAATATCACTCGTTGCTGTCATGGATAAAAGAAGCGTTTTATCAGATTTGCAAAAAGGGATGATTATCGGCTTTCGGGTCAAGGGTGGCAGTATTTCTGAAACAGCGCAGTTTGGGAACTGTTCGCGTGCTGCTGTGGTTAAAGTGTATCGTGATTGGAGAAATGGCACCACTGAGAATAAGCGACTTGCAAACTGCAGAGTACCACGTGCTACTGATGTGAGAGATGAACGTCGGCTGCGAAGGTGCGTGAGGGCCGATCGACATGCTGCAGTGGAGCAACTCACTGGCCGAATGAACCAGGTGGATACCGGAAGTGTGTCTAAAATGACAGTTCAGCCATCCCTGCTGCGTATGGAGCTCCGACGCAGACGGATGGTCCTATGCTAAAGAAGGTGCATTGGCAGAAAAGTCTTACGTTTGCACGGCAGTATCGGAACTGGACCTCCACTGATTGGCAAAGGATTGCCTTCTCCGATTAGTCACGTTTTCTGCTTCATCGAACGGATGGACGTTGGCTTATAATGTGAGAAACATCGGAGAACAAACATTCCTCAATTACTGCTGGCTGAACACAAGCTGGTGGGGGCAGCGTTATGGTCTGGGGAGTATTTTGATGGCATTCTCTATGTCCACTCATACCTGTGAAAGGCAGTATGGCCCAAATTCGTTATGAATCCATCCTGGCAGACCACGTACACCCATACATGCTGATTGTCTTCCTTATGGCTGATGGGATCTTCCAGCACGACAATGCAACGTGTCACAAGAAGAGCGCGATGAAGACTTCAAAGTACTTCCATGGCCTCCTAATTCCCCAGACTTAAACCCAACTGAGCATCTGTGGGACCACCTCGATCGTGTTGTTCGCTCTATGGATCCTCCACCACGCACCCTCCAGCAGCTGGGAGATGCATTGCAGTCAGCATGGCTCCACATACCTCTGAACACCTTCCAGCACCTTATTGAGTCACTCCCAGTCCGTCTAGCTGCTGTTCGCGTTGCCCACAGCTGTTTCTCTGGATATTAGCTGGTGGTCACAATAGTGTGACTCGATCGTGTATTTTAAAGTTAAATATACTCAAAAAGGCACATTTTGAACTGGGTGGGCGGCAGCGTGGGCAAGATAAATTTCAAGGTGGGCTTGCATCGCCTTGGCGAGACCCCTGGATATTAAGACAAATTTCAAGGTGGGCTTGCATGCCCTTGGCAACGCCCCTGGATATAAGCTGTCACCCGTCCATAATTTAGGGACCCTGGTTGCAGGGAATGGAAAGAGTGAAGCAAGACAAACGCATCGCCCATGCCTCATACTGGACTCGAACTGGGATCTACTCGGACAAACGGTCAAAACCAATGGCGT
This sequence comes from Macrothele yani, assembly GCA_039090855.1. Lineage (NCBI taxonomy): Eukaryota > Metazoa > Arthropoda > Arachnida > Araneae > Macrothelidae > Macrothele > Macrothele yani. Next base: position 15,264,783 of record CM077029.1, on the reverse strand, counting down.
ATCTTGGGTCCGAGAACTGGACTATCTCCCCCCCCCCCCTGCCCCCAATACTGTTTTTTTTAATTGCGAAGTTTAATTTTTAATTGTTAAGTAATAGAAGTAACTTTTTTTCTAAGTTTTAGATACATGTCATTGCATGATATTAAATAGTTATGAAGATTAGGATTTGAACACTTATATGTACATGAACTCCATTCTTCTTTCCTTTTGTGTGAACTTGAGTGTTACGTTTTCATAAAATGTTTCTTCCGAGCACTTTTTCATATTTAAAAAGAATGTTTTTCTCTATTGACAAAACAGCCAAGTTTTTCGAATGTGCATGTCATTGTGTATCTCTAAGATATATCTTGATTCTTTTTAATGCAGAAAAACTTCTTTCGGCAGTTGCAGTTGTTGATGGAAAGTTTAATATGAGGTCTGCTAATTTGTGCACCTCACTAAACACCATGTCCAATTTATTCAACTTTATGTAACACGTAATGTCTCTTACTGATTTGTTTTTGTATTCATCAAAAGAATAAAACATTTTCAGTTCATTTTTTAGTCTAGCTGTATCAAAATTTGAAGCATAGAGTTCCTTAAGTTCTGACAGTAGATGTTCACGGTAGCTTTCACAAAATTTATCAAAACAGTTCAAATCTAACAAAGCCACGAATTTAAGATAAAATATCCGTGATTTTAATTCATTGACACTTCATAAAAACTGAAACAACTCTCGCGAGACACTCTTATGGGCGGGAGTATGCGAGTGACTGAGATAATCTGTCTTCTTTATTCGGAGCGAACTGTTTCCCAAAGCAATGGCCCATTCCTCTCTACCAGCTGATTCATGTTGTCATGGAAACGCTAGCAGGGGATTGTACGTAAGGTTTTCGCACCAGAACTGCGAAGACTCTGGAAGAGCTGTTTGCGTTATGCCGTTGGGTTTCGCTCGCCAGACAGAGTCAAAGAAGAGAATCCCCACGCGTTTTTTTTAGCACCGAAAGCATCGACATATTTTAATACCGCTGATAATTGACTTTTATTTGTGTATATTTAATTAAGTTTTATTTGTACATTCTCTGGGCTTCGCAGCTATCTCAGCTAGCCTTGAATATACGCCACTGGCCAAAACCTATCTGTCTTTCTATCTTACATGCACAAAGAGAACGACTGATGGCGAAACAAAATTAACGACGTACCCCAATGGTATCCCTATGCGAAAAGCACAATCAGACTGAGCCGCCTCTGTGGCGCAGTAGTCTAAGCGCTGGCTTCTGACCATTCGTCCGAGATGGGTGGCACGGATGATGTGTTTATCCTCCAGCACTGGCCCTCTTTCCTCACTAGAGCCAGTGGCTCTAAATTAGGGATGGGAGACTGCTTACACTGCTGGCCACCCAAAATGCAACACCAAGAAGGACACGAGCTAGCAAAGCCAGATTTACTGAACACATAACAACAGATAAAAAGATGAAACGGTTGAGCTTACAGGCCCGTGCGACTTGCGGAACACGCAGACATCAATAGTCCGTGTGACCTCCCTGGCTGGCAATAACGGCCGCTACAGGCCGCGGCATCGAACGTCAGAGGCTCTGGATGTGGGCTTGGGGTATGTCGGTCCAGGCTGTTGCCACAGTTCATCAGGCGTAGCCGCGGGTGGTGCTTGCCGGGCCACTCGGTTACCGATCAGCGACCAGACGTGTTCGATGGGCGACATATCGGGAGCCACGGCAGCAGTGAAACCTGGTGGGCAGTGAAAAATTGCTGCACGATGTGCCACATGCGCCCCCCCCCCCGCCTTCTTCCCGAAAAAAAAAAAAAGAGAAAGTAAAAGAAAAAAGCAGAGTGGAGGTAGATGCGTAGTTGGGTAGAATTTTATTCATAACTTTATAAGTTACTATGAGAAGCAAATCTGCTGCTGAAAATCTTTCACGCAGTTAATTGCCTGCAAAGTAATATCGAATGGGGGGGGATGTGGTTGGTAGCTAAATATGAGAGAGAGCGACCTTTCAACTTCTTCCTATTCATCGCTTTGGGTCAGTAGGATCGGTTTTACGATGAGTGTGTGTGCGGGAGAAAAATTGTTTGTTGACGTGGATTTGAGGGGTCTGGTTTTTGAGTGACGAAAGGAGGGGGTTTGGCTTTTTATAACCGTAAGAAGAGGCACCAGCGAAGGAGAACGCGTGATAACAGATGGAGAAAAAAGTGGAACTAAAGGGAATAAAAAAGATTCTTAATACGACATCAGTAATTCCTCAGCTCTTACGCAGATCCACAGAAAGGACCTGAATGGTAAACTAAACTAGTTAGTAAAATCACACAATGCATTGATTATTATACGCTTTCCAACATACCAGAGATCATTACTCAAGTTATGAGGATAATGGCTGTGGAATAAATCTCGCTCCTGTGTCCTGACCTTTGACCCCATTTCGTTGATATTCAACAGAACCGGTTAAGTATACTTCCGGAACAACATGATAAAGTTTTGTCTCAGTGGAAGCATTTTTAGTGAAGTTATGACGCATAAGAGCAATGAAATAAATCCCGCCATTATGTCCTGACCTTTGATCCCGTTTCGCCCATTTTCAACAGGGTTCGTCCCCAGTCGCTCCCTAACATATACTAAAATTTCATCGAAATCGAACCATTTTTACGCAAATTATGACGCATAAGGACAATCGAATGGATCACGTTCTATGACCTTTGATCCCATTTCGCCCATTTTCAATAGGGTTCGTCCCCAGGTGGTCCCCTACCAGATACTAAAATTTATCGAAGTCAACCAATTTTTACGCGAGTTATCGTGCGGACAGACAGACTGGCGGACAAAGCTGGAGCATGTACGCTTCTTCAACCTACGGTTAGAAAGCGTAAAAAATGAAATGGTTTATTTAACAATAAGGAACCTGTGAATAAACCTCATTCAAGTAAATTCAGAGAATGTGATTTTTTTTATATATATACTTTAAGAGTTCAGTTTTCTTTCGGCATTCTCGTTTTCCATATTTTGTATTTTATTTTACTGTTTTTACTTTTTTGGTTGAAAAAATTATTCGCTAGTGAGCTACTTTAACAAAGGGAGCGAAAAAAATAAAGAAAAACTTGCGTCTGTATTCGTGGAAGACGTTAGTCTGTAGTTTAACACCGAGCCTTCCCAGATGTCTCTTCAGTCTCCCTGGGCCTATATAGCCTGGCTACGGCCCTGACCCCCAAACAAACAAAAATGTAACAATCAAACTATGACTGTTTGTGCAGCTTTTTCGAACTGCTTCGGAATTCGGAACTTCCGTGTCACATCAAACGGACCGAATGCTGCTGGTAGTCGTGGCTCGCAGCCGCAACAATGATCGTAGAGTAGCCCCAAGAGAACCTTTAACAATATGATATTTTTATTTTGCACTGTACATGCAATTGCGCCTTCATTTCTGAATGAGAGCAACTAACACCTCTTGAACGTTTTGAAGACGAAACGAGAATTTTAAACGGTCAAGGCTATCAAACTGGAGGAACATATTACGAGCCAATTCTGTAGATGGACAAATGGCAAAGCAGGAGATAAAAATCTGTACCAGAAACTGGCGCAAAAGATTCAATTCCAATTTTAATCAGATTGTAAGCTGTTAATTTTGCGCCCTTTCTTCAGTTGCGCTAGGAGCAGGCGCCCAGTCTGCCCCGCCCTAGTTACGCTTCTATGTAATAATAATACATGGTGTTTCTAAACCGGGTTGCAGTTCGAATGTTTCATTTTGTTGTACGATTGAAAAACTAAGTCATCACACTTTTGTATTTGTTGTTTCATTATTCGGTGGGGCTGTCCCGGTAGGTGAGTAGTCTGAGGCGCTGCTTTCTGATCATTCGCTCAAGACGAGCCTGGGCCCTAGCTGCATGCGAAGCACGGGCGATGTACCGCCCAGATGCCCCGTTTCCCCCACAGGAACCAGCGGCTGAAAACCAGAACGGATGAGAAGAGCAGAGCTCCAAGAGCTGCTCGTGGTTGTCATTAACTGTAGATATAATAGTAATACAGCCGCCCCCGTGGCGCTGTGGTGTAAGTGCTGGCTTCTGACCATTCTTCAGAGTTGGGATCGGTGTTCGACTCCCGGTGAGGCATGGATGTTGTGTTTGTCTTACGGCACTGGCTCTTTCCCTTCCCTGGAACCAGTTGCCCTATATTAGGGACAGACCCATTGAGTTGGAACTCCATTCCCTGGGACCGGTGGCTCTAAATTAGGGACAGGCCCATTGAGTTGGAACCCCATTCCCTGGGACCAGTGGCCCTAAATTAGGGACAGGCCCATTGAGTTGGAACCACATTCCCTGGAACTAGTGGCCCTAAATTAGGGACAGGCCCATTGATTTGGACCCTGTTTCCTGAAACCAGTTGCCCAAAATTAGGGATTGGCCCATTGAGTTGGTACCCCATTCCTTGGAACCAGTGGCCCTAAATTAGGGACGGGCCCATTGATTTGGAACCCCACTGCCTGGAACCAGTGGCCCTAAATTAAGGACGGGCGCATTGAGTTGCTGACGGTGGTCGTTAAACCCCCAAGCCGCCCCGGTGGCGTAGTGGTCTAAGGCGTTGGCCTCTGATCATTCGTCCGTAAGGGGTCCGGGTTCGAATCCCGGTCAGGCATGGATGTTGTGTTTGTCTTACGGCACTGGCTCTCTCCCTTCCCTGGAACCAGTGACACTAAATTAGGGACGGGCGACTGCTTATAGCCCATTGAGTTGCTCACGGTGGTCGTTAACCCTCCAATAAAAAAAAAAAAAAAAACCCAACTATAAGTAATAAAAAGTAATAACATGATTCATAAGTTCAATGTGGTTTGAGAATTTTTTTTTTTTTTTTGTTGGAGGTTTAAGGACCACCGTGAGCAACTCAATGGGCTATAAGCAGTCGCCCGTCCGTAATTTAGGGTTGCTAGTTCCAGGGAAGGGAGAGAGCCAGTACCGTAAGACAAACACAACATCCATGCCTCACCGGGATTCGAACCCGACCCTTTCGGACGAATGACCAGAGGCCATCGCCTTGACCACTGCGCCACCAGGGCGGCAGAGAAATTTTTCTTCTGACAGTACCCAAAGTAAAAGATTCATTGTATTGTGAAACACGAACTGTTTTTGTTGTTCGTTGGTCACTAGCAGTTGAAGAAATTCACTGTAGTGGGAAAATGTTTTAACTGTTGCTCTAATCAACTAATGAGAATACCGCAAAGAAATTAACCTTTACCTATTTTATGTGGCACATCATACTTACTCACACATATTTTTATTCGAATTGATTTAACCCCGAGAAGACCGCGTCCCAAATCTTCCGAGGATGGTGGCTGAGTGACTGAATGCGTACGATGCCGTGCCAATTCGCCATGAACAAATTCGCCGCCTGCGTCAACTCATCCGAACCAAACTTGTCGCGTTTCCAACTTTTGGGGATATCAATTCCCTCACCCCTGACCGACACGTGAACAGAACACATGTATCAAAATATTTGTGCCCGTTCTTTCTTCTATTCCCTACAGAAGAAAATAGAAGAAATAGACAGACTTCGGACACACAGACGTGCTGAGTGACGAACGTGTCTCCGATCTTCCTCTGTCCGATAGAGAGAAAACAAATTTGCTCTCTCACAATTTAAAACCGAAATGTTTTTGTAAACAGAAAAGGGGATGGATAGACATGCCTAAAAACATATGCTTTCGCTATAGGATTTCTATGCCATTTTCTATCGAAAAGGCTGGTTTTTCCCAGTGTACTGAACGGAACTGTATAGAAAGCATAACAGGCAACTATGACCTAGATTTAATTTTACGTATTACGCTGAATGGGCAAATGTATTATTATACACTGCTGGACAATTGCTAAGGACGGATCATAAACGGCTATATAGCGCATAAAAAAGTAAGTGTGGTTGGATGCCAAGTGAAATAAAATAATGTCAGAATGCCAGGACATTACAAGAAAGACAATTTATTGTGCTCTGAAATCCAGAAGGCTTTGGAACATGTTCAAGGGACAAACAGGCCATTTTGTGCAGAATACGTAAACATGAAAAAAATGCAATTACCGTCCGCAGGCGTTCCGGCGTAAGATGTCAATACGGGATATGGCCACCATGGAGGGCGATGCAAGATTCCACACGTCGTGTCATGCTTTGCACAACATTATCAGGCACCTGTTGGGGTAATTTATCCCATTCCTCTGTCAGTGCACGGATGAGGGTGTCCTTGTTTGTTGGAGGGCCTTGGCGACCAGCAAGACTCCTCCCCAAAGCATCCCACACATTTTCAATGGGATTCTGATCTAGAGAACGGGCTGGCCATACGAGGCGTTGAATATCCTCACTCTCAAGACACTCCTAGACAGCGACTGTTCGATGACATGTTGCGTTGTCGTCCATGAAAATGAATCTATCACCGACAGCACCACGGAACATGCGAACATGAGGTAGCAGAACATCCTTAATGTATCGTTGGCCAGTCATAGTCCCAGTTGGAAGCACATAGAGGGACGTACGGCCACTGATCATGATGCCAGCCCATACCATGACACTACATGTCGGATATCGGTCCCTTTCCTGTATGTTTGCTGGACAATATGCAGTACCACTATCACGCCAGATCAGTTATCGTCGACAATCAGACGATAGACTGTATCTACTCTCATCTGAGAAGAGGACAGAAGACCAGTCGTTATCAGTCCAGTTGCGATGTTGATGGCACCATTGCAAACGGGCGGTACGGTGACGTCTGGACAATGGGATGCACACAACAGGACGGCGGGCGTATAGTCCTCCTTCATTCAAACGTCTGGCGATAGTTTTTCGGGAGATCCGCTTGCCAGTAGCAGCCATACACTGATTTGTTACCTCACTAGCTGTGCTGCGCCGGTGTCTTTTTGTTGATAGCACTATGTACCGATCTTCTGCAGGTGTCGTACTGCGAACACGACCTCCCCCGTGACGTTTGCTACACTCTCCATTTGTTTGAAATGATTTCCAAAGCCTTGAAACAACACTGTGGCTGACGTTGAACTCCCTGGCAACATCTGTTATTTTTCGCCCTCCTTCAATCTTGCCAATAATACGGCCACGCGTAAAATCATCTAGGTGATGTCGGGAAGACATACTGAAATTTGCAAGTTCGTCAATTGATTCTTTCCCTTTCAACTTTGCGTTTGAACAACAACGGTCAATACGCGTCAAATCCTTTATATCTCTTATCAGCGCTATGACGTCACGAACAAGTTCGGCAATCCAAAATTTGCATACGCACAACACGTCTTACTGTATCCCGCACTTATGCTAATTTCCACATTTTCCTGCCTAGCATTTTATGGTTGCTATCGTTGCTATTGTCATCCGTCCTTAGCAATTGTCCGGCAGTGTATATGTTACGGCTAAAGCTCGAAAGACGTTAATGTGCTCATTATCTGGCTAATCTGCAGATTAACTGATTTGCTCCGTTAACGTGCGGAATCAAGAGTTTTCCGCATTTTACCTAGGTAATGTGCACATTAACGGCTTCCGTATCGTTAAAGTTCAAAAGTTTGTTTCTCTCATTTCCTTTCCCTACACCTTCCCCCCTCTCCCTCCACTTTTAGTTTGGTTTCGCCTGTTTCTCTCATTTCCTTTCCCTACACCTTCCCCCCTCTCCCTCCACTTTTAGTTTGGTTTCGCCTGTTTCTCTCATTTCCTTTCCCTACACCTCTCCCCTCTCCCTCCACTTTTAGTTTCGTTTCGCCAGCGTCTAGTCGTCGCCGGTTGTTTTTATTTCTCATAATTGGCGTCGGCTGCCAGTGCGTATAGCATAGCTAATTCTGTTTTCAAATTCGTTTCTGCCTGTTAGCGCGTGAATTTTTGTCGTGATTTTTTTTAAAGCAGATAAATTTAGCTCCTAGTATGCAAGCAAGCACCGAATTGGTGAGTAAAATGAGCAAATCTAAATGTACCACAAATAGGTGTGCTTGTCGCAAAAACCAATTGCTATGTAATTCGAAGTGTCACCAATCTTTAGATTGCACTAATAAGTAAGCATAATTTTATCATATGTTTTGCAAATTCATTTTCCTTAATTATAATAATATTTTAAACCGTTTGATTCTTTCTATTATAGTTTTTAATTGATTGATGATTGATTCTATCAACTAATTTGTTGATTGTTTGATTGTATTAACTTGATTCTTTACATATCGAAAAATAAATAAATAACATTATGTTAATTTAAGCGTACAGAAACGTTGCTGTTGTTCCAGCAAAGATCTTATTTTCACTTTAACGAGTGCCTAGTAGGTAATGTGCAGATTATCTAGGTAATTTGCAGATTACCTATAGGTAATTTGAGCAATGAAACAATTTTCGGCACTTTAACGGATCACTCTAGTTAATCTACACATTACCTAGATAATCTGTAGAATAACTGATTTCTGCACTTTAGCGGTAACATGTACACCACGATAACAATATGCAAAGCAGAAGTATCGCGTCCACAGTCGCGCGGGATGCTAAACTGGCCATGCCTATAAATTGAGCAGGTCTCTATGCAGTGAAACCAGCCACATAAATGTAATCATATGTAAAGGAAGCGATTTAAATGAGTTCGACAGTCACCAGGTAGTCAGAGGCGTACTGATAGCTCCCACAACCCCCGCTATGCGGGGAGTCATGGTTAAAAGGGCCTCTAGCCTGAGCAAAAAGATTTTAATCTTTGCGGGAACTTCTTATGAAACTGGTTATAAAAGTACCAAAGAATTAAGGCAGCTTTGCATGAAGCATTAAGTAGAAAAGTATTTTTTCTCGGTAAATACGTAAAATCTTTGGAAATCATTTTGGTTGTTTTACTTCATAAAAACTGGATGACGGGAAAGCAGCTATTCAAAAGAACTTGAAGTCCGTTGTAATAGACTACAAGGGGCCTCAAGTTCACAGCTCTTAAACAATTTCTATGCAGGTATGTTAACTAGAGAATGTGAAAAAAATATCAGTTCAATAAGTGGAATTTTTATACCAATGAGGTTAAGGTGTTATGAACTACAGTTGTTTGCACATACCTATGCATCCTTCCGAATATAATGAACTAAGAGGTGTTCTTCGCGGGAGCGAAAAATCAGAGACCTGTGCAGGGGCGTAACTAGGCATTTCTGCGCCCGGGGCAAACCGCAAAATATTGCGCCCCAATCTGCCTCTTTCTCTCTCTCTCCCCTCTCTATCTCTATCTATCTTTCTCTTTTACTCACTCTCTCTATATCTCTCTCTCTCTCTTTCACTCTCTTTCTATCTCTCTTTCTTTCACTCTCTCTCTATATATCTCTCTCTTTCATTCTCTCTTTGTATCTCTATTTCTCTCTCTTTTTCTTTCACTCTCTATATATATCTCTCTCTTTCACTCTCTCTCTCTGTCTCTATGTCTCTCTTTTTTTCTCTGTCTTTCTATTTCTCTCTCTCTCTCTCTATGTATCTCTTTTTTCTCCCTCTTTCTTGCTCTCTCTCTCTTTATATATCTCTCTCTTTATCTCTTCCTCTCTCTCTCTCTCTCTATGTATCTCCTTTTTCTCTCTCTTTCTTGCTCTCTCTTTATATCTCTCTCTTTCTCTCTCTCTCTCTCTCTCTCTCTCTCTCTCTCTCTCTCTCTCTCTCTCTCTCACGCACACACACTCACCAAAAGAACAAAAAAAACAGCATTGAAAATCTAAGATCTAAGTGAGCACAAGCTACTGAGAAGAATTTCCAAGAAAAATAGCTTTAAATTAAAGACAGCAAAAAGCAGATGCAATTTCAAAAATATAACAGTGCTACAAAGACTTTCTAACGAAACTAGACGTAAAAATGCATTTCTAAGTTCTAACAAAACTAGGCGTAAAAAAAGGCACAATCAAAATGTGATTATTGTTACAGCTTTTCGCAACTGCTTCGGAGTTCGGACCTTCAGCACCGCATCAAGCGAACCGAATATAGCTGACAGCCGTGGCATGCAGCCACGATAAAGACTGAATAGCCTCCATGTGACGTGCCTTCCCCGCAGGACGCACACGACATAAAGGTAGATAGCAGCAAAAACGAACGTCTGCGTAGCTCAGTTGGTAGAGCTACTTGTTCCGGAATAAGTGGACTCGGGTTCGATCCCCGGCGTGGACCCAAAAATGACGAAGAAATTTACTTCCTTATAAGCATTAAAGAGGATTGTCTCCCGTAATAAGAAGACCACGGCGCCGGAAATTAATGTGGAGTTCAATCTGCATCTACAGACCCCATTATCAACGAAAACAATACGCATGAACAAGATATTCATGGCAGTGCTTTAATAGCAGAACCATTGGGGATCCGAGTGAATGCACAACGGCGACGTTAGTAGTGCCAGGAGCGTACCACGTGACTGCCGATGCATGGAAGCGTGTAATGTGGTCGGATGAATCCACATTCACATCATTCCCCACCGCAGGAGGTGTTTACGTGTGGAAACGCCGTCAGAAGCGTACAACCTAGACTGTCTGCACCCAACACTGCTGCATGGTGGTGTTCCTGTCATGCTCTGGACGGTCATATCGTGATTTTCAGCAAGTCCCCTGGTCACCTTGAAAGAACGGATGACTGGAAGGGCGTATGAAACCATTTTGTCCGACCAAGTCCATCCAATGGATCAGGCATTGTTTCCTGCAGGGGATGCCATCTATCAAGATGATAACGCCCCAATTCACGGAGCTCGGAATGTCCAATCATGGCTTGAGGAACAACTTTTAGACCTTCCTTGGCCTCCCCAATCACCAGACTTTAACATCATCGAGCCACTGTGGTCTGTGTTGGAAAACAGAGTAAGATTTAGTTATCCTCTTCTTGCATCTCTCAAGGACCTGGAGCAGTTTCTGCTCGAAGAATGGTGTAACATCCCACTAACCACCATTCAGGATTTGTATTCGTCCATTCCAAGGAGGATTCAGGAGGTTTTGAATGCCAAAAAGATGGTCACACACCTCATTAGGTTTGTAGAACCTTCTTTTCCTAGATTGTGTTCTATCCAACCCCTGTATGTACCAAGACTATATGAAATACCTAAAAACTTTCAACCAACTGGTAAAATGTGACCGTAAGCATGTAGTTGGATCGCAGATTGCCGCACATCGTTACAGGGAATCACACTCCTACAGCTGAGCAGATAACATCGGAATTTATTGAAGGTGAACCCACAAGCTTATGCACAAAAAGTATCTATCCGTCGTAAATGGGAAGAAATAGGCTTGTTGACTGCAAGGGACCGAAAGATTAGGCTGCACTGTTCAAAGGCCTATTGCAACTGGAGTGTAGTGGACTGGAAACTCGTCATCTTGTCTGATTAATCAAGGTTTCAATTTTCTATCATGTTTATGGGAAGGTGCGTTTGTGGTGTAAACTACTCGACGCGTTTGAGCCAGCTTGCCATGTTCGGGTCATACAAAAAGGTGGATGCGGTGTAACAGTTTAGAATGCGTTTACATGGGCTTCCATGGCAGCCGTCGACCCGTTCAGACACCGGCGCAAGGTATGCGCAAGGTATGTGACCATCCTCGCGGACCATCTACACCCGTTAGCAACGATTCTCTTTCCGCACCATGATGCCATCTTTCAACAGCACAACGCCTCACCGCATACTTCCTCGTTGGCGACCAATTGGCTCCATAAGCATTTAAATGAGCTTAACACGCTTGAATGGCCACATCGATCGACGGCTTACAAGGCCATTGAGCTTTTGTGGGACGAATTGGAAACATCTGTTTGAGTACGCCAACCTCCACCGGTAACGTTGGATGCTCTACGATAAGGCGATCCTCGATTCATGGGTGGCAATACAAACGCCGAGATTTCAACACCTATTTGAAAAACCGTAACTAGGGAGAGGTAGACGGGGAGGCTTCCCGGGGGCAGCTCAAGAGAGAGTACAAAAATAACTGGCTGTAATCTGTTTAAAATTGGGACTGAAACTTCTACACCAGATACTGTTACACTTAGAATGCGAATTTATTCCTTAAAATGTTTAGGGTATGTCAGTTTCTCACATTTAGAAATGAAGGCACGGTTCTATAGTCCGTTCAACTAAAAAATAACCGCGGCCTTTGTCAAGAACAACGGGGCCCAGTTTCCTTTAGTATGCCGCAAGATAAGGATGCCGTTCACATTGTTCAAGATTCTCTTGGGGCTGTTCGATCATTACTGTGGCTGCATGCCACGAATACCACCTACATTTGGTTCTTTTGATGGGGTATCTAAGATCCGAACTCCAAAGCAGTTTCGAAAAGTAATGCAAACATATTTACATTGAAGCATTGAAGCACCAAAAGTCATGAGATACGTACCTAGTATCGTGACCCTGGTAGCACAGCCTTGCAATTTAACGTAGGCCCAACACTGAGCCACCGTCTTCTGTTCCTAGAAGACGGTGGCTCAATGTTAGGCCTACGTTAAATTTCAAAGCTGTGTTACCTGGGGCAAAACCTCCTCTAGCCCAGCAAAGTGTAGCAACTCGACGTGGCTTCGATTCCACAAGTGGCAGGAAGACTTTTGGATAAATGTTCAGCCATGCCGTCTGAACAGCCGCCCAAAGTTCCCTGGTATTTGTAGGTGCAGGATCTTGGGTGCGAATAGACCTTTCTACCACGTCCCTAAGTGCTCTATTGGGTTCATGTCGGGCAAACGTGGTGGCCACACCATCCTTCGGAACTGTCCAGAATGGTCCTCCAACCAATTTTCGATAACCTGGATCCAATGATATGGTGCATTGTCTGCGTGGAAAATCCCATCGTTGTTGAGATACAGGAAGTCCATGAAGGTATGCAAATGGTCACCCAACAAAGTGATTGCCGGTTAATGACGTATTTACGAGGAACAGAGGACCCAAACCGTGACACGTAAAGACACCCCACACATGTATGAAACCACCATCAGCTTGCACAGTGGGTTCATAGCCTCATGCGGTCCGCGCCACACCTGAACCCTACCATCAGCTCGTAATAACTGCTAGCGTAACTGATTGGACAACGCCACATGTGTTGCCAGACTTCCACGGTCCAATTACTGTGTTCGAGAGCCCAAGTGAGGCACTGTGTCCGATGTCGTGGTGTTAACAAAGGCACTCTGGTGGATCTTCTGCTCCCATACCCCATGGACGCTAAATTACGCTGCAGTGACCTGATGGATATGTCTCAGGTACCTCCTGCAGCATTGACTGTAGATGTAATTTGAGCCACTGTCGCTTGTCTGTTAGCATGGACAATCCTGGCCAGACTCCGCTGGTCACGGTCATTCAGCCTTCCGTAAATTATTCTCGGTACACACGTGACACTGTAGATCGAGAAATGTTGAATGTTCGCACTCTTCGGAAATTCAACGTCCCAACCGTCTGGCTCCCACTACCATGCCTCGTTCAAACTCCGATAATTCACGTCGGCTTGACATAATCCTACTGGCGGTTGTTCAACCTGACTCACGAGATTACACCTCGAAACTGATAAAAATCTTAGCGTGCGTCGGAGCTTTTATGCGACGGCAGCGCCAGTTAAAAATGTGCACCCTGCTATCCCGACATTATCGCTAATTTAGTATAATAGTCTCTAAAATGGCAATAGGTGGACATATTGCTAGAAGAACGGACCACCGATGGGCAGCTGAAATATTGGACTGGATACCAGAGGGTAGAAAAAGATTCAGAAGTGGAAGATGTGTGGGTGAGATTCGAAAGCACGCCGGTGTGATATGGAACAGACTGGCTGAAGACAGACTGTTCAGACTGTTTCCAGACAGACTGTTTTGTACAGACTGGCTGAAGACAGACTGTTCTGGAAGAATCTTGGGGAGACCTTCATCCCGCAGTGGATTGATAGTGCTTTACAATGAGGATGATGTGTAAGATAGAAAGACAAATGGGAGCGCAAGATTTTGTGGTTTACCCCAGGTGCAGAAATGCCTAGTTACGCCTCTACCTATTTCAGTACTGATCCATATTTGCTTCTGGCAACAAATGTTGCGTTGATTTTCGGAAAATTCTTTTTGCGTCTGATAACTGTAGTCACCATAAAAATATATAATACGTATAGGAACCAACACCGTTGCTAGCAGGGATCTAGAGCGAGCTCAGCACTCCTGGCAAGTCAAGCAAGCCTTCCTTGCGAAATGGACGTTGCCGGTAAATTTTCTGATCGATGGTTTACGAAAACGACCTTTGCATTTCATTATAAGCATAAGTATTCTACTTTGTTGATTCGCTTTTGTTTTAAAACAACCAAAACTGAGATGTTACAGGGCGAGCGATGGATAACTCAAAAGGAGTTACTTCGCGATGTGAATCAGCGGGAATAACTATGTCAATAATTCTCTAACGCATGGGCACACGACTTTCTGGTGTCAAGGGTCAGAGAAGAGAGAAATGCCTTTTTTTATTAGGAAAAACGTAAAATTTGGAAAAACATTAAAAAAAATAGACGAGTAGTAAGATAGACGAGGCTACTAAGCTTCTGTTTAAAAACGTCCTCGTACTTAATTACATATGAATTTCAGTTAATTGTATTCGTCTAAGCTTAGGAAAATAGTGCTGGAGGGAAAGCATTGCGCGAGTGAGAGAAAGCGTTAAATATTTTTTTGCTCATTGCTTTGCTGTAATTCCAAGTAATTTTATGATTCTTTTCGTGAGAGAAATTGGGTTTGTTGGAGAGAATCTGATGTCTCATGGTTTTGAGTGTGTGTGGGGGGAGGAGGGGGTTGTCTGTTGACCCCGGTAAGGAGAGGCTACTTCCGAAAAAAGTGGAACCTTAAGAACGGGAGAAGAAAAAGTTGAAATACGACATCAATGACTCTCCGATGACATTGTATATGGATCCACTAAAAGCGACCAGAATTCTAAACTAAAAGACTAAAGGGTTTTTAAATGTTTCCTTTTTTTTTTTTTTTTAGCTATAATGAGCCAGGAACTGAACTACCATCAAGCAAGCTTAAAGAATGTGATTTGATATTTTTATACACTCTTTGCAAAAATAAAATGAAAAATAAAATAGAATAAACGAAGCACTCAGGAATCATCCAATCGAGATGAAAATTGTTATGTGCAGTGCATATGCATAGGAAAAGAAATTATTCGAATTTCAGAGCAGTTGGGCCATTTATTCGGATAAAACAGCGAGTGGAACAAGTCAGTACGCTGTAACGCCATCTCTGGCTCATATACAAGTGGATTATCCGGCGTGGCATAGGAACATACAGTTCACGAATTCCAGATGGTGTCCTAATTGCAAACCATTTCGTCGGCATTCTGGAAGGGGTGTAGGTGGCATCCCTTCATATTCCAACCATGTTCAATCGTTAGAATGTCGGGCAATCAGGCTGGCCATTGAAGGGTGTCGACATTACGGAGAGTCGTGCCGTGTGTGAACGGGCATTATCCTGCTGAAAAATTGCTCGGTAATGTTGCACAGGAATGGCAACACAACAGGTCGTAGAATATCGCCGACGTACCGTTGAACCGTGAGGCTGGTACGGAGGACTATAATGTCCGGCTGTAGTAGAAAATGGCTTGCCAGAGCGTCAATCCCTTTGTGCGAGTTGTGTGCCGTTCAAAGCAAGATCCGTGCGCAGGCCGGCTCGTCTCAAGACAAGTATGCGCTAGTCATCGGCGCCAAGTGCAAACTGTGAGTCAGTCATCACTGAAGACAACGCGGCGCCACTGGACTCAATCCCACGTAGATCGGGGACCGACGCCTCTGCAACAGGTGTCGGCAGTGCTCGTTGGTCATTGATAGGCGGTGGATTGCCAGCCTCGAATGTCGTCCCTGTGAAAACAGTCCGGTTCGCCACTTCCATACCTATAGACGACGCAACATGACCATGGATGGTTGAGAGCGACGAATTCGGTTGTGTTTGTGCGGCTCTCACAGTCGCTCGATCTTTGCGTTCTGTCACTGCCCTCGGCCATCCACTGCCCGAGTGGCGGCGGGTTGTATCCTCACCGAACCAGTGGCGCTAACATAGTCCGATTTTCGGCCGTTCCGACCGAAATGCCAAACGATACCTGCCTCTCTTAGCCTTGTTATGCGTCCTCTGTTAAACTCGCTCAACTGCTCTTACTGTGCAGGGATCCGACGCCGAGGCATCCTCACAGTCCGAGGAGTCCCAATCTGCTGTCGCAATTGTTCCGGCGTGCGAGCATTTCACTTGATATACCCTGCTCGATAACGCGGTTCCCACACACTGTGGCGTGCCACTATTTAATCATTGATCGTTATTTTTTAATCATTTGCATGTTCGGCCCTGAGGTACTTGTACGCAGAGTTTCATTTCATCAGGACCGAACGACTTGGGATGGTTTTTTTTTTTTTTTCAAAGAGTGTACTTCGAGGGAGTTCAGTTTTTTTCTCTCTCCCTGTTTCATATTTTGTATTTCATTTTATAGTTTTTACTTTTCGCCATGGCAAAAGTATTTGCTAGTGAAGAGAGTTACCAAAAGGAGCGAGATAACAAAGCAAAACTTGTCATCAAATTGTCATCTTCAAAATTTGTATTATATGGTGTAATCCCGTATTTCTTTCAAAACTTGTATATGCATTCGTGAACAAACCACAGTTTGAAGCTGAATACACACAGAATCCTCCCATATGACTCTTCAGCCACCTTGCCTTCCATAGTTCTGGGGTCTGGCTACGACCCTGGTACTAATCCGTCTTGCATACAAAATATTCCTTCCAAGAGGCGGAAATTTGAATCATTAGTTCAGTTCATTTCCGTTTCAAACTGTAGGACTGTAAACATTGTATTAACAAAAGCAACGTTCAATATACCTACGGTATATTCTGACTGATTTTGTACCTGCCCGCTGATGCGGTGTGTGTTGCAGCGCAGCGGGATTTCGAGCTACAGTAGCACTTCTAAATCCAAAAACCTCTTTTTGGGTGCAATTAATCCTCGCACCCATAAGTCATTGTTCATGCCGTTTCTAGATCTTCTGATTTATAATTTTCCAAATGAAGCTGCATAAATTTCGACTGTTTTTTTTATTTTTTGTGTGTGTGCACTGTAAAAAAATTCCCGAAATTCACGAGCCACTTTCCCTCATTCCTTTCGTGAATTAACGAAGCATATTTCTTATATAACCTTTTCCGTGAAATGACGGAAAGAGACCTGAATTCCACGGATTTTTCGTACCTTCCCGCGATACCTTTCTTATATTGACGGGAAATTACCGTTTTCAAAATGTGATAACGGAAAATTCTGAATTTTCAGAAACCTTTCCGCAATTCCTTTCTCATATTAACGGAAAAACTCCGTTGTCACTTTTTTCGTATTCATATGACAAAAAATTTCCGGAAATAGAAGAGATTCGCAGGAATACTTGGAAGTTTGATTAACAGTTAAATTTCAACAATCTGCCGAAGTATTTGATTTTAAAGTTCTGTAGGGAGATCGGATATTGTGGATGTTGATCATATGTAGAGGATTTTAGGAAGGGAGTGTCTGACCCCAGGTCTTAAAGAACCCTTAGAAATAGGAAGCTAGGAGATTTGGGCTAGAGCGCCCGATAGGAAAGTGACACGGAAGCGAAGTAGAAAGGGGAGGAAGACACCCTTATTTATTACCAGGGGGCCAGTACCCGGGGTCCGACGGCTTAACGTGCCCATCCGACGCACGGCGGGTATTTAGTGGATCGAGCGTTCGTACCTGCCTGGGAAGGCCGCTGGTGGCTTAGTAGGCGACGATCGTAACTGCCACGGAAAGGACCTCAGGTTCGATCCCAGGCAGGTACGAACGCTCGATCCACTAAATATCCGCCGTGCGTCTGATGGGCAC
The DNA here is from genome assembly GCA_039090855.1 of Macrothele yani. Lineage (NCBI taxonomy): Eukaryota > Metazoa > Arthropoda > Arachnida > Araneae > Macrothelidae > Macrothele > Macrothele yani. The sequence goes on along the minus strand of CM077029.1, from coordinate 15,247,007 downwards.
GTTAAGCCGTCGGACCCCGGGTACTGGCCCCCTGGTAATAAATAAAGGCGTCTTTCTACTTCGCTTCCGTGTCACTTTTCTATCGGTCAATCTAGCCCAAATCTCCTAGCTTCCTATTTCTAAGGGTTGTTTAAGACATGAAAAAAAAAACCTCTACATATGAACTCCCTTCCTAAAATCCCCTACATATGAACATACCTGCCTGGGATCGAACCTGAAGCCCTTCCCGTGGCAGTCACGAACGTTGCCCACTCTGCCACCCGCGGCAGGATATTGTGGATAACATACGGCACGCATTTTGTTTATTGTAGCACAGGATATTTCTTCTCCTCTCCTCCATTTTGTGCACCAGCTATTTATTACATATTGTGTTACTGTATATAGGAAACCGGATACTTAATTTATTGTTATACGGTGACCGGATACTTAACACACGGTTATAAGATATCATGTAGTACAGTTTATAAGATATCATGTAGTACAGTTTATAAGATATCATGTAGTACAGACATTTTTTACGTTTTCCAACCGTAGGTTGAAGAAGCGGTTATAAGATCTCTATGCATCAGTCTCTGTATTTCTAAAGACAAAAGCTATTATAGCAATCAAGAGTAAGTTTTATATTTAAGAGTTTTGTGAAATAATACTATAAAAAAGTACATTTTACCTTATTTTAAAGACATTTGAAAATCATTGTTAGTTTAAAAAGATCAAGTTGCAAAGCATTTTGTTGCTTCGGAAAATCGGGGCCGCGGATGGCCTAGTGATCAACGATTATGACTGCCACGGAGACACCTCAGGTTCGATCCCAGACAGGTACGAACGCTCGAACCACTAAATATCCGCCGTGGGTCGGATGGTCCGGTAGTAAATAAGGGTGTCTACCTCCCTCTATCTACCTTGCTTTCCTGTCACTTTTCTATCGGGCATTCTAGCTCAAATCTCCTAGCTTCTTATTTTTAAGGATTGTTTGAGACCTGGAGTCAGACACTCCCTTCTTAAAATCCCCTACATATGACATGATATGATTTGCTTCGGAAAACCACGATGAAAAATGCTTAATTTGTGAAAAAGTCCTCCTACAGAAAAAAATTATTGCAAACCAATTCAGAAAAATAATGAGCTCCGACAAAACATAAAATGACTGAATCACTCGCATTAATTCCATCGTCGCACAATTTGTTTTACGATGAACGTGAGTTGATTCGCTGAGTGTTTGCGGCTCAGTGGTTAAAAGCACGCATCTTCTGTGGAACCAACCGAAACGACCGGGGGTTCGATCCTGACTGCTGTGAAATGGTTAGTGTATGCTGGGCAGAAAACCGAACTCTTTGATTTTTGCGAAATTTTAGTTTAAATACGGAAAAACCTGAAACGGACTTTTCTGAAATAAACGGAGTTTCTGACTACGAAAAAATCTTTAAAAATACGGAAGTTAAAATAAACGGGCCCTTTTAACAATGGAAATTTCTTCAAAAGTCGGCGACCTGCCGGCAAATTTGCTGCACGTTATTTTTAGAAATTTTCCGTGAATTCCCACCACTTTTTTTTTACAGTGTATGCGATACCTGAAGTTGCCGCCCCGGTGGCACAGTGGTTCAAGCTATGGTTTTCGGTTATTCTTCCGAGATGGGTCCGGGTTCGAATTCCGGCGAGGTGTGGATGTTGTGCTGGTCTTACGGCGCTGGCTCTCTCCCTTCTCTGGAGTCAGTGGCCCTAAATTTGGGACGGGCGACTGCTTATAGCCCATTGAGTTGCTCACGATGGTCGTTAAACCCTCAATAAAAAAAAAAATTGTATTTATTTACAGACCTAGTTTTTCAAGTGTACTAATTTCTCACTAGGGTTCTCAGTGAGAAATTAGTACACTTGAAAAACAACAGAATTCTGTTTCGTACTACCTCTGCCCTTAAGAAAGCCCTAAAAATTCATTTTCCACTAAATTGGTGTAATCATGAGTAAAATTCCCCATGCATTTGCCAGGTATTTTAACAAGAAATGTTACGTTACGTGGTATAAAACGCAATTTTTATTGAAATAAAGTGCAAAATTTAAAGTAGAAAAAATAATTTTACTGTCACAGTAGGGTTTTTTTTTTTTTTGTCAGATACGTGTTTATTATGCGAGTGAATTCGATATTATCTTTCTTAATTTTTTCTGCTTTTTTCCATTTCCGCTTTCAGTTTTTCCCCTACTTAATGAATATATGGCGTTAATGACACTGACATCTGCCTAAACACAAGTATTATATTTGGTTGTTGGATGAACATAAGTGAGGATTTTATTCGAGAGAAAATAATTCAGAATTTAATTTAATTTTTTGTTATTTATTATATTAATGAATTTAATTTTTGAACGCACGCGTTTAAAAATTGTCACGAGGCATTTCTGAATTTTCCACAAGTTTTATTACTCTTAAAGGCGATTAAATATCATCCATTTGCCGTTTAGTTCCAACTTCATAATTTAATTTAAGGCAGCCTTTAAAATTTATTTCACTGCTTTTAATTTTAAATAATTTGAATTAATTCTCATGCACATTTGATTTCCTCCAGAAGTGTCATATTTGAGACAACCCTTTTGCAGTACTCCGTAGAAGAGCTGCAAGCAAGTGCAAAAAATGATGTTATGATATTACTAGACTACCGGGAATTTAGGTTTCCCTTCGCTAAATGAAATAGATATAAATGAAAATATATAAAGATGCTAAAATATTGAAATAAAATGTTAAAAGTCAATTAAAAACAAAAGAAAAAACAGCATTTTTTATAGTTAACACAGTTTAAAAAAAAATAATAACGCCATAAAATGAAAGCAAAGCTCCCAAAAGTAAAATTTAAGTAGCTGAGAGTGCAATAAATTGGCACAATGGAGACAGCATTAACTGAATTTTAAAGATATAAGTAAAGACATTAAATTACAACAAATGCTGTGGAAGACACAATTTTGTCACTAATTAATTAGTTATACAAATTCTTTTAATTCCGCTCTTGCCAGCTGCACATCTTAGCCTTCCTTTCTTTGAATTTAATATAACTCGAATTTAATTTTATTATGTTTGTTTATAATAGAACGATTTCGCTGTGTGGAACTAAAAGAACGTATTTAGACATGACGTACATCGGCTAGATTATTTATTTCTTTATGAGTGCAAATACAGTAAAACCTTTTAATAGCGAATACCGCACGATCTCAACATTTGTCCACTATTGGGAGGTGTCCGCTGCACAGGAAGTTGGTTTTCGAGCCTTCCTATGCTCACAATACAAAACATTTCGTACTAAATACACACGTACAATTTATGATTAAATACATCGAGTTTTAGTTATTTCTGTTTAATTTTTGTTTTTCAGTGGGAACCAACACAATGCGTGTGGATATATACAGTATATGTACAGTATTTTCATTTTAAAATATAGTTCATACAAAGTACATGTTTGATGCATGGTTCAATATACTCCTGTACGTAACAATTAAATATATTACACCCTGAATTTAAAAATGTGCGTACTCCATTCCTTCATCTATCTCGCCCGCCTATGCCGGGTTGAGTCCCGTAAAGACGACAATGCGCACTTGAGGGTTACTGGCAAATTAAAGCAGCCGGCTTGCCATTCCTCTGCTGCGTACGCGTAAGGGACAAAGTGCGTCCGGGTCCCTCCCTCTCTCTCTTTCTCTCTCCCAACCTCTCTCTCTCTCTTGGGCTCTATCTCTCTCTCTCTCTCTCGTGATATCTCTCTCCCAACCTTTCTGTCTCTCTCTCTCTCGTGATATCTCTCTCCCAACCTTTCTCTCTCTCTCTCTCTCTCTCTCTCTCTCTCGTGATATCTCTCTTCCAACCTCTCTGTCTCTCTCTCAGGCTCTCTCTCTCTCCCAACTTCTCTCTCTCTCTCTCTCTCTCTCGTGATCTCTCTCTCTCTCTCTCTCTCTCTCTCTCTCCCCAACCTCTCTCTCTCTCTCTCTCTCTCTCTCTCGCTCTCTCGTGATCTCTCTCTCACCCTCTCTCTCTCTCTCTCTACCTCGTCTGCCCATGGCGGATTGAGTTCCGGAAAGACGACTATGCGCCCTTGAGGGTGACTGGCAAATTAATGCAGCCGGCTTGCCATTCCTCTGCTGCGTACGAGTAAGGGACAAAGTGCGTCCCGGACCGGCTTTACAGGGAAACTATCTATGCATTCACATACCAAACCACAGGGAGCCTGCTGAAAAACCCGGAAAAACCGCAGGCCGAGAGGACCGGTATTGGTGCTTGCTTACCGCTCGTTATTTAATTAAATCGGTCAGCAGCTTTTGGCTGCAAAATATCTGATAAAAGCGTATGCTTTTCTATTTTTTGCAATTCATAGCCTATTTTTCAGAATGCATTTTTAAAAATTCTTCAGGAGTGATAATCCGTCCGTATATATCCCTTTTGCTTGCAAAACACTTTCCCCTTCCTTACAATGCCTTGCAAAATTACAGAAGAAAATGGTTCGTTCCCTCTTCGATACAAAAATCCACTTTCCTAAAACTTGATCTGTCATATTGATACCAGTGCTGAGACAGGGCGAGCCCGGTACAGCCCGGGCTCGAGCAGGCTCGGGCTGCATGATATTTACTGCTGTTCGGACAAAGGCGGGCTCGGGCTCAGAGAGAGAGAGAGACAGAGAGAAAGAGTATGTTGTTCTTCTTTTTTTAATGTAATTCTGTATAATTTAGAATACGAGACTATTATTACACTTCGTAATTGATAAAAAAAATTTTCGGCAACTGCATCTGGGCTGGGAGTGGGGACTCTGGAGGGATTTTTGTTCAGGGTTTGAGAAGCAAATGTCATAAGCCACGTATTGGTGGATTTCTTCTGAGAAAAAAAGCTTCTTGAAGAACTATAGATACTACATAATAGATAGCACGGCGACGAAATTTTGTTCCCTATCTCCAGGCGGCAGGTTATTCTATTGTTTTTTCCTGCTTTTTCTATTAAGCAAAGTACGTACATTGCAGCGCCTCTCGATCTTCCCCACCGCGAAACATTTCGGGGAGAAATGAATGGTACAAAAAACCCCTGCAGCTATACTATAGAAACAGATAGAGGTCCTTCTTTACTCCCTAGTTGAGAAAGGCACCGGCTAATTACAGGGCTGAAGAGAGTGGAAGTTTGAAAGAGGAAATTCTTTTAATTAATGCCTAAACAGACTAGTCGTATCATCAAACAGATAGTTTCGGGCTTCTTCATGCCCTGCTATATCAATCTTTCAATATAGAATTCGGGCTTGTGCGGGCTCAGGCTGACATACTTCGAGCTTGGGCGGGCTAAGGCTGACATATTTCGGGCTTGGGCGGGCTTAGGCTGACATACTTCGAGCTTGGGCGGGCTTAGGCTGACATACTTCAGGCTCGGGCGGGCTCATGCAGGCGTACTTCAGGCTCGGGGGGGGGGCTCTGGTTGACATAGTTCGGGCTCCGGCGGGCTCAGGCTGACATACTCGGGCTCGAGCGAGCTCAGGCTGACATACTTCGGGCTCGGGCGGACTCAGGCTAACATACTTCGGGCTCGGACGGACTCAGGCTGGCATACTTCGGGCTCGGGCCGTCTCAAATTGCCATACTTCGGGTTTGGGCGGGCTCGGGCCGTCTCACATTGACATACTTCGGGCTTGGGCCGGCTCAGGCTGACAGACTTCGAGCTCGGGCTGGCTCAGGCTGACATACTTCGGGCTTGGGCGGGCTTCGGCTGACATACTTCGGGCTTGGGCGGGCTTAGGCTGACATACTTCAGGCTCGGGCGGGATCAGGCTGATATACTTTGGGCTCAGGCTTACATACTTCGGGCTTGGGAGGGCTCAGACTGACATACTTTGGGCCCGGGAAGGCTCAGGCGGGCTCAGGCGGGCTCGGGCTGACATACTTCGGGTTTGGACGAGCTCAGGCTCACATACTTCGCTTGGGCGGGCTCAGGCTGACAGACTTCGAGCTCGGGCGGGCTCAGGCTGACATTCTTCGGGCTTGGGCGGGCTTAGGCTGACACACTTCGGGCTTGGGCGGGCTTAGGCTGACATACTTCAGGCTCGGGCGGGCTCAGACTGACGTACTTAAGGCTCGGGCGGGCTCAGGCTGACATGCTTCGGGCTCGGGCCGTCTCAAGTTGACATACTTCGGGCTTGGGCAGGCTCAGGCTGACATACTTCGGGCACGGGCGGGTTCAGGCTGACATACTTCGGGTTCGGGCGGGCTCGGGCTGACATACTTCGGGCTTGGACAAGTCAGGCTCACATACTTCGGGCTTGGACGAGCTCAGGCTCACATACTTCGGGCTCAGGCCGTCTCAAGTTGACATACTTCTGGCTTGTGCGGGCTCAGGCTGACATACTTCGAGCTCGGGCCGTCTCAAGTTGACATACTTCGGGCTTGGGCGTGCTCAGACTGGCATACTTCAGGCTCGAACGGGCTCAGGCTGACATACTTCGGGCTCGTACGGGCTCAGGCTGACATACTTCAGGCTCGGGCGGGCTAAGGCTGACGTACTTCGGGCTCGGGCGGGCTCAGGCTGACATGCTTCGGGCTCGGGCCGTCTCAAGTTGACATACTTCGGGCTTCGGCAGGCTCAGGCTGACATACTTCGGGCACGGGCGGGTTCAGGCTGACATACTTCGGTTTCGGGCGGGCTCGATCTGACATACTTCGGGTTCGGTCGGGTGCAGACTGACATACTTCGGGCTTGGACGAGCTCAGGCTCACATACTTCTGGCTCGGGCCGTCTCAAGTTGACATACTTCTGGCTTGTGAGGGCTCAGGCTGACATACTTCGAGCTCGGGCCGTCTCAAGTTGACATACTTCGGGCTTGGCGTGCTCAGACTGGCATACTTCAGGCTAGAACGGGCTCAGGCTGACATACTTCGTGCTCGGGCGGGCTCAGGCTGACATACTTCGGGCTTGGATGAGCTCAGGCTGACATACTTCGGGCTTGGATGAGCTCAGGCTGACATACTTCGGGCTTGGATGAGCTCAGGCTGACATACTTCGGGCTTGGATGAGCTCAGGCTGACATACTTTGGGCACGGGCCGTCTCAAGTTGATATACTTCGGGCTTGGGCGGGCTCTGGATGACATACTTCGGGCTCGAGCGGGCTCAAGCTGACATACTTCGAGCTCGGGTGGTCTCAGGCAGACATACTTCCAGCTCGGGCGCGCTCAGGATGACATACTTCGGGCTAAGGCGAACTCAGGCTGGCATACTTTGGGCTTGGAAGAGATCAAGCTGACATACTTTGGGCTTAGAAGAGATCAAGCTGACATACTTCGGGCTCGAGCGGGCTCAGGCTGACATACTTCGAGCTCGGGCGGGCTCAGACTGGCATACTTCGGGCTTGGGCCGTCTCAAGTGGACATACTTCGGGCTTGAGCGGGTTCAGGCTGACATACTTCGGGCACGGGTGAGCTCAGGCTGTCATACTTCGGTTTCGGGCGGGCTCGGGCTGACATATTTCTGGTTCGGGCGGGCTCGGGCTGACATACTTCGGGTTCGGGCGGGCGCAGTCTGACATACTTCGGGCTTGGACAAGTCAGGCTCACATACTTCGGGCTCGGGCCGTCTCAAGTTGACATACTTCGGGCTCGAGCGGGCCCAGGCTGACATACTTCGGGCTCGGGCGGGCTCAGGCTGACATACTTCGGGCTTGGATGAGCTCATGCTGACATACTTCGGGCTCGGGCCGTTTCAAGTTGACATACTTCGGGCTTGGGAGGGCTCAGGCTGACGTACTTCGGACTCGGGCGGGCTCAGGCAAACATACTTCGGGCTCGGGCTGGCTCAGGCTGACATACCTCGGGCTCGGGCGGACTCAGGCTGACATACTTCGAGCTCGGGAGGGCTCAGGCTGACATATTTCGGGCTCGGGCTCTAAAAATTGAGCCCGACCTCAGTACTGATTGATACCACACACGAGATATTTATAATGGTGATCTGGAGAACAAAAGGCCACCCTGCTTCCGTCCGAAAAAAAGAAAAAAAAAAAAAAAAAAGGAAGAAAGAAAGAAGATCTTGGCACCAAAAATTTGACTTTTTATTTTTTTCCGTCTTGAACTTTCGCGTTTAACTATCTTATTGTAAGGATCACTGTCATTCGGTGTGTTCCCTATTTAGAGGAAAACTGTACAGAACCATATATACATCCGGACTGCGGATCACAAGACCGTCTGCTAATCGGCAGTGCCCGTTACGCAGGTTTTACTGTATCAAGTCATGTAAAACGATCTAGAGTTTACGCGCCGCCGTACATAAACACATCTTTTGTTCACGGAGAAACACTTTATCAGTCAAAATAACACTCAGTACATTCAACGACCTTTTCCTAACGTTTCTAGAGTTCAAAAATAACCTTCCGATAGAGTTGAGTATCCTTATATCTGAAAAGCACTGTAGCTCCAGGCAGTGGCGTAACGCAAAACTCTGCCCCCCCCCACGAAATTTTCCTAACAGGCCCCCAACATAGTAAAAATTAATGCAAACATTGAGGGTAAATATTTAACTTCGCCGTAGTAAAAATATATTTTCCAGATATTAATTCTATGCTCACTTATGTATTGCTTTTAATTATGTGAGCACTTATTCCAGTAAGTATCCTCGATAAATTTAGTACTCGGGGGAAAAAGTGCAAAATTTTCAAATGACAAATATTCACGATATCAAATCAAGTAAAAACAAATACTGATCTTTGGTTTTGAACTTCCTTTAAAGCTGTTTAATTCCTTAATACAATAATTTTTGAGAAAGAGGAAAAACAAGTGTGTTTACATATTTCTTGTTTTAAATACTTCAGCGATATTGTTTCTTTTTAGTGTCTTGTCTTTTAAATTCAAGAAGTACGCATACTTTACAAAATAAAGAAAACTTACGTTACTAAAATCTGGATTCCCTTCTAACGTTTTTCTTAGCGAATATTTCAGTCAGTTTCCTCACGTCCAGTTTTCTGGCTCGGACATTTTCAATGCTTATCATCGCAAGTCCATCAAGCCTACCTTGAGTGTGCGATGACCGAAGGTAGAAACCTCAGGTTCGATCCCAGGCACGTACGAACGCTCGAACCACTAAATATCCGCCGTGAGTCGGCTGGGTACGTCAAGCCGTCGGACCCCGGGTACTGGTACCCCGGTAATAAATAAGGGCTTCTTCCTCCCCCTTTCTACTTCGCTTCCGTGTCACTTTCCTATCGGGCACTTTAACCCAAATCTCCTAACTTCCTATTTCTAAGGGTTGCTTAAGACCTGGGGTCTGACACTCCCTTCCCCAAATCCTCTACATATGATCTGATCTCTAATCGGCGCGCAGATAAAAGTCGGGGTCAATGGGGTCATTAGTTCAAAAACTTTCGTATCCAAAGGACAGAGTGCCGCCCCGGTGGCGCAGTGGTCTAAGGCGTTGGCCTCTGATCATTTGTCCGTAAGGGGTCCGGGTTCGAATCCCGGTGAGGCATGGATGTTGTGTTTGTCTTACGGCATTGGCTCTCTCCCTTCCCTGGAACCAGTGACCCTAAATTAGGGACGGGCGACTGCTTATAGCCCATTGAGTTGCTCACGGTGGTCGTTAAACCTCCAATCAAAAAAAAAAAAAAAAAAAAAAAGGACAGAAAATTTAAAACAATTTTTTTAAAGCAAGCAGAAAACCTCTTGTCTAAAATTAAATTGCTAAATAAAAGAAATAAATAAAACAAAATACATGCGTAGATGTGGCCCCCCTGAAATTCACGCCTCCCCCGCGACGTGGGCTTTGCGGGGCTATCTTTACGCCCCTGGCTCCAGGGTTTTTCACAAGTTACACAACAGTCTCCTTCGCATATGATTGCCCCGAGCACGGAATGGTGGTAGACTGTTGGTAAAATGTCTTGGAAATACAGTGGATGTGGCATCGCCTCGCATCTGAGTTCAGAAGTTGTGTTCAAGGCTGTGGCGTATACCTGAGATTAAATCTTTCCTTTGAGTTTCAATTTCGTTGTTTCTCATTAAATACATTGCTCACAAAAAAGTTTGGGACACTGCGGTTTCGAAGGGAAAACATTGTGATATGCAAATTTAATGATTACCGAAGATCAATTAGAGGTAGCTACGTCATATGTAAATTAGCATCATGACAACACCGCAGGTGGCGTGCGAGTTCCGATAAAAGTACCCTGAGAGAAGAAGAAAACGTGTCGCTTATCCGCTTGGTCTAGAAGTTCGCTGAATGTATTGCCTTCAGTGTGGGATTAACCTGAAATTATGTCCATACGACGTTTAAGCATTAACAACTAAAATAAGGCTGTTGGCATGTTACAAGCAAATATGTACCTCAGATCGATGTGGCTGCTGCTCCTCTGGGTGGTAAGCACGCATATACACATTCGGAGGTTTTTGTGCCCAAAACGGCGGCGACGCAATAATACGTTCAAAACCTGCTCAAAAGCGGCGAGAACGCACTATTGCGTCGAAAACATTTCCGGGCACATTCACGAGAACGCATATATGCGCAACTTAACTACGACGAATACTATAGAAAGACGGGACGCTCTTATGGGAGTCTCTTATGTCGACAAAATTCCGCACAGCGTCCTCCAAAGCTCCTGCCACCTGGAGGGTTAACAGTTTCGCGAAGTGCAGAAAGTCGGCTACACACAAGATTTATACAGCATGAAAATGTTGCAGATCGACCTAGGAGTGGTTGTCCGAGGGCAACCACCAGGAGGCAAAACCGCTGCCTGACAATAATTGCTCGGAGAAGGCCTAGTTTCACCAGTAGCCAACTCCGAAAATCACTTCGAGCTGCTTCTGGTGTCACAGTATGTACTCAAACGGTCCAAACCATCTTCACGAGTACGGACTCAGAGCAAGGAGGCCGCTGAGATGTGTAGCATTGACATCATCTCACAGCTGTCAAAGATGCGCCCGGGTTCAACAGTACATATCATAGAATACCAAGTGGAACCAGGTACTTCTCACGGACGAATCCCGTTTCGCTCTTTATCCTGATACTCGACGAAGGCACGTGTGGAGGCGATCCGGCACACGAATGCAACCACACTATATGCAGTCCACTTCAGTTCTGGTCTGGGCAGGAGTGTGTTTTAATGAGCATACTTCCTTGTATGTTTGTCAAGGGCAACATGAATGCCGCAGTGTACCGAAACGAGATCATTGTGCCCATTGTGACACTGTTCCATGCTGCTATTGGACGTGCATGGTGACTGGTTGCATCCATGCGTGGAGCGTGCTTCAGAAGCTGGAATATCATAGGACTGAATCGTTACAGTTGCCACTGAGGTCTCCTGACCTTAAAATATATTTAGAACATTTGGGAAAGCATACAGTGACGTCTGAGCAACCACGTTCCTTACCCCAGCACACTGACAGATCTTCGTAAGGTGTCGTCTGTAATATGGGACAAGCTTCCCCAGACATTCATCAACAACGTCATTGTGTACCTAGGCGTCAAGACGTTCTTTCTCACAGGGATATTGTTATCGGGTACTGAAATCCAGGGGTATGGACATTCTCCGAATTTACCATTTCGTCTATATTACAGTGCTACTTTATTGTGTGTAGAAATTGCACAATAAATTGTTTTTGTGAACGTACAATTTATCGTTTGTGTTACGTAGCCTCACTGATGTTACTTCATTGCGTGTTACTTGAGTCCGATACATGCATCCTCCTTTTCATGCAATATCCCTAACTTTTTCTGGCCAGTGTATTTTCAATCTTCACAACACATTATTTTCCTTGAGGAGTTTTCTAAGGTTTCCAGCATCGACAGTTGTTCAAAGATCGATATAATGTTTGCAGTGTATGCTGAAGTGTGGATGACTTCTTAGTTAAGCGTGCATTTTGATGAAGACAGATTGTATGAGCGACTAGTTTAAAGGTAGTAAACACTCTGTAGCAAAAAATCCGCGCACCGCGAATAATCATCCGATAAGAAAGAATCTTAACTTGCAAATACCTCTGAGCCAGACATGCAAATGATACAAAAATACACAGCCAATGAACGCACAGGGTGTGTGTAACGCGCATCGGAAACGCTCACCCCAGCACACATATAAAGTCCATTGCTCTGCCGCTGCGTCAATTCAGACGGCTGATGTGGTACAGTTGTTAGCAGAGTAAACAATGAGAATACCTCGAAGACCCACCCGACGACGTTACAACCAGTTGAGCGATTTCGAGAGAGGGCGCATCACCGCACTCCGGAAACGAATTATCACCAGGATCGTGCGATAGTAGGGGCTGCCAGACGCACACCGACAGCTTCGCTATCTGACGTTCCGAGGCACCTTATACCCACATCTCGTGGACGTGTAGTGTCTGGCATCATCGTTGGAAGAAGGCTCGCAGATTCTGGACTCAATTGTCGGCGAACGTTGTGCCGGATACCATCAACGCTTGGACATCGCCAGCAACGCTTCGACTGGTGACGCGACCGCGCAGGTAGGAATGTATCGTATTGGAGCCGTATCGTATTCAGCGATGAATCCCGGTTTTCACTGGCCTCGGATAACCGGAGAATTCGTGTGTGGAGGAGCCCTGGCCAACGCTGCTCACCCCACGACACTGTGGAGCGGCATATGTCCATAACACCTGGCGTTACCATTTGGGGAGCCATCCCCTATGATACCCGGTCACGTGATTCTTCGCAGCACCCTAACGGCCCGTCGATACATTGACGAAATTCTGTGACCTGTGGTATTGCCAATGTTGTCGAGTCTGTCGGGGGCTATCTTTCAGCAAGATAATCCCGTCCGCTCATGGCCAATGTCTTCGCGGATTATTTGCGTGGTGTGACAACCCTCCCGTGGCCTGCCCGATCGCCGGACCTCTCACCAATCGAACACACTTGGGACCTCGTAGGATGCAGGTTCCAGCCATCGCGCAACGTGGGTGAACTGGCTGAGCAATTGCAGCGGATCTGGCAGCAACTTCCGCAGGACAGAATTCGACGTCTGTATGCCGGACCAAATTTCCTCATGCATTGCTGCCAGAGTTGGCCACACTTGTTACTAGGATGTAACGGTTTTGAACCTATATCTACTCATTAAATAGAGGGATTGCTCTCAAATTTTAATCGTTTCGTCCTCTTAGTCTCCTCATTGATCATATCAAATTTCATCATGATCGGACCATTTTTTTCTAGGTACGCGGATTGTTTTGCTACAGAGTGTATTTTGATAAGATAATTTGAGATGTAGACTTCTTAGAAGTGAATTTTGATAAAGCGTTTTGTAAGTCAGGAGTGGATTGGCCGACAGATAATCCGGGATATTCCTTGGTGAATCACTCGGGAAACGGCCCACTTTCTCGCGTTCTTGTTGCCTGAATTTTTTAAAAAGGAAGCATTATTACTTCGGTACTTATGTGAATAACAATTGTTAACTTCATTTGAGCCTTATATATGTGTGGAAAGTTATTCATTAAAAAGCGTTTCCTTCTATCTGGCGGTTGGGCGCCTTTTTGTGAAATGACACAGGGAAATTGTCCGTTGTTATGGGAAAAAGGGAAAAGCGCAAATGAATCAAGCAAGCGGTTATAAATTAATTAAGCTAAACCTAACTGCAGTTAGACATATGTCACTGGACTTGAAGCCCAGGGTCATTGGTAGGCCCTACCCTTCTTTTGTGTTCTTGAAGAAGACACTAGCAGCCATTGTGGTGACCCATCAGCCCCCCCTCCCTATCCACAGACTGACGCGGAATGTTTCTCAGGCAGAGATATTCCAAAATCCATGTTCCTCCCTCATTTATCTTTAAAGAAACAAAAATTTATCAGTACTGGTTTACATGGGTCATAATGATGGGTAGACTTAAAAAAGAAGTTTACTCAAGGAGATAATTAATTCCATTGCGCAGCAGATGATCAATGCCCAAATAAATAATTATAAAAATTCATTGCTTATGAAAATTGCTGTAGGGCATTTTCAGAATAGTCTTCATGGCGAATTAGTTGGAAAGGGGATTTCAAGAAACCCATATGTTGGAACTTGGACTTAGCAGAGGCAGCCCAGCCGCTTGACGTAAGAACAGCAACTGCCGCGCGCTGTTGGGTTTGCTTCTGGTTCAGCTCCGATGAGGGAGATGTAGACGAAGTGCGAACTCAGACAGATGCGTAATTGAGAATTGAATAAGAAGTTTGGGATTTTTTTGTTCTAATGTTTCTGTTGGAGTCAGTGTCTTCGTGTGTATGTGTGAATCTGTGCATATAAAGGGATTAGAAATCTCATCCTCCTCGCCTCTAATTTTTTGGAGTAACTCCTTAAAAAGGTAAGAATTTGCATACATCCGAAACATCGTAATTTTGTCAAAACCAAATTTTTCGGAGGGAAATAATTGTTTGGTACAACACCCCGTTTTGGACGTGGTTTGATGCTGCATTCAACCATGAGCGGATTTTTAAAGTTCTTTCACTGTTAAATTGTAGACATTTGCTCACAAGTGAATTATACACCTATGAGCCATTAAATTATGGCAATGTACATAATAAGCTGTAGGACCCTCTTTAGCCCGCAAAACCGCGGCCACTCGGCGAGGTATCGATCGATTCGATGAGGTGGCGATAGGTATCCTGGGGTATCTGGTACCATAATGTCAACAGCAGGTCCTCCAGTTCCCGTACATTTCGGGGTGGTGGTGATTTAGCGCGAACCCACATTTCCAAGTAGAGCCACAAATATTCGATCGAGTTCATGTCAGGTGAATTTGGAGGACAGGGCATTGACAGGAAGTCACCAGCATGTTCCTGGAACCACTCCTTGACGATTCTTTTTTTTTTTTTTTTTTTTTGATTGGAGGTTTAACGACCACCGTGAGCAACTCAATGGGCTATAAGCAGTCGCCCGTCCCTAATTTAGGGTCACTGGTTCCAGAGAAGGGAGAGAGCCAGTGCCGTAAGACAAACACAACATCCATGCCTGACCGGGATTCGAACCCGGACCCCTTACGGACGAATGATCAGAGGCCAGAACCTTAGACCACTGCGCCACCGGGGCGGCCCTTGACGATTCTGGCACTGTGTTATGGCGCAATATCCTGTTGGTGATGCCCATCATCAGTAGTTGCCATGAATGGGTGAAGTTGGTCCGCAACGATATTCAGATACCTGACAGCTGTCAGCTGCTTAGGCCACAGAGCCACCGGATTGGCTGTAGCTTTTGAGAAATTCCACCGTACATCTGGGAGAGAGTTAGTGTGAGAAAGGCACATAGTATCTTATTATTATTATGAAAAACATTTTGACCTCGTGAACTCCCTGGATGGGTTTCAGCGACCCAGGGGCTTACTGATATCCTCCACAACCCTCGTATTGGGAAGGGGGGCTCAAGGCTAAGAGGTACTCTAGCGGCAAAGGTTTTCACAAAACGAAGTTTCTGCAAAAGATTTTACAAAACCTTTCGCTGAAACTTCATTTAAAAATTTTAATTACGACGTGCACATTTATGTTACAAGCAATAAAATGCAGTAACTTTAGATTTATGAAAAATACCGGTAGGTTACAAAGAATTTGAATTGTTAAAACGCCATAATACCTTGTTAATGATGTGGAATTTAAAAATTTAATTAATTGAAAGCTAACAGATTTTCGCAAAAGAGCCTCGGTGATTCTTTTCCTGGAGGGCCCTGAGTTTTTCCGGTACGTTACTACAGGGACCTCCCAGAGGTCAGTGTACCACACTTTGAAAAATGCTGCTCTAGTCATAGAAATAAATAATTTATACCAAATGAAGTTCCCGAAAATTCTAGAACAAATTTCTCTAGAAACAAGAGTAATCTACGTCAAATGTAGTTCTCAAAGATTTCAGACTGAATGGTATAGGAGCAAGAGTAAACTGCACTATAAAAAATTTAGTTCTTAACTATTTCGAAAATATTAAAAGATCTTCACTTTATATACAGAGGGTGAGTCGAAAGTTTTGCAATATTTGTATAAACGTATGTGGTGTGGCAGGTTTGTCACGTGTTCAAACTAGTTCAAGTCGCGAACTGCAATCAATCGAAAGGGATATAAAGTGGTAGTTGTTGCTATGAACAGCATTGCATGTCATCGTTCTGTCTGTGGTTGAGACGCCTAAAAGATGAACAGCCACAACCGGCTAATTTGGAAGCTTTTGCTTTACGAGTTTGAACTAGGCCATAACGCTGCTCAAGCAACACGAAACATTTGCCACGAGAAAGGGGAAGGTTCCGTGGACCACAACAGAGCAACCAAATGGTTCAAGAAATTTCTGTGACAGAAACCTCCACGATCAGCCAAGGTCAGGTAGGCCGCGATCCGTGGATTCGGAGGCCGTGCTCCAGACCGTAGAGGCAAATCCGACAACCAGCACTCAGAGATTATCGGGAGATCTGGGTATATCGCAGACCACAGTGGTTCGTCACCGTCAAGACTTCGGCAAGGTCTACAGGAGCTGTCGCATAATCTTTCACGAACTGATGCCAGCTGAAGCAAACCGCCGAGTGGAAGTGTGCACGAAACTACTAGAAAACTCGCGCGATGTACGTTTTATCAAGAGAATTGTTACGTGCGATGAAGAAGTAGGTCTGTTTCCGTAATCCCAACACGCAACGGTAGTGGTTGAGCCCAGGCCAGCTTCTTGAACCAGTTGAATAACGTGGGCACCTCCAGCACAGGGAGATACTCTGCGTCTGGTGGAATTTCGAGGGGATAATCCATTACGAATTTGTTCCAGACCGTGGTCGGGCCATCAACGCCAACCTCTACTCTGAACAGCTGAAGCGGATGTATGCCGTTTTGGAGGAGGAACACCCGGCACTGATGAACAGAAAGTGTGCTCTTCTACAGCAGGACAACGCTCGGCCTCATACCGCGTGAAAGACCCGGGCAAAACTCCAGGAACTTGAGGGCATTGAACTGATGCCATACACGCAGCATATAGTTCTGACCAGGAGATGGCAACTGGGATGAAGGAGTTCTTCGCCTCGAAGGAAAAGAACTGTTACCGCCACGGGATCAAAGAACCGGCAGACAGATGGCTAAATACACTGAAGTGCCAGAAAAACTGGTATAGACGAACTTATGCAAAATACATAGCAACGTCACCTATGCGCGCACTCGGTTGCGTCCGCCAGTGCGTATATACAGCGATAGACATCCTTTCCAGCTGTCAGAGCTGTTTTCGGCATGAGAATGACAAGTAATAACGATTCAAGCGATTTTCAACGCGGTGTCATAGTTGTTGCTCGTGAGATGGGCCATACTATTTCGGAGGTAGAAACGAAGTTCGGATTTTCACGGACAACCATTGCAATTGTGTACCGTGACTACAAGAATTCCGGGAAAACCTCCAACCTAGGATACCAGTGTAGCGGTAAAAAGACATTGGGTGAACGTGACAAGTAGCCTGGTCTGACGAGTCGCGTTTCCAACTGTATCGGGCAAATGGAAGGATTCGTGTGCGGCGCAAACCCCATGAAGCCATGGATTTCGTCTGTCAACAGGGAACTGTACCGGCTGGTGGGGGGTCCGTAATGGTATGGGGTGTGTTTAGCTGGATTTCACTGAGATCCCTGGTACGTCTACAAACGTCTGTGACCGGCAAACGCTATGTGCGCATCCTTTCTGATGAGGTATACCCGTTCATGTCCTGCATTCATGCTGATTGGTTGGGCCTGCTTCAAAGGAACAATGCACCTCCACACAAGTGTCGGGACTCCACATTATGGTTAGAGGAGCATAAATCTGAGTTTGGGGTGTTGCCATTCCCACCCAAGTCCCCAGATCTGAAGGTGATAGAACATATTTGGGATGCCATGCAACGCGCTATAGAACACAGGAATCCGAGACCTCGTAATACACCCGAATTGTGGAACGCTCTGCAGGAAGTATGGTGTGCATTGCCTACATCATATTTCCAGAAGCTAGTAGAATACACGCATCGTCGTATTTCTGCAGTCCTGTGCTCCCTTTGGGGGACCTACCAAGTATTATACTGGTGTACCAGTTTT
Source organism: Macrothele yani (assembly GCA_039090855.1). Classification (NCBI taxonomy): domain Eukaryota; kingdom Metazoa; phylum Arthropoda; class Arachnida; order Araneae; family Macrothelidae; genus Macrothele; species Macrothele yani. The sequence goes on along the minus strand of CM077029.1, from coordinate 15,229,046 downwards.
TCTGGCACTTCAGTGTACGATGCAACACGATCGCCTATACTCTGAATGCTAGTCAGCTTTCGTCGTAAAGGTACGTATGAAGAAAGTGATCCAAATATTGCAAAACTTTCGACTCACCCTCTGTATATGAGTAGTCAATAATCCCTGCAGTTTAAAATGTTTTGAAAAACCGCCAGAACGGGTGCTCTGAAATTAAAGATAATCAATAATGAATAAAATACTTAAAAGTTCTATAAAGTCGGAAGCGCTGAGTACTCTTAGCAATTCGTGGAAAGAAAAGGAAAACCAAATAACTAAACTATTGGAAAACAAAAGAAAACCCAATGTAAGGGGGAAAAAAAAGATTGAAACTTACGGAAATCGATATCTTCTTCGAAGTGAGAGCAAAGGCTGATGAAATTTCCACCATTTCATTTGCTTTCTAAAGCTGTAAACAAAATTTTATTTGCTCTTTTGGTATTGTATTCTGTAACTGATTCTCGTTCCTGTTTGCCTCGTTGTTTTCCAAAGTTAGCATCCGAACAACAGACCTTTTAATTAGATTCGAACAAGTGTCTTGGGCTCTTACGAGAACCAAAGAATGCATTTCGTGAAATTTAAGCTGAAGGCAATGCAAAAAAAGAAAACGTAACAAAATAACGAATTTACTTTTCCTAGCTTAAATTGTGTTCCTTTGAACAATGTTATTGATGATTTCCTGAAAACATCTAGATATTTCATAAAATATTAACTCTGTTAATAGTAAAAATTCAGCCGCATGCACGTGTAATAAAGGTTGCAAATCCTTCTCACAGTAGATCCCCTTTATAACGAGGAGCTCGGCACCCTGCGGAAATCCTCACGAAATTCGTTTTTTTTTTTTTTTTTTGATTGGAGGTTTAACGACCACCGTGAGCAACTCAATGGGCTATAAGCAGTCGCCCGTCCCTAATTCAGGGTCACTGGTTCCAGGGAAGGGAGAGAGCCAGTGCCGTAAGACAAACACAACATCCATGCCTCACCGGGATTCAAACCCGGACCCCGTTCGGACAAATGATCAGAGGCCATCGCTTAGACCACTGCGCCACCGGGGCGGCCGAAATTCGTTTTGGGGTAAAAAAAAAAAAAAAAAAAAAAAAACCATACAAAAATAAGTATATGCATTTATATTATATTTCCATAACATTTGGGTGTACTTGGAAGATTTAATTAATTGACTACAGTGGTACAAATTAAAATAAATATAAGCGATTACTTTAACATGAATTGGGTGTAGAAGTGGCCACCCGGAGAACTGGCCAAAAAATTTTAAGGGGCCGCATAAAAATTGCATTTTGACCGCTTCGTGGCCACGACTCCCAGAGGCTGGCTATCTAAATCATATAAAGTTTCCGTAATTTCGTCTTTTCTTAATTGCGATTATTAATGTAATTCTTTATAAAAAAAAATTATGATCTACAATTCCACAAAAGATTTCAGGGTTTACAAATTACTAGTCTGCAAATTACCTGAAGGCATGTGCTGAATCAGGAAACCTGTCGGGGGGGGGGGGGGGTGTACTAAAAGTGTAAAATATAAAGAATTTCTGCTCCGAACAGGAAATTTTCAGCATTTACAAGCTACAAGTCAACAAATTATGAAAACCTGGGGGGGGGGAGATACCGAAAATATAAAACATAAAGTATTTCTGGTTGTAAGTAAATGCTGGAAAACTCCCGATCGGACCAGAAATACTTTATATTTAATATTTTAGATTTTAAGAACACCCCCTACCCCTCCCCGAATGAGTTTCCTGGGTTTGCACATTCCCGCAGAGAGTTTGTTTAGCTGTAGTTTATAAACCTTGAAAAATATCGTAAATAAGAAAATACGAAATTACGGAAATTTTATGTGTGTCAGATAACAAATCTCGGGAGACCAGAGAACCAATCTCGGAGCAGTCCAGAACGCATTTTTTATACGGCCCCTTAAAATTGTTGTAGCCAGTTCTCCGCTTTGTCTTTGGGCCGAAAATCGTGGAAATGCCTAAATTTCTTACTGAAAATGAAATATTAAAAAAAATAATTTATGAACAATAGTTGCTCAAGTAGTGGGGAATATAGCCAAACGAAATGTGTTTATGCGAGAACAATTTTATGGCACTGAAATTCCAATGTGTCTAGTTCTCCGTGTGGCCAGTTCTCCGGTGGCCATTTCTCCATTCCCGATGTTGCAACGAATCCTGAAGTAGACATCGCGTAGAAATATTTAAAAAAAGAATGTAATGCTGGTTTGTTTTATACAGAGACTGTTTTGTTTTATTCACTCGAGACTGAAGACTTACTTGTTCAATTAACTCACTATTACAGCTATTGCAGACTTAAATGAAATGAATGTAAAACATACCTTGATCCATGACAAAAAGGAATGTCTTATAGAAGATGCTGGAAGTACCCACCGCCAGCGTCCAGGCTCGTATTCACCCGACGCTGCAAAAGTGGAGAATGTGCGATATATCGTAGTGACGTCGATGGCAGCAATTTCACGTGTGATGTTGTCTTTCAGTTCCTCAATAGACCTTTGCTGGTTGGAATAAACCTTGCTTTTTAAGAGTCTCCAGAGAAAAAAATATGGGGGTGTTATTTCGGTAGAATTTGTCGGCCCCAGGTCTTTGGACATAATTCTGTCCTAGAAAAAGCTGCGAATTTCTGCCATGCTCTTTTTTGAGGTGTGGAACGTTGCACCGTCCTGTTGAAAGTAACCATCTGCAACTTCCTGAACATCCAACCGGGTCACAAATTCATTAGAGATTTCCAAGTATCGGTTGATATCCATCATGTCTTAAAAGAAAGATTGGCCCAATGATACGGCGCCTGGACACCGCACACAAGACACCAAATTTTTCATTGAATGCAATGGCTCTTCATGGATGGCGTGGGGATTATCACTTTGAAAGAGTAAGCGATTGCTCACATCAGTGTATAAAAAGTCATCAGGTTTAATAGAGTCTTTAAAGAGTCATCATTGTCTTTGAAGAGTCATCATTGTCTTTGAAGAGTAAGCGTTTGCCCACATCCGTGAATTTTGCGAGTAAGAGTAAGCGATTGTCCACATTCGTGTATTTGAAGAGTCTTTGAAGAGTCATCATGTTTAATGGAGTCTTTGAAGAATCATAGTGCTTAATAGAGTCTTTGAAGAGTCATCATTGTCTTTGAAGGGTAAGCGACTGCCCACATCCGTGTATTTTGCGAGCTTACATAGTCGGATAAATGGAACCATGTTTCGTCAGTAAAGCATGTTATGTCCAACAGGGTGGGGTTTTCGGCGAAACATTTGGCAAACCATTGACAATATGCCAATGGCTTTGAAAATTCGGTGGCTGTAACACGTTCACAGCCGTAATACGGTTACGGCTTAATCTTCGCCTGTTTGGCTGTTCTGAATACGATCGTCCAGTCTCTTGGGGTAGCCGCCCAATACGTTTTCGTGGGGATGCCAAAAACCGATGCTTCACGTCCTCTATTGTATCCTCCGCCATCTGGGGTCGTTCGCCCGTATGCAGATCCACCAAGCTCCTCGTTCTCTCCAGCTTCTTCGCCAAATTCGAAATAATGGCTCTGGTGGGTGGTTTACGCCCACCAAATTTCTTCAGAAACTTCTTCTGGCATTGTTTGAAGGAACCTGTTACCCAGTACTGACGCTCAATGAACACACGCTCTTCAATTGAGCACACTATCTTCATTCGACCTCCTCGATTAAACTGTCTACGGAGACACGCTATTCCCCCACCACTACAAGACAAATGACGCCACCCAGCTACAGGAGAGACATTTTATTCACAGGTAATGCATGTTGACTGCTTCGTCAGGGAATAAAGAACCACTCCGTTGGGATTTCACGCCCTTCGTATATTCCCCATCTCATATATTCCACATAATAAGTGTTCAGTCCCGAGTGAATCAGCCACCCAGCTGCCGGGGAGACATTTTATTCACAGGTAATGCATATCGACTGTTTCGTCAGGGAATAAAGAACCGCTCCGTTTGGGTTTCACTCTCATCGTATATCCCTGTTCAATATATTCCAAATAACAAGTTTTCAGTCCCAAGTGAATCGCCTTGTATTTGCGTTCCCTAAATTTTCTCCAATAACATTTACTCCATTGAATAACTTGTGTGTTGCCTATAAAAAAAGAAAAAAAAAGGAGAATCTTCCGTATAATAAAATGGTTGTTGCATACGACGGTGGCTGAGTGTTCTCCTCTTCGCTTTCTTCATTCCTTTCAGCAGTTCCTGACAACTTAACTGCTTCTACGCTGTCGTCTGGCAGCTACGCGAGGCTACGATATCTCCTGATGACTACGAGAGACTGAAAGCTGTTTAACTACACACACGAAGCAAAAGCAGCACTTGTTCTCCCAGTGCAACGCTCACTTGGAAGGTGAAAGGCGCAACTGGTACAATTCCAGGAACTGTGAACTCCTGTTTTAAATTAAGCATTTCAGTATTCTTATAACCCTTTTTGCTGTCGTCGCCTAGAACTTCATTAACACGTGCACCAACTCTCCCATCCTCTTTTTGTTAGGAATAAATCGCCTGTTTCTAACTCTGCTGGTGCGTTGCTCCCAAGGCATATCCACTTTGAGTGGGTGGCGAAAAGTCCCTTGCACAACTTGCTTGTTGAGCATTGATATTCTTCTTCCCCACTGGTTTTCGATCAACATTCTTTTATTGGCACACTAAGATTCACCTGCGCTGGTGCAATTTCGTCTTGTATGCAACCATTTCTATTCCTCTGTTCCACAACAATGTGTTGCATTTTGCTTCTTAAAAGAGAACATTTTTGCTTTTTGTTTCTCCCTCGTTAGATCCAGGGATTTTATTCAGTTTTGTTCGTTAAAAACGATCAAATTAGTTTGGAATTAACATAATAACAAACAAATGTTCTTATTTTTGCTTGTTAAATCTGAGATTTCTGTAAATTCAGGCTCGTTATAAACGAGTTCCACTGTTCTTAAGTTAAACCATTCCTGCTAGAGTTGCTTGTTGGAGGTCATTTCGGAAATATAAGTAGATTTGAAAATACATTTTGAGAAATTTGTTTGTTTAGAAACACTGCGCAAAGACAACTTCAATCAGTTGGAAGTACCATTTGACTCCATTCTGTTCTAGTTGAGGAGAGCGGTTTAGCTAGGAATACAAAAACCAAATTATGTCATGCATTAAAAGATCTTTGATTTTTACGTCTAAGAAAATTTATTAATAGTATTGGTTGCTTTACGACAGACAGACGTCTGGGGAAGTGTTGTGCTGGTGGGTCTTATGATTGTGCTTTCGTGAAGCGGTTGCTAAACTACACTGCCCTAACAATAATATCCGGACATCCCTCTATTAATTGTGAATTAGGTTCTACGCAAGCAGCATATCACAGACTCAACAGTAAACTTGAACGTAGGGCTGTGATGAAACATTAGCATGAATGGGTACGCAAGATGCTTCGGTCGACAAATTTAACTGATTTCCTGCGCAGTTTGCAACGTTGGACCACATAAGCAATCACGCTGTACGTGACATTTAGATCCCTAGATCGACGTATGGTGTTGCCATATGCAAATGGAAACGATCTTGGGATGAATCTGCCTAGAAACGACACGGTAAATCTCCAGTGGAAAACGAAGTTGGTAGCAAAGCTCTGCAAAATATTCTGTCCACTCATAATGCCAATCAACATTGTCTCAAATCACGCAAACCTAGTGTAAGACAACTAGGTATTATGGTAGCACCAGTACAGTGCACAGGACGCTGCAAGACGTGGGTTACCACTGTCCAGCAGCCATCTACAAAACAGCTAATCATTTCGAATGATGCCAAGACAAAGTGATCAGAGGCTTTTAAGGAACGTTGATCTTGGACCATATACAAATGGGAAACTGTATTTCAGACTATAAGCAATGGTGTACAGTTTAGCAGTCTGACGGCCATTCCTGAGTGTAGCGGATGCCGGCTGAAAGGTGCCTTCGGGACTGTTTCTTCCCGACAATGAAGTTTGGTGAGGGCCGTGGGATAGTATAGAGCTATTTTTCGTAGTCCGGCTTGAACCCATTAGTCGTTTTGGCCAAAAGCCATGAATGCTGAGCCCTACCTAAACGTCCAGAACAATTATACACTACCAATGTTGTGGCAATACTTTGGAGAAGGCCCATACCTCTCCATCAGAAGGACAACGCACCTTGTCATAGGTCTCGAGTTGTTACAGATTGAGTAGAGGACATGGAAATTGAAAAGTGGACCTGAATCCTACAGAGAATATCTAGAACGAATTAGACCTTTGGGTGCGTAGAAGAAAATATTACTCAACAAGCAAGGCTGAACAGGTGCTTATATGAGGTCGCCTAATATGCAAAGCTGAATGAGTGCGTAGAACAAGAGATTATCCAAAATGCAAATATGAATGTGTGCGTAGAAGATGAGATCGCACAACATGCAAGTTCAATGGGTGCTTAGAAGAAAAATCGCGGGAAACGCAAAGCTGAATGGATGCGTAGAAGAAGAGATCGTCAAACATGCAAATCTGAACGAATGCGTAGAAGAATATCGCCCAACAAGAAAAGCCGAACGGGTGTGTAGAAGAGATCGCCCAGCATGCAAAGCTGGACGGATGCTTAGAAGAAGAGATTGCCCAACAAGCAAACTGAACGGGTGCTTAGCAGATGAGAACGTCCAACATGCAAAGCTGAATGGGTGTTTAGAAGAAGAGATTGCCCAACAAGTAAAGATGAAAGGAGGTGCAAGAGAAGAGATCGCCCAACATGTAAAGCTGAACGGGTGCGTAGAAGAAAAGGTCGCCCAACATGCAAAGCTGAACGGGTGCTTAGAAGAAGAGATTGCCCAACAAGCAAAGCTGAACGGGTGCTTGGCAGATGAGAACGTCCAACATGCAAAGCTGAATGGGTGCTTAGAAGGAAATTCGCTGGAAAAGCAAAGCTAAAAGGGTGCGAAAAAGAAGAGATCGCCCAACGTACAAATCTGAACGGATGCGTAGAAGAAAACGCCCAACATACAAATCTGAACGGATACGTAGAAGAAGATCGCTCAACAAGGAAAGCTGAACGGGTGTGTAGAAGAGATCGGCCAGCATGCGAATCTGAACGGGTGCATCGAAGATGAGTTTGCCCAAGAATCAAAGCTGGACGGGTGCTTAGAAGAAGAGATTGCCCAACAAGTAAAGATGAAAGGAGGTGCAAGAGAAGAGATCGCCCAACATGCAAAGCTGAACGGATGCGTAGAAAAAATTGCCCAACAAGCAAAGCTGCATGAGCTCTCTCTAACGTTTTTCCAGCGGTTCATTTGAAGGCAGAAGCAGAACATTTTGGCGAACATTTACAAAAATCTGGTGGAAATTATTCCACGAATACTATAGGCCGTCGAAAGTGCCAAAATTTTCAGAGCATAATATTAGATTTTCTGCAAACATGCGGGTGTCCGGATATTAATGGCAGAGCAGTATATGTGAAGCTCAAAATTTGCGTTTTTCGCATGTAAGGGGAAACAGAAATCTATAATATTTTAAACTAATAGAAATTTGAGAGTAATTCAATTCTTCGAACGGCAATGGATTTTTGTAAATGAAATGACAATTGTTTTAACTGAGAGAATGTATTTCTACTAAAGTGAAAACAATTCCTTACAAAACCAGTGTTGCCCATAACCATTTACAAATCTCAAGCGAGGTTGAACTGTATCAACTGAACACGATACTTCCGCGAAAAACGTGGTTACAAAGTATTAGGAATATTCGACAGTTACTAACTTATTTTGAAACAAAAAAGCGTGCTCACAATATACACCACCTAGACATTTTCTTAACCACCCATTTGCGAGATATTAATTCATCTTTAGGTAGATCTCGTCAGACAAAAACTGTTCTGTTAAGTGATGCTACAGTTTTGTTTACTCAATTATGGAAGCAAATTTATATATTTTTTTATTTATTCTATTTATATTCGAATAAAAATTGAAAGGGGATTTAAAAAAGGCGGAAGTACGGCAATTTGTTTTTCAATGAAAGCCATTTCTTCCAGAATTTTTAAGAGAGGCTGTTTATCTTATCTATATTGGTAATAAGTTGAAAATAATATTGATATAGAAGAATTAAAGGAAAGTTTGTTGAAAAGAACGGAAGAAAAGTTAAACCAACTATTGGTATTAACTCTGAAAGTACCTATCTCTCTCTCTCTCCGGGTACTTTGACCACGGTAGAAGCACCAACAGGATTACATTATTGGAGAACCAATCTTTTGCTGAAATGCTAGCAACAAAAATTCAAACCAAAATTGGTAATAACTCTCAATGTATCCATCTCTATATATGGCACTTTGACCAGTTGACGAACACCAACATGGATTACGTTGATACTGACGAAGATTTAGAAGAAGTGTACGTTACTGAAGAGCCGGTCTTTTGCTGAAATGATAACAAGAAAAAGTTCAAACCAAATATTGGTAATAACTGTCAACGTGTTTATTTCTGTATATGGTACTTTAGTCAGTTGATGGATTACATTATTAGTCCATGAACACCAAGATAAATTACATTACTAATCGATGAACACCGTCATCAATTACATTATCAGTCGATGAACACCAATATGAATTACATCATTAGTCGATAAACACCAACATGAATTATATTATTAGTCGATCAACACCACTATGAATTACACTGAGAACCGACCGTAATAATGAATTTTATACATCGTGCCAAGAGCTCACTCAAATGTGTCTCCAAAGGTCCATGAGAACACAGTGTCGCCAATGTGCACATGTATTCAAAGTTGGCATCTGTTTCATTACCAAAATAGTAACTTATTTTTTGATAAGACGTAACGTCGAATGCTACGGGAAAAGGAATTTGTTGAGTGGTTGGTATGTATTTCCAGTGTAATTAAATGATATACTCCGAATAAAAATTGGTGTGTTACCTGTCTATAATTAAATTTAGTTTTTACTTATTTTCAGTAATTAATTGTAAATCTCGATATTTCATAATTTTTTAAACTACCATTTCATGATATTTGGTGATTAAGGAAACAGAATTTAGAAAGCTTTTCAAAGCCATGTGTATGAATGATTAAACTTTTTTAGTCTTAAGCAGCTCACGGAATGTAAGTACAACAAACGGCTGTGCTCTAAGTAATAACGTAAGGAAAGGAATGCTATTTCCATTGAAACGAAAATACAATTTTTTTAATGATTTGAACAGGAGCTATCTGCAGTCATTTATAATTTCTGTTTTAAAAGTAGAGGATGCATGTTACGAACTTTTAAACGTCTTAAATTTAAATTCTTTCTGCCGTATGCCACTTGTAATTGCAAGATAAGTATTCGTAAATTTCTTTTTAAATTGAAGGTTTTGAGAAAATTGTCGGAAAAAAGAAAAAGAAAAAAGCTTTTGAATTATAAATGAAACAAAGACGAAGTTTCAGCCGGACCAACGAATATGCATGGCTTTCAATGAAAAGAAACCCAAGAATAATGAGGACATGTTCCCATTGAGAAGGAAGCTGTTCTGTCATTGTGAGACAGTTTTCAGCAACAAATCATTGTTGTCCTTTCCTTGAAAGCACCTCATCTCCCTAGCCGAATCAGGCGCATGTCTCCGAAACAAAAACTTCAACCTCGAAGGAAATTTAGTTGTCATCCTAAGACAGTTTTCAAAAACAAATGTTTGCTAACCCATTCCTTTCAAAGTTCGTTTGGAACTTGTATCAATTACGAGCTAAAGAGGTGGAGAGGGGGAGCAAGAATTGGGGGGATTTGGAAAAACGCGAACAACAAAAGTTCATGTGCATAAAAATTTACAACTCAGAGCAATCAAGTGAGTACTAGCTGGTCTTCCCCGTTTCTTACTTTCCTTAATGCAGGTAAAACACCGTCGCATTTTAAAGCAAGAGCCTAATTGGCGAGACGATATAGTTTTTCATTACACATTCTCTTTTCTCTGGAAAGAGTTTTCCTTCGGTAATTTTTGCTGCCTCTAGCGATTGTGATCTGGATTCTTCACTAATCGACTTGAGAAAGTGAAGTTTACGTCGTCGTTCGATGTATAAGTTACTCTTTACTTGCTCTTGTTAACTCTCATTAGCAGCAAGATGAACGAACTGGGACAAGCTGGGTTTTTTTGCTTCTTTTTTCTTTCTTCATTTTGCTCTTATGCATTGGCTTCTCTTTCTCCTCCCCTTTTAACTCCTCATCTGCGTCTCCCTCCTCTCTGAAGCATGGTAGGGGGGAGGAAGATTGTCCGCTTGTTCTTGCTCTTCTAAAAGAGAAAATCACTGTGATAATTAGTAGTGAGGGCAGATTACTTTAGAACATATCGGCTGCAGGATTACGAACGCTCCTTTTCTCTTTGAAAACAAGCTCGCTTCTCATTTCTAGTTTGGCACGTTTTTAGGGAGAAAAGAGATGCAATTCGAGTGGAGGCGATTGGCTGTTCGGCATAAAAGGCATAAATGCACGCTTGGTGGTGCATTCAGAGGGGGAGGGCACTTAGGGAGATGTACATGATTCTACGACATCAAAGCTCTTCTTTAATTGGCGTTATAGTGATAGCCAGCGTTGTGTGCTTTGACAGCGAGGATGATGCAACTTGCTTTTAAAAGGCTAAGCTTATTATTTCTGCAATGTTAATTAATAGGGAACCGCAAATATGTGCATGGTCGTGCACCAGAAAATCTGACAGCAATCTGATGACAGAGAGAGAGCTTAGTAGTTTCAGAGTATTTGCTGATGGCGATGTTACAAGATGGCGCAGAGAGAGATAACATAAAGCTCTTAGATTTCGTAAGTCAACAATTGATCTTCCGCGGTTAAAAAATATTATCTGTCCCGCCCAGAGAATGTCCTGTGCAGCGCGAGAACTTTGTATTCTACTTTCCTTCATCCTCGCTTTCTTATCGATAACCGTGACATAATCTCCTTAACTTCGTAATGAATTACGCATGAAGAAGAAATTTAGGAGGTACGGACGAAATTAAGATAATGTTTCATGCCACTCGAGTGTCTAGAATCGTAAACATTTCTTACCTCATCTTGTAGAATATTCTCTTATTCTCTCTCTCTCTCTCTCTCTCTCACACACACACACACACACACACACACAGAAAACTATAACGGCCGTTCCATAAAACCTGACAGTAAAGTCACACAGAATGAAGAAATATAGGCACAGCAAAATGTTTGTTATTCTTTCTCAAAGTATCTTCCCTCGGATGATATGCGACGGTCCCATCGTTCAGTCCACTTTTCAAAGAATGTGACGAAGGCATTTTGTGAAAGCTGCTTTAGCGACCCCTGTACAGCTTGAATAACGTCAGCATCGGTGTTCAATGTTGCGCCACGGAACTTCTCCTTCATTGTTGGAAACAACCAGAAATCGCACGGGGCGAGGTCATAACTGTAGGCAGGCTGTGGCATGATTTCAATACTGCATTTCGTAAGAAACTGTTGAACACAAGCAGCCACATGTGGGCGGGCGTTATCATGGTGTAGGGTCCACTTGCCCACCAGTTCCGGTCGCTTAATCAATATGTGTCGTAGCAGAAGCTTCAAGACTGAAATGTAATACTCAGCACTGAGAGCAATTTGTGGAGGAACGGCATGATGGTAGACTACACCTTTATGATCAAAGAAAGTTATCATCATTACATTCCCAGCTCACTTGGTTTGGCGACTTTTTTCGGAGGAGGCGAGCCTGTGTGCTTCCAGACACTCGTTGCGCGCTTCGTGAGGGGGTCGCGATAGTGGATCCATGTTTCATCGGCAGTTATTACTGTGTTGAGAAAGTCTGGATTCTTTGCAATCATTTGTTTCCACTCATGACACACCTGAACTCTGGCTAACAATTGTTCTCTCGTCAGATGATGAGGTACCCATCTGGAACACCCACGATGCAGCAGTAATTTGTCGCGTAGAATGCGAAATGGCGACGTTTTTGAAATATTAGTTGATGTCTTCATTCGTCGTTCTTCTATCTTCTGGCAGGATTGCCCAAACAATAGCAATACGCTCCGTAACAACACCTTCAGGCCGACCAGGCTTAGGAGCGAGTTCTGCGACAAACGCCCTTTTTTTGAAATCATGGTGCCATCTAAAAATCGTTGACTCACCCAAACATTTAATCTTGTAAGTTTTTTCACTGAATCAACTGTTACTGGAGCCGTTTTACCCAAACGATGGTAAAATGTTATCGCAGAACGTATTTCGCTTATTAACTTTGACTCATCTCCATAGCAGTATGGCGAAATGCAGACGTACCTTAAACAACTGCACAATAAGAAAACCAGAATTGTCTGCCATGGTTAATAACTGACTGTTGCCATAGATTCTTTCTTAATTCAGTAAGTCGTCTGCGTAGTTATTTTCCCCTTCGCACTGTTGCCAACTCAAAAATAAATTACTCACAGTTTTTATGGAACGGCCTTTGTATTTTTCTGAATAGGTTTGTAGTAATTTTATTTTTGCTATAGGAGGACTTACTTGGAATTACGAATTTTTTTCATCATGATTTTGCGAAGCGGAAGAATGCTTTAAAATTTGAGATCTTATTAAACTGACAAAGACTTTCAGGTATAAGAAAAAATGAAATGTACCGCTTTATAGTACACTATTGTTTGTGAAAATTGCATCACTATGAAGGAACCATGCGATTCTAATGAAATTTATACCATACATTACAGATATGATTGTACATAAGTGATTTAAATTTTCAGAACAATACAACAATTTTTATCTGCAAAAATCAGTATCTTTTTAAGCCTCCGCGAGCTGCAATAAGAGATTCTAGACGGCATGGCAATCGAAAAGGCGTTGGATGCTGCCCTGGGTAATTGCCTGCCAGGCGGCATGTATACGAGTCCACAGAGCATTAGTACTGACCATTGGATGATTTTGATGGGCCAGTTGCCGAGTGGCCATATCCCAGACATGTTGAATAGGCTACGTGTCTGGAGAACGTGCAGGCCGGGAAAGAAGCGGAATATGCTACGCTGCGAAGAGGGATTGAACATCTCTGGCAGCATGATGTCGGGAATTGTCCTGCTGGAATATAGCGCCAGGAGTTCTCTGAAGAAAGGGTATGACTTCTACCTGTACAACTTCCCTGACGTAGCGGTCGCTACGTCAGGATTGCCCTCAGATCGCGAATGTTACCCAACGGCTGTACACAGATCGCGAATGTTACCCAACGGCACCTCACACCATCACACTTGGCGTTCGGCCCGTATGGCGCTCGACAATGCATGCTGGAAGAAGGCGCTCACCATAATACCATCTAATGTGTACGCGGCCATCATGGTAGTCCAAGAGTAATCGATACCCGTCCGAAAACACGACATGTTGCCAAGCACACGCCGCTGGCTGTATTGAGAACCCCATTGCAGCCTGAGGCGTCGATGGCACAAGGTCAAGAGTATTTGCCGCAAAGGGATGCGTGTAAACGGCGTCGAACTGGGAAGGCAGACAATGCCACACCTGTTGCAGTGATCCACTGTTGTGCTTACACTTGCGACGATGCGGAACTGTTAGTCACTGCCATGGGGATGAGGTGTCGGTCATCCCACGGTGTCGTCACATTTCACAGGTCCACTGCCCGATTGTCGATGCACTTGGTACTCCTCGGTCCACTGCCGCCACACGCGCATGACTCTCGTGGCGTAATGTCCGGTCCGAGCCGCAATGCCGCGGCAGGAAAATGCACCTTCACGCATACCAAGCATTCGTCCTCGTTCAAACTCTATCGCATGGTGATATAATGCATACGACTCAGTTTGAACGGGGGCGAATGCCTTCGTCGTCGTCGAGGCATTATTGAATCCTGGAGACCCTTTTGCAACTCGCTGTTCGCAATACACTACTGATGTGTATCCTAAACAACCCTCTCTATATATCTCTCACTCGACTGTCCAGAGGGCGCTGCCGGGCCCAGACATGCGCAATGATTTTGCACTTCTAATATTGTGCATGTCCTACGGTACCCTGCTGTGCATATCCTGTAAGTTTCACGTGATTATCATAATTCCTTCATGGTGTTGCAATTTTCACAAACAGTAGTTTATGAAAATTAGTAGTTTATGAAAACAGTAGTTTATGAAAAACAGTAGTTTATGAAACGTGCGCTATCTGGGAGACGCGGATTCGATTTCCACTCTAGGACGACGAAATTTTGAAGTTTTCGGATATTGTCTAACTGACCATCCTTGTCATATTTACACAAAAAAACGGATTGACATCATCAAACTTTGTGTAGTAGTTTATATTATTTCACAAAACTCGTAAATATAAAATTTACACCTGAAATAGCTATAACAGCTTTTGTCTTAAGTGGTCCACAGATTAATACATGGATATCGTACAATCACTTGTATAATAATTAAAGTAGCCGGTTTCTTACGGGAACCAATGCACGTTAAATAGGTGGTGCATCAAATGGGAGGGAGAGAGAGAAGGAATATCTGGTGGTACAATAACAAAAATTCCCTATACCATGTGTTATCCTCAATATCCGATCTCGCTAAAGAACTTCAAAACCAGGTCCTCCGATAGACAACTAAAATTTCATAGTTAATAAAATCTCAAGTAAATTTCAGAGATGGAAACGGGTCACGAGCCAACTGGTCGACAATATCTTGCGGGTTCAACGGGTCTGGTCAAGGTGTTCCTGACCCTATTTTGACCCAGTTTTATTCCCGTTTTATTTTTGAAAAGAGAAAAATATTTTCCAAAGAAAAATGCGCGTTGTGGAATTCTGTAGTCGATACTGATGCCCACGGAGTGAATAATGATTTGCCATGCAAAAATATTTTCGTCTTTTTCTTAAAGCAACGAAGATTTCCACCGACCCCATATCGTAAAAAGATACTTCCTTTGCGTTCTTTTACAGTGCGATTGTCCAAGGCAAGGTACAGGCAAACGCCATTCGTCTGCTTCTCAGCTGATTCACTCTCACCGTGCGAAGTTCACTGTATGACTAAGAGTTACTTTTCACATCGCATCTTTTACATTGAGCATTCATACGTTTTCGATTGATGTGATAACATCCCGTTCCCATGACATGTCATGTCAAAATTAATTCCTTATTTGCTAATATGGATGGATTTAATATTAAGGAGGTTGAGAAAGGCGTCGGGGCCAACAAATACGTGCTTGTTGAAAACCACAAGGGGAAGAGTGAATGCTGGGAATTGTTTCGTCCCATTCAGGAACCGGTTGAATTTTGCTTGGTCTTGCTTGTTGTTCAAAATGTGGAAAGTAGATGTCGACGGTGTAATAAAAGATTATGGAACAAACAATCTAACGGGCTATATGAAAGTATGCGCACCTCCATCAAAGCGTGGAAAGAGTGAATAATCTAAATATAGTTGTGTAATCGTAAATAATAATTCCCATTTGTAATATACTCCATGGTCACGGTCATAGTCAGCCATTACTTCCGGATTACACAAAGTAGTGGCACTAAAAATGGCACTACAATTTAGCAAGTAACCAAATTTTATTATTAAAAATGGATTTCAATTATTAAATATCAAGCAGTTATTGCGATGAATATACACTGCTGGCCACCCAAAATGCAACACCAAGAAGGGCACGAGATAGCAAAGCCAGATTTACTGGACACATAACAACAGATACAAAGATGAAACGATTGAGCTTACAGGCCCGTGCGACTTGCGGAACACGCAGACATCAGTAGTTCGTGTGGCCCCCACGGCTGGCAATAACGGCCGCTACACGCCGCGGCATCGAACGAAAGAGGCTTTGGATGTGGGCTTGGGATATGTCGGTCCAAGCTGCTTCCACACGTTTCCACAGTTCATCAGGCGTGCACGTAGTCTTCGAAGGTGCGTGAGGGCCGACCGACACGCTACATTGGAGCAACTCACTGGCTGAATGAACCAGGGGGCTACCGGAAGTGTTTCTAAAACGACAGTTCAGCGAACTCTGCTGCGTTTGGGGCTCCGAAGCAGAAGGATGGTCGCACTGAACCTATGCTAACGAAGGTGCATCGGCAGAAAATGCTTATATACATTTGAACGGCAGTATCGGAATTGGACCTCCGCTGATTAGCAAAGGATTGCCTTCTCCGGTGAGTCATGTTTTCAGCTTCATCGAACGGATGGACGTGAGCGTATAATGCGAGAAACATAGGAGAACCAACACTCTTCAACCACTGCTGGAAGAACACAAGCTGGTGGGGATAGCGTTATAGCCAAGCGAATGTTTTCGTGGTATTGTCTGGGTCCACTCATACCTGTGGAAGGCACTTATAATGTACACGTTTACCCAGCGCGGACAAACTTGTACGTTGTATTGGAGCCCAAACTTGCAGGATGACCCGGCTGTTAAGTTTTTCGCAATGATGTGATGCTCTTTCAACAAGGCGAAACAGGAAAAATGAGAATCCCTTCTTCAGTGCTTCGAAAAAATAAATCAGTGTGATGTTACGTTCCACATACCAAATTGTCCGGGATTTCTCAAATGCACGTTCTTCATAGGATGACTGCCTACAGCGACAAATAGTCCAGGCTGACCCGTGGGCCATGTCCCCGGCCCTCTTTCGGGAGTCGGGAGAGATGTGACGTGCCTACCTAGCAGGACACACGTGAGATAAAGGCAGATAGCAGTGAGAGCACATGTCCGTGTAGCTCAGTTGGAAGAGCAACTTACTCCGGAGTAAGGGTACCCAGGTTCGATGTCCGGCGTGGACAAACTTGTACGTTATACACTATGGACAGAATTCGTTATGAATCCATCCTTACAGACCACACATGCTGATTGTCTGCCCTGGGGCGGATAAGATTTTTCAACACGACAATGCGACGTGTCACACAGCTAGAAATGTCCGAGAGTGGTCAGAAAAGCAGGATAAAAACTTCAAAATGCTTCCCTGGGCCCCTAATTCCCCAGACTTAAACCCAATTGAGCATCTTTGGGGCCACATTGATCGCGTTGTTCTCCCTATGGATCCTCCACCACGCACCCTCCAGCAGCTGTCAGATGCACTGCAGTCAGAATGGCTACACATAGCTGTGAACACCTCCCAGCACCTTATCGAGTCACTCCCAGCTTGTCTAGCTGCTGTGCCCGCTGCACACAGCGGTTACTCTGGATATTAGCTGGTGGTCACAATAATGTGATTCGACCGTGTATATGCAACAATAAAATGTATTAATTGGGAAATATTATGTTTTATTCTGACAACGAGATCTGAAATTCAACGGCCATAAATGTTTTGGATTGAAGATAAATTTTTTAGTTATAAAAGTTTCAGTGATTGATATCGTGCGACACAAAATAGCTAAACGTTTTTAAAATTCGGCTTTTCGATTTACTTTAAACACATTCTTTGAAAAAAAAAGAAAATAACCGAAGCATCCAAGAGGAGTCACCCAATCAAGATAAAAGTTGATATGTGCAATGTACATGTACAGGAAAATAAATGATTACAACTCCAGAGCAGTTAGGCCATTTATTCGGATAAAACAGTTACACGAGTGGAACAAGTTAGCACGTTGTAGCGCCATCACTGGCTCGGATTCAAGCGGTTGCCCACCGTGGCATAGACTAATACAGTTAACGGATATTGTCTTGAGGTATAGCTTGCTATACGGTGCTCAAATTACGGGCCAGTCCGCCGACTTTCCGGGATGGGCGTTGATGGCGTACCATCACGTCCCAAACATTACTCGATCGCTGAAAGGTCGGGGGATCGGGCTGACCATGGAAGGATGTCGACATTACGGAGGCAGGCCTTGGAGAGCCGTGCTATGTGTGGCCGGGTATTATAATATTGAAAAATTGCTCCGTGATATTGCACAGGACTTGCAACACAACAGTTCGCAGAATATCGTTGAACCGTGAAGTTGGTAAGGAAAGGCTACCAAAGGTGCCTTGCTATCGTAAGAAATAGCTCCCCGGAAAGTCACTCCCGGTGTGCGAGCCACATGCCGTTTCCAGACACGTGTGCGCTGGTCATTGGCGCCATATGGAAACCGTGAATCATCATTGAATACAACACGATGCCATTGGACACTATCCCACATTGATCGGGCTCAACACCACTGCAACAAGTGCCGGCGATGCTCGCTAGACATTGGTAGGCGGCGGAGTTGCCCCCTCGTATGTAGTCCCCGTGCCGCAAGTCATCTGACAACGGTCCGGATGTCCACTTCCGTACCTGTAGACGACGCAACATAGCCACGGATGGTTGAGAGCAATGAATTAGGTTCTGTTCGTGCGGCTCTCAAAATTGTTCGATCCTCGTGTTCTGTTGTTGCTCTCGGTCGTCCAGTACCCGCGTGGTGCTGAGATGGGCCCTTCTCGACCCACTGGCCGCAGCATCGCCCGATTGCTGCATCGTTCCGAACCAAATGCCTGGCGATACGGCGACTTGACCAACCGGCCTCTCTCAGCCCAAGTATACGACCTCTATCAAACTCGCTCAACTGCTCGTATTGTGCACGGATCCGACGTCGAGGCCTCCTCACATTCCATGGAGGTTAATGCAATTGTAATCCGCCGTCAGAATTGCTCCTGCGTGCGAGCTTTGCTCTTGATATATATACCCTCCTCGAAGTGCAGTTCCAATGAACTGTGGCGGGCTACTATTTCGCTCTTAGTTGTTATTTTTTAATCATTTGCATATTCGGCCCTGAGGTACTTGCTCGCGGAGTTTCATCAGGATAGAACGATTTTCTCGGTGTTTTTTTTTTTTTTTTCTAGCAAAGAGTGTAGCATTTAAAATAGTTTTATTTGGGTCGAAAACTTGGAAGAGGAAAAATTCAATGTCCCTTTAACACTTTTTTCCCGCCTTAGTAGCAAACATTCCATCAAAACAGAAATTTTCTACGTTATTCCATCCATTTTGAGGACGAAGTGAACGGTGGACGAAATTAAGAGCGGTCGAAGTGAACAGTGCAGTGATAGATCATTCATGAACAATCCCTCATCGTGAATGATTCGCTTTCACCACTGTAATTGATCATTCAATCCTCCATTACTGCGACACACACTGCAGTCGCAGCACGTTTCGCTCTGTTCCACCCACGTTAGTTCGGGAACGAATTCCCTGAGAAAAAAGTAGTGTTACGAATAAACAGGTGTCAACTGTTAAGCGAGTGGGAATGAGTGGTCATCTAGGAATATGGTGGAACTTAAGGATGAGAATGATACGTGGATGCAATTCATTTAAATGCTGTGATCGAATTGTTTGTCACGAGCGGGGATTCACTCCTGAGGTGACACAACAATCAAAGCGGCAATTTGCAGCAGTAAGCCGTAATCGGTGTGCTTAGGTGAGGAGAAAACCCGGCTCCAGAGAGGAGAGACATCGATTTTAATTTCACCACCGACAAAAGGGTTTTACCCTATAAATTAAACACGTATAAATCTCTTAAGCTCTTGCTGTTTTGGACACTTTGCCAAAAAAATAAAAAGCTGTGAATGCACTTGATCATCCATCGTAAATGGTGAAGATCTCCTGTTCTTTTGGGCAGTTCGCCAAAAAGCAGCTGTGAGTGCCCTTTACCATTCATCGTGAATGGTGAAGATCTCCTGCTCTTTTGGACAGTTTGTCAAAAAAGAGCTGTGAATGGCCTTGATTATTCATCGCGAATGGTAAAGTTCGGCTCTTTTGAACAGTTTGCAAAAAAAAAAAAAAAACCCGGCTGTGAATACTTTTGATAATTCATCGTTAATGGTGAAGATTTCCTACTCTTTTGGGCAGTTTTTCAAAAAAGAGATGTGAATGCCCTTGATCATTCATCGTGAATGGAGAAGATCTCTTGCTCTTTTGGGCAGTTTATCAAAAAGGAGCTGTGAATGCCTTTGATGATTCATCGTGAATGGTGAAGATCTCCTGCTTTTTTGGGCAGTTTGCCAATTTTTTTTTTTTTTTTTGGCCTCACACTCGCAGGCACTTTCGAGCAAAGAATGATTTTGCTCAATGAATGCAGTGAGACAACTGGCCCGAAGTAACCATTGATTTGAGTGAGTCTTTCATAGGGTGCAAAATGAATGACCATTCATTTGAATGAGCAGTCGTTAATGATTACTCTTTTGCGTGAATGATGAATGAACTCTCAAGAATGAATGAATTTTCCCATTACCAGAAGAGTGGGCGAAATAAACCAGATGAAGTGAAAGCGGACGAAATGAAAAAGATAAATGAATCAGTCACCCTATAAAAATGCCGATCTTTGCAATTGGTTCACTTACACCTATTCATTAATGTAAAATGGTGAAATTTTTCATATTTCCAGCCCCGGAAGATATAAAACTGCTATCGCAAAATTAACTGCTGAAATTAATGTGTGTTTCAGTAATCAAGTCTCTAGCTAAACAATTTGCCGGGAAATTCATAAATCTGCAATTTATGACAGAGCCAATGTTCCAAGATACTCGTTGCTGACGCTCATGCAAAAAGTAAATCGCAGTGATGTCACGAGCCCAAATTCTTGGCACCGGATGATTGGGAGCGTGTAATTTAGTTTGATGAATCATCATTTACACTTTTTTCCAACATTTGGGAGAGTTAGCCGTTGGCAAATGCCGAAGGAAGCGCATAATCCCAATTGTCTTATGTCAACTTGTGAAAACAGGAACTTGTCAGAATGACGGAGATCGAAACCGCGTGTCCTCGCTCCGGAATGAGTTGTTCTAACCGACTAAGCTACACCGACAGAATGTATCGCTGCAGATTTGTCGTCTTGACACGTACTCTACCTCCGCAGTACATCACAAACTATCAAAGACGGTGGGTGATTAGTAAGATTCAGGCGGCGATCTTTAGGTATTCTTTAGGTCCTACCATCATCATGAAAGCAGGGAGTTGCAATCACTGCGTACCTTAATATTCTGAGTAATCAGTTTTGTCCCAGGGTGCAAATATTTTCCCCCACAAACGATGACAGCCTTCAAGGGGATAATGCTCCAAAACACTAAGCCAGAAGTGTCTAATCTTGGTTTGAGGAACATGGAACTGGTGTTATACATCTCTCATGGCCTGCACGATCAGCAGATTGAAACGTTGTCGATTTCCTAGGGTTAAAATTGAAGATTTTTGAATCTTGAATTTTTCATAAACGTAGCTTCTGATGAATGAAATCCAGCTGCTGTCTCATATGGTAGAATTTTCATTTTGTTTGAGTATACCTGGTCTTCCACTCACTCAGTTTGCACCACCTCATTAATCGTGTTAGGTAAGCTGCTGAAATATTTATACAAATACACTCACAACCATAACATTTTGACTACTTACCTAATAGCATGCTGAGCCGCATTTCTCCCTCGACAACTACTTGTGGCCTACGTATCTTCGAATCCACTTAACCGCTGAAGATGTCCTCAAGTATTATACGAACCTCACATATTCTGTACAATGATGTTAGGAGATAACATCCAGCGAATGCAGGGTTACGCTGAATCTCACAAATGTTTCGTAGAACTCAAATCGGGGGATTTCGGAGGCGAGGGATCTACAGGAAATGCTTGAACATGATCTTTGAACCGTTCTTACACAGTGAAGATCTCCTGACTCTTAGCGCTATCTTGCTTTAAAAAACAAGTTAGTAAAATCAAGCAATCCATTGATTATGATACGCTTTCCAACATACCAGAAATCATTACTCAAGTTATGAGGACAATGGCTGCGGAATAAATCTCGCTCCTGTGTCCTGACCTTTGACCCCATTTCGATGATATTCAATAGAACCGTTTCAATATACCTCCAGAACATCATGATAACATTTTGTCGCAATCGAAGCATTTTCACTTAAGTTATGACGCATAAGGGTAATGGAATGGATCTCGCTCCTATATCCTGACCTTTAACCCCCATTTCACCCATTTTCAATAGGGTTCGTCCACAGGTGGTCCCCTACCATATGCTAAAATTTCATTGAAATTGCACCATTTTTACGCGAGTTATGACGCATATGGGCCATGGAATGGATCCCGCTTCTGCGCCCTGACCTTTGACCCCATTTCGCCCATTTTCAATATCCCCAGATGGTCCCCTATACCACATATTAAAATTTCATCGAAATCGAACCATTTTTTACTTGAGTTATAGTGCGGACGGACAGGCGGATGGACAAAGCTGGAGCATATACGCTTCTTCAACCTACGGTTGGAAAGCGTGAAAAACTGTAAAACATCGCCCTAAATTATCTGGGTGCACGTGTTCAGTGTTCAAGCGCGAACACATTTCGATTTTTATTTTATTGGAATTCAGAAAATTATAATAATGGAATGCAAATGAATCTCTTAAAAAACGGACGGAAAGTTCGAGATAGAACACACTAGCGCTAATGGATTGTAAATATGGTTTCTTAGAATTGCAGAAAGTCATACACATATACATGCGGCCAAACAGATAAAAAATTGTCTGCCCGAAGACATTACGCACATTCGACTTCCCACGAAGAAGCAAATAGAGAAACATATCATCCACACACACGTGATTTCTCAGAGTCGCATACGCTAGTTCAAAAATGCACACGAAGCCTTCCCGTTGTCGAGTGGTCAAAGGCGCTGATTTCTGACGAACTGTCCTAGCTGGGCCTGTGTTTGAATCTCGGTTGAGGCTGGGGGGGGATTGTTTGTCCTACGACACTGGCTTTCTCCCTTCCCTGAAACCAGTGTCCCCATATTAAAGACTGGTAACTTGCTCATACCACTTACGGGGCCGAGGAAGGCCTAGTGGTCAACGCTCACGACTGCTACGAAAAAGTCTCAGGATCGATCCCAGGCAGGCACGAACGCTGGAACCACTAAATATCCGCCATGCATCGGATGGGCACATTAAACCGTCGAACTAGCCCCCGGTAATAAATAAAGGCGTCTTCCTCACCCATTCTACCTCGATTCCGTGGGATTTTCCTGTCGGGCTCTCTCGTCTAAATCTCCTAGCTTTCAACTTCTAAGGTTGTTTAAGATCTGAGGTCGGAAATAGAACTCACATCCTTCTGCTCCGGAGCCGAATGTTTTCCCAATTAAACTACATCGACGGAGTTTGTCGTTACAACTTTGCGGTCTTGGCCTGTGCATCCTCTATGCGTAAGTACGTCACAACAACCTTCCTAAAAAAATTCCTGCTCAAAGCTCTGTTATCGCACTTACACTGTAAAACAATTTCTGAAATTTACGAGCTACTTTCCATCATTCCTTTCGGAAACTAACGAAGCATCTTTCTGACACAACCTTGTCCGTGAAATGACGGAAAGAAAATTGAGTTTCAAGGACTTTTTATACAACGGGAAATTCTGAATTTTCAGAAACCTTTCCGCAATTCCATTTTCATATTAACGGAAAAACTTCCTTCTCACTTTTTCTGTACTCATATGACGAAAAATTGCCGGTAAATACAGTAGGAAAGATTCACAGGAATACTTGGAAGTTTGATTAACTGCTAAATTTCAATAGTCTATCGAAGTATTTGATTTTGAAGTTCTGTAGCGAGATCTGATATTCGCATGCAATATGCCAGTACACTATCTACCAACAAGTAATTGGACAACCCTGCAATCGACGATATCTGCGGTCCTGATACACGTCACGGCCGCCGCTGTTAAATATCGTGTGGGAAACAACAACGCAACCAGTCACATGCAAGATGCGACGCAGT
This sequence comes from Macrothele yani, assembly GCA_039090855.1. Taxonomy (NCBI): domain Eukaryota; kingdom Metazoa; phylum Arthropoda; class Arachnida; order Araneae; family Macrothelidae; genus Macrothele; species Macrothele yani. The sequence continues at coordinate 15,205,410 of CM077029.1, read as the reverse complement.
TCGGAGCTCTCTGATTTCGAGAAAGGTGTAATCGTCGGGTATCACAGAAATGGCCGATCCATACGTGACATATCCAGCGAGTTGAAGTACCCAAAATCGACAGTGGCCTACGTGATTGGCAAGTGGAAGATGAGAGGTGACTGTCGGAATGTGCCCCGACCCAGCAGACCCACAAAACTGGGAGTTAGACACCGACGGGTGCTGACCAGAGAAATTCGGAAGAACCGCACCAAATCGATGGGCCACATCCGCGAGGAGTTCCAACAGACATCCGGGAGTGTTTTTTCGATGAATACCATCCGTAAGGAAGCCCATCTGCTCGGTTATCATGGAGGTGCTGCTGCCCACAAGTCTTTGCTCACCAAGTCCAATAGCGCTGCTCGGCTAACGTGGTGCAAAGAACGTCGACAGTGGACCGTTGAACAGTGGAAACAGGTTCTCTAGAGCGACGAATCAAGGTTCACCCTCTACCGTTCGGATGGCAGGGTCTGGGTTTGGCGTCTGCTTGGAGAACGCTTCCTGCCGGAATGTATTGTGCCAACTGTGAAGTTCGGCGGCGGTGGAATTATGCTATAGGGGTGTTTCTCCTGGTATGGCACGGGACCCTTGGTCGCAATTGCTGGTAGACTCAACGCCGAGACCTACTGCACAATTCTGGATGACCATGCGCTTCCTACGTTGTGGCAGTTTTACGGGGTGGACGCATGTTACTTTCAGGATGACAATGCCACCTGTCATGTTGCGAGGTCCACCATGGCTTGGTATGGTGGCAATGGGGTTAATCGAATGGACTGGCCTGCGCAGAGCCCGGACCTTAACCCTATCGAGCACCTCTGGGACGAGTTGGAGCGTCGACTTACGGGGTGCCCCCACCGTCCGAAATCGGTGAAGGAACTGACCTGTCTTCTCCAAGCCGAGTGGAAGAAAATACCGCTAGCCGTCGTACAACGCCCGGTTGAGAGTATGCCCCGGAGGGTCGCAGCTGTAATCGCCGCTCGTGGAGGCTCCACCAACTATTGAATGTGAATAAACTTCGTTTTTCTTTGCTATCACAGGTGTCCAATTACTTGTTGGTAGATAGTGTGGATAGTGTATCGCATGAATTTCGGTTACTGTGGTACAGGACATTTCTTCTCTTCTTTCCCATTTTGTGCACCACCTATTATATATTGTTTTACCGTAAGAAATCGGGTGCTTAATTTATTGTACAAGTGATTGTACGATGTCTATGAATGAGTCTGTGGAGTCCTTAAGACAAAAGCGATTATAACTATCAGGAGTAAATTTTACATTTAGGAGTTTTGTGAAATAGTACTATAAAAAAGTACATTTCACCTATTTTTTAAGATAATTGAAAGTCATTGCCAGTTTCAAAAGATCAAGTTGCAAAGCATTTTGTTGCTTCGAAAAATCATGACGAAAAATGCTTAATTTGTGAAAAGTCCTCCTACAGATAAAAAAAACTATTGCAAACCTATTCAGAAAAATAATAAGCTCCAACAGAAAATAAAATGACTAAATCACTCGCATTAATAACGTTTTTTTGTTTTTTTCCCAGCGTCGAGCAGTTAGTTTTTTTTTTTTTTTTTTTTCTGATTGGAGGTTTAGCGACCGCCGTGAGCAACTCAATGGGCTATAAGCAGTCGTCCGTCCCTAATTTAGGATCACTGGTTCCAGGGAAAGCAGAGAGCTAGTGCCGTAAGACAAACACAACATCCATGCCTCACCGGGATTCGAACCCGTACCCCGTTCGGACGAATGATCAGAGGCCATCGCTTAGACCACTGCGCCACCGGGGCGGCCAATTTGTTTCACGATGAACGTTAGTTGAATCACCGAATGTTTCTGGTTCAGTATTAAAGGCGCGCGTTATCTGTTGAGCCAACCCAAACGATGGGGTTTCGATCCTGACCGCTTTAAGAGGATTGGTTGGTGAAAGGGCTAAAAAGTGCAGGTTCTTCGATTTTTGCGAAATTTAAGTTTAAATACTGAAAACCCTGAAACGGGCTTTTCTGAAATAAACGGAGTTTCTAACTACGGAAAATCTGTGAAAACACGAAAGTAAAAATAAACGAACACTTTTAAAAACGGAAAACTACTTTTTTTTTTTTTTTTTTTACCTTATGACCATTCGTCCGGAAGGGGCCAGGGTTCGAATTCCCGGTGAGGCATGGATGTTGTGTTTGTCTTCGGCACTGGCTCTCTCCCTTCCCTGGAACCAGTGACTCCAAATTAGGGACGGGCGACTGCTCATAGCCCATTGAGTTACTCACGGTGATCGTTAAACCGCCAATAAAAAAAAAGCACTTATTTTTTACAGTTTCGAATTTTTTATGGTCTTCGTTAAACCCCGGGGGAAAAAGCGAGAGAGAGAGAAAGAAGAAGATGATGGTGCCACAAGTCAGCGCAAGAAGAAAAGAAAACTTACATATTTATGTAGCTTTATAAAATGCTTATGTTTTTCTGAAAAATAGATCCCTCGCGCGTTCATTGATGCAAAGTCATGAGTGCGCATGCTCAAACATAAGGGTACGTACACACTCAAGCACGCAGTCGTATGAAAGAATGTCGAAAACTCAGATCACTAAGGAAGATGTCGAACGAGCCATCCGTAATTTCCAGAAACCGCACTTCATTTTTTTTAACACAGAGGCAAATTTCAGATTCTGCGTATGATAAATTTGTCAATGAAAAGATGGATATACACATACATTCCGGTACAAGTTTTTTGTAATGTAGTTAGACTGAAATTTATGATGTTATAATAGGATGGGGAAATCGCAAATCGTTTATTGAATGATATTGAATTTCAATGCACTTCTTTTCAGTGGTGTTATCGCGCTTGGCTACAAACCGATTTTCCCCTCTGCTTCTTATCGACCTCCCTTTTCCCGTAAAATGATTTTGAAACCCGTCAATTTTTCAGGTCGGTTAATCAAGCGTTCCGAAAGGAATTCTGTTCCAGCCTCTTAGAGAGAGATGTTTTGAGGCGAGAAGTGAGAAAATTTGGGGTTTTTCTTTCATGTGCCACTTTTTTTTTTTTTCCCCTTGTCTTTTTTCTTTTCTTCTCTTTCTTGTTTTCTTCGGGAACAAAAGCATTTTGAAGAGCATTGTCCGATCGACATGGACCTGTAATCACGACGACCATTCCGTGAGACTGACTTTTTTTTTTTTTAATTCTTTTCTGTAACCGTACCTCTGCGGCCCGCATGCGGGGAACTAAACAATCGACGACGGTTTTTAATAGTCTTGATGGGCTTCGTATGGAAATGCATTGGCAAAAATTACTGTACACGTCTTCACGTGACTGACTTTTTCCTTTCTTAACCTTGAGTGCCGAATTCCGCTATCCGTGCAACAGTTGTCGGGGCTTAACCTGCAAAATAATAATTGAATTTGTAACTTACCCTCCCTCATGAGTTTCCGCCATGCTTTAATTCATTTTAGATTTATTCTCAAACGGGGAGCATGAGACAATTAAAACACAACACGTACACACTAAAGCATCTGTAAAAGATAATTATTTTTTTATAAGAATGTCCAGGTTGAATAAATGAAACTCAGGGGTAATAAAAAACGAAACCATGTTCATTCTTGAGAAAAGAGCTCCCAAAACGTTTCAAGAAATTGTAGCTTCGAAACAACATTCCACAACCGAGTTTTAATTACATCAAATTCATCTTTAATAAATCATTACGAAACACTTTAGCCGCAGACAAAAAAGCCATACAAAATGATTGTAGCTTCCTTAAAATTGAAAGAAAACAATAAACTCGAATGAAGAGAACACACTGGTGCTCAAAAATTTTGAATCAAACTCGGAAGTCTAACTTACTTTTAATTAGAGAACATAAAATTCATGTCCAAACAACGCTAAGTTTTCTACCTAAAAAGACACGAATACCTGATCTTTCAATAATGTAAACCCATTTAAAGCTTTCGAAAAAAATAGCAACGTGCTTTATTAAAGTAAATTTCTTTAGAATATCGTAAAGCAGTCGCACTGTTCCATAGTATGTATTTTATAAGGACATCAGTAAGCACGTGGTTTACAGCATAAACCTCTTTTCGGTGTAATAGAGCGTTCATAATATTTCACAGTGTGAATTTATTTTATATATTTAAAAAATATATACATGTCATGATATTAAATAACTTTATTATAACATAAATTTCATTAGGACGTCTGTAAGGGCCGATAAATAAATCTCCCAAGTGGATATGTACGTACTGACAATTTTTTTTATGATATTCGTGTTTCTTTGTCTCCCGTACAAGAAACTGCTTACGAATTCCGAAGACTTTAAGCCCCGGAGATATACCTGCGCTAAGTAAAAGTGATCAACACATTCTGTCTGTTCACCCTAATGGCTTCCGCCTATGTTAAGCCGGAAATGGCTACCGGAATCCCTTTATGAGGAATGTATTCTGTTAGTATGAGATCCTCTGGAATTGTAACTTAAATGCCACACTTTTTTCAACTACCAAGTAAACTTTCCCTAGCATTGTGTATTTGTGTACCAGGTTCCGTCGACTGCCCGCACCTGAGGGCAATGCAGCAGCATCTCAATAACATGTGACAAGGACGGTGAGTTCAGGATACAAAGGCTATTTCATAAAAACTGAGAGTAATTTGTTTTTGAGTTGGCAACTGTGCGAAGGGGAAAAATAACCACGCAGACGACTAACTGAATTAAGGAAGTATCTATGGCAACAGTTATCAGCCGTGGCAGACGATTCTCGTTCTGTTATTGCGCAGTTGTTTAAGAAACATCTGCATTTCGCCATACCGCTATAGAGATGAGTCAAAGTTAATAAGTGAAATGTGTTGTGCGATAAAATTTTATCATCGTTTGGATGAAACGGCTCCAGAAACAGTTGGTTTATGAAAACAGCTTACAAAGATAAATGTTTGGGTGAGTCAACGATTTTTAGACGGCACCATGATTTCAAAAAAGGGCGTTTGTCGCAGAACTCGCTCCTTGGCCTGGTCGGCCTGAAAGTTTTGTTACGGGGCGCGTATTGCTACTGTTTGGGCAATCCTGCAAGAAGATAGAAGATCGACGAATGACGTGTGAAGACATCAACTAATATTTCAAAAACGTCGGCATTCCGCATTCTATGCGACAAATTACTGCTGCTTCGTGTGCGTTCCAGATGGTTACCTCATCACTTGACGAAATAACAATTGTTAGCCAGAGTTCAGGTGTGTCATTAGTGGAAACAAATGATTGCAAAGGATCCAAACTTTCTAAACACTGTAATAACTGCCGATGAAACATGGGTCCACTATCTCGACCCCCACACGAAGCGCGTAACGCGTTCCTGAAAACACACAGGCTCGCCTCCTCCGAAAAAAGCCCGCCAAACCAAATCAGCTGGGAAGGGGATGATGATCATTTTCTTTGATCATAAAGGTGTAGTCCACCAGCATGCTACACCTCCACAAATTACTGTAAATGCTGAGTATTGCATTTTAGTCTTGAAGCGTATGCGACGACACATATCGATTAAGCGACCGGAACTGGTGGGAAAGTGTACCCTACACCATGATAACGCTCGCCCACATGGGTCTGCTTGTGTTCAACAGTTTCTTACGAAATACAGTATTAAAAGTATGCCACAGCCGGCCTACAGTAGTCCTGACCTCGCCCTGTATGATTCTGGTTGATTACAACTATGAAGGAGAAGTTCCGTGGCGCAACATTCAACGCAGATGCTGTGTGCTGACGGTATTTAAGCTGCACAATTTCCACAAAATGTCTTCGCCACATGATTTGAAAAATGGACTGAACGATGGGACAGTCGCATATCATCCGAGGGAAGATACTTTGAGAAAGAATAACATATATTTTGCTATACTTATATTATTTCATTTTGTGTGATTTTATTCTCAGTTTTTATGGAATGGCCGTTGTATATGTTCTTAGAAAAGGAATTAAAAAGGTTGTTTCTGAATGGGATAAAAATAAGAAAGCATTTCTTTTTTAGTTTATCAGTTTAGCTGTAGGTGACAGTAAGACCTACTGGAATTAAAAATTCCAATTTCAAAACACTCATACTGAATTGGAAATTCCAATTTCAAAACACTCAACAAACGTTCGGGAGGTACAACGAAGGAAAGCCTAGGAACGTGATACCTCTGGTTAACTACTCGGAGGTACAGGATGGCTACTCCGATACAGCTGAGATCTGCTCTTGCTGTGACTACGGAAACGGTGGTATCTGTTTCCCCTGGGCGCAGAAGGTTCCACAAAAGAGGTGATTATACACTGCCGGACAATTGCTAAGGACGGATGACAATAGCAACGATAGCAACCAAAAATAAAATGGAAGGCATATAACGAAGTGAATTTCTCCGTCATTTTTATCCGCGCCGGGGTTCGAACCCGGGTCCACTCATTCCGGAATAAGTTGCTCTACCAATTAAGCTACGCGGACATTTGTTCTGATTGCTATGTGCCTTTATGTCGTGTGCGTCCTTCTGGCAGGTACGTCACATCTCCTGGCACGTTACATCATCTCCCCTTCTTTTTCTTTTTTTTTTCTTTCGAAGTGCTGCTCATATTTTTCCTATCTCGCGGTGTGGAAATAACATCACACCAATGCGAGATTTTGAACGGTCGGGTCATCCGGATAGTTCGGGCGCCATTATAACGAAGTGAATTTCTCCGTCATTTTTGGCCTACGCCGGGATTCGAACCCGAGTACGCTTATTCCGGAATAAGTTGCTCTACCAATTAAGCTACGCGGACATTTTATTCTGATTCCTATCTGCCTTTATGTCGTGTGCGTCCTTCGGGCAGGTACATCACATCTCCTGGTACGTTACATCATCTCCCCCTTATTTTTTTCTTTCGAAGTGCTGCTCATATTTTTCCTATCTCGCGGTGTGGAAATAACATCACACCAATGCGAGATTTTGAACGGTCGGGTCATCCGGATAGTTCGGGCGCCATTATAACGAAGTGAATTTCTCCGTCATTTTTGGCCTACGCCGGGATTCGAACCCGAGTACGCTTATTCCGGAATAAGTTGCTCTATCAATTAAGCTACGCGGACATTTTATTCTGATTCCTATCTGCCTTTATGTCGTGTGCGTCCTTCGGGCAGGTACATCACATCTCCTGGTACGTTACATCATCTCCCCCTTATTTTTTTCTTTCGAAGTGCTGCTCATATTTTTCCTATCTCGCGGTGTGGAAATAACATCACACCAATGCGAGATTTTGAACGGTCGGGTCATCCGGATAGTTCGGGCGCCATTATAACGAAGTGAATTTCTCCGTCATTTTTATCCGCGCCGGGGTTCGAACCCGGGTCCACTCATTCCGGAATAAGTTGCTCTACCAATTAAGCTACGCGGACATTTGTTCTGATTGCTATGTGCCTTTATGTCGTGTGCGTCCTTCTGGCAGGTACGTCACATCTCCTGGCACGTTACAGGCAGGAAGATGTGGAAATTAGCATAAGTGCGGGATGCAGTAAGACGGGTTGTGCGTATGCACATTTTGGATTGCCGAACTTGTTCGTGACGTCATAGCGCTGATAAGAGATATAAAGGATTTGACGCGTATTGACCGTTGTTGTTCAAACGCAAAGTTGAAAGGGAAAGAATCAATTGACGAACTTGCAATTTTCAGTATGTCTTTCCGACATCACCTAGATGATTTTATGCGTGGCCGTATTATTTGCAAGATTGAAAAAGGGCGAAAAATAACAGATGTTGCCAGGGAGTTCGACGTCAGCCACAGTGTTGTTTCAAGGCTTTGGAAATCATTTCAAACAAATGGAGAGTATAGCAAACGTTACGGGGGAGGTCGTGTTCGCAGTACGACACCTGCAGAAGATCGGTACATAGTGCTATCAACAAAAAGACACCGGCGCAGCACAGCTAGTGAGGTAGCAAATCAGTTTAAGGCTGCTACTGGCAAGCGGATCTCCCGAAAAACTGTCGCCAGACGTTTGCATGAAGGAGGACTATACGCCCGCTGTCCTGTTGTTTGCATCCCATTGTCCAGACGTCACCGTACCGCCCGTTTGCAATGGTGTCATCAACATCGCAATTGGACTGATAACGACTGGTCTGCTGTCCTCTTCTCAGATGAGAGTAGATACATTCTATCGTCTGATTGTCGACGACAACTGATCTGGCGTGATAGTGGTACTGCATATTGTCCAGCAAACATACAGGAAAGGGACCGATATCCGACATGTAGTGTCATGGTATGGGCTGGCATCCTGATCAATGGCCGTACGTCCCTCTATGTGCTTCCAACTGGGACTATGACTGGCCAACGATACATTAATGATGTTCTGCTACCTCATGTTCGCATGTTCCGTGGTGCTGTCGGTGATAGATTCATTTTCATGGACGACAACGCAACATGTCATCGAACAGTCGCTGTCCAGGAGTGTCTTGAGAGCGAGGATATTCAACGCCTCGTATGGCCAGCACGTTCTCCAGATCTGAATCCCACTGAAAATGTGTGGGATGCTTTGGGAAGGAGTCTTGCTGGTCTCCAATGCCCTCCAATAAACAAGGACACCCTCATCCGTGCACTGACAGAGGAATGGGATAAATTACCCCAACAGCTGCTTGATAATGTTGTGCAAAGCATGACACGACGTGTGGAATCTTGCATCGCCCTCCATGGTGGCCATATCCCGTATTGACATCTTACGCCGGAACGCCTGCGGACGGTAATTGCATTTTTTTCACGTTTACGTATTCTGCACAAAATGGCCTGTTTGTCCCTTGAACACGTTCCAAAGCCTTCTGGATTTGAGAGCACAATAAATTGTCTTTCTTGTAATGTCCTGGCATTCTGACATTATTTTATTTCACTTGGCATCCAACCACACTTACTTTTTATGCGCTATATAGCCGTTTATGATCCGTCCTTAGCAATTGTCCAGCAGTGTACTAGGCGACCAGCGCTCTGCATTTCCCTTACCCCCTTGTCACAGGGGGTGCATTTGAATTGGGCAAAACTTCAATTCAACTGGACTGAAAACCAATGGAGGTGTGTAATCTTCACAGATGAGTCCAAATTTGATTTGCAAACGGTTCTAGGTATGCTCTGATTTGGAGAGAATCAGAGGCACACTATAATCCCTCTATGACTCGTGAAAGGGATATTTATGGTGGTGGTAGCGTGCTGATTTGGGGTGTCATCACATTAAGTGGACTCACAGACCTATATGTGCTTCCAAGAGGAACTATGAATGATGGACGCTATATGCATTACGTTCCTGGACTCCTGTGTTCGTCCTAACAGATGTCATAGGATATACATTTTCTGTACAAGCCAATTGTGACGTACTACAGAGGTAAAGCACCTGTCAAGACGACAACTGCTGTGATACATTCCGTTCGTGTAGCTTAATTGGGAGAGCAACTTACTCCGGAGTCAGGGCGCGCGGATTTGATCATCGTCACGGACGAATATGTGTTTCTAAGCGATGGCCTCTGATCATTCGTCCGAACGGGGTCCGGGTTAAATCCCGGTGAGGCATGGATGTTGTGTTTGTCTTACGGCACTGGCTCTCTCCCTTCCCTGGAACCAGTGACCCTAAATTAGGGACGGGCGACTGCTTATAGCCCATTGAGTTGCTCACGGTGGTCGCTAAACCTTCAACCAAAAAAAAAAAAAAAAAAAAATAATGTGTTTTCACATTAGCGCACAAACGTAAAAATGGATCTACTGGCCATTGGGCACTTCGAAAAATGTGTTATGTTTGTTCCACATAGCGTCTAGAATTAACGAAAATTTGTTCTTCGCTTAAGAAAAAAAAATTAAGAGGGAGACGATGTGACGTACCATAGAGATAAAGCATCTGTCAAGACGACAGATCTGTAGCGGCACATTCCGTCCGTGTAGCATAGTTGGGAGAGCAACTTACTCCGGAGTCAGGGTGTGCGGTTCCGATCCTCGTCACGTACAAATTTGCTTTTTCACATTGTCCTCCGAACGTAAAAATGGATCTACTTGCCGTTGGGTACTTCGAAAAATGTCTTATGTTTGTTCCACATAGCGTCTAGAATTAATGAAAATTCGCTCTTCGCTTAAAAAAGAATTAGAGGATGTGAAGTACTATAGAGGTAAAGCACGTGTCAAGGCGACATATCTGCAGCGACACGTTCCGTAGGTGTAGCATAGTTAGGAGGGCAACTTACTCCGGAGTGAGAAGGCTGGATTCAATCCTCCGTCACGGACAAATTCGTGTTTTCACACAATAACGATTGTCCCCACACTGTAAGAAAGGCTCCCGAAGTTCACGAGCCACTTTCTGTGATTCCAATCGTAAATTAACGATCCTGTTCCCACTAAAGGGGCTCTGACGACCGCCAATAGCGGTATAACTATACCATCGGGATTAGAGGAAATGCTATCCCACACTCACCAACCCGCTTGGCCAGCGTGGTGAGTTATGGCCAAACCCCTCCAAAATGACTCCACAACTTAAATCTTGGCCCTCAGTCTCCGGCAGCTGGAATTTACCTGGCCAAGGCAGCGGCCAGTGCGACATGAAGGCAGAGGGTGCTAAGAATCCCCGGAGGACCGGACTAGGCTGCCATCTGACGCTGACCTTGGCTACGTACAATGGACGCTCCCTATCTTCTGATTCAAGGCTTCTTGAATTGGAAGAGGAACTACAAAGGATCAAGTGGGACATCGTGGGGCTAAGTGAGGTAAGGAGAAAAGGAGAAGATCTCATTGAACTGAAAAGTGGACATCTCTTCTACTATCGTGGGACAGATACTCGCAGAACTAGTGGTGTTGCATTTATAATAAACAAGAAACTGAAGGATAAAGTTGTAGAAGTTGAAAGTTCCTCTGACAGAGCTGCACGACTCGTTATCCAACTCTCGAGAAGATACCAGACTCAGATTATTCAAACTTATGCACCCACCACAAGTCATGCTGAAGAAGAAATTGAAGAATTTTATGAGGAAATTCGTGATCTAAATAATAAAGGTAAGCAGCACTTTAAGATAATTATGGGAGATTTCAATGCAAAAATAGGGCAACGGCAACAGAATGAAACTTCAGTAGGTAAATTCGGTCACGGCAACAGAAACCAGCGTGGAAATACTCTCGTAGAGTTTGCAGAGGCAGAAGGGTTTTTCATCTTGAACTCCTTCTTCAAGAAAAAGCCACACAGGAAATGGACATGGAGACATCCAAATGGGACGACAAGTGAAATTGATTTTATTATGTGTAACAAAAAATTCGTCATTGAAGACTGCAGTGTGCTAAACAAGTTCAACACAGTCAGTGACCATAGATTGGTGAGATGTAAGATGCACCTCAACACTAAACTTGAACGTGGCAAGCTCATAAGACAAACAAAATCTATTGACATAACCAACCTTAAAAAACACCATAATACCTTCAAGTTAGAACTGAAGAACAGATTCTCTGCTTTAGAAGGCCTAACATCGGAAGAAGTGGATATTTCTGAAGTTAACAGAAAAGTAACCAAAGCTCTTATGGAAACAGCAACAAAATTAGCTGGGTCTAAGAACAAATTGCATGTGAGCAAATTATCAGGAAAAACGAAAATGTTGATGCAAAAAAGAAGAGAGATGAGGACAACTAAAGAAGATGTGACTTCCAAAGTGGAATATATAGAGCTATGCAAGACAGTACGAAAAAGTATCACTGAAGACGTAAGGAAATTCAACTGTGAACTAGTAAGGAAAGCAATTGAAAACTACCAAAGCCTAAAGATAGCAAAGGGACATCTCAGTAAGGGGGAAAAACAGATTATGGCACTGAGAAAAGAAGATGGTTCTGTAACAAGAAATAGAGGCGAAATTTTGACAAGAGTGAAAGATTTCTACTCCAAATTATATGAAAGGGATGATACATGTACTCCAGACATCATGAAAGGTACCAGTACCAGAGTTCTTCCAGTCCTTCCAGCAGAAGTTGCACATGCAATCAAGAACATGAAGCGGCGAAAAGCTCCAGGAGAAGATGGAATTACTGTAGACATCATACAAGAAGCAAGTGGAGAAATCGAAACAGTACTCGTCCAAATTTTCACTTGATGCTTTAATGAAGGGAAAATTCCTGAGGATTGGAACAACGCTACAATGATCTTGCTACATAAAAAAGGTGACATTGAGGATCTCAGGAACTACAGACCTATCAGCCTCCTATCAGTGGTTTATAAAATCTTCACTAAAGTTCTTTCACACCGCTTGAAGGTGACACTGGACATGGCTCAACCGAGAGAACAAGCTGGATTCAGAAGTGGCTACAGCACAATAGATCATATCCACGTACTGAGAGAACTAATTGAAAGAGCGAGGGAATATGAGCTTCCATTGTGCATGGCTTTTATCGATTATGAAAAAGCCTTTGATTCGGTGAAACCATCAGCAGTTGCAATGGCTCTGAAATCCTGTGGTATTGAAGATGCATACATTAATATTATTAATAACATCTATGAAAATGCAAGTGCAAAGATTCGGCTGTTTGAGAATACAACACACATAAAAATTGGAAAAGGAGTGAGACAAGGTGACACCATATCTCCGAAGCTCTTTAATGCCACATTGGAAAATGTCTTTCAATCACTGAACTGGGAAAACAAAGGGATAAAGATTAATGGAGATTATCTAACCCACCTTCGTTTTGCTGATGACATAGTCATTTTTGCAACTACCCCATCAGAGCTACAGAGTATGATCCAGGAACTTGCTGACAAGAGTAAAGAAGTGGGATTAAAAATGAACTTTCAGAAGACAAAAGTGATGTACAATGCTTTTACAAGAAATGAAGATTTATCGATTGATGGAGAAAAGCTGGAGATAACAGACACGTACGTTTATCTTGGACAGCAGATATCAAGTGAGGGTCACATTGGTGAAGAAATTAATCGGCGTACAAAACTTGCCTGGAGAGCTTTAGGAAGAAACAGCATAATTTTCAAGAGCAATATGCCATTATGTCTTAAAAGAAAAGTGTTTGATCAATGCATCCTTCCAGTGCTTACGTATGGTGCAGAGACGTGGACCTTAACTAAAAGAGACATACAAAGGCTGCAGACAACTCAAAGCAGCATGGAGAGGTGCATGCTTGGTGTAACCAGGAGAGATAAGAAGAGGAACACGTGAATCCGAAAAATGACAAGAGTGGAAGACATCATGATCAGAGTTAAATCCCTGAAATGGCAATGGGCTGGACATACTGCCAGAAGAACAGACCATCGATGGACAGCCGAAATTTTAGATTGGATTCCAAGGGACAGGAAAAGACCCAGAAGAAGACCACATGGAAGATGGGTGGATGAAATTCGAAAGTATGCGGGAGTGGCATGGAGGAGACTGGCACAAGACAGGCCGTTGTGGAGGAAACTTGGGGAGACCTTCGTCCAGCAGTGGATTGATAACGGTTGAAAATGATGATGATGATGATTTCTGATATAACTTTTTCCGTGAAACGACGGAAAGAAACCTGAATTTCACGGATTTTTTTAACTCCAGGAAAATTTTGAATTTTCAAAAACCATTCCTCTGTTCTTTTGGTATATTAATGAAAAAACTGGTTTATCACTTTTTTCTCTATCCACATGATAAAAGATTTTGTTTAATTAATTGTTGCTGTTTTTTTATTGGAGGTTTAAGAATTACCGTGAGCAACTCAGTGGGCTACCAGCAGTCGCCCGTCCCTAATTTAGGGCAACAGACTCCAGGGAAGGGAAAGAGCCAGTGGCGTAAGGCAAACACAACATCCATGCCTCACCGGGACGAATAATTCACCCATGACTTACGGACGAATGATCAGAAGCCATCGCTTAGACCACTGCGCCACCGGGGCGGCATTGTTTAATTTCCACAGTCTATAGTCTATCAAAGAATCTGATTTTAAAGTTATATAGGGAAATCGGATATTGTGGATAGCATATCGTATGAATTTTGGTTATTGTAGCACATGATATTTCTTCTCCTCTCCCCCCATTTTGTGCACCAGTTATTGTATATTGTGTTAATGTAAGAAACCGGGTACTTAAATTATTGTATAGGTGATTTGTACGATGTCTATGTATCAATCTGTGGAGTTCTTAAGGCAAAATCTGTTGTAGTTATTAAGAATGAATTTTATATTTAGCATTTTTTGTGAAATAGTACTATAAAACGATACATTTTACCTTTTCTTAAAGATTATTGAAAGTTATTGTCAGTTGTAAAAGAGATCTCAAGCTCTAAAGCATTCAGTTGCTTCGAAAAATCACTACAAAAGAAAAAAAAACCTAATTTGTGATAAGTCCTCCAAACAGAAAAAAAAAATCATTACAAACGTATTAAAAAAATAATAAGCTCCAACAGAAAATAAATTACTATATCACTCGCATTAATTAGAAAAAAAAATGCCTCATCGCGCAATTAGTTTTATCTTGAACGTGAATGCGATTCCGAAGACATTCTGGCTCAGTGGTTAAGGTGGGCGATTTCTAAGCCGAACGACCTCAGTTCAATCTCAGCTACCGGCGGAAACGGATTCTCTGGCGTAAGGGTAGTTTTCGATTTTGTGAAATTTCTGTGTAGATACAGAAAAACTTCAAATGGGCTTTTCTGAAATAAACGGAATTTCTGACTACAGAAAATCTGTGAAAATATGGAAATTAAGAAACTCTTTCAAAAACGGAAATTTCGTTAAAAGGCGGACATTTAGCGGCGACTTTGCTGGGCGTTATTTTCAGAAATTTTTCGTGAATTCACACCATTTATTTTTTGCAGTACACTCAGCGAGGTTGGTAGAACAGTATTTTAAAAAAATCAGTCCGTATGGATTGATCATCCAGGTTTCTAAACTTTACTTCAATCGAGCCTACCTGGAATGCATTAGTTGCTGCCCTCAACCTCGTCTAAGACCTGGAGGTGCTTAGACAAAGTTTGCACAAGCAATGGTCGTTGCTACCTACTGAACTTCTAACCACCATCATCAGCAGAATGAAACATCGCTATGAAGCCTATGAAGTAAGGAGGTGACCACAGTCCCTGTTGTGGTACTTTGATCATTTCTTTTTAACACTTTAATTTTTACCTCGTTCTGTGTGTGGTCATTTTTGTCGGAATGAAGTGTTTCTTACGAAATGTTTTAAGGTCTTCCCCTAACGTATGATATGATATAGATTTTCTCCAAATTTTATGGCATTTCATCATGTACTTTTTGAGTTATCGTGATTTTTCTTAGGATTTGTTTCCTTAATTTACGAAAACCAGTGGAGTTGGTTTAGAGCAGGTGGTGCTCACATACACGAAATTATGCAGCAGAAATAATGGAAAAAGAGAACGAAATGAAGCAAAAAATTATGAACTGTGAACAAATAAAATAAAATCAGATCAGAACAATTGAATACCCTAGCAAGAAAGAGCAATAAAACTCGAAAGCGATAAAATCAGTAACAGAAAAAATATAATAAATGGTACAAAAAACGCGTCTGTGTAACGGTTCTAAAAAGGTATTACAATTTGAAAGCAATCCATTTAAAAACCAAGGTTAAGTTCTGCTTTGTGTTATCTCATTCTGCACTGCGATGATTACAACAGTTTCATTTCTTTAACTTCCTTTACAGTTAAAAAAGAGTGAACTCACTTCTTCTAATTAAAGTGTTAATGCTTTAACTGTCGCTTTTCTTTCAGTACTGAATATGATAATAAACTAAAAGTAAAATTTTACATTTACCTCTTACGTTCATCAGTGAAATTCATTTTTATTGACATTAAAAAATAATAATTATAAAAATAATATCTAATAGAATTTGAAAGAAGTTAATTGCATGTGTTTAGAATCAAATTAATCAAGCAATCTTTTATATGCATGTGATATAAGAAAAAAGCGCTGCAAATCATTAAATCAATGCCCAAAAAAATGTTTTACAAGCTTTTATGACGCATAATTTCTTTTTTTTCCCCGAAGCATACGATACTTTACATTTTTGTGGCGTAACAAAGCTTCAGGGGAGCAGGTTTGCCGTGATGAAAATCTTTCACTATTCTGCCTAACGAGAATCTGGAATTTTAGCTTCTTGTTTCAACTTCTTGTTCATCAGGACTGATTCCATTTTATATTTCATGAAAATTTCACGTAAAGAAATTATCATATTAAAAGTACTAGCTCATAGCCTATGCCATTCACCGACGAAAAAGCTGTGCCTGAAAATTTTATAACACGAATCGTAAAGTGCATATACAATGAAATATTATAATAAACGGCTGAATTATTAATGGGAAGTCTATAAGATAGGTCACGAACAATAAAATTTGTAATCGGATTTGTGTCTCATCACGAAACTTTAAACCTCCGTTGCAACTTGGAGAACACAAGACGTCATGTCACAAGCATGAGATAGATTCAGATTTTTAAAGATGAAAAGAAATCTAGGAAGGATGCTTGCCAAACGCAAGGTATGAAATTAATATTTTAAGGCGAAATATAATAAATGGATTAACGCTTAACCCAAACGTTTCATTTCATCTCATGGGGAAGATCTTTCACAAGATTCCTTTTTATGAAATGAAATAACGCTGATTCCTCTTTATGGAATTACTTTGAAATTTTATTCCTTTTTCTGAAATTACTCTGCAATGAGAAGAAAACAAAGCAAAACACGAAATAACACCTACGTAACAGAACAAACGCCGCAGACAGCTGTTCGAACACGTGCGTGTAGCCACAAATGAAGTCGTTTGTCTTACTAACTTTATTTTATTATTTTCCGGTATTTGTCCTTGGTTTTACTTATTGTGCGATAGCAGCGAACTTAGTTCCGATTTCAGCCACCGAATAAAAGCAGATGGCGCTGCAAGCAGTGATGGCGTCAGGGCGTTAGGGACAGACGTAGACTGCCGTATAGATTTAATACACTGCTGGCCACGCAAAATGCAACACCAAGAAGGACACGAGATAGCAAAGCCAGATTTACTGGACACATAACAACTGATACAAAGATGAAACGATTTAGCTTACAGGCCCCGTGCGACTTGCGGAACACGCAGACAACAATAGTTCGCGTGGCCTCCATGGCTGGCAATAACGGCCGCTACACGCCGCGGCATCCAACGAAAGAGGCTTTGGATGTGGGCTTGGGGTATGTCGGTCCAGGCTGCTTCCACACGTTGCCACAGTTCATCAGGCGTAGCCGCGGGTGGTGCTTGCCGGGCCACTCGGTTGCCGATCAGCGACCAGACGAGTTCGATGGGCGACATATCGGGAGAGCCGGCGCGCCACGGCAGCAGTGACACCTGGTGAGCCGTGAAAAAATGTTGCACGATGCGTGCCACGTGCGGGCGCGCATTGTCCTAATGAAACGTGGCCGATGGCAGGTCCTGTAGGTAAGGGAGTATTACAGGCTCCAAAACGTCGGAGATGTAGCGGTGGCTGTTGAGTGTACCGGCGATGCGTACAAGAGTTGTGCGGGTGTTATATCCAATTGCGCCCCAAACCATAACGCCAGGCGACGGACCGGTATGGCGATGCATAATGAAGGCGTCATACACTCTCTCGCCGCGGTGCCGCCACACGCGGATTCGACCATCGTGGTGTTGCAGGCAGAAGCGGTATTCGTCGGAGAAGACAATGTCGTTCCAATCCGTAGTCCAGGTACGACGTTTAACAGCCCACTGCCGCCGCACTCACCATTGGTGTAACGTCAATGGTAATCGGAGCAATGGGCGCCGTGCGACAAGTCCCCGCTTCTGCAGACAACGTCGAACGATACGTGCTGACACAGGTTGTTGCGCAACACACCCTAATTTCTGCGCTAACGTTCGTGATGTGGTGGTGCGAGCCGTCAATGCCCGCCGCATAACATGCCGGTCCCCTCGTTCGGTGGTATGCCGTGGGTGCGGCAATCGCTCGCGTCGGTCCGTCCGTCGCTCCTGCACCCACCGAATCCATACTCGTCTTACTGTGGCTGGATGTCGTTCCACACGGGCGCCGATGTCTCGGTACGATAAACCGCTGTCGCGGTAAGCCACTTTTCGTGCTGTGTCGTACTCTGAAACGTGCTAAAATGACTGCCGTATTATGCGACGAGGCATCAGGAAGCTTCCCACGCACAGGTCCGGCAGCACAACACACTTCCACTACTTACACCTCGCCTTCTGTACACCCTTCTTGTAGTGCTTCTCGGTGGCGTGCCGAGCGCACATGATTTGCATATGACCTACAATGCTAATCGTTTGCATGTCCTCTCGCGGGCGACGCATGCTGCGAATTTCAGGACAATCGGATGCTTCCTTCTTGGTGTTGCATTTTGGGTGGCCAGCAGTGTATTTCGCAGGCACCAAACTTTTTAGCTTTTGCACCAAGGAATCCATCCCCCTTTTTCCTCTGACGGGAACGGGTTTCAATCCGAGATCGTTTGGCTTGGCTCATCAGAAACCACGCTTCCTACCGCTGAACCAGAAAGACACAGAAAACGCAGTCACGTCAAGGTAGAACTCTAATCGCACGACGGTAAAATGATTTTTGTCATTCATTCGAGTTAATTAGTCATATTAATTTATGTTGGAGTTTATTATATTTTGAATAGGTTTGTAATAATTTATATTTTTCTGTAGGAGGGCTTGTTACAAATTAAGTATTATTTTCAGCGTGATTTTTCGAAGCAACAGAATACTTTGGAACTCGAGATCTTTTTAAGCTGACAGTGACTTTAAATTATTTTCAAAGAAAGGTGAAATGTTCCGCTTTATTTTATTATTTAAGAAAACCCCTAAATATAAAATTAAAGTGCCCAGTTTCTTAAGGTAACACAATATACAATAGGTGGAGTACAAAATGAAGGAGACGGGAAGAAGTATTCGGTGCCACATTAACCAAAATTTCATGCGATATGCTATCCACAATATCCGATCTCGATACAAAACTTCAAAATCAGATTCTTCGACAGAGAATTGAAATTTAACAGTTAATCAAACCTCAAGTACTCCTTCGAATCGTTCCTACTGCCGAAAATATTTCGTCGTATGAATACGGAAAAAGGGTGAACGGACTTTTTCCAGAGATAAATAGAGATAAAATATAACGCCGTCTTTACACGATTACATATTTTACTATTTAAAATTAAAAACCCTACTGTTTAAAAACTTTAATTACACAGTAAAATACACAAGATCTTTCAACACTACATTAGGGTCACCCTCAGGTGCTAGACTGAAAATTGCGTGAGTGGAGACAAATCTTTTATACAGTGTCTGGTTGGTGGTTAGTGACGCAGTCATGTCATGATGCATGCGTCTTGTGAGAATACATCACGCTCGGTAATAGACACAGTTATGTACATATAATGCATATTGTTATTATATGAATTTTCTACTTTCTTCTTGATGATTAGAATTGTTTTTCAAAAACAAATATCTCCACGATTGTATCCACTGTCCGACGGCTTAACGTGTCCATATCCAACGCACAGAGGATATTAAGTGGTTCGAGAGTTCGTACCTGCCTAGGATCGAACCTTGGACCTCTTGGTAGCAGTCCCGAACGTTTACCACTAGGCCATCCGGGGCCCATCGTGCACAAAAAGATAGGTGTGCACAATTTATAGTTGTCGCACGTGACGTTGATATCACGTGGTACTTCTTTATCGCTCCGAATATGTAAAACGGGGGTGTTCCTGATGCAAAGCTGATTCAGTGCATTTATTATTATTATTATTATTATTCAGATTTCGGTGAAAGTTAGGAACGACCTTGACACCGCTAAAATGTGACGTAGCTACGAAAGCCCATGTGCTCATGCGCAAGCTAAAATCGAACCTCAAAATAGAAAGGTTGAATCGCAAGTCTGTTGTGAGGAGGATTGGTAACTTTTAGTCTAGGATATCTACAGGCTACACCCCACCCCACCGTGTTATGCATCATTTTAAAGCTCCCATCAGTTGCAGGTAAATACCCCTTGGGGAAATCGAGTGGAAGCCCAATTTCTCTATGGCGCACCGTTTTCGAGATGTTTGAGAAAATCAACCAAATCGAGAGGAAGCCCAATTTTGCGACGACGAACCGTTTTCGAGATGTTTGAGAAAATCAACCAAATCGAGAGGAAGCCCAATTTCGCGACGACGCACCGTTTTCGAGATGTTTGAGAAAATCAACCAAATCGAGAGGAAGCCCAATTTCGCGACGACGCACCGTTTTCGAGATGTTTGAGAAAATCAACCAAATCGAGAGGAAGCCCAATTTGGCAACGACGCACCGTTTTCGAGATGTTTGAGAAAATCAACGAAATCGAGAGGAAGCCCAATTTCGCTACGACGCACCGTTTTCGAGATGTTTGAGAAAATCAACCAAATCGAGAGAAAGCCCAATTTCGCTACGACGCACCGTTTTCGAGATGTTTGAGAAAATCAACCAAATCGAGAGGAAGCCCAATTTCGCGACGACGCACCGTTTTCGAGATGTTTGAGAAAATCAACCAAATCGAGAGGAAGCCCAATTTCGCGACGACGCACCGTTTTCGAGATGTTTGAGAAAATCAACCAAATCGAGAGGAAGCCCAATTTCGCGACGACGCGCCGTTTTCGAGATGTTTGAGAAAATCAACCAAATCGAGAGGAAGCCCAATTTCGCAACGACGCACCGTTTTCGAGATGTTTGAGAAAATCAACGAAATCGAGAGGAAGCCCAATTTCGCTACGACGCACCGTTTTCGAGATGTTTGAGAAAATCAATCAAATCGAGAGGAAGCCCAATTTCGCTACGATACACCGTTTTCGAGATGTTTGAGAAAATCAACCTACGTACGTGGCTCATCGACTACTTCTGTTAGCCATTTTGTTGCATCGAAATTTTTTACTTGGAATTTTGCTTTACTACTGTCGGTAAAGATGTATAAGATCAAAATGCATTTTTGTAATGGCTTTTATAACATTTAGCATCTGGTTCTCGTAATTTACGCAGACTGCCATGAGATTATTGCTACGTTTATGTAAAACGTGAAAAAATAATGTTTGGCGATAGTTTAGTAAACTGTATTGTTGAGTAACAATGAAATTACCTACTATTACGTCACGATCAGATGTCGAAAAAAGTTTTGACAATAACGCACCATTACCCATTTTCGTTAGATCGAAATGGTTTATTTGGCATTTACTACTACTTTCGGGAAAATGCAGAGCATGAAAAAAAAAAAAAGGAAACGGAATTAGTGAACACGGAAAATTTACCACAATACTTAAGTTTCCTTTATTAAGAAACGAAACTCCTTCCGGAAATTCCTTTCAAAGTCGGCAACTAACCTGCGCCTTTGCTGCACGTTATTTTCAGGAGTTTTCATTGAATTCACACCGTTTATTTTTTGCAGTGTGCTTTCATCTTCTTGAATATTCTAACCCTAAGTCTTTTTTTTTTTTTTTTATGTTTCCTACTCTTTTCATAACTTTCTTCTTCCTCAATATTATTACCAAAAATTCAATTCTCTCTCTTGACTTCGTTGCAATACTTGTTCTCATTTTTTGCTTAAGTATACGCTTTTTCAAATGCAATTTTCCAACTTTCTTGTTTGTGTTCTACTTCGTTTTTCATCTCAAAAAAGATAAAAGATATATGAAATGGTTTATAGCGTGCTTGGATATTTTAAGAAAATTTGTGCTTGAAACTTTTAGTATTTTAGAATGTAAAACTGTTATTCCTAGCTGTTAATTTCTCAAGGGATGTAAATTTTTCTTTCTCTTCTAAAGTTCATGTTGTACACGACGTAAGTATGTACAAGACGATAACTTCTGGTTTTGCATTCAGATGGGGAGAGAAGACTTTAATTATGTTTCTGTTTTTACCCGAAGAACAAGGATTTCGTAATGGATCTTTTCCATTGGAAAAAACTTCAATATAAGGAGCGCTAGTTTTATTTTTGTCTGCAGCTAAAACGTTTTTAGTGTATGTTCTTCTTTTTAAGAATTACATCATTATTACAGCAGAATTTCTTCTTCCTCACGTAACTATGACCAACGTTATCGTGCATATTTTTTCTTTCCCTGAAGCACAGTTTTCCTTTTCGGTGTCGTAAATAAATTAATGTTCGCAACGATAACTTTCGGTGAGTGGAATTACAATTATTTTTTCTGTTTGCGGTATGTGCCCCAAGATGTAACAAATACCTTCCCATTTTTCTGAAGCGCAGTTTTCTCGCTATATGGCATAAGTGCGCACTCCAGTTGTCATAATATCCCAGAACTTTGTTTTTTTACTTCTTTGAGACAAGTCAAGATTTTCCGCATATTTGATTTTCTTTTTCAATTTATTTTCTTGGTGTATGGAATTCTCACTGCGTAACTGTACCTTGTGTTTATCGCGGAATCTCTGTTACTAGAAGCTGATTTTATAAACTTAAATCTGACCATTGTTCCTAGAAGCTTAATTTATAAACTTAGTGCATACCTTTTACCTGACGTTCCTTAAGTGTATGATGCACTTGTCACTATGTCTGTTTTCTTGAAAGAAAACTGAAAAATTATTTTTAGACCTAATGGTGGTAAACACGAGATAGAATCTCTGGTACAGAATTTTGGTGCTAAACTGACCAAAACATTTTTTGATCAATCAGATTTTCAAGAGTTGGTGATTCTGTTGCTTATTATAGCAGAATTTTTTTCCATCGGAGTCGCAGTAATGCACATTTTTTGCTGAAGAGAAGTGGGTGTTATTGCACAGTTCTGGTTATGATCTCTTCTCCGAAGTTCCACATGTTATTGAGTCACAGGGGTACACTCTAAATTTAAGGATTTTATTGTCTTTTTCCTTTTTTTTCTTCCTGTCCTTTCTTTCTTTTATTTCAAAAGCCATACATTTGCACCTGCGTTACCAGTAGTGTGCAGGTATTTCTTGAGAGCAAAATAAAATACATTTTAGAGAGAAGTCGTGAATCCTTTCATTCACTCAGTCCTTCATTCCGAGAATCTCTTGAAAATCGAGGTATTAAATATGTTCATATTTTCATATAAAATTCCGTCGCGCATTTCTGTCTTAAAACGTGTCAAGATCCTACATAACAAAACAGCCTCCTTACACAGAGTGCGTGCTAGCATGCCATATATGGTACGAAAAACAGCAAAATAAACTTGAAGCAACACAGCGCATACACCATCTCGATCAAAGCTACTAAAAATGAGTAATGCTTCTGATAACATTACTTTTCAAGCTTTCTTTTTGCGTTTCGTTTCTCATTAGCCTCTTTTAGCCACTTACTAATATAGAAAGTGATGACAAGAAATAATTCTTAAAATGTATTCTAATTTTGCAATAAAAGCTTGATCATTCTTTCGTAACAGTGGAACTTCAAAAAGAAAAAGAAATTGTAAGACTTACGGATGCTTCATTTGTTTCATACATCTGGTTTTGGATACTTTGTTGCAAGGCGTTGTTCTGATCTCAAAGACTGTTAGGGCAAATACTTAAACCACACAGATTTAACAACATCCAGAAATAGATCGACTACGAGGATACTCTCGGCACAGCACAAAGCAATTTAACAAATAGATAAATGGCACAAATATTCATGATTATTACTTTGCATTATAAACGGTAGCTATGAGGCATTTGATTGTTCCTTTTGACCGACATTTAGTTCGGCTATCAGCTTTTACGCCTGATTCTGAGTCCCGTTATAGTAATTAATAATTCAAATCAATTTGGCATGCAATACCTCAGTATATACTCATGGACACAGTTCTTCGTATATTATCCACTGTAAACGCGAAACATAAACAAATGGGTTGTACTTACAGTTTCTTGTGGTTGTTTTTTAATATTCCGGTATTTTTTTTATTTTACAAGGAGAACACACACTAGCATGACGAAATAATGATTTTCTCTGCTGCAATCATGCTGAGGGGTTTCTAAGCTGGGGACGTTTTTCTTCCCGCACTCATACACACAAACTTTGCTTTCCCTTTAAGGCCTTGTCTGCCGCAGTGTGGTGGTGGTGATGAAAGGGGTTGAGTAGCCGTTCGTCAGTTTCCTTCAGCTCGCTCCTCTTTTTGGGTCAGAGTGAATGACAGACGCTGCTGGACACCGCTCCTGGTTCGGTTTGGAAAGGATCCTCTAGCGCGTAAGTACTTTTTCGGTCTTCTTCCTTTCAGGTTTACCTTGCGTTTAGGTAGGATAGTCCACGCACCTGTCCTTCTTGCTGTTGTCCTACCTTACTGAAGATTATGACGTCTTGCTATTGCTGGTACTTTTACAGGCAGTATGTCTCACCACCTACCCCTTTTTGAGTTGCTTCGTCGCCTATATAAATGTAAGGAAATCGCTGTTCACGCAGAGAATGGTTGCTCATCTTCCATAGGTCCTCATATGCAGATTCCCTACCAGTGACTGACGTTTTTTCTTCTTAGTTCTCTGACCTCCGTCACGTGCCGTGTTTTTGCGTCGGACCACACAGCGAGCACTGGTACTCGGCATTTCATGTAAAAAGAGAACACATTTATGATTATTTGCTAACTTTTGCTCCCTTTTTCATTAAATCCCTATAAGTGGCTCATAATGCCTCGATTAGCGTCGCACTAGCTCTCAACCAAATGGTGTAGTCTAGCAGCCACGTACGACCCGGAATTACGGCAATGTATGACCTAAGCGCATTAGCAGATCCCACCACACAAACAACGCAAGATGCCTTCTTATTTCTAATTTTTTTTCTATGAACAAAACTTATTCTGCTCTTTACATTTTCAACCCAGAGAGAGCCTCACAATTAATTAATTCTTAATTAATTCGATTCGACCACAACGCTTATCTATCTATTTAGATATCTATACGTATATCAGGGTGAATCGAAAGTACCGAAATGCTTTTGACCGAATCGCTGTCTGTAAAGAAAAGTTGTCCCTAGTATAGCTAAAGATACTGTAAAAAAATTAAATCAAACAATATTTTCCGTTCGTGCATGACGATCAAAAGTATAGAAATTCCACAAATTTAGACATTTCTACAGATTCGTTCAAAGGTTCAAAGCTTCAAATCCTCCCTCACTTGCAGCTGCATCCCTTCGACCTTGATGTTCACGAACACTACTGACACACGTGTCGACCTTGACAGACCCGCCGTTTCTTTTGCCAGTCAGAGCTAGCTTGCAGCCAGTTCGGATCAGAGTTTGAATTCAGTCGAGTAGCTCTACTTGAGTACAGTAAGTGTTTATCTTTATCTTGTGATATCAGAGTTTAATTGTGTGGTTTACAATTATGGAAGCAGCACATAAACATATAACAAGACAAACATTTATTTGCCTTTTATTTGGCTATACAAGGGATTTTGTTCCCTATAAACTGCTGACTCAGGAGGATGTAATACGGGGATGTTTTGAAGAGATATAAACTGGCATTGCAATGTAACAATAATACATTTAACTTTTCATCTGATGTGGTGGCAGTAGCAAACAAAATAAAATCTGTATTTCATAAAGCATGCATCCCTTCAGTATCTGAGTACAGAATAGAGCAGCTTATTAAGGCCTGCCATGATAATTATTACAAACTGAAGAAGTTGTGACGTACCTGCCAGCAGGACGCACACGACATAAAGGCAGATAGCAACAATAACGAACGTCCGCGTAGCTCAATTGGTAGAGCGACTTATTCCGGAATGAGGGAATCCGGGTTCGAGCCCCGGCCTGGACAAAAATGACGGAGAAATTTACTTCGTTATAATGGCGCCCGAACTTTCCGGATGACCCGGCCGTTCAAGATCTCGCAATGGTGTGGTGTTATTTCCACACCGCGAGATAAGAAAAATAAGAGAATCCCTTCTCCAGCGCTTCGAAAAATAAATGTGTGTGACGTTGCATTCCACACACCAGATTGACTGGGAGTTCTCAAGTGCACGTTCTATAGCGGATGGCTGTCTGCAACGATTCATGGTCACGGCTGACCCGTGGGCCATGCCCCCGGCCCTCTTTTGGGGGGGGGGATGTGACGTACCTGACAGCAGGACGCACACGACATAAAGGCAGATAGCAGTCAGAACGAACGTCCGCGTAGCTCAATTGGCAGAGTGACTTATTCCGTAATGAGGGGACCCGGGTTCGAGCCCCGGCGTGGATAAAAATGACGGAGAAATTTACTTCGTTATAAAGTGTTATATCCGGGACATAAACAAACCAAACTTTCAAAACAGGCTTTGCAGTTTTAGAAGATAATCTAAGGGGCGTTTTGATATCGCTACATGCAAGTGTTTTATGATGCTTGATTGCACTTGTAATAAAAAAAATGTGACTCTTGTTTTTTGCCCAATATCAATCACATGCACCCATAAGAAATCGAAAAAGTCCCCTCGATTGAACTGAAGTTCCTATATTTCCAAAGATAGCATAGGATAGGAAGGATTCGACCAGTTGATATACGGGAAACCCAAAAAGAGGAAACAAATAAAAGAATGTATACTTCACTACAGTGGTCGCAAAAATTGTGAACACTTTTTGAAATTTTCATGTTTTGCAACTTTGCAGGCTTATAAGAAATGTTATTTTGCACCAAATGCAAATGTTTATATGCCAGTTTAACTAAAATTTAATGCTGAATTCAATACAAAAAACAGAATGCAAATATATGCAGTACAAAAAGTCATGCAGGGAATTCTGCAATCATGTTGAATGCACTGTAATGCACTTACGATTTCAATGTACTATCAGTATTTTGTATGGTAGATTTTATTCTTTAAAATCGCATCACAGCGACGTCTCACTGAGCCAACAAGTGCTACGTAGTGCGAGGAAGCAATTATAGCCTCAATTAATTGCTTTTTATTTGATGGACTCCTCATTCATACAAGAATTTTCAAAGGGTGACACAAATTTTCTATAGAGTTCAGGCCAGAGCTACTTCCAGGCCAGAGCTACTTCCAGGCCAGCTCAACAGTAGAACGGACTTTGTTGTGAACCACTGTTTGCATATTTTTGCTATGTGGCAGGGAGATGAATCTTGCTGAAAAAGAAATGGTGCATTGTTGAGAAAGAGATCCCTGATGGAAGATAGCAGTTTGGGTTCCAGGATAGCGTCAATGAATTTTCTTGCGTTCAGTGTGCCGTCGATTACATGAAGGCGTCCAACACCATTTGCTGCCATACATGCCAAAATCATATCGCTTGTTAGGTGGTTTACAGTGGCCTCCATGCAGTCCGTATGTAGCTCTTTTCCAACTCAACGTCCCCCGTATTTTCGGCCATCACTACCAAATAAGGATATCTTACTTTCGTCATTCCAAAAAATGTGCTTCCACTGATCGTCTGTCCATCCAATGTGTTCTTTTGCCCACTATAGTCGTTTCTTGCGTTGCTGCAGATTCAGATATGGCTTTTTTCTCGGAATCCTATTCCTACTTCTTAGTCTCATACCTGTTAGTCTGCTCCTTATCGTTCTTGAACTGACAGAAACACTGGTTGAACACAATTCAGCTCTGATAGCATCAGACGAAATCAGCAGCTTTTGGTTTTTTTTTCTTCTGTCATCAGCAGCTTTTGGGCATTTTTTTCGGCCTTTTTCTATTTTGTTTTTCAGTTACTTTGTTTCCTGATAACGTAAACATCACTTTCATACACCAGATGTTGTCACTGACCCACCTACTTGCCTTGAAATTTCGGCATAAGAAAAACCCGATTCACGTAGTGAAACAATCCTGGTCCTTTTCGTGGGTGACCAATCAACTCTTTTCTTTGGTGCCAATACTGTACCTATCATCTACACGCTAAATTTAAAGAAATACTAAAAATATTCACACAATCTACAGTTACGCTTCACTTACACCGCTAACAGTCTTTCTTCCACAGAACAAACAGCAAAACTGACTTTCCTCAACTTCACACAAGATGTATTGCAGCTACTGCCATTTGATTGGTTCCCAGATCAAGGACTGTAATTGGCCAGTAGGGTTTGCACTTACAATCCGCTTCTTAACTGAATCACACTTGTGTTTCTTTTTGAGACCTTTGTAAGCATAACTTTTTCTGTACTGTATATATTTGCATTCTGTTTTTCGTATTGAATTCATCGTTAAATTTCCTTTAAATTGGCATATAAACATTTGCATTTGGTACAATATAATATTTCCTATAAGCCTGAAAAATTTGCAAAACATGAAAATTTCAAAAAATATCCACAATTTTTGTCACCACTGTCTATGTCAATCGCTACCACTTCTAACTCTGAGTTTCCTTCTAGTGGAAACTCAAAGTTCAAGTGGCATCAAGTAAGGTTTGTGATTCTCAGCCCAGAGACGGACACATCCGTGCAACATTGCTATCAAGATCTATCATTCCTGAATTCTCACATAAGACTGCCTTCAAAGTGATTCCCAAAAAACAAAAGGAATGGGAGAAGTAAAGTTGAAACTGAAAAATTGTCTAAATTTCTAGAATTCCTGTAATTTTGATAATGCGCGAATGGAAAATATTGTCTTAGTTCAAAAAACTTTTTACGTTAGCTATTTTAGCTACACTGGAGGCAACTTTTCCGCACTATAGCGACTCGGTTGTAATTTATTTGGTACTTAGAAAAGATCAACAAAACTGCATACGTTTTGGAAATTTCTATAATTTCGATCGTCATGCGCGAACGAAATATATTGTCAGATTAAAAAAAAATCACATTATCTTTAGCTATACCAGAGGCAATTTTTCTGCACTACAGCTATTCGATCAAAAATCCCGTATTTCGACCAGTATAAAAAAAATGAAAGAAGGCACGTGCCGTGAGCTGGCTTGGAGTATATATTAGATAAACTGTAGGCAATCTAAAAACATATCCCTCGCTGCTGTCATGGATAAAAGGAGCGATTTATCACATTTTCAAAAAGGGATGATTATTGGTTTTCGGCCAAGCGTGGCAGTATTTCTGAAACAGCGCAGTTTGTGAACTGTTCGCTTGCTGCTGTGGTTAAAGTGAATCGTGATTGGAGAAATCGCACCATTGCGAATGAGCGACGTGGAAACTGCCGAGCACCACGCGTCATTGATGTGAGAGGTGAACGTCGGCTTCGATGGAGTGTGAGGGCCGATCAATACGCTACAGTGGAGCAACTCACTGGCCGAATGAACCAGGGGGCTACCGGAAGTGCGTCTAACCGACAGTTCAGCGAACCCTGCTGCGTATCGGACTCCGATGCAGACGTGTCACACAGTCACAGAACCTAAGCTAACGAAGGTACATCGGCAGCTTACATTCGCATGGCAGTATCGGAATCGGACCTCCGCTGATTGGCAATAGATAGTCTTCTCCGATGAGTTACGTTTTCTGCTTCATCGAACGGATGGACGTTGGCATATAAGGCAAGAAACATCAGCGAACAAAGATTCTTCAACCACTGCTGGCAGAACGCAAGCTGGTGGGGTCGTTATGGTCTGGGGAATATTTTGATGGCATTATATAGGCCCACTCACCTGTGGAAGGCACTATGGACCGAATTCGTTATGAATCCATCCTTGTAGATCACGTACACCCATACATACTGATTGTCTTCCCTGGGGCGGATGGAATCATCCAGAACGACAAAGAGAACATCTCACACAGCTGGAAATGTCCGAGAGTGGTTGGTGGAGAATTAGGGGGTCAGGGAAGTACTTCAAAGTACTTCCCTGACCCCCTAATTCCCCAGACTTAAAACCAATTGAGCATCTGTGTGACCACCTTTATCGAGTTGTTCGCTCTATGGATCCTCCACACGCACGCTCCAGCAGCTGTAAGATTCACTGCAGTCAGCATGGCTCCACATACCTATGAACACTTTCCAGCACCTTAATGAGTCACTCCCAGCCCGTCTAGCTGCTGTCCGCGCTGCGCACGGCGGTTGCTCTGGATATTAGCTGGTGGTCACAATAATGTGACTCTACCGTGAATATACATAATTATAGCTCCTGTGAGAAAGCTAAAGCTAGTAGAATGTTGACGCTAACGTAGCTATGCTACTGAGAAAATTTCAGAAGTGAGCTGTCACGAACGGCGACCGCCAACGTCGTCGAGATATCTGAACTTAAAATCCTTGTATTGGTGTTTAACAATGAATATATGGCTGGCTGTTTTATGTTTTGAAGGAGAGCGATTGTGATACTGGTAACAAAGTGATGAAACATTACTGACTGCAGACCAGCGAGGCAGCCGACGACGATTCGGGTAAGATAAAGCCTATTGTATAAGACAGAGAGGGACAAATACGCAGCAGCAATTCATGCGAGAGATTTGGCTGCACAGAAACGAGCCAAAGTAGGGGATTTGGGGAACATCATCGATAGAAGGCCGACTACTCAGATAGTGTGCGGTACAAAGTGAAGAGAAGGACACTCCCCATAGTCTGCCTTTCTTAAGCAGAAGGAAACAAAGCAGAGAAGGATTACCGTCCCATATGCACAACAGCCAAAAGTAGACAGGAATAGTTCAGCCGAAACCACTTCGCTGAACTAAGCTATTAAAGTATACTTAGACCCTGTATATTTTTTGTAGCTGTCAGTTCAAGCTGTCTTGCATAATTTTTTCGAAACCAGATCTAAGAGTAAAGGTGAACCAGGAGATTTCTCAGAAATCGAAAGAGCCAAACTGGTTTCCTGCTGAAAGCAGGACAAGGCTGCACCCGAGAGAAATGATTCGTGGACAAGTATTAAGTAGAATCTAATATTGTATTTGTAAGTAAAAAAAAAAAAGAAAAAGAAAAAGGATGCGCCTCCATGCTTGAAAGTGAATCAGAGGTCGACATCATATTTCTTGATCTTTACCAACAAGTATGCACTGCTGCCCTGATAACCCATGAATGTTCAAGTGGGCAAATTATGTTATCATTACTTCAGAAAAGATACCAACCGGCACGGATTAGCTGTCAACTTTTTTCTTTCTTTTTTAGCTTCAAAAGACTGGAAGAAATATTTGATCATGGGCAGATTCCATGTTGGTGTTGTGTCGAATCACAAGCGAGATAACGTTTCTTGCATTTTAAATATTGAAATGATCTGCTGACAACCGAACGAAACATACAACATGTGAATACTAAGAGGGAGAAAAATTAGGAAATGACGTCATAATGATGCCACAGATATCACTCAGAGCTTGAAGAGAAGGTTTTCCCATGAAAACTACAAGATCTGAAAGTAGCTGTCAACTAAATGGAGGTATTACGCTCACGAAATAAGCAGCAGGAGTCATCTGGTGTTTTGACCGGCGTCGTTCTTTAGACCTCCATGCATACCGACCGCAGTAAAGAGGTTTTTCAAAAGTTGCTAGAAAATTTCAATAGCAATCCGACATTCTGCTTTAATTGTTTACCTGGAGAAAATATGAAAATCAGAAATTCACGGAAACGGCTCCGAATTCCTGAAAGTTTCCTGTGATCTTCCAAACAATCTGTTGAAGTAATGTTGCTTCAGGATGTCGTGTTGTAACTCGACCTAATACTTAACTGGTAGGAAAGATGGAATTTTAATATGTTTACTTAGGGTTTATTCTAAACATGAAAAAATAGCGTAAAGATAGAAACTACGATAATTACGTTTTTTGTATGTGCACGTTACTCGCTAGCTGATCGTACCCAACGTTGCCAGGGATAAATTTGTATTTTCCTTAAGATAAAATTTGTATAAGATAAAATTTGCATTTTCTGTTTATTACTTCAGGGAATGATTGGGTTGTGAGTACCACCCCTAATTTCCTTAACCACAAAAAAAAAAAAAAAAGGCGTCATTTTTATGCAATCTATACGTGTAAATCTTGTTCGCAATTCAGTAATAATGTATTTGGAGTACATGAAGTTAAAACATCATTTACCTGTCCCCGTGGTGCAGTGGTATAAGCTCCGGCTTCCGACCATTCGTCTGAGTGGGTCCGAGTTCGAATTTCCATGAGGCATTGATGTTGTGTTTGTCTTACGGCACTGGCTGTCTTCCTACCCAGGAACCAGTGGCCCAAAATTAAGGACGGGCGACTGCTATTAACCCATCGAGTTGCTCATAGTGGTCGTTGAACTCCCAAACAAGCAAACAAGAAAGAAATCTCATAAAACTTTATCTTCATAAACTATTGCTTATGAAGATAAAGACACAGAAAATGCCCCACCTAGAAGTATTTGTAGGAGCGTAAAGCAAATTGGGCCGCCCCGGTGGCGCAGTGGTCTAAGGCGCTGGCGTCTGATCATTCGTCCGTAAGGGGTCCGGGTTCGAATCCCGGTCAGGCATGGGTGTTGTGTTTGTCTTACGGCACTGGTTCTCTCCCTTCCCTGGAACCAGTGACCCTAAATTAGGGACGGGCGACTGCTTATAGCCCATTGAGTTGCTCACGGTGGTCGTTAAACCTCCAATCAAAAAAAAAAAAAAAAAAAAAAAAGCAAATTGGCGGATATGTGTCGAGAGTTGGGTAATGTAAAGGATTGCAGTTGCGAGCCAATCACGTGATAGGTGAGGGAAATAAACGGCCACTCAGTTCGGCGTAGCTAAGTTTTGTTGTCCTCATCTTGGTGTGTGTTACACTGCATCGAAGTGATCTCGGTGGCGAAAGCACGAGTAAGGAGTGAGAATGCTTGGGCGATGTCATCAAAAATAATATCACTACACGGGTACCTTTACCAGAGTCTTCATCATAAGGCTGCGTACCGGTTGTTAGGCTACTCTGCGACGGAAACTCACCTGAAGGTAGCAACTGTCGGCCAAAAATGGCGATATTTTTTGGAAGAAAGTAAAGTGCGTCGCTGCAGTGGGACTGGTACACGTAGGCGGATGTCTGAATGACTCGATCACTGAATTGGACGGCAAGCCGTAGCACCACCACAATCCACAGCTGGCGATATTCGACAAGGTGTACAGGCAGCTATGGACATTTCCCGTACGGACACGGACGTGAATTTCAGATTGACTGAGACAGCCATTGCGTCAACTGCTACTCACCGCCGCACACTGTCACGCAAAGTTGCAGTGATGCCATTCGACACATACGTGGCAGGATGAATGGGACCGTGTCGTATGCAGCGACGAGTATGCTTTTGTCTCAGAGCCGATGATCATCGATTGAGATCCTGGAGACGACGTGGTCACCAGGCTAACCTTGCTGTCATAGCTGAGCGTCATACAGCTCCTCAGACTGGTGTCATTGTTTGGGGTGCTGTCAGTTCCAACATCCTTTCATTGCTCGTACACATAACAGGTGCAATGACAGCACGACGATACGTCAATCTGGTGCTATAGCCAGTTTTGTTGACATATCTACGTGGCATCCCTGATTCCCGGTTTCAAAAAATTCTTCCTGCATCGGAAACAACTCCTTGTGGGAAATATTTCGCATATATTGGGTTGGTGCGAATGAAATGTCCGGCGCGAACGAACAGTGGAGACAGGCCCCCATCACAGCGGAATGGAACCACCATAGGTGTTGCGGGTATTACGCAACAGAGTTACTATAAATAGCTAGCACGTGTGTGAAGAACAAGGTTCAGGCGTGGTTTGTTTGGACGTAACGTGACTTGCAAAGGAAACGTGCAGATGCCGTATTTGAGAGTCATCTTCTTGTACGAATTTAAACTGAGACATTCTCCAGAAATTGCCGCTAGAAACGCTAACAAAGCGTTTGGGGAGAATACAGCCAACGAACAAGACATTTGGCGATGGTTGGCGAAGTTTCGAAGAGGAGATACGGAACTGCAAAACGGAGCACGTGGTAACCGACATGTTGCTGTTTCTGACGATGTTCTGTTACGTGTGGTTGAAGTGGACCCCCGAAAAACGCGTCGTAAGATAGCGGCAGAGGTAGGTGTCCACCACACGACAGTTGTTCGGGTTCTGGATGCGCTGGGTAAGGTCAAAAAGCTGGACATGTGACTGCCGCATGAGTTGACAACTGCCGACAAGTCTAGGCGTTTGGAAGTCTGCACGTCGCAGCTTGCCGATAATAAACAGGAACCTCTACTGCATCGAATCGTCACCATGCGACCAGAAGTTGTTCCTTTATGATAATCGGAAACGATCTGCACAATGGTTACACAACCTGCTGGACAGCATCCTAAGCCACTCCTACATACCAAGAAGATGATGCTCCTTGTCTGGTGGTCCACAGCCGGAATAATTCATCGGATTTTCTTGGCAAGAGGCCAAACCATCACTGCAGAACGTTATTGTGTTGAATTACACCGGATGCACCGGAAATTTCTGCAGAAACAACCGCCTTTGGTCAATAGTCATGGTGTTCTTCTACTCCAGGACAACGCTCGCCCTCATGTCTCACAACAAGCGATGCTGATACTAAATGCCTTGGGCTATGAAGCCCTGCCTCGTCCTACTTCTTATCCGGACTTGTCTCCGACAGCCTATCATCTGTTTCGTCGCCTGGATCACTTCCTGTCCAGGAAACAGTTCACGACAGACAACGAGGTTCAAAGTACAGTTGATGACTTCTTCGGTCCCAGCCACAAGACTTTTCCGTTCCGGGATCATGGCCTTGCCGGACAGATGGCAACTATGCGTCGATACCGAAGGAGATTATTTTGCCTAGGTAAGTTGTCCTACTTTTCCGTTCTCACCGTCCACGTGTGCTGGTCCTTTGCCGGACATTTTATTCGCACCAACGCAATAATTTCTAATTTTTGGTAAGGAGTGTTTTGGCCACCAGTGGGCGTAAATGTTTATTTCTACTTCTGATGTATTTGCAGCAAAATCTGAGCTTCTAAAAGCTCGACTGAAAAAATTCTTCCGTAGACCAATACCGCTCACCTCGAAAAACCTCTGGAGAATACCTCCTGCTTATAATAGCGCTCAGTTTCCCCGCCAGCGGCATAGATGCACATCTTGTTTTTGTCGGTATCTATGCTTCTAAGAGTCCGATTTGAAAATTTTTTTCTTTGTTGAAGAACGTTTACAGTGCGAATGTTTCTCATATAGTTTCAAATTTTTTAAGTAAGGCATATATTTTCCGCTAGAGAGCGTAAAGGTAAATTGCCCCCCCCCCCCCCGATATCTCTGCTTCTGAAACTCTGATTTGAAAAATTGTTTCTGCATCTGATACAGCTCCTGATGGGAAATATTTTGATTATGATTTCTGATTTTTGATTTAAAAAAAAAAAAAAAAAAAAAAACGGTTTGGCCACCAAGGAGCGTAATCGTTTATTTCTGTTCTTAATGTATTTCCAGCAAAATCTAAACTTCTCAAAACTCAACTGAATAAATTCTTTTGTGGTCCGGTCCTATACCGCTCACCTGGGAAAATCTTTTCAGAATACTTCCTTCTCAAAATAATGCATAGTTTATCCGCAAGGGGGCATAGCAGTATATCTTTTTTTTTTTGTCGATATATCTCCTTGTCTAATTTGAAAAATTCTTTCTTTGTTCGAGAGCAGTTCCGGTGAAATTTTTCTTAACCCATAAGTGCGCCACTAGAGGGCGTGAGTTACGTTTATGTTTTCCGCAAAATCTGAGGGACTAAATACCGGATATAAAAAATTATTTTTCTGTTAGCTACTACACTGAGAAAAACGTTTTGTTAACTCAACAAAATTTTTTGTCGATATACAGTCAACAAAATTATTTGTTGAATTTGCAAAATTATTTTGTTGAAAATTATTGTTGATTTAACAAAATTTATTGTTATCACGACAAAACGTTTTGTTCATTTAACAAAATGATTTGTCGATTTTTCGGAATTTGTTTGATCCAATAAGACATATTGTTATCATGACAATATGTTTTGTACACTATCTAACAACAAGTAATTGGACACTTGTGATAGCAAAGGAAAACAAACTTTATTCACCTTCAATAGTTTGTGGAGCCTGCACGAGCGGCGATTACAGCTGCCACCCACCGGGGCATACTCTCAACCAGGCGCTGTACGACGGCTAGCGTTGTTTTCTTCCACTCGACTTGGAGAAGACAGGTCAGTTCCTTCACCGATTTCGGACGGTTGGGGCACCCCTTAAGTCGACGCTCCAACTCGTCCCAGAGGTGCTCGATAGGGTTAAGGTCTGGGCTCTGCGCAGGTCAGGTCAGTCCATTCGATTAACCTCATTGTCACCATACCAAGCCATGGTGGACCTCGCAACATGACAGGTGGCATTGTCATCCTGAAAGTAACATGGGTCCACCCCGTAAAACTGCCACTGCGTAGGAAGCGCATGGTCATCCAAAATGGTGCAGTAGGTCTTGGCGTCGAGTCTACCAGGAATTGCGACCAAGGGTACCGTGCCATACCAGGAGAAACACCCTTCTAGCATAATTCCACCGCCGTCGAACTTGACAGTTGGCACAATACATTCCGACAGGAGGTATTCTCCAAGCAGACGCCAAACCCAGACCTTGCCATCCGAACGGTAGAGGGTGAACCTTGATTCGTTGCTCCAGAGAACCTGTTTCCACTGTTCAACGGTCCACTGTCGACGTTCTTTGCACCACGTTAGCCGAGCAGCGCTATTGGACTTGGTGATCAAAGGCTTGTGGGCGGCAGCACGTCCATGATAACCGAGCAGATGAGCTTCCTTACGGATGGTATTCATCAAAAGAACACTCCCGGATGCCTGTTGAAACTCCTCGCGAATGTGGCCCATCGATTTGGTGCGGTTCTTCTGAATTTCTCTGGCCTGCACCCATTGGTCTCTAACTCCCAGTTTTGTGGGTCTGCCGGGTCGGGGCACATTCTGACAGTCACCTCTCATCTTCCACTTGCCAGGATCGGCAATTTCTGTGATACCCGACGATTACACTTTTCTCGAAATCAGAGAGCTCCGAACTGCGTGGCATCTTGCATGGGACTGGTTGCGTTGTTGTTTCCCACACGAAATTTAACGGCGACCGCCACGTGTATCAGGACCGCAGATATCGTCGATTGCAGGGGTGTCCAATTACTTGTTGGTAGATAGTGTATATACATATAAACGAAATATATATATATATATTCATCCCAATAACTGCTTGATATTTAATAACAAAAAATCCTTTTGTAATAATAAAATTTGGTTACTTGTTAATTTTAGTGCCATTTTTAGTGTCACTATTTTACGAAATCCAGAAGCAATGGCTGACCGTGACCATGGAGTATATTACAAATGGGAATCATTATTTATGATTACGCAAATGTATTTTTTTAAACGTATTTAGATTGTTCACTCCTTCCACGCTTTAATGGAGGTGCCCAAACTTTTATATGATCCGTTAGATTTTGGTTCCAAAATACACTGGCGGAAAGTGAAAAAAGAACACCAAGAAGGAGAC
The DNA here is from genome assembly GCA_039090855.1 of Macrothele yani. Lineage (NCBI taxonomy): Eukaryota > Metazoa > Arthropoda > Arachnida > Araneae > Macrothelidae > Macrothele > Macrothele yani. The sequence continues at coordinate 15,168,241 of CM077029.1, read as the reverse complement.
GTCTGATACCAACGAAATTTATACAGCATAATAACGGAATACAGAGGATTACGTGATCACAACATTTTGGCAAAATACACCTGTATTTGCTGGTAAACTGAAAAATAACATTGCCATGTAACATGGTTAGTACCAGGTTGAACCGCCATGAACTGCGTCATACTGTGCAATTCTGGCATGGAGTCTGTCGTACAGATGTTGGATGTAAGTTTGGGGTATTGAGTTCCAAGCATCCTCAACCTGGACGCGTAAATCGGGGATGGTCGTGGCTGGCCGTGGAGACCGGATAAGTCGTTGTCCCATAAAATCCCACACGTGCTCAATGGGGGAAAAATCCGGTGAACGTGCAGGCCATGGAAGCTGACTCACACCCTGAAGTGCATGTTGCATTGCACGTGCCGTGTGTGGGCGTGCGTTATCTTGATGGAAAACACCACGATGGACCGACCTTACAAAACGGGCTGAATGATGTTGTTGATGTAGGAGGTGCTGTTTAACGTACCCGGTACAAACACTAGTTGTGTACGGGAGTGATAGCTGATCGCTCCCCACACCAGGAGACCAGGTGTAGGCCCTGTGTGTCGCTGGCGGATGCAAGAAGGGTGGAGACGCTCCCTTGTGCGTCTACGAACACGCATATGGCCATCGGAGGCTCCCAAACAGAATCTACTTTCATCGCTGAACATGACAGATCGCCATGGCGTTCTCCAGTGCAGACGTTGGCGACACCACTGCAGCCGTTCCTGACGGTGGGCTGTAGTCAGAGGTACACATGCCAGAGGCACACGTGCACGTAATCCTGCATCCAGTAGACGGTTGCGGATTGTTCGCACAGTCACCTCAGGTGCAACGGCAGCTCGGATTTGCGTCGCAATGGATGTTCTGCTTGACAACGCCGCTCTTCTTATGCGTCGATCGGTCTGCTCATCAGTCCGTCTGTGACTCCCGGTTCCACGTCTTCTCGTGTGGTAATGTTCCTCGGACCATCTACGCCACCATCGTACCACCACCGATACTTCCCGTCCAATTCGCTCCGCAATACGACGATACGACCACCCGGCCTCACGGAGTCCGACTGGACGACCTCGCTCAAAGTCCGATAACTGCTGAAATCGTACACGTCTTCCATATCCAGGCATTGCAGCTTCTTCAGGGTCTCCTCACGTGTCCGTACGCCGACGACTGATTACATTCACTTCGCCGTACTCCTTAAATACCACCGACGATAATTTGCATATTATGCCGTGCTGTGGCGTAAGCGCTCACCGGTTGAATTAACATCACACCTACGTAAACTCGACCCTATTAACATATGTAAATTTCATGATCGTCTGCCAATTCCTGCTTGGTGTTCTTTTTTCACTTTCCGCCAGTGTATTTTATTTCACCGTCGACATCTTTCTTTGTAATTACACACTTTCCACATTTTGAACAACAAGCAAGACCAAACAACACAGAATTATTCACCGGTTCCTTAATGAGACGAAACAATTTCCAGCATTCACTCTTCCCCTTGTGGTTTTCAACAAGCACGTATTTGTTGGCCTGGACGCCTTCCTCAACCTCCTTAATATTAAATTCATCCATATTAACAAATAAGGAGTTAATTTCGACATGGCATGTCATGGGAACGGGATGTTAGTACATCAATCGAAAACCTCTGAATGCTCAATGCAAAAGATGCGATGTGAGAAGTAACTCTTAGTCATACAGTGAACTTCGCACGGTGAGAGTGAATCAGCTGGGAAGCAGACGAATGGCGTTTGCCTGTACCTTGCCCTGGACAACCGCACTGTAAAACAACGTAAAGGAAGTATGTTTTTACGATATGGTGTCGGTGTGTGACGTCATTCGATGGAAACCTTCGTTGCTTTAAGAAAGAGACGACAATATTTTTGCATGGCAAATCATTATTCACTCCGTGGGCACCAGTATCGACTACAGAATTCCACAACAGGCATCTTTCTTTGGAACATATTTTTCTCTTTTCAAAAATAAAACCGGGTCAGGAGCACCTTGACCCGACCCGTTACACCCGCAAGAAATTGTCGACCCGTTGACCCGTTTCCATCTCTTGCCGGGATTCTAACACCCGTCAGAATCGTATGCCCCCCCCTCTCTCTCTCTCTCTCTCACACACACACACACACAGCGATTTAACCAGCTGCGTTATGCCGGTGGTTGACTTTGAATAACTTTGATAAATTTAATTCGCGTCAGAAAGAATTCAAAAGACGTGCTCATTACAACCGAAAATTCGGTGGCACCCCACTTGTTTCCTTCTGGATGACAGATTGAGTTGAGTGACTGTTGGAACTTCGTTCCGCACGGTATACAAGTGTTTAAAAGGCGCATGGTTCAAAAGAACAACAAAGAAACTTCGTTATGGTTTCAACAGGCTGTCTATTTTATTTATCCGTCTCTCTTGTACAGTTTTGCGATCTTCTGGTTTTCAATTAAATTTATGTTTTGTGAGCACTGTAAAAACGGTGAAACAGCATGAAGGGGACATTGAAGGTTTGCGAACGGAGTCTGAGTATGTTATTTGGAGTTACAGTTTCTGTTTGGTTTCTGTTTACCCTCTTCCTGTAAACAAAGTTATGGTTGTCCATGTATGCAATTCGTTTATATCTACTTCCTAACCCTATAACAGATAACAGAAGTAATAAAAATGGTCACTAATGCAATAAATTACACAAATTCGCGCAAGTACACAATTCATGGAATACTTTAGTGATTCATTTTAAAAAGGCTTTTTTTTCATTATTGTACGCACCCAATGGACTAAACATTAGAGATCGTGTTGGTTCTTTTCTAGCCCGAATAACAGCCTGTACACGCCGAGGTATCGACTACACAATATGCCACAGAGTTTTTGGAGGTAATGCCAGCCATGCCTGTTGCAGCATTGTAGACAACTCAGCCTGAGACGTCGGTCCAGGATCCATGGATCTGACGTTCCTCTTCACGTCATCCCAGAGAGCTTCCACAGGGTTTAAATCCGGGGACTTTTGGAGCCATTGGATAGTCCCAAACCCAGATGAGTGTTCCTCCAGCCCTTCCTGGGTGGTTGTGGCCCGGTGGCGCGGCGCATTGTCCTTCTGAAATAGACCATAGGCCGCAGGATGCGCGAAGGCCATAAAATAGTGTAGGTTGTCAGCCAGCACATGCTGGTTGCGCGCAGCAGTTAAAGTCCTCTCCAGACACACTAAGGAACCTAATGTGTTCCATGAGAAAGCTCACCAAACCATCACAGAGACACCACACATAACCGACCTGGCCCGGCGGGGCCATGGCTTCATGATCGCTACGCCACACCCGCACCCTCCTGTCAGCTCAGTACAGTTGGAAAAGGGATTAATCTGAGCACACGACGCGGTGCCACTTTGCAGAGGTCCAGTTTTGATGCTCTAAGCACCAGACGAAGCGTAATATCCGGTGACGAGTAGTCAACAGGGGCACACGAGTAGGGTGTCGGCTCCCGTAGCCCAGGGCATACGGCGTGTGCTCAATCATTCACTCGCTGAAGCTTATTTGGGGCTCCGACATTTAATCTGGATGTGATTTGAGCTACCCTTGCCAAACGGTCGGTCTGTACGAGCCTGGATAGTCTACGATGACACCGGTCATGAATGGCGTGTGGTAGGCCACTGCATGCTCTCTGGGAGCTGATACGCCCGTCGATGGTATAATCGCGATATACCCTTGATGCAGTTGCCCTGGGGAACTTTAGAGTTCTTACCACTTGGACGATATAAACCCATATGTCTTATGCCGACAATGCGTCCATGATCGAATTCGCTCAGATCCCCACTTTGCTGATGTTCGTCGGTTTCGATGCACTGTTGGAAACATGAGATCAGATCGTATGTAGAGGATTTAAGGAAGGGGGAGTCTGACTCCAGGTCTTAAACAACCCTTAAAAATAGGAAGCTAGGAGATTTGGGCTAGAGGGCAAGATAGGAAAGCAAATCAGAAAGGGGGAGGAAGACGCCCTTATTTATTACCGGGGGGCCAGTACCCGGGGTCCGATGGCTTAACGTGTCCATCCGACGCATAGCAGATACTTAGTGGTTCGAGCGTTCGTACCTACCTGGGATCGAACCTGAGGTTTCTCCGTAGCAGTTACGAACGTTGACCACTGAGCCATCCGCGGCCCGCACTGTTGGAAAGATTAGATCATATGTAGAGGATTTTAGGAACGGAGTGTCTGACCCCAGGCCTTAAACAACCCTTAGAAATAGGAAGCTCGGAGATTTGGGGTAGAGTGCCCGATAAGGAAGTGACACGGAAGAGAGATAAAAAGAGGGAGGAAGACGCCCTTATTTATTACCGGGGGGCCAGTACCCGGGGCCCGACGCCTTAACGTCGGGCTTCTCCGTGGCAATCACGAACGTTGACCTTCTCCGTGACGATCACGAACGACGCCTTAACGTCGGGCTTCTCCGTGGCGATCACGAACAGCGATCACGAAAGTGAGGCTTCTCCGTGACGGTCACGAACGTTGACCACGATATTTGCTTCTAAACGTCCTATTGAAAAAATTCTTTTACTTTTCGATTCTTTTTATATCGAAGAGCATTTTAGGTATAGCCACTTCTTCAAGTTACGCATAGATTTTCTGCTAGGAGGCGTAAAAGTAAATAACGTTTTCAGCGATATCTCTACTTCTAAAACTCAGATTTGAAAAAAATTCTTCAGCGGATACCGTTCATATGAGAAATATTTTACATATAATTTCTCATTTTTGGTAAAGAATGGCTTAGCCACCAGGGGGCGTAAGTCGTAATTTCTGCTTCTGATGTATTTAAAATGTGGAAAAAGGTCAGCCTGGTCCTGTCAGGCCTGGCTGGCTTTTCCCCACTGTTTCCTTGCTGTGCATTGTTTCAACTGATATTTCTGTAACACTGTTGTTGTTTTTTTGGCTCAGCAAAATAAATGAATTGAATTGAAAACCTGAGCTTCTGAAATCTCAGTTGAAAAAATTATTTCGTCGACCGATGCCACTCACATCGATAAACCTTTTCGGAATATTTCCTTCTCAAAATATCGCATGGTTTCTCCTCCAGAGGGCGTAGATGCATATCTTATTTTTGTTAATATCTCTACTTCTAAAAGTCCGATTTGAAAAATTATTTCTTCGTTGGATAGCGTTTCCAGTGCGAAATGGTTTTCATATAATTTTCCAATTTTCAAGTAACTCATAGACTTTCCGCTTGGGGGCGCTAAGGTAAATTGCGTTTTCCCCGATATTTCTGCTTCTAAAACTCCGATTTGAAAAATTCTATCTGTATGACCTACAGCTTCTGATGGGAAATGCTTTTCATATATCTAATCATTTCTGATATTTGATAAAGAACGGTTTGGCCAACAAGGGGCATAAGTATTGATTTCTGCTTCTGATGCATTTGCAGCAAAATCTGAGCTCCTGAAAACTCGACTAGAAAAATTCTTTTGTGAACCGATACCGCTCACGTCGAAAAACCTTCTGAGAATACTTTCTTCTTTAAAAAATGCATGGTCTCTTCTCCAGGGGGCGTAGATGCATGTGTTATTTTTGTCAATATCTCTGCCTCTAAGAGTCCGATTTGAAAAATTCTTTCTTTGTTAGAGAGCGTTTCCGGTACGAAATGTTTTTGATAAAATTTCAATTTTTCTTAACGCACAAGTCTGCCACCAGAGGGCGTAAGCTCACGATTCCGTTTGCATCAATATCTGCGAGATCAAAAACCCGATTGAAAAACTTCTTTCTTCCGTCAGATACTACTGTTTTCCGTACCGGTTCCACTGACATTGCATAGCTTTGATAAATTTAATTCGCGTCAGAACGAATTCAAAAGACGTGCTTATTACACCCGAAAATTCGGTATCGTTTTTCTTGTTTTTTAGTTTTATTGTTTTGTTTGAATAGTGATATATAGAAAATCTCAATAGATATAATCGCACTGAGTCTGCTTTGACTTAATTTAGCTTTTACTCTCTGTCCTGCTTTTGTCTGGCTGCATCATTAGGTATCTTCTTTTGTCAAAGCGAGCGCGTCGCTTGCTATTTCCTCGTGCGTGATTTACTAAACTGGATAACTATGAACTATCAACAAAATTGTATGACGTAGTTTTCAATGCACCAATCAAGGCTCCTCAGCTCTCGGGAAAGATGTATTAATGTGCATGCGCATGATGCCTCCGTAATGTTAATCAGACCTATTCTTTCGCGCTCAACACACGTGGCCGAAGTGCGACTTATTTCTGTATGTGACAATTTTAGCAGTTAAAAGGGATGCGGCAGTCATGGGCGGGGGAACCCGATAATTTCAAGGGGGGGAGGTACCAATTTCTTCAAGAGTTAAAACAATAAAAAACAGGGAGAGAGAGAGAGAAAAATCGTAGGTTATATGTGCAAGTATTTTAACAAATCATCGTCAAGTATTATCAATCAACTGCTGGATGAAGGTTTCTTCCATAACTATTTGTCTTAAACATATCTCTTCCAAGTCACTCACCATACTTTTGAATTTCATCCACTTATCTCCCAGGTGGTCTGCTTCTGGGTCTTCCTCTGCCCCTTTGTCAAATCTCAGTTGTTTAACGGTGATCAGTCAGTTCTTATAGCAATATATCCAGGCCATTGCTATTTGAGAAGTTTTGACGATATTCTTTAAAGTGAAAAACACAACACTGAGTTTTTTTTATCTTATTTGTGCAAAATCAATTTTCACAGTTGCACTTGAAGCGTTTCCTAGAAAACTGAAAAACGTGGTGACGATCCCCAGGAAATTTTCATTAAAAAAAAGTTATACCATATATGTCAACCAGAAAATTTAAAGATGTTTCTACAGAAGACCCTACTTGAGTGAGGGGACCATGAAATCGAAATCCTGGGGGGAGGGGTCCGGACCTCCGTGCCTCCGTGCCCCGCCAAAGGCTGCACCCATATCTACCTGTGATTTTAATGTAGCGGTATGCATTTGTGGTGCAGACCATCAGATCATATGTAGAGAATTTTAGGAAGGGAGTGTCTGATCCCAGATCTTAAACAACCCTTAGAAATAGGAAGCTAGGAGATTTGGGCTAGAGTACTCGATAGGAAAGGGACGCGGAAGCGAGGTAGAAAGGGGGAGGAAGACGCCCTTATTTATTAACGTGGGGAGCAGTACCCGGGGCCCGACGGTTTAAAGTGCCCATCCGACGCACGGCAGATATTTAGTGGTTCGAGCGTTCGTACCTGCCTGGGATCGAACCCGAAGTCTTCTCCGTGGTAGTCACGAACGTTGAACCACTAGATCACCCACGGCCTTATTTGTGGTGCATGAACACAATCGTGACCCGTTCAGGAAATATTTGCTCGGAAATTAATGAACATGTATGTACGAACCTGAACTACATATGGCTGTGGTCCTTTTCAAAGTAATTTCCTCCGGAGGCAACGCATCTATCCAGACGTTGCTGCCACTCTTCAAAGACGTGCTGGAAACCATATTTCTACATCCCTTTCAGAGCCGCCTCTGAAGCTTTGACTACCTCTTCTGTTGACGGAAACCTACGTCGTTGCACGTTCTTTTTGAGAGCTGGGAAAAGAAAAAATCACAGTGTGCTAAATCTGGACTGTATGGAGGATGTAGAACAGTTCCTATTTTTTTTTTTTTTTTTTTCAGCCAAGAAGGTAGTGACTTTCTGCACTACGTGAGGACGAGCGTTATCATGGCGGAGTTTCCCAAAATTTTGGTGAATGTGTGAAGCTTTCAGCAAAATGTTGGGAAACGTAATAATCCGCATCATCCGTGGTATTCGGTGGCACAACATTCTGGTGCACCATTCCTTGGTAATCAAAGAAAGTGATTACCATTACCTTTCCGATAGACTTTTCATATCTTGCCTTTTTTGCCTTTGAAGATGACGGAGTTTTCCCTAGAGAGCTCTGCTGTTTGTTCTCTGAATCAGAATGATAAAGAAAAGTTTCATCGCCTGTAATCACTGACTTGATTCAGATAGTCGTCGTTTGAAGCAGTTTCTTGCTTCAAAAATTCACACACCTCAACCCGTTATTGTTTTTGTTCAAGCGTCAGTAACCGAGGAATCCATCTTGCACTGACTCGCGTCATATGTAGTTCCTAACTGAGTATGGTATGAGCATGTCCAACTGAAATCAGTAAATTTTTCTGCCATTTACTCACTCTGAGCCGACAATCTTCACGAATAATCGCGGCTGCAGTGCCCACCATCTGATCAGGAATGGCTGTTGGCGACCGGGTACGGAGAACTGGCCATCGGAGAACTGGCCACATGAGAAGTGCCCACCGGAGAACTGGCCACATGAGAAGTGCCCACCGGAGAAATGGCCACAGGAAAAGTGCCCACCGGAAAACTGGCCACATCGCAATTCAGTGCCATAAAATTGTTCTGAATAAACAAATATCGCATGGTTATATTTCCTACTACTTGAGCAACTATTATTCACAACCTTTTTTTTTTTAATATTTCATTTTCAATAAGAAATTCAGAAGTTTCCATGATTTTCGGGCCAAAGACAAAGCTGAGTACTGGCCACAAATATTTTAAGGGGCTGCATAAAAATTGCGCTTTCGACCGCTTCGTGGCCACGTCAACAGTGGTTGTTTTTCTGAATCACATAAAGTTTCCGTAATTTCGTATTTTCTTAATTGCGTTATTTAATATAATTATTTGTGAAAAAGTTTATTATCTACAACTCAACAAAAGAATTTCACAGCTTAAAATCTACAGTTCAACAAATTCTCTACGAGCATGTGCAAACGCGCATCGGGGGAAGGGGGGTAATGTCGAAAATATAAAATATAGAAAATTTCTGGTCTGATTGGGAGATTTTCAGCGTTTATAAACTACAGCTCTACAATTTCTTTATATTCTATATTTTTGGCGTTAAGCCCCCCCCCCTTCCCCTTCCCAAAGACAGGTTTCCTACGGTAGCAGATGCCCGCAGAAGTTTTGTTCAGTTGTAGTTTCTAAACGCTCAAAATATCGCGATCGGACCAGAAATTCTTTATATTTTATGTTTTCCGCAGTACACCTCACCCCCTTCCCCAGGCGAAAAATCTACCGATCGGGCCAGAAATTATTTATATTTTATATTTTTGGTATTACGACACCCCTATCGCCACCCACCTTCGTCTCCAACACGTTTCCTGCGTTAGCACATGTCCGTAGAGAATTTGTTGAGTTGTGTCTGTAAACGCGGAAATCTCCCGATCGGGCAAGAAATTCTTTACATTTTATATTATTGCTATTAAGCCCCCCCCCCGATAGGTTTGTTGCATTTGTACATGACTGCAGAAAATTTGCTAAGCTGTAGGTTTTAAACGTGAAATTCTTTTGCTGAGTTGTAGATTATAAACATTTTTTACAAGGATTTACATTAAGTGTCGCAATTAAGAAATTACGAAATGACGGAAACTTTATGTGATTCAGATAACCAACCTCTGAGAGACGTGTCCACGAAGTGGTCGAAAACGCAATTTTTATACGTACCCTTAAAAGTTTTAGGGCCAGTTCTCCGGGTGACAGTTCTCCATGTTGCCAGTTCTCCTGCACCCTTTGGCGACACTCCAGATTTACCTTTTTCTGTAACGATTCGCGGAATTCGCGAAAGTCTTTTAACCACCACTGTGCTGTACGATGTGGCATCACACTCTCACCATATGCCAGCACCAACATTTCGTACGCTTCCGAATCCGTTTTCCCTAGACGAACACAGAACTTCAAATCTGCACTCTGTTCCACTGTGATATCCACGACTCGACATAGAGGCAGGCGCCAACAGACGTTTCTTCACAGCGTTCTACTCAGAGTCACGTGCAACACAACTTTTCGGAAAGGTTCATTCACAGGAAGGGGAGTCGGGTGTATACTGTGATGAAATTTTGGTTCCAATATGCAGCTATGCTATTTTAAAAAAAATAACACGCGAGTCTGTCTTGAACAGGCCTCGTACATTCATGCATGGCGTTGTCGTCTTACATAGTTGTGCACTACAACTATTTTTTTTTTTATCCCCGCCTGCTGAAATGCATTACTGCGCCACTAGTATTTTCCATGTTAAGTATCTAACAAGGCAGAATATTTACAAATATGGAATAGGAATAAAGAAACGACTCTGCGATACAGAGAAAAGATCCCTTTCTCTTTCTCGCGGTCAGATCTGATAATTTGCAAATGTATTAAAATGTCGGTGTCACCACGTTTAATTTAATCAGCCAGGAACCCGATTTCTTTCCAACTCTGACAGCTTGCCGTTACTCTTGATGGATTTCATGGTCAGCTGCATTTCCATTGCTGCTGAATTAAATACAATCCTTTCTTGTTGATTCACATTCTTCTGTGACGACATAACAGTATCGCGACACGTTGCCACCAATAATGCTGACCAATTCGGGTGAATGAGAAGTCTCCTCCTAAACATTTTGACAGATTTATTTTTCCTATTTTTCTTTCCTTTCAAACAAGTCCTAAAGCGAATCTTTAGTCATTCCCCATTTTTAGGATTCAGTTGCACAGACACGAATAAATCTGAAAACGCTAGAAGTAGAACTTTGAAAACCATTGGTAGTATTTAACATAACAAAAGCGAAAGAGAATTTATATTTTCTAAACATTCGAGTTTTCTCTAATTCTAAGCAATGGGATCAAAACTGCGACAACCAGACAGGGAGTTTTAGACGTTCAGTCCATTACAAAAATACACGTACCTACAAGGAAACACTTCATAAATTTTCTCTCATGAAAAAAAAAAAATTCTGTTAGATCCTGGGTGAAAGAAAATTGGCTGTCCCGGTGGCGCAGTCTTCTAAGCGATGGCTTCTGATCATTCGTCCGAAAGGGGTCCGGGTTCGAATCCCGGTGAGGCATGGATGTTGTGTTTGTCTTACGGCACCGGCTCTCTCCCTTCCCTGGAACCAGTGACCCTAAAAGCCCATTGAGTAGCTCACGAGGGTCGTTAAACCTCCAGTAAAAAAAAAAAAAAAAAGAAAAAAAGAAAGAAAATTCTTTAAATATGCGCTGTAAATCGAATTCAATCGTGAACAAATTTCAACAACAATTTAAGGATGAAATAATAATTCCAAAATTCACTCATCACTGAATGAAAAAAAAAAAAAACTCACTAGACCTGTGCTTATTTAAGGAGACAGCGAGCCCGGGGGCTGGACAGTATTTTGGGGCCCCAGTATTAGTTTCACATCCAGTGGGCAGCGGGTGGCCTAGTGGTCAGCGTTCGTGACTGCCATGGAGATAACCTCAGGTTCGATCCTGGGCAGGTGCGAACGTTGGAACCACTGAATACCCGCCGTGCGTCGGATGGGCACGTTAAGCCGTCGCACCCCGGGTACTGGCCCTCTGGTAATAAATAAGGGCGTCTTCCTCCCCCTTTCTACCTCGCTTCCGTGTCACTTTCCTATCGGGCACTCTAGCCCAAATCTCCTAGCTTCCTATTTCTAAGGGTTGTTTAAGACCTGGGGTCAGACACTCCCTTCGTAAAATGCTCTACATATGATCTGATCTGATTTCACATCCAGTATTTCACTATGGATGGATGAATAAAAATACCCAGGAGAAAACATTCTCAAAATATGATGAGGGAGCCATAAAAATATCCCCGCAACATTTAAGTGTGTATCAAACGATTCATGAACAAATCAGTGTTAGCAAGAAAATGTAAAAATGCATGGTTGAAAAAATGCACATCAGTTCAGTTCTGCTTTAACCCCCCCCGTTCCCCCAGGTTCAACTTGTTGAAATTATATAAAAGTGGTGGACAAAATAATATGAACCAAATATCGTGATTCAAACGAATTCTAATGTATGAAAATATCCCCCAGTTACAGATGTGTACAAAAAAAAAAACATCTGTTATGCTTTCGAAACATTTGAAGCTGAACTGGGGATGACTATACTTTTTGCGAACTCCTCCTAAAAAAAAGAGGAAAGAAATAGTAAATTTTTTTCACAAGGCATTTTTTTATAGTTTTCGCTGTGCTATCTGAAAAAGAAAAAGAAGAAAAGAACCTGTAGAACTCTGTCAATTTTTTCAAGCATCTTGCATAACATAATTCTAGGGCCCCTTGAAAATGAGTGGCCCGGGGCTGCATCCCCTAGCTTCCCTGTTAAATAGGCCCTACACTAGTCTCTTTAAAATTTCATTTCCAAATAAATCACCATGAAGGTTGTTCTGAAGGCTGAAATGTGCACGTGCTGCATAGAAATTTTCTCCCGCTGTAGATTTTTATATTTATTTGGTCACTGATCTCTTACTAAGCAGTCGTATTGATATCAATTCTTGAACTTTTTTTATATCCACCCATTATTTTGACCCATAAAACACCATTCGGACCAATGAATTAATCCTGATTAATCGTTGTTTCTTTTAAGAAAAATGAGGGTCGGATACGGATTTCAGAATGTTTCTGCGAGAGAATCATTTGGTGCTCTGTGCGAATCTGTGGTTAACAAATTGGTAATGATGGGACATCATAATAAGTAGTGTCTCTTTTAAGATTACAAAAGGAAGTTAAGGCATACCAATAACATTGGGTTACAAATCCAACGATCTATATCTAACTGTATAGTTAGCTCTAGCTTGATTAATTTGTGATAGCGTGCTTGTTCCAAAGGCTCTTTTTTCGCACAAGTACGGAGAATTTTGTTATGTCATTTAAGAGCAAACACCCAACATACACTATATTGACAAAAGTCACCGGATACTGTGACGTACCTGCCAGCAGGACGCACACGACATAAAGGCACATAGCAATCAGAATGAGCGCCTGCGTAGCTCAGTTGGTAGAGCTACTTGTTCCGGAATAAGCGGACTCGGGTTCGAATCCTGGCGTAGACCAAAAATGACGGAGAAATTTATTTCGTTATAATGGCGCCCGAACTATCCGGATGACCCGACCGTTCAAAATCTCGCAATGGTGTGATGTTATTTCCACACCGCGAGATAAGAAAAATCAGAGAATACCTTCGGTCCAGCGCTTCAAGGAATAAATGTGTGTGACGTTGCATTCCACACACCAGATTGACTGGGAGCTCTCAAGTGCACGTTCTACAGCGGATGGCTGCCTGCAACGATTCATGGTCACGGCTGACCCGTGGGCCATGCTACCGGCCCTCTTGGTAGGCCTTGGTTCCAAACTTCTTATGCGGCACTCTAATTCATTCCATAAGTGCTCTATGGGATTGAGATCAGGGCTCTGTGCTGGCCAGTCCATACATGATACGGAATTTTCCTCAAACCACGCCGTAACAGTCCTTGATTTATGGATCGGTGCATTATCCTTCTGGTACCAACAAGGCTCAGTTTCACAGTATTGCCACAGAGTTGGTAGGGCTTATTTGTCCAGAATATCGAGGTAGACGTGCTGGGTAATAGGCTTGTCCACGATAACCAATGAGCCGGGACCATACCACGAAAAACACACCAACATGAGTACACTGCCAGCTCAAAACTTGACCGTAGGAAAAAGTACACTGTAGTAAATAGCGTTCCCCCGGCTGCTGCCATAACCACACACGGCCATCAGACTGACGGATCGTGTATCTGAATTCATCAGTCCATAGGACCCGTTTCCAATGATCTACGGTCCACGATAAATGTTGTTTACACCATGCTAAACGACGAGCAGCATTCCGAGTGGAGATGAAAGGCTTAACATGGTTAATACAACAAACTCTCGCACACAGAATATGATTTCGTTCTGTTGGCCCTACGTCTTTGATTTTAATTCTTCAGGTTCTTTTTTTATTATTGAAGGTTTAACGACCACCGTAAAGAACTAAATGGGCTGTAAGCAGTCGCCCGTCCCTAATTTAGGGTCACTGGTTCCAGGGAAGGGAGATAGCCAGTGCCGTAAGAAAACACAATATCCATGCCTCTCCGGGATTTGAACCCGGACTCTTCTCGAACGAATGGCCAGGAGCCAGCGATCAGACCACTGCGCCACCGGGGGTGGCTTCTTCATGCAGGTTCAAGATATAATTTCTAAAATCCAAATGTAACACAATTTTCCGATTGTTTTGCTCCTCGAACCTTTAATTTACCCAAACCAATATTCATCCATATTTAAAACAAAGCAAGTAACAAATCAAAATTACAAAAACAAAGCTTAAAAAATAGTTTACTAGCAAAATTTATATATTTCCATTTCTATAATTGCTATGTAAGTAGTATAAAAGGACCGATCCGGCCGCAAGGATGCATCCTTCTAGGAGAAGGATGGGGGCGTGGCTTGCTACAGAAGGATGGGGTTTACCTTACCACTGATATACAACTAGCATAGGTAATATACTTACGGATTTTCCATAGTTTCAAATATACAGTAACACAGTATATATCCAAATTCCAAAATTGTTATGAAATGTTACTATGAAGACATAAAACAGCATCCGCTGTGTCGGTATGTAGGCAGCTTCGTCTTTCCTCAATAACCCGACTCACAACGCTAAAATTACAACCTGAACACGGTACACATGCAAGTGCAAGCTCGCCAACGAAATTGTAGGCCCTGCCCGTAAGTTTCAAACTACTGAGCAGGCCCGGCAAGTGCACGGCTCTAATCAGGAAAGTGAAGCCTTGAGTTTATAATGTCTTTCGTTTAATCGTCTCTACTTCAAACATTTATCTATTGTACTATCATCAAATAGAAGTCATCGTTCTTTCCACGTTTATAAGTGAGTCACGGGAAAATTATCATCGTCCGCCATCGGGAATCGAACCTAGGGTCTTCCAGTTACGCGCCGGACATGCTTCCACTGCACCACAGCGGCCTCGAAATTCTCCAGACTCACATACGACAAACTGCCAAACACCTGGCAGGTTGCTTTCTTTGGATCCCCGCACAATGCTGGGGATTCGCCAACAGCAGCAACTGAACAAATAACTAGAAGCCGAATGAATAACAGTTGACGTGGATTAGGAACATCAAGAGAAGTCATCGCTCTTTCCCCATTTATATTTTCGTTTAGTTATTTGTTCCGTTGCTGCTGTTCATCTTTGGTGAATCCCCAGCATTGTGCGGGGCTCCAAAGAAAGCAACCTGTCAGGTGTTTGGCAGTTTGTCGTATGTGAGTCTGGAGAATTTCGAGGCCGCTGTGGTGCAGGGGAAGAATGACCGGCGCGTAACTGGAAGACCCTGGGTTCGATTCCCGGTAGCGGCCGATGAGAACTTTTCCGTGACTCACTTATAAACGTGGAAAGAGCGTTGACTTCGATTTGATGTTCCTAATCCACGTCAACTGTGTATTTATTATTGTACTATCAGTCAGTTGAACTCGTAGCACTGTAACTTTGAAATCTTAAGCCCCGGATAGCTACCACACAAAAAATTTTTTAATCATACACCGAGCAAAATTAGACCACCCAACGGCCAGAAGAGAGAAGACTTCAATTGTTCACCAAAATGGTCTTTATTGGTTGTAAAAAAGAAAAGAAGAAAAAGCATAAGCATGCTTTACGGTACTTCAAATTAATCTAACATGATCGAATCAGTTACGGCAGTACTCTACATATCCTACACAGTCGTATCAGAATATGACCATCCCCGGAACCACAATGTACCCACCCATGCGCGTCACAGAGTGCACGTGACAAGGTCGACCACACGGAGATATAAGAGACCCGGCCAAGATAGAGGAGCCATAGTGCGTTATGTGAGCACAATGGGCAGAGGAAGGGATTTGAAGGGCGTTAAAAAAGGAATGATCATCGGCTACTGCGCCAAGGCTGGAAGCATCGTCACAGAGTGCACGTGACAAGGTCGACCACACGGAGATATAAGAGTCCCGGCCAAGATAGAGGAGCCATAGCGCGTTATGTGAGCACAATGGGCAGAGGAAGTGATTTGACGGGCGTTAAAAAAGGAATGATCATCGGCTTCCGCACCAAGGGTGGTAGCAACTTAGAAACGGCAGATTTCCCATCTTAACCCAAGTCCAGCGGCTACGTGGCCTGCAGTTTGCATGGGACTACCGTCATTGGAGAGTGGAACACTGAAAAAAGGTTGCCTGGGACTACCGTCATTGGACAGTGGAACAGTGAAAAAGGTTGCCTGGGGCTACCGTCATTGGACAGTGGAACAGTGGGAAAAGGTTGCCTGGGACTACCGTCATTGGACAGTGGAACAGTGGAAAAAGGTTGCCTGGGACTACCGTCATTGGACAGTGGAACAGTGGGAAAAGGTTGCCTGGGACTACCGTCATTGGACAGTGGAACAGTGGAAAAAGGGTGCCTGGGACTACCGTCATTGGACAGTAGAACAGTGGAAAAGGTTGCCTGGGACTACCGTCATTGGACAGTGTAACAGTGGGAAAAGGTTGCCTGGGACTACCGTAATTGGACAGTGGAACAGTGGAAAAAAGGTTGCCTGGGACTACCGTCATTGGACAGTGGAACAGTGGAAAAAGGTTGCCTGGGACTACCGTCATTGGACAGTGGAACAGTGGAAAAAGGTTGCCTGGGACTACCGTCATTGGACAGTGGAACAGTGGGAAAAGGTTGCCTGGGGACTACCGTCATTGGACAGTGGAACAGTGAGAAAAGGTTGCCTGGGACTGCCATCATTGGACAGTGGAACAGTGGAAAAAGGTTGCATGGGACTACCGTCATTGGACAGTGGAACAGTGGGAAAATGTTGCCTTCTCCGACGAATCGAAGTTTCTACTCCACAGAAGTGACGGGCGGTGGTGGATATGGCGTCAGACACACGAGAACCAACACACGGACACCCTTGTCGATCAAGTACTGACCGGCGGTGGAAGTATGCATGTCTGGAGGATGTTTTCTTGGTATGAACTGGGACCGCTGGTACCAATCGATGGAGCCCTGAACACCAATGGCTACTTGTCCATCCTTGCTGACCATATGCATCCCTCCATGTTGGACGTTTTCCCTGTTGGTGATGATGTCTACAAAAAGGACAATGCGCCCTGCCACGTTGTTAAGAGGGTGCGTGACTAGTTCCAGGAACACGACAGCGGTGTCTCCGTTCTCCCTTGGCCTGAGACATCGCCCGACATGAATCCCATAGAGCACTCGTGGGACTATTTGGATCGACAGGTTCGACGTATCGACCCACAGCCACGCCATCTCCGGGACCCCAGTGCTCTGCTGCAGTCCGAATAGGCACATGTGCTTCGGACAACCTTCCAGGGTCTCATTGCGTCCATGTCATGCCGTCTTGCAGATATCAACTAGGCCAAGGGTAGTTATTCCCATTATTAAGTAGGTGGTCATATTATTCTGATACGACCATGTACGTATATCATGACTACGCAAACCATACCACCACACCTTTCCGCTGCTTGCTTCAACATTATATATCTCGTTCTTATCTGTCAACACGCCCACGGCTCGTACTCTGATCTCAACACTGTTGCCAACACCATTCAGCGAGTGAGAAAATATAACCTTTAGGTAGAAAACGCTTAAAGGGAGTGAACTCAAATTTGCATTGCGAAAGAAACTAAAAACGAAAGATAAATTAGAGTATACATCATAAGTTTTAAAATTTAAGTCAGGAATTTTTTCTTCCCTCTGTTCTGAAACAATTTATACATTTTCATATGAGTAAAAGTTTAATGTCAAATCGTTTCTGAAATTTGCTTGCAAGGTCATTAAAAAAAAAAAAAGTAAGAAAACACTCATTTCCATACTGCAGTAGAATAATCTGAGATCTTACGATTGATGTGCTGCTGTTTATTTCAGAAACTTTCAGTACATCTTCATCGACATATTTTAAGCAGGCTAATATCCTTGAAACAGCAAGTCCATTGGATCTTGAACCTTCTTGCCTTTGCGGAAGTTACAACCCTCCCTGGCGGGTGGATTGAAACAGAGATAATAAAAGTACTCGTATCTGTAATTGAGACTCCGAATAAAGATCGGAGAGAGATTACATTACAATTTAACATCGCCACCATGCTCATAATATCAATAAATGCTGAAGATCATACCTCGAAAGTTGCTATGTTCAATACATATTCATTGAATGCCATTATTATGGAAATGATTCGTCATTATCGGAATTATAACAAAAATTTCGGACAGAGGGCCATTTTCACGAGTTTATACTTCTGTTCTCAACGTACGCATAGGGGTATTTTCTAGTTTTTCTTCCTTCATTGAAATACATCAGAGCAGCGAATATATAAGAATGCCTCGTTCTCCGGGGGGACGGAGACGTCTTCGCAATGGTACTTCAGATGGCTACCGCCAAATATCTCTTAGCACATGTAAAATATGTAAAGCATCAGAGGCAGCCCGAGGGCCCCACTTAAAGAGACGTACGATAAAGACACGCAGAAGTGTTCTTGCAGAACGAGCGAACTAAATACTCTCTTAGCCACAACGCTCAAGTGCCCTCTTGGAACATTTGCAGCTTTTTTAGTATGCCACACACGCTCGGGACGGCAATAGAGAGTCCGTGCTCACTGGCTTTGCTGACAATTTCCCAGTGCGCCATTATCGCTGATGAACTTTATTGCACTGAAGGGGCATCTTATTATTAGCCTTTGCTGTTGAAGATCGTCCGACTGCATACGGCTTTAATAGGTCGCCTCGGTAGGTGCGGCGTTGAAGCGTTAGAGTTTTCGTCCTAATCTTGACAACTGACGTTCCACTTGGCTGTTCACCACGTACCTAAGTGGGGCTTTTCAATTTGTCACGACGGAAATCACCATTCCTCCACTGATTCTATCTGTGGGCCTTCTAGGAAAGACGCTGAGAACTTTCCTAGAGAGTGGTGGCAAAATGAATTTTGAGATGAGTGTCATAAAAAATTGATAAACATCACAGAAATCCACACCAGATAAATGTGCAGTATTTACAGTTTTCCGAACAACCGAATATAGAGATGTTACCGGCGACTGAGAAACGCCTGAAGTATGAACTGCGCTCTCCCTTCTTTAAGTGTTGATTTAAATACATTATTTCACTCAACCGTCTTTCCAATTCTGAGGCCCCCGTTCCAATGATATCCACGGAGAATTCCTATAAGGAAGGATGGATATCAATGAAGCTCCCCTATGGAAGTACGAAATAAAATTACGAAAATTAAAGCATCTAACGAGATATAAACTTCATCTAAAACAATATGAAAGTAATAACAATAGTAATGCGAAAAAAATTAATGAATATTAAAGGCTATCAAATGATTAAATACAATAACATATAAGAAGTTCGTGTCGAAAATTGCATGAATAAAGCTTTCTGAGTAAGATTTCTGCTATTTTAAACAACAATAACTTTGCCGCTAGAGGGCGTAAATGCAGATGCTAGGAAATCCAAAACATATTTTATTACACATAATTGCTTCTTAATATACGATCGAAAAATTTATTTGTTCCATTCTATGCTATTTATTATAAAAAATATTATTTTGGGCACAGTGTTTTTTTTTCAAGTAATGCACAGTTTTTCCGCTAGGGGCGTAAATTAAGTCGTGATTCCCCCTATATCTCTGCTTCTAAAAGTCTGACTAGAAAACTTATTTTTGCGCAGGATAAAGCTTCTGGTGCGTAATGTTCTACATGTAACTGCTAATTTTTTTTTTTTTTTTTTTTAAGAACGGTTTTGCTACTAAGTGGCGTAAGCGTATATTTCTGTTTCTGGTGTATTTGAAGCAATATCTGCGTTTCTGTAAACCCGATTCAAAAAATTCTTTTGTGCTCAGATACTGCTCACCATGGAAAAACGTTTGAGAATAAACTCTTGCTTAATATAATGCACAGTTTTCCGCCAGAGGGCTGCATGTATATCTTATTTTTGTCGATATCTGCTTCTAAGAGTCCGATTTGAAAAATTACTTCTTTGTCGGAAAAATGTTTCTAGTGCGAAATGTTTTGCATGTAATTTAAACTTTTTCTTAGCGCAGAGGTGTGCAACTAGAGGGCGTAAGTTCACTTTGACCGAATATTTGCAGCAATATCTGCGCGTCTGAAAACCCGATTGAAAACATTCTTCTTCGGTGGGATACTACTAACTACGAAAACATTTATTTTTGTGTATTTCCTGTTCAAAATAATGCACAATTTCTCCGCTAGTGGCGCAAATATTTAAAATGTTTTTCTCGATATCTCTGCTTTTAAATGCCCAATTTCAAAATAGTCTTTTAACACCGGACATCATTTCCCTTGCGAAACACTTCGACTATATTTACGGAGTTTTCTGTAGTTCACACTTCTGTCGCTAGGTAGTGTTTGTGTACTTCTGTTTGCAGCTGTGTCTCCGCTTCTATAATCCCTAATGAAGAAATTATTTTTTTACTGTATGCATTTGCTACAATAGAGGTGGAGAATATTATCCTCTTTAAATAATGCACAGCTGTCCCACTAGGGGGCGTAAATGTCAAAACCTTTTTTCTCGGTGTCTCTGCTTCCAAGAGACATATTTGAAAAATTATTTTTTCTTAGCTTATTTGAAAACTAAGTAAAAAAAAAACCTTAAAATTTAAAAATAATTTTAAACTGATAAAACCGTTAACCACAAGAGACAACGAACAAAAGGATTCGACTCAGAACCGATTTCGGAGAATCATTTCTGCGTAAATGTTCAGTTTACCGAAAGTGGAAACAAAGGAAGTGACGGGACTTAGAATCTATTCCCGAGAGTCATTTCCTGCGCAAATCGTTCACTAAACCGGAAGCGGCAAAGAATTAAGCTAACAAATCGGTGCGAACCGATTGTTTTAGCGAGTGGAATCAAAATAATTTGCTTGCCCATCACTAAAGTAAACGATATTATTTCTCGGTGGACCAGGTATTCCTGTCGTCCGAGAATACAGATTAATTCAAAATGATTTCCCCTGTTACAAATGACAATAACGTGTTTATGAAGATAAACAGACAGCTGATTATCCCTTCATAAAAAGAAGTAAGTTCAGAATTCGTCAGAGCTTTTTCTGAGAAGTGTTACATGGATGACCAGTAAGTAGTACAAGTAAATTCAGTTTGCTTTGCTTGAATATTCTGTGAATGTTCCATGTATTATGAAGAATATTTCTTCCTTCATTGGTTTAGAATTTTATTGGAACCTAATGCTGTGTTGCTATGGTGACGTAGGAAAGTGAGCTGCCCGTGCGCCAAAGCCAGTGGGAAGAAATGGTGACCGCAGCAGAAAAGGCGTTTTGCGTGCTGGAGTTTGAAAAGTGTCATTCTGTTGTTACAGTGAAAAGAATGTTTCGTAATCGCTACAAACGTGCTCGTTCAGAAGCTAAGAGCATAAGGAGGTGGTATAGGCAGTTTGTAAAAACAGGATGTCTTTGTAAAGAGAAGAGTACCGGTCGAAAACGTGTTTCAGAGGAAAACGCTGTCAGAATTCGTCAGAGTTTTGAACACAATCCACGCAAGTTAACTTACCGCGCCAGCCAGAAGCTATAAATGCCACAAACAACTGTTTGGCGTGCTCTTAAACGAAAGCTGCAAATGAAACCCTACAGAGTTCGAAATTTTCACGTACTGAAGACCGACGACAAAGTGCGGCGTGCTACCTACGCTAAAATCCTCCAGGAAGCCATGACACATTTGCTTCATGCCTAATTTTTAGGTACATGTTATATCAGTGGTAAGGTAAACCGCTACAACACTCGCGTACGGGTAAGGAAAAACCTGTGGCTGTGATTGAACGTGAGCGTGATTAACCGAAAGTCAATATGTTCTGCGCAATTTCCAGTGTGAAGGTCTATGAACCTTTTTTCTTCATTGAAGATACAGTAATACGTAACGTTTATCTAGATATGATTCAGCAATGGCTACTTCCACAACTGGATGACGATTCGGGGGACTACATCATATAGCAAGATTGAGCACCCTCACATTGGAATATGCACGTTCGCCAATTTTTGAACGAAATTCTTCTGAACCGTTGGATTGGTCGTTGTGGACAGGACGGTATGATTTTCAGCAAGTGGCCCACCAGGTCTCCGGACCTTCCTCCTTGTGACTTCTTTTTGTGGGTGTATGTGAGAGACCATGTACATGTGCCACCTTTGCCGAGAACACTGCAAGAACTAAACATGCGCATTCAACTTGCACTGGCATCAGTGACTACGGACATGCTTCATAATGCATGGCGTGAAATGGATTACCGTTTAGATATTGTCCACGTAGCTCAAGGGAGTCACATAGAACATTTGTAAGGCGAGGAAACAGATTTCTAAACTTCCTACTTTATTGTGCAACTATGGGATCTGTGTATCTATGTTCATAAACCAGGTATTATCATTTGTAATCGGTGCAATCATTTTGAATTACCCTGTAATTTAAAAAGTAAGAGTAATAATAAGGCTTCATCATACACCGTGGACTTTCCAAATTCTGTCTCAGATACTGTCAGATTACCTAGAAAATTCATGGCTGCTAAAGAACAATGTATGATGCCATGTAAATAAGAGATTTTTTTTAATTTTTTTTTTCAGAACTCTAACCCAACTACACTCATGCTCATAAAAAAACAGAACACCTGAGCAAAGTCGAGCTACGACTTTGATATTTACAGGATATGCTAATCAGGCAATATCGCAGAAACGATTATCATTTCAGAATCATAGTTGCATGCGTACAGCATCTAGGCAAATCAGATGGTGCAACGTCACAGCCCTGAAACCGGCCGTTTTTCTGATATAAGCGTCGCGTGGCTCGCTCGGCATGTTAGTGCATGGTTAGCAATGGGTAGGGATGCTAGTTGTGTAAGACAGTCGTACAGTCACATCAGCGAGTTCGGCAGAGGTCGCATTATTTGCATGAGAAACAGCAAAAAATTTCCTCCGGGGGACTGCCGGTCGTGTGGGTCGCAGTGTGTCTGTCGTGTGCAGATCATGGTGCGAAAAAGGGCGTAGGACACGTAGAGAAGGATCTGGGATGTCATACATAGACAACGCAGATGGACAACCGCCATCTCATGAGGATGTCATTGAGTTACAGTTCTGCATCGTCAACGGCGCTGGAGCAGTAGTGGCAAACTGTGACGCATTCTCCCATGTCAGCTGTAACAGTATTTTGCTTGTTATTACATTTCAGACTGCAGGTTCCTTCTTTTTTACGCTTCCCAACCGTAATTTGAAGAAGCGTATATGCTCCAGCATGGTCCGTCTGTCTGTCCGCACAGTAACTCACGTAAAAACGGATCGATTTCCATGAAATTTTAGCATGTGGTAGGGGACAACCTGGGCACAAACCCATTTGAAAATGGGCGAAATGGGGTCAAAGGTCAAGACATAGGAGTGGGATCCATTCCATCGACCTTATGCGTCATAACTTATGTAAAAAGTCTTCTACTGCGACAAAACTTTAGTATGTTGTTCCGGAGATATACTGAACCAATCCTGTTTTATATCATCGAAATGGAGTCAAAGGTCAGGGCACAGAAGCGATATTTATTCCACAGCCATTATCCTCATAACTTGAGTAATGATTTCTGGTACGCGGGAAAGCGCATCATAATTAATGCATTGCATGATTTTACTAACTTGTTTGATTGTTCTTGTTATTTATTCATTAACACTATTTCTAGCAGGAATTTCAGCTACAGGCTATCTTTGCCACCGGAGCAACGCTGTTTGTCAAAGATAGAGGGCCGATGGTGCATGGAACGAAAGGAGTGGCTTGACGAATGGCACAGTAGCGTGTTCTCGGATAAAACGCGCTTCCGTTTAGGCGAAAATGAAGGCCGGATCTGTGTGTGCCAATGACAGAAGGAAGATTCAGTTGAGAAGAGGAAAAAGTTCCTATACCGCACTAACACGAGACATTATGGCTTAGGATGATATCAGGTTCGGAAGCAGATCATCTCTCGCGAGAGTCCGTACAACCATAACGATGGAAACGGGTCAACGGATGGACAATTTCTAGCGGATCAAACGGGTAGGATCAGGGTGTTTGTGACCCGATTTCGACCCGGTTTTATTTCCGTTTTATTTTTGAAAAGGGGAAAAAAATTGTTCAAAGAAAAATGAACAGGGTGAAATTTTGTGCTCGATACTGGTGCCCGCGGAATGAAAAATGATTTGTCATGCAACACAAAGGAAGCGTGATGTCAGAAGGAACAGTGTTCCTTCCTTCTGAGGAGGAATGAGGAAAACAACATCCACAGTTTGGAATCTTCCAAGTCATCATAAATTTATGAAAATTAGTTTTGCTGTAAAACATATACTGAAGCTTGCTATGTTATCAGAAAAACAGGAAAAACTGAATTTAAACAATTTGCTTAATTCAAAATTTTGATTGTAGCGCCATCAAAATTTGGTGGAATAGTCTTAACATTACTGCTGAAGGACTTTTTGACTCCATAATTATATCATCATCATCATTGTCAACCATTATCAATCCACTGCTGGACGAAGGTCTCCCCAAGTTTCCTCTACAACGGTCTGTCTTGTGCCAGTCTCCTCCATGTCACTCCCGCATACTTTCGAATTTCATCCACCCATCTTCCATGTGGTCTTCTTCTGGGTCTTTTCCTGTCCCTTGGAATCCAATCTAAAATTTCGGCTGTCCATCGATGGTCTGTTCTTGTGGCAGTTTGTCCAGCACATTGCCATTTCAGGGATTTAACTCTGATCATGATGTCTTCCACTCTTGTCATTTTTCGGATCCACGTGTTCCTCTTCTTATCTCTCCTGGTTACACCAAGCATGCACCTCTCCATGCTTCTTTGAGTTGTCTGCAGCCTTTGTATGTCTCTTTTAGTTAAGGTCCACGTCTCTGCACCATACGTAAGCACTGGAAGGATGCATTGATCAAACACTTTTCTTTTAAGACATAATGGCATATTGCTCTTGAAAATTATGCTGTTTCTTCCAAAAGCTCTCCAGGCAAGTTTTGTACTCCGATTAATTTCTTCACCAATGTGACCATCACTTGATATCTACTGTCCAAGATAAACGTACGTGTCTGTTATCTCCAGCTTTTCTCCATCAATCGATAAATCTTCATTTCTTGTAAAAGCATTGTACATCACTTTTGTCTTCTGAAAGTTCATTTTTAATCCCACTTCTTTACTCTTGTCAGCAAGTTCCTGGATCATACTCTATAGCTCTGATGGGGTAGTTGCAAAAATGACTATGTCATCAGCAAACCGAAGGTGGGTTAGATAATCTCCATTAATCTTTATCCCTTTGTTTTCCCAGTTCAGTGATTGAAAGACATTTTCCAATGTGGCATTAAAGAGCTTCGGAGATATGGTGTCAGCTTGTCTCACTCCTTTTCCAATTTTTATGTGTGTTGTATTTTCCAACAGCCGAATCTTTGCACTTGCATTTTCATAGATGTTATTAATAATATTAATGTATGCATCTTCAATACCGCAGGATTTCAGAGCCATTGCAACTGCTGATGGTTTCACCGAATCAAAGGCTTTTTCATAATCGATAAAAGCCATGCACAATGGAAGTTCATATTCCTCGCTCTTTCAGTTAGTTCTCTCAGTACGTGGATATGATCTACTGTGCTGTAGCCACTCCTGAATCCAGCTTGTTCTCTCGGTTGAGCCATGACCAGTGTCACCTTCAAGCGGTGTGAAAGAACTTTAGTGAAGATTTTATAAACCATTGATAGGAGGCTGATAGGTCTGTAGTTCCTGAGATCCTCAATGTCACCTTTTTTATGTAGCAAGATCATTGTAGCGTTGTTCCAATCCTCAGGAATTTTCCCTTCATTAAGGCATCGAGTGAAAATTTGGGCGAGTACTGTTTCGATTTCTCCACTTGCTTCTTGTATGATGTCTGCAGTAATTCCATCTTCTCCTGGAGCTTTTCCCCGCTTCATGTTCTTGATTGCATGTGCAACTTCTGCTGGAAGGACTGGAAGAACTCTGGTACTGGTACCTTTCGTGATGTCTGGAGTACACGTATCATCCCTTTCATATAATTTGGAGTAGAAATATTTCACTCTTGTCAAAATTTCGCCTCTATTTCTTTATACAGAACCATCTTCTTTTCTCAGTGCCATAATCTGTTTTTTCCCCTTACTGAGATGTCCCTTTGTTATCTTTAGGCTTTGGTTGTTTTCAATTGCTTTCCTTACTAGTTCACAGTTGAATTTCCTTACGTCTTCAGTGATACTTTTTCGAACTGTCTTGCATAGCTCTATATATTCCACTTTGGAAGTCACATCTTCTTTAGTTGTCCTCATCACTCTTCTTTTTTGCATCAACATTTTGGTTTTTCCTGATAATTTGTTCACATGCAATTTGCTCTTAGACCCAGCTAATTTTGTTGCTGTTTCCATAAGAGCTTTGGTTACTTTTCTGTTAACTTCAGAAATATCCACTTCTTCCGATGTTAGGCCTTCTAAAGCAGAGAATCTGTTCTTCAGTTCCAATTTGAAGGTATTATGGTGTTTTTTAAGGTTGGTTATGTCAATACATTTTGTTTGTCGTATGAGCTTGCTACGTTCGAGTTTAGTGTTGAGGTGCATCTTACATCTCACCAATCTATGGTCACTGCCTGTGTTGAACTTGTTCAGCACACTGCAGTCTTCTATGACGAATTTTTTGTTACACATAATAAAATCAATTTCACTTGTCGTCCCATTTGGATGTCTCCATGTCCATTTCCTGTGTGGCTTTTTCTTGAAAAAGGAGTTCAAGAAGAAAACCCTTCTTCCTCTGCAAACTCTACGAGAGTATTTCCACGCTGGGTTCTGTTGCCGTGACCGAATTTACCTACTGAAGTTTCATTCTGTTGTCGTTGCCCTATTTTTGCACTGAAATCTCCCATAATTATCTTCAAGTGCTGCTTACCTTTATTACTTAGATCACGAATTTCCTCATAAAATTCTTCAATTTCTTCTTCAGCATGACTTGTGGTGGGTGCATAAGTTTGAATAATCTGAGCCTGGTATCTTCTCGAGAGTTGGATAACGAGTCGTGCAGCTCTGTCAGAGGAACTTTCAACTTCTACAACTTTATCCTTCAGTTTCTTGTTTATTATAAATCCAACACCACTAGTTCTGCCAGTATCTGTCCCACGATAGTAGAAGAGATGTCCACTTTTCAGTTCAATGAGATCTTCTCCTTTTCTCCTTACCTCACATAGCCCGACGATGTCCCACTTGATCCTTTGTAGTTCCTCTTTCAATTCAAGTAGCCTTGAATCAGAAGATAGGGAGCGTCCGTTATACGTTGCCAAGGTCAGCATCAGATGGCAGCCTAGTCCGGTCCTCCGGGGATTCTTAGCACCCTCTGCCTTCATGTCGCACTGGCCGCTGCCTTGGCCAGGTTCATTCCAGCTGCCGGACACTGAGGGCCAAGATTTAAGTTGTGGAGTCATTTTGGAGGGTTTGGCCATAACTCACCACGCTGGCCAAGCGGGTTGGTGAGTGTGGGATAGCATTTCCTCTAATCCCGATGGTATAGTTATACCGCTATTGGCGGTCGTCAGAGCCCCTTTAGTGGGAACAGGATGTACCACGAGAAGGCAGGGTTGACATTTGTCAAGGAGAGGCTGTGATGTTACGCATCACCTGACCTTACATCCCATATATATATATATATATCATCATCATTGTCAACCATTATCAATCCACTGCTGGACGAAGGTCTCCCCAAGTTTCCTCCACAACGATCTGTCTTGTGCCAGTCTCCTCCCTGTCACTCCCGCATACTTTCGAATTTCATCCACTCATCTTCCATGTGGTCTTCTTCTGGGTCTTTTCCTGTCCCTTGGAATCCAATCTAAAATTTCGGCTGTCCATCGATGGTCTGTTCTTCTGGCAGTATGTCCAGCCCATTGCCATTTCAGGGATTTAACTCTGATCATGATGTCTTCCACTCTTATCATTTTTCGGATCCACGTGTTCCTCTTCTTATCTCTCCTGGTTACACCAAGCATGCACCTCTCCATGCTTCTTTGAGTTGTCTGCAGCATTTGTATGTCTCTTTTTAGCTAAGGTCCACGTCTCTGCACCATACGTAAACACTGGAAGGATGCATTGATCAAACACTTTTCTTTTAAGACATAATGGCATATTGCTCTTGAAAATTATGCTGTTTCTTTCAAAGGCTCTCCAGGCAAGTTTTGTACGCCGATTAATTTCTTCACCAATGTGACCCTCACTTGATATCTGCTGTCCAAGATAAACGTACGTGTCTGTTATCTCCAGCTTTTCTCCATCAATCGATAAATCTTCATTTCTTGTAAAAGCATTGTACATCACTTTTGTCTTCTGAAAGTTCATTTTTAATCCCACTTCTTTACTCTTGTCAGCAAGTTCCGGGATCATACTCTGTAGCTCTGATGGGGTAGTTGCAAAAATGACTATGTCATCAGCAAACCGAAGGTGGGTTAGATAATCTCCATTAATCTTTATCCCTTTGTTTTCCCAGTTCAGTGATTGAAAGACATTTTCCAATGTGGCATTAAGGAGCTTCGGAGATATGGTGTCAGCTTGTCTCACTCCTTTTCCAATTTTTATGTGTGTTGTATTTTCAAACAGCCGAATCTTTGCACTTGCATTTTCATAGATGTTATTAATAATATTAATGTATGCATCTTCAATACCGCAGGATTTCAGAGCCATTGCAACTGCTGATGGTTTCACCGAATCAAAGGCTTTTTCATAATCGATAAAAGCCATGCACAATGGAAGTTGATATTCCCTCGCTCTTTCAATTAGTTCTCTCAGTACGTGGATATGATCTATTGTGCTATAGCCACTCCTGAATCCAGCTTGTTCTCTCGGTTGAGCCATGTCCAGTGTCACCTTCAAGCGGTGTGAAAGAACTTTAGTGAAGATTTTATAAACCATTGATAGGAGGCTGATAGGTCTGTAGTTCCTGAGATCCTCAATGTCACCTTTTTTATGTAGCAAGATCATTGTAGCGTTGTTCCAATCCTCAGGAATTTTCCCTTCATTAAGGCATCGAGTGAAAATTTGGGCGAGTACTGTTTCGATTTCTCCACTTGCTTCTTGTATGATGTCTACAGTAATTCCATCTTCTCCTGGAGCTTTTCCCCGCTTCATGTTCTTGATTGCATGTGCAACTTCTGCTGGAAGGACTGGAAGAACTCTGGTACTGGTACCTTTCATGACGTCTGGAGTACATGTATCATCCCTTTCATATAATTTGGAGTAGAAATCTTTCACTCTTGTCAAAATACGCCTCTATTTCTTGTTACAGAACCATCTTCTTTTCTCAGTGCCATAGTCTGTTTTCTTCCTTACTGAGATGTCCCTTTGCTATCTTTAGGCTTTGGTTGTTTTCAATTGCTTTCCTTACTAGTTCACAGTTGAATTTCCTTACGTCTTCAGTGATACTTTTTC
This sequence comes from Macrothele yani, assembly GCA_039090855.1. Taxonomy (NCBI): domain Eukaryota; kingdom Metazoa; phylum Arthropoda; class Arachnida; order Araneae; family Macrothelidae; genus Macrothele; species Macrothele yani. Next base: position 15,138,962 of record CM077029.1, on the reverse strand, counting down.
GTACTGTCTTGCATAGCTCTATATATTCCACTTTGGAAGTCACATCTTCTTTAGTTGTCCTCATCACTTCTTTTTTGCATCAACATTTTGGTTTTTCCTGATAATTTGTTCACATGCAATTTGCTCTTAGACCCAGCTAATTTTGTTGCTGTTTCCATAAGAGCTTTGGTTACTTTTCTGTTAACTTCAGAAATATCCACTTCTTCCGATGTTAGGCCTTCTAAAGCAGAGAATCTGTTCTTCAGTTCCAATTTGAAGGTATTATGGTGTTTTTTAAGGTTGGTTATGTCAATACATTTTGTTTGTCTTATGAGCTTGCTACGTTCGAGTTTAGTGTTGAGGTGCATCTTACATCTCACCAATCTATGGTCACTGCCTGTGTTGAACTTGTTTAGCACACTGCAGTCTTCTATGACGAATTTTTTGTTACACATAATAAAATCAATTTCACTTGTCGTCCCATTTGGATGTCTCCATGTCCATTTCCTGTGTGGCTTTTTCTTGAAAAAGGAGTTCAAGATGAAAAACCCTTCTGCCTCTGCAAACTCGACGAGAGTATTTCCACGCTGGTTTCTGTTGCCGTGACCGAATTTACCTACTGAAGTTTCATTCTGTTGCCGTTGCCCTATTTTTGCATTGAAATATCCCATAATTATCTTCAAGTGCTGCTTACCTTTATTATTTAGATCACGAATTTCCTCATAAAATTCTTCAATTTCTTCTTCAGCATGACTTGTGGTGAGTGCATAAGTTTGAATAATCTGAGCCTGGTATCTTCTCGAGAGTTGGATAACGAGTCGTGCAGCTCTGTCAGAGGAACTTTCAACTTCTACAACTTTATCCTTCAGTTTCTTGTTTATTATAAATCCAACACCACTAGTTCTGCCAGTATCTGTCCCATGATAGTAGAAGAGATGTGCACTTTTCAGTTCAATGAGATCTTTACCTTTTCTCCTTACCTCACTTAGCCCGACGATGTCCCACTTGATCCTTTGTAGTTCCTCTTCCAATTCAAGAAGCCTTGAATCAGAAGATAGGGAGCGTCCATTATACGTAGCCAAGGTCAGCATCAGCTGGCAGCCTAGTCCGGTCCTCCGGGGATTCTTTGCACCCTCTGCCTTCATGTCGCACTGGCCGCTGCCTTGGCCAGGTACATTCCAGCTGCCGGAGACTGAGGGGCCAAGATTTAAGTTGTGGAGTCATTTTGGAGGGGTTTGGCCATAACTCACCACGCTGGCCAAGCGGGTTGGTGAGTGTGGGATAGCATTTCCTCTAATCCCGATGGTATAGTTATACCGCTATTGGCGGTCGTCAGAGCCCCTTTAGTGGGAACAGGGTGTACCACGAGAAGGCGGGGTTGACATTTGTCAAGGAGAGGCTGTGATATTTATTTATTTATTTATTTATATATAGATTTGTGGAATCTGAGGCCATGCTTGATAAATAGCACTTTCCCAGGAGTGTGAGACTGCAGGGTTGTGGATCTAGCTGTCTGATGGCTCGTTCAACTTCATCCCACAAATTCTCAATGGGTTGAGATCTGGAGATTGTGGGGGCCATCTAAGCAAAGTAAACTCACCGGCATGTTCCTGAAACCAATCCTGTATAATACGAGCACTATGGCAGGACGCATTATCTTGTTGAAAGTAGCCATCGCAATTGGGATAAACCATCCACATGACAGGATGCACTTGGTCAACAACGATGTTTAGATATGATGTACCAGTCAGACGTTGATCAACACGAATTAAAGGGCCCAAAGCATGCCAGGAAAACATTCCCCAAACCATAACGTTGCCTCCACCAGCTTGAAGGGTTGTAGCAATGCATTTGGGGTCCATGCTTTCGTGCTATTTCCGCCGAATTCTTACCCTGCCATCGGCATGGTGCAACTGAAAACATGATTCATCGGACCACATAATTTGTTTCTAATTATCGACTGTCCAATCCTTGTGCTCCTGTACGAACTAGAGACGTTTTCTCTTGTTAACTGCAGACAGCAAAGGTGTTCGAACAGGCCTTAGGCTGCCATATCCCATCCCATGCAGTGTACTGCGAACAGTGCGTGCAGAGATCATTTGAGGGGATCCTTGATTAAGATGATCTGTAATTTGCTGCACTGTTGCCCTTCTGTTGTCTGTTACCAGTCTGGACACTCTCCGTTCCGCCCGAGAAGTCACTAGTCGATGACGACCACACGTTGCACGTAGAGACCCAGTTTTTTGGCTGACAGTCCAGTCTTTAAACACTTAAACAACAGCTACTCTGGAACATTTCACGAATGCGTCGGTTTCAATGATACTCGTTCCATGGTTCTGAGCTCCTACAATAGTCCCACGTTGAAAGTCCGTCAAATCGCATTTTTATACACATTTCGTCACCCAAAAATAACTTCTACTACTGTCGCAAGCACGAAGCTTTCTCTTTGTATACTAGCCTCGCCCTCTGGTGGCAACAGCGTGCAGCCATAGCTCATTTGCTTAAAACTGTCAGGAGGTCATAACAAAGTGGCCACTCGGTGTATATGAAGATAACACTGAACATGGCTCAACCAAGAGAACAAGCTGGATTCAGGAGTGGCTACAGCACAATAGATCATATCCACGTACTGAGAGAACTAATTGAAAGAACAAGAGAATATGAACTTCCATTGTGCATGGCTTTTATGGATTATGAAAAGTCCTTTGGCTCTGTGAAACCGTCAGCAGTTACAATGGCTTTGAAATCCTGCGGTATTGAAGATGCATACATTAATATTATTAATAACATCTATGAAAATGCAATTGCAAAGATTCGGCTGTTTGAGAATATATCACACATAAAAGTTGGAAAGAGAGTGAGACAAGGTGACACCATATCTCCCTAGCTCTTTTATGCCACATTGGAAAATGTCTTTCAATCACTGAACTGGGATAACAAAGGGATAAAGATAAATGAAGATTTTCTAACTCACCTTCGTTTTGCTAATGACGTACTCATTTTTGTAACTACCGCATCAGAGCTCCAGAGTATGATCCAGGAACTTGCTGACAAGAGTAAAGAAGTGGGATTAAAAATGAACTTTCAGAAGATAAAAAGTGATGTGCAATGTTTTTTACAAGAAATGAAGATTTATCGATTGATGGGGGAAAATTGGAGATAACAGATGCGTTCGTTTATCTTGGACAGCAGATATCAAGTGCGGGTCACATTGATGAAGGAATTAATCGACGTATAAAACTTGCCTGGAGAGCTTTTGGAAGAAACAGTATAATTTTCAAGAGCAATATGCCATTATGTCTTAAAAGAAAAGTGTTTGATCAATGCATCCTTCCAGTGCTTACGTTTGGTACAGAGACGTGGATCTTAACTAAAAGAGACATACAAAGGCTGCAGGCAACTCAAAGAAGCATGGCGAGGTGCATGCTTGGTGTAACCAGGAGAGATAAGAAGAGGAACTCGTGGATCAGAAAAATGACAAGAGTGGAAGACATCATGATCAGAGCAAAATCCCTGAAATGGCAATGGGCTGGACATACTGCCAGAAGAACAGACACTCGATGGACAGTCGAAATTTTAGATTTTGTTACAAGGGACAGGAAAAGACCCAGAAGAAGAAGAACACATGGGAGATGGGTGTATGAAATCGAAAGTATGCGGCAGTAGCATGGAGGAGGCTGGCACAAAACAGACTGTTGTGGAAGAAACTTGGGGAGACCTTCATCCAACAGTGGATTGATAATGGTTGGCAATGATGATGATGATGATGATATATACATATGTATATATATATATACACTATGGGATGTAAGGTCAGGTGATGCGTAACATCACAGCCTCTCCTTGACAAATGTCAACCCCGCCTTCTCGTGGTGCATCCTGTTCCTACTAAAGGGGCTCTGACGACCGCCAATAGCGGTATAACTATACCATCGGGATTAGAGGAAATGCTATCCCACACTCACTAACCCGCTTGGCCAGCGTGGTGAGTTATGGCCAAACACCTCCAAAATCACTCCACAACTTAAATCTTGGCCCTCAGTCTCCGGCAGCTGGAATGTACCTGGCCAAGGCAGCGGCCAGTGCGACATGAAGGCAGAGGGTGCTAAGAATCCCCGGAGGACCGGACTAGGCTACCATCTGATGCTGACCTTGGCTACGTATAATGGGCGCTCCCCTATCTTTTGATTCAAGGCTTCTTGAATTGGAAGAGGAACTACAAAGGATCAAGTGGGACATCGTCGGGCTAAGTGAGGTAAGGAGAAAAGGAGAAGATCTCATTGAACTGAAAAGTGCACATCTCTTCTACTATCGTGGGACAGATACTGGCAGAACTAGTGGTGTTGGATATATAATAAACAAGAAACTGAAGGATAAAATTGTAGAAATTGAAGGTTCCTCTGACAGAGCTGACGACTCGTTATCCAACTCTCGAGAAGATACCAGGCTCAGATTATTCAAATTTCCGCACCCACCACAAGTCATCCTGAAGAAGAAATTGAAGAATTTTATGAGGAAATTCGTCATCTAAATAATAAAGGTAAGCAGCACTTAAAGATAATTATGGGAGATTTCAATGAAAAAATAGGGCAACGGCAACGGAATGAAACTTCAGTAGGTAAATTCGGTCACGGCAACAGAAACAAGCGTGGAAATACTCGTAGAGTTTGCAGAGGAAGAAGGGTTTTTCATCTTGAACTAATTTTTCAAGAAAAAGCCACAAAGGAAATGGACATGGAGACATCCAAATGGGACGACAAGTGAAATTGATTTTATTATGTGTAACAAAAAATTCGTCATAGAAGACTGCAGTGTGCTAAACAAGTTCAACACAGGTAGTGACCATAGATTCGGGAGATGTACGATGCACCTCTACACTAAACTCGAACGTAGCAAGCTCATAAGACAAACAAAATGTATTGACATAACCAACTTTAAAAACACCATAATACCTTCAAGTTGGAACTGAATAACAGATTCTCTGCTTTAGAAGGTCTAACATCGGAAGAAGTGGATATTTCTGAAGATAACAGAAAAGTAACCAAAGCTCTTATGGAAACAGCAACAAAATTAGCTGGGTCTAAGAACACGTTGCATGTGAACAAATATCAGGAAAACCCAAAATGTTGACGCAAAAGAGAAAAGAGATCAGAACAACTAAAGAAGATGGGACTTCCAAAGTGGAATATATAGAGCTATGCAAGACAGTACGAAAAAGTATCACTGAAGACGTAAGGAAATTCAACTGTGAACTAGTAAGGAAAGCAATTGAAAACAACCAAAGCCTAAAGATAGCAAAGGGACATCTCAGTAAGGGAAGAAAACAGATTATGGCACTGAGAAAAGAAGATGGTTCTGTAACAAGAAATAGAGGCGAAATTTTGACAAGAGTGAAAGATTTCTACTCCAAATTATATGAAAGGGATGATACATGTACTCCAGACATTATGAAAGGTACCAGTACAAGAGTTCCTCCAGTCCTCCCAGCAGAAGTTGCACATGCAATCAAGAACATGAAGCGGGAAAAGCTCCAAGAGAAGATGGAATTACTGTAGACATCATACAAGAAGCAAGTGGAGAAATCGAAACAGTACTCGCCCAAATTTTCACTCGATGCCTTAATGAAGAGAAGATTCCTGAGGATTGAAACAACGCTACAATGATTCTTCTACATAAAAAAGGTGACATTGAGGATATCAGGAACTACAGACCTATCAGCCTCCTATCAGTGGTTCATAAAATCTTCACTAAAGTTCTTTCACACCGCTTCAAGGCGACACTGGACATGGCTCAACCGAGAGAACAAGCTGGATTCAGTAGTAGTTACAGCACAATAGATCATATCCAGGTACTGAGAGAACTAATTGAAAGAGCGAGGGAATATGAACTTCCATTGTGCATGGCTTTTGTCAATTATGAAAAAGCCTTTGATTCGGTGAAACCATCAGCAGTTACAATGGCCCTGAAATCCTGCGGTATTGAAGATGCGTACATTAATATTATTAATAACATCTATGAAAATGCAAGTGCAAAGATTCGGCTGTTTGAAAATACAACACACATAAAAATTGGAAAAGGAGTGAGACAAGCTGACACCATATCTCCGAAGCTCTTTAATGCCACATTGGAAAATGTCTTTCAATCACTGAACTGGGAAAACAAAGGGATAAAGATTAATGGAGATTATCTAACCCACCTTCGTTTTGCTGATGACAGTCATTTTTGCAACTACCCCATCAGAGCTGAGAGTATGATCCAGGAACTTGCTGACAAGAGTAAAGAAGTGGGATTAAAAATGAACTTTCAGAAGACAAAGTGATGTTCAATGCTTTTACAAGAAATGAAAATTTATCGATTGATGGAGAAAAGCTGGAGATAACAGACACGTATGTTTATCTTGGAAAGCAGATATCAAGTGAGGGTCACATTGGTGAAGAAATTAATCGGAGTACAAAACTTGCCTGGAGAGCTTTTGGAAGAAACAGCATAATTTTCAAGAGCAATATGCCATTATGTCTTAAAAGAAAAGTGTTTGATCAATGCATCCTTCCAGTGCTTACGTATGGTGCAGAGACGTGGACCTTAACTAAAAGAGACATACAAAGGCTGCAGAAAACTCAAAGAGGCATACAGAGATGCATACTTGGTGTAACCAGGAGAGATAAAAGAGGAACTCGTGGATCCGAAAAATGACAAGAGTGGAAGACATCATGATTAGAGTTAAATCCCTGAAATGGCAATGGGCTGGACATACTGCCAGAAGGACAGACCATCGATGGACAGCCGAAATTTTAGATTGGATTCCAAGGGACAGGAAAAGACCCAGAAGAAGACACATGGAAGATGGGTGGATGAAATTCGAAAGAATGCGGGAGTGACATGGAGGAGACTGGCCCAAAACAGACTGTTCTGGAAGAAACTTGGGGAGACCTTCGTCCAGCAGTGGATTGATAATGGTTGACAATGATGATGATGATATACACTATATTGACACAAGTCACTGTACACCCCTTCAAAAGCAAATGAACGGATCCGCTGAGTTGTTAAGATCCGCGGTACAGCTGCAAACGGTATAAAAACAAAGCCTGCAGCTGACCGCAATCCTATCGCACTGTGAAATTTAGTTAAAATTTCGCGGCGGGGAAGAGAACTGACTTTGAGAAAGGAAAGATTGTTTGGTATTATATTAGTGGGTTGTCCATAAGAGAAACCGAGAGGCGTTTAAACATACCCAAGTCAACTGTTTTGGATTTACTGAATAAGTGTCAGACACATGGAGTGCCTGAAGTAGCAAAACGTACCGGCAGACTAAAGAAAATCAGTGATAGAGGACGTCGACACCTCAGGAAAATCGTTACAGCTAATCGACGGAGGTACTGCACAAGACCTCGGTGTACAGGTGAGTAAAAATGCTGGAACCTCGGTATGTACACGTACCATTCGCAGAGAACTTCATTCCATGGGTTACCCTGGTCGTGCAGCTGCTTATAAGCCTTTCATCTCCACTCGGAATGCTACTCGTCGTTTAGCATGGTGTAAAGAACATTTATCGTGGACCGTAGATCAACGGAAACGAGGCCTATGGACTGATAAATCCAGATATACGGTCCATCAGTCTGATGGCCGTGTGTGGGTATGGCGGCAGCCGGGGACACGCTATTTACTACAGTATACTGTTCCTACGGTCAAGTTTGGAGCTGGCAGTGTACTGGCATGGGGGTGTTTTTCGTGGTATTGTCCCGGCCCATTTGTTATCGTGGACAAACCTGTTAACCAGCACGTCTACCTAGATATTCTGGATAATTATGCCCTACCAACTCTGTGGCAATACTGTGGAACCGAGCCTTGTTGGTACCAGCAGGATAATGCACCAAGCCATAAAGCAAGGACAGTTGTGGCGTGGTTTGACGATAATTCCGTATCGTGTGTTGACTGCCCAGCACAGAATCCTGATCTTAATATAGAGCACCTATGGAATGAATTAGAGTGCCGCATAGGAAGTTTTAGAATCAAAGCTTACTACTAAACAACAGTTAGCGGCAGCATTATGTACTGAATGAAAGCGCATACCTATCGCTGTGTTCCAAAACCTTGTCGAAAGCATGTCTCGAAGCGTATATAAATATATTATAATTATACGTTCCTGTAGTACCGGGTTGAGTCCAACTATGTAACGTCCGGGTCTTAAATGTTGGCCCGTTTCCATCTCTGAACGAGTGCCCGTTGCCTAAGTGACATTCTACGGCCGGTCCGCTTTTCCGTACCTGCAGAATGTCATCATGACCATATTTCAGCAGCACATTGCCACACCGTATATGTTACGGAGACAACACGCACTTTCTTCAAGAACAACATTCCATGTCTGCCGTGCTTAGCTTGATCACCCATAGAAAATCCCTGGGACATGCTGAAACGACAGACTGTAGGACCGTCCGCCTGCAACTCTTGATGAACTTCGGACGCGGATCAATACAGCCTGGATGGGTATTCCACAGGACACCATTCACATATTATCTGATTCGATGTCTCAGCGTGTACAGCTGTTGATACAAGACACAGTTGGCCACAACGAATATTAGCTACATGGATGCACCTGGTACGTATGACACCGAGATGCTAATCATTAGTTCTGTATTGCCTAGTGAACATGTCCTGTCAAAATCAAAGTCGTAGCTCGACTTCTTACAAATGTTTTGGTTCTTTTGAACATGAGTGTACCTTTCTTAGTTTTCATATCACATAAGCGCAAAGTGTGTGCTGTTTCCGGATATGGCGTGCATAATGACTCTAGCATTTTACCGCACTAGGAGATATCATCCCTGAACTAGGGTTATCGATCTCATCCGGTCTGACATATTCGTCGAATCTAAAAACAGTGAACCTTTTTTGCTTTTCCTTATTTTTCATTTTTGTTTCTTACTTCTAGCACTTCAAGCTTAAGGGTAGCGAAGATAAGCAGCTTCAAGAAATGACGGAGACAAAAAGGATTTTAGAAAGTGGCCACATACAACCAGATAAAGCGATTATTATAGGATTCCTCTTTTTTTCCCCTCCCTCTTTTTCGAGTATACGTGTTAATGATGTCTCTATTCAAAATATAAGCTGGTGAACATTTAATCTAACCAAAGTACCGAGGATCCAGAATATTTATTACTTTGATCTTTGTACTCTCCAAGCCGCCATCACCACTATTTTTTTTTTTTTGGAAGGGCTCTGATAAAAAATAAATAAATAAAAATACTCAATTATTACTAAAGTTGTAAAAAAAAAAAAGGTAATCTTTCGGTGAGGGAAGTAAAATCAGAAAAGGGAATTAAAAGTTAAGAATAATATTTCTAACAGGGTTTTAGTTTTTATTCCCCTTCCTTCAACTAACCGGATCTGTAAACGGAGTTTTTACGATGAGAAATGTAATTGAAAAAGAAAAATATCTCCGAGAACCTCTTTCATCTTTTTCATTTCTTTCAGAGAATATAAAATTAAAACTGATATGATATGAAAAGAAGAAAGAAAAAAAATGCGTTAATGAAAAATAAAGCAATCAGTGCCTATATTTCAGCGTTCATTCTGTTAGAATAGCGTTATTGAAAAAGGAGTAGAAAAAACAGCAAAAACACTAAAATGTAACCAAATTTTGATATTATATAGGGTGTTTTAAAACTAATGGAACAAACTTTCAGGGTTGATAGAACACACCGGAACAAACACTTTTCGTCATGGAATGCATGGTCGCAAGTTACGCGGTTAGGCGCTGGAGGGCGCTTTCCGTTTCCCCACACATACCGACTTTCGCAACGCAAAGGCACATATCTTTTACCGGAATGTCTGGATGGGAGGACGTACCTTATTTTCCTTCAACAAGTCTTGCCTGAATTGATCCAACATGTACCAGCAACCGTCCGCCGTAAAATGTGGTTGCAGCATGATAGAACGCCAGCTCATTTCAGCACTCAGGTGCGTGATTACTTGAACGCCCCATTTCCAGGCTAATGGATTAGCCGAGGTGGGCCCATCGCTTGGCCCTCACGATCACCAGATCTGTCCTCTCTTGATCCCAAAGTTCCTTAATTTTAAGACGTCAGTAAAAGGATCATGGTTCGAGAAGAAAAAAGACAAATTTCTACGCCAGACCTTGTCAAGGATAGTGAACCTCAGAAGAAAGGACGTCACGTCATTAGAGATCCGATGCTATCACCTATATATGAACTTGCATAGTCTTTGCGACCATATTACCTTCAACAAACTTACCCTCCGGGTGGATATGTTAGTCGAAAGACTCCAATCTTCCTTTTCATTGAGACACATCAAGAAACTGGATTACCTGAAGTCTTTCCAGACTCCTAAACCTAAAGATTTCACCATTCCCTTTGGCAATATTTCTAACCGAACGCTCACCCGAGAGGAAACTAAAGTTTTGGAACTTGGACCAAAGTTCTGCTTCCGATCGAGACCGAACCCAAAAAGCACCGTTTCTGAATTTGAGACCATAATATCGCGAATTCCAGAAGACAACAAAGATGAACTACGTCAACTGTGTTGCTCTAGGTTAAAATCGTGGTACAACCAAAAGCAATCGTTTAATAATTTCAAAATGCCAAGGACGATTTCCAACCTTAGAAATGACCACTCCATAATACTGACGCTAACGAACAAATCCGGCCAGATAGCGATAATGGACGCAGCGGATTATAATAAAAAACTAGAAGAATTTATATCCGATTCTGGATCTATAATCTTACTGAGAAATCCTCTAAATTCTTGGATTGCACGGGTAAAAAGAATTGCAAGAACAACTGATATTCCAGATGACCTCAAGAAATCCTCCAAATTACCGCCTGGCCCTCAGATCCCAAAACTCTTCGGCAGACTTAAACACCACAAACCCGGCAATCCATTGAGACCGATCATGTCCAGAAGATCCACACCGACGTACCACTTAGAAAAAGCGTTAACCAAATTCTTAATTAATCATCTACCGGAGTCGGACTTTATAATAACCTCCACTCTAGATTTTGTCACGAAAATCAAGCAGCTCACCGTTCAACAACGCGACATTATCGGCAGTTTCGACGTAGTTTCTCTTTATCCATCGATCCCCGTACCGGAAGCCATCAGAACATTGAAAGAGGCTATATCTAATTCATCGGCTTATTCTCAGGAGTCTTGCATCAGCATCTTCAAAATAATGGACTTGGTCTCAAATTCCAGCTACTTCAGTTTCCGAGTGCAAATTTATAAGCAAGTAAATGGCGCTCCGATGGGATCTTCGCTTTCGGCCGTCCTTGCGGAAGCAATACTTCGCCCCATTGAGCAACATATATTCACCAACATCACCCCAAGACCTACCACCTGGCTACGATATGCAGACGACGTATTTTTCATATGGCCACACGGAAAGGAGACTCTCCCGTTTTTCCTCGATAAAATAAATTAGATACACCCTACAATCAATTTCACCATGGAGCTTGAACACAATGGTACCTTACCTTATCTCGACGTCTGAGTGAGCAAGTATGTGGTAGGAACCCTATTGAAAATAGGCGAAATGGGGTCAAAGCTCAGGCTGGGCATAAGAGCTGGGATATATTCCATTGCCCTTATGCGTCATAACTTGCGTAAAAATGGTTCGATTTCGATGAAATTTTAGTATGTGGTAGGGAGCCACTGGGGACGAACCCTATTGAAAATGGGAGAAATGGGGTCAAAGGTCGTGACACTGGAGTAGAATCCATTCCATTGCCCTTGTGCATCATAACTTACCTAAAATGCTTGGATTGCGACAAAACTTTATCATGTTGTTCCGGAGATAGTGAACCGGTTCTGTTGAATATCAACAAAATGGGGTCAAAGGTCATTGCACAAAAGCCAGATTTATTCCACAACCATTATTCTCATAACTTGCGTAAAAATGCTTGGATTGCGACAAAACTTTATCATGTTGTTCCGGAGGTATAGTGAACCGGTTCTGTTGAATATCATCGAAATGGGGTCAAAGGTCAGGACACAGGAGCGAGATTTATTTCACAGCCATTATCCACATAACTTGAGTAATAATTTCTGGTGTGTTGGAAAGCGTATCATAATCAATGCATTGCATGATTTTACTAACTTGCTTAAAGTTGTTTTACTCAGTTTTTACTGTTTTTCAAAGTTTACTTTACTTAGTTTACTGTTTTTCAAAGTTTACTTGCTGGTAGGCTAAGTACCAAAATACTTAGTTAAAAGCTAACGACATTGTAGGTCTCTATATCCTCTTCCTTTAGACTTTGCCGTCTGTCAGCAGTAACGATGTTGTACATACTGAAATATCTCTCAACATCTACGCTGTTAACATAATTATGGAGGCTTTGAATAGCTGTCTTTGCATAGTTTAGGTAGCAGCATTTTGTTGCTTTTAAAATCTGTATGGCATCAACAGGGGTTTCTTGGTTGACCCCTGTGAGTAGCTGTCTGTGAGAATGATTGTATCCATCGATGAGCTCATCCCGTGGTATGTCTTTAAAAATGGTATCTTAGAGAAGCTTTCCAATAACAAATTTGTGTTTAAAGATGATGTGGGTGTGGTTCCGGCTACAGATTGACATAATAGTCTGCCAATATGCAGGTAGTCTTCATTTGTTGCGTTGGATGTCATGTGGAGATTCAATTTTCCCTTCTAGACGAACATTACAAAATTTGCACATTACGATATTTGTATCGCTTGGATACAATCCCTCGTGGTCAAACTCTTTCACTCTATCAACTAATTCCTTCTTAGGGCGGCTCATATTGATATACTTCTATCAAACAGACCACGAGCGTTGATGTTTTTAGTCTACTAGCGAATGCAAAAACAAGCATGTGCTCTTTCGTATTGTTTCAAGGCCAGCCAGTGTGACAGAGCGGCGCTGGCTGACTTGCCGAGAGGGAAAGAGGCGTGGCCTGCGGCTTCCCAGGTAACGAACGCTGAGTAGGACACGCACGGCGCAAGTGCTGCGCGAAATTAAGTCCTATTTTCGCTTTAAGAAATGTTAATTACCGAGATGTCGCGGAAAAGTAGTTAAAATCTAATTTTCGTATTTATTCGCTTATACTGGCAAATTTCGCATTTATTCGCATCTATTTCGTAAATACGAAAATTACGTATGCCTAACGATGACGCATTACATCATGACCACCTACCTAATAAGCTGTAGGGTCCCCTCCAGACAGCAAAACAGCGGCCACTCGGCGAGGCATCGATTCTAAAAGATGGCGATAAATATCCTGGAGTATCTGATACCATAATGTAAACAGCAGGACCTCCAGTTCCCGTACATTTCAGGGCGGTGGTGATTTACCGTGAACCCGTCCAAGTCGAACCACAAATGTTCGATTAGGTTCATGTTAGGTGAATTTGGAGTCCAGCGTATTACCAGAAAGTCACCAGCATATTTCTCGAACCACTCCTCGACGAATTTGGCAGTGTGGCATGGCGCATTATCCTGTTGGTAATGCCCATCACCAGCAGTTGCCATGAATGGGTGAACTTGGTCCGCAACGATGTTCAGATACCTAACAGCTGTCAGGGATTGTGCTATTGGTATAATGGGAGCTAAAGTGTCCCCCAAAAATATCGCCCACAGCATAACACCGCCGCCGCCGGGCTGTTTCCACCCAACAGTGCATCCAGGTGCCCTAGTTTCCGTTGGTTATCGGCATATCCACGCTCGGGCGTCTACGTGATGCGCCAGGAATCTTGATGCGTCAGATCAGGCCACTTTCTTCGAATCATCCACCGTCCAGTCCCGATGATCTTGGGCCCATTTCATGCGTTATTGGAGATGACGTGAAGTAAACATGGGGACCCGGCTGTGTCTTCAGCTACACAGGCCGATGCGCAGAAGGCTGCGATGAACTGTGTGCTGTGACACATTGCCCTGATCGCCATTGTTGTAGATGCGGGTGATTTGCCGCACTGTGGCTCCGCGGTCGTTGCAAACAATGCGCGACAGTCTCCACTCCCTTCTGGCATCAATGAGCTGCGGCCGATACACGGCTGGACGACGGTTCGTCGTTTGGCCATCTGTGCACCACTTTTGATACGTACTCACTACAGCGGCACGTGAAAAACCCACAAGCCGCGCAGTTTCCAAGATCGTAGCTCCGACGCGCCGTGCCAACAAAATTTGTCTTTTATCAAACTCCGATAAATCGGCAGCTTTTCTCATTCTGACTCCGAACACTTTACTAACCGAAAGCCGGTCCTAGAGTTGTATATACTGTATACTGCTCTGTAAACTTCACCTGTGCCACCGTTCAGTCTCCAGGCGCACTTTTCTGTTGGCAGGGGTGGTTATAACGCAATGACTCATCGGTGTATGCTTCATAAGTATGGCATGTAAAAACCGACAAACAGATGCTTCGATGGTACAACCTGAAAACAGGGTGCGAATTCGCTGTACGTATAGCCAATACGGAAAATGTTTTTTTCTTTTTCTTTTTTGGAATAACACAGTGTTGGCCCCGGCGAGTCATACCCTCATTAAGATGATCCGGAGACTAAGAAGGCAATTATTGCCACTGACAAATGACAGAGGTTTTGAGGAACTGTAAGGTTTGTGGTGAGCGCTGGAGGTCAGCAGTACTCCTTTTTCGGACATTCCACAGATGTTCAATGGGATTAGGGTCAGGAGAAAAAAATGCAGGACAGTTTATTCGTTGCATACCTTGCTCTTCATGACGCATGGAAGACCTTAGCCTTGTGGGGACAGGCGATATCATCCATTAGGATGGGATCTGAGCCAATTCCGTTGACATAGAGACTCAGACAGTGGTCGATTTTACAGAACTCAAGAAATCTTTAGGGGTGAAACATGGCAGTCAGTTCGGCGATTAATTAAAATCCAGCAAACGCATTCACACTAACATGAGGCAAAGCACTTCGATTGATTATAATGCCAGACGTGTAGTGAGTTGCAACATTTTGCCAGAGAAGTACGCATGTCTGCTGTCTGATTCCGGAGAGAAACGCTGCTCATCCGTGAAATGATCAGGTTCACAAAGCAATGTGATTAAAAGATCAGACATTCAGAGTAACACGCCGAAAGAACTTCTTGAAAATTATTTCCTGCAAAATCGCCAGATGTGGCAGGAACCTTGAGATGTCGTTATAATATCAAAAGAAGAAAAGACTGCTTTGAAAATGGGCACATCTAGAAGTTAACAATGTGAAATCCGTCTGATTACATTATTATTATTAGACAACATGCACCACGTTGGTTCTGTGAGAAAACAAAAAAAAAAGAAAAAGAAAAGTGCGGGTCTGCTCACGGACATGTACAATACAATTTGTTTTCTTCTGACCGCAGTTGCAGAAAAAGGCAGATAAAAACACAGATATACGTATAGTAAAAAATACTACGCTTTTGTTCAGGAAGAAACTGTTAACCGCGCGATTTACTGTCTACAGCATGTTTCGATATTATTTACTTTTGCATAAGAGCAAACGCGGGACAGAAATGAATCAACAGTGAAATCATACAGGCTTGAAACTATAAAAAACAGAATTGCTTTGAAACAACATTAGAAGAGAGAGAGAGAGACAGAGAGAGAAATCAAATGCAAATATTTTACGCAACCTGAACAACAGCATGCTTTCAAGAAGAATATATAGGTATTCTAGGTCAATTCTTGGACAATTTTGAGACATATAAATATATTTTTCAAGATATTGCTGATTAAAGGAAGAGATAGGCGGGATTATTAATCCTGCTTCACACGAGGAAAGCAGTATTTTTAAACCTTAGTAGCATTTTTATGTGAAGCCAAAGAATCTCGAAAGAAAGCTGCGTCATAAGCAAACGAAAATTTACTTCGCACGTAGCATTCGTAAAGAATAACACAAATGGAAGATATTTTTTTCTCTAAATTTGAGAAATTAACTAAGCTTTCTTTCAAAAGGAACAAAACTTTAAATCCACGCAATAGCTATCACTACAAATACACGGACAAAAATTACTTTCTCCTTAAAACAGCGTTAGATAAATACGTTTAAAAACACATCCTCGACTTGGTAATGTTAATTGTACGGAAAAGAAGCTCTTTTTTTAAAAAAATGCAGTTATGTAATTTTTTTATTATTCAGTTACATGAAAATGTTGCAACGTTTGCTATGATACATTACAAACACACGCCTTTTGTCTGCCAGCCAATTTAGATTTCTCACTTTAAAAAAAAGAAATCTCTAGATATAACAAAAATGATATTTGCAAGGAGAATTAAATTAATTGCAAGGCCATTCAAACAGACTTTCGCGACACCAAATTTCCAGAACGTCTACTCAAAATTAAACTCATTATTTCGCTCACAGTTTTTGTACACCAAATAATTATTATTCTAATTTTAATTTTGAGTAGCATATGAAGAATTTGTCAATCGTTTTTATTTTTATTTTGCTTTAGGTAAATCCACTGTAGTTCCATAACTTTAGAGAAGCATAAAACCGTATTTTCGGGTGGAGATATAATACGTATAAATGTATTTCATTGTACTTAAGCTTTTGATCGTAAAGTAACACTCGCACTCTAATATAATTTCTTACGCTCTGCTAAAATAATGAAACCAGTGCTTTTTTCTGGAAAAAAAGGTGACGGTACTCACCATGAATATGTTATTACAGCAACTCCCACACTTTTAACATATCCTCCGATATACGCTGCTGGACAATTGCTAAGGACGGATCATAAACGGCTATATAGCGCATAAAAAAGTAAGTGTGGTTGGATGCCAAGTGAAATAAAATAATGTCAGAATGCCAGGACATTACAAGAAAGACAATTTATTGTGCTCTGAAATCCAGAAGGCTTTGGAACGTGTTCATGGGACAAACAGGCCATTTTGTGCAGAATACGTAAACGTGAAAAAAATGCAGTTACCGTCCGCAGGCGTTCCGGCGTAAGATGTCAATACGGGATATGGCCACCATGGAGGGCGATGCAAGATTCCACACGTCATGTGTCATGCTTTGCACAACATTATCAAGCAGCTGTTGGGGTAATTTATCCCATTCCTCTGTCAGTGCACGGATGAGGGTGTCCTTGTTTATTGGAGGGCATTGGCGACCAGCAAGACTCCTCCCCAAAGCATCCCACACATTTTCAATGGGATTCAGATCTGGAGAACGTGCTGGCCATACGAGGCGTTGAATATCCTCGCTCTCAAGACACTCCTGGACAGCGACTGTTCGATGACATGTTGCGTTGTCGTCCATGAAAATGAATCTAACACCGACAGCACCACGGAACATGCGAACATGAGGTAGCAGAACATCATTAATGTATCGTTGGCCAGTCATAGTCCCAGTTGGAAGCACATAGAGGGACGTACGGCCATTGATCATGACGCCAGCCCATACCATGACACTACATGTCGGATATCGGTCCCTTTCCTGTATGTTTGCTGGACAATATGCAGTACCACTATCACGCCAGATCAGTTGTCGTCGACAATCAGACGATAGACTGTATCTACTCTCATCTGAGAAGAGGACAGCAGACCAGTCGTTATCAGTCCAATTGCGATGTTGATGGCCCCATTGCAAACGGGCGGTACTGTGGCGTCTGGACAATGGGATGCACACAACAGGACGGCGGGCGTATAGTCCTAATTCATGCAAACGTCTGGCGACTGTTTTTCGGGAGATCCGCTTGACAGTAGCAGCCATAAACTGATTTGCTACCTCACTAGCTGTGCTGCGCCGGTGTCTTTTTGTTGATAGCACTATGTACCGATCTTCTGCAGGTGTCGTACTGCGAACACGACCTACCCCCGTGACGTTTGCTACACTCTCCATTTGTTTGAAATTATTTCCAAAGCCTTGAAACAACACTGTGGCTGACGTCGAACTCCCTGACAACATCTGTTATTTTTCGCCCTTCTTCAATCTTGCCAATAATACGGCCACGCGTAAAATCATCTAGGTGATGTCGGGAAGACATACTGAAAATTGCAAGTTCGTCAATTGATTCTTTCCCTTTCAACTTTGCGTTTGAACAACAACGGTCAATACGCGTCAAATCCTTTATATCTCTTATCAGCGCTATGACGTCACGAACAAGTTCGGCAATCCAAAATTTGCATACGCACAACACGTCTTACTGTATCCCGCACTTATGCTAATTTCCACATTTTCCTGCCTTCCATTTTATGGTTGCTATCGTTGCTATTGTCATCCGTCCTTAGCAATTATCCGGCAGTATACCATCGTCGTCTCTGGATCGCTTCTTGCTTTTGGTATCAACTCCAGAATGACGACCTCGGAGCAGCCGTGAGTCCACATATTTGCTAGTGTTGAACTGAGTGAGAGGAGGTCCTACTATCCTGATGAACATCAGTGCAATAGTTGTCCGTACAAACAGAGATGGCCTAGATGAAGTTACTATAAGATTCATCTGAGAGAAACCCCTTTCACATTCACTGGAAGATATTGCAATTGTGCTCAAAGTGTCCCTTTGATGAAATAGAATGTCCGGGACTTTATTTACTTGAAGACATTCACGGAAACCACAAACTGCTTCTCTTTCAATTAAGTGGAATTTGCGTGCTAACTTTCTAATTTCAACTTCACCAAATGTCAGATGCTTCCCAGGATTTTCTGGCCAATAACTGGAATCTAAAATCTTGGCACATTCAGGCATAACAGCATCATCTTCTTCAAGCCAACGCTTTCCAACAGCCTCTTTCAGACTTTTATAAAAAGCAGATGAACTTATTGCAGGACAGTGTCTTTCATTTGTGTGGAGCTCAATCCCTTTGAACTTCATGTTCTTCTGACTTTGAAGAGACATACTGTACGGACCAGGATTTTCAATTCTTTCCTCAAAAAGTTGAACTATATTCTTTACCATCCTGTCTGCTCTGTACAAGTCAATATTTCTCTCTTGTAAATCTAGGCATAGTTTCACACATAAGGCCCAAATCAAGAACAATCTCGCATTGAGTTATTTTTCTTAAAAGGCCGTCATAAAGACAGCGATCTGTTTTGCTTCTTCTGCTGTCTTTTTCTGCCTACTGAAAGTGATGGGCGAGGGCTTCAAAGTCTTGCCACACTGCAGAAACAGTGCGAAAGCCAGATGCAACATAGCAAGTGCTTAAAATTCTGCCAAATTTAAGAAGTTGAAGTTTTAGAGTCGCTGCACATTCCTGTAGCTCCCAAGCATTCTTAGGTGAAGCATAATAAGTCACATAAAGTTTGTCCATGAAACTCTTGGAGTGATTCACTTCTGCCAAGTTGTTCACTGTTGTGTCACAAACAGACAATTCAAGGCAATGGCTAGCACACTGCCAGAAAATAACTCTAGGAAACTTGTCTTGCATTAGCCTCAATTCGTGACCACTTTGTCTTGCATTAGCCTCAGTTCGTGAACACAGTACCATCTGCGGGAATATTTATAATACAATTTTGCTGTCAATAAATTGCAATTTTTTAAC
Organism: Macrothele yani; assembly: GCA_039090855.1. Taxonomy (NCBI): domain Eukaryota; kingdom Metazoa; phylum Arthropoda; class Arachnida; order Araneae; family Macrothelidae; genus Macrothele; species Macrothele yani. Next base: position 15,119,534 of record CM077029.1, on the reverse strand, counting down.
ACCTTAAGAAAAAGGTACCAGTACTGCGTACCGTTGCGTACCGTCAGAAAAAAAGCACTGGATGAAACTCAAATAAAGTTTTACGTAATGTGACATGCCTGCCCCCAGGACGCACACGACATAAAGGCAGATAGCAGCAACAGCGAACGACCGGATAGCTCAGTTGGTAGAGCGACTTGTTCCTGAATAAGTTGACTCGGGTTCGATTCCCGGCGTGGACCAAAAATGACGGAGAAATTTACTTCGTTATAATGGCGCCCGAGTTTCCCGGATGACCCGGCCGTTAAAGATCTCGCAATGGTGTGATATTCTTTCCACACCGTGAGATAAGAAAAATAAGAGAATCCCTTCTTCAGCGCTTCTAAAAATAAAATGTTTGGTGTTGCATTCCACACACCAGATTGACTGGGAGTTCTCAAGTGCACGTTCTACAGCGGATGGCTGCTTGCAACGATTTATGGTCACGGCTGACCCGTGGGCCATGCACCGGCCCTCTTCCGGGGGAGGGATGGGACGTGCCTGCCCCGCAAGACGCACACGGCATAAATGCAGATAGCAGCAACAACGAACGTCTGCATAACTCAGTTGGTAGAGCGACTTGTTCCGGAATAAGTGGACTCGGGTTCGATCCACGGCGTGGACAAAAAGAACGGAGAAATGTACTTCGTTATAGTAATTAATGAACAACGGCTTACTATTCGATGCTGCGTATGCGGTATATGGCATTGTGCCGCCCCGGTGGAGCAGTGGTCTAAGCGATGGCTTCTGATCATTCCTCCGAAAGGAGTCCGAGTTCGAATCCTGTGAAGCATGGATGTTGTGTTTGTCTTTCAGCACTGGCTCTCTCCCTTCCCTGGAACCAGTGGCCCTAAATTAGGGACGGGCGATTGCTTATAGCCCATTAAGTTGCTCACGGTGGTCGTTAAACCTCTAATCAAAAAAAAAAAATGGCATTATACTATTCATTTTTAACACGCCTTTTAACGGGTTTTCTTTTTTTTGTATGTGTGTGTGTGTGAGGTGCTTTAACGACTACCGTGAGCAACTCAGGGGAGTTGTAGGACCAATCGTCCCTAATTTGGGGCCACTGGTTAGGGGAGGGGGTGGTATCGTGGGGGCAGGTTCACTACCCATGACTCATGCTGATCACTGGCCAGCACTTAGACACACACCTTCGCCACCGGACCTTCTAACTTACACATCTGTATCGAAGAACAATGTGCTTATCTTCCTATTTTGTTTGTACGTCCGTCAGTCTGCATACCGAATATATCCCTTCTTTAGCCCGTTGGACTGCGGATAAGACATGCTGGAAGAATTCTATTTCGTTGGATAAGTGAAATGTGAGAGTGAATTTATTCCTTAAACGTTTGGAAGATTTACCCACACTTTGTATCTCACACAGATTTAATGGAGAATGTAATATTATGCGGAAGACAAAATAATATTTTCCTTTGCTTTTTAGCACGTCTTTTGTAAAAAAAGATCGTGCTTCTGTTATCGGTTTGTCCGTCCGTCCGTCCGCCTGTACCCACGATATCTCTGCAACTATTAGTCCGATTTGAAAAATTCCTTTTGCATTGGAAACCTTGAAATATGCAAATCATGATCCTTCATTTCCTTTTTCTTTACGATGTACAATTTCACCGCTAGAGGGCGTAAATGCAGATGATGTCGAATTCAAAAATACGTTTTATTCCACATATTTGCTTCTAAACATCCGATTGAAAAATAAAATTTTTTTATCTTTCTATTCCATTTACGTCGAAGAGTGTTTTAGATATACTTACTTTTTTTCAAATTACGCATAGATTTTGCGCTAAGGGGCGTAAAAGTAAATTACATTTTTCCCGATAACTCTTCTTCTAAAACTCCGATTTGAAAAAAAATTCTTCAGCGGATACATCTCCTGATAGAAAATCTTTTGCATATAATTTCTAATTTTTGGTAAAAAATACTTTGGCCAACAGGAAACGTAAGTGTTAATTTTTGCTTTTCATATATTTGCCATAAAATCGAAGCTTCTAAAATATCGATTGAAAAAATTCTTTCGTGGACTGATGCCACTCACATCGATAAACATTTTCGAAATGTTTTCTTCTTAAAATATTCCACAGTTTCTCCGCCAGGGTGCGTAGATGTACATCTTATTTTTGTCAATATCTCTACTTCTAGGAGTCCGATTTGAAAAATTCCTTCTTTGTTGGATAGTGTTTTCCATGTGACATGTTTTTCATATAATTTCAAAATTTTCAAGTAATTCATAGACTTTCCGCTAGGGTGCGTAGCGGTAAATTGCGTTTCCTCCTATATCTCTGCTTCTAAATATCCGATTTCAAAAATTCTTTCTGCACCGGATACAGATCCTGATGGGAAATCCTGTGCAACTTGCACATAATTTCTAATTTTTGTAAAAAAATAGTTTGGCCACCAGGGGGCGTAAATCTTAATTTCCGCTTCTGTTGTATTTGCAGCAAAATATGAGCTTCTAAATTCTCGATTGAAAAAAACGTTGTTTGTTGACCGATACTACTCATGTCGACAAACCTTTTAGAAACATTTTCTTCTTGAAATAGTGCATGGTTTCTACGCCAGAGGGCGTAGATATATATCTTATTTTTGTCAATATCTCTACTTCTAGGAGTCCGATTTGAAAATTTTCTTCTTTGTTGGATAGTGTTTCTAGTGTGACATGTGGTTCATATAACTTCAAATGTTTCAAGTATTTCATAGACTTTCCGCTAGGGGGCGTAGAGCTAAATTGCGTTCCTTCCTATATCTCTGCTTCTAAATCTCCGATTTGAAAACTTCTTTCTGCACCGCATACAGCTACTGATGGGAAATCGTTTACATATAATTTCTAATTGTTGTAAGAAATGGTTTGGCCACCAGGTGGCGTCAGTCTTAATTTCCGCTTCTGTTGTATTTGCAGCAAAATAGGAACTTCTAAAATCTCGATTGAAAAAAAGTCGTTTGTTCACCGATACTACTCCTGTCGACAAACCTTTTAAGAAAATTTTCTTCTTGAAAAAATGCATGGTTTCTACGTCAGGGGGCGTAGATGCATATCTTATTTTTGTCAATATATCTACTTCTAAGAGTACGATTTGAAAAATTCCTTCTTTGTTGGATAGTGTTTCCGATGCGAAATGTTTTTCCTATAAATTCAAAATTTTAAAGTAAATCATAGACTTTCCGCTAGGGGGCACAAAGGTAAATTGCGTTTTCTGCGTTATTTCTGCTCCTAAAACTCCGATTTGAAACATTCTTCCTGTATCGCATACAAAACCTTATGGAAAATATTTTTCACATAATTTCTAATGTTTGGTAAAGAATGGTTTAGCCACCAGGGGTCATAAGTGTTCATTTCTGCTTCTGAAGTATTTGTTGCAAAATCCTGGCTCCTCCTTTTTCTTGGACCGATAACGCTTATATGGATAAACCTTTTGAGAATACTTTCTTCCTAAAATAATGCATGGTTTTCCCACCAGGAGACGTAAAGTCACATCTTATTTTTGTCGATATCTCTGTTTCTAAGTGTTCGTAAGCTCACGATTTTGTTTACTGCAATATCTGAAGGGTTAGAAACCCGATTGAAAATCTTCTTTCCTTCGTCAGATCTATTGTTTTCTATACCGGTTCCATTGACTTTGAATAGCTTTGATAAATTTAGTTTGCGTTAGAACGGATTCAAAAGATCTGCTTATTACACCCGAAAATTCGGTGTCATTTTTCTTGTTTTGTTTTTGTTTTGATCTGTGAGTTAAACTAATTTCGTGAACATCTGAGGCAGCCAGTCTCCCGCCCCTAATTCAGGACCTTTGGTTACGAGGAGGGGAGGGCCAGGGCCCGATTAAGGCCTTATTGGCCCCCCAGGCTAAGACATCTGAGTGGTCCCCCAAAGAACTTATAACGGGGAATCATCATGGAGTTCGTTAAAACATGAAACCGTAGCAATATTTCCGTGATAATTAACACGTAGTGTATTCGTCAAACTAGTGAATTATCTGCAGAGTTTTCACAAGTCACTGTATTTCCATTGCTCTCACAAGAACGTGAGTTAAAAGCCTAAGTTTCCTTGATTTTGTCTTGAATTTTGTAATGATGCAGCATTGTGTACTTCTCTTAGTGCATCTTTTTCGTTACGGAATGTGAAGCCAACTTTGACCATTAATGATTCCAAGTGCAAGTTGGTAGGTGTTAGTGGATGGTAGCGCAAAAGCTGAAACTGTCTTGCCGACACCCTGTACACAGCGACATAAAACCTTTCTTAGTGAGACAGTGCCTTGAAATCCGTTCGTTTTCCAGCCCTTGTTTCTGAAGTGGAAATCATAAGAGACAAAGTAAAACTATTTTGTAAAACCTCTCTCTCTCTCTCTCTCTCTCTCTTTATCTATTATTTGCCCAGGCATGCTTCCTGGGCCCTTGATAATGGAGGGCCCGAAGGCTACAGCTCCTATAGAGCCTTCTTAATCCGGCCCTAGGGAGGGCCACAGCCATGGGGCAGCTGCGCTAAAGAGGCTCGTTCCTCAATGTGAAAGTGTTTTATCACCCAAGAAAAGAAAAGGGGCGGATAGGTCAAGTTTTCCTTTAGGTCAAAACTCTGGGTCAAGGTGTTCATTCAGCCAAATAAAAATAAAAAAAAGGGATGGGCCAAGAACATCCATTTTTAATTTTCATCCCATTCCAGGTACGGTTTAGTTTTGCTAAATAATGAAATCTTTACAGAAAGGAGAAATGAAAAATACAGTGGAGACATTTGTCAAGGGGATGGCCTTAAAAACAAAGAAACAAAAAAAAACGTGTAAATGTAAAAAAATTATACTAAATTTTAAAATGTTAACAATTATTGTAAAATTTAAGTTTTGAAGTAGCACTAGATATTTCTTAAGAATGATCTGTTTAACTTCGAATTGGTGTGAAAGAAAAAAATATATACTGTAATATACACCAATACGCCATTATATCATCACCACTCCCAGCCTAGAAAAACGAGAGCGCCTGGAGACCGAATGCTTTCGGTTAGTAGAGTGTTCGGAGTCAGAATGGGAAAAACTGCCAATTAATCGTAGTTTGATAAAGGACAAATTGTGATGGCAAGGCGCCTCTGAACTACGATCTCGGATACGGCGCGGCTTGTGGGTTGTTCACGTGCCGCTGTAGTGAGTACGTATCAAAAGTGGTGCACAGATGGCCAAACGACGAACCGTCGTCCAGCTGTGTATCGTCCGCAGCTCATTGATACCGGAAAGGAGCGGAGATTGTCGCGCATTGTTCACAGCGACCGCAAGGCCACAGTGCGACAAATCATCCGCAGCTACAACAGTGGTGATCAGGGCAATGTGTCACAGCACACAGTTCATCGCAGCCTTCTGCGCATGGACCTTCGAAGCCGAAGACCCAACAGGGTTCCCATGCTCACTGCCCGTCATCTCCAACAACGCATGAAATGGCTCAAGATCATCGAGATTGGACTGTGGATGATTGGAATAAAGTAGCCTGATCTGATACATCAACATTCCTTGTGCATCACGTAGACGGCCGAGCGTGGATACGCCGATTACCAACGGAGGCTATGGCACCTGGATGCACTGTTGGGCGGAAACAGGTCATCAGCGGCGGTGTTATGCTGTGGGCGATTATTTCTTGAGGCAGTTTAGCACAATCCCTGACAGCTGTCAGGTATCTGAACATCGTTGCGGACCAAGTTCACCCATTCATGGCAACTGTCTTTCTTGAAGGTGATGGCCATTACCAACAGGATAATGCGCCATGCCACACTGCCAGAATCGTCAAGGAGTGGTTTGAGGAACATGCTGGTGACTTTGTGGCAACAGCACCCATATATAAAAGTGTTTCTGAAACTCCAACTTGGTCTTTATGTAACGTACCAGGAGATGTGACGTACCTGCCCGAAGGACGCACACGACATAAAGGCAGATAGGAATCAGAATAAAACGTCCGCGTAGCTCAATTGGTAGAGTGACTTATTCCGGAATGAGGGGATCCGGGTTTGAGCCCCGGCGCGGGGAAAAATGACGGAGAAATTTACTTCGTTATAATGGCGTTCAACGAGACGTAGAGAGAGCTTTTTGTTGATGTGCGTAGAGAGAGCTGTTGTTGTACAGAGAGAGCTGTTGTTGTACGAAGTGAGCTGTTGTTTATGTGTCAGAGAGCTGTTGTTGTATAGAGAGAGCGGTTGTTTATGTGCGTGAGAGCTTTGTTTCGTGTGTAAAGAGATCTTCGTTTATGTGAGAGCCAGAAGTTTACCAAATAAAAGATTGTCTTAGTAAGTACGTCTTTCTCAGTTCATAGTTTTGTCAGATCTCTGTCTGGCTGTTAGGTTAATTTCATTAGTTGATTATTATTAACAATCAGCATAAGACTTTATTCATCTTAATTACTACTACAACATTACTAGCAGTTAAAAGCTTGTTCATTATTATTACTACACTACTAGCAGGAAAGTTTATTCATGATATAATTAACAAACAACAAGCATTAGAAGAAGCATTAGCTTAGAAGAAGCTGAATTCATTATAATTCAGTAGCAGAAGCGATATATTCATTATATTTAATCTTATGATGTGCTCGTAGCGAGCACGAAAGTACTCATGTTATTTCAGTGGCGGCGGAACCGCCCTGGCCGCCAGGGCCCGGGCCCGGTCAATAATTTCAACAATTTCAGCCAAGATTTTTATATTTATTATTTTTTTATTTGGCATATGTTCGATTGTTGTGATGTGCCTTAGAAAGTTCCTCTAGGTAAGTGGTTGGGTGGTCCTAATTCCCAACAAAGCTCCTCAGACAGGGTTTTTTTCTGTTTGTTCCGGCAAGCAGGAAGGTGGAGGGTACACCACGATTTGAAATTTCGGGCGCGGTTAACGAACTTCACTTTCCGCCGCACCTGTGTTATTCTAACCATGTAAATACATTTTAACTTGTGTGTGTTTTTAGTAATTAAAGTTTGCCTATAACTGGAACCATTCAGCAAGTTTGAACATCGTGCATTAACAGCAAGTTTTTTACCCTGAGTAGTCTTTGTGGCACGAAAATCTTGTTTTATTATCAACTGTAGCTGTAATGGTATGTGATTTTAATCTATCATCTTACATTTTATTCTTTAAGTATGGAGTTCGCCATTAAGATGTTTCGTCGTTTTTTATCGTTTTTAGTGAACTGTAGAGACTTGCTGGTTGTTCCCAACTACCTGAAGTTGCTCCGTTTTCCAGTCTCTCGCCGATATGCCTCAGTCCTTGCTTCTGCAGAATACAAAAGACTCACTTCAGAGATCCGAACGAAGTGTATTTTCATAGATTATTTGCACAGGAAATCATATTACGCTTTTTTGCATGTTCCATTATACTTTCACCCTGCATTACTTGATAGGCTTCTTATTACATTTTTGGCTTCCTGCAATACAGAAGTACAACTATTTCAAAACAGACAGATTAAGAAACTATGCAACTTAGTTGCTGACTCTTGTTTTGCGAAGCGTTGTTCTTCGCAGCTACAAAGGCAAAGTTCTACCGCTCAACCAGCATACATTAATTTCAGTTCTTAACCTCTCAATCTTTTACAAAAGTCTGCCTTAAATAGAGGTCCCAAATTTGCTTATCCGGAGTTTAACCCTAATCCCTTTCAGCTTATTTCCCAAGCAGAAAATATTATTCAATCTCTCCCCACTTTCGCTGAACGTGAACCCACCAGGTATAAGGTAGCGAAAGCCATCAAATTCACTAGAAGTTCAAATATCTCCCCTGCATCTAAAAACCTCCTTGAAGAAAAAACTCAACTGCAGGCTCTTCGATCAAACCCTGATTTGGCAGTTATCTCTGCAGACAAATCCCACCAGGTTTTAATTCTCGATAAGCAGGAATATGTAATGAAAATGGAAAATGTGATTGATAATAGCCCCCATTTTATTATTTAGTCATGGTGATCCGACCTCTGTTACTATTTCTGCTTTAAGCAGACTCCGTAATCATGGCTCCTTAACCCCTTGCATTTCTAACTTCATGCATCCTCCTTTTGGAATTAGGGTCCCAGAATTGTTTGGGAAACTGAAAACCCATAAGGAAAATCACCCCATTAGGCCTTTGGTTTCTGGGTATGCTAATCCCACCAGGCCTTTGCAGAAAGCACTTGTCAAATATCTTACCCCTCTAATCTCTTCCGCACAATATTCAATTTCTAGCTCCACTGAAGCCTTGCAACGTATTAAGGCTTTCAACCATCCTGGTTCCTCTTTCCTTATGGCTTCTTTAGACGTAGTGTCTTTGTTTCCCAACGTCCCTATTTCTATTGTACACAATGTTATTGAAAGTAAACTTTCCCAATTGGGGTCTGTACCCGCTGAGGAAACTCAAGCCGTTCTGCAGGCATTGCGCCTCATTCAGAAATGTTCTTTTTTCAGGTTTAATGGGATTTTATATCGCCAACTTGAGGGAGCCCCCATGGTGTCCTTCCTCTTCCCCTCTGTTGGCTGAACTTCTTCTTCAAGACATAGAAAACCGCAATTTTGGACTTTTGCCAGGTTACACCTTTATTATACCTTCGGTATATTGACGATGTCTTGATCTTTTGGCTTTCGTCAGTTGAAAGTTTGTTCTCTTTTTCAACTATGTTGTCGTCTGTTTATCCTTCTATATCCTTTAACGTGGAAGGTTGAATGTGACAATTCACTTGCGTTTTTAGACTTCCAACTTCGTAGGAACCCCACCTCCCAGCACCTGAGTTATTCGGGTTTACAGAAAATCCTTCCTCTATACCTATCTTGATACCATGCGTTTCCGCCCACCCGACCAGATATAAGGTTTCACCCTTATACTTTCTTATTCGTCGAGCATTTACCCACTCCTCTTCTGTAGCCTTCCGTTAGCAGGAACTTCAAGAGATATATACCATTGCTTATAAGCACGGATTTTCATATTCAGATGTCCATAGAATCCACCGTACAGTACAGAATTCAACATTTTTTACCCTGACACGTGAACGAAGGGATGTCAAATATGTTGGATCGATGACTTACGTTCCTCATGTGAATGGTAATTTATCGAACATCTGTCACAGTCACGGTGTCGGTTTTGGGTTAAAAACATTGAACATTTATTCCCTGAATAAAAATGATCGGGACCGTGTTGAATTGTTGGGCAAATGCGGCATCTATTCCATTACTATGAAATCTGTCGATCCTCAAGACAAGGACCTTATATATATCGGCCCAACGCTATGGAGACTGCAAACAAGAATTAAGGAACACCAATATAGTGCAAAAAGTGGCTCGTCATCGACTGCTTTAGCCAGGCTTTCTTCAGCTGGTACACATTATTCATCTTGGACAGACGTCTCCATTCTATCTACCTCTACAACGAGGGAAACAGTGCTCTTTACAGAGAGTCTCCACATTTTGCATCGATTGGACACTTGTTGCAATGATGAAGTACCCAGTTATATTTACCCAGGCCTGGAAAACTTTACTGTCCTCGATTCCGGTTCCTACTTCTAACATCGCAGACTCCGACGACCATTATTAATGGAACTCTACAGGCCTCTTCTTTCTTATATTATGTTGAGGCAAGGGAACGTTCTTAAATTTCTTCCCTCATTGAGAACGTTTGGCAACGGCACCCATATATAAATGTGTTTCTGAAACTCCAACTTGGTCTAGGGGCCACGGGTGGCCTAGTGGGCAACGTTCGTGACTGCCACGGAAAGGGCCTTAGGTTCGATCCCAGGCAGGTACAAACGCTCAACCCACTAAATATCCGCCGTGCGTCGGATGGGCACGTTAAGCCGTCAGACCCCGGGTACCACCACCCCTTCCTGTAATAAATAAGGGCGTCTTCCTTCCCATTTCTATTTCGCTTCCGTGTCACTTTCCTATCGGGCGCTCTAGCCCAAATCTCCTAGCTTCCTATTTCTAAGGGTTCTTTAAGACCTGGGGTCAGACACTCCCTTCCTAAAATCCTCTACATATGATTATGATCATCCAACTTGGTCTTTTATCTGATGATGTGCTCGTAGCGAGCACGAAAGTACTCATGCTATTTTTATAACCATGTAAATATATTTTAACTTGTGTGTGTTTTTAGTTATTAAAGTTTCCCTATAACTGGAACCATTCAGCAAGTTTGAAAATCGTGCATTAACAGCAAGTTTCTTACCCTGAGTAGTCTTTGTGGCACGAAAATCTTGTTTTATTATCAACTGTAGGAGATTTGAGCTAGGAGTGCCCGATAGGAAAGTGACACCGAAGCGAGGTAGAAAGGGGGAGGAAAGAGGCCCTTATTTATTACCGGGGGTGGGGTAGTACCCGGGGTCCAACGGTTTAACGTGCTTCAGATATTTTAGTGGTTCAAGAGTTCGTACCTGCTGGGATCGAACCCGAGGTCTTCTCGGTGGCAGTCGCGAAAGTTGACCACTAGGCCACCCGCGGCCTGAAAATTGGTGATTTCTAAACGCTCGTATTTCTTCTTGAACTTGTTTGCTAGCATAGATTTTTTTTCTGCGTTCGACAATATGCTTTAGCGTGTTCATATTTAGTTTCCATGGGAGCGCAAAATTTGTTTACTTAAGGTGGTTCCACCCAAAATCTCTGCCTTATGTTTCCAATGGTGAAACTTCTTTACATATTTTCTTCGCAATTAATGTATTCCCAAGGACAAAAACTTGCACATCGATAAAACTAACTTTAAGTTATAGCATGGGATACTTAATACTTGCTAAAACATAACCATAATTAGGCAATTAAACATTTGTTTTTCTACTGACGTCACCAATGTACATGTTGCGCCATCTATCAACAGGTTTCAACATTACTCAAAGAAAAATTATTGATTTTTAATATAATTATGGTTATGTTTTAGCAAGTATTAAGTATCCCATGCTATAACTTAAAGTTAGTTTTATCGATGTGCAAATTTTCATCCTTGGGAATACATTAATTCCACAGAAAATATGCAAAGAAATTTTACCATTGGAAACATAAGGCAGAGATTTTAGGTGGAACCACCTTAAAGATTACTCTTCGGGACTTCATTGTTAATGGCAGTGCGGCAGTCCCGGTGGCGCAGTGGTCTAACTGCTGGCTTATGATAACTCGTCCGAGCAGGGACGTCGCACTGAAATTCTTCTTGCCCACCCTACCGCCCACCCAGTTCAAGATGTGCCATTTTCCAATTTTCTAAAACTTTAAAATATGATCTGGACTTCGCAAAATAATAATGAGTCTAGTGTTTTTCGTCGGGTAACACTAAGTATTTTCCCCTTGGGAAGTGCTTTGTTTACTTACCCGTAGAAAGGTTATCAAACTGACATCGGCACACCAGGAAAATGTAATTGTTCTCCACTCTCCAAAATCTAAGTCTTATTTTCATGCCTGTATGCCCAGGGGCGAATGAAGAGGTTGGATAGAAATTCACTGATAGGGTTCATTACTAATTGCTCCGCTGTTTGTTCGACTAAGTACGGAATTAGCCGGTAGTAAAAAGCATCAAAAATTAAATAAAGTTGCTATCAACCTTGCCCCCAGCAAAAATAATACTCATACACCTGTAGCCCACCCTGATTTCAAAGATCTAGCTACGTCCCTGAGTCCGGTTTCGAATCCCGGTGAGGCATGGATGCTGTTTTTGTCTTACGGCTCTGGCTCTCTCTCCCTTCCCTGGAAATAGTGACCTTAAATTAGGGCCGGGCGACTGCTTATTTTTTTCTCTCTCTCCCTTCCCTGGAACTAGTGACCATAAATTACGGACCGGCGACTGCTTTTTTTTTTTCCTCTCTTCCTTTGTTGGAACTAGTGACCCAAAATAAGGGACGGGCGACTGCTTATTTTTTGCTTTTTTCTCTCTCCCTTCCCTGGAACTAGTAACTGTAAATTAGGAACGGGCGACTACTTATTTTTTGTTTTTTTCCTCTCTCTCCCTTCCCTGGAACTAGTGACTCTAAATTAGGGACGAGCGACTGCTTATTTTTTTTTTTTTATTGGGGGTTTAACGACCACCGTGAGCAACTCAATGGGCTATATAAGCAGTCGCCCGTCCCTAATTTAAGGCCACTGACTCCAGGGAAGGGAGAAAGCCAGTGCCGTAAGACAAACACAACATCCATGCCTCACCGGGATTCAAACCCGGACCCATCTCGGACGAATGACCAGAAGCAATCGCTTAGACCATTGCGCCACCGGGGTGGCGGCGACTGCTTACAGCCCAGTGAGTTGCTCACGGTGGTCGCTAAACCCCCAAACAAATAATAATAATAATAATAATAGTAATAATAATAATAATGGCAGTATGATATAGAACAAAACATGTTGACACAGTTTCATTAGCTGTGAATTTAGCTATACTCCAACTCAAGCTAAAAACTGCTGCCGTTAGACGAATCACGGCATCTCTGGAGCATCAGGAAAATAACCTCAATCCTCGTCTCTCACCCCTCACCCCCTGTTTACGGTTTTATAACCTAACCTATGCTTGTTGCGTCGCCCTTTTTTTCTCTTTTCTCTCAGTCTCTCCTCTAGGGCTGCCTAAGAACGTTCCCTCACATTTTCCCCGATAGTAAATTTATTATCTTTGTGTTGCAAATGTTGAGAGAAGTCTTCTATTGCTTCCATCTCTTCGCCTTTCTCCAAGATATGTACATTTCCTTGCCGGACAGTCAGCATCCAAAAGGGCGAGGCTCTTGATCAATTTCTCGAAGCAAATCTATTTCTAAAACTCTCTGCCATTTTCGAAACTGTGCCTTGCCGTGAACCGTATTAACAAACAAAAAAGGATTCTGAACCGTAATTCTGTTGCTTTTCGCTCTAAAAGCTAAGGACTACCTTTTCTAGCAAAAGTAGTTGTTCCGTATCTCCACAATGGTACACTTATAGGTTGATTTGGAGCATAGTGTTGTGACTGCCACGGAAAAACCTCAGGTTCGATCCCAGGAAGGTACGAATGCTCGAACCACTAAATATCCGCCGTGCGTCGGATGGGCACCTTAAGCCGTCGGACACCGGGTACTGACCACCAACAATAAATAAGGGCGTCTTCCTCCCCCTTTCTACCTCGTTTCCGTGTCACTTTCCTATCGGGCACTGTAGCCCAAATCTCCGAGCTTCTTATTTCTTCTAAGGTTGGTTTAAGACCTGGGGTCAAACACTCCCTTCCTAAAATCCTGTACATATGATCTGATCTGACGGAGCATAGTGTTGCTGCCGTACGCTAGTATGTTTTATTTGATTCCTTAGGATTTTGATTATTTGATGTGATAATAACGATTGTAAAATTAGTAAGAAACGCCACCAGCCTCTATCCTTAAGAAAAATTTAGGATGCCCTAGAGTAACGTCTGAACAGAGAAGTAAAATCAAGTTGATTTCCTGTTTAAGTCGAACTACAGCAGTTAACTGCCTTCACATCTACGTGTTGTTCATAGTTTGATGACCATACAATGGTTTCGTTGCAAACGTGCAGTAGTCACATACTCTTTTGTTGAAGGTGCGGAGAAAACAATGTATTACCAGAAATAATCTTTCTGCTGCAAAAATATCGAAACAGCGACGCAGTATCTCACGTCGTGATGCGCAATTATAAGACCTCAACAGCAGATATTACTTTTGCCACAATTTCATCTACTGCTTTCATTCATCCCCGTATGCACTTGGATGAATGAAAAATCTGAGAACACCTGCTCCTTCGATGCTTCGTCATTGTATTATGCGACGGGTGCACTATTAGACCTTTCCTCCTGAATGGAATGGCGGGCTTTGTCTTCTCTAGATTCGAAACGCCAGATGGGCAACAGCTGAGGAAATTTCTAATGCGTTTCTTGAATGTCCTACGTGAATCCTTTGATCAACGATGAAAGCAATTAAGCATTGCTTCCTACGCACTTTTGCGAAACATATGCTCTACACGAGCTTGCTTCCTGTAAGGGGAAAACGTTTTGTACAGTCTTGAGAAGCGTGGGTGTGTCCTCTCTGCAACACCTTTGGAGCCGGGAAATTGGCATGTGCCGCTCAAAGCCGGAATCGTGTTAATAAGACGAGAATACTTTCTCGTAGATGCCAGGTTTATGCATGATAATGAGATTATTTCCGTGCAGAAGGCTGTGGGTCTGAACTTAGGTAGATTTTAACAATTTCAGAACCGGAAATGAACTGAACAATTACATACGCATATAGAATACTAGAGAATTTATGACTTTGAGCTTTTCTAGATAATCCTTTAACTAGAGCATTTCAAAGATCTTTTTTTCGTTGCTAAATAAAAACTGAAACACGAACAATATAGGGAAAATAAAATGGGTATAAGCAGCGCCTTGTTGAGACCATGGTTTGTGTGCAGGGCCTAATCACCGTAAAGGTGTCAAGCCCATTGTTGAGGCTCCTGAAATTTTGTGTAAAACCCAAGAATATCTTTATTATGAGCACCTCCATTTTGCACTAGAAATTTTTCTAACTTTTTTTTTTTTTTTTTAAATCCTCTCTAAAAATGGACAAGCAGAAATCTTACTATGCAAGAGAAAAAAGGGGGAAAGAAATATACATGTGTTATAATGGAGATTTTAATGGACCTATGTCCATTTTATGATTTATATTAGAAACTGTGTATGAACAAAAAACTTCCACTATCTAGAAAATGCGATGCGAAATATATAAACCATCATTGTTGCCGATAAGCTACGACCTGTAAAAAAACACACACAAAGAACTGCACGTACGCATACACGGTCGTATCAGAATAACATGACCACTAGAGATGAGTTCGGGCTCAATTTTAGGAGCCGGGGCCCGGCCCGCTTTCTTTGATTACATGTGTTTGCTGAGCCCGGGCCCGGATTCTTGGAAAATTTTGCTTATCAAGGCTTGCATTTATGCATTATACACCGGCCAAAGATATGGCCCAAGCAGGGATTAGTTTAACAATCATTAGTTTAAAAAGTTAGTTCAGTTAATCCACTTCACAATATTAATATGTTTTTAGAAATACTACGCATAAAACCAAATGTTCTAAAATGTAGATTTGAAAATAAATAAATAATTAACGTGCCCTTCGACCGTATCAGGGGAATCAGTAATTTTGGTAAAAGCTGAAGTAAATAAAATCGTTTAGGAACACAAAATTCCATTCGTTATTATTTTTTTATTTCTAAATTTACTTTTATTTTGAATAAATTGCATTATAAAACGTACAACGCCGTACAAACAGTTCCAAGTGTTTGAAATTTTGACACTAGAAAACTAATCTTTGCAATATAATTTACATATATGCTAATTGGTAAAGGTAGTTTAGAGTGATGTAGTAGAATAAAAAAAACATGTAGGGAAATTTCCAAAATTAAAAAAAAAAGAAGAACGTGAAAGCATTTTAGACCAGATTATTCCGCAATTTGTAACATTAACAAAGCTTTGCGCTTAATAGTATAATAATCACAATATTATGATATGTGTGTGCAGTTTCCAAATCAAGTTCATCATGAAAAGAGAGAGAGAGGGTTGAATTGCATCTAATGCCTCAGCGCTTCAACTTGATCTTCTTTTCTCTAAACTCGACATGCTGCACTGAAAACCAACGTCACCTCAAAAATCGCGGGAGTGAGGAAATTTTAAAAAATAAATAACAATACTTCTAACTGCACAATTTTGGAAATTAATACATCATTTTAAAGATAAGATTCTTGATTTTTAATAAAATACAAAAAATATCTTTAAACTAATCCTTGCTTGGGCCACAGCTTTGGACAATGCATAATGCATGTCTTGCTATGCAAAACTTGTCTTGCAATGGCAGCTAGCTTAGGAAATTGAAAATCCTTCCACCATGGTAACAAATCCACAATGAAATTCAACACGTGTAATTCAACCGAGCTCGGAATTACACGTGTTGAATTAATTACAGTAATGAAATTCAAGACGTGAAATTCCGAGCCCGGCCCCGGGTTTTTCGGTAGTTAATGAATTCTGAGCCCGTCCGAGCACGGGCCGGGTCCGAGCTCATCTCTAACGACCACCTACCTAATAATGTGAATAACCACCCTTGGTCCGGATGACAGCGGCGAGACGGTGTGGTACAGACGCAATGAAGCCCTGGAAGGTTGTCCGAGGCACACGTGCCCATTCGGACTATAGCAGAGCACGGAGGTCCCGGGGATGAAGTGGTTCTGTGTCGGCACGTCGAACCTGTCTATCCAAATAGTCCCATATGTGCTCTATGGGATTGTAGTCGGGCGATTTCGTCAATCAAGGGAAAACGGAGACATCGCTGTCGTGTTCCTGGGACCAGTTGCGCATTCCCTTAGCGCAATGGCACAGCGTATTGTCCTGTTGGTAGACACCATCACCACCAGCTTAAACTTCCAACATAAAGGGATGCATGTGGTCAGAGAGGATAAACAGGTAGCCATTGGCGTTCAGGGACCCATCCAGGGGTGTCAGTGGTCCCAGGACATACCAGGAAAGCATCTACCTGACATGCGCACTGCCACCGCCGGCCTGTACTTGACCGACAAGCGTGTCCGGGTGTTGGTTCTCGTGTGTCTGACGTCATATCCGCCACTAGCCGTCATTTCTGTGGAACAGAAACCTCGATTCGTTGGAGAAGGCAACCCTTTTCGACTCCTCCACCGTCCAATGACGGCAGTCCCATGAGAACTGCACGCATCGTTGCCGTTGGACCTGGGTTAACATGGGCGCCTTGACGCAGCGTCGACTACGGAGACCCATGCGTAACAGAGTTTGCTCTACTGTTATCGGGGACACGCACCTAGGTGCCCCAGCGTTCATTTGCGTGGTCGATTGCGGCACTGTTGCGCGTCGATTGCCCTTTGCCAATCGACGGAGGCAACGTTCTCCTCAGGGGTCGATGGCCTTTGGTGCTCCACAGTTATGACGTCATGAGGTACTCGGTGTGCCAGCGGTCCATTCTTTGTACACCCTTACTACAGCACCTCGCGAACAACCCACGAAGTCTGCTGTTTCTAAGATGCTTCCACCCTTGGAGCGGTAGCCAATGATCATTCCTCTTTGAACGTCCGTCAAATCAGTACCTCTGCCCATTGAGCTCACATAACGAACTGCTCTACCCGGCCACTTATATCTCCATGTGGTCGACTATGCGCACTCTGTAACGCGCATGGGCGGGTACACTGTGATTCGGTGGGTGGTCATATTATTCTGGTGCTACTGTGTATATGCTTTCAAAGTGTGATCGAAAAGTATCCGGACTGGTTGCATAAGTTCGAAATCGTGCAACACAACAAGAAGCGGTTTGGCACAGATTGACCTTGGAACCTGCTACTTCTCTACCGTGAATCACGTCTCCCCTGGTCATCCTGTTCTTTAATAGTAGTGCTTTGTTCTAACATGTCTAAAGCTATTCATCACATTTGTCATATCGGAAAAAATTGATCATTGAATTTGCATCACATTTTGTCAAAAACCTAGCAAACTTGCAAAGACACATACAGCAAGTCTATGGGGGGAATTGAATGAGTCGTGCACAAGTTTGTGAGTGGTATAAACGTTTCAAAGATCGTCGGGAAAGTGTTAGAGTGATGTCTGTGAGGTCCGCAACGAGGAAAAGTGAATACAATGTCGAACTTGTGCGAACTTGTGCGAACAGCTGTGCGGGAAAATCCTAGAATCCCTATTCGTGTATCTTCAAGACTTCAACATTAGTTTCGGTTCAGTTCAGTCGATTCTTATGGATGATTTGGGTATGAGACGCGTCTCAGCCAAATTTGTGGCAAAATTCTTATCAGCTGAGCACAAGCAGGCCAGTGTTTCAGGTGCTAGTGACCTGCTTGAGCGCGTTAAAAATTACGAAAACTTTTAAAAACTATCATAACTCGTGACGCATCGAGGGTTTATGATGTGACCCCGAAGCTAAAGTCCAGTGTTCACAGTGGAAGACCCCAAACTTCTCCGGACACAAAAAGCACAACAGAGCTGCAGCAATGTCAAAACGATGCTGACTGTGTTTTTCCAATCATGTGGAAATTGTGTGTCATGAATACGCTTCATCAGGCCAGACAATCAACTAGGACTTTTATTGTCAAGTTTTGCGGCATTGGAGGGACGCAGGTCGTTCCAAAAGGCCAGCATTTCATGAAAGTGGTGAGCGGCAATCCCACCATGACAGCGCGCTTGCCCATGCATCAGAACTTGAGCTGCAGTTTCTTGCTAAGCACCGCATTGCACAAGCGCTACAGCCACCCTAAACTCGCTCCCTGAGACTTCTTTCCCTTCCCAGTAATTAAGTACCACTTGAGAGGGAAAATATTTCAAGATATTGAGGAGGTATGCGACGAAACAGCTGTTCCCTATTTCAGAAGAGGACTTCAAAAAATGCATCGAGCAGTGGACTAAGTGTATGGCTTCGGAAGGGGACTACTTCAAAGGCGATTAACTTTCAAATCTGTAAGACTTGTACTTAATTTTTAATAAATGCAGTGTGGATACTTTTTGATCACACCTTCTAAATTTCCATACTTGATCGTCGCCTATGCATCAAAATGCGTCTTGCATGTATGAAATGAACATACAAGAAAGTACCGGATTGCGTTTCACTCTACCTCCGCCACTGATGTAGGGAGATAAGATTTCCGCCCGTGAATGTACACATACATAAATTCAATGCTTCTTTGTATTATAACGAAGTAAATTTCTCCGTCATTTTTGGTCTACGCCGGGATTCGAACCCGAGGCCGCTTATTCCGGAACAAGTCGCTCTACCAACTGAGCTACGCAGACATTTGTTCTGATTATTATCTGCCTTTATGTCGTGTGCGTCCTGCTGGCAGGTACGTCACAGTATGTCCGCTATACAAATCTACATTTTTCAATTTAGAACCACCAAATTTGGTATACTATCTCTTAGTACCCTAACTTAGACCATAGACGGTTTTGGAAGGGGTCGGAGTCCTGGGTCAAGCGGCCCCACACAAAATTTCCGTAAAGTCTACAGTTTTTAATTTAGAACCACCTAATTTGGTATATTATGAGCCCGGGTCAAGGGGCCCCATACAAAATTTTCGTAAAAAGTTCCATTTTTTACTTTTAAGAACTGCAACACAATTCAGCACCCCAATACCCGATCTACGGTCTAAGTTAGAGACCGTAGATCAATAAAGGGCAAAAACATTCGTTTAATGGTGTATTAAAAACACAAATGAATAAATGTTAGCTTTCACCACCAAAGGGCGGCTTCATCAGGCAGAAATACGATGTAATGTAAATAGAGGGTTCCCGATATTCAAATTTCGAAACGGTAAACAAAAGGATGATCAATGCCAATGTCAAGTCGCATACGGCCGCCCCGGTGGCGCAGTGGTCTAAGGCGTTGGCCTCTGATCATTCGTCCGTAAGGGGTCCGGGTTCGAATCCCGGTGAGGCATGGATGTTGTGTTTGTCTTACGGCACTGGCTCTCTCCCTTCCCTGGAACCAGTGACCCTAAATTAGGGACGGGCGACTGCTTATAGCCCATTGAGTTGCTCACGGTGGTCGTTAAACCTCAAAAAAAAAAAAAAAAAGTCGCATACACGCCACATGACATAGGTACATTGCATTTCGGTGTCGCGGGATTCTCAGAAGCACACGCCAGATGTACGGCAGTTCTATAGATGTCTCCTCGAGGTAAGTATTTCCATTCCTCTTCCTTTTTTTTTTTTTTGTTTTTTTTTTTTTGTTTCGTAAAAGTAAATTAACTAAATCAACTTTTTTTTTCACAATTGCAGCCATCCCGGCTTCGCCCCGCCCCCCTTTTTTTTTGGCAGAAATATTACTGCATCAGCCAATCATTGGCAGTAGCTGGCATTAATTTGGAGGAACCCTGCTTTTCACACGGACAACTCTATGTCACCTGCTCAAGGGTTGGCAATCCTAAAAATTTCTACATTTTTGCTCCCAGTGGAAAGATAAAAAGTATTGTTCACCAAAAATCAATAACCTAAATGAATTAAAATAAATTTACTGGAAAATACAGGAATATCTTTCGCATTCATTAACTTTCACCCGCTGAACTTGGTGATTCCACGAATAGTATATTTACTCGGGAAATAACGGGTACCACTACTAGTTTGTACTAAAAGTAAGTTGCAATTTAAACTCCACATTGCCTTTGGAATTTTAGTAATTTTCTTACCTTAAGAAAATGTGACATGTTCATGGAACATTATGACTCATGTTTAACTAATAACTTTTTTAATAACAGTATCGACCTAGAACACCTAATTGTTTTCTTTTTGTGGATGGAACCGACATTAACAAATTGGATCATTTTTGACAGTAATATTTCGACCTTAGTTTTCTAAATCCTCAAATTACACGTCTATCCCAATTAAATCATCAAAAAAAAAACAAGTTTTTTTTTTTGAAAGTTTAGCGATCATCGTGAGCAACACAGTGGGCTACAAAGAGCCCGTCCCTAATTTAGGGTTGCTGGTTCCAGGGAAGGGAGAGAGTCAACGCCGTAAGGCAAACACAACATCCATGCCTCACCGAGATTTGAACCTGGACCCCATCTCGGCCGAATGATCTGAAGCCGTCGCTTAGATCACTGCGCCATCGCAGAGGCGCGAACAAGATACAAAATGCTAATACATTTTATCATATAAAAGGTACGTGCAATATCCATTATCAATCCTTCTTTTAACCACAAGCTTGTGCTACCTAACGTTACTTGTATTCTCCTAAATCTGGCCTTTCCCTAATCATCAAGTTTACTGGATTCCATAAATTTCAGATTTCCGTTTGTTTGTTTTTTCACCTGAAGATCCAAAACTAACTAACTGAATCTGACGTTGTTTTTAAATTATGACAATTCCATTTCAGCTATCAATAAAATCAGAGCAAGCCAAAATCTTGAGAAAGGAAGAATAACAGACTTCTCTCTTTTTTTTTCTTTTTTTTTTCTGGATTCTTGATCCATGTGTCTTGAGTCCATGTGGATATTACGCTCGTCAGTTTCTTGAGGGCCTAAGTATAACCTTATAGGACTGTTTCATTTCATCAGGACCTCGTCCATTTAGCTCTAATCTCAAGTCCTTAACAACTTCTCATCTTTTTTCCTTTGCTGGTCGGGAAACTTTGCATCTTTACTCTTTGATGGTCTGCTAACTTCGTCACTCTCTCTCTCTCTCTCTCTCTCTCTCTCTCTTCCGCTCCCTTTGCGGTCGTTGCTAGTTGTATTGGTAGTTAGCATGTTAGGAAGGAATCAGTTGCGAGTGATTCTGCTTCATGAGTTCAAACTGGATCGTAATGCGACATAAACCTATCGTAATGTGGTCGAGGCATGGAGCGAAGAGGCGACATCTGAAGATACTGTTTCGTCGATAGTTTGAAAAGTTTTGTTCCGGTAACACGAGCGTACAAGATGAGAAGGGCCGAGGACGACATTCGGTCATTGATAACAACGCTGTGAAGACAAATTATCACGCCACAGTCAGAAAACTCGGCAAACAGTTCAATGTGTCGGTGTCAATCATTTCCAAACATCTCCACCAAATTGGTAATGTCAAGAAGCTCGATACGTGGGTGCCACACGAATTGACGAAACATCAGAAACAAGAGTTTGAGATGTGAAATAACCTTCTGCTTCACAACAAAAAGGAGCCCCTACTTGAGCGCATTATAGCCTGTGATGAAAAGTGATGCTATTCGACAACCGTAAATGATTTGGACAGTGGCTGAACCATTGTGAACCACGGAAACAACATCCTAAACCAAGGTTGACCCCAAAGAAGGTTTTGTTGACAGCGTGGTGGACTGTTCACGGTGCCATACATTATAAATTCTCGACCGGCCGTTGTCAGAGGCTGGTTGAGTGAGTACCGTGTGATTGATTGCGAATCAAATCGACTGCTGTTCCAATAGACTCTGCTAGCAGAGCGAGGGGAGTGAATTGCTCCCCTCAAAAATCTTTTTTTTAATTCGATCCCTGAATATACAATAGGGTTTCGAGGCAGTGGGTTTGGACTTAGTTAAAACTGCCCTTGTAAGGGCAAAGTCCAAACCTCGGTCAAAGCAAGGTGCGCAACTCTGACAAACGCGCGGGTACGTCGTCGCCGTGCTGGTCCCACTGATCTACGGATCAGTCCAAATCCCGCACTCAACCAGGGTCAGGTGCAGGTTACAGCGGAAAGAACCCCAGGGTACCGCTGAGCACCTGACTTTCGAACGTACTAAGTCTGACCGACCAGGGACACAGGTCCCAGGGCTTACACTCGGTTAGCAACCCGAGTAGAGAGATGGCAGAGGACGCGGGGGCTTCAACCCCAGGTCCAAGTGAGCCCGTTTGAGGCAGACTGCGACTTAGAAATTCCGTCGGAATTCGCAAGAGCAGTCAACTCCTTCTTCCAAGAGTTGGAGAGGATTCTAGAGAATTCTTCAAACAAGGTTCTGGTTAACACCAGAACCAAGATAAGGAAAGTAGCGAACTCGCTACAAGCAGCTTGCACCAAGCAAGTGATAGAGATGAGTCTCATCCAAGGGAGACTCCAGGAAAGAAGTGAGCACGCTAGCGCGGCTCCAAAAACATATGCCGAAGCGGCTCGAGCGAAGCCCGGCAAGGGGAATACGGCCCCTAAGCAAAAAACGGCTAAGAAGGAGGTAGCCAAGAAGGTGGCACCCAAGAGGGTCGAGAAGAGGCACGTGCTTCTCGTTTACCCCGCAACAGACAAGGGTTCTCCCTCGTCAGAAGACGTTAAGGCGGTTCTGCAAACACAGATTTGCCCCGCCAAACTCCAGATTGGGGTTAAGAGAGTTAGAAAGGTGAATGGGGGAGGAGTAATGGTGGAATGCTCCTCCGCCAAAGAAATAGAGAAACTGGATTCGGAGCTAAAGAGCAATGCAGTGACGAAGGAGAACCTTCGGTCCAGATTGCCAGCTAAGAGGAATCCAAGGTTTATCGTCTACGGGATAGACGGAAACCTGTCAAGGGAAGAGGTCGAGCAATGTCTCGCGGAACAGAACCCAGAGTTGGAGGAGAGCAGCCTCCAGCTCAAGTTCTCATTGAAGGTGAAGGGTGGGAAACGCCACTGGGTAGCAGAGGCGGACCCACTGACCTTCAAAAGAGTAATGAAGCGAGGCAAGCTCGGAGTGGGATGGACCGTCCACTCAGTAAGGGAATATCTGAGGGAGGTCCGTTGCTACAGGTGTAACGGGTTCGGGCACTTTAGGTCAAGGTGCACCGAAGAGCAGGATAGATGTGCCCGGTGTGGGGAAACCGGGCACAAGCGCCAAGAGTGCAGCAATAGCCCGGTCTGCACTAACTGCTTGGCAAACAACAAGAGATTCAGGCGTCGAGTGGATGTAGGCCACTCGAGTCTAGACAAGGAATGCCCAAGCCTTGTCAGAGAACTGGCTCTGCTAAAAGAACGCACTCATTATGGATAATAAACCAAAGAGAGGCGTTAAGGTGCTTCAAATCAATCTGCACCACGCACGGGCAGCAACAACACAGGCCCTGGTGACAGCCACTGAGCAAAAAGCTCATATTCTGCTATTGCAGGAACCATTCGAACAGGGGGGAAGAGTGGTGGGCTTCCCAAACTCCTACCGGATCTACCACCCTAGGGTGGCAAAGCCCAGGGTGGCCACGGTCGTGAAAGACCCGTCCCTAGCGGTTCTCGAGATAAAATGCTCCGAGAACGTGGTCGCCCTGGGCGTGGAATGTGGTGATGCAAAATTTTTAATGGTGAACGTATACAGTTCTCCAGCAGGCAATTTGAGAGAAACGCTGAATGAGCTAATGGCTCTATTAGGGGAATTCCCCAGTCATGAGATAATAATAGCAGGCGACTTCAACGCGAAGAGTCCTCTCTGGGGCAATCAGAACGAGGACGAACGCGGCCAGCTACTAGTGGACTTTGCCAACGCGGCAGACCTGAGTTTCTTGAACGATCCAGAGAGCACCCCGACCTTCCAAGGGGCGAGGGGCTCCTCTTGGATCGACGTGACTCTCGTCAGAGTCTCAAAGCGCAGCCTTGTCCAGGATTGGCAAGTACTGGACGACGAGAGCTGCAGTGACCACCTAGCGCTATCTTTCGTTTTGGGATCGGAAAAGCCCATCCGACCCAAGCGCAAAAGATTCTTAATGAAGAATCTAGACTGGTGGGCTTTTAAAGCCAAGTTAACTACCTTGTTGGGGGGTAGGAGGGAAGAAGAGGCCGCAGAAGTGTCGGACCTCAACTCCTCTTTTTGAAGAACTTACCAGTCAAATAACAACGCTATGCGAGAGTAGTAGGGGAAATAAAAGGGGAGCCAAGGACCCCACCCCTGGTGGTCGGAGAAACTAAAAGCTCTAAGGGCGAGAGCTAGGCGGAGTAGGAAAGCTCTGCAAAGAGCAAAAGCTACTCCGCAAGACAGGGAGTGCACAGAAGTGCATAAAAAGGCTCGTTCAGCATACAGGAGAGAACTGAATCTCTCGAAAATCTCCTACTGGAGAAAACTGTGTGAGTTTCAAACTCCGGCTGACCCTTTCGGGATCCCCTATAAGATCTCGAGGGGATCCATAACCGAACCGTTAAAACTAGCAGCGGTAGAAAGGGCAGACGGTAGCTTATCAAAGACTCTTGATAGTACCGTAGAAAGTCTCTTGGATTACCACTTCCAAGGAGACGAGGGAGAAGGGGACTCCCCTCAACAAAAAGAAATAAGGGAAGAAAGTCGGATCCCGCCGGACACTGGTGAGGACCCCCCTTCACGAGAGACGAAGTGGAGAATGCCCTCTCCAGTCTAAATACGGGCAAAGCACCAGGCAAGGATGAGTTCGACCTCAGCATAGTCAGAGAAATCTACTATGCAAATCCCGGGTATTTTGTGGCGCTCCTAAACGAATGCCTCGGGAGGGGAATCTTCCCAGACTTGTGGAAAACAGCGGTGCTAGTTCTTTTCAACAAGACCGGAAAGAACAAAAATGACCCCGCAGCCTATAGGCCCATCTGCCTCCTCTCGGCGTGGAGCAAAGTGCTGGACAAGCTCATAACGAACAGAGCGCTTGGCTTCCTCATGGAGCAGGGAAAGCTAAACAGGAACCAATTTGGTTTCCTTCCGGGGCGTTGCGCAACGCAGGCAATTCGCAGCCTCCGAGAGAGGGCAGAGAGGAACAAAGCGGAGGGGCTCCATACCTGCTTCATCTCACTAGACGTGAGGGGGCATTCAACAGTGTCTGGTGGCCAATGGTTTTAACCAGACTTAAAGAACTTGGCTGTCCAAGGAACCTGTTCAAACTGATCAGCAGCTACCTGTCTGATAGAAGAGTCGAGTTCGAAGCGGGGAATGGGCAATCCTCGCGTTCGTACCATAGAGGGTGTCCGCAAGGATCCAACTCCGGGCCGCTCTGGTGGAATATAGTTGCTGATTCAGCACTGAACCTAGACCTGGGGCCCGCAGTGGAGATTCAAGCCTATGCGGACGATTTCGTTCTCGTGGTCTCCGCCTCAGGGAGACACGTGATCGAAAGAGAAGCACATAGGGCCTTGGATGTGCTAGAAAATTGGAGCAGAGAAAGCAAACTGTGCTTCGCTCCTGAGAAGACCACTCTGCTAGCAATAGCTAAGAGAGGAGTAATGAAAACACCACCCCAGTGCAGATTCCAAGGGTGCACTATCAAGGCGGTGCGTGAAATGAAATACTTGGGTGTGGTCCTGGATCAGAGTCTATCAGGGCTGCCACACCTGAGGCACCTTAGAACAAGGTGCACGATGATTCTCAATAGATTGAATGGCATGAGGTTAACGGGCAAAACCAAGAAGGCCATCTATCAGAGAGGAATTGAAAGAATTCTGACGTATGCAAGTGGGGCATGGTGGAATCCCACAGTCAGAATGAAGAAGGGGATAAACCAAATCCAAAGGTTGGCCCTACTAGGGATAACCGGTTGTTTTCGCACAACGTCAACCCTAGCACTCCAAGTGCTGGCGGGGTGCGAGCCGGCAGACCTAGTAGTGGAAAGGGAGGCAGCAATGCACTGCCTAAGGTCAGGCGAGGACGCCTACCTTCTCGGTGCGCCGCATCGAGCCTCCGACATGGAGATGGAAAGTGTGGACTGGCAGATCCACCCTGCCGAGGAAATTTGCCCACCGTGGGACAAGGAGAAACCCACGGGAGTTGGGCATGAGCTGTTCACGGACGGCTCAAAGTTGAAGGGACAAGTGGGGGCAGGCTTCTGTGCGTTCTCGGACGGGAACGAAGCCACTGCAGGAAGCGTGAAATTATCGCAGAACGCTTCTGTCTTCCAGGCAGAACTTCTGGCGATAGAGATGGCACTCACCTGGGCACTCCCCAGGCGTAGTGAAGAAAGAATAAAACTCTACTCGGACAGTGAGGCAGCACTGCAGGCTCTGAGTAGATTCAGGGGAAGAAACCCCATCGTCCAGAGGATCAAAACCCTCTTGAGGGCAGAGGGAGATGGGGCAGTTAGTTTCCACTGGGTACGAAGCCATGTCGGAACCCTAGGAAACGAAAGGGCAGATCAGCTGGCGAAGGCAGCCACGCTGAAAGAGACGGTCGACGTGCAATACAGAACGCCGCGAAGGTGTACTCGCGCAGCATTAGCACGTCGGACCATGACCGAATGGCAGGTCAGATGGGACACGGGAGAGACAGGGCGGAAGACACACAGAGTGTTTCCGAAAGTCTCGACCAAACGAGCACAGACAAATAAGTTCCTGAATCAAGTACTCAGTGGCCATGGCATCAGCCCTGAATACCTAGGCAGATTTGCCATCAGGAACTGCACTTGTCCCTGTGGAAAGAGAACGGCAAGCATAGAACACTGCGTACTTGAATGCAGTGGCTTCGCCGAATGGAGAAACACACTGATCCCAGGTGTGCAAAGAACGCGAAGATTGGATCTGCTCATCCAATCTTCCGTTAACAGGAGGGGGATAATAGCCTTTGTAGAAAGGCTAACCCTCCAGCAACATACCATCTTCCCCAATCAAACGGGGACCGAAACGCAGGAGGTGAACGTGCACACCGAAAGCGAATCGGAAGATGAATGAGGGTAGAAGTCTGTGGGAAAGCAGACGAAGAGACCACCAATGTAAATATTCTGTAAATAAACTTTGCTATCTCTTGATGTTGTAAGTCCTAAGCATGAGGACAGTGTATACATGTGTGTAGGTGTTTGAAAAAGAAAATAAAGGGAAATTATTCCCCAAAAAAAGTTCGAGGGCAAGGAATCTTCCAGTCAGCGAAAAAGTAAGAAACGACCTATCCCGCCAGACAGAGCGGGAACCCAGACAAGGTATTCTAGGTCGCCTGCCAGCACATCACCACGGGCTGGTCTCTGGGCCATTGGGGTGGCCAGGGTCCGAACCGCGTCTCAAGGCAGGATAATTGTCGCAACATTTCAAAATAACATCCAAGGTGCTCAACAAGTCCCCGTGGAGCCAAGACAGATTGGCGGAACGGGACAATGAAATCAGTATATATTATAAATTCTTGAATGCTGGTGAAAGCATTACCTCAATCACATACTGTGAAGAAATTGACCGAATGCACCTGAAGTTTTGTTCCAAACATCCATCTTTGGTGAACAGGAAGGGTCTTATCATCCTCCATGATAACGCGAGGCCACGCGTGTCACAAATGACGTAACAAAAACTACACGAACTGAGGTTCGAAACCCTCTAAAATCGAGCTTACTCGCCTGTGTTGGCACTTACCGATTTCCATACATTTGAGGTTCGAAACCCTCTCGCATCGAGCTTACTCGCCTTCTTAGCACCTACCGATTTCCGTACATTTCAGCAATTATCTCAAGGACAGGACCCTCAGAAACCGAGAGGAAGCCGAAATTGCATTCCGAGAATTTCTTGCATCCAGAGAGCCAGATTTCCTCCGGACTGAGATTGAAGAACTTGTCACCCGCTGGCTGAGGTGTGTAGCTGCTGAAGGCGCCTATTGCTAATAATAAAAAGGTTGCGTGCTATTTCATTTTTATCCACCAAATCGGCCATTACTTTCTAAACGACATGGTATGAAGCCGCCTTTATAAAGCTGCATGACGACAACTAAAACGAAACTAAATATTCTAACAGGGCCAGAATACTGATGCTGCCCAATCTACATTAATCAAAATAATCACCGCCAGCAAAACACATTTTTGCCAAAAAGATACAAGCTTCTGCGTGCCGTCGTGAAAAATGTCGAGCTGCGAGATGCAGCAAACTCATGAAATGCGATTTCAACTAATGTTTAACTGGGAAGTGATTTGCCTTGTACAAAGGTGTCCGGGTGCTTGAAGAAATGATGATCCGCAGGGGACAGATCAGGTGAAGATGGCGGACGAAGTAAATCTTTGTAATTCTCCTGGTGCAACTTCTGGTTTGTCTGGTCTAGCATTATCATGGGCCCATGGAAATTAACTAATGCCGGCTGTTTTTTGAACTGTTTTCCCTGCATATGTCATGTTCTTGGCAATACCTATCCGCCGTGATGTTTTGATCCCGTTGTAAGAAGCAGGAGTGGATCGTACCAGCTGCGGACCAACGAACACTGATCATCGTATTCCTGGAATGGAGCATCAACTTCGACATGTGCCTCGGGACTTCACCGCGGTGAAACCATTGCGCCCAAAATCGCGGATTGTTATAATGTATCCATTTCCCATCACACGTGAAGAGACGCCTCAAAATGTCGTTCGTTTGATTCCGGATATGTAAAGAAGAGCAGACATCAAATTATCGTGTTTTGTGCTGTTTCGTCAACTCATGTAAGACCCGTGTTTTCATCTTCTTCACTTTGTATATGATGCTGTACTCCAAGTTTCTCGCCATGTTCTTGCATCGTTTGACGACGACTGGATCCAATCTAGGGCCCGAACTCGGCATTATTGATACCTCCTTCTGGTCTACCGCGTGGTTCATTATCGAAGGTTATATTATCGGACCGGATTTTAGCAAACCAACATGTTCTGCCTTGTCTTCACTACAGTGCCTTCCACAAATGCTGTATTGGTGTTGCGAGCTGCCTCCGATTCACGGGTTCCAAGTTTAAACTCATGTTTAAAAATGACATAATCCATCGTCCTCTTCACTGTAGCACAATACCTTTGTAACCGAGACCACTGACGAAATAAAAATTACTCTAATCCATCGTCCTCTTTAGTTTAGCACAATTCCCTTATAATCGATGCCACTGACGAAATAAAAATTACTCTGATCGATTGTCCTCAGTTTAGCACAATCTTCTTGTAACCGATGCCACTGACGAAATAACAATTACTCTGATCCATCTTCCTCTTCAGTTTAGCACAATCCTCTGTAATCTAGGCCACTGACAGAATAAAAATTACTCTGATCCAACGTCCTCTTCAGTTTAGTACAATCACCTTGTAACCCATGCCACTGACGAAATAACCAGTGCTTTATAGGGAGCAGCCTTGACGCTTTAAATTGACACATCATAAGTCACATCGCGTGATGCTTTTATTCCTAAATTACGTGTCAATTGCACGAGTCCGAAAAATCCGATCAACAACCTAATAGTATCATATAATTGTTCTTAAATGCTGTTTTTCTCTTCATAGCCCAAGACAAGCTCTTCGTCTTACAGCACATTTCTCTTCAGGAGGAATAAATGTCTGACCTTATCCATCTGGATATATCTTCCTTGAAAAGGGACGTCTGTCAAAGACCGTTGGTGAGAAGGGCTGGATTTAATTTTTTCGCTCTTAAAAGATGTTTGCTACGGTCCATTCTACAAATGCAGTTTTATTTTTTATTTTTTTTTTGCTGCTATATTCTCGCCTACATGCTTTTTACACCTATTTATCAATATGATTTTTATTACTTTTCCTGATGATTACAATTCTTCCTGTTCAAGGTTACAAGTCTTCCTTTTTTTTGCTTTTTTTTTTTGTGGCAGGTAGAAAAAACCTATCGGATCTTTATTTGTCCCTCTTTTTCTCCGTTTACTTAAGACTTATTTTCAAACTATTTCTGGTAATAAAAGAGAAAGACAAGTTTCACTGAAATCGTCTCAAAAAGGTAATAAAAAGCAAACAGAGGAGAAAAGTAACTGAAAGCCTTTGTTAAAATACAATAAAAAAAATTGACAAATTCCTCTCACAGAAAAATCGTCTAAAGCACATAAAACAAGTAAAAACATAGGCGAAATAGAAAGTCACAAAATCTTATGAAATATCAGAGAGATTTACTTTTCATTGTTCCGTTCGACAATTTTCGTGGTCGTACTGAGAAAAAGTTGAAGACAGGAAGAATTTTTGAAACAATGAAATCAAACGTTATTTGATAAATAAAAAAACAAAAAAACAAAAAAAAAAGGTTTCTGATGAAAGAGAAACTCATTTTCAATTTGCCGCGCGATGCAATATTCCATCAGCCTTGTGCGATCATATACTATTAGTGCTGCTGTAAGAAAACAGCTAGAGCGCACATTCACATTTTGTAACTATTCCACTAAAAATCCTATTTTATTATATTTTATATATTTCCTTTGAATGGCTGCTTGACCCCGAACAATAACTTTTCAACATAATTTCTGTTTCACTTTTTTGGAAGATCAGAATATTAAAACAAAAGAAGGAAGGAACAAATAGAAAAGAAAAGTTATAATAATGAAATTTAAATCAAACTTAGACTTTTACCAATTTCCTTTCAGCAGGTATGTCAAAAAAAGTGTAAAATGGTTTAAACTACACAGCTGTTTGTGAAAATTGCAACACCAATAAAGAATCGCCCTATTCAAATGACATTTATATAACAGATTCCTCTTGTTACAGAAAATAACTGATTTCACTATTTAAAAAATCTACTCAAAAATGAGAACCTGAACCTACTCGTTTTCCTTTGAGTACAATCGTATCGTAAACGAGTACATGACGTGCTCAAATATAAGTAACCATGCGTACTTACAAATAACTGGGTCAATAAATATAAATATAATCTCGTATTACTTCCTTTTAGACATGAGAATCCTGGTGTGAATTTTCAAGAAAATAAAATATGTACAATGAAATAGGGGAAGACCTGGCATTCTCATGTTCAGCCGTAAACCAAAAGGGGAAGACCTGGCATTCTCATGTTCAGCCGTAAACCAAAAGGGGAAGACCTGGCATTCTCATGTTCAGCCGTAAACCAAAAGGGGAAGACTTGGCATTCTCATGTTCAGCCGTAAACCAAAAGGGGAAGACCTGGCATTCTCATGTTCAGCCGTAAACCAAAAGGGGAAGACCTGGCATTCTCATGTTCAGCCGTAAACCAAAAGGGGAAGACCTGGCATTCTCATGTTCAGCCGTAAACCAAAAGGGGAAGACCTGGCATTCTCATGTTCAGCCGTAAACCAAAAGGGGAAGACCTGGCATTCTCATGTTCAGCCGTAAACCAAAAGGGGAAGACCTGGCATTCTCATGTTCAGCCGTAAACCAAAAGGGGAAGACCTGGCATTCTCATGTTCAGCCGTAAACCAAAAGGGGAAGACCTGGCATTCTCATGTTCAGCCGTAAACCAAAAGGGGAAGACCTGGCATTCTCATGTTCAGCCGTAAACCAAAAGGGGAAGACCTGGCATTCTCATGTTCAGCCGTAAACCAAAAGGGGAAGACCTGGCATTCTCATGTTCAGCCGTAAACCAAAAGGGGAAGACCTGGCATTCTCATGTTCAGCCGTAAACCAAAAGGGGAAGACCTGGCATTCTCATGTTCAGCCGTAAACCAAAAGGGGAAGACTTGGCATTCTCATGTTCAGCCGTAAACCAAAAGGGGAAGACCTGGCATTCTCATGTTCAGCCGTAAACCAAAAGGGGAAGACCTGGCATTCTCATGTTCAGCCGTAAACCAAAAGAGGAAGACTTGGCATTCTCATGTTCAGCCGTAAACCAAAAGGGGAAGACCTGGCATTCTCATGTTCAGCCGTAAACCAAAAGGGGAAGACCTGGCATTCTCATGTTCAGCCGTAAACCAAAAGGGGAAGACTTGGCATTCTCATGTTCAGCCGTAAACCAAAAGGGGAAGACCTGGCATTCTCATGTTCAGCCGTAAACCAAAAGGGGAAGACCTGGCATTCTCATGTTCAACCGTAAACCAAAAGGGGAAGACCTGGCATTCTCATGTTCAGCCGTAAACCAAAAAGGGGAAGACTTGGCATTCTCATGTTCGGCCGTAAACCAAAAGGGGAAGACCTAGCATTCTCATGTTCAGCCGTAAACCAAAAGGGGAAGACCTGGCATTCTCATGTTCATCCGTAAACCAAAAGGGGAAGACCTAGCATTCTCATGTTCATCCGTAAACCAAAAGGGGAAGACCTAGCATTCTCATGTTCAGCCGTAAACCAAAAGGGGAAGACCTGGCATTCTCATGTTCAGCCGTAAACCAAAAGGGGAAGACCTGGCATTCTCATGTTCATCCGTAAACCAAAAGGGGAAGACCTAGCATTCTCATGTTCAGCCGTAAACCAAAAGAGGAAGACCTAGCATTCTCATGTTCAGCCGTAAACCAAAAGGGGAAGACCTGGCATTCTCATGTTCAGCCGTAAACCAAAAGGGGAAGACCTGGCATTCTCATGTTCATCCGTAAACCAAAAGGGGAAGACCTGGCATTCTCATGTTCAGCCGTAAACCAAAAGGGGAAGACCTAGGCATTCTCATGTTCAGCCGTAAACCAAAAGGGGAAGACCTGGCATTCTCATGTTCAGCCGTAAACCAAAAGGGGAAGACCTGGCATTCTCATGTTCAGCCGTAAACCAAAAGGGGAAGACCTGGCATTCTCATGTTCAGCCGTAATCCAAAAGGGGAAGACCTGGCATTCTCATGTTCAGCCGTAAACCAAAAGGGGAAGACCTGGCATTCTCATGTTCAGCCGTAAACCAAAAGGGTAAGACCTAGCATTCTCATGTTCAGCCGTAAACCAAAAGGGGAAGACCTGGCATTCTCATGTTCAGCCGTAAACCAAAAGGGGAAGACCTGGCATTCTCATGTTCAACCGTAAACCAAAAGGGGAAGACCTGGCATTCTCATGTTCATCCGTAAACCAAAAGGGGAAGACCTGGCATTCTCATGTTCAGCCGTAAACCAAAAGGGGAAGACCTGGCATTCTCATGTTCAGCCGTAAACCAAAAGGGGAAGACCTGGCATTCTCATGTTCAGCCGTAAACCAAAAGGGGAAGACCTGGCATTCTCATGTTCAGCCGTAAACCAAAAGGGGAAGACCTGGCATTCTCATGTTCAGCCGTAAACCCAAAAGGGGAAGACCTGGCATTCTCATGTTCAGCCGTAAACCAAAAGGAGAAGACCTGGCATTCTCATGTTCAGCCGTAAACGAGTACATGACATGCTCAAATATAAGTAACCATACGTACTCGCAAATAACTACGTCAATAAATATAAATATAATCTCGTATTACTTTATTTTAGATATTATAGAATTCAAGATAAATTGTTTAATAAATATGTAAAGTGACCCACATAAATAATTATTACAACCAATTCACTGATCACAAGTAATTTAATTATGCATAAAATATCTTTGTGTATGTTTTCACATTAACTATATTTGTGTCAATCTTATAAATAATATATTGTCGCTTTATCAGCATATTTGTCATAAAAATTATGCGATCCATTTGCCCAGCATGTGACAACGAATATATCTATTATCCCAGATGTGCCACCGAATAATATACTTCCAGTTGATTCTATGAATAAATGAGTATGTATGGAGTACACGCATTCCAAATTTGATATCGAGCCGCGGATGTCTTAGTGGTTACATATTAGGTTCAGACTACTGATGGAGGGACCCTAGGTTCAAACCTAGCCTGATAGGCTTAAAACCGGGGATTTTCCGTGGTGGTGTGATTTTCCAGCAATCGATGAATATCCGCCGTGCATCGCAGGAGCACGTTAAGTGGTGGCCCCCGGGTAGGAATGCCCCCGGTTACATATAAAGGTGTTCATTCCTAAGTCCCCCTCTCTGTCTTCTATGTGCAAAATCGTACGCTTGTAACGGTGGCTCCATCTAGTGTGCTCTCTCTCACTTACAAGCTATTCTGTCAGAATCGCTAGATTCGCTGTAACTTCCTTCAGTTTCTGTGCCCTGCTCGAAAGCGCACAGGAACTGAATGAAGTTATAGCATGCACATATATATGGATTTTTTGAGTACATATATTTCAAATTAGAAATACCAGATGTACTCACAATTGATTCTTTGTATGTACTCAAAAACGAGTACATTTTGTTTATTTTTAAGTACCAATTTTCAGCGGTGTGTAATTGTAGAGGCTACACTAGACTTTTTCTCTTCAAAACTCAGCATCGTGTGACGTAACCTCGAGCAATAATAACAGCCTCTACACGGCGTCGTCTGCCATAGAAGAAGCCTGGAAGCCTGCCAGGCTGTTCCAGGCTGGCCAAGCGGGTTGGTGAGTGTGGGATAGCATTTCCTCTAATCCCGATGGTATAGTTATACCGCTATTGGCGGTCGTCAGATCCCCTTTAGTGGGAACAGGATGCACCACGAGAAGGCGGGGTTGACATTTGACAAGGAGAGGCTGTAGTATGTTGCGCATCACCTGACCTTACGACCAAGAGTGAAAGATTTCTACTCAAAACTACATGAAAGGCATGATACATGTACTCCAGACATTATGAAAGGTACCAGAGTTCTTTCAGTCCTCCCAGCAGACGTTGCTCATGCAATCAAGAACATGAAGCGGGGAAAAACTCCAGAAGAAGATGGAATTACTGTAGACATCATACAAGAAGCAAG
This sequence comes from Macrothele yani, assembly GCA_039090855.1. NCBI lineage: Eukaryota > Metazoa > Arthropoda > Arachnida > Araneae > Macrothelidae > Macrothele > Macrothele yani. Next base: position 15,084,813 of record CM077029.1, on the reverse strand, counting down.
TGGAGAAATCGAAACAGTACTCGCTCAAATTTTCACTCGATGCCTCAATGAAGGGAAGATTCCTAAGGATTGGAACAACGCTACAATGATCCTGCTACATACAAAAGGTGATATTGAGGATCTCAGGAACTACAGACCTATCAGCCTCCTATCAGTGGTTTATAAAATCTTTACTAAAGTTCTTTCACACCGCTTGAAGGGAACACTGGACATGGCTCAACCAAGAGAGCATGCTGGATTCAGGAGTGGCTACAGCACTATATAGATCATATGCACGTACTGAGAGAACTAATTGAAAGAGCGAAGGGAATATGAACTTCCATTGTGCATGGCTTTTATCGATTATGAAAAGGCCTTTGATTCGGTGAAACCATCAGCAGTTACAATGGCTCTGAAAACCTGCGGTATTGAAGATGCATACATTAATATTATTAATAACATCTATGAAAATGCAAGTGCAAAAATTCGGCTGTTTGAAAATACAACACACATAAAAATTGGAAAGGGAGTGAGACAAGGTGACATCATATCTCCGAAGCTCTTTAATGCCACAATGGAAACTGTCTTTCAATCACTGAACTGGGAAAACAAAGACGTAAAGATTAATGGAGATTATCTAACTCACCTTCGTTTCGCTGCTGACGTAGTCATTTTTGCAACCACCCCATCAGAGCTGCAGAGTATGTTCCAGGAACTTTCTGACAAGAGTAAAGAAGTGAGATTAAAAATGAACTTTCAGAAGACAAAAGTGATGTTCAATGCTTTTACAAGAAATGAAGATTTACTGATTGATGGGGAAAAGCTGGAGATAACCAATACCTACATTTATCTTGGACAGCAGGTATCAAGTGAAAGTCACATTAATGAAGAAATTAATCGGCGTATAAAACTTGCCTGGAGAGCTTTTGGAAGAAACAGCATAATTTTCAAGAGCAATATGCCATTATGTCTTAAAAGAAAAGTGTTTGATCAATGCATCCTTCGAGTGCTTCCGTATGGTGTAGAGACATGGACCTAAACTAAAAGAGACATACAAAGGCTGCAGACAACTCAAAGCAGCATGGAGAGGTGCATGCTTGGTGTAACCAGGAGAGAAAAGAAGAGGAACTTGTGGATCCGAAAAATGACAAGAGTGGAAGACATCATGATCAGAGTTAAATCCCTGAAATGGCGATGGGCTGGACATACTGCCAGAAGGACAAACCATCGATGGACAGCCGAAATTTTAGATTGGATTCCAAGGGACAGGAAAAGACCCAGAAAAAGACCACATGGGAGATGGGTGGATGAAATTCGAAAGTATGCGGGAGTGACATGGAGGAGACTGGCACAAGACGGACCGTTGTGGAGGAAACTTGGAAAGACCTTCGTCCAGCAGTGGATTGATGATGGTTGACAATGATGATGATGATGATGATGATATATGTATTTATTTATTTATGCATTCTTAAACATCCAAGTCTTTTTGGACGTATTTGAAAAAACACATAATGCTGAAAAATTTCACAGAATTTTTAGTGAACTGTCAGCATCGCGCTAGGCTTATCCCTAATTTTAATATACGTACGTACAAATTTTATATGTTAAAAAGTTACTCTGCTTAAAGAAACGAGACTCAACTTCTTATAACCATACTTAAAGGAAAAAAAAACAACATTTAACTTACCAGCGAAAAAGGAGACAGGTAAGAATTTCGTCTTACAACAGCAATGACACAACCGACGAACACCCCAGCATCTAAAAAGTTTGTTTGGCGTAATGGCTGCAAAGGTGCATACGCGCGATGCTTACAGATCGCATAAAAAACATCCATTATTTGGACTAATGGAACTAAAGGGATAATGGTCAGGAGTCAGAGCTTAGACCACTGCGCCACCGGGACGGCCATTTAGTTTTGAGAAATTATATTAATAAATGCGCAGGTTCTACAATTATAGTAATAAATGCAAACCGTCTACATGTATTCTGAAATTCAATGTACTGATTTTTCTTGAAGTTCCGTTTCATCGATTACGTCGAAAACTATGCATCGGCCGCCCTGGTGGCGCAGTGGTCTAAGCGATGGCCTATGATCATTCGTCCGAAAGGGGTCCGGGTTCGAATCCATGTGAGGCATGGATGTTGTGTTTGTCTTACGGCACTGGCTCTCTCCCTTCCATGGAACCAGTGACCCTAAATTAGGGACGGGCGACTGCTTATAGCCCATTGAGTTGCTCACGGTGGTCGTTAAACCTCCAAAAAAAAAAAAAAAAAAATATGCCTCGATGTAATATCGACCAGGTAACCAAAAATCGACGTCGATTCGACATTACTGTGCTACCGGGGGAAGAGTCAGGTTTTTTTTTTTTTTTATTGGATATTTAACGACCACCGTGAGCAACTCAGTGGGCTATAATCAGTCGCACGTCCCTAATTTAGAGCCACTGGTTCCAGGGAAGGGAGAGATTCAGGGCCGTAAGACAAACACAACATCCTGGACCCATCTCGCGCGGATGATCAGAAGCCATCGACAATCAGGTCAATACCTGCTCCATTCATTGCCTTACTGGCGATTTTCTTTCGGAATTTTGAGTAAATCTTACTTTGAAGTACATCCATTGCTTTTCACGATCAGTCAAAATCTCTTTTCCCTTCCGATTTCAACTTCCTCTGTTTTTGAAAAAAAAAATGCATTTTATCTCTCTCTCTCTCTTTTTCTCTCCCTCAAGCTAGAACAAAAGATTTAATCTCCAAATTCACTACAAATTTTAATTGTTGTAAAAAATTCACGAAAACCTGTGGATTAATTACTATAATTTCTCAAAACTAAATGGCCGCCTCGGTGGCGCAGTGGTCTAAGCGCTGGCTCCTGACCATTCCGTCCGAGATGGGTCCGGGTTCGAATATCGGTGAGGCATAATATATGTGTTTGTCTTACGGCACTGGCTCTCTCTCCCTTACCTGGAACCAGGGGCCCTAAATTAGGGATGGGCGACTGCTTATAGCCCATTGAGTTGCTCATGGTGGTCGTTAAACCCCCAATCAAAATAAATAAATAAATGCAATAATCATTTACGATCTTGGCCATTTTAAAAGGAAAATCTATTTCAGGAAGGGTGATCCCCCTATCACTTGATCTGATACTGTCTGCTCCCCCTTTGCTGGCCCAGCACTATGTTGCAGCTGTCCAACCGTCAATAAAATTCCCTGGCGGTCAGCAGTTCAGACCAGCAGTTGGCCAACATCAGTTTGAATATGCCAGAACAGGGCCATCAGTTATCCATCACAGGCAGTGGCTGCCACAAGCGGCATGTAAGCCCGTGCCATGAATGATGGCTAGCCTAATGTGATGCGCTAGTTTCCCGGCAGTGGCGGCCGGCAATCGCGTGACGTAACTGTTGGCTTGCTGAATCTTGTCCGCCAATTTCCCAGAAGTAGCCATGAAAAAAAAAAAAAAAAGAAAAAAAGATAACCGCAATTTCCCATAGGTACCACTTCTCTGCTCGGGACCTTAAAGTTCTGGGTTTAAGTCCAGCTGAGCTACTAATGATTAGCAGAGGTTCGAAGTCTCGTTAATCAGTTGGTCCCGGGGTAGAGATTGCTTGCTATAAACAAGTCTAACCGTTAGTGTAGCATAAGCAGTGCCACTACAAACCAACAAACTGTAGTCGACCGTTATCGTTTCTGAATTTATGGTGCAATAGCATTCCACGCAATTGTCAATTACATTTTCAAAGGAGTTTTTTCCGGGGATTTTTTTTTTTTTTTACTTTTTCAGTTTTGGAGATTTTCTAGCGAAGGTATTTTCTGGGGAATTTTTGGTAAATATGAGTATACCGGCACTTCAAAAGTTCCATTTCGAACACTGGTTGCTCGTAATACTGTGTTTGATGCTATGATCACCGAATAATTAATAATTAGCCACGTTATATCTGCGAAGGCAACGAGTAAAACAGCCAGCGGTGTCATAAACTTCAACGCTCTTGAAATTGAGTGCGGGCTCAGGTGTTGCCGCAGTATCCAACATAAGCTGGAAATTACTCCACCACAAACTAGCCGTGTGGACTCCTCGCTCACGCCATTTCCTTCCCCTCTCTCCCCAGATTCGTTCCTTCCCCTGTGTGGAACCCAGATCACAACGACAAAACGCAAACAACATCGGTAATAAAACGCTCAGGCGAATAGAGTTGCGCCGGAGGCATAATTTCAGGGACGGCTGTGAGGCCTAATCGGTCTTCATCGTCTGGTGGAGAGCGAAATGATAGTGGTGGAGATGACTATCGTGTTCGCCGTGCTCAAACGCTTGTTCGACACGAACAGCGACGCCGAGGACCTGTCACGGCTTTAACCTATCCACTGGGCTGAAAACTGCACAACGCAATTACGACAATCGCACTAGTAGCGTCCGCCTTTGATGGATGTTCCGGCTTCTGATGCTGCCAAGGGTATTGGTCACTTCCGGTGGTCTGCCTTTGCGACAGATTTGTTCCCAAGTTCCACTCCTGCCCGCTATGATATCTGTAATTGGAACATTTAAGAGTGTTACACCGTCGTCAGTGTGATTGGAGATGATAGATCTTCCCGCAGTACGGTAATCTAGTTGAGAACTCTTTTTTTCTTATCTCTCTTTCTCTCTTCTTATTCCTACTCTGCTATTAAAAGCCAAACAAAAAAGCCTAATTTGTTCGAGTGAGGAAACCTCTTTGTTAGAGCGATTCTTTATTACGCCATTTGCGAAAAGACAAAAGACAGTAAACGCCTTAATGACAGTCTTACAAATACGCACAAGTTAACAGCTCGCCAATCATTTTGAATTCCATATAAAAAAAAATCCTACAACGGTGTTTCCTACACTGTTGTAGGAATTTTTTACACACTTTTTAAAAGAAATTCTTAATGCTCACGAAAAAATAGGAACACATTTACTACTTTAGTGGCGTAGCCAGAACAGAAATTTCTTAGGGGGGGGGGGGCATGCAGTGGCGTACCGGAAAAACTCGGGGCCCCACCGCAAAAATATCTTGGACGCTCTTTTGCGAACATTTTCCAGCTTTCAATTACTGAAAGTTTAAAATTCCATATTATACATTACAAGTAGAATAAAACACAACATTTACGTCAAAGGTAATAGGTATTCATATGCAAATTGTATTCTTTTACGGAACTGAGAGCACACATAAAACAAGTAACTGCCCTTAGTCGGAGTTTATAGGCGCAGAGGCCTCTATGGGCCAAATGGTTTACGTGGTTGGAGTTTATTGGCCCAAGGGGCTCAATGGACCAAAGAGCGCTATGCCAAACGTTTTACATCAGAAACAAAAGCAGCATCAAAACTATAACAAAAGGTAATGTACGGAACAGAAACATGACGAGAAACGATGTAAATGGCCGACAATCAAACAACGAACTACACAAAACGAAAAACAACACACGTAACTGACATGTGACAGTTTCCAAGGGCGTTTTCCGATTTATACGAAAACATAGAACATAAGTAATAATTAAGAACTGCGGCACACACACACACACACACACACACACACACACACACATACAAACCTCCCTAAATTCTTTACTTTTGTATATAAAAAACGCATTTAACATCATGTCACATTTTGTACGTAGTAAAAGGTCCCCTCGAAGAACATCTTTTAGTTCACTTTATTTTGAAGGATGGGTCGGTATGTGTTAACTATTGTAATACATAACTCCTTATCCTTATCTGTATAAAAATTTCATTAATTGAACTGATGCTTCTTTCACATTTGCTATTTCTGTGAAAAAGGGCCTCAAGTCATCTGGAGTAGCTGCTTTTCCGTCTTGCAGTTTTTATGAACTTAAACTGCGAAACTTATTTCTATTTTACTTTATTTACTGGCAATAAAAAAAGTGATTTTCTTTTTAATACTTCTTTCAAAGCTATCGTCAAAATCCCCAGCGATTTTCATATGAAATTTCCGCCAAACATTTTGTGAAATATTTTTGTTGAGAGTAGAGGCCCTCTTAGCCGTGAGGCCCCCTCGCACTGCGGAGGTTGGCGGGGGGTGTCAGTACGCCCCTGGGTTCATGGATTTGACTCATTGGTGAAAGCCTCATATATATACAGTGTATATACAGTGGCGAAAAGTGAAAAAAGAACACCAAGAAGGAGACGTCTGATACCAACGAAATTTATACAGCATAATAACGGAATACAGAGGATAACGTGGTCATAACATTATGGCAAAATACAGTTGTATTTGCTGGTAAATTGAAAAATAACATTTCCATGTAACATGGTTAGTACGAGGTTCAACCGCCATGAACTGCGTCACACTGTGCGATTCTGGCATGGAGTCTGTCGTACAGATGTTGGATGTAAGTTTGGGGTATTGAGTTCCAAGCATCCTCAACCTGGACGCGTAACTCGGGGATGGTCGTGGCTGGCCGTGGAGACCGGATAAGTCGTTCTCCCATAAAATCCCACACGTGCTCAATGGGGGCAAATCCGGTGAACGTGCAGACCATGGAAGTTATCTCACACCCTTAAGTGCATATTGCGTTGAACGTGCTGTGTGTGTGCGTGCGTTATCTTGCTGGAAAACACTACGATGGACCGATCTTACAAATGGCACAACAACGGGCTGAATGATGTTGTTGATGTAGGAGGTGCTGTTTAACGTACCCGGTACAAACACTAGTTGGGTACGGGAGTGATAGCTGATCGCTCCCACACCAGGAGACCAAGTGTAGGCCCTGTGTGTCTCTTGCGGATGCAAGAAGGGTGGACACGGTCCCCTGTGCTTCTGCGAACAAGCATACGGCCATCGGAGACACCCAAGCAGAATCTTCTTTCATCGCTGAACACGACAGATCGCCATTGCGTTCTCCAGTGCAGACGTTGGCGACACCACTGCAGCCGTTCTTGACGGTGGGCTGGAGTCAGAGGTGCACATGCCAGAGGCACACGTGCACGTAGTCCTGCATCCAGTAGACGGTTGCGGATTGTTCGCACAGTCACCTCAGGTGCAACGGCAGCTCGGATTTGCGTCGCAGTGGATGTTCTGCTTGACAACGCCGCTCTTCTTATGCGTCGATCGGTCCGCTCATCAGTCCGTCTGTGACTCCCGGTTCCACGTCTTCTCGTGTGGGAATGTTCCTCGGGCCATCTACGCCACCATCGTACCACCACCGATACTTCCCGTTCCAATTCGCTCCGCAATACGACGATACGACCACCCGGCCTCGCGGTGACCGACTAGATGACCTCGCTCAAAGTCCGATAACTGCTGAAATCGTACACGTCTTCCATGTCCAGGCACTGCAGCTTCTTCAGGGTCTTCGCACGTGTCCGTACGCCGACGATTGATTACATTCACTTCCCCGTACTCCTTAAATACCACCGACGATAATTTGCATATTATGCCGTGCTGTGGCATAAACGCTCACCGGTTGGTCCCGAAATTAACATCACACCTACGTAAACTCGACCCCATTAACATATGTAAATTTCATGATCGTCCGCCAATTCCTTCTTGGTGTTCTTTTTTCACTTTCCGGCAGTGTATACATATATATCGCTTTAAATTCGTACTCAATCTTCTCTCAAGGTTCGGAGTCCGGACCCGAGGACACCCCCCCCCGCTCCCCGGCTACGCCTATGATACTCTTCGGGTGACGTTTTGTTGCCGTCACCCTCTGTGGTCTAGGGTGGGGATAGCTACTCAATTTTTGAGCCACTTTTCGAATCCAGAGTGACAAGTGGAAGTTGAAGTCGTCAGCATGGCTTTTCCAACTTCTTTACAACTAAAAAAGTCACATTAAAACAGAGACAGGCGAGTTCCCACAGATTTTTTTTTTCTGTCTGTTTAACGACCACGGTTAGTAACTCAGTGAGCTATAGGCAGTCGCCCGTCCCTAATTTAGGACCACTGACTCCAGGAAAGGGAGACAGCCAGTGCCGTAAGACAAACATAGCATCCATGCCTCACTGGGATTCGAACCGGAACGCACCTTGGACGAATGATCAGAAGCCATCGCTTAGACCACTGCACCACTGAAGTGGCCAAGAGACTTTAAAAATCAAAGACAACCTTTGTCACTGGAACGCAACCACGTACTTCGTGGGCGGGGGAAGGGGGAGGGGGGTAGTGTGTCACATCGGACCCTCGATTAGAATCGGAGCGCAGAACAAAACAATAGCATATTATTATTATTGTTTTGTTTATGTTGTTAAGAGAAAATTTATTACTAAAACTGAAATCGAAGATTAACTCTTAAAGATGAAAATCTTCCAAATATGTGGAGACAATGTAAATAAACAAATTCATCGCTCTTTCCACGTTTCTCCTTAACACACAGCAACCGAAAATTTTTATTTCGACACCGCTGGTATCAAATCCCAGATATCTCGATAACTACCCGAGTGCGTTCATCTTACGCTACGGTGCCAACATTCGACGGAGCTGTCTTTATCTGTCAGCATCTGACTACGCAAATCCGTAGGGATGAACTGCTGAGCTCATACTGCTCACCTTATGCAGAATCAGACACTAGACCTTATATATACTGCTGACATTATACTGCTAACATATTCTGCTGACCTTATACTGCTAACATATTCTGCTTATCTACCCCGACAGTGTTCCCACGTTCCAAGCTACCACTGGGACGTCGTGGGTCGACCTCACCCTCACGAGGACATCGGTCCTCAACCTCCTCCAGAACTGGCAGGTACTGGACGATGTGAGCTGCAGCGATCACCTTGCTATAACCTTCACGATAGGGTTTGAGAAAATTGGGAAAAAACCCAGGTCTAGGTTCGACGCCCGGAACCTCAAATGGTCGGAACTCCAGGGTCGACTATCAGATCTGCTAAAAGACAGAAGTGCAGCAGATCTCGATGAATTAGAAGATCTCAATCAACACCTTGGTAATCTTACCAAAGAGATAGTAGAGATTTGTGAAGGTTGCAGGAAAGCAGGGGGAAGGGCAAGACCCCTGCTCCCCTGGTGGTCGGAAAATCTGAGCCTTCTGCGAGGGAAGGCCAGACGCAGCAGACGTAGAATGCAACGCGAGAGATTTGACCCAGACAGGAGGGAGCGCCTGAAAAGGGAATATAATCTCTCCAACGCTATGTATAGCAAAGCAATGGTAGCATCGAAGAGAGAGCATTGGAGACAGTTGTGTGAGACCACCCCTGTCGGCAATCCCTTTGGGGTACCGTACAAGGTGGCGAAGGGCTCGATCACCGGCCCACTGTTACTGGCTACCATCAGAACAGAGAGTGGCACCAACACCGCCACCCTGGAAGACACAGTGGAGGTGCTCTTAAACCACCACTTCCCCTCCGATGAGGAGACGGGAGACTCCCCGGATCAAACATCGATCAGAGAGCACTGCAGAGAACCACCAGACACGGTTGACGACCCGCCCTTCACGGAGGCGGAGATAGGTGCTGCAATCAATAGCCTGAACAAAGGCAAGGCACCAGGCATAGACGGGTTGGACCTCTCGATCATCAGAGAGGTGTTTCTAGCCAACCCTGGGTACTTCGCTGCCCTGTTTAATAAATGCCTGGAAAGAGGTTGTTTCCCATCAATGTGGAAAACTGCGCTGCTCGTCCTCTTCAGCAAAGAAAACAAGAGCCGAGCAGATCCCGCAGCTTATAGGCTGATTTGCCTGTTAACAGCATGGAGTAAGGTGCTGGAAAAGGTCCTTGTGACCCGAGCAACCCATTACCTAGTCGGCCTAGGTAAGCTCTCCAGCCGCCAATTCGGTTTCACACCGGAGAGGTGTACCAGCCAAGCGCTGGTCAGCCTTACTCAGCAGGTAAAGCAAAATCGTGCACAGGGAAAGCACACCTGTCTCGTCTCGTTGGATGTGCGGGGCGCTTTCAACAACGTCTGGTGGCCACTGGTTCTGGACCGTCTGAAAAGACTTGGCATCTCCAGGAATCTGTTCCTGCTAATAAGCGATTTTCTCTCGCATAGAAGAGTAGAATTCGAGGTCGGAGACAAGACCTATAGCAGGGAATACACCAAAGGGTGTCCGCAGGGCTCTTGCTCGGGCCCCTTGTGGTGGAATGTGGTTGCAGATACCGCACTTGCGCTTCCTCTGGAAGACGGGGTGCAGCTGCAAGCCTACGCAGATGACCTCATGCTAATAGTGTCAGCATCTGGTAGGCACGTGATTGAGCGGAAGGTACACACCGCTCTCTCACAGCTAGATAGTTGGAGCAAGGAGTGTAAACTCTGCTTCGCTCCCGAAAAGACGACACTAATGCTAATAGCAAAGAAGGGGCAACTGGTCACTCCACCAAAGTGTCGCTTCAATGGGCATACTATTAAAGCGGTGAGAGAGATGTGGTACTTAGGAGTCATCCTTGACACCAGATTGTCAGGGCTACCGCATCTTCGCTTCTTGAAGGACAGATGCACCAGCATTCTAAATAAGATCAACGGAATGCGGCTGCCTGGGACAGCCAAAAAGGTGCTCTATAAGCGAGGGGTGGAGCGCATATTAACATATGCGTGTCCCGCCTGGTGGTCAGATACGGTCAGGATGAGAAATGGTATTAACCAAATTCAGCGCAGGGCGCTATTGGGCATGACCAGGTGCTTCCGAACGACCTCCACAGCAGCGCTCCAAGTGCTGGCTGGGTGCGAACCGGCGGACCTGGTCGTAGCGAGGGAAGCAGCAATGCAGACCCTCCGCTACGGGGAAGATGTTTCCTTCCTGGGACACCAGTATCGGTCGTCCGAGGTGCAACTTCTGAGAATGGACTGGACTTGCCACCCAGCCAACGAGCTTTGTCTGAGTTGGGATAAAGCCCCCCCCCCCCACAGGTCAGGGGAAGGAACTGTACACGGACAGTTCTAAAATAGGAAGTAGTGTCGGCGCAGGTTTCTGCGTGATCTCGGATGGCAACGAGATGCACGCGGAACGAATGAAACTCTCGCCCAATTCCTCTGTGTTTCAAGCAGAGTTATTGGTGATCAGAGAAGCACTGCGTTGGGTGCTTGCTATGAACGGTGAAGGGGCCTATAGCATACACTCTGACAGCCAAGCGGCCCTGAACGCGCTTGGCCAATTCGGGAGTAAGACTCCCCTTGTCAGAGAGATAAAAGTGCTATACAAGTCAATGGAGAGTAGGAGGGTTACCTTCCACTGGATCCGAAGTCATGTCGGTACAGTTGGAAATGAACGCGCAGACCAGCCAGCGAAGGAAGCTACTGGTAAAGAGGAGATAGATTTTCAGATGCGAACGCCGCTGCAAAGTGTGCGGACGCAACTGAAATCAGCCACATTGGTGGAGTGGCAGCAGAGATGGGATGAAGGGGATACGGGTAGAAGGACATACCGTATCTTCCCCCGAATCTCGATAAGGCGCATTGAGAGTAATGGCTTCCTCAACCAAGTACTAACAGGGCACGGAGTGTCGCCGGAGTACTTCCGCAGATTTGCGGTTAGGGAGCGAGTGTGCATGTGTTGTGCCCAGACTGCAGATGTCGCACATATGATTCTAGAATGTGCTTCTCTGGCAGGGAAGAGAGCAACGTTAGTGCCAGAATTAGCAAAGACGAGGGACCTCTCGATCCTGCTCGCGTACCCAAGAGCGCGACAGGGGCTCATCGAGATGGTCAAGTACCTCAAAGAGGAACAGGCGGTCTACCTAATAGAATGGTGACCGAAGAAGAACGAAGAAGAGGGATGAAGAAAGAAGAAAAGAAGAGGAATGAAGAACCGAAGAAGGGAAACAGATGACTCGAGCCCAGAGTCGTCACCACAGAACCTACCCTAGTCCTGTGGCAATGTAAATAATGTAAATAATTTTCAATGTGAGAGGGCCCATTGAGCAAAGGACTTGTTTCCTAAGCGTAGATGGGTTCCTCAGTGTAAATAACCATGCATGTAACCTGTTTGTCTGAATAAAGGGCAGATGCCCCAAACAGTTCGCGCCAGCAATTATTCCCCCAGTCAGGGGTAGAGAAAAATTTCTTGTCTAGCCCCTGCCCAAATGGCACGCACACCCGGGTCATGAAGGAGAGGTGGGAAGTGCCGGCAACCGGGGGTAGCAGCGCACTGCAGGTCCACGGACCGATCCTGTCCGGATGGAGGAATGTCGGATCCAGGCAGGATTACTCGCAACGCCGTCACCAAAAATCTTTTGAGTGAGTTCTCCTAACCCTGTGGAGTCCGCATTTGGACGGTACAGGATAATGGTCATCAGCTAGTCGTTACCTTATACTGCTAACATATTCTGCTGACCTTATACTGCTCCTGCGTGTGTTTCCAGTGTGACTACTGAGTAGGTCATCTGAGCGAAATAATCAAAACTCCAAAAGTTGCCATAAGCTTTAGACTTGTCGGCGCACATATGCTGTTTGTAAAACAATAAAGTGACAAACCCCATTGTTCATGTGCTAAAGCAGCCCACAAACGGCGAGCAGTGCCCTCAGCCTTAAATGAATCCTGCAAGTTCTTATCAACTTGTTATCCTGCGAATGGGAAGGCCTTCATTTATGCTTTATAGAATAGCAACTAGACTTACAGCTTTATTTCTATTTTTTCATTCTTACCTTTCTTACGTAAAGCAACTGCATGAAGGCACCACAGCAGTAAGCACCAACGCATGGAGGTGGGGGAGACAGTATTTGAAAGAGTGCAAACCGTAAACCAGGTATAAATATCGCGCTGATAATTTTTTAAATATATATATACGTATTTAGGTAAATTTTGGGTTGCTCCACTCGACGTTTAGTTGCATCACTTTTTAGTTGCATCACCGGAGGGAGGGGTTCAAGCTCTGTGAGCATCCCCCTCCCCCGTGCCAGCGCCCCTGCAGTTTGTGGAGTCACGTAGCATTGGAGCCAGGAAAGGCTGCAAAGTGACATGATTTCTACCAAGCTAGGTTTGAACCTGGGGTTCCTCCATCTGTAGTCTGAATCTCTAACCACTAAGTCATCAGCGGCTAGATTTCAAATTTGAAATGCTCTATACATAGTCATTTATTCTTGGAATCAACAGGGATTCAAAATCCTTTACAATATTGTGGTGTATGGTTTTGCCTGGGTGCTCATGAAAACACAGCCTCGTAGTCGGGCTACAAATATGAATTGCCATCGTTAGATTGGAAAAGCAAGAATCTTCAGCTCACTTAGACAATTTTTCAGAATTTCTTGTGCCCCTTCAGCAAAATAGTGGATTTGGTGGTACTGACATTAATTAGTAAGATGGATATGCCCTTAAAGGGGATATTCTATGAGCATCAGTGCTACATGACTGTGATAGGGACATTCGTGAATTTCATATTATTCGATGGCACATCTAGGATAATAGATATAATCGTTGTCACGTGCTGGGAAAAATGGACCGCACACATTTATGACAAGTATAGTGAAGAAGCGACAATATATTTATGAGATTAACACACATATAATTAATGTAAAAACGTACACAAAGATGCTTTACGCAATAAAATACTTGTGATCAGTAACTTAAAATTACTTATGATCAGTGACTAAATAATAAAATTACATGTGATAATAAGTAATAAAGGAAATTACTTGTGATCAGTGACTTTGGTGCACTAATTATTTCCGTGTGTCACTTTACAGATTAATTAAACAATTTCTCTTGAAATCTATAATATCTAAAATGAAGTAATACGAGATTATATTTATATTAATTGACGCAGTTATTTGTAACTACGTGTGCTTACTTATATTTGAGCATGTCATGTACTCGTTTACAATACGATTGTTCTTAAAAAAAACCCGAGTAGGTTCAGGTTCTCTTTTTCAAGTAGATTTTTTTTAACAGTGCAAACTGACGGAATGTGACATAAGAGCCATGGTAAGAAATGTTAAGAAATCTCGTTCTTCCTCTGCAGTTTCCATCGCCGCTGCAGTAGGAAATGCAGTAATGGCTAGGATAGCACCATAACTATCCGCAGAGAGTTGCACAGTGCGGGTTATTGTGGCAGAGCAGAGGCACACAAGCCACAAATTACTACCGTGAATGCGAAGCGCCTTTTGGAGTGGTGTGTCTCCCATCGTTCCTGGACTGTTTAGAGTGGTGTGTCTCCCGTCGTTCCTGGGCCGTTTGGAGTGGTGTGTCTCCCGTCGTTCCTGGACTGATTGGAGTGGTGTGTCTCCCGTCGTTCCTGGACTGATTGGAGTGGTGTGTCTCCCGTCGTTCCTGGACTGTTTAGAGTGGTGTGTCTCCCGCCGTTCCTGGGCCGTTTGGAGTGGTGTGTCTCCCGTCGTTCCTGGACTGTTTGGAGTGGTGTGTCTCCCGTCGTTCCTGGACTGTTTGGAGTCGTGTGTTTCCCGTCGTTCCTGGACTGTTTGGAGTGGTGTGTCTCCCATCGTTCCTGGACTGTTTGGAGTGGTGTGTCTCCCGTCGTTCCTGGACTGTTTGGAGTGGTGTGTCTCCCGTCGTTCTTGGACTGTTTAGAGTGGTGTGTCTCCCGTTGTTCATGCACTGATTGGAGTGGTGTGTCTCCCGTCGTTCCTCGACTGTTTGGAGAGGCGCGCCTCCCGTCGTTCCAGGACGGTTTGGAGTGGTGTGTCTCCCGTCGTTCCTGGGCCGTTTGGAGTGGTGTGCCTCCCGTCGTTCCTGGGCCGTTTGGAGTGGTGTGTCTCCCATCGTTCCTGGACTGTTTAGAGTGGTGTGTCTCCCGTTGTTCCTGCACTGTTTGGAGTGGTGTGTCTCCCGTCGTTCCTGGACTGTTTGGAGTGGGGTGTCTCCCGTCGTTCCAGGACTGTTTGGAGTGGTGTGTCTCCCATCGTTCCTGGGCCGTTTGGAGTGGTGTGTCTCCCGTCGTTCCTGGGACGTTTGGAGTGGTGTGTCTCCCGTCGTTCCTGGACTGTTTAGAGTGGTGTGTTTCCCGTCGTTCCTGGACTGTTTGGAGTGGTGTGTCTCCCATCGTTCCTGGACTGATTAGAGTGGTGTGTCTCCCATCGTTCCTGGGCCGTTTGGAGTGGTGTGTCTCCCGTCGTTCCTGGGCCGTTTGGAGTGGTGTGTCTCCCGTCGTTCCTGGACTGTTTAGAGTGGTGTGTCTCCCGTTGTTCCTGCACTGTTTGGAGTGGTTTGTCTCCCGTCGTTCCTGGACTGTTTGGAGTGGCGTGTCTCCCGTCGTTCCTGGACTGTATTGAGTGGTGTGTCTCCTGTCGTTCCTGGACTGTTTGGTGAGGTGTGTCTCCCGTCGTTCCTGGACTGTATTGAGTGGTGTGTCTCCTGTCGTTCCTGGACTGTTTGGTGAGGTGTGTCTCCCGTCGATCTTGGACTGTTTGGAATGGTGTGTCTCCCGTCGTTCCTGGACTGTTTGGAGTGGTGTGTCTCCCGTCGTTCCCAGGCCGTTTGGAATGGGGTGTCTCCCGTCGTTCTTGTACTGTTTAAAGTGGTGTGTCTCCCGTCGTTCCTTGACTGTTTAGATGTTTGGAGTGAAGTGTCTCCCGTCGTTCCTGGACTGTTTGGAGTGGCGTGTCTCCCGTCGTTCCTGGACTGTATTGAGTGGTGTGTCTCCTGTCGTTCCTGGACTGTTTGGAGTGGTGTGTCTCCCGTCGTTCCTGGGCCGTTTGGAGTGGAGTGTCTCCCGTCGTTCTTCGACTGTTTAAATTCGGTGTGTCTCCCGTCGTTCCTGGACTGTTTGGAGAGGTGTGTCTCCCGTCGATCTTGGACTGTTTGGAATGGTGTGTCTCCCGTCGTTCCTGGACTGTTTGGAGTGGTGTGTCTCCCGTCGTTCCCGGGCCGTTTGGAATGGGGTGTCTCTCGTCGTTCTTGTACTGTTTAAAGTGGTGTGTCTCCCGTCGTTCCTTGACTGTTTGGATGTTTGTAGTGAAGAGTCTCCCGTCGTTCCTGGACTGTTTGGGGTGGCGTGTCTCCCGCCGTTTCTGGGCCGTTTGGAGTGGTGTGTCTCAAGTCGTTCTTGGACTGTTTAGAGTGGTGTGTCTCCCGTTGTTCCTGGACTGTTTGGGTGTTTGGAGTGGTGTGCCTCCCGTCGTTCTTGGACTGTTTAGAGTGGTGTGTCTCCCGTCGTTCCTGGACTGTTTGGATGTTTGGAGTGGTGTGTCTCCCGTCGTTCTTGGCCTGTTTAGAGTGGTGTGTCTCCCGTCGTTCCTGGGCCGTTTGGAGTGGTGTGCCTCCCGTCGTTCTTGGACTGTTTAGAGTGGTGTGTCTCCCGTCGTTCCCGGGCTATTGGAGTGGTGTGTCTCTCGTCGTTCTTGTACTGTTTAAAGTGGTGTGTCTCCCGTCGTTCCTGGACTGTTTGGATGTTTGAAATGGTGTGTCTCCCGTCGTTCCTGATCTGTTTGGAGTGGTGTGCCTCCCGTCGTTCCTGGACTGTTTGGAGTGGTGTGTCTCCCGTCGTTCCTGGACTGTTTGGGGTGGTGTGTCTCCCGTCGTTCCTGGACTGATTGGAGTGGTGTGTCTCCCGTCGTTCCTGGATTGTTTGGGGTGGTGTGTCTCCCGTCGTTCCTGGACTGATTTGGAGTGGTGTGTCTCCCGTCGTTCCTGGACTGTTTGGAGTGGCGTGTCTCCCGTCGTTCCTGGACTGATTGGAGTGGTGTGTCTCCCGTCGTTCCTGGACTGTTTGGAGTGGCGTGTCTCCCATCGTTCCTGGACTGTTTGGAGTGGCGTGTCTCCCGTCGTTCCTGGACGGTTTGGAGTGGTGTGTCTCCCGTGGTTCCTGGGCCGTTTGGAGTGGTGTGCCTCCCGTCGTTCCTGGGCCTTTTTGGAGTGGTGTGTCTCCCGTCGTTCCTGGACTATTTAGAGTGGTGTGTCTCCCGTTGTTCCTGCACTGTTTGGAGTGGTGTGTCTCCTGTCGTTCCTGGACAGTTTGGAGTGGTGTGTCTCCCGTCGTTCCTGGACTGATTGGAGTGGTGTGTCTCCCGTCGTTCCTGGATTGTTTGGGGTGGTGTGTCTCCCGTCGTTCCTCTACTGATTGGAGTGGTGTGTCTCCCGTCGTTCCTGGACTGTTTGGAGTGGCGTGTCTCCCGTCGTTCCTGGACGGTTTGGAGTGGTGTGTCTCTCGTGGTTCCTGGGCCGTTTGGAGTGGTGTGCCTCCCGTCGTTCCTGGGCCGTTTGGAGTGGTGTGTCTCCCGTCGTTCCTGGACTGTTTGGAGTGGTGTGTCTCTCGTCGTTCCTGGACTGATTGGAGGGGTGTGTCTTCCGTCGTTCCTGGACTGTTTGGAGTGGTGTGTCTTCCATCGTTCCTGGACTGATTGGAGTCGTGTGTCTCCCGTCATTCCTGGACTGTTTAGAGTGGTGTGTCTCCCGTCGTTCCTGGACCGTTTGGAGTGGTGTGTCTCCCGTCGTTCCTGGACTGTTTGGAGTGGTGTGTCTCCCGTCGTTCCTGGACTGATTGGAGTGGTGTGTCTCCCGTCGTTCCTGGACTGTTTGGAGTCGTGTGTTTCCCGTCGTTCCTGGACTGTTTGGAGTGGTGTGTCTCCCATCGTTCCTGGACTGATTGGAGTGGTGTGTCTCCCATCGTTCCTGGGCCGTTTGGAGTGGTGTGTCTCCCGTCGTTCCTGGCCCGTTTGGAGTGGTGTGTCTCCCGTCGTTCCTGGACTGTTTGGAGTGGCGTGTCTCCCGTCGTTCCTGGACTGTATTGAGTGGTGTGTCTCCTGTCGTTCCTGGACTGTTTGGAGTGGTGTGTCTCACATCGTTCCTGGACTGTTTGGAGTGGTGTGTCTCCCGTCGTTCCTGGACTGTTTGGAGTGGTGTGTCTCCCGTCGTTCCTGGACTGTTTGGGGTGGTGTGTCTCCCGTCGTTCCTGGACTGATTGGAGTGGTGTGTCTCCCGTCGTTCCTGGATTGTTTGGGGTGGTGTGTCTCCCGTCGTTCCTGGACTGATTGGAGTGGTGTGTCTCCCGTCGTTCCTGGACTGTTTGGAGTGGCGTGTCTCCCATCGTTCCTGGACTGTTTGGAGTGGCGTGTCTCCCGTCGTTCCTGGACGGTTTGGAGTGGTGTGTCTCCCGTGGTTCCTGGGCCTTTTGGAGTGGTGTGCCTCCCGTCGTTCCTGGGCCGTTTGGAGTGGTGTGTCTCCCGTCGTTCCTGGACTATTTAGAGTGGTGTGTCTCCCGTTGTTCCTGCACTGTTTGGAGTGGTGTGTCTCCTGTCGTTCCTGGACAGTTTGGAGTGGTGTGTCTCCCGTCGTTCCTGGACTGATTGGAGTGGTGTGTCTCCCGTCGTTCCTGGATTGTTTGGGGTGGTGTGTCTCCCGTCGTTCCTGGACTGATTGGAGTGGTGTGTCTCCCGTCGTTCCTGGACTGTTTGGAGTGGCGTGTCTCCCATCGTTCCTGGACTGTTTGGAGTGGCGTGTCTCCCGTCGTTCCTGGACGGTTTGGAGTGGTGTGTCTCCCGTGGTTCCTGGGCCGTTTGGAGTGGTGTGCCTCCCGTCGTTCCTGGGCCTGTTTGGAGTGGTGTGTCTCCCGTCGTTCCTGGACTGTTTGGAGTGGTGTGTCTCCCGTCGTTCTTGTACTGTTTAAAGTGGTGTGTCTCCCGTCGTTCCTTGACTGTTTGGATGTTTGGAGTGAAGTGTCTCCCGTCGTTCCTGGACTGTTTGGAGTGGCGTGTCTCCCGTCGTTCCTGGACTGTATTGAGTGGTGTGTCTCCTGTCGTTCCTGGACTGTTTGGAGTGGTGTGTCTCCAGTCGTTCCTGGGCCGTTTGGAGTGGAGTGTCTCCCGTCGTTCTTGGACTGTTTAAATTGGTGTGTCTCCCGTCGTTCCTGGACTGTTTGGATGTTTGGAATGGTGTGTCTCCCGTCGTTCCTGGACTGTTTGGGAAGGTGTGTCTCCCGTCGATCTTGGACTGTTTGGAATGGTGTGTCTCCCGTCGTTCCTGGACTGTTTGGAGTGGTGTGTCTCCCGTCGTTCCCGGGCCGTTTGGAATGGGGTGTCTCCCGTCGTTCTTGTACTGTTTAAAGTGGTGTGTCTCCCGTCGTTCCTTGACTGTTTGGATGTTTGGAGTGAAGTGTCTCCCGTCGTTCCTTGACTGTTTGGATGTTTGGAGTGAAGTGTCTCCCGTCGTTCCTGGACTGTTTGGGGTGGCGTGTCTCCCGTCGTTCTTGGGCCGTTTGGAGTGGTGTGTCTCCCGTCGTTCTTGGACTGTTTAGAGTGGTGTGCCTCCCGTCGTTCCTGGGCCGTTTGGAGTGGTGTGTCTCCCGTCGTTCCTTGATTGTTTGGATGTTTGGAGTAAAGTGTCTCCCGTCGTTCCTACACTGTTTGGGGTGGCGTGTCTCCCGTCGTTTCTATGCCGTTTGGAGTGGTGTGTCTCCCGTCGTTCTTGGACTGTTTAGAGTGGTGTGTCTCCCGTCGTTCCTGGACTGTTTGGAGTGGTGTGCCTCCCGTCGTTCCTGGGCCGTTTGGAGTGGTGTGTCTCCCGTCGTTCCTGGACTGTTTAGAGTGGTGTGTCTCCCGTTGTTCCTGCACTGTTTGGAGTGGTGTGTCTCCCGTCGTTCCAGGACTGTTTAGAGTGGTGTGTCTCCCATCGTTACTGGGCCGTTTGGAGTGGTGTGTCTCCCGTCGTTCCTGGGACGTTTGGAGTGGTGTGTCTCCCGTCGTTCCTGGACTGTTTAGAGTGGTGTGTTTCCCGTCGTTCCTGGACTGTTTGGAGTGGTGTGTCTCCCATTGTTCCTGGACTGATTGGAGTGGTGTGTCTCCCATCGTTCCTGGGCCGTTTGGAGTGGTGTGTCTCCCGTCGTTCCTGGGCCGTTTGGAGTGGTGTGTCTCCCGTCGTTCCTGGACTGTTTAGAGTGGTGTGTCTCCCGTTGTTCCTGCACTGTTTGGAGTGGTGTGTCTCCCGTCGTTCCTGGACTGTTTGGAGTGGCGTGTCTCCCGTCGTTCCTGGACTGTGTTGAGTGGTGTGTCTCCTGTCGTTCCTGGACTGTTTGGTGAGGTGTGTCTCCCGTCGATCTTGGACTGTTTGGAATGGTGTGTCTCCCGTCGTTCCTGGACTGTTTGGAGTGGTGTGTCTCCCGTCGTTCCCGGGCCGTTTGGAATGGGGCGTCTCCCGTCGTTCTTGTACTGTTTAAAGTGGTGTGTCTCCCGTCGTTCCTTGACTGTTTGGATGTTTGGAGTGAAGTGTCTCCCGTCGTTCCTGGACTGTTTGGAGTGGCGTGTCTCCCGTCGTTCCTGGACTGTATTGAGTGGTGTGTCTCCTGTCGTTCCTGGACTGTTTGGAGTGGTGTGTCTCCCGTCGTTCCTGGGCCGTTTGGAGTGGAGTGTCTCCCGTCGTTCTTGTACTGTTTAAAGTGGTGTGTCTCCCGTCGTTCCTTGACTGTTTGGATGTTTGGAGTGAAGTGTCTCCCGTCGTTCCTGGACTGTTTGGAGTGGCGTGTCTCCCGTCGTTCCTGGACTGTATTGAGTGGTGTGTCTCCTGTCGTTCCTGGACTGTTTGGAGTGGTGTGTCTCCCGTCGTTCCTGGACTGTTTGGAGAGGTGTGTCTCCCGTCGATCTTGGACTGTTTGGAATGGTGTGTCTCCCGTCGTTCCTGGACTGTTTGGAGTGGTGTGTCTCCCGTCGTTCCCGGGCCGTTTGGAATGGGGTGTCTCCCGTCGTTCTTGTACTGTTTAAAGTGGTGTGTCTCCCGTCGTTCCTTGACTGTTTGGATGTTTGGAGTGAAGAGTCTCCCGTCGTTCCTGGACTGTTTGGGGTGGCGTGTCTCCCGCCGTTTCTGGGCCGTTTGGAGTGGTGTGCCTCCCGTCGTTCTTGGACTGTTTAGAGTGGTGTGTCTCCCGTCGTTCCTGGACTGTTTGGATGTTTGGAGTGGTGTGTCTCCCGTCGTTCTTGGACTGTTTAGAGTGGTGTGTCTCCCGTCGTTCCTGGGCCGTTTGGAGTGGTGTGCCTCCCGTCGTTCTTGGACTGTTTAGAGTGGTGTGTCTCCCGTCGTTCCCGGGCTATTGGAGTGGTGTGTCTCTCGTCGTTCTTGTACTGTTTAAAGTGGTGTGTCTCCCGTCGTTCCTGGACTGTTTGGATGTTTGAAATGGTGTGTCTCCCGTCGTTCCTGATCTGTTTGGAGTGGTGTGCCTCCCGTCGTTCCTGGACTGTTTGGAGTGGTGTGTCTCCCGTCGTTCCTGGACTGTTTGGGGTGGTGTGTCTCCCGTCGTTCCTGGACTGATTGGAGTGGTGTGTCTCCCGTCGTTCCTGGATTGTTTGGGGTGGTGTGTCTCCCGTCGTTCCTGGACTGATTGGAGTGGTTTGTCTCCCGTCGTTCCTGGACTGTTTGGAGTGGCGTGTCTCCCATCGTTCCTGGACTGTTTGGAGTGGCGTGTCTCCCGTCGTTCCTGGACGGTTTGGAGTGGTGTGTCTCCCGTGGTTCCTGGGCCTTTTGGAGTGGTGTGCCTCCCGTCGTTCCTGGGCCGTTTGGAGTGGTGTGTCTCCCGTCGTTCCTGGACTATTTAGAGTGGTGTGTCTCCCGTTGTTCCTGCACTGTTTGGAGTGGTGTGTCTCCTGTCGTTCCTGGACAGTTTGGAGTGGTGTGTCTCCCGTCGTTCCTGGACTGATTGGAGTGGTGTGTCTCCCGTCGTTCCTGGATTGTTTGGGGTGGTGTGTCTCCCGTCGTTCCTGGACTGATTGGAGTGGTGTGTCTCCCGTCGTTCCTGGACTGTTTGGAGTGGCGTGTCTCCCATCGTTCCTGGACTGTTTGGAGTGGCGTGTCTCCCGTCGTTCCTGGACGGTTTGGAGTGGTGTGTCTCCCGTGGTTCCTGGGCCGTTTGGAGTGGTGTGCCTCCCGTCGTTCCTGGGCCGTTTGGAGTGGTGTGTCTCCCGTCGTTCCTGGACTATTTAGAGTGGTGTGTCTCCCGTTGTTCCTGCACTGTTTGGAGTGGTGTGTCTCCTGTCGTTCCTGGACAGTTTGGAGTGGTGTGTCTCCCGTCGTTCCTGGACTGATTGGAGTGGTGTGTCTCCCGTCGTTCCTGGATTGTTTGGGGTGGTGTGTCTCCCGTCGTTCCTCTACTGATTGGAGTGGTGTGTCTCCCGTCGTTCCTGGACTGTTTGGAGTGGCGTGTCTCCCGTCGTTCCTGGACGGTTTGGAGTGGTGTGTCTCTCGTGGTTCCTGGGCCGTTTGGAGTGGTGTGCCTCCCGTCGTTCCTGGGCCGTTTGGAGTGGTGTGTCTCCCGTCGTTCCTGGACTGTTTGGAGTGTTGTGTCTCTCGTCGTTCCTGGACTGATTGGAGGGGTGTGTCTCCCGTCGTTCCTGGACTGTTTGGAGTGGTGTGTCTTCCATCGTTCCTGGACTGATTGGAGTCGTGTGTCTCCCGTCATTCCTGGACTGTTTAGAGTGGTGTGTCTCCCGTCGTTCCTGGACCGTTTGGAGTGGTGTGTCTCCCGTCGTTCCTGGACTGTTTGGAGTGGTGTGTCTCCCGTCGTTCCTGGACTGATTGGAGTGGTGTGTCTCCCGTCGTTCCTGGACTGTTTGGAGTCGTGTGTTTCCCGTCGTTCCTGGACTGTTTGGAGTGGTGTGTCTCCCATCGCTCCTGGACTGATTGGAGTGGTGTGTCTCCCATCGTTCCTGGGCCGTTTGGAGTGGTGTGTCTCCCGTCGTTCCTGGCCCGTTTGGAGTGGTGTGTCTCCCGTCGTTCCTGGACTGTTTAGAGTGGTGTGTCTCCCGTTGTTCCTGCACTGTTTGGAGTGGTGTGTCTCCCGTCGTTCCTGGACTGTTTGGAGTGGCGTGTCTCCCGTCGTTCCTGGACTGTATTGAGTGGTGTGTCTCCTGTCGTTCCTGGACTGTTTGGAGTGGTGTGTCTCACATCGTTCCTGGACTGTTTGGAGTGGTGTGTCTCCCGTCGTTCCTGGACTGTTTGGAGTGGTGTGTCTCCCGTCGTTCTTGTACTGTTTAAAGTGGTGTGTCTCCCGTCGTTCCTTGACTGTTTGGATGTTTGGAGTGAAGTGTCTCCCGTCGTTCCTGGACTGTTTGGGGTGGCGTGTCTCCCGTCGTTCCTGGACTGTATGGAGTGGTGTGTCTCCTGTCGTTCTTGGACTGTTTAGAGTGGTGTGTCTCCCGTCGTTCCTGGGCTGTTTGGATGTTTGGAGTGGTGTGCCTCCCGTCGTTCCTGGGCCGTTTGGAGTGGTGTGTCTCCCATCGTTCCTGGACTGTTTGGATGTTTGGAGTTATGTGTCTCCCGTTGTTCCTGGACTGTTTGGAGTGGTGTGTCTCCCGTCGTTCCAGGACTGTTTGGAGTGGTGTGTCTCCCATCGTTCCTGGGCCGTTTGGAGTGGTGTGTCTCCCGTCGTTCCTGGGACGTTTGGAGTGGTGTGTCTCCCGTCGTTCCTGGACTGTTTAGAGTGGTGTGTTTCCCGTCGTTCCTGGACTGTTTGTATGTTTGAAATGGTGTGTCTGCCGTCGTTCCTGGACTGTTTGGATGTTTGAAAGTGGTGTGTCTCCCATCGTTCCTGGGCCGTTTGGAGTGGTGTGTCTCCCGTCGTTCCTGGGCCGTTTGGAGTGGTGTGTCTCCCGTCGTTCCTGGACTGTTTAGAGTGGTGTGTCTCCCGTTGTTCCTGCACTGTTTGGAGTGGTTTGTCTCCCGTCGTTCCTGGACTGTTTGGAGTGGCGTGTCTCCCGTCGTTCCTGGACTGTATTGAGTGGTGTGTCTCCTGTCGTTCCTGGACTGTTTGGTGAGGTGTGTCTCCCGTCGATCTTGGACTGTTTGGAATGGTGTGTCTCCCGTCGTTCCTGGACTGTTTGGAGTGGTGTGTCTCCCGTCGTTCTTGTACTGTTTAAAGTGGTGTGTCTCCCGTCGTTCCTTGACTGTTTGGATGTTTGGAGTGAAGTGTCTCCCGTCGTTCCTGGACTGTTTGGAGTGGCGTGTCTCCCGTCGTTCCTGGACTGTATTGGAGTGGTGTGTCTCCTGTCGTTCCTGGACTGTTTGGAGTGGTGTGTCTCCAGTCGTTCCTGGGCCGTTTGGAGTGGAGTGTCTCCCGTCGTTCTTGGACTGTTTAAATTGGTGTGTCTCCCGTCGTTCCTGGACTGTTTGGATGTTTGGAATGGTGTGTCTCCCGTCGTTCCTGGACTGTTTGGGAAGGTGTGTCTCCCGTCGATCTTGGACTGTTTGGAATGGTGTGTCTCCCGTCGTTCCTGGACTGTTTGGAGTGGTGTGTCTCCCGTCGTTCCCGGGCCGTTTGGAATGGGGTGTCTCCCGTCGTTCTTGTACTGTTTAAAGTGGTGTGTCTCCCGTCGTTCCTTGACTGTTTGGATGTTTGGAGTGAAGTGTCTCCCGTCGTTCCTGGACTGTTTGGGGTGGCGTGTCTCCCGTCGTTTCTGGGCCGTTTGGAGTGGTGTGTCTCCCGTCGTTCTTGGACTGTTTAGAGTGGTGTGTCTCCCGTCGTTCCTGGACTGTTTGGAGTGGTGTGCCTCCCGTCGTTCCTGGGCCGTTTGGAGTGGTGTGTCTCCCGTCGTTCCTTGACTGTTTGGATGTTTGGAGTAAAGTGTCTCCCGTCGTTCCTACACTGTTTGGGGTGGCGTGTCTCCCGTCGTTTCTGGGCCGTTTGGAGTGGTGTGTCTCCCGTCGTTCTTGGACTGTTTAGAGTGGTCTGTCTCCCGTCGTTCCTGGACTGTTTGGAGTGGTGTGCCTCCCGTCGTTCCTGGGCCGTTTGGAGTGGTGTGTCTCCCGTCGTTCCTGGACTGTTTAGAGTGGTGTGTCTCCCGTTGTTCCTGCACTGTTTGGAGTGGTGTGTCTCCCGTCGTTCCAGGACTGTTTAGAGTGGTGTGTCTCCCATCGTTACTGGGCCGTTTGGAGTGGTGTGTCTCCCGTCGTTCCTGGGACGTTTGGAGTGGTGTGTCTCCCGTCGTTCCTGGACTGTTTAGAGTGGTGTGTTTCCCGTCGTTCCTGGACTGTTTGGAGTGGTGTGTCTCCCATTGTTCCTGGACTGATTGGAGTGGTGTGTCTCCCATCGTTCCTGGGCCGTTTGGAGTGGTGTGTCTCCCGTCGTTCCTGGGCCGTTTGGAGTGGTGTGTCTCCCGTCGTTCCTGGACTGTTTAGAGTGGTGTGTCTCCCGTTGTTCCTGCACTGTTTGGAGTGGTGTGTCTCCCGTCGTTCCTGGACTGTTTGGAGTGGCGTGTCTCCCGTCGTTCCTGGACTGTATTGAGTGGTGTGTCTCCTGTCGTTCCTGGACTGTTTGGTGAGCTGTGTCTCCCGTCGATCTTGGACTGTTTGGAATGGTGTGTCTCCCGTCGTTCCTGGACTGTTTGGAGTGGTGTGTCTCCCGTCGTTCCCGGGCCGTTTGGAATGGGGCGTCTCCCGTCGTTCTTGTACTGTTTAAAGTGGTGTGTCTCCCGTCGTTCCTTGACTGTTTGGATGTTTGGAGTGAAGTGTCTCCCGTCGTTCCTGGACTGTTTGGAGTGGCGTGTCTCCCGTCGTTCCTGGACTGTATTGAGTGGTGTGTCTCCTGTCGTTCCTGGACTGTTTGGAGTGGTGTGTCTCCCGTCGTTCCTGGGCCGTTTGGAGTGGAGTGTCTCCCGTCGTTCTTGTACTGTTTAAAGTGGTGTGTCTCCCGTCGTTCCTTGACTGTTTGGATGTTTGGAGTGAAGTGTCTCCCGTCGTTCCTGGACTGTTTGGAGTGGCGTGTCTCCCGTCGTTCCTGGACTGTATTGAGTGGTGTGTCTCCTGTCGTTCCTGGACTGTTTGGAGTGGTGTGTCTCCCGTCGTTCCTGGACTGTTTGGAGAGGTGTGTCTCCCGTCGATCTTGGACTGTTTGGAATATTGTGTCTCCCGTCGTTCCTGGACTGTTTGGAGTGGTGTGTCTCCCGTCGTTCCCGGGCCGTTTGGAATGGGGTGTCTCCCGTCGTTCTTGTACTGTTTAAAGTGGTGTGTCTCCCGTCGTTCCTTGACTGTTTGGATGTTTGGAGTGAAGAGTCTCCCGTCGTTCCTGGACTGTTTGGGGTGGCGTGTCTCCCGCCGTTTCTGGGCCGTTTGGAGTGGTGTGTCTCCCGTCGTTCTTGGACTGTTTAGAGTGGTGTGTCTCCCGTTGTTCCTGGACTGTTTGGGTGTTTGGAGTGGTGTGCCTCCCGTCGTTCTTGGACTGTTTAGAGTGGTGTGTCTCCCGTCGTTCCTGGACTGTTTGGATGTTTGGAGTGGTGTGTCTCCCGTCGTTCTTGGACTGTTTAGAGTGGTGTGTCTCCCGTCGTTCCTGGGCCGTTTGGAGTGGTGTGCCTCCCGTCGTTCTTGGACTGTTTAGAGTGGTGTGTCTCCCGTCGTTCCCGGGCTATTGGAGTGGTGTGTCTCTCGTCGTTCTTGTACTGTTTAAAGTGGTGTGTCTCCCGTCGTTCCTGGACTGTTTGGATGTTTGAAATGGTGTGTCTCCCGTCGTTCCTGATCTGTTTGGAGTGGTGTGCCTCCCGTCGTTCCTGGACTGTTTGGAGTGGTGTGTCTCCCGTCGTTCCTGGACTGTTTGGAGTGGTGTGTCTCCCGTCGTTCCTGGACTGATTGGAGTGGTGTGTCTCCCGTCGTTCCTGGATTGTTTGGGGTGGTGTGTCTCCCGTCGTTCCTGGACTGATTGGAGTGGTGTGTCTCCCGTCGTTCCTGGACTGTTTGGAGTGGCGTGTCTCCCATCGTTCCTGGACTGTTTGGAGTGGCGTGTCTCCCGTCGTTCCTGGACGGTTTGGAGTGGTGTGTCTCCCGTGGTTCCTGGGATGTTTGGAGTGGTGTGCCTCCCGTCGTTCCTGGGCCGTTTGGAGTGGTGTGTCTCCCGTCGTTCCTGGACTATTTAGAGTGGTGTGTCTCCCGTTGTTCCTGCACTGTTTGGAGTGGTGTGTCTCCTGTCGTTCCTGGACAGTTTGGAGTGGTGTGTCTCCCGTCGTTCCTGGACTGATTGGAGTGGTGTGTCTCCCGTCGTTCCTGGATTGTTTGGGGTGGTGTGTCTCCCGTCGTTCCTGGACTGATTGGAGTGGTGTGTCTCCCGTCGTTCCTGGACTGTTTGGAGTGGCGTGTCTCCCATCGTTCCTGGACTGTTTGGAGTGGCGTGTCTCCCGTCGTTCCTGGACGGTTTGGAGTGGTGTGTCTCTCGTGGTTCCTGGGCCGTTTGGAGTGGTGTGCCTCCCGTCGTTCCTGGGCCGTTTGGAGTGGTGTGTCTCCCGTCGTTCCTGGACTATTTAGAGTGCTGTGTCTCCCGTCGTTCCAGGACTGTTTGGAGTGGTGTGTCTCCCATTGTTCCTGGGCCGTTCGGAGTGGTGTGTCTCCCGTCGTTCCTGGGACGTTTGGAGTGGTGTGTCTTCCGTCGTTTCTGGGCCGTTTGGAGTGGTGTGTCTCCCGTCGTTCCTGGACTGTTTGGAATGGTGTGTCTCCGGTTGTTCCTGCACTGTTTGGAGTGGTGTGTCTCCCGTCGTTCCTGGACTGTTTGGAGTGGTGTGTCTCCCGTCGTTCCTGGACTGATTGGAGGGGTGTGTCTCCCGTCGTTCCTGGACTGTTTGGAGTGGTGTGTCTCCCATCGTTCCTGGACTGATTGGGGTCGTGTGTCTCCCGTCATTCCTGGACTGTTTGGAGTGGTGTGTCTCCCGTCGTTCCTGGACCGTTTGGAGTGGTGTGTCTCCCGTCGTTCCTGGACTGTTTGGAGTGGTGTGTCTCCCGTCGTTCCTGGACTGATTGGAGTGGTGTGTCTCCCGTCGTTCCTGGACTGTTTGGAGTCGTGTGTCTCCCGTCGTTCCAGGACTGTTTGGAGTGGTGTGTCTCCCATTGTTCCTGGGCCGTTCGGAGTGGTGTGTCTCCCGTCATTCCTGGGCCATTTGGAGTGGTGTGTCTCCCGTCGTTCCTGGGCCGTTTGGAGTGGTGTGTCTCCCGTCGATCTTGGACTGTTTGGAGAGGTGTGTCTCCCGTCGTTCCTGGACTATTTAGAGTGGTGTGTCTCCCGTCGTTCCAGGACTGTTTGGAGTGGTGTGTCTCCCATTGTTCCTGGGCCGTTCGGAGTGGTGTGTCTCCCGTCGTTCCTGGGCCGTTTGGAGTGGTGTGTCTCATGTCGTTCCTGGGTCGTTTGGAGTGGTGTGTCTCCCATCGTTCCTGGACTGTTTAGAGTGGTGTATCTCCGGTTGTTCCTGCACTGTTTGGAGTGGTGTGTCTCCCGTCGTTCCTGGACTGATTGGAGGGGTGTGTCTCCCGTCGTTCCTGGACTGTTTGGAGTGGTGTGTCTCCCATCGTTCCTGGACAGATTGGAGTCGTGTGTCTCCCGTCATTCCTGGACTGTTTAGAGTGGTGTGTCTCCCGTCGTTCCTGGACCGTTTGGAGTGGTGTGTCTCCCGTCGTTCCTGGACTGTTTGGAGTGGTGTGTCTCCGGTCGTTCCTGGACTGATTGGAGTGGTGTGTCTCCCGTCGTTCCTGGACTGTTTGGAGGCGTGTGTTTCCCGTCGTTCCTGGACTGTTTGGAGTGGTGTGTCTCCCATCGCTCCTGGACTGATTGGAGTGGTGTGTCTCCCATCGTTCCTGGGCCGTTTGGAGTGGTGTGTCTCCCGTCGTTCCTGGGCCGTTTGGAGTGGTGTGTCTCCCGTCGTTCCTGGACTGTTTAGAGTGGTGTGTCTCCCGTAGTTCCTGCACTGTTTGGAGTGGTGTGTCTCCCGTCGTTCCTGGACTGTTTGGAGTGGCGTGTCACCCGTCGTTCCTGGACTGTATTGAGTGGTGTGTCTCCTGTCGTTCCTGGACTGTTTGGTGAGGTGTGTCTTCCGTCGATCTTGGACTGTTTGGAATGGTGTGTCTCCCGTCGTTCCTGGACTGTTTGGAGTGGTGTGTCTCCCGTCGTTCCCGGGCCGTTTGGAATGGGGTGTCTCCCGTCGTTCTTGTACTGTTTAAAGTGGTGTGTCTCCCGTCGTTCCTTGACTGTTTGGATGTTTGGAGTGAAGTGTCTCCCGTCGTTCCTGGACTGTTTGGGGTGGCGTGTCTCCCGTCGTTTCTGGGCCGTTTGGAGTGGTGTGTCTCCCGTCGTTCTTGGACTGTTTAGAGTGGTGTGTCTCCCGTCGTTCCTGGACTGTTTGGATGTTTGGAGTGGTGTGCCTTTCGTCGTTCTTGGACTGTTTAGAGTGGTGTGTCTCCCGTCGTTCCTGGACTGTTTGGATGTTTGGAGTTATGTGTCTCCCGTCGTTCTTGCACTGTTTAGAGTGGTGTGTCTCCCGTCGTTCCTGGGCCGTTTGGAGTGGTGTGCCTCCCGTCGTTCTTGGACTGTTTAGAGTGGTGTGTCTCCCGTCGTTCCCGGGCCATTTGGAGTGGTGTGTCTCCCGTCGTTCTTGTACTGTTTAAAGTGGTGTGTCTCCCGTCGTTCCTGGACTGTTTGGATGTTTGAAATGGTGTGTCTGCCGTCGTTCCTGGACTGTTTGGATGTTTGAAATGGTGTGTCTCCCGTCGTTCCTAATCAGTTTGGAGTGGTGTGTCTCCCGTCGTTCCTGGACTGTTTGGAGTGGTGTGTCTCCCGTCGTTCCTGGACTGATTGGAGTGGTGTGTCTCCCGTCGTTCCTGGATTGTTTGGGGTGGTGTGTCTCCCGTCGTTCCTGGACTGTTTGGAGTGGCGTGTCTCCCGTCGTTCCTGGACTGTTTGGAGTGGCGTGTCTCCCGTCGTTCCTGGACTGTTTGGAGTGGCGTGTTTCCCGTCGTTCCTGGACTGTTTGGAGTGGTGTGTCTCCCGTCGTTCCTGGACTGTTTGGAGTGGTGTGTCTCCCGTCGTTTCTGGACTGTTTGGAGTGGCGTGTTTCCCGTCGTTCCTGGACTGTTTGGAGTGGTGTGTCTCCCGTTGTTCCTATACTGTTTGGAGTGGTGTGTCTCCTGTCGTTCCTGGACTGATTGGAGTGGTGTGTCTCCCGTCGTTCCTGGACTGATTGGAGTGGTGTGTCTCCCGTCGTTCCTGGACTGTTGGGAGTGGTGTGTCTCCCATCGTTCCTGGACTGATCGGAGTGGTGTGTCTCCCGTCGTTCTTGGACTGTTTAGAGTGGTGTGTCTCCCGTCGTTCCTGGACTGTTTGGATGTTTGGAGTGGTGTGCCTTTCGTCGTTTTTGGACTGTTTGGATGTTTGGAGTGGTGTGTCTCCCGTCGTTCTTGGACTGTTTAGAGTGGTGTGTCTCCCGTCGTTCCTGGGCCGTTTGGAGTGGTGTGCCTCCCGTCGTTCTTGGACTGTTTAGAGTGGTGTGTCTCCCGTCGTTCCCGGGCCATTTGGAGTGGTGTGTCTCCCGTCGTTCTTGTACTGTTTAAAGTGGTGTGTCTCCCGTCGTTCCTGGACTGTTTGGATGTTTGAAATGGTGTGTCTGCCGTCGTTCCTGGACTGTTTGGAGTGTTTGGAATGGTGTGTCTCCCGTCGTTCCTGATCAGTTTGGAGTGGTGTGTCTCCCGTCGTTCCTGGACTGTTTGGAGTGGTGTGTCTGCCGTCGTTCCTGGACTGATTGGAGTGGTGTGTCTCCCGTTGTTCCTGGATTGTTTGGAGTGGCGTGTCTCCCGTCGTTCCTGGACTGTATTGAGTGGTGTGTCTCCTGTCGTTCCTAGACTGTTTGGTGAGGTGTGTCTCCCGTCGATCTTGGACTGTTTGGAATCGTGTGTCTCCCGTCGTTCCTGGACTGTTTGGAGTGGTGTGTCTCCCGTCGTTCCCGGGCCGTTTGGAATGGGGTGTCTCCCGTCGTTCTTGTACTGTTTAAAGTGGTGTGTCTCCCGTCGTTCCTTGACTGTTTGGATGTTTGGAGTGAAGTGTCTCCCGTCGTTCCTGGACTGTTTGGGGTGGCGTGTCTCCCGTCGTTTCTGGGCCGTTTGGAGTGGTGTGTCTCCCGTCGTTCTTGGACTGTTTAGAGTGGTGTGTCTCCCGTCGTTCCTGGACTGTTTGGATGTTTGGAGTGGTGTGCCTTTCGTCGTTCTTGGACTGTTTAGAGTGGTGTGTCTCCCGTCGTTCCTGGACTGTTTGGATGTTTGGAGTTATGTGTCTCCCGTCGTTCTTGCACTGTTTAGAGTGGTGTGTCTCCCGTCGTTCCTGGGCCGTTTGGAGTGGTGTGCCTCCCGTCGTTCTTGGACTGTTTAGAGTGGTGTGTCTCCCGTCGTTCCCGGGCCATTTGGAGTGGTGTGTCTCCCGTCGTTCTTGTACTGTTTAAAGTGGTGTGTCTCCCGTCGTTCCTGGACTGTTTGGATGTTTGAAATGGTGTGTCTGCCGTCGTTCCTGGACTGTTTGGATGTTTGAAATGGTGTGTCTCCAGTCGTTCCTAATCAGTTTGGAGTGGTGTGTCTCCCGTCGTTCCTGGACTGTTTGGAGTGGTGTGTCTCCCGTCGTTCCTGGACTGATTGGAGTGGTGTGTCTCCCGTCGTTCCTGGATTGTTTGGGGTGGTGTGTCTCCCGTCGTTCCTGGACTGTTTGGAGTGGCGTGTCTCCCGTCGTTCCTGGACTGTTTGGAGTGGCGTGTCTCCCGTCGTTCCTGGACTGTTTGGAGTGGCGTGTTTCCCGTCGTTCCTGGACTGTTTGGAGTGGTGTGTCTCCCGTCGTTCCTGGACTGTTTGGAGTGGTGTGTCTCCCGTCGTTCCTGGACTGTTTGGAGTGGCGTGTTTCCCGTCGTTCCTGGACTGTTTGGAGTGGTGTGTCTCCCGTTGTTCCTATACTGTTTGGAGTGGTGTGTCTCCCGTCGTTCCTGGACTGATTGGAGTGGTGTGTCTCCCGTCGTTCCTGGACTGATTGGAGTGGTGTGTCTCCCGTCGTTCCTGGACTGTTTGGAGTGGTGTGTCTCCCATCGTTCCTGGAC
Source organism: Macrothele yani (assembly GCA_039090855.1). NCBI lineage: Eukaryota > Metazoa > Arthropoda > Arachnida > Araneae > Macrothelidae > Macrothele > Macrothele yani. The sequence continues at coordinate 15,053,176 of CM077029.1, read as the reverse complement.
TGATTGGAGTGGTGTGTCTCCCGTCGTTCTTGGACTGTTTAGAGTGGTGTGTCTCCCGTCGTTCCTGGACTGTTTGGATGTTTGGAGTGGTGTGCCTTTCGTCGTTCTTGGACTGTTTGGATGTTTGGAGTGGTGTGTCTCCCGTCGTTCTTGGACTGTTTAGAGTGGTGTGTCTCTTGTCGTTCCTGGGCCGTTTGGAGTGGTGTGCCTCCCGTCGTTCTTGGACTGTTTAGAGTGGTGTGTCTCCCGTCGTTCCCGGGCCATTTGGAGTGGTGTGTCTCCCGTCGTTCTTGTACTGTTTAAAGTGGTGTGTCTCCCGTCGTTCCTGGACTGTTTGGATGTTTGAAATGGTGTGTCAGCCGTCGTTCCTGGACTGTTTGGATGTTTGAAATGGTGTGTCTCCCGTCGTTCCTGATCAGTTTGGAGTGGTGTGTCTCCCGTCGTTCCTGGACTGTTTGGAGTGGTGTGTCTCCCGTCGTTCCTGGACTGATTGGAGTGGTGTGTCTCCCGTCGTTCCTGGATTGTTTGGGGTGGTGTGTCTCCCGTCGTTCCTGGACTGTTTGGAGTGGCGTGTCTCCCGTCGTTCCTGGACTGTTTGGAGTGGCGTGTCTCCCGTCGTTCCTGGACTGTTTGGAGTGGTGTGTTTCCCGTCGTTCCTGGACTGTTTGGAGTGGTGTGTCTCCCGTCGTTCCTGGACTGTTTGGAGTGGTGTGTCTCCTTTCGTTCCTGGACTGTTTGGAGTGGCGTGTTTCCCGTCGTTCCTGGTCTGTTTGGAGTGGTGTGTCTCCCGTTGTTCCTATACTGTTTGGAGTGGTGTGTCTCCCGTCGTTCCTGGACTGATTGGAGTGTTGTGTCTCCCGTCGTTCCTGGACTGATTGGAGTGGTGTGTCTCCCGTCGTTCCTGGACTGTTTGGAGTGGTGTGTCTCCCATCGTTCCTGGACTGATTGGAGTCGTGTGTCTCCCGTCGTTCCTGGACTGTTTGGAGTGGTGTGTCTCCCGTCGTTCCTGGACTGTTTGGAGTGGCGGGTCTCCCGTCGTTCCTGGACTGTGGGCGACTGCAGAGTTGTTCTTTGGGGTGATAAGTCACGCTATTCCGTCTTCCAATGTGGTGGACGTATTTGGATTTGGCTACAGCCCCGAAGAAGTTTTTTGTCGGATTGTATTCTTCCAACTGTTAAGTTCGGCAGAGGCTCCATCGTGGTATGGAGTTGTTTTTCTTTGATGTGACTCGGCCCGTTGGTTACTATACCCCAAATCATGAACCCTGAAGAACGGCATTCTGGATAACTCTATCACACGAACAATGTGGCAGTATTATGGGAATGACCGTTGTCTCTTAAATCACGATCGATCTCTCTGCCGCACTGCACTGCGTGTGTAGGAATGGTTTCTTGAAAATGAGATGAAATTGGTAGACTGGCCTGCTCGAAGTCCTGATCTTAATCCCATACAACACCTCTGGGATGAACTGGAGGGACGGATACGAAATCTACCGTTTTCTCTCTCCACTATGGCAGCAATTTTGCAGGACGAATGGATTTCACCAATTTCCGGAAGGTCTTGACAGGAATCAAGACCTACAAGAAATAGGTTCAGAGTATGCCGCAATGTTTGTTCGCTGTCATACCAGCAAAAGGTGGCCCGACTAACTACTAATTGCAATGATAAAGCCATTTGTTCCAAACCATTGTTGTGTCCGAATACTTTTGATAATATAGTGCACATGCTCTCTAGCGGTTATACCCGAGGGCTACATCAGTTTGGTTCGACAGATAAGAAAAGGTATTAGGTTTATTTTATTTTATTTTATTTTTTCGTAGCCTTATGACCGAAAGACTTGCTGTCAACTTCTGGAGAAATAACAAAAGTTCATGTTGCCGCTAAAATGAAAATTCAAACATAAAATCTAAAAATAATGGAAATATTCAAATATACAGAAAGTTGTGCTCCCGCTACCCTTAATAATAATAAATAAATAAATAAATACATCGCTCTTTCCACGTTCCAGAACCACACAGCATTCGAAAAATTGTTTTTCAGCCAACCGCTGTGGAATTGAACCAACAGAACTCTCGATATCGCGCCGAGTGCGTTACATTTACGCCACGGTGGCCAACAATCCACGGTGCTATGCGTATTTAAGTCAGCTTCTGACATCATAAATCCGTAAGATGGGCTCAGCTACTGAGACGTCTCCATCTGGTATGCATAAACGGCACTAGCTATATATATTATAGCAGTTAAATCCAACGGGCGAGATCCAGGTGAAAATACTCCAAATACGAGGCGACAGTTAATAAATAAATAAATAAATACATCGCTCTTTCCACGTTCCAGAAACACACAGCATCCGAAAAGCACGCGATATCGAGAGTTCTGTTGGTTCAATTCCACAGCGGTTGGCTGAAAAACAATTTTTCGGATGCTGTGTGTTTCTGGAACGTGGAAAGAGCGATGTATTTATTTATTTATTTATTTATTAACTGTCGCCTCGTATTTGGAGTATTTTCACCCGCTACACTTCCTTACTTATTTTTTAAAAATGACTTGTCATTAAATAAAACTGACTTGTCATTAAAGAAGATATTTTTTTGTCGACATTTATTAACCTGAACTGGAATCACGCGCAGCAGACTTCATACCGTAACATGCGAAGTCGTACCTACTAACATTACATCGATACATTACGAGAAAAGAAGTATGTTTCGCACAATATACTGTATACTGATCTTCAGTTGTCTGGCATGTGTACTTTATTTAACTTCATTTATTATTACTCTCAACAGTCAAACAGGATTTGTATTGACAAAGTTATGCCCCATATTTGTCCTAATTTTGCCTCTTCAGTTCTGAAGGGATGTAAATATTGTTGCGAGTTTTTAAGTGTTAATGTTCGGCAAATTGGATTTCTTTGTGGGGAGAGGATGCGTTAAGCAAGATGTTTATTTTCCACAAAATTACGCGGAAATGTTCGTTTTACTTATCTCCATTACTGAGGATTTTAGAGCAGCAGAGATCAAAATAATTTGTTTTTTCTTGGTTGGCGCTATGTAAGTGCAGGTGATGGACGTCTTTTGAGGGTTAAACGACTTGATCCAATATCGAAATGCCCAAGGTAAAGTCTGGTTCACTGCGATGCTTAAATAAGCGGTGAAGCTGTTTAACACTTGTTTTTGCCTAGCTTTGATCTACGCCTAATAATTAATACGCAGCGGTCAAGGAAGTCCAGAGGGGGAAATATTATATGTATTATGAGCATTACATTGTGACTAACAATATAGGATCATTCTATGCCATATCAACCAATGAAATAGCCATTTTCAACCTGATCAGTGGTGCCGATTCTGATAATGTTATTTCTAGCAAAAAAAACATTTTAAGTGAATACTGTACGTAGTATTTATTCAATGTATGTAGTATGACAACCATGGATGGATACGAATCTCTATGGCAAGTTACTATTTCTTCGTAATTTAAGCTTATTTAGGTCGGTATTTTTTTTTGTTTTTCTTTTGTTTTGCTTTCATAAGACTTTATGAATTTTAGTTTGTAACCTGACAAGGAATATTTCTCTCTCTCTCTCTCTCTCTCTCTCTCTCTCTCTCTCTCTCTCTCTCTCTCTCTCTCTCTCTCTCTCTCTTTCATTCTTTTAAAATATAATTACAAAAATGGTGTGTTTCTACTACTCTCTTAGAAATTCGTTCAAAGTACTCCCTTTTCCCAGAAGTACAAACATTAAATTTAGCAAAAAATTAATTTTATATTACAAAATCTCAGTGAATTCAAGAAATTCACGCACGTTTCATTCAAGTTTCCTAAAATCTTAGATGGTTGCACCCATCATATGTTTCAACCGCTTAAACATTTTTTGATGGGGGGGGTTAAGGGTTGGGTCGAGGGGTCAACTAAAAGTTGGGTGCGCACCCCTTTTAATTTCCTTGAAATTTGAAAAAAAGTTGTCCACCCCTTTTAATTTCCTTGAAATTTGGGGTGATTGTTAAGCATGTAGACATATGCATATATCCCAAATCTTAGCTCTGTCCACCCACGGGGCTTCAAATTACATGACCTTGAAAATTAGAAAATCATGACCTCCGGACAATTTTTGAGTAGCTGTACTCGTTACCTAATTGGGCTAGAAGGTGGAATTTTTTGTCTTTTTATAACATATTATATGAACTTTTAAATCATGTGCTGACAAAATATAAAAAAAATTAGGTTGACCTTTTCAAGGTCACAAAAATAACTTTTGACTTTCAATATTTTAAAAAACTCTAATTTTAAAAAAATTGCATGTCATCCTTACCCAGTAACAACAGTCTTGCTGGGCCAGCACCGGGCCACTGCCGGCTTCCAGCACTGTCAGTGGTGGCCCAGCACTATGTTGCCGCCGCCCAACCTTCAATAAAATGTCCGGGCGGCCACCACATAGCCCAGCAGTTCGGCCCAACAGTGGCACCCCCATCAGTTGGCATATGCCACAACAGGGCCATCAGTTATCCATCACAGGCAGTAGCTGCCACAAGTGGCCCTTCAGCGGCCCTGCAAGCACGTGCCATAAATGATGGCTAGCCTAATGAGGTCCGCTAGTTTCTCGGCAGTGGCAGCCGGCAATCACGTGACGTAACTGATGGCTTGCCGAATCCCGTCCGCCAATTTCCCAGTAGTAGCCATAAAAAATAAAAATAAAAATAAAGAAAAACCGCAGTTTCCCAAAGCTACAACTGCTGTTTTTTTTTTCGCCTTACGAAACTTCTTCATTACAGCACTGCGCTGAGGAATTTTTCTCAATAGGTCCTGAAAAACGCACGTTTGGATTTGGGTGGAAACGAATCAAGGACTGTCAGCGTGGGAAGCGGGCGCTCTACCAACGGGATTGATTTGCCACGCACGAACGTTTGCTTGAAGCTGAGCCTTTTCCTGCGTAATGTGTAACGAATGGTTCTCTTTTAATTTAACAGTATTGCGAGTTATTTTTCATAAATGTCAGTTTCATGTAATTCATAAATTTATTTTTTCAACCTAACGATTGTTTTTTTGTTTTTTGTTTTTTTTTACCTTAAGGGAACTTCACTGATTTTCAACGAGTGTACCAACGTAAAGGCTCTTTCCAAAGTTTCGTGCTGTCCTTTCGTCTTGAAAGGCGATTGCTGAATTAATATATTTACCCGTTCATGTCACATTCTGTTACATTTTTGACGTTGTATCTTTCCTTTCTGCTGTCCGAAGCTACATTTGTTTTAAAGTGGGAAGATATATAATTTTACTTCTCGTTATTTTTAGGAGTGAATTCCTCCAGTCTTGTGTATTCAACCCTTGGATGAGTACATTATAACCACATAGCGTTGCTTTTTTTATTTATTTTTTTCAAATAATTGATAAATTTTGTACGCGTATAATTCTTTTATTTTTCCAACATAACGATTTTTTAATTTTTTTTTCCCCGGACTTTTGTTTCAATCGATTTAGTGTATGTTAAAACGAAAGATTACACAGAAATTATTTCTTGTAATTCATGGGAATGGAATGGGTATATTTCATGGCTGTAATCTAGTATTTATGGCTTAATCTGATATCTTCGTCGACATGGCATTTCATTATAGGAAATTAATTCGCCTCTCTACACGTGTTTTGTTTTTTTCTTAACATCCACTAAAATAACACAATAGCGATAGCGTCGTCTTCGACTAACTGTAACCACGAGAGACAGCACGTCTAGCTTCTGTGCATGCGCAGTCCCGTTGCTTCCACCTGGCGTTGGGGTTGCATCGGTTGCCAGTTGCGGGCACTTGCTTAGAAGCCCGCAATTCACGGCGATGCTGCAGGGCCATCAATGGCTGCCAACTGCTGGCGCAGCCACCAACGGACCGCTACCGGGCCGTGGATGGCAGATTTCAACCAGCAGTGATCCATCACTGGCCAGCAATTTCCCAACACTTGTATTTTTGCTGGGTAGATTTTATTCGCTAGTGTGCATACTTTCAAGTTGGGACTGCAATGGGATCATTATTTATAAAGTATTTAACTGAAGTGAATCTCAATCAAAAATTCTTCAAAAGTGACGAAAGGACATTGTGCAAGTATTTGACCATTAATTAACAAGTTTTACCTGATATATTTATAAAATGCAAAGTTTAAATGCATTCAATAAATACATCTTTAAATGCATTCAATAAATACATCTTTAAATGCATTCAATAAATACATCTTTAAATGCATTCAATAAATACATCTTTTCATTACAGATTATTGTATGAGTGAGGGGGAGGGAGAGACTGCTAGGAGTAAAATGAAAAGAACCATGCTAAGACTAGATTATTAAAATGTGTGTTTCTAGAAAACTGTCTTTTGTTGTTGTTGTTGTTTTGTTCCTCAATAGCATAGAATTACAAGTTCCCCGATTTTTCCAGGTTTTTGGCAAAAAAATCCGTTTCTCTCCTGAGGTTTCGCTGATTGTTTTAACACCCCCCCTTGTATTTTGCTGCTTTCACGGGGTGGCGTATACAAACCCTTCTACCCCTTACAAACCAGAGACACCAATAGCAAGTTGAATTTTCAGTTTGCTTTTGACATTCATTACCGAATCACAGTTTTGTTTACCTTCATTAGTCAAATACAACAGTCAGCTGCGGCCATCTCACACTTCCGGTTTCATTCTGTTACTTGTTACAGGAAGTCCTTCATATGTTATGCCAATTGCTGCACTGGCTGCAAAAAAAATCACGTAAAAATGTTAATCCTTGACTCTGTCGGGTCGGAGTGCTCTAAGCTGATATGATGTCTTTATTTATTTTTTATATTTTTTTTACTCTTCAGGTCTCGAAAGGTATTACACCAAGATATACTGCATACAAAATAGGTAGATTCTTAAAAAAAAAAATAGTGACATATTAAAAGTATTTTTCTGAGGACATTTTTGCTGAATCTTTTCCCATTCTTTAAGTGTTATGATGTCACAGATTTAAGATCTTTGTTATAACTCTTTTCAAGAAAAGTGACACTATAATATGAAAACGAATACACGTCCTGTTCTTCAGAGTAGATGGTTAAACTTCCTATTCATAAAAAACTCTGTGACAAGTTACGAAAAAGTATTTAAAAAACTAAATACGCCTGTGAGCATTAACTGATGACAGCCAGTCGTACTCACATGTTGATAAAGCTGACACTTAACCTATCATTAGCCAGAGCAGTAGTGAAGGGGTTCGAATCCCGGTGAGTCATGGATGTTGTATTTGCCTTACGGCAACCAGTGACCCTAAATTAGGGACGGGTGACTGCTTATAGCCCACTGCGTTGTTCACGGTGGTCGTTAAACCTCCTAGCCGAGGTGGGGCAGCGGTCTAAGCGATGGCCTCTGATCATTTGTCCGAACGGGGTCCGGATTCGAATCCCGGTGAGGCATGGATGTTGTGTTTGTTTTACGGTACTGGCTCTCTCCCTTCCCTGGAACCAGTGATCCTAAATTAGGGACGGGTGACTGCTTATAGCCCATTGAGTTGCTCACGGTGGTCGTTAAACCTCCGATCAAAAAAAAAAAAAAAAAAAAAGCTTATCTCTACAGTTGACCGTGTGAGGTAACGCATCTCTGACGTCATGTGAGAATGATTTGGATTAGATGACGTCACACCAGCAGCTGTGTTCTTTGTTGCCATGACAACAAACAAAGTGGTATACGCGTGGTCTGTGCGTGTGTAGGTGACGACGTCACCTACACGAAAAGCTAAGCGTGACATCACAAACATTTGTTTCTCGGTTGTTGCTATGACGACTTAAAAAGTGGCACGGAGGAGGAAGACGAAGGCTCTAGCAGATTATATATTAGTATAAGCTGGTTTTGCGCCGACTGCAGTCCCGAATCAAACAAAAATGTTTTGCTGTAAAAAACCAGAAGGAAGTTACTGACTATTTTAAGATTTAAATAGGTAGCTTTTCAGCATTTATTATGCTTGCAATAATAACAACTGGTCTGAATAAAACATAACATTATATTATGCGTGTAATTTGCAAATTAATTTATTTTTCCTGTAAAGATTTGGACTATCCGCGAAACGCGTTCCGCCCACAATCGCGGATAATCGGAGCTGACAATACACTGAAGAGCAGTTGAATTAGAGATACCTGTATAGTAACGTATAGCACCACCTTTCGCCCTGATGACGGCGGCGATTCTTCTCGGCATGGACTCGATAAGACACCGGAAGCGTTGGGAAGCAATACGGATCCACGACCCCTGAATAAGCTGCCACAGTTCACGAAGATTTGATGGAGGGGGAGGGGGTCAGAGCCTCGAACATCTCTCTCGATGGCATCACAGATGTGCTCGATGGGATTGAGGTCAGGTGAACTAGCTGGTCAACGAAGCGAGGTCACGTCGGTGGAGAGTTCATCCAACCAATCGGATACAATTCGGGACCGATGGCACGGTGCATTGTCTTGTTGCAGGATGAGGTACAAAGTAGGATGTTGAAGACGCACAAACGGGAGCAAATGATATTCCAGGATATTCCGGTAACGTTGACCTATGAGGAAAGATGTCACACGTACCAGAGGTCCCATTTCAGTCCACGTAAACAGTCCCCAGACGAGAATGCCACCCCCAACAGCTTGAAGAGTACCCAGCTGGCAAGAAGGATCCATCGCTTCGTGTGGTTTGCGCCGTACTCGTATCCTGCCATCCGCATGTACCAAGGTGAATCTCGACTCATCAGTCCAGGCAACATTTTCCCACATGTCTAGGGTCCAGTGGCGTTGTTTCCGCGCCCATGTCAATCTTTGCACCCTGTGATGTGCGGTCAGCAGCGGTACCCTCGTAGGACGATGGCTTCTGTACCCCATTGCTAGGAGATGGTTCAGGATGGTGTGGCTGCTAACACGTTTTTGTGCACCAGCGTTAAATTGTCGAGTGATTTCTTGCACTGTGGCCCATCTATCCGCTGTTACAATGCGGGCTAACTGGTGAAGACCCCGCACATCCACACGCTCTTGTCCACGGCAGTTGGCCTTTGCAGGGATGGTTTTACCGGATTAGATGTACTCACGGTGCATCCGTAACACAGTGGCTCGTGAAAATCCCAGTGCCTGCACGGCTTCCGAGATGGAGTGACCCATTCGTCGGGCCCCGACACTTTGCCCACGATCAAATGCGCTTAGATCCTTCGTCTTACCCATACTGCGTCCGACTCTTACTGATTCGCTTCGCATCACTCCTTATATTGTCGGATCGCTGCACACGTCATATCGTTTCCGTTTACAGGGCCACCCACAGCGCCACATTTGCATAACGCCAGCTGTCTCTAATTCAATTGCTGTTCAGTGTATATGGTTTTTACTATGTATGGAATCAGTAGCAACAGTTGTGTCAATGATTTGCTGCCACATGGGCACCGAGCTTGTTGGTGTTAAAATTCAGGGGAGAGAGAAACGACTTTGTTATTTTGGAAAAAACGTAAAATTTGAAAAAAATATTTCGAAAAAAAAAAAAAAAGCTGAGTTGGAGGCGTAGTTGCGATGAAGCTAAAACACTGTTTGTCACTTTGTAAGTGACTATGAGATTCTAAGTTTCTCTTAATATGTTTCCACCAGGATAATTACCTAAAAGGAATTTGTCGTAACAACTTTTTCGCTAAATGTTTCCCTCTAGAAATTGAAATATGATGCTACGAGGAAATCTATGCGTGCGATTAAAAGAGAGAGAGAGAGAGTTTAACTCCTTTCTGCTCATTGTTTTACTGTCAGTAGGAGTGATTTTACAATGCTTTGTATGGTAGAAAATGTGTTTATTGTTGAGAATCTCAGGGTTCTTCGATTTTGAACTGCAAGCAGAATCCAGGCGATTTGGATGTTGACGACGATGAGAACAGCTTACCTACGAACACTAGCGAAGAAGAATGCTCAACCAAGACATGAGAAAAGAGTGTTACCGAAAAATGGATGTAGAAAGGGCCAGTGGAGCATTCAGTGGGGAAGGCCCAGGAGTCCAGGCCCACCCCATGAGATATCACTTGAATCTCCGTTCTCTGATATTGGTTGCTTATTTTTAAACATATTTGTACATGTTTTCACATATATAATTCCCGAATGATTGGAAATGCACTTTAATATAGCGGAGATATTGATTTTATGGCTTCCCAATATTTGGGGAGATGCTTTCCCCGGGGTATTTTTATTTGCATCTTCAATATTAAGGGCCACCTCCATAAGGATTTCCTGGGTGCGCCAGTGGAAAGGGCAGAAATACGACACGATTAAATACTGGATGCCACTTCATGAGTAAACGGAAAGGGACAGGAATAGTAAACTGAAAAAAGAAAAATGATAATAATAAGGAATTTTACATTTTAGTTTGGAGTGGTTTTGCCTCAAGCGTCAAATAACCTGCAACTCAACCATTATCAACCGAATTCACAGAACGCGAATTTATTACATATTTCAAGAAAATTAAATACTTTTTCTCCCCTTATCTTTTTTTTCTTCATATTTTTTATTATATTTTATTATTTTTACTTTTTAGGATGGAGAAATAATTCACTAGTGAAGCAAATTAAAATCAAAGCAAAACACAGAGCAAAACTTGTATCTGGAATCGCGGAAAACATGGTTTTCAGGCCCAAAAGACCCTTCAGCCCCATCCCCTCGCAGTCCAGTTCCAGGACCTAGCTAAGCCCCTGGTGAAACTTGCAGATCTGAAGATATAATATTTGATATACTGATCCATCAGCAGTTACAATGGCTTTGAAATCCTGTGGTAATGAAGATGCTTACATTATCATTATTAATAACATCTATGTAAATGCAAGTGCAAAAGTTCCGTTATTTGAAGATACAGCACCAATAAAAATTGGAAAGGGAGTGAGACAAAGTGACACCATATCTTCCAAATTCTTCAGTGCTACACCGCAGAGTGTCTTTCAATCATTGAACTGGGAAAACAAGGGGATAAAGATTATTGGAAATTATTTAACTCACCTGCGTTTTGTTGATGACGTAATCATTTTTGCAACTACCCCTTCAGAACTGCAGAGTATGATCCAGGAACTTGCTGACAATAGTAAAGAAGTGGGATTAAAAATGAACTTTCAGAAGACAAAAGTCATGTACAATGCTTTTACAAGAAATGAAGATTTATCGATTGATGGAGAAAAGCTGGAGATAACAGGCACGCACGTTTATCTTGGACAGCAGATATCAAGTGAGGGTCACATTGATGAAGAAATTAGTCGGCGTACTAAACTTGCCTGGAGAGCTTTTGGAAGAAACAGCATAATTTTCAAGAGCAATATGCCATTATGTCTTAAAAGAAAAGTGTTTAATCAATGCATCCTTCCAATTCTTACATATGGAGCAGAGAAATGGGCCTTAACTAAAAGAGACATACAAAAGGCTGCAGAAAACTGGAAGAAGCATGGAGAGGTGCATTCTTTGTGTAACCAGGAAAGATAAAGCGAGGAACTCGTGGATAAGTAAAATGACAAGACTGGAAGACATCATGATCAGAATAAAATATTTGAAATGGCAATGGGCTGGACATGATCTTTGAAATGGCAATGGCTGGACAGACATACAAAGGCTGCAGAAAACTGGAAAAAGCATGGAGAGGTGCATTCTTTGTGTAACCAGGAAAGATAAAACGAGGAATAAGTGGATAAGTTAAATGACAAGACTGAAAGGCATCATGATCAGAATAAAATCTTTGAAATGGCAATGGGCTGGACATGTTGCCAGAAGAACAGATCACCGATGGACAACCGAAATTTAAGTCTGAATACCAAATAACAGAAAAAGAGAAGACCACGTGGGAGATGGATGGAGGAATTTCGAAAGCATACCGGTGTAACATGGAGGAGACAGGCGCAAGGCAGACAGTTGTGGAAGAAACTTTGAGAGACCTTCATCCATCAGTGGATTGATAATGGTTGACAATGATGATAATGATGATGATCTAGTGATCAGAAGATATCAAGTAATATCTTCTTATTAGTAGGTGTCAAAGATTAAGCTCTGTTCCATAAGTTTCAAGTAGAACTTCTGATCAGTAGGAGTTAAATAGCATTTTCTGATCAGTGGGTATCTGATTGGTAGGATTCAAATGTTATCTTCTGATGACAGGAGTCAATTCAGTAACAGGTTACATATACTCATATGTGAACTTACATACGGAGCTTCCACGGAACTTCTGATCAGTAGGACTTAAATGTTCTTTTCTGATCAGAGGACATCTGATTGGTAGGAGTCAAATGTTATCTTCTGATGACAAAAATTCAGTTACAGGTTACATATATGTCAACTTACATACGGAGCTTCCACGGAACTTCTGATCTGTAGGAGTTAAATGATCTTTTCTGATCAGTGAGCATCTCATAAGTAGGAGTCAAATGTTATCTTTTAATAACAAAAACACAGTTGCATGTTACAGATGTGCCAACTTACATCTAGAGTTTCCACGGAACTTCTGATCAGTAGGAGTTAAATGCTCTCGTCTGATCAGTGAACTTCTGATTGGTAGGACTCAAATGTTATCATCAAAAACTCTGTTACAAGTTACACATATGTCAACTTACATATGGAGTTTCCACTGAACTTGCTGAGCTACAATATTTCTAAATAATTTTTTGAAATTTTTTTATACTTTTCAGGGATAATTCTTCTATGTAAATCTACCAAGATATAAATAAAGCGATTCAGGTGCGATTTTACAGATTTTTGGAAAGTAGTACATCTTGGTATAATCGTGTTAATCTTTTAAAGGAATATTTTTTTCGCGTTGTTTTTAGGAGATTGTATCTTCAAAGTACATCATGAAAACGTACCTATATACTTAACCAACAGTAACAGAGAAGTGGTACAATTTCATCCGTCTATCTGTTTTCTCTGTATTCTACCTGTCGTTATCTGGAAGATAGTTTGAAAAACGTGAGCTACAAATCATATTTTTAACTTCCACAAAACATCGTGAAAAAATCAAACAAATAATGCATAAAAAATAAGAAATGAAGCAAAGATGGGCAGAAATTAATATCGTGCATTTGGTATACCTGAAAATGTTTTAAAAAAAGTGTTGATAAATGCCACGGCGAACATCATTGGATTCATTGCACATTAAATTTAAAAGTTGCGTGATACCCTGCGGATCACTTAAGCAGATATTGCACCACACGATACATGTTTTTTTTTCAGATTCTAAAAGATCTTGAGAGGGACATAAAAACTTAGTTGATATGATTACTGAAGGTAAATGGATATTGCGGAGTAAAGTTAGCTAGCAAAAATGACCCGGAAAATATCCTGCATATAAGAAAATACATCAACACGCTTTTTGGAAAGTACGAAGCACGTAGGGCGATACAGCCCTTGAATTGGCCGCAGGGGTGTACTAAAGGGATTATTGATTTAAATGCTAGACTATAATGATGCCTCAATTAAATATGCAGAGCATTATGAATGCGTACGCTTCTAAGCGAAAGGAAGAGAGAGAGAGAGCGAGAGAGAGAGAGAGAGAGAAGCAGGGTGGGGATAGAAGAGAAATGCAGCTAGGAAAAACTTCAGTGTCTCAGTATACTTCACCCTCCTGAACGTGGAGACATTTTAGAGTCTAGAGAAATATTGAAAGCAGAGCAAGACGATTAGAATAAAAACGATAATGATGTTTTTCGGTTACCGACTGTTATGGATAAAAGTAAGGAAACTTTTTCTCGGAGCAGAACTTTGCCCTTTGACACATGACTATATAAATTTCGTTTATCTATAGTTTACAGTTTTTCATTCTTAACGTCATATCAAACCTTCCAGGAGTTTATCACTGTACACCGAGTGATCAATGAATTATGACCACCTCTATCAAAAGTGGATATGTCCCGTTGACACCGAGATTTCCGATAGGGTGAAATTACACTGAAGAACAATTGAATTAGAGACAGGTGGCGTAGTGCAAATGTGGCGCTGTGGGATGCCATGTAAACGGAAACGACATGACGTTAAGCAGCGACCCGACAACATAAGGAGTGATGCGACGGGAATCAGTAAGAGTCGGACGCAGTATAGGCAAGACGAAGGATCTAAGCTCATTTGATAGTGGTCAAATTGTCGGGGCCCGACGAATGGGTCATTCCATCTCGGAAGTCGTGCAGTCACTGGGATTTTCACGAGCCACCGTGTCACGGGTGCACCGTGAGTACATCGAATCCGGTAAAACTATCCCTGCAAGGGCCAACTGCCATGGACTACAGCGTGGGAATGAGTGGGGTCATCGTCGGCTAGCTCGCATTGAAACAGCGGATAGACGGGCCACAGTGCAAGAAATCACTAGGCGATTAAACGCTGGTGCACAAAAAACATGTAAGCAGCCACACCATCCAGAACCATGTCCTCGCTGTGGGGTACAGAAGCCGTCGTCCCACGAGGGTCCCGTTGCTGACCGCACTTCATAGGGTGCAAAGATTAGCAAGGGCGCGGAAACATCGCCACTGGACCCTAGACATGTGGGGAAATGTTGCCTGGACTGATGAGTCGAGATTCACGTTGGTACATGCGGATGGCAGGACACGAGTCCGACGCAAACCACATGAAGCGATGGATCCTTTTTGCCAGCAGTGTTCTCTTCAAGCTGGTGGGGGTGGCATTCTCGTCTGGGGACTGTTTACGTGGACTGAAATGGGATCCCTGGTACGTGTGGCATCGTCCCTCACAGGTCAACCTTACCGGTATATCCTGCACGACTATTTGCTCCCGTTTGTGCGTCTTCAACATCCCACTGGGGACATCATCCTGCAACAAGACAATGCACCGTGCCATCGGTCCCGAATTGTATCCCAATGGTTGGATGAACACTCCACCGACGTGACCCTGCTTCCTTGGCCAGCTAACTAACCTGACCTCAATCCCATCGAGCACATCTGGGATGTCCTAGAGAGAGATGTTCGAGGCTCTGACCTCGCTCTATCAAATCTTCGTGAACTGTGGGAGCTTGTTAAGGGGTCATGGATCCGTATGGCTTCCCAACGCTTCCGGTGTGTTGTCGAGTCCATGCCGAGAAGAATCGCCGCCGTCATCAGGGCGAAAGGTGGTGCTACACGTTACTAGACAGGTATCTCTAATTAAATTGCTCTTCAGTGTAGTCTACCGGCGTAGCACATATAAGGTGTGAGTGGAGCAGTAGGTAGTCAAATTCGGAGCGTGATGGGTGAACGGAAGGATTTATTGGACTGTTACAAAGGACAGATTGTGGGAGCTTGGAGAGAGGGTACCTCAATTTCCCAAACGCCTGAACGTGTGGGTTGTTTGCGAGCCACCGTAGTTAAAGTGCATCAGGATTGGCGTGAGAATGATCAAACAATGACTCGGAACCAAAACTGCACAGGACATCGAAGGGTTGATGGGAGAGATGAGCGCCGGGTCCAACGACTCGTACAGACCAACAGACGCAGTACTGTTCAACAGTTGACTACCCAATACAGCAGAGATCAACCTGGAACAGTATCTATCATGACCAAACGTGCACCCTCGCAGGTATGGGCTATAACAGCAGACGACTCATACGACATCCTCTCCTAACCACAATTCATCGGGGCAAAATACTCGCCTGGTGGAAAAGATCATTCAAGTTGGACGTCAGATGACTGGAAAAAACTGTGCTGGTCTGACGAGTATCGTTTTTTAATCCACTCCGTGTATGGTCGGGTACGTGTTCAAGCAAACAACATTAGGCACTCGATCTATCTTGAATGGTTTCCACCGTCCAAGCAATGGAGGTGGTTGTAATGGTGTGGGCTGTGGGGCATGTTTATCTGACAAGAACTTGGACCCCTGGTGCATTTGGAGCAACGCATGACTGGTGCCCACTCTCGTGAATTGCTTTCTGACTCTGTAGACCGAGCAATGTTGCACTTTCTCCCGAATTGCGACAATGTCTTCCAAGATGAAAATTCGACGAGCCACAGGTCCAAAGTTGTGCAGAAATTGCTTGACAACACAGTTCAGACTTTTTTTTTCTTTTTTGATTGAAGGTTTAATGACCACCTTGAGCAACTCAATGGGCTATATGCAGTCGCCCGTCCCTAATTTAGGGTCACTGGTTCCAGGGAAGGGAGAGAGCCAGTGCCGTAAGACAGACATAGCATCCATGCCTCACGGAGATTCCAACCCGGACTCTTCACAGACGAATGATCATAAGCCAGCGCTTAAACCACTGCGCGGCCGCTCCGGTGGCGCAGTGGTCTAAGCGATTGGGGCCTCTGATCGTTCGTCCGATATCTTCGAATCCCGGTGAGGCATGGATGTTGTGTTTGCTTACAAATGCACGGGCTCTCTCCTTCCCTGGATACACCAGTGACCCTAAATTAGGAACGGGCGATTGCTTATAGTCCATTGAGTTGCTCACGAGGGTCGTTAAACCTTCATATCAAAAAAAAAAAAAAACACTGCGCCACCGGGGCGGCCAGTAATCAGACTCTCCACGGCTTATTGGGACCACCGAGCTCCACCGATAATCACTCCCATAATGAGCGGCTTGTCAGCACACACCAATAATCAGGATAATGAACGGTACATCAGGATACACCAATAATCTCCATACCTGCATTGAAGGCCGCATTACACACAGCTTAGTTGGCCATACCTTCCAACTGCTTCCGGCATCTCATTGAATCGATGCCATTTCAGATAACTGCTGTACTGAAGGCGAAAGAAGGGCCTACGAAGTATTAGATAGGTGGCCATAATTCAGTGTTCACTCACTATATATGGCAACAACTGGCAGGTAATCAAAAAGTATATGAAAGATTAAGCTCTGTGTGAAGTGAGGGACAAGAGACGAAATACCCTGTGAGATAAGTCTTCCGTGCTGCTCTATGGTTTTGCGTCCTGAGGGTCATTTTTTATGTTTAAAAAAGACTTAATGTTTGAGTTGTTCTAATCTCTCTGAGTGTGTTGTGTCAAACGTGTGTCGTGGTTCTGACAACCGAGTGTATTAGGACATGAAGAAACGAATAAAGTGGTGATTCATCTATTAAGCTGTAAGGGTCTTTCCTTAGTATCTTGAGTCCTGTGACTGTTAGAGTATTTATATATTAAAGGTAAGTTATAGTTTTAAGCATTTGGCTTCTTAGTGACTATTAGAATGACACATTCCTCGTTAGGCAATATTGCCTTATTATGGATTTGTTTGTAAGTCCGGTAATTTCAGTGCACTTTAGCGCTTATTAGTAATCATCACTATTTAGAAACTTCAGTGCTCATCTTTCCTACAGCTGTGCTAGTCATTGCTAAAGGAAAAAAATGTTTATTATGTCTTACAAACTATGCATCAATAAGGGGAACAAAGAAGCTGTTTTGACTCACAATAAAAGCTGACAGCTGTAATTCACAGAATTTTTTTCCTCCCTGCTTTTTTTTTTCTTTTTTGTTAACATCTGTAACAATTCGTGCTCCTTCCTATCTCTTTCTTACCATAACCGCAATCCACCGAGAGCCATCACATAATTTTGGTGGTTCGTTCCATAGAATTACGCACTTGAAGAAATAAGACTTCGGACCCTTTGTAACAATAACAAAAAAGAAACAGTTTATTTTGCTAAACTTACGTGGCTTGAGACTTATTTAAGAGCAGGTTAATGGAATGCTCAATTGATTTGGTCTCCGCCCATGCTATCGGGATATCTGGATCCTAGACACCGAACTTCGCGTTTTCCTTACACACCACTCCCGATAACAAATTCTCGACCTGATTTCTCTTACACACTCTCTCTCAACACAAATTCTCGTTTTCCTTTCTACACTCACTCCCGACGACAAATTCACGACCTGATCTCTCCCTCTCTCTCCCTCTCAACCAAGGTCCCGCCTCTCTCTCTCTCTCTCACACTCTCTTTCACTTCTAAAGTGTCCCTTCTCTCTTAAAAACTTCAGAAAATCACCACTGCCCACTTAATCGGATTTCGGAGTTAACCCCTCACCTACGTTGGGCTACCTGCAAATACCTTTAAGCTTGTGTTTCTATCATTAAGGCACCTTTGAGATAATCCCATTGCCACACAAGTCAGGTACAGTGCACTTCAAATACTTATGCGCTAAGCCGACGGTAATGCTGCTAATCACCTGCATCTGACAGCAACAGCCTTAAAACATGCTGATTTCGTCAGCTCTGCACCAAAATGGTGCGAGCAAAGAAATTCCACGTGAGAATGAACATATGCATGCATTTACAATTATTTTTTTTTATGAACTAGGGTTTAACGAATTTTGCAACATTCTTGGAACTCGCCTATCTCAGATTTTATTCAGACTGAGTTTTTGGTAAAAAACTGCTTGTGTTCTTCGAGTACTTGCATCTCTTCAGTCACTCGGCGATTCTACATAACAAATTTCTCGACCTCAAGCCATGGTTTTAAGGTTCGGTTATTTGAGGATACAGCATCAATAAAAATTGCAAAGGAAGTGAGAAGAAATGATACCATATCTCCCAAACTCTTTAGCGCCACATTGCAAAATGTCTTTCAGTCATTGAACTGGGTAAACAAAGGGATAAAGATTAATGGAGATTAGTTAACTCACCTTCGTTTTACTGATGACGTAGTCATTTTTGCAACCGCCCCTTCAGAGCAGCAGATATGATCCAGGAACTTGCTGACAAGAGTAAAGAAATTGAATTAAACATGAACTTTCAGAAGACGAAACTGATGTAAAATGCTTTTACAATAAATGAAAATTTATCGATTGATGGGGAAAAGTTGGAAATAACCGATACCTATATTTACCTTGGACAGCAGATATCAAGGAAAGGTCACATTGATGAAGAAATTAATCGACGTATATAACTTGGTTGGAGAGCTTTTGGAAGAAACAGTACAATCTTTAAGACTATTGTGTCTTAAAAGAAAAGTGTTTAATTAATGCATCCTTGCAGTGCTTACGTACGGAGCAGAGACCTTGTGTAACCAGGAGAAATAAGAAGAGAAACTCATGGATAAGGAACATGACAAGAGTGGAAGACATCATGATCAGAATGAAATCCCTAATATCATGACTGAGCGAAGACACTACTGCCTACGTTTCTGGAAGGCAGGGTGGGAGGTTAACGACCTGCGTGAGGTATCGATGGGCTATAAGCAGTTGCTCGTCCCTAATTTCAAGCCGCTGGTTCCAGGGAAGAAAGAGAACCAATGCCGTGGGACAAACACAACATCCATGCCTCGCCGGGATTCGAACCCCGACCCATCTCGGACGAATGATCAGAAACCTGCGCCACGAGGGAGGTCTACTGCCTATATTGTAGTTTCTTGGAGGTGGTTAGGAGAAGAAGCAAGTTCGCTTCTCATTCCAGAATGACGTGCTTTTTTGCGGAGCTGACTGTGTTGTACAATAACTGAGTACGCCAACCTTATGCCAAAAAATTATATGCTTGTATGACGGCAGTGTGTTTCAGCAGATTCCCTCTTTCTTAATATCTCTGACTTATCGTCATGTACGCAATTCCATCACCATATTGGATATTGTCACACAGGATGACATCATAGTACAGGGGTTGGACAGAATAATGTGAACACCACGCTCAGAGACGTGCAAAGGCATTCACCACTTTTTGGTTATAATAGCTTTCTTCAGAACCTCAAGGTTCTGTTTAAGTGCATTTAAAGTGTCATGCTGCAAACTTTCTTTCATGGTGACAACGAAATGAGCGACCTAACAGACTTCGAAAGACGGCAAATTCTTTGTGGCGGGCTAGTTGGCACCTCCGTGACAACAGTCGCCGGGGTAGTGGGGGTATCAAGAGCTACTGTGTCTAACGTCATGACAGCATACCGTGTTCGTGGCAAACCCTCGTCTGCGAAACACAACAGCGGCCGGAAAACGACCCTGACCGATAGAGATAGGACATCATTAAAGAGTATTGTTACCCGTAATAAGAAGACCACGGTGCCGAAATTTAGTGCGGAGCTCAACCTGCATCTTTAGACTCCAGTATCAACGAAAACAGTGCGGAGCTCAATCTGCATCTTTAGACCCCAGTATCAAGGAAAACAGTGCGGAGCTCAATCTGCATCTTTAGACTCCAGTATCAACGAAAACAGTGCGGAGCTCAATCTGCATCTTTAGACCCCAGTATCAACGAAAACAGTGCGGAGCTCAATCTGCATCTTTAGACCCAGTATCAACGAAAACAGTGCGGAGCTCAATCTGCATCTTTAGACCCCAGTATCAACGAAAACAGTGCAGAGTTCAATCTGCATCTTTAGACCTCAGTATCAACGGAAACAGTGCGGAGCTCAATCTGCATCTTTAGACCCCAGTATCAACAAAAACAGTGCGGAGCTCAGTCTGCATCTTTAGACCCCAGTATCAAAGAAAACAGTGCAGAGTTGAATCTGCATCTTTAGACCTCAGTATCAACGAAAACAGTGCGGAGCTCAATCTGCATCTTTAGACCCCAGTATCAACAAAAACAGTGCGGAGCTCAATCTGCATCTTTAGACCCCAGTATTAATGAAAACAGTGCGGAGCTCAATCTGCATCTTTAGACCCCAGTATCAACGAAAACAGTGCGGAGGAAACTGTATTAACAAGATATTGATGGCAGAGCTGCTATTGCAAAACCTCTGGTGACCCAGATGAATGCACAACGGCGACTGCAGTGGTGCCAGAAGCATACAACGTGGACTGCCGATGCATGGAAGCATGTAATGTGGTCGGATGAATCCACATTCACACTATTCTCCATCGCAGGACGTGTTTACATGTGGAGAACACCGTCAGAATCGCACAACCCAACCTGTCTGCTCCCAACAGTGCAGCATGGTGGTGGTGGTTCTGTCATGCTCTGGGAGGTCATATCGTGGTTTTCCGCATCTTCCCTGATCTCCTTTAGGGATGGGTGACTGGCAGGGCTTATGAAATTACTTTGGCCGACCTCCAATGGGTCAGGCATTGCTTCCTGCAGGAGATGCCATCTATCAAGATGGTAACGCCAATTCATAGAGCTTGTAATGTTCAATCAGGGTTTGAGGAACATGAAGACTAACTTTCACACTTTCCTTAGCCTCCCAGATTACCAGACTTAAACATCATCTAGCCACTGTGGCCTGTGTTGGAAAACAGGGTAACATCCCTTTATCCTCCACCTGCATCTCTCAAGTGCCTGGAGCAGTTACTGTATGAAGAATGGTGTAACATCCCACAAACCAACATTCAGGATTTGTATACGTCCATTCCAAGAACATAGGCGGTTTTCAATGACAAAGTTTATCCCACACCATGTTAGGTACGTAAAACCTTCTTTTCCTATGTGTTCACATTATCCTGTCCATCCCCTATTTATCTCAACACTTCATTGTTCCTCCGACGCCTTCACGAGTAAGGTGGGCGTTATTCCTCGGGAAACAGTTCTGCCACTTGCGGGAAAAATTTCAAAGTACATGTATCGTTTATAAGACAGAACTTTTTTCCCAACAATATTTACAGTTATATTTTTGAGTGTCCTAAAATGTTTAAAACAGTACAACACATGAAGTTTAAAAAACAGGTTAGCAAAATCATTCAATGCATTGATTATGATACGCTTTCCAACATATCAGAAATCATTACTCAAGTTATGAGGATAATGGCTGTAGAATACAAATCGCTCCTATGCCCTGACCTTTGACCCCATTTCGATTATATTCAACAGAACCGGTTAAGTATACTTCCGAAACAACATGATAAAGTTTTGTTTGAATCGAAGAATTTTTACGTAAGTTTTAACGCATAAGGGCGATGGAATGGATCCCCCTCCTATGTCCTGACCTTTACCCCCATTTCGTTCATTTTCAATAGTGTTCTTCCCCAGATGTTCTCCTACCACATACTGAAATTTCATTGAAATTGAATCATTTTTACGCAAGTTATGACGCATAAGGAAAATGGAATGCGTCCCGCTCCTATGTCCTGACCTTTGACCCCATTTCGCCCATTTTCAATAGGGTTCGTCCCCAGGTGGTCCCTTACCACATACTGAAATTTAATCGAAATCGAACTATTTTTAAGCGAGTTATCGTGCCGACGGACAGACAGACAGACGAAGGTATGTCATATACGCTTCTTCAACCTACGGTTGAAAAGCGTAAAAAAGAGCTGGAGAAAATTTCATGATTTGCTTCAGTGTTCCATTGTTTCGAAAATTCTTTACTGTGAGTGCGGCTTCCCACAGTCACTAAAGAACGGTCTTCTTAATAAAGTAACAGTGAGCGCACGAAGCTGCTTCTAATTGTTCAGATATGAGGAGACTGCAAGATCAAATTTCCACTTATTAAATAAAAAATGACAAAGCATTTTTTGTGCTTCTTTAATCGGGATCATCTGCAAATACGTTGTCCAGTGTCTCATAAAAAAATGTGCTGGAGAAAATTTCATGAATTGCCCTAGCGTTCGCATTGCTTTGTAAATTCATTGCTGTGAGTACGACTTCCCGCAGTCATTAAAGAATTGTGTTCTTAATAAAGTAACAATGAGCTTACGACGGTGCTTCTAATTATTCAGATGTGAAGAGAGCAAGATTAAATTTCCAATTATTAAAAAATGATAAAGCATTTTTTTGTGCTTCTTTAATCGAGACCATCCCTAAACACGTTGTCCAGGGTCTCATCGCCGTAAATCAGAGCGACAGATCTTATAAATGATAATCAAAAATTGCACTACAAAGCGATAAAAATAGAAGAGCTCGCTCCTTTCCTCTTGTTTCCATAATATCAATCGCGATGCTCCTCAAACGGTGAAAAACTTCCTGATAAAACACGAGCATTCATCAGACATATAATGGGTCATAAAATTATGTGTTATCATTTAAAATAAGAACAAGCTACGAGGAAATAAGGCGTCCAAAAGAAGCAGAGAAAGCTCTCTCGGCAGCTCCCCTAACATCAATCGACAAATTGAGTCATAAACGTTTTCGGGCACTTTAACCGACATTTTGATTAATGACTGTGAATTAATCAATATCGAGTAGTCATGTGACCATAGAAATTCGTTATCACGACTGGGCGCGCTGAAAAACGAGATCGAATGCTCATTTTCATCCGAGTCAGCTCAATTACCACGGCAGAAGTGACGGGAAAATTTCGGGCTGTGTCATAAATGTATTAAAATTGCCTAGGTGTATGACGTGAAAATTTGCAATAACCCTCCTATTACGAGAGAGCGGTGATTTATTTATTACGTGCAATCACATTTCAAATGGACCGGACCGATAAATCGTAAAAAAGGTCACTCCACGACTAAAATTCATGTCATCATCATTATCAATAAGTTGCGTCATTACCGAATCACATTCAGAACAAGGAGACAGATCTGTTGGTTTAAAACTTAAAAATCAATTTAACGGACTTCCCGTTGAGTAGGGATGGCAGAGGCAATTTGCGAAGTTCCGCGATGTTCTCGAAACACAATGCAAGGACTGCGTCTCTCATTTTCAGTCGAAGTCGTATTACTCAATTAAAATCACTGTCGTAGCCAAGAATCAGAGAAAAAGTAAAATCGTTATCAATGTTAATAAAACTTTATTTCCACACCTGCAAATACTGAGACGCATCTACATAAGCATATGAGCAAGAGCGCTAGCAAAATACCCTTCGTTGCGCGAAGTAAAAGTTGTTTTACTTCGATACATTTTCACTGGAAGGCAAGCTACACCTAAATATTTTAGGTGTACAATATTTGGGTGTAGCTTGAGTGAGCTTTGTTCATTAAAACAGAAAATTTCAGCTTATATAAAATAGCAATACTATTAATAGTAATCAGAATTATTGATGCAAAACAGAAAAATACGTTTCCAGGCTTTCGCACATCAACTAGATGACTTTTTTAAGGAAGGTAGACAGAGCTACCTTGGTGGCGCTGTGGTCTAAGCGATGGATACTGATCATTCGTCCGGTTCGAATTCCGGTGAGGCATGGATGTTGTGGTCAGTGGCCCTAAATTATAAATTATCCCTGGGGTCAGTGGCCCTAAATTAGGGACGGGCGACTGCTTATATCCCATTTAGTTGCTCACGGTAGTCGTTAAACCTCCAATAAAAAAAGGTTGGAAACTGAATAATCTATTACTTTATTGTCTAGTCAACTCACTCCGTTGAAATTGTTGAATCGTTTTATTTACGCTTTCCAACCGTAGGTTGAAAAAACGTATATATGCTCCAGCTTTTTCCGTCCGTCTGTCCGTCTGCCTGTCGGCACGATAACTCACGTAAAAACGGTTCGATTTCTATGAAATTTTAGTATGTGGTAGGGGACCACCAGGGGATGAACCCTATTGAAAATGGGTGAAGTGGAGTCAAAGGTCACGCCATAAGAGCGGGATCCATTTCATTGCCTTTATGCGTCATAACATGCGTAAATATGGTTCGATTTCGATGAAATTTCAGTATGTGGTAGGAAACTACCTGGGCACAAACCCTATTGAAAATTGGCAAATTGGGGTCAAAGGTCAGGCAGGGCATAAGAACGGGATTTATTCCATTGCCCTTGTGCGTCATAACTTGCGTAAAAATGGTTCGATTTCGATGAAATTTTGGTATGTGGTCAGGAACCACCTGGGAACGAAACCTATTGAAAATGGGTTAAATGGGGTCAGGACATAAAAGCGGGATCCATTTAATTACCTTTATGCGTCATAACATGCGTAAATATAGTTCGATTTCGATGAAATTTTAGTATTTGGCAAGGAACCACCTAGGGACGAACCCTATTGAAAATGGGCGAAATGGGGTCAAAGGTCAGGACACTTGAGTGGGATCCATTCCATTGCCCTAATGCATCATAACTTACCAAAAAAAATTTCGATTGCGACAAAACGTTATCATGTTGTTCCGGAGGTATAGCGAACCGGTTCTGTTGAATATCAACGAAATGGGGTCAAAGGTCCTTGCACAAAAGCAAGATTTATTCCACAGCCATTATTCTCATAACTTGCGTAAAAGTGCTTCTATTGCGACAAAACTTTAGTATGGTATTCTTGAGGTATACTGAATCGGTTCTGTTGAATATCATCGAAATGGGGTCAAAGGTCAGCACACGGGAGCGAGATTTATTCCACAGCCATTATTCTCATAACTTGAGTAATAATTTCTGGTATGTTGGAAAGCGTATCATAATCAATGCATGGCATGATTTTACTAACTTGTTATTCAGTTTGCTTGTCTGCCTTCCTTGAAAAACCCATCTGGTTGATGTCCGAAAGATTTTTTTTTTATTGTTGGGGGTTTAACGATCACTGTGAGCAACGCAATAGGCTATAAGCAATCGCCCGTCCCTAATTTAGGGTCACTGGTTCGAGGAAAGGGAGAGAGCCAGTGCCAAAAGACAACACAAGATCCATGCCTCACCGGGATTCGAACCTGGACTCATCTCGGACGAATGATCAGCAACCAACGCTTAGACCTCTGCGACACCGGGGCGGCGTGCGAAAGCTTGGAAACTCATACAGTAGAGCGTCGAAAAACCGAACTAATTGGGACCACTTGTAGTTCGGATTTTCGATGTGTTCGGATTATCGAACATGTAAAAAAATACAAATACGCTGACATTTCTACATTATTTTACTCAAAATAAGCAACTGTACACAAAAAAAAAAAAAAAAATACATAAGACAAATATTTTTCTTTTGTTATGCAATTCGAAACAAATTTGTCATTTTTACTACTGCTGTGAATTTTTTAAACATAAAGTACAAATTCCAAAGCTTACCAATTATTACAGGCTGCTTCCGATTGCCAAGGGGTAGCTTTATGCTGAGTGCAGGGGGCATAACTTTCCTCTATGCTCAGAGTGAGCAATGAGGCTGAAGGATGAAACAAGGGGTGGTACTGTCCTGGTAATGGCGCGTGGTTAGCACCTCAGAGAACAAGTGACAGGGGAAGTTTTCGCCTTTTGTCTCTGAGTCTCAGAAGTCAGCTCCCCCTTCGACGCGTCACCCAACAAAATTAGGCGATTCCATTACCATCAAGTGCCAAGTTTAAATGAATGGACTATACATAAACTTTAAACCACCAAAAAGAGAAAGAAAAAAAGAAGAGAGGCGCTTGTTCTGATTTTTGACATTTCGGAATTTTGACGTTCGGATTTTCGACGCTCACAGTATTTCTATCTTGCGCCAATAAATCGGATTACTAATATAGTTTTACTATTTTTTATATACCGATATACTCGTGTACAAACCGAAAATATTGGGAAGAAATCATGTTTTCAAAGTTGGGGGTTCGATTTATACGCGGGTCACTAAAAATTAGGGAGACTCCAGTGAATTCTCCCGCGGGATTTATCAGCTACTTTCTTTATGTTTTAGGCCGCATCTTTCCGCGCAATAGTTTTCTGATCTTCTGACAAAAAAAATTATAAAATATTTTTCCACCCAGAGTAGAATTCTCACGAGAGTAGGTGTCACTAACATGATGAGTGAATCACCTAATCTCGTTTGAAATTGAGACACCGAAATTTCTTACTTCCAAAGGTGAGACACATCATTACTTCCCATGTGCTAACGCGGAACGCCATCGACACCGCGTAAATCAATTAGCTGATGGAGTGGGCCACAGCCAATCAGGTTCAATCAATTAGCTGGTGGAGTGGGCTATACAGCCAATCAGGTTATATCAATTAGCTGGTAGAGTGGGCCACAGCCAATCACGCTAAATCAATTGGCTGGTGGAGTGGGCCACAGCCAATCAGGTATCTCTCTTCTCCCGAGTTTTCACAGGAAGCGTGGGCGTGCGTGTCTGAGCTCCTCGCTGGCGAAAGCTATCCTCGATATTGAACAACAAAGACAAAGTCTTTAACGAAAGGTGGTAACTTAAAAAAGAATGCCGACACGACCTTGTTACTTCTTGGATATAAGAATTGTGGGATACAATTTCACCACCAATGGTTCTAAATTCTCTCAAAAAATGCTACATAAGTAATGCAATGGATGCTACTGGAGTTATTTGGAAACTCCGACAGCGAATCGTACTCTAAAGGTTTTTACGGAAGATAATCTCAGAAATTTGCATAATTCATTTCATCAAACAGTACTCATCGCTCTTTCCACGTTTATAAGTGAATCACGGAAAAATTCTTATTGGCCGTCACCGGGAATCGAACCCAGGTCTTCCAGTTACGCGCATAACATGCTACCACTGCACCACAGCGGCCTCGAATTCCTCCAGACTCACGTACGACTAATTGCCAAGCCACTTGCTAGGTTGCTTTATTTGTTCAGTTGGTTTATTTCTTCAGTAGCTGTCTACCATCTTTGGTGAATCCCCAGCATTGTGCGTGGCTACAAGAAGCAACCTGCCAAGTGGCTTGGCAGTTAGTCGTACGTGAGTCTGGAGGAATTCGAGGCCGCTGTGTTGCAGTGGTAGCATGTCCGGAGAGTAACTGGAAGACCATGGGCTCGATTCCCGGTGTCGGTCGATGATAATTTTTCCGTGACTCGCTTATAAACGTGTAAAGAGCTATGACCACTGTTTGATGTTCCTAATCCACGTCAATTGTCTGTATTAGTAATTAATTTCAATAAATATATTTTCCCAGATCTTCAAATTTAAGGTCGGCTTACACTGAAGAGCAATTGAATTAGAGATACCTGTCTAGTAACGTGTAGCACAACCTTTCGTCCTGATGACGGCGGCGATTCGTCGCGACATGGACTCGACAAGACACCGGAAGCGTTGTTAAGCCATACGGATCCACGACCCCTGAACAAGCTCCCACAGTTCACGAAGATTTGATGGACGGGGTTCAGAGCCTCGAACATCTCTCTCGAGAACATCCCAGATGTGCTCAATGGGGTTGAGGTCAGGTGAACTAGCTGGCCAAGAAAGCTGGGTCACGTCGGTTGAATGTTCATCCAACCATTCGAATACAATTCGGGAGCGATGGCACGGTGCATTGTCTTGTTGCAGGATGAGGTCCCCAGTGGGATGTTGAAGACGCACAAACGGGTGCAAATGGTCGTCCAGGATATCCCGGTAACATTGACCTGTGAGGGACGATGTCACACGTACCAGCATTTCAGTCCACGGAAACAGTCCCCACACGAGAATGCCACCCCCACCAGCTTGAAGAGTACCCTGCTGGCAAGACGGATCCATCGCTTCATGCGGTTTGCGCCGTACTCGTATCCTGCCATTCGCATGTACCAACAAGAATCTCGACTCATCAGTCCAGGCAACATTTTTTCACATGTCTATTGTCCAGTGGTGATGTTCCCGCACCCATAATAATATTTGCATCCTGTGATGTGCGGTCAGCAGCGGTACCCTCGTGGGGCGATGGCTTCTGTACCCCATAGCGAGGAGATGGTTCTGTATGGTGTGGCTGCTTACACGTTTTTATGTACCAGCGTTAAATTGCCGAGTGATTTCTTGCACTGTGGCCCGTCTATCCGCTGTTACAATGCGAGCTAGCCGACGATGACCCCGCTCATCCACACGCTCTTGTCCACCGCAGTTGGCCCTTGCAGGGATTGTTTTACCGGATTCGATGTATTGACTGTGCACCCGTGACACAGTGGCTCGTGAAAATCCCAGTGCCTGCACGACTTCCGAGATGGAGTGGTCCATTCGTCGGGCCCCGACAATTTGCCTACGATCAAATGCGCTTAGATCATTCGTCTTACCCATACTGCGTCCGACTCTTACTGATTCCCGTTGCATCACTCCTTATATTGTCGGATCGCTGCATACATCATGTCGTTTCCGTTTACAGGGCCACCCACAGCGCCACATTTGCATAACGCCAGATGTCTCTAATTCAAATGCTCTTCAGTGTATATGCTGGCCAAGGTTTTTCACAAACTTTTAGATCTTGAAGTAGAGGGGTCGGCTCATACACGAGATCGGTTTATATGCGAGTATATATGATAGTTAATGTACAGTTCCTCGTTATTAATTAAATGTCAGCTTAATTGGAAACGGGTTTAATTAAAAGTGCGTGCCTGTTGGAATAAGAAGAATCATTTCAAGTGGCAAGATAAAAAACAGTGCTTGATGTCCGTGTTGAGGCAGCAACAAGTGGCCTAATGGCTAAAGCAGGCTCCCTTCGACCATCTACCTGAGATCGCGGGATCGATCTGAGGTAGGTTCAGTTGCTGTGAACCACTGTGCACTCGCGTACGCCGGGTGAGCCGTCAGCTCCGGGATATTTGGCACCCCGTTACAAATAAGGTCATCTGCTATCTGCCCTACCATTCCCTCCCCGGAAGTGCTCTTTATGACGTCATAGCCTGGTACTCCCAGCTACAAAGTAAGGACATATAGAGTGGAAACAGACATTGAAGCCTGTGGAAACTTATCCCATAGAACGTGGCGCCCCCATCAACCTGCAACAGAAGCAAAATGTGACTTGACCCCGTTCCGTTGACAATGGTTGCTATGGCAACCCAGTACTTGTTGATAGTTGCGAACCAACTACTCTACGTCACCCTCCCGTTGCCCCCCCCCAACCTTTGTCCTCAGCTTCTGTCACAATTGAAGCTAAGTGAGGAATCGGAAAGGTAACGTAATATAGGAATGGAAGCCAATAACGTAGACATCGAAACAAATGACAGGGGAATACAAATCAGGATTGAAAGTAATGCCGAGTCACAGCTTATATTCTGAAGAAAAGAATGACAAAATATGCGTGAATGAAATGTGCAACAAAGACACGTAGAAACCTAAGTTATGGAATTTGCAAAGAAAAAGTTAACGACCAGTAAGGAATAAGCAAGAATAATGCCACTTATTAGAATGCTATAGGAAACCGAAAGATGCAAACCAAAAAAACCCGGGAAATGATAGTTATATGTTGTATAGGTCGTCTTCAACTCTGCTAAAAGGTCAAAGCTCAAATGGACAAACTCACGTGGTTCGTGGTGTTCCTGTAATGGAACAGTTGATTTTTTTCCATGAGCATACGATGATTGTGTTGGTTTTAATCACTATTTCGGTAGGATACATGTTGATGAGATCTTTAGTAACATTAAATTTTCATCGAAAGCCCAGCTGATAATCAACAGTAGTTCTGTTGTAGGTCGATGGTGCGCTGCAGTCGACATCATGACGTCATGAGTTTCAGCTTACTACAGCTGGTTTCCTCTCTATGTATCTTTACTTTATGCTCCCAGCTATTTGACTTGCATCTTTAATCTGACTCTCATAATGTTCTTATCCGCTTAACCTTTGTCGTACCTGAGTACATATACTCGCCGCAATGCTAACCTGACTATGGAGTGGAAGCATGGGCGCCTGAAGGAAATTTTCCAAGGGGGTCAAGTGTAATTAATTAAGGTTTGGCTATTATGTAGAAAACAGTAATTCGTGAAAATGAAAGATTAATACTATTACTATTACTACTACTTACTACAACACTAGAACACTGCTACTGCTATTATTATTATTATTATTAATTGATGCTGCTCTTGAAGAAAGTGTATGTTAGTAATAGTCATGTATTGGGTTGTCGGAAAAGTCATGACGTATTTTGGCACCCGATTGCGGTTGGGCGGTTTTGAAAGTACTAGACGTATGCGCAGCTCTGTTATCGCTATGGCATTCGACAGGTGCCAGTTCTAGCTGCAGTCTAAAAGGAATAATGAGCGACTTCGTTGATTTGCGGAGATTTGACATCAAGTTGAAGATGGAAGACCAAACTGTGTTTCGCAAAATTCCGTGCTGGTGATTTTGACCTCAATGATGCTCCTCGGTCGGGGAGGCCCACCGAGGTTGATGACGACCAAATCAAGGCATTGATAGAGTCAAATCCACGTTACACGGCACGAGAGATTGCAGACACATTGCACATCCATCATTCAAGCGTTCACGACCACCTGAAGAAGCTGGGATACGTAATCAAGCTCGATGTGTGGGCTCCTCATGAACTCGAAGAAGCTCACCTGACGGCGCGTATAAACATGTGCGATATGCTCATTAAACGTGAGGAAAACGATCCTTTTTTGAATCGACTGATAACTGGTGACGAAAAGTGGATTGTGTACAACAATGTGCTGCGCAAACGATCTTGGTTCCGACGTACTGCTTCGCCTCAAACGACATCCAAAGCAGACATTCATCAGCGGAAGGTTCTGGTCTCAGTGTGGTGGGACTTTAAAGGTGTCGTGTTTTTCGAGCTTCTACCACGGAACCAAACAATCAATTCGAATGTGTACTATCGGCAATTGGACAGTTTGAATGAATCCATCATCCAGAAACGTCCAGAGCTAGTCGTTCATCGTGTAAAGGTGTTGTGTTCCATCACGACAACGCGAGACCACACACAAGTTTGATCACTCGCCAAAAATTATTGGAGCTTGGGTGGTATGTGTTGTCACACCCAGCATACTCGCCTGACCTTGCGCCGTCAGACTTCCACTTGTTTCGCTCTCTTCAACAGTCCTTGCGTGGTATAACGTTCAATTCTGATGAGGCTGTAAATCAGCACCTCGTACAGTTTTTCGTCACGAAAGACAGGTCCTTTTATGAACAAGGTATTCTACAGCTCACTGAAAGATGACAAAAGGTTATCGAACGAAACGGGCACTATATCATTGACTGATGTTTGTTCTTTCTATCAATAAATGGCCTTTTCAACACATGGCTAAAATACGTCATGTCTTTTCCGACAACCCAATATTATCATGTACATTGGTAACTGTTTTCAAAATAATGAACAGTGTCGAGCAGGGCCACGCCAAGCCTTTTAAGTTCAGCACACACCACTCTGAGGGGAACTTGTTTGGGTGTACTACCTTACGGTTTGCTAGGTTTTCCGCTTTCACGTTATCGTTTTCCAATTACAAATTTCCAATAAAATTGGGATATCATATTAAATTAAACGCCCCAAACTCCATCTTTCATTGTGGTCCAGTTCTGTGAGTGCAAAAAAAAAGTAATTAATAAAATAAAATAAATTAAAATAAAGGAAAAAATTATTCTACAGGGGGTCAAGTGACCCCTATGACCCCCTCTGGCGGCGCCCATAAGTGGAAGGTACTGAGTGGTACTTCCTCTGCATAAGATACAGTAAAAATTCCTTTAAGAGACACCTCCAGGCAGAACGATAACCACGGCAAGTTTTAGTTGGTACAGAACAGATGCAGTAGGATAAACAGTAACGATAACCTCCGAACAAGGAAACCTCTTACCAGTGTCAACACACATCCCAGTTGGTCCCGAATGAGATCTAATGGACACTATGCCCCTTAACCCTTAGGATTTTACATAGTTCTTTATATACTTCAGCGTGAGGGATAAGATAGGGACAAAGACATTCGCAAGCAACAGGGATATTGAAAATCATTCATTCGATTTCAAATTATTATATTTTTGAAGTTTACAAATACAGAGTGAATGATACATCAACCAAAAGAAAAACTGTCCATGTTTTGTCTCTCACCTTATAAGTGCTCTATCTGACTTCCCTTAGTTACACGAGCAACGTTGAAACGATAGTCTATTTTCTGTTCGCGACGTGTCCATCTTTTTTTGAAAGAACATCGCTGTCACAAACTCCGTTTAACCCAGGTCTTGCACTCTGTGATTCATGGCTTTTTCAGGAGCTCAAAGTAAAACTGCAGGCTCAGAAGCTAAAATAATTGAATCACACATCTAGGTTTTATAAAAGCCTCGTAGGCTGCCCTTAAACGCACGTAAAAGAGAGGGAGAGAGAGAGAGAGAAAGAAAGAGAGAGAGAGAAAGAAAGAGAGAGAGAGAGAGTCCCATCTCTTCCTTCGGGACAGCGCACGTTCGTTCGATTTCGAACACTGACCAAACCGTAAGTGTCCTCCTTTATTTATTTAATGGCCAATTTTTTATGTAAGTCTTTTGAGCTACGTGTTTAAAACGAAATGACATTAGATGGAGCCCAAAGGCTCACGATAGGAAAGTTGGCAGAGAAAGAGAGTGAGAGAGAGAAATGCGAGTGATCGTACACAACGCCACTGACGTCACATGCGCAAAGGTACTCACTAATACTGAGAAGAAAGAAACGTGCTGGGGGTGGAATAGACGACCTCATTTATAACGGGAGGTCCAGCATCCCAGAAACGACATCTTAACACGTTGGATATTTTGTGGTTCAGCGCAATACAATCTGGCTGGTATTGATCCCCTTACCATGTTGTCGACAGGCCATTAAGCTAACCACAAGGCCATTCGAGGGCCACAGCCCTTCTCTTACGCCATGCAATGATTTTATACTTCCCTGAAGTCTCGGGAGATGTTAATATCTTTCACTAGCCGACTTCGAAGTTGTTAATCTTTCGCCTGGCTGACTTTGAAGAACTTATCTATCCCCATTCTCCATTCACTAACATAAAACGATAAACGTATGCCGACAACAACAACACAACACATTAGCAAATACGTCGCCCCGGTGGCTCAGTGGTCTAAGCGATGGCTTCTGATCATTCGTCCGAAAGGGGTCCGGGTTCGAATCCCGGTGAGGAATGGATGTCGTGTTTGTCTTACGGCACGGTCTTTCTCCTTTCCCTGGAACCAGTGACCCTAAATAAGGGCCGGGCGACTGCTGATAGCTGATTGAGTTGCTCACGGTGGTCGTTGAACCTCCAAAATAAAAAAAAATTAGCAAATACACATTTGCGTATACCGCTATTTTTTCCATGATACTCAACACTGTTTACTTGTTTACCAGAATGTTTAATCTGTTGCTGCCTGGGACAAGCCTCGGCTGGAGACATTTCTCGTCTCACGGACGCTGCTGAAAATGACGCAAACAAATTAGCTTTTTATAATGTCGCAGCTTCAAGACAACACAGCTTCAATGAACAAGATCTCTTCTTGAAGATGACAATCCGTGTTTTTGGTGTAAATATGATAAGGATATCCGAAAACTTGAAAATTTCTCGTCTTGGAGCGGGAATCCGCGTCTTCCAGATAGCGCCCGCGAATGCTATGATATCTATGAAGATCTCTTCTTTTGGAGGGATTATGTACTGAGTGGATGTTCTACAGTTTAGATAATCTGTTTTAATGTTTGGTTTCTATTTAAAACATTTATGAACGCGCAAAGTGCTGTTAAGTGATTAAATCGTCATTATGTCATTTTTATGGTATATCATCATCATCATCATCATTGTCAACCATTATCAATCCACTGCTGGACGAAGGTCTCCCCAAGTTTCCTCCACAACGGTCTGTCTTGTGCCAGTCTCCTCCATGTCACTCCCGCATATTTACGAATTTCATCCACCCATCTCCCATGTGGTCTTTTTCTGGGTCTTTTCCTGTCCCTTGGAATCCAATCTAAAATTTCGGCTGTCCATCTATGGTCTGTCCTTCTGGCAGTATGTCCAGCCCATTGCCATTTCAGGGATTTAACTCTGATCATGATGTCTTCCACTCTCGTCATTTTTCGGATCCACGAGTTCCTCTTCTTATCTCTCCTGGTTATACCAAGCATGCACCTCTCCATGCTTCTTTGAGTTGTCTGCAGCTTTTGTATGTCTCTTTTAGTTAAGGTCCATGTCTCTGCACCATACGTAAGCACTGGAAGGATGCATTGATCAAACACTTTTCTTTTAAGACATAATGGCATATTGCTCTTGAAAATTATGCTGTTTCTTCCAAAAGCTCTCCAGGCAAGTTTTGTACGCCGATTAATTTCTTCATCAATGTGACCTCACTTGATATCTGCTGTCCAAGATAAACATACGTATCTGTTATCTCCAGTTTTTCTCCATCAATCGATAAATCTTCATTTCTTGTAAAAGCATTGAACATCACTTTTGTTTTCTGAAAGTTCATTTTTAATCCCACTTCTTTACTCTTGTCAGCAAGTTCCTGGATCATACTCTGCAGCTCTGATGGGGTAGTTGCAAAAATGACTACGTCATCAGCAAAACGAAGATGGGTTAGATAATCTCCATTAATCTTTATCCCTTTGTTTTCCCAGTTCAGTGATTGAAAGACATTTTCCAATGTGGCATTAAAGAGCTTCGGAGATATGGTGTCACCTTGTCTCACTCCCTTTCCAATTTTTATGTGTGTTGTATTTTCAAACAGCCGAATCTTTGCACTTGCATTTTCATAGATGTTATTAATAATATTAATGTATGCATCTTCAATACCGCAGGATTTCAGAGCCGTGGTAACTGCTGATGGTTTCACCGAATCAAAGGCTTTTTCATAATCGATAAAAGCCATGCACAATGGAAGTTCATATTCCCTCGCTCTTTCAATCAGTTATCTCAGTACGTGGATATGATCTATTGTGCTGTAGCCACTCCTGAATCCAGCTTGTTCTCTCGGTTGAGCCATGTCCAGTGTTACCTTCAAGCGGTGTGAAAGAACTTTAGTGAAGATTTTATAAACCACTGATAGGAGGCTGATAGGTCTGTAGTTCCTGAGATCCTCAATGTCACCTTTATGTAGCAGGATCATTGTAGCATTGTTCCAATCCTCAGGAATCTTCCTTCATTAAGGCATCGAGTGAAAATTTGGGCGAGTACTGTTTCAAT
Organism: Macrothele yani; assembly: GCA_039090855.1. Lineage (NCBI taxonomy): Eukaryota > Metazoa > Arthropoda > Arachnida > Araneae > Macrothelidae > Macrothele > Macrothele yani. The sequence goes on along the minus strand of CM077029.1, from coordinate 15,017,721 downwards.
TTCTCCACTTGCTTCTTGTATGATGTCTATAGTAATTCCATCTTCTCCTGGAGCTTTCCCTCGCTTCATGTTCTTGATTGCATGAGCAACTTCTGCTGGGAGGATTGGAAGAACTCTGGTACCTTTCATGATGTCTGGAGTACATGTATCATCCCTTTCATATAATTTGGAGTAGAAATCTTTCACTCTTGTCAAAATTTCGCCTCTATTTCTTGTTATAGAACCATCTTCTTTTCTCAGAGCCATAATCTGTTTTCTTCCCTTACTGAGATGTCCCTTTGCTATCTTAAGGCTTTGGTTGTTTTCAATTGCTTTCCTCACTAGCTCACAGTTGAATTTCCTTACGTCTTCAGTGATACTTTTTCGTGTTGTCTTGCATAGCTCTATATATTCCACTTTGGAAGTCACATCTACTTTAGTTGTCCTCATCTCTCTTCTTTTTTGCATCAACATTTTGGTTTTTCCTGATAATTTGTTCACATGCAACTTGTTCTTAGACCCAGCTAATTTTGTTGCTGTTTCCATAAGAGCTTTGGTTACTTTTCTGTTAACTTCCGAAATATCCACTTCTTCCGATGTTAGGCCTTCTAAAGCAGAGAATCTGTTCTTCAGTTCCAACTTGAAAGTATTATGGTGTTTTTTAAGGTTGGTTATGTCAATACATTTTGTTTGTCTTATGAGCTTGCCACGTTCCAGTTTAGTGTTGAGGTGCATCTTACATCTCACCAATCTATGGTCACTACCTGTGTTGAACTTGTTCAGCACACTGCAGTCTTCGATGACGAATTTTTTGTTACACATAATAAAATCAATTTCACTTGTCGTCCCAATTGGATGTCTCCATGTCCATTTCCTGTGTGGCTTTTTCTTGAAAAAGGAGTTCAAGATGAAAAATCCTTCTGCCTCTGCAAACTCAACGAGAGTATTTCCACGCTGGTTTCTGTTGCCGTGACCGAATTTACCTACTGAAGTTTCATTCTGTTGCCGTTGCCCTATTTTTGCATTGAAATCTCCCATAATTATCTTCAAGTGCTGCTTACCTTTATTATTTAGATGACGAATTTCCTCATAAAATTCTTCAATTTCTTCTTCAGGATGACTTGTGGTGGGTGCATAAGTTTGAATAATCTGAGCCTGGTATCTTCTCGATAGTTGGATAACGAGTCGTGCAGCTCTGTCAGAGGAACTTTCAACTTCTACCACTTTATCCTTCAGTTTCTTGTTTATTATAAATCCAACACCACTAGTTCTGCCAGTATCTGTCCCACGATAATAGAAGAGATGTCCACTTTTCAGTTCGATGAGATCTTCTCCTTTTCTCCTTACCTCACTTAGCCCCACGATGTCCCACTTGATCCTTTGTAGTTCCTCTTCCAATTCAAGAAGCCTTGAATCAGAAGATAGGGAGCGTCCATTGTAAGTAGCCAAGGTCAGCATCAGATGGCAGCCTAGTCCGGTCCTCCGGGGATTCTTAGCACCCTCTGCCTTCATGTCGCACTGGCCGCTGCCTTGGCCAGGTACATTCCAGCTGCCGGAGACTGAGGGCCAAGATTTAAGTTGTAGAGTCATTTTGGAGGTGTTTGGCCATAACTCACCACGCTGGCCAAGCTGGTTGGTGAGTGTGGGATAGCATTTCCTCTGATCCCGATGGTATAGTTATACCGCTATTGGCGGTCGTCAGAGCCCCTTTAGTGGGAACAGGATGCACCACGAGAAGGCGGGGTTGACATTTGTCAAGGAGAGGCTGTGATGTTACGCATCACCTGACCTTACATCCCTTATGGTATATAAACGATATGAATGTGTTCAGAACATATTCGTGACATCTGGACCACCCACCCTGCTTTCCTACACAGATGCTTTTTGGGAGAATTAAAAAATGCTACCCTTATACATCCATACTGTTTAGGAGAATATGCATTGGTGCATGGTTTCTGCTTTAGAAAACTTATGAATAAACACTTTTTCCTGGTTACGTGATACACAACATCCGGAAACTTAAGGATACGTAAACCCCACGAAAATAAAATCAGATAATTCGCAGAGCAGATTTTTAAAAATATATCACTATAAAAAGCATAAGTTGCTGTACCGATGAATGGACCTACAACAAAATGATATATAAAGAAGCAGACCACTATTGATGTAACTCTCGACTACTTTATAAAGAAGGTTCCAAACGCAGCTAGTTAGATTAACATTACCTTTTCGCCATCTTCCAATTCGTCGTCTCTTTCATGAACTCTTACATTGGCGTCCCCCACATTCTGCAACTTGCAACTTCATCTGTCAATTTATACCTGTTGAACCGGCGTAGACTCTGTTCAGAGCGTTGGCTATCTTTCTGAATCATCCTGCCTTGCTCTTCTACTTTATAGATGAAAAACTCCCTCCTCAAACTAAAAAGAATTTCATATGTACTGCATCAAACTACAGAACCTCCGGTTTGGTCGATGTTTCTCATTCTGAGGAATGAACGTTTTACCTCCACGACTAAAGTGGGAAACAGGCTACTTGAATTGCGGAAGGTTACGTATTTTTAGTACGTCTTTTGTAAAAAAAGATCGTGCTTGTGTTACCGGTTTGTCTGTCCGTCCGCCTGTACTCACGATATCTCTGCAACTATTAGTCCGATTTGAAAAATTCTTTTTGCGTTGGAAAGCTTGAAATATTCGAATGATGATCCTTCATTTCCTTTTTTCTTTACGATGTACAATTTCGCCGCTAGAGGGCGTAAATGCAGATGATGTCCAATTTAAAAATACGTTTTATTCCACATATTTGCTTCTGAACATCTGATTGAAAAAATTATTTTATCTTTCGGTTCCATTTACGTCGAAGAGTATTTTAGATATAGTTACTTTTTCAAATTACGCATAGATTTTCCGCTAGGGGACGTAAAAGTAAATTACATTTTTTCCGATAACTCTTCTTCTAAAACTCCGATTTGAAGGGAAAATATTTTGCATATAATTTAAAATTTCTGGTAAAGAATCCTTTGGCCACCAGGTGGCGTAAGCGCTAATTTTTGCTTCTGGTGTATTAGCTATAAAATCTGAGCTTCTAAAATATCGATTGAAAAAGTTCTTTCGTGGACTGATGCCACTTACATCGATAAACCTTTTCGGAATATTTTCTTCTTAAAATATTCCACAGTTTCTCCGCCAGGGGTGTAGATGTATATCTTATTTTTGTCAATATCTTTACTTCTAGGAGTCCGATTTGAAAAATTCCTTCCTTGTTGGATAGTGTTTTCATTGTGACATGCTTTTCATATAATTTCAAAATTTTCAAGTAATTCATAGACTTCCCACTAGGGGGCACATAGGTAAATTGCGTTTTCTGCGTTATTTCTGCTTCTAAAACTCCGATTTGAAAAATTCTTTCTGTATCGCATACAAGACCTGATGGAAAATATTTTTCACATAATTTCTAATGTTTGGTAAAGAATGGTCTGGCCACCAGGAGGCATAAGTGTTAATTTCTGCTTCTGGTGTATTTGTAGTAAAATCTGGGCTCCTGAAAACCCGCCTAAATGTTTTTTTCTTGGACCGATACCGCTCATATGGAAAAATCTTTTGAGAATACTTTCTTCCTAAAATAATTCATGGTTTTCCCACCAGGGGACGTCAAGTCACATCTTATTTTTGTCGATATCTCTGTTTCTAAGAGTCCGATTTGAAAAATTCTTTCTATGTTGGAGAGCGTTTCCGGTGCGCAATGTTTCTCATATAAATTCATGTTTTTCTTAGCGCACAAGTCTGCAGCCAGACGGCGCAAGCTCACGATTCCGTTTACAGCAATATCTGAGGGATTAAAAACCCGATTGAAAAACTTCGTTCTTCCGTCATACCGGTTCCATTGACTTTGAATAGCTTTGATTTAATTTGCTTCAGAACGGATTCAAAAGACCTGCTTATTACACCCGAAAATTCGGTGTCATCTTTCTTGTTATTTTATTAGGGGTTTGACAACCATCGTGAGCAACTCAATGGGCTATGAACAGTCGCCAGTCCCTAATTTAAGGTCACTGGTTCCAGGGAAAGGAAAGAGCCGGTGCCGTAAGGCAAACACAATATCCATGCGTCACCGGGATTCGGATATCGAACCATTTCGGAAGAATGGTCATAAGCCAGCGCTTAAACCACTGCGCAATCGGGGTCGCGCGTTACGTATGGAGCTAAAACAAAAAAGTGATCTGCTAATGCTTTGATTCTCCAGCATCCTTATTTGCTGTATATGCCATTTGAATAGAGGCTTTTAGTGAGGAGTTAGAGATAGCTCATGTTTGAAAGTAATTATGTGACAGCAGACAGTCTAATGAAAAGGAAAAAAGGAATTGTCCGAAATGTAGCCCCTAGCAGGGCCGGATTAAGGCCTTAGTGGGCCTTTAGGCTAAGACATCTAAGGTGGGCACCGAAAGTACTTACGACGGAGAATCATTGTTGAAGTCCGTTAAAACACGAAACTGTAGCAATATGCTTATTATAATTAATACGTGTAATGCATTCCTCAGACTAAATAATGTACCTGCAGAGTTTTCATAAAAAGTCACTGCATTTTCCACTGTTCTTACAAGAACATGAGTTGAAAGCTAAAGATGCGTAGATTTTGTCTTGGAATTTTTAATAATTTAGCATTGTATACTTTTCTTGGTTCATCTTTTTTGTTATGCAATGTGAACTCACGGTGGATTTCGTCCGTTAACAGTTCCAAGTGTAAGCAGGTAGGTATGGGTGGATGGTAGTGAAAAAAGCTAAACTGCCTCGCCGACTCCGCTGTACGCCGAATCGTCGTGAAACGTTTTTACCCTTACAGGCCCGTAGCCAGAATGAGAAGCTGGTAGGGGCGGCTGATGATTGAGGTCGGGCAAAAGAGGTGGGCAGCGCATGGCCCCGTGGTCAACGTTCGGGACTGCCACGAAAAAAATCTCAGGATCGATTTCGGGCAGGTACGAACGTTCGAATCACTAAATATTCGCCGTTCATCGGATGGGCACGATGAGCCGTCGTCGGACCCCGACTACTGGCCCCGTTATAAATAAAGGCGTCTCCCCCCTCCCCTTTGTGGAGGGGGAGGGGTTGGGGTTGGAGATTTAACGACCACCGTGAGCAACTCGATGGGCTATAAGCAGTCGCCCATTCCTAATTTAGAGTCACTGGCTACAGGGAAGGAAGTGAGGCAGTGCCTTAAGACAAATACAACATCCATGCCTCACCCTCACCGGGATTCGAACCCGGACCCATTTCGGACGAATGGTCATAGGCCAGCGCTTAGACCCCTGCACCACCGGGGCGTCCCCTCCCTTTCTACCTCGCTTCCGTGTGACTTTCCTGTCAGGCAATTTAGACCAAATTTCCTGGTTTCCTACTTCCAAGGGTTGTTTAAGACCTGGGACCAGACACTACCTTCCTAAAATTCTCTATATAAATATCTAATCTTTATAACAGAAGTCGGGCACCGGACTGTGGTGTGAGTCGCAAGGACGGACAAAAGGGAACGCCGCCCGCCATGGCCCTCCCCTGGCTACGGCCATGTACCCTTAGTGAGTCACTGCCTAGAAATCTGTTCATTTTCTCGTTTCTGTTTGCGATCGCGTGGAGATTATAATAGACGAAACTAAAACTATTTTACTTCTCTCTTTATATAAATACAGTATATAAGCTGTGCATTATTAGCGGTATAGCGGCATACCTTTTGGGCCCTTGACAACGGTGGGCACCTAAGCTATAGTCCCATTAGAGCCCCCCTTAATCCGGCCCTGGCACCTAGCATCCATTAAGTATCTTTCTGCACCACCTTAAGGCGGCAACAGAAATACACGTTTGAGTGTCACCCCGGCAAATAGGGGAGTTTTGTGCTTGAGGCGGCATGTAGCATGGAGTGAAGAGGATTCCAGGCACGCTTTGAGGAGCTTCATTCCTGCTTCACTCCACACTACATGCCGCCTCAGTCACAAAACTCCCCATTTGCTGGCGTAACACTCAAACGTGTATCTCTGTGGCCACTTTAAGGGTAAGAAGAGCGGGTGGAAATGTAGCATAGAACTACCTCATCCCTCGAGACGGAAAACGTAGAAAAGACGGATCGTTTTTAATATATTTTATTAATACAGTGCTTGTGAATTTGAGATAGAATAAATAAGCAACGTTTATTCACAATTAAATATTTTATTTAAAGATCTACTATATATCATGGTTTTTCTTTAGTTGGTGGGCTGTAAGCCAACCAGCCGGCACATGGATTAAATAAAGTATGTGTAAGTTAAATGTTTGGCTAATTTCCCCACCTAATGCTTTATCCCCCAGGATTATTGTGCTTAGTGTTGTGTATTACAGTAAAGGTGGTAGTGCTATCGGTAGGCTGTACTTTCGGTAAGCAAGTCACTTCACAATGTTGAAACATGTGTTAGTTAAACCTGACGTACTTAAAATTCCACTTTGCAAAGAGCGGTCTAAGTGGCACTGATTTGATGCTGATTCTCAAACTTGAGGACACAGAAAATTTATGAATGCTCTTAATGTTGGTTCATCATTACGACTTTTCAGTAACGTTTGAAAAAAAATGTTCTTTCATATTTATCGCATTTTATATAATTTCAGTTTTTTTATTTTCTTTTGCCTGCTTTACAAACCATCACTCAGCAATTTCGGGGGTGCTGTATGCATTTTTTTTTTTTCGAAAGCGTGCACTATTTTCAGTATTCTCGAAAGAAAAATTATTTTATCTCTGAATGGCACCAAACGAATGAAACGTTTGGAACATGAAAAAGACAGATGAAAAAGACGAAATAAAGATGTAAAGTGCACGACACATGCCTTTCCTGTTAGCGAAATAACCTACTTGATATGCGACAAACAATATGCGTGATTCCATCCGTTGGGTAAGGAGGAGGGTGGGGACCGAAGAATCATTAGAGTACAAATCGGATCCGAATTTCCCGCAGAGCAAAGAAATGAACGGGGGATAGGGGGGTAAGGCGGGAGAGGGATGTAAGGGAGGGGTGGCAATTTGATGACAAATGACATTTGGGCATCTGTCACACGGCAGGTTGCGAGGCGTGCTCCTACGAGCTAAGGCTGGCGGTTAGGTAGGCATATGCACGACGCGTGCACACACACGCACTTGCTCATCACGATTGACGTTCACATTGTTCTTGGAGTTCGGAGAGGAGGCGAGGTCATACTAGGCACCAGCTGCCTTGACAACCACATCGTCAATGAAATGAAAGAGTCATCAATGAATCAAGAAAGAGATAGAGAGGCAAGAAGGAACTCAGTCAGGAGGATAGGGAGAAAGAGGGGGTGGCTCTGGTATGGGGAGGGGGAATGTAAGGTACGAGTCAAATCTCAAAAAAGCTGCAAATGGCACCAGCCAGAGTCGAAGCTTCCTCCGCAGAATTAATGAAATGGATTTTTTGCTCCTTTCATAGATCCCACTCTTCCTTTTAGCACCTTTTCATCTGAGAGGGGACATTCTTCTTTGCATCTCCCACGATGGGAATGTAAGAGTACTAACGATCTCAAGTGTCTTTTTTTCTTCTTTTTCTTTCTTTTTTTTTTTTTTTTTTTTCGATATGGTGTAAAAAATCTCCCCGGTTAAGCAAAGAAAAAAATATTCTAATTTTCTCCGGAAATCTTGAGCGCGTCTTAACCTGAGGTATTCGGCCATTCTACTTGGGTGAAGTGAATTTTTATGTCAAGCTATTAGGAGCTCAGTTTACCCCACAGAGGGAAGATGGCTCATATCAAATACTTAATCAAGATCATAGGAATGAGAACTGTATCACAAATAGATACAAATATCGTCCTGCTTGCGAAGACACCCAGTGGTCCAATTAAATACGCCGGGAATTATGATTAAAGGATTATAGAGGATTAATTATGAAACAAGGAATGGGGTCTTACATCAGAGAAAGTGTGGGATGTTCAGAGTGGTTTTATGGCTCCACTAACCAAATTTTTGCGTTACGCATGATGATTGAAAAGTATCTGGCTGTTGGTAAGAAAGTTGTTTCTGCCTTCATAGATTTAGAGAAAGCTCACGAACGAGTAAATAGGGCACTTTTGTGGAAGGTATTGAATGAATATGGTGTCAGTGGGAATCTACTTAATAGTGTAAAACCCATGTATGCTGGTAGTAGAGCCTGTGTACGAGTGAATGGTGTTTTGTCAAAATGGTTTTCTATTGGTGCAGGAGTCAGGCAAGGTTGTGTAATGTGACCATGGCTGTTTAACATACACAGCTGGCCACCCAAAATGCAACACCAAGAAGGACACGAGATAGCAAAGCCAGATTTACTGGACACATAACAACAGATAAAAAAGATGAAACGATTGAACTTACAGGCCCGTGCGACTTGCGGAACACGCAGACATCAGTAGTTCGTGTGGCCCTCATGGTTGGCAATAACGGCCGCTACACGCCGCGGCATCGAACGAAAGAGGCTTTGGATGTGGGCTTGGAGTATGTCGGTCCAGGCTGCTTCCACACGTTGCCGTAGTTCATCAAGCGTAGCCGCTGGTGGTGCTAGCCGGGCCACTCGGTTGCCGATCAGCGACCAGACGTGTTCGATGGGTCACATATCGGGAGAACAGGCGGGTCGCGGAAGCAGTGACACCTGGTGGGTCGAGAAGAATTGTTGAACGATGCGTGCCACGTGCGGGCGCGCATTGTCCTGCTGAAACGTGGCCGCTGCTAGGTCCTGCAGGTAAGGGAGGACTACAGGCTCCGAAACGTCGGAGATGGTGCGGTGACTGTTGAGTGTCCCGGCGATGCGTGCCAGAAGGGTGCGGGAGTCATATCCAATTGCGCCCCAAACCATAACGCCAGGCGACGGACCGGTATGGCGATGCATAATGCAGGCGTCATACAGTCTCTCGCCGTGGTGCCGCCACACGCGGAATCGACCATCGTGGTGTCGCAGGTGGAAGGGGATTCGTCGGAGAGGACAATGTCGTGCCATTCCTTAGTCCAGGTCCGGCGTTCAACGGCCCACTGCCGCTTTACTCGCCGGTGGTATAACTTCAATAGTAATCGAAGCAATGGGCGCCTTGCGACAAGTCCCCGCTCCTGCAGACGACGTCGAACGGTACGTGTTGACACAGGTTGTTGCGCAACACACCCTAATTCCTGCCTAACGTTCGTGATGTGGCGGTGCGAACCGTCAATGCCCGCCGCACAACATGCCAGTCCTGTTGACCAGTGGTGTGCCGCGGCTGCGGCACACCACCGAACGAGAGACCGAGTGGCCCGGCAAGCACCACCCGCGGCTACGCCTGAATCGCTCACGTCGGTCCGTCCGTCTCTCCTGCACCCACCGAATTCATACTTGCCTCACTGTGGCTGGATGCCGTCTCACACAGGCGCCGATGTCTCGGTGCGAAAAACCGCTGTCGCGATAAGCCACTATTCTTCTTCTGTCGAAATCCGAAACGTGCTGGAATGACTGCCGTATTCTGCGACGTGGCATCAGGAAGCTTCCCGCGCACAGGTCCGGCAGCACAACACACTTCTACTACTTACACCCAGCCTTCTGTGCACCCTTCTTATAGTGCTTCTCGGTGGCGTGCCGATCGCACATGATTTGCATATGCCCTGCAATGCTAATCGATTGCATGTCCTATCGTGGGAGACGCGTGCTGCGAAATTCAGGCCAATCGGATGCTTTCTTCTTGGTGTTGCATTTTGGCTGGCCTGCAATGTATTTATGGATGCGTGCATGCGTGATGCCAAAATAGATAATAGTGGTTTATGTCTTGGTGGTAACCGTGTGTGCAGATTGCTGTATGCTGATGATACTGTCCTGTTGGCAGAGAGCAAAAGTGAGTTGCAGAGTATGTTGTCCCTGATGTACGAAGTCTGCATGAAATTCAAACTGAGTGTAAATAAGGGAAAAACCAAAGTTATGGTTTTAGGGAGAGAAACTGGTAGCACTGAATGTAATGTAAGTCTAAATGGCACAGTGATTGACCAGGTGGATGAATTTGTGCATTTAGGAAGCATGTTTGACAGAGAGAACAAATTGGATGGTGAAATTAGTCGGCGAGTGAATTCTTCATTGAAAGTCATGGCTGCTCTGGTAGGTTTTAACAGGAATGATGGGTTCTCAAGAGAGTCCCAAATGGCCGTGTATGAGAGTGTAATTGTTTCTACTCTGATGTATGGCAGTGAAACCTGGGTACTGCAGAAGAAACAGAGGAGTCGTTTGTGTGCTGGAAAAATGCTTTACTTACGAGGGGGTGGGGGTGGGGGTTGTGGCAAGAAGACACGTTCTGATTGTGTGAGGAATGAAGATGTGTTGCAGTTGTGTGATGTGAAGCAAAATGTTGCTAGCAAGGTGGAGACTAATATGCTTCGGTGGTTTGGCCATGTTGAAAGAATGAGTGATGAGATGCTTACTAAGAAATTCTTTTTAGCCCAAGTGGCAAGAAGGAAAGGCAGAGGAAGGCCAAGGAAGTCATGGGAGGCTCAAATTCAGGAGTGTCTGCATGAGAAAAAATTATGAGCAGGAAGATCTTATGTACGGCGTGTGATGGGTGTCAGTGAAGCCCGAGTTGTATGTCAAGATCGCTGTAAATGGAGAAGTTTGATACGGCAACAGTAAGAAAAAATTATCTGGTAGTTGTATTTCTTTTTGGAGCTAACTTCTGAATCTCAGAGAACAGCTTAGTGATATGTACGTATGCATTATGAAACACTAAATTCACAGTTACATGAAGAACAACGTGACCACCCCCTACCCTATTTTGACTGGAACTTTTCATAAGTAGCTTTATCTTTAGTTTATTAAGTTGTAAATATAAACAGCAGGGCCGGGACAAGCTTTCCTTATCTGGTGGTGCGAGATTTCAAATAGTGTCCCTTTGAGTTCAAACATTCCCCACTTCCACTCAAATCGTATTTTTTTTTATCATAGTTTCCTATACCTTCGTTATAGGAAACTATGATCATCCAAATATCATACCTAGGGTTTCTGACTTAGTTTTATTAAAAACGTGAAAACAAGGTAAATGACACAGAGCTAACGCCTATAAATATCAAGTGAAACGTAAAAGTTGGTGAACTAAGTACATACCCAAGAGCCAACGTTGTACAGGAAATGTCAAATTAATCATAAAAGTTATGTAAGCTAAGTAAACACCTAAGAAGAGGCAATGGTCCTAAATATCAAATGAAGCGTAAAAGTTACATAAACCAGGCAAATCCTAAGGCCGCCCCGGTGGCGCAGTGGTCTAAGCGATGGCTTCTGAGGGTCCGGGTTCGAATCCCGTGGGGCATGGATGTTGTGTTTGTCTTACGGCACTGGCTCTCTCCCTTCCCTAGAGCCAGTGATCCTAAATTAGGGACGGGCGACTGCTTATAGCCCATTGAGTTGCTCACGGTGGTCTTTAAACCTCCAATCAAAAAAAAAAAAAATTAAAAAAAAAATCCCAAGACTCAACATTGTAAATAACAAGTGAAACGTAAAAGCTATATAAGCTAGGTGCCGCCCCAGTGGCGCAGTGGTCTAAGCGATGGCTTCTGATCATTCGTCCGAAGGGGTCCGGGTTCGAATCCCGGTGAGGCATGGGTGTTGTGTTTGTCTTTCGGCACTGGCTCTCTCCCTTTCCTGGAACCAGTGACCCTAAATTAGGGACGGGGGACTGCTTATAGCCCATTGAGTTGCTCACGGTGGTCGTTAAACCTCCAATAAAAAAAAAAAAAATAAGCTAGGTAAACATCTAAGAGCCAGTGACTCTAAATATCAAGTCAAACGTAAAAGTTATGTAAACTAGGTATTCCAAAAAAATATTTTCAGGTGAAAGTTATGTAACGACTAGCTGATGACCATTATCCTGTACCGTCCAAATGCGGACTCAACAGGGTGAAAGTTATGTAAACTAGGTATTCCAAAAAAATTATTTTCTGGTAAAAGTTATGTAAACTAGGTATTCCTGAGATCTAGCGGTTATAAGTATCAAGCACAACGTAATAGTTATGCAAGCTAGGTAAATAGATTCCTCAGATCTAGCGGCTGTAAATATCAAGTGAAACGTAAAAGTTATGTAAACTAGGTAAATAGATTCCTCAGACCTAGAGGTTGTAAATATCAAGCAAAACGTAAAAGTTATATAAGCTAGGTAAACATCTAAGAGACAAATTCATAAATATCAAGTGAAACGTAAAAGTAATGTATACTAAATAAATTCCGAAGAGCCAACGTCGTAAATATCAAATGAAACGTAAACGTCCAGCGGTTGTAAACATCAAGTGAAGCGTACACTGTAAAAATTTTGAGGTAGGTTGCTCCAAAAAGTGGCGCTACACCACTTGTACCAGGTTTTGAGAAAAGATATACCACTGTGGGAGCGCAAACAAATCACAACATGGTGAAATCTTGCACTATAATGTGTGTGGTGCAGCCTCGTACCATAATGTGGTGCAAATTTACATCATGTTGTTGCTGGGGTTTTTTTACACCCCACAGTCGTGTATCTTTTCTCAGAAAGTGGTGCAGCTGGTGTAGCTCCACTTTTGGTGGTGCAAACTACGATAAAAATTTTAACGGTCTAGAAGCTGTGTAAACTTGGTATATATCTAAGATACAGCTGTTGTAAATATCAGGTGAAACGTAAAAGTTATGTAAACTAGGTAAGTACCCAACAGTCAACGTAAATTTCAAATGAAACATAAAAATTATGTGAACTGGTAAAATACCTAACAGTCAGCATTGTAACTATCAAGTGAAACGTAAAAGTTACGTAAGCTAGGTACAGGGGCGTACATAGAATTTTTTTCGGGGGGGGGGACGATTGAAAATGAAAATTTTTGAAATCCATCAGGACGACATAAAAACGCTCAATGAAAAATAGAAAAAATAATTAAAACATTATTTGCTATTGCCAGTTGATGTACTACACTGAAGAGCAATTGAATTAAAGACAGCTGGCGTTCTGCAAATATGGTGCTGTGGGCGGCCCTGTAAACGGAAATGACATGACGTAAGCAGCGATCCGACAATATAAGGACTGATGCGACGAGAATCAGTAAGAGTCGGACGCAGTATGGGTAAGATGAAGGATCTAATCGCATTTCATCCTGGGCAAATTGTCCGGGCCCGACGAATGGGTCGCTCCATCTCGGAAGTCGTGAAGGCACTGGGATTTTCACGAGCCACTGTGTCACGGGTGCACCGTGAGTACATCGAATCCGGTAAAACCATCCCTGCAAGGGCCAACTGCCGTGGACAACAGTGTGTGGATGAGCTGGGTCATCGTCGGCTAGCTCGCATTGTAACATCGGATAGACGGGCCACAGTGCAAGAAGTCACTCGGCAATTTAACGCTAGTGCACAAAAACGTGTAAGCAGCCACACCATCCAGAACCATCTCCTCACTATGGGGTACAGAAGCCATCGTCCCACGAGGGTACCGCTGCTGACCGCACATCAGAGGGTGCAAAGATTAGCATGGACGCGGGAACATTGCCACTGGACCGTAGACATGTGGGGAAATGTTGCCTGGACTGATAAGTCGAGATTCACGTTGGTACATGCGGATGGCAGGATGCGAGTACGGCGCAAACCACATGAATCGATGGATGCTTCTTGCCAGCAGGGAGCTCTTCAATCTGGTGGGGGTGGCATTCTCGTCTGGGGACTGTTTACGTGGACTAAAATGGGACCCCTGGTACGTGTGACATCGTCCCTCACAGGTCAACGTTACCGGGATATCCTGGACGACCATTTGCACCCGTTTGTGCCTCTTCAACATCCCACTGGGGACCTCATCCTACAACAAGACAATGCAGCTCCCGAATTGTATCCGAATGGTTGGATGAACACTCCACCGACGTGACCTAGCTTCCTTGGCCAGCTAGGTAACCTGACCTCAATCTCATCGAGCACATCTGGGATGCCATCGAGAGAGATGTTCGAGGCTCTGACCCCCCTCCATCAAATCTTCGTGAACTGTGGGAGCTTGTTCAGGGGTCGTGGATCCGTATGGCTTCCCAACGCTTCCGGTGTCTTGTCGAGTTCATGCCGAGACGAATCGCCGCCGTTATCAGGGTGAAAGGTGGTGCTACACGTTACTAGACAGGTATCTCTAATTCAATTGCTCTTCAGTGTATTTCCATTAAATTAAAGCATTCTTTCTAATGTAAGTCGCATTTTAACAAAGAAATAAAACACTTTCGGATGGGGTGCAAAGCCCGCTTGCTAAATACGAACCTGATTAGATAAATACCCAAGAGCCAAAACTTGTAAATATGAAGTGAAACGCAGAAGTTTTACGAACTAGGTAAATACACTACAATCAACGTTGTGTAAGAGTAGTCTAAACGAAACATAGACTAGCTGCTCGAGTTAAGTGTACTTTAATGTAGCATAATAATATGCACACAGGTAAATGTAAACATAACAGACAGGTGCTGATGGCGTTTAAAATAGGAACCCTTAACATTTAGGCAGGTGTCCCATCGGTTGATAAATTTAGGACTCCTCTGTCAGATGCTTTGTTACCTACTGCGTATACACTTTCGAGTACCCTAGTTCTTAGTGGAGGATTGTACCAACGGAGACCTTGCGGATGCCTATAGCAGCAGCTAACTCGCTAACTGTTATTCTGCCGTTAACTTTTATCAGTTTGTCCATTTCTGCGATTGTTTCCGGCGTGGTGCTTCGTGTGATTGTCCAGGTCTTGGCAGATCCCTAGTTCTTTAACGTCCACCCTGGAGTTCTTAGCTCCATTTCACGACCAACGGTGCAGTGGGGCAGGAACGGCGTTCCGGTACTTTATCTAGCACTCGTTCCAGTAAACTCTATACAGCATAATTAGTTTTCTTTTTAAAATGCAAATGTCCTATAATTCTTTTCCAGTAAAAAATGCAACAGAAGAACTGCACATTTAGTGAAATTAACGTTCCATGTTGATTTGAAGGTACAGTTAGTCTCTAAATCCATTCTCATTTCGAAGTCCCTTGAAACACTTTATTCTACTGCTATTAAGAACGTTGAGGTGGGGATATTGCAGTCGGTAAATTATTGTAATTGGGAATTTAAGTAATCTAGTCATTAGTTGTGAGTCTAAGTGAATTTAGTCTAGTTACAAGTTTCTCTTAATTACGCTGGAGGCAGAGGAGATTATTTTTCTATCTGGAGCTTTAGGCCCGTTTCCCACAGGCGGAAAAAATCCGTCAAAGCAATAATTCTTCCTGCTGTTCTACTGCTTGTTTTCAGGCGGAATGTATAATTGCACGTTCTGCACCCAAACTGTCCCTATCCAAATATCTCGAGAACTAAGACTTCCAGTAATAAATGGCTTACACTAAATAGTTACTTACACTAATGGCTTACACTAATAGAACTAAGACTTCCAGTAATAAATGGCTCACTCTAAAATAGTTTCGGCTTCCAGCGACATCTCATTCAATAATATATAGCTGATTTTAATTTTTGCAGCTCAAAACGGCCCCAATTTGGGCCCCAACATTTCAGTGTTTTCTTACCAAAACGGCGAAATCTTATTCCTCGAATGCCAAAACATGTAAATCCGAAAGTCTGATTTCGACCGATCACCATACTTTCTCATACTGTAAATATAAGAAAGTAAAAAGGAAAGAGGCGGAAAGGAGGGTGATTGAGAGGGTAAAAAGAGAAAGATATTGAAGATGTAAAGGCACCGCGCGTAGCTGTTCTTTTTCAATTAGCACTACAGCACTGTTGAAGACAGTTCTGCGTGCCAGGCACGCATGCCAGTTAACCATTTGCATGCATCGTAGGAATTCTGTTGATATTTTTCCCTTTTTTGTCAAAAATTGGATCATGGCTTGCTGAGCTCGCATGGAGGTGTCCATGAGATACAGAAGCATAGCCGAGGGGTGGGGGTGGTGGTGGTGGGGGTTCTCGGTCCGGACCCCCATGAGAGATGATTGAGTATGAATTAAAAGCGACATATACACAGTGTGGCAAAAAATTTAAGACTGGGTCTGTAAAATGAAATAAAAACAAGAAATTATAATTTGTTTTGGTTTGTTATTCAAAATAAGTCCCTCCGGCTTGAATACACTTGTTACAGCGATTTAATAATGATTCGAATTCCTGTTCCAGTTCACTTTGCAGAATTGCCTCCAAAGCACGCGTCGAAGCTGTTTGTATGGTCGAAATATCATCCAAATAACACCCTTTTAACGTCATTTTAAGTTTTGGGAACAAAGAAAAGTCGCAGGGTGCTAAATCAGGCGAATACGGTGAATGATTCAACACACAGACGTTATTTGCCAAAAATCTACGAACAAGAAGTAAGGTGTGACTGGGTGCATTATCGTGCAACAAACACCAACTGTATTCATCCCGATATTCTGGACGAATGCGACAATTCTGCCCATCAAACGTCTCAAAACATTTAAATAAAACTCACCAGTAATTGTTTGTCCACTTGGAACAAATTCTTTGTGGATAATACCCTTACTATCGAAGAATGTAATGGGCATTGTTTTGATTTTCGATGGAACTTTTCTTGTTTTTTTGGCTTGTGGTGAATTTTTTTACTTCCATTCCGCACTTTGTCGCTTTGTTTTAGGATCATATTGAAAACACCATGTTTCATCACCTGTAGCAATCGATTTTAAGAAGTTTGGATCATTTTCAGCGGCTGAAATGATGTCTCAGCAATGTGCACTTCTCCTTGATTTTTGTTCATTGGTTAACGTGTGTGGAACAAATTTAGCACAGACTTTTGTTTTGCCCAAATCTTCATGCAGGATGGTTCGAATCGTTTTTTTGGTGATGTTTAAAGACTCTTCCATCATTCTTAGGGACGCACATCGATTGTTTGCCACGAAATCACGCACTTTTTCAATAATATCAGGTGTCCTAGATGAACTTGGTCTTCCGGTATGCTTATCATCTTCTAGCGTATCTCTACCGTCCAAAAAACGTTTGTGCCACAGGAAAACATTTGATCTACTTAAACAAAACACACCGTAAACTTGTTTCATCATTTGGTACGTTTCCGAGGCACTTTTACCAAGTTTTGCGTTAAATTTAATAACAGCCCTTTGTTCCATCTTAATAATTCAACATGAACAAAATTTTACTTCTCTAATGAACGCCCGTTTCGTTTGAGTTACGTTAACAACTGCGCAGTACTTTTGGCAGAAAGCAAGCAGATGGTCACGGTTTATAACGCATTCGCGATTACACTGGTGGCGCCACCGTAGGCTGAAATCTATCGCCAGTCTTAAAAATTCCTTGACGCACTGTGTATGTACATGTGAGGTTTTCATCAAATAACCAAATCCATAGACCTCCTCCCACCTTTAAGAAATTTCAGGCTACGCCATTGATGAGATAGGTCGTTTACGTTCTTTTGCTATTAGTCACATCAAACGCGTCGCACTAACTAAATGTACGAAACGAAATGATGAAATCCTAAAAAGGTTTAGAGTCCTTCTAGCTGTAACACACTGTGGCTATTGGAAGGACTGAAAAATAGAAAATACAAATAGAAACAGAGTGAGTGCCCTAATAGGAAAGATCCCCCCCCCCAAGGCTCGGAAAAAATTAGTTTTAGAAGTATACTGTTTCCCGTTACGTAGGTAAAGTTTTAGCTGCCGTACAACTACTGTATATCTGTTGTCTCACACTGAAGAGCACCCAGGCGCCAGAAAGCAGAAAAGGGTCAAAGGGCAGGAAAAGGGGAGCCTAAAAATAAAGCAACACCGAAAAGAATCCTACGAAAAACACTAAATTCTTCGCATGTTGCATTCCTCTTTTATGTGTGGTTACTGTAGTTCCACTATCGCTTCGGCGAATACTGCAGCGCCACTATCGCTTCGGCAGGTACTGCAGCAAGTATCGCTTCGGCGGATATTACAGATCCACTCATCTACCCGGGTCTATGCTTCATTTGGACGAACCGTAAATATTAAGTGAAACGTCAAAGTTATGTAAACTAGGTGAATAACATTTAGAGCCAGACGTTGTAAATATTAAGTTAAACGTCAAAGTTACGGAAACTAGGTAAATACCCAAAAGCCTATGTTATATAGGCTGCAATGGAATACCGTCTAAGCACGATTTATTTTAAAAGATGAAAAACTATGTACATGTTAAAACATACATTAGCACTTTCGAAGTGACACTCACTTCGTCTTCAGATGTACTGATATAAACGTAAACTCGATATCATATACTGTATATACACTTGTGCACCATGGGTACCCTACTACCTGGCCACGTGACATGACGTGGTTGTTGTGAACTTCGTATGCAAATCATGATGAAGATGATTTATGAGTACGAGATTATGTCAAAATTAAAACTCATCATATTACTTGATACAATAATTTGTTACGTAATGCATGAATAAGTTGTTCCCAATCTCCAGATAACTCAACAGGGGTGTAATCATTGCAGCATTTGTCTCCAAAGGATGTGATATATATGCTCTCCATGCATAGTAGTGAGTGGGTAGAGGCGGGGGTTCCCAGTAATTTGGTATTTTCCCAGTCTGGGTACATATCACCAGAATTAACATTCCTAGCCAGGGAATATTGTACACTCCCCATTTTTGCAGCATGTCAGTTTTGCATCGGTCTTTTCGCACGTTGATATACATTTAGTACTACCACCGATTCTCAGGTTATGTTTAAAACACAAGCGAGATAGTACATTACAGGTGTACGGTATATATTCAATTGAGCCTACGAATTTCCAGTTGGCCGCCCCGGTGGCGCAGTGGTCTAAGGCGTTGGCCTCTGATCATTCGTCCGAAAGGGGTCCGGGTTCGAATCCCGGTGAGGCATGGATGTTGTGCTTGTCTTACGGCACTGACTCTCTCCCTTCCCTGGAACCAGTGACCCTAAATTAGGGACGGGCGACTGCTTATAGCCCATTGAGTTGCTCACGGTGGTCGTTAAACCTCGAATAAAAAAAAATAAAAAAATTCCAGTTGTCCCTTGTGTCATGTCTTGTAAGAGTAGTGGTACGGCTCACCCTGACACCTGCAAAAATACGTTTGACTAAATGGGTGAGATCACCAAAACAACTGGCCAAATTGAAGATATATTTGATCTCCTGGTCGAAGAAGGACTTTGTGGTGGCATGTGTGAATGTACGGCAAAAAAGTAAATTAATAGCTGAGGTTTTGTACTGAAAGGGATGCGATGAATCAAATGGAATAATCGAACTTATGGCTGTAGGTTTTCGGTAAACAGAAAAACTTAAGGAGTTGGAATAAGGGTTCCTGTGTGCACAGAAATCTAAAAAAGACAATTTGAAATCTGCCTCCTATTCTACCGCGAGTCTGATAGTTGGAGAGACCGAAGATAATACGTTGGCGAAATTATTTAATTCATCTTGGGCGTGAGGCCATATCACCCAGGTAGGCTAAAGAATGCCCACCTATTCTCTGATTGCCCACCTATTCATCAGAGAATAGGTGCTAAAGAATGCCCACCTATTCATCAGAGAATATGCTAAAGAATGCCCACCTATTCACCAAAGAATAGGTGGGCATTATTTAGCCTACCTAGGGCTGCAAGCCTACAGTATGCAAATCATGATGAAGATGATTTATGAGTACAATAATATATCAGCCTACGTTATAAATATGAAGTCAAACGTAAAAGTTATATAAACTAGGTGAATATCATTAGAGCCAAAGGTTGTAAATATTAAGTCAAACATCAAAGTTATGTTATTTTTAACACACCACAATATGAATACTCAAGAAACGCATATAGCGTATTAAATCCGTTTATTTTTTATAGTGTAATAATCACAGAAATTCGCCCGACTGGGAGGCTTTTTCAAGGCCTTGAAATATAGGCTTGACATACACTGAAGGTTTTTGTTAAACAAAGAAGTGAACCAGGAGTTTGTTTGTTCTGGGGCTATATAATATACAGCCTTCTGATATCGCTGAGCAGAACCATTGCTTTGTACACACGTGCTTCGTTTGTCTGTGGTAATTTGCATTGTCATTGTTCCCAAGGCGAGATTTATGGGGAAATTTTGTTGTAAAATTTCTTTCATTTTGCTCAATCCAAATAAACAGATTGAGATCGTATTTTTTACAAGAAGGAAACAGAAAATGGCAAAGTAAACAAGACTTTCCAGCTGTAACCCCCTATCTGACTAAGGTTCTGCGTTGGAGGATGCATTGATTGACCCAGAAAAACGACCGAAGGTCAGTCTACGTCAAGCCTATAGAGATAGAAAGTTTCGAGTGGTAACCCAGCACTAATCCTTATTTTGTCATTGCAAAAGGAAGGAAGAATGAAATTCGGAAACGAGCCACATACATTTTCCGGCGTTCTGATATTCTGAGAGCGTCTAAACATTTCAGGATCGTGGTCGTGAAGAGGTTAAAAGAGCGAATGCTGAACAGTACAACTTTTTCTTGAATTACAATTTTCAGTAAATTTACTCTCATGATGATTATTTTTATTTGTTAAGTCTCGCAGAACATGAATTTACTCACGACCAATCTGGGATGGCAAACGACGCCCCCTGGACACCCCCTCCCCCGTAGCTATGGTCCTGATACACAGGAAAGGAATTCCGAAGTTCCAACAATATGACAAGAAATAATAATGTGCAAAATTGATTACTTTGGGAAACGGTGACGAAGGTAGTAGTTCAGAGATGAGGCTCCATTAGAAGGTGGGGGGGGGGGGGAGGAGGCTAAGTTTCGTACGGAGGGACACAATATCTTGAAGTGCTTGCCCGAGAAGTTTCCTAGAATTCCGTTTCTACGGATGACAATGTTATCCCAGTAAGGTAAGAAGAAAAAAAAAAAAAAACAGGTACATATTGTTTGTAGTATTTATCCTATGTACAGCGCTGAGCATTTCCATTATGAACACCTCCAGCCTAGAGAAATGAGCGCGCCTGGAGACCAAACGGTGGCGCAGGTAAAGTTCACAGAGCAGTATATATATACGACTCGAGTACCAGCTTTCGGTAAGTAGGGTGTTCGGAGTCAGAATTGGAAAAGCTACCGATTTATCGGAGTTTGATACAGGACAAGTTGTGATGGCACGGTGCCATCCCAATTTACGTAGATATACGTACATATCAAAAGTGGTGACCAGACGGCCATAGGACGAATCGTCGTCTAGCTGTGCGTTGGCCGCAGCTCATTGATGCCAGAGGAAAGCGGAGACTGTCGCGCATTGCTCACACCGACCATAAGGTCACACTGTGACAACTCACCCGCTGCTACAACAGTGGTGATCATGCAGTGTGTTACAGCACACAGTTCATCGCAGTCTTCTACGCATGGGACTGCATAGCCGAAGACCCAGCCGGGTCCCCAATGCACACTGCACGTCATCGTCAACAACTGAAATGGGCCCAAGATAATCGAGATTGGACCGTGGATGAGTAGAAGAAAGTTGCCCGGTCTGACGAATCAAGATTCCTGGTGCATCACGTAGACGGCCAGGCGCAGATACACTGATTATTCCCAGCGGCGGCTATGGCACCTGGATGCAATGTTGGGTGGAAACAGGCAGCCGGCGGAGGTGTTGTGCTGTGGACGATGTTTTCTTCTGACACTTTAGGCCCCATTATTCTAATAACACAATCCCTGACAGCTGTCAGGTATCTGAACATCGTTGCCAACCAAGTTCATCCATTCATGACAATTGTGTTCCCTGCTGGTGATGGCCATTATCAACAGGATAATGCGATATGCCACACTGCCAAAATCGTCAAGGAATGATTTGAGGAATATGCTGGTGGCGTTCTGTTAATGCCAAGGCCTCCAAATTCACCTGACATGAACCCAATCGAACATTTGTGGTTCGACTTGGAAAAGAGGGTTCGCGCTAAGTCACCACCACCCCGAAATGTACGGGAACTGGAGAACCTGCTGTTGACATTGTGCCACCAGATACCCCAGGATACCTATCGCCACCTCATCGAATCGATGTCTGGCCGAGTGGCAGCTGTTTTAGTAGGTAGGTGGTCATAATATAATGTCTCATCGGTGTATATACACATGCTGCCTTCAGTTGTCTGCAGCCTCTGTATGTCTTTTGTAGTTAAGGTCCATGTCTCTGCTCTATACGTAGGCACTGGCAGGATGCATTGATTAAACACTTTTCTTTTAAGACATAGCTGCATATTACTCTTGAAAATTCTATTGTTTTTTCCGAAACCTCTCCAGCCAAGTTTTATACGCAAACTAATTTCCTCATCAATGTGACCTTTGTTAGATATCTGCTGTCCAAGAAATGTAGGTATTAGTTATCTCCAGCTTTTCCCCATCAATCGATAAATCTTCATTTCTTGTAAAAGCATTGTACATCACTTTTTTCCTCTGAAAGTTGATTTTTAATCCCACTTCTTTACTCTTGGCAGCAAGTTCCTGGACCCTACTCTGCAGCTCTGAACTAGCAGTTGCAAAAATGACTACGTAATCAGAAAAACGGTGGCGAGTTAAATAATCTCCATTAATTTTTATCCCTTTGTTTTCCCAGTTCAATGATTGAAAGATATATTCCAATGTTGCATTAAAGAGTTCGGTAGATATGGTGTCACCTTGTCTCACTCCCTTTCCAATTTTTATTGTGCTGTTTCCTCAATAACCGGCTGCCACTGCCGAGAAACTAACGGACCACATTAGGCCAGCCATCATTTACGTTACGTGCTTGCAGGGCCGCTGAAGGGCCACTTGTGGCAGGCACTGCCTGAGATGGATAACTAATGGCCCTGTTCTGGCATATGACAACTGATGGCGTGCCAACTGTTGGCCAGCTGCTGGCCTGAACTGCTGGTCCATGTGGCCTGGGACATTTTGTTGACCGTTGGACGGCGGCAACATAGTGCTGGGCTTCTGCTGGCACTGCTGGCTGACAGTGCTGACTTGAGTGCTGGCCCAGCAACACTGTTTTGTTTGGGATGTGTAACTTCTGCGGGAAGATTGGAGGGAATTTGGTACCGTCACCTTTCGTAATGTCTAGAGTAGATGTATCATCTCTTTCATATAGTTTTGAGTAGAAATCTTTCACACTTGTCAAAAGTTCGCCTCTATTTATTGCTACAGAACCATCTTCTTTTCTCAGTGCCATAATCTGTTTCCTTCACTTACTGAGATGCCTTTTTGCTCTTTTCAGGGTTTAGTTGTTTTCAATCGCTTTCCTCACTAGTTCACAGCTGAATTTCCTTCCGTCTTCGGGGATACTTTTTCGCAATATCTTACATCGCGATATATATTCCATCACGATATATATTATCATGAACTCCTCATCTCCCTTCTCTTTTGCATCAGCAGTTTTGTTTTTCCTCATATTTTCTTCGTATGCAACTTGTTCTTAGTACCACCTATTTTTTTTGCTGTTTCCATAAGAGCCTTGGTTAGTTTTCTGTTAACTACATAGATGTCTACTTCTTCTGATGTTAGATCTTCTAGACCGGAGAATCTGCAATGCAAAATGTCTTTCAATCATTGAACTGGGAAAAGAAAGGGATAAAAATTAATGGAGATTATTAACTCTCCTTCATTTTTCTGAAAGCGTAGTGATTTTTGGAACTGTTCCTTCGGAAGTGCAGAGTATGATCCAGGAACTTGCTGACAAGAGTAAAAAGTCGGATTAAAAAAACAACAACTTCGGAAGACAAAACTGATGTACAATGTTTTTACGAGAAATGAAGATATATCGATTAATTGGGAAAAGTTGGAGATAACTGATACCAATCTTTACCTTCGGCAGCAGATATGAAGCGAGGGTCACATTGATTAAAAAATTAATCTGTGTACTGAACTTTGTTGGAAAACTTTTGGAAGAAGCAGTAGAGTTTTTAAGAACAATATGTCATTATGTCTTAAAAGAAAAGTGTTTAATCAATGCGTCCTTCAAGTGCTTACGTATGAAGCAGAGACGTGGATCTTAACTAAAAAAGGCATACAAAGACTGCAACCAACTGAAAGAAGCATGGTGAGATTCATGCTTGGTATAATCAGGAGAGATAAGAAGAACTCATGGATAAGGAAAATGACAAGAGTGGAAGACATCATGATTAGAGTAAAACCCCTGAAATTACAACGAGCTGGACATATTGCCTAAAGGACGGACCACTGGTCGACAAATGAAACTTTAGATTGGATTCCAAGGAACAGGAAAAGACCCAGAAGAAGACCACATGGGAGATGGGTGGATGAAATTCGAAAACATGCGGGAGGAGACGGGGTTCGATCTCCGTCGCCAACAAAACAGCGTTTTTGCAATGTTTCTAACTCACAAGATATCAATAAAAAACAAGAAAGATGACACCGAATTTTCGGGTGTAATAAGAACGTCTTTTGAATCCGTTCTGACGCAAATTAAATTTATCAAAGCTATTCAAAGTCAATGGAACCGGTATGGAAAACAATAGATCTGACGAAAGAAAGAAGATTTTCAATCGGGTTTTTCATTCCTCAGATATTGCTGTAACCGGAATCGAGAGCTTACGAACTCTTAGAAACAGAGATATCGACAAAAATAAGATCTAACTTTACTCCCCTGGTGGGAAAACCATGCATTATTTTAGAAAGAAAGTATTCTCAAAAGTTTATCCATATAAGCGGTATCGGTCCAAGAAAAAAAAATAGTCGAGTTTTCAGGAGCCCTTATTTTGCTACAAATACATCAGAAGCAGAAATTAACACTTATGGCCCCTGGTGGCCAAACCAGTCTTTACCAAACATTAGAAATTATGTGAAAAATATTTTCCATGAGGTCTTGTATGCGATACAGGAAGAATTTTTCAAGTCGGAGCTTCAGGAGCAGAAATAACGCAGAAAACGAAATTTACCTTTGTGCCCCATAGCGGAAAGTGTATGATTTACTTGTAAATTTTGAATTTATAGGAAAAACATTTCGCATCGGAAACACTATCCAACAAAGAAGGAATTTTTCAAATCGGACAACTACAATTACAGATATTGACAAAAACAAAATATACATCTACGCCCCCTGGAGTAGAAACCATGCATTATTTCAAGAAGAAAATGTTCCTAAAAGGTTTGTCGACATACGTAGTATTGGTCAACCAAGGTTGTTGGTCAACAAACGACTTTTTTTCAATCGATATTTTAGAAGCTCATATTTTGCTACAAATGCATCAGAAGCGGAAATTAAGACTTACGCCACCTAGTGGCCAAACCATTTGTTTCAAAAATTAGAAATTATGTGCAAACGATTTCCCATCAGGAGCTGTATGCGGTGCAGAAAGAATTATTCAAATCGGAGATTTAGAAGCAGGGATATAGGAGGAAACGCAATTTACATTTACGCCCCCTAGCGGAAAGTCTATGAATTACTTTACAATTTTGAAATTATATGAACCACATGTCACACTAGAAACACTATTCAACAAAGAAGGAATTTTTCAAATCGGACTCCTAGAAGCAGAGATATTGACAAAAATAAGATATACATCTACGCTCCCTGGCGTAGAAACCATGCACTATTTTAAGAAGAAAATGTTTATAAAAGGTTTGTCGAGATGAGTAGTATCGGTCAACAAACGACGTTTTTTTTCAATCGAGAATTTAGAAGCTCATATTTTTCTGCAAAAACATCAGAAGCAGAAATTAAGGTTTGCGCTCCCTGGTGGCCAACTCATATTTTTACAAAAATTAGAAATTATGTGCAAACGATTTCCCATCAGGAGATGTATCCGATGCCGAAAGAATTTTTCAAATCGGAGATTTAGGAGCAGAGATATAGGGGGATATGCAATTTACCGCTACGCCCCCTAGCGGAAACTCTCTGAATTACTTGAAAATTTTGAAATTTTATGAAACACATGTCACACCAAAAACACTATCCAACAAAGAAAAAATTTTTCAAATCGGACTCCTAGAAGTAGAGATATTGACAAAAATAAGGTGTACATCTACGCCCCCCTGGCGGAGAACATCGTAAAAAAAAAAAACGAAATGAAGGATTATCATTCGCATATTTCAAGCTTCCCAAAGCAAAAAGAATTTTTCAAATCGGACTAATAGTTGAAGAGATATCGTGGGTACAGACGGACAGACGGACAAACCGATAACATAAACACGATCTTTTTTTACAAAAGACGTGCTAAAAACAAGTTATTAATGCTAACTTCCTCTGAAATTAGTGAGCCCAGAATTACACCGTAACTGAACAACGAACTCCAACAAGGCTGGTTCGGAAAGATGCTTCGGTGCAATGTTCATGTTCAACTACAAGGTGAGCCTTATTAGAGAAAAATAAGCTGCGTGCCTTGTGATTCTTCAGTTAGAGTAAATTTTATCATTGATGTTATATCTGCGACAATAAAATGTGTTAAGCATTGATTTAGCAATATCTGTATATTGATTCTATAAGGTGTTTTACTGTGAGTCCTATTTTGAGAGAACGGCTGAACGTAAAGATATGGTTGAGGTATCAAAATAAAGGTCTTAACATTAGATGTGCCAGTCGAAGAGAAAAATGAGATTGGGGCAACGGTTCGGGTGTTGTGGGGCGGCAAAGTTCCCATGTAAAGTCTATGGGAGAAGCGTGCGGTTGACATTCGATCGTCTGCGGTTGATTCACGCGCTGTTGAAGGCAGAAGCATGGAGGGACTGAGATAGTCCAAAGTCCGAAGTCTTCCCTTTTCTGAGCGAGCCGTTGCGCAAAGCAACGCTAGCAGGCATTCATATGAAAGTTCTTCTCATCGGAACAGCGAACACTCTCGAATACCTAATTGCGTTATGCCGTTGGACTGTGTGATGTATATATACAATTTAATATTCATTCGATCAAGTTTATTCATGTAGGTAAGACGTTTCCCATTATGTACAGATGTAAATAAACATTCCTTTGACCATTGTTAGCGAAAATATTGCGGGCGACTGCTTATAGCAGATTGAGCTGCTCACGGTGGTCGTTAAACTTTCAATAAAAAAAAAAAATCACGGATCTGTACTATTGTCTTTATGAAGTGGTTGAATGAATTTGTCAATCAAATAAAGTTTACATTTGTTGTTTCATATGAATTTATTCTTTTCAAAAAGAAAAAAAAATCTACCCGTCGATTCCGACGGGTGAAGAGTATTCGCAACGCGAATCTCATTCCAACAACATTTACAAACACAGTTGTGACTGAAGATGAGAGTGAAAGAGTGCGCTATCCTGTTGAATTTTTGCACGCGATCGAGATGAGTGGACTTCCGCCTCACATTTTACGACTGAAAAAGGGTGCAGTCGTGATGACCATCACGAACCCCCACCCCACCTACTCACCCTGGGGACTGTGATCACGGAGGCACCAACTAGCAGGCCACCAATAATTAGCACTCTTTCGAAGTCCGTTAGGTCCCTCATTTCGTCGACACCCTGAAAGAAATTTTGCAACAAGGCACTTTCAATGCACTTAAACAGGATCTTGAGGTTCTAAACAAAGCTATTACAACCAAAAGGTGATGGATACCTTTGCGTATTGCGACGTACGCATCTGCATTGAAAGTCACGTCTCTGAGCGTGATGTTCACATTATTCTGTCCAACCCCTGTATATAAGCGTCATAGGCAGAATCTAATAGTTCACCAATACGAAGTCCGTGCAACGGGGAAAGGGAAGCCTGAATTATTTAAATAGAAAAATACTGGAAGGTATCTAATTTAAGATATTCCGATACAGGACATTTTCCAAGAATAGCAGAAAAAACAGAAGCCTCGAAATTTGGTGAATGCTTCCTATATACGCACAAAACAGGAGAATTTCCAACAATGATATTTAGGATATTTAAAGAGTTGAGCAGAACTTCTCGTTATCTACATCTTTGTATGTGTATGAACGGACATCGAAGTCAAAATACTGAGTGACTCGTGTATGTTCATGAGCCTGCATTTTATCTGAGCAAAACCATTTTTAGTGGTGATGGAAGCAATTTTATGAGGCGCGACGAATAATATCATCAGCACATTTCTATCCAAATTTTTGTTGCGTACGAATCTCTAACTAGAGCATTTCAAATAAATTTGCAAGAGACATAGTTATCTGTCCGTGCTATCAAAGCATACTGAAAACAGCATTTTATGTTTATCGCTGTTTTTCGTTCTCCTATTTTTATCTCCAAAATGGAGTTCAATGATCATGTATACCTTCGTAACGCAACATACACATTCCTTGCTATGTGCATCCACTCTACCAGGTTTCTCTTTTACGGCATGAGCTTTTACATAATTCGGTTTTCACTTTAGGAGCTAATTTTGGCTTTTTCGAAAATAATGAAAAGGCAAAATTTTTCTTATGAAATTTGTACAAGAGGGAAATGAATACTGTTATTTAAGCAATAAATTTCTGGGTTTTTTCATCCCCAACAACCAGATGGGACTCAACTATCTTCAGCTGATTTCTTCGCTTAGCTTAAGATAGAAAAGTCGGGGTTTGCCTTCTAGTGAAAAATCGCCAATAACGGCGAATAAAAGCGAAGTCAACATGGCACTAATCGTCGGAGGTTAACATGTTCGGGTGATCGTAAATTAAGAAACTACGCGTCGTTATAGTGTGTGGCATTTTGTTTCACTTTCATTTTCTAGTTGAAAATTCTGCACATGGATTTCTTTGCTGTATTTTTAGCACGTCTTTTGTAAAAAGATCGTGCTCATGTTATCGGTTTGTCCGTCCGTCCGTCTGTAGACACGATATCTCTGCAACTATGAGTCCGATTTCAAAAATTCTTTTTCCATTAGGAAGCTTGAAAAATGCGAATGATGATCCTTCACTTCGTTTTTTCTTTTACGATGTACGATTTCACCGCTAGAGGGCGTAAATGCAGATGATGTCGAATTCAAATATACGTTTTATTACACATATTTGCTTCTAAACATCCGATTGCAAAACATTTTTTATCTTTCGATTCCATTTATGTCGAAGAGTATTTTATACACTATCTACCAACAAGTAATTGGACACCTGCAATCGACGATATCTGCGGTCCTGATACACGTCACGGCCGCCGCCGTTAAATATCGTGTGGGAAACAACAACGCAACCAGTCGCATGCAAGATGCCACGCAGTTCGGAGCTCTCTGATTTCGAGAAAGGTGTAATCGTCGGGTATCACAGAAATGGCCGATCTATACGTGACATATCCAGCGAGTTGAAGTACCCAAAATCGACAGTGGCCTACGTGATTGGCAAGTGGAAGATGAGAGGTGACTATCGGAATGTGCCCCGGCCCGACAGACCCACAAAACTGGGAGTTAGAGACCGACGGGTGCTGGCCAGAGAAATTAGGAAGAACCGCACCAAATCGATGGGCCACATCCGCGAGAAGTTTCAACAGGCATCCGGGAGTATTCTTTCGATGAATACCATCCGTAAGGAAACCCACCTGCTCGGTTATCATGGACGTGCTGCCGCCCTCAAGCCTTTGATCACCAAGTCCAATAGCGCTGCTCGGCTAACGTGGTGCAAAGAACGTCGACAGTGGACCGTTGAACAGTGGAAACAGGTTCTCTGGAGCGACGAATCAAGGTTCACCCTCTACCGTTCGGATGGCAGGGCCTGGGTTTGACGTCTGCCTGGAGAACGCCTCCTGCCGGAATGTATTGTGCCAACTGTGAAGTTCGGCGGCGGTGGAATTATGCTATAGGGGTGTTTCTCCTGGTATGGCATGGGACCCTTGGTCGCAATTCCTGTTAGACTCAACGCCGAGACCTACTGCACCATTTTGGATGACCATGCGCTTCCTACGTTGTGGCAGTTTTACGGGGTGGACCCATGTTACTTTCAGGATGACAATGCCAACTGTCATGTTGCGAAGTCCACCATGGCTTGGTATGGTGACAATGAGGTTAATCGAATGGACTGGCCTGCGCAGAGCCCGGACCTTAACCCTATCGAGCACCTCTGGGACGAATTGGAGCGTCGACTTAAGGGGTGCCCCCACCGTCCAAAATCGGTGAAGGAACTGACCTGTCTTCTCCAAGCCGAGTGGAAGAAAATACCGCTAGCCGTCGTACAACGCCTGGTTGAGAGTATGCCCCGGAGGGTCGCAGCTGTAATCGCCGCTCGTAGAGGCTCCACCAACTATTGAAGGTGAATAAACTTCGTTTTCCTTTGCTATCACAGGTGTCCAATTACTTGTTGATAGATAGTGTATATAGTTACTTTTTCAAATTACGCATTGATTTTCCGAGAGGGGGCATAAAAGTAAATTACATTTTTCCCGATAACTCTTTTTCTAACACTCTGATTCGAAAAAAAATTTTCTTCGACACATACAGCTCCTGATGGAAAATCTTTTGCATATAATTTCTAATATTTGGTAAAGGAAACTTTGGCCACCAGGGGGTGTAAGTGTTAATTTTTGCTTCTGATGTTTTTGCCATAAAATCTGAGCTTCTAAAATCTCGATTGAAAAAATTATTTCGTGGACTGATGCCACTCACTTCGATAAACTTTTTCGGAATATTTTTTCTTAAAATAGTCCATGGTTTCTCCGCCAGGGGGAGTTGATGCATATCTTATTTTTGTCAATATCTTTACTTCTAGGAGTCCGATTTGAAAAATTCCTTTTTTGTTGGATAGTGTTTTCAGAGTAACATGTTTTTCATATAATTTCAAATGATTATAATTTCAATTCTTTCTGCACCGGATACTGCTCCTGATGGGAAATCCTTTTCACATAATTTTTTATTTTTGTAAAAAATGGTTTGGCTACCAGGTGGCGTAAGTCTTAATTTCCGCTTCTGGTGTATTTGTAGCAAAATATGAGCTTCTAAAATCTCGATTGAAAAAAAAGTCGTTTTTAGACCGATACTACTCATGTCGACAAATTTTTTAAGAATACTTTCTTACTAAAATAATGCATGGTTTCTACGCCAGGGGGCGTAGATGTATATCTTATTTTTGCCAATATTTCTACTTCTAGGAGTCCTATTTGAAAAATTCCTTCCTTGTTGGATAGTGTTTCCGATGCGAAATGTTTTTCCTATAAATTCGAAATTTTCAAGTAAATCATAGACTTTCCACTAGGGGTACAAAGGTAAATTGCGTTTTCTGCGTTACGGCAGCTTCTAAAACTCCGATTTGAAAAATTCTTCCTGTATCGCATACAACACCTGATGGAAAATACTTTTCATATAACTTTTAATGTTTGGTAAAGATTGGTTTGGCCACTAGATGGCATAAGCGTTAATTTCTCCTTCTGATGTATTTGTAGCAAAATCTGGGCTCCTGAAAACTCTACTGAATTTTTTTTTTTTTTCTTGGACCGATAACGCTCATATTGAAAAACCTTTTGGGAATACTTTCTTCCTAAAATAATGCATGGTTTCCCCACCAGGGGACATAAAGTCACATCTTATTTTTCTCGATATCTCTGTTTCTAAGAGTCCGATTTGAAAAATGATTTCTGTGTTGGAGAGCGTCTCCTGTGCGAAATGTTTTTCACATAAATTCTTATTTTTCTTAACGCACAAGTCTGCAACCACAGGGCGTAAGCTCACGATTCCGTTTACAGTAATATCTGAGGGATTAAAAACCTGATTGAAAAACTTCTTTTTTCCGTGAGATATTAGTGTTTTCCATACCGGTTCTATTGCATTTGAAAGGCTTTGATATATTTAATTTGCGTCAGAAAGGATTCAAAAGACGTGCTTATTACACCCGAAAATTCGGTGTCATCTTTCTCGTTTATTCGTAGGTCTGTCGGAGTTTCGATGCTTTTATATACTGTGAGTTTGACCCTTAAGTAAAATGTTTATGATATAAAGATTCAGAAGGATCCAACTAAAAGAGACCGTGTTCCAAAAAATCATACAAAAAAACTAAAGACTCTTTGGACTCATATGTCAGGCACGTATCCAAGGAGGGTGTCAAGGGGGTTCGGACCCCTCCCAAAGGTTACCCAACTACAACAACAACAAAAAATTGGATTTTTTTAAATTTTGTAATTATTTTTTTTTTTAATTGCCTACAAAATAATTTTAGAGGAAGGGATAAACAAATCTGCAACTGTGCAAGGGCCGGGGCACCTTCGCCCTCCGCACATGCCCCTACCCTGAACCCATGCCTGGGCCTACAGCTACCTAAACATTAAATAAAGGCAGCAAAGAACTTCTTAAGCTTCGTTATGAAGTCTATTAAAATTAATGAATGAATATAGAACGGTTTGTTTATGAATGATATGCAAGGAAAGTTTCTGTGCAATTTAAATTGGCAATTCAATATATTTCTATTAATTTTGAATTTGGTCTTTTCATTTATTCTTAGTAGCAACCCTAATGTATTATTTTATTTCTATTATATCAGATTAAAAATTTGTCTGTGTAACCTAAGGATTCCCCGTCCCTAGCCCAAGAGACGTGGCATAGTAAAATGTACATTATGCATGCGGCAGGTTAGTTAGTATAGCATATGGTCAATACCACTTGCCACCTACATCTGTTATATATAAATTATTCTTAGTTTTTGCTTGGACTCGCCCCCCCCCAATAAAAAAAATTCCTGGATACGCTCCTGTCATCTGCAGTATGAAATACAGATAAAACTAAGACTCTTTGGACTCATCTGCAGAATGAACAAGTTAGTAAAATCATGCAATGCATTGATTATGATTCGCTTTCCAACATACCAGAACTCATTACTCAAGTTATGAGGATAATGGCTGTAGAATAAATCTCGCTCCTGTACCCTAATCTTTCACCCCACTTCGATGATATTCAACAGAATTAGTTCAGTATATCTCCGGAACAACATGATAAAGTTGTTTCGCAATCGAAGCATTTTTATGTAAGTTATGACGCAAAAGGGAGATGGAATGGATCCCACTCCTATATCCTGACCTTTGACCCCATTTCGCCCATTTACAATAGAGTTTGTCCTCAGGTTATCCCCTTCTACATATTAAAACTACATCGAAGTCGAACCATTTTTACGCGAGTTATCGTGCGAACAGACAGACAGACAGACGGACAAAGCTGGAGCATATACACTTCTTCAACCTACGGTTGGATACCCCAAGCCCACATATAAAGCCTCTTTCGTTCGATGCCGCGGCGTGTAGCGGCCGTTATTGCCAGATACGGGGGCCACACGAACTATTTATGTCTGCGTGTTTCGCAAGTCGCACGGACCTGTAAGCTCAATCGTTTCATCTTCGTGTCTGTTGTTATGTGTCCAGTAAACCTATGTGTCCTTCACACATGTTGTTATGTGTCCGTGTCCTTCACACATGTTGTTATGTGTCCAGTAAACCTATGTGTCCTTCACACATGTTGTTATGTGTCCGTGTCCTTCACACATGTTGTTATGTGTCCGTGTCCTTCTTGGTGTTGCATTTTGGGTGGCCAGGAGTGTAGATAAGGGAGTGTGGATGATGGACTATCAAAATTGTGACTAGTGCCTTCTACAAGATTAAACAAGAAAGATGACACCAAATTTTCTGGCGTAATGAGCACGTCTTCTGACACAAATTAAATTTATCAAAGCTATTTAAAGTTAATGGAACCCGTATGGAAAAGAGTAGTATCTGACCGAAGAAAGAAGTTTTACAATGAGGTTTTTAATGCCGCAGATATTGCTGTAAACGGAATCGTGAACTTACGCCCTTTGATGGCAGACTTGTATGTTAAGAAAATTTTAAAATTATATGAGAAACATTTCACAGCAGAAACGCACCCCAACAAAGAAATAATTTGTTACATCAGACTCCAAGAAGAGATATCGACAAATATAAGATATGCATCTACTCCCTTGACGGGAAAAACACGGATTATTTTAAGAAGAAAGTATTCACAAAAAGTTTTTCAATGTGAGCGGTATCGGTCCAGGAAACAGTTTTTCCAGTAGAGTTTTCAGGAGCTCACATTTTGTTGCAAATACATCAGAAGCAGAAATTAACACATATGCCAGCTGGTGCCCGAACCGTTCTTTACCAAGTATTAGAAATTATATTAAAAACATTTCCTATCAGGAGCTGTATGCAGTACAAGAATAATTTTTCAAATCGGAGTTTTAGAAGCAGAAATATCGGGGAAAACGCAATTTACCAAAACACCCCCTAGCGAAAAGTCCATAAGTTATTTCAAAATTTTATAAATTACATGAAAAACATTTCGCACCGGAAACATTATCCAAAAAAGAAGGAATTTTTCAAATCGGACTCTTAGAAGTAGGGATATTGACAAAAATAAGATATACATCTACACCCCTGGCGGAGAAACCATGCATTATTTTAAGAAGAAAATATTCCAAAAAGGTTTATCGACGTGAATAGTATTGGTTCACAAACTATTTTTTTTCAATCGAGATTCTAGAAGCACATATTTTGCTGCATATACATCTGAAGAGGAAATTGAGACTTACGCCCCCTGGTGGCCAAAGTATTCTTTACCAAAAGTGAGAAATTATATGCCAAAAATTTCCCATTAGGAGCTGTATCCGTAGAGATATTTTACGCCTTCTAGTGGAAAATCTATGCGTAACTTAAAAAAGTGACTTCATCTTAAATACTCTTCAACATAAATGGAATCGAATCTAAAAGAATTTTCTCAATCGGATATTTAGAAGCAAGTATATGGAATAAAATGTATTTCGAAATGGATATCATCTGCATTTACGCCCTCTAGCGGCGAAATTGTACATCGTAAAAAAAAAAAAAAAAATAAAACGAAATGAAGGATCATCATTGGCATGTTTCAAGCTTTCCACTTTCCAATTAAAAAAAATTCAAATCGGACTAATAGTTGCAGAGGTATGGTATCCACAGCCCGGTGGACGGACAAACAAACCGATGACATAAGCAGGATTTTTTTTTTTACAAAAGACGAGCTAAAAAGGAGGGTAGAGCCAAGTCCAACGACCCACGCTTAGCCATAGTTAGTTTAATTTATTTATAACAGCGTGTCTGGTTCGGCGTCAAATTTTTCACTGAAGTAGAGAGAATTTTGCTTTGTCATTTTATAGCAAACGCCGAACATACGGTATATACAGATAGAAAGAAACGAAATTTTTTAAGACAATAAAGTTTTAGACTGATAACATAAAGCTCAAATGAAGATAACGATTCTTATTCATATGTACCAAAATAAATATTCGTTCTTTCCAAAGAAATCCAGACAAAGAGGGTACGAGAAAGTGGGCCATTTCTCTAGTGGTCCACCGGGAAATATCCAGGTGTCCAAGTGGGCTAAACCGCCCTTGCTGGAATTTGCAGCTCACGTGATGCACGCTGCACAGATTTACACTGAAGAGCAATTGAATTAAAGACAACTGGCGTTATGCAAATGTGGCGCTGTGGGCGGCCCTGTAAACGGAAACGACATGACGTATGCAGCGATCCGACAATATAAGAAGTGATGAGACGGGAATCAGTAAGAGTCGGACGCAGCATGGGTAAGACAAAGGTTCTAAGCGCATTTGATCGTGAGCAGATTGTCGGGGCCAGACGAATGGGTCACTCTATCTCGGAAGTCATGCAGGCACTGGGATTTTCACGAGCCACTGTGTCACGGGTGCACCGTGAGTACATCGAATCCGGTAAAACCATCCCTGCAAGGGCCAACTGCCGTGGACAACAGCGTGTGGATGAGCGTGTTCATCTTCGGCTAGCTCGCATTGTAACAGCGGATAGACGGGCCACAGTGCAAAAAATAACTCGGAAATTTAACGCTGGTGCACAAAAACGTGTAAACAGTCACACCATCCAGAACCATCTCCTTGCTATGGGGTACAGAAGCCATCGTCCCACGAGGGTACCGCTGCTGACCGCACATCAAACGGTGCAAAGATTAGCATGGGCGCGGGAACATCGCCACTGGACCCTAGACATGAGGAAAAATGTTGCCTGGACTGATGAGTCGAGATTCACGTTGGTACATGCGGATGGTAAGACACGAGTACGGCGCAAACCACATAAAGCGATGGATACTTCTCGCCAGCAGGGTACTCTTCAAGCTGGTGGGGGTGACATTCTCGTCTGGGGACTGTTTACGTGGACTGAAATGGGACCCCTGGTACGTGTGACATCGTCCCTCACAAGTCAACGTTACCGGGATATCCTGGACGGCCATTTTCTCCCGTTTGTGAGTCTTCAACATCCCACTGGGGACCTCATCCTGCAACAAGAAACTGCACCGTGCCATCGCTCCCGAATTGTATCCGAAAGGTTGGATGAACACTCTACCGACGTGACTTCGCTTCCTTCGCCAACTAGTTTCCCTGACCTCCGTCCCATCGAGCATATCTGGGATGCCATCGAGAGAGATGTTCGAGGCTCTGACCCCCCTCCAACAAATCTTCGTGAACTGTGGGAGTTTGTTCAATGGTCGTGAATCCGTATGGCTTCCCAACGCTTCCGGTGTCTTGTCGAGTCCATGCTGAGACGAATCGCCGCCGTCATCAGGACGAAAGGTGGTGCTACACGTTACTAGACAGGTATCTCTAATTCAATTGCTCTTCAGTGTATTTGGGCTCCTTGTGAATGTCCCTCTCACATGTTCCACATTATTAACAGTAACAGTAGACCTGTCATTGCCCTTTCCCGAATGGAAGCAACCCGTGTTAACAAATTGCTGATACTACTTGTAAATAGTATTCCTGATTGGTGGGTCTGTACCTTATACGCACTTCGAAATTTCCTTTGAACGTCTGTTGCACACTTATTCTTATCAAACAGTAGCACACAAAATGCTTACTCGGGACTGGAAGTCGCCATGTTTCAACAAGGCTATGCGTGTCGTGGGGATACAACAGGGAAAGCCAACTGGCCCTGAATGATGGAAATACACGCCTCGGTAATAGCAACGGGAAAACTTTCATGTTTTCTCTTTCACATGGTATACCTTGTAGATAAGCAAATGGTATCTCTCTTACTCCATGTGCAATAAATTATTTAAAGAGTTCCTACCATTTGTAAATCCGCTGTACAGAAAATAAAGGTATACACCCATGAGGCATTGCATTATTACCACCTACCTATTGAACTGTAGGATCCGCTTTATCCCGCAAAACAGCGGCCACTCGACGAGGCATCAATTCGGTGAGGTGGCGATAGGTATCCTGGGGTATCTGGTACCATAATGTTAACAGCAGGTCCTCCAGTTCCCGAACATTTCAGAGCGGTGATGATTTAGCGCGAACTCGCTTTTCCAAGTTGAACCACAAATGTTCAGTTGGGTTCATGTCAGGTGAATTTGAAGGCCGGGGCATTAACAGAAAGTCACTAGCATGTTCCTCGAACCATTCCTTGATGATTCTGGCAGTGTGGCATATCGCATTATCCTGTTGGTAATGGCCATCACCAGCAGGGAACACAATTGTCATGAATGGATGAGCTTGGTCCACAACGATGTTCAGATACCTGACAGTTGTCAGGGATTTGCTATTGGGATAATGGGGCCTAAAGTGTCCCAAGAAAACATCGCCCACAACAGAACACTTCCGCCGCCCAGCAGTGTATTCAGGTGCCATAGCCTCCGTTGGGAATAATCAGCGTATCTGCGCTCCGCCGTCTACGTGATGCACCAGGAAACTTGATTCGTCAGACCAGGCCACTTTCTTCCAATCATTCACAGTTCAATCTCGATTATCTTGAGCCCATTTCATGCGTTGTTGGCGATGACGTGCAGTGAACATGGGGGACCCAGCTGGATCTTCGGCTACGCAGGCCCACGCGTAGAAGAAGACTGCGATGAACTGTGTGTTGTGACACATTGCCCTGATCACCACTGTTGTAGGTGCGGGTGATTTGTCGCACTGTGGCCCTGCGGTCGCTGTGAACAATGCGCGACGGTGTCCGCTTCCCTTTGGCATCAGTGAGCTGCGGGCGACTCACGGCTGGACAACGGTTCGCCGTTGTGCACCCCTTTGATACGTACTCACTGCAGCGGCACGTGAACAACCCACAAGCTGTGCCGTTTCCGAGATCGTAGTTCCGAGGCGTCGTGTCATCACAATTTGTCCTTTATCAAATTCCGATAAATCAGCAGCTTTTCCCATTCTGACTCTGAACACTCTACTAACCGAAAGCCGGTCCTCGGGTTGTATATATACTGCTCTGTGAACTTCACCTGCACCCCCGTTCGGTCTCCAGTCGCACTCATTTTTCTAGGCTGGGGGCAGTCATAATGTAATGGTTCATCCGTGTACATACTTATTAACGCATTGAAATATTGTCTCTCTGACTGCTTTAAAATTTACGGATTCCAAATTGATGCACTCAAGGAAGATTGCATTCAAAGATTTTTCTGTGTTACAGCTTTCAACATTCGTTTCAGCTGACAGAACAGCAAGAATATTCAAAATGTACCTATCTACAGAATCAGTTGTTTCGTCTGCTACGATGATTACACCGGATACCGATTTCAAAAAATCTTTGCCTTGTTGCTTGTGAATATCATATATTTTCTGCAAATAACATTTCCTCATCAAGTCTGCATTTGGACTGCGACACCAATATCCTCAACGAATTTTCCAAGTAATTCTTTAATGTAGTTTGGAAAGTGGGTTGTTAGTTGCACAAAAGGCACCAGTTAATCTCGAAAGTTCATTTGAGCGAAGCTGTTTTTTGTTCAGTTATTTTCTCAATTAATTCATAAGCATATTTCTGCGTTATTTTCGTTTGACTGTTCGGACACACCTTATTATTATTATTATTATTATGCAGCTTGCTTTTTTTTTTTTTTTTTTTTTTTTTTGATTGGAGGTTTAACGACCACCGTGAGCAACTCAATGGGCTATAAGCAGTCGCCCGTCCTTAATTTAGGAACACTGGTTCCAGGGAAGGGAGAGAGCCAGTGCCGTAAGACAAACACAACATCCATGCCTGACCGGGATTCGAACCCGGACCCCTTACGGACGAATGATCAGAGGCCAACGCCTTAGACCACTGCGCCACCGGGGCGGCGCAGCTTGCTTGGTTAAATGCTTTTTACAACTGTCCTTCCTTGAAAAATTCACCTGTATTTTGCAACACGAGCAGAACAATAGATTTTTGTTCACATGAAACGTTCCCTTGCTGTACTGCTTGCATCTTTCAGATGCACTCACGTGGCTTATTCTCAAAATTAACAAACAATATCTAGAAACTTTATAAACTAAATATTCACACGAAAGCACAACACACTAAGCGTCTGCGAAACTCGAACACTCTTTTTGTCAGCTGCTTTTACCAGTTATAACAACTATTACAATTCACGACATCCGTTTTATGGTTTACTAGTGCGGCAAGTCGCCAAGTCATGCAACAGTAGAGGAAGGTAGAAATCACGAAAGACAAGACGTGCATCTTTCGGAAGAGTGCATGTGACCTGGAATTACCCGTGAAGCTTGTTCGATAAAAGTCTCTTCGTAACGAACAATCTTGAGGGGTGATTCAAGGTTCCAAGTTCTGGATTGGACTTCGGAGTAAAATAACTTTGCGATATGCTTTTCGCGTAATTTCTAATGAAGGCAGTAATAAAGTTATTTAAATAGGAAAACTAATCTAAAAATTATAATAAATATTAGGCAAAAATAGGGGGGGGAATCTAAAATTCGGGGATATATTTTATACTCGCGAAATTACAGAAAAATCTCTAAAATTCGCCCCACGAAACGATTACTGGCCTACTCACAGTTACCAATTACTATTATATGTATTTAACTACCTTAAACCCAGTTGCGCGCTTTCATTTAACTGACGTGGCAGTAGTTATGCCCTAGTTACTGCTCTGCCCCTCACAATCTGTAAAATTTCAATAATTTACTAAAATTTTCCCTTCACGCGTAACATTCTGCATGCAGCATTTGTTAAGAATTTTAAGCCTCTGTGGCATTAAGAGCAATTTTGAAATTCAAAATCAAGTTTTGTAGAAGCCTCGCGATAAAAATTCCGCAGGATTTCGCGTAACCGATTGAACAGGAAAGAGTGAACCTTTGGTCAAAGGACCTTCTACTGAGAAACTGACGTTGTCAGAAGTTTACGGTGAAAAACGCTTTTCCAGCGTACAGACTAATTATCGACTGATTTGCTTCGGCCCTTAACGAACGGCGCATGTGAATTTAAACGCAAAATCATGAGCATGCCACTTCAGCGTGATTAAAGAAAACGAGAAGAGCATTCAGGCATTCTTTTGCTCCTGTTGTTTTTACTTGCTTCTTTCTTTCCCCCTTTTTTTTCTTTTTTCTCCCTCTGTCTCATCTGCATGTCTTAACAACGGATCTGCATCTTGATGAGGAAACAAATCTCACACTCTGCAATAACACGACGAGGACAAAAATGCCATCGATTCGAAATCGTTTTATCAGAGGTGGGGGGATGACATTCGTGTTCGGGCTGTACAACATTGTTTACTTAGCTAGTTGCGAACCCCCAAGCCACCCACCCCCTCCTGTTCCCCCCTCGCCTCTCTCTCTCTCTCTCTCTCTCTCTTTCTCTGTACTTACTTTTTCTATGCTCCTTGCACTTTCGAGATGCACGAAATTCTTTCGCATAATCTAATTAGAACTGCAAAGAGAAAGCATTAAAAAATACATTTATACATGAAAAAAACTTATTACGTGTTTCACTCAGCAGATCTAACAAGGACTAAGAACGCTTGGAGCTTAACAGCACTTCCTCATTCTCAGCGGAGGACCAAATAGCAAAATAATGATCCACAATAAAAACTGGTGTGAATATGCAAATCGCAAGAGCTCAATATTTTGCATTTAATTACACCTGAGCCGGTAATTAGCAGTGGGCACGCGCTTCACTCGCGCCGGTAATTAGCTAATTAGCGGCAGTTCAAAAGTAATTAGAAGCACACACCCTAAATTACTTCCAAAAAGTCCGAATTTCTAATCAGCTCCATTAGAAAAACGAAAAAGCGCGTTAATGCAGAGTGGAAGGTATGTTCAGACTTTGATTACACAAGTTAAACTAGTTTTCTTCTCCATCATCTTCTTTCCAAAGGGAAGAGAACTTAGCGTGATTAAAATAAGTCCCTCAAATTTTTATTTATTTATTCGTTTTTTCTTCTTGCTGGCATCGTCCTTTCTACTTTTGTCGGAAATCTTTCCCTTGAAACTGTGTGCTGAAAACTGGATGATAATTCCTAATGACTGTTTTAGTTTTAATGGGGCAAGCGCTACGCTAAACGCCGGGAAGACCAGAAGTTCTGGCTCCACATTCGGTGAACGGAAATGGAAATATTTCGTTGCCTTTTTTATTTTCCACGACGATTTTTACGTCTTTAATCCTCGTTTTTTTTTTTTTTTTACCCAGAACCTTGGAAATTCTCTATCCAAAATTGCACACTGACTTCGAAATCTAATCACACTTAATTGCTGTAGAAGGAAAGGTGGATATGTTAAAATATTACCAAACCTGGAATTCTGATGCGACATTGAAAGTGAAAATGCGTTCATTTCATTCAAACCAGAGAGACTCGATAAATTAGCGAGCATAAAAGTACGAAATAAAGAAGTCGTAGGAAAATTAAGTGAGACAGCATTTAAGAGCAATTCTATAAAACAGTTATTGCACCATTGCAAAAATAAACTAGCATTTCAGGATTAATATCTCACTTTTGAAAAATAGGTATTTTTATGTGTTTATAAATGCAACAGAGTGTGTGCAGTTAGGGAGAAATAAAGAGTAGGAAACGCACCGCTGCATAAATTCATAGATCTGGAAAAGGCACGTGATCGAGTTTCGAGGCAGAAAATTCCGAATTCCGTCTGTGTGTGTGAGAGAGAGAGAGAGGGGGGGGAGACAGACAGAGAGAGAAAGAGAGAGAGAAAGACAGAATGAGAGAGAGACAGAAAGACAGAATGAGAGAGAGAGAGAGAGAGAGAGAGAGTGTGTGTGTGAGATAGAGGGAGAGGAAATAATGCCGGAGAAACACTAGTGTGGGATTAATAGAGGAAATGTAGAATTTGAATTAAATATTTGTTAATTTAAACACCAAAATCTTAACTTATCATGCAATGTTCTTGATTAATTATTTGTAATTATGGGAGAAAAAGTGAGTTTCCCTAGAACACTATACGTTACGTGAATCTGAAACAATGCTTTAATTGAAGCGCTTACTTGATGTTCCCGATAACCTTAAATAATTTAGCAGTTGCAAATGTCATAAATGAGCACAGAAATGTCACTTCCAGAATACGTGCAAAGAACCAATGAAATCAAGTGTACTTACTTCATATATTTCTTCAGGGAAATTCGTTTCCCAATCCATCCAACAGAAGAAATATATGACGTATTTCTAATACTGTAATGTCCGACCTACATCCGATACTGGATGTGTGAAAAGGTCCTAAGGATCTATACGATGGAGCAGAATAGCTATGACTAGCGCAAATCTGAAAGATTCTCAGATACTTATGTTCAGTTGCTTGGAATTTCCTTGTCCTGGGTAGTGTAATGCCTAGCATATTCGACCGGAAATTGAGAGGTACGGATTCGATTCCCACTCCAGGACGATGTAAATTTTCAAATTTTCTGAATGAAAGGAACATGGTGTAAAGTGAAAAATATTAAAAGTGTACTTACTAATATAACCTTCATTTCCATCTCTGGCATGTATCAAAAACACTTCAAGAGCTGAACAGCACCATTCTCGTAATATCAAATAATCTCCAAGTCGCATTAGCTGGAAAATAACTCAAGTCTTCGATGATCAGACAAGCGTGATTTTCAAAGAGAAGGAATTGAACAATACCATCAAACTCTAAACATCAAATTAG
Organism: Macrothele yani; assembly: GCA_039090855.1. Lineage (NCBI taxonomy): Eukaryota > Metazoa > Arthropoda > Arachnida > Araneae > Macrothelidae > Macrothele > Macrothele yani. Next base: position 14,975,064 of record CM077029.1, on the reverse strand, counting down.
TCTACGTTCGCACAATAAATCTCTTTTCAAATCAGTTAGAAACAAGCTCTGGATGAATTTTAACGAGAGTCCCGATTATCTAAAGAGAGCAGAGACCCGATACATCGTGAACATTCTGCTTTTCTCATACGCCATTCTACTCGAGATCTCAATTCAGGTTGCTGCAAAACATTCAGTCCAGAGAGAAAATGTGGCGTTAAGTTTGCAAAATACGTAAGGAACGAACTGAAATTTACATAGAAAACAGAAAGTAAAAAGAAAAGTTAAATTAGAGTATGCCTCACAACCACTTCATAATGAAAGTAACTTAACGGTTACAGGATTCTGCACTAGCCCATAAAAACGGGACTTACTACTTTAGCGTAACAACCTTTTATTTGTAGTTTGCATCAAAAGAAAACAGGAACTCTTAACTTGATCTCAGCACAATTAACAAGATGTAGTGCACACTGACTAATATTAGTAAAGCTAAAAAAAAAAATAGTTACTACACCGAAGCTTAAACTACATTAGTATAAGAAGCAATTCTCACGTAGGAAGGAGCACGAAAATAGTGCATGAGGTTCAACCCGAAAGAACATCATGTCTCTTTCTCACCTCTCACCTATCTCACACCGTACTGCTAGTTAGTTATCCATCGTGTTGATCTTTGACCTGCTGCCAGTGCTGCCAAAATAGTGGAAACTACCTGGAATTCAAACAGAACGATCAGTTCGAAAAAGGCAAACGGGAAATAAACAAAATTCCCATAAGAGACAGCAACAAAAAACAGGAAGTTAAAGTACACTATGTAGAGTTAGGTATTCGGAAACGAAGCTCAAACGAAAACAAGAGCATCTAGTAGCCGAAATGAATACATAAACAGCCCATTTTTGACCGTTTTGACTCCAGCGACCCTTCTAGGTATGCTTTCCACAAGATGGCGGTAGGTATTTAGGGGAATTATCCTCCATTTCTGTTGCAAAGCTTCTGTAAGAGCTTCGATTCCCGGCCAAGATCGAATTCTGCGTTTTAGCTCGTCCCACAGATATTCTGTCGGATTAAGATAAGGACTTTGGTACGGCAAATCGAACACTTGGACGTCCTGCTCCTCAAACCAGGCCTAGAAAGGCATTGTAGTGTGGCAAGGCCCTCGATCTTGCTGAAACAGGCAAGGATTTCTGCTGAAGCACTGCCACTGCATAGGCAAAGCGGAACTCTTCAGAATGTAATTATACCTGGAGACCCTTAGACTTGAGGACACCACATCTGAAGAACCTAGTCTTTCCCAGAAGAAATAACCAAACACCATCGCAAATTGCCCTCCAGATTTGACTCAAGGAATAATGCAGACCGCCTGACAGCGCACATGGGCAAACGCTACATCCAAAAACGTCCATCCCAACGAAAAACTGAATATCATGATTCGTCACTGCACAAGACTCTGTTTCACTCTCCACGATCATCGAAGAAGGTACCACTGCAGTCGTTGTTTGGCGTTCGCTAGAGTGATGTGAGGCTTACGCGTAGCAGACCTAGGACGGTAACTGGGGGCATGCAGTTCTGGACTCCACTGGTTCAAATACCTGCACAATTTTCAACAACAATTTACCATTTCGCCTTAAAAAGAATAGTATTTAATCAATGCACCCTTCCAGTTCTTACTTGTCGATCATGGGCATGGACCTTAACTAAAAAATAAATACAGAGGCTGCAAACAACTCAATGGAGCATAGAGAGCAGCATGCTTTGTATAACCATGAAAGATACAAAGAACACAAGGATCAAGAAAGTTACAAGAGTTGATGACATCATGATCAAAATAAAGACACTCGAGTGAAAATGAACTGGATATATTGCTAGAAGAACCGATCTCCGTTGGGCAACTGGAATTTTGGAATGGATACCAACGAAAAGAAAAAGACCAAGAAGAAGACTACATGAGAGACAAGCCACCGGCGGACGAAATTCGAATGGATGTCAGAGTGACTCAAGACAGAGAGTTGTGGCTGAGAATGTTTGATGATGATGACGCAAGAAAACACAACTGGAGAAGGGAAATATGCTACCGAGATCTTACCCAACTGTCGGTCTAATAATTTTGCACGGCAAGGAATGGGGGGCAAAAATTTAAGTTTAGAATCACACATCCTTTCTATACACTCTTCAAAACGTGGACATGTGCAAAAAGATATTTGACTAATATGGTTATCAAGATCTTCCAGTCAAAAGAATGATTATATACTTCCTTCTTTCCAAATAAAAGTAAACATGGTTATGAACCCTTTTTTAATATTAAAATTATATATATAAACACGCAAATCAATCTGTCCGTCTCTCTGGAACGCTTGACGTCACAGCAACATCTGCATTGTTGCGCTATTACTCGATCTATCTAAAAGCTCTAACCTACAATAAAAACTGAAATCTTGAGATGTCAAAGTGAGCAAGATTGCATCTAAAGGAAAGACACTCGAGTGACAATGAACTGGATATATTGCTAGAAGAACCGATCTCCGTTGGGCAACTGGAATTTTGGAATGGATACCAACGAAAAGGAAAAAGACCAAGAAGAAGACTACATGAGAGACAAGCCACCGGCGGACGAAATTCGAATGGATGTCAGAGTGACTCAAGACAGAGAGTTGTGGCTGAGAATGTTTGATGATGATGACGCAAGAAAACACAACTGGAGAAGGGAAATATGCTACCGAGATCTTACCCAACTGTCGGTCTAATAATTTTGCACGGCAAGGAATGAGGGGCAAAAATTTAAGTTTAGAATCACACATCCTTTCTATACACTCTTCAAAACGTGGACATGTGCAAAAAGATATTTGACTAATATGGTTATCAAGATCTTCCAGTCAAAAGAATGATTATATACTTCCTTCTTTCCAAATAAAAGTAAACATGGTTATGAACCCTTTTTTAATATTAAAATTATATATATAAACACGCAAACGCTTGACGTCACAGCAACATCTGCATTTTTGCGCTATTACTTATCGATCAATTCGTGTGTGCTCTCCCAATGTCAAAATGAATGCCAGCTATATAATAGCACGCCATCACTTTTAGATTTCAAGGTGATAGTGTGCTAATGTAAAAATATTGGATTATTAATGACTCGAGTTCTATTTTTCCGATCGACAAAATTCCAATTGAATTCTTAATATCACAGCAAGTCCAGTTTGCACCCGATCCCGTTGAGATGTCATGGTGATCGCGTGCTAATTTAAAAACATTGGATTATTAATGACTCGAGTTCTATTTATCCGATCTACAAAATTATAATTAAAATCTTAATATACCGGCAAGTTGCGTTTGTATATAAATTTAATTGAGCACAATCCGAATATTAATTTGTACGCTTTAATTATTTTTTACTTTTTTTAATTTAACTAACTTTTCGAGTTTAGTGCTGATAATATTATACATTTTCCAGAACATCGATCTATCTAAAAGCTCTAACCTACAATAAAAACTGAAATATTGAGATGTCAAAGTGAGCAAGATTGCATCTGAAAGCAGATGTCGCCCCCAATAGCACATTGTCGAGAATTTGCATAGTTATTATTTGTAATACCAGATATCGCATTATTTTGAAGAAAAGGCTTTGATATGAAGTTTCAAACTAACCGTCGAATTGGACAGTCTAAAACAAGCAGTGAAGGGAATAACAAGTGTGCCGGAGAAAAAGTAATTTAACGCGAAAAATCAAACTAAAAATTATTAAGGTAAGCTTACACGAAAACGACTTTCCGAGTTTAGTGCTGATTTTATTACACATTTTGCAAAATATCGATCTATCTACACGCTCTAATTGTACAATTGTTAAACAACAAATATTTTACACAGAATGATATTTATCGTGGGGTCTTTGGAAAGACGGAAATAAACAGCATATAATTTTCAGTTCTAACATGAATGAGCTCTTACTACATAAGCTTTTACTATGTTTCCTTACAGAAATGCGGCGTCTATTTGATTTGTTTTCAATCTGCTTCAATTAAAAATTTCACTCCGTCATAGGACGGGAAACATTCCATATATGTTATTACTTATTTAAAGCTTAAAAGCAACCGTCCTAGGACGGGCTATATGTTAGTGTATATACACTATATTGACAGAAGTCACCGGGAACCCCTTCAAAAGCTAATGAACGGACCCGCTGCGTTCTTAAGATGCGCGGTACAGCTGCATACGGTAAAAAATGACCGCGATCATATCGCACTGTGAGGTTGAGTAAAAATGTCGCGGCAGGAGAGAACTGACTTTGAGAAAGGAAAGATTGTTGGGTGTTCTCTTAGTGGGTTGTCCATAAAAGGAACCGAGAGGCGTTTAAACATATCCATGTCAACTGTTTTGGAAGTACTGAATAAATGGAAGACACATGGCGTGCCTGAAGCAGCAAAATGTACCGGTAGACTAAAGAAAATCAGTGATATCGTCGAAGCCTAAGGAGAGTCATTACAACTAATCGACGGAGTACTGCAATCTACAGGTGAGTAAAAATGCTAGAGCATCGGTATGTACACGTACCATTCGCAGAGAACTTCATTCCATGGGTTACCGTGGTCGTGCGGCTGCTCATAGGCCTTTCATCTCCACTTGGAATACTACTCGTCGTTTAGCATGGTGTAAAAAATATTTATCGTGGACCGTAGATCAATGGAAACGGGTCCTATAGACTGATGAATCCAGATACACGATCCATCAGTCTGATGGCCGTGTGTGGGTATGGCGGCAGCCGGGGAAATGTCATTTAAAACAGAAAACAGTGCACTGTTCCTACGGTCAAGTTTGGAGCTGGCAGTGTACCTGTGTGTGGGCGTTTTTCATTGGTTATCGTGGAAAAACCTGTTAACCAGCGCGTCTACCTCGATATTCTGGACAATTATGCCCTACCAACTCTGTGGCAATACTGTGGAATCGAGCCTTGTTGGTACCAGCACGATAATGCACCGATCCATAAAGCAAAGACTGTTACGGCGTGGTTTGACGATAATTCCCTATCGTGTGTGGACTGGCCAGCACAGAGCCCTTATGTTAATCCCACAGAGCACCTATGCGATGAATTAGAGCGCCGCGTAAGAAGTTTGGAGCCAAGGCCTACTACTAAGCAACAGTTAGCGGCAGCATTATGTACTGAATGGAAGCGCATACCTATCTCTGTGGTTCAAAACCATGTCGAATGCATTAAGGCCAAAGGTGGACCGACACCATACTAATGTATGTCAATAAATGCTATATTGTGTAAGGCCAAAGGTGGACCGACACCATACTAATGTGTGTCAATAAATGCTTTGTCAATATAGTGTATAAACGCCTACTATAACTATAAAAACTGGCTTTCGTTTTCAGCTGTTGCTTGACCGTGCAATCAGTGACGAACGACTGACTCCTTAGCTTGGCAACATGAAATTCAGCTGTGCTTGGTAACAATTCAGATGTGCTTGGTAACAATTCAGATGTGCTTGGCTCTATGACAATCGCCGACGTGAGAAATGGATTTTCCGTGAATTTACACTTATTAGCATGTATTTTGTAAAAAAATGCACGTGCTTATGGTATCACTTTGTTCGTCTGTTAACAACATATTTCTGCAACTATATCAGTCAGATTTGAAAAATTCCTTTTACGTTGGGAAACCCAAAATATAAGAACAATGATCCTTGCTTTCAGGTTTTCTTCCCGATGCACAACTTCACTGCTAGAGGGCGTAAATGCAGATGCTACCGAATTCAAAATACATTTTATTCCATAGCATTACTTCTAAACATCCGACGGCAAAATTTATGTCTCCCTTTCGATTCCATTTACAACAAAGACTATTTTGGGTACAGTTTCTTTTTCAAGTAGTACACCGTTTTTTCCGCTAGGAGGCATAAAGGTAAATTGCAATTTTGCCGATATCTCTGTTTCTAAACGATTAATCTGAAAAATTCATTTTACAGCGAATAGAGCTCCTTATGGGAAATGCTCTGCATGTTATTTCTAATTTTTGGTAAAACATGGATTTGCCACTAGGGGACGTAAGAGCATGTTTGTGTTTCTGATGTATTTGGAGCAATATCTGCGCTCTTGATACTCGATTGAAAAAATTCTTTCGTGGTCTGATACCGCTGACTACGAAAAAACTTTCCAAAATATCTTTTGCTTAAAATGATGCATAGTTTTTTCGCCAGGGGCATAGCAATATATCATGTTTTTCAATATCTCTGCTTCTAACAGTTCGATTTGAAAATCTTATTCTTTTTCCAGAGCGTTTCTGGTACGAAATGTATTGCATATAATTTCAAAACTTTCTGGACGTACAAGTTTGCTTCTATAGGTCATTTTTTTTTTTGATTGGAGGTTTAACGACCACCGTGAGCAACTCAATGGGCTATAAGCAGTCTCCCGTCCCTAATTTAGGGTCACTGGTTCCAGGGAAGGGAGAGAGCCAGTGCCGTAAGACAAACCCAACATCCGTGCCTCACCGGGATTCCAACCCGGACCCCTTACGGACGAATGATCAGAGGCCATCGCTTAGACCACTGCGCCACCGGGGCGGCTTTCTAGAGGTCATAAGTTCTCGTTTGTGTTTACAGCATTTTTACAACAATATATGAGCTTCTAAAAATCTGAACAAATTCTTCTTCAGTCTATGACAAATATTTGTGGGCATTTCCTTTCCGATATAATGCTAAATTTTCGCGATAGGGGGCGCAAATGTTTAACATGTATTTATCGCACCAGAGTTGTAAACAGGTCAGAAATTTTGGACCCGGACCCGACCCGGATCTACAACTGACCCGGACACTGGGCAGATCTGCTTTGAACTACACTCATTGTCATAAAAATCCCAGCACCAAGAAGGAGGCGTTGGATTGAAATGAAAATTTAGTAGTGAGATGGTACATAGCAAGGGCAGAAGTGATTACAATATCTCAGCAGTAGGACGATTTCCGGTCAGCGTTAGTACCGCGTCGGACCGCTTCGTGCTCTTTTACATGCGGTGATACGGTCCGGCATGGAGTCAGAGAGACGCCGCATGTTATCTTGCGACAGATTGGCCCACACTTCTTGCAACTGACGCTCTAAATCACGAACACTGGGACATGGAGAAAGCTGGCGTCCCATCTGGTCCCACTCGTGCTCAATGGGAAAGAGATTAGGCGATCTGGAAGGCCACGAAAGCATCGAAGCATGACGTAGACAGTCCTATGAAACCCGAGCCGTGTGTGGACGGGCGTTATCTTGTTGGAAAATGATTCCGGGTAGAACCCGCCAGGAAAGGCAGCGCATGGGGTCGCAGGAACTCCTGTACGAAGCGCTGGGCTGTCAACGTCCCTCAAATCACTGCGAGGGAAGTCTGGCTGTCAAAAGCGATGGCTTCCCAGACCATCACGCCTGCAGTTTGGGACGTGTGCCGCTGTACAGTGAGGTTCCGATTGTAGCGCTCACCTGCGGTCCTCCACACTCTGACACCGTGGTCGTCCGTTCCCATACAGGAGCGGGATTCGTCTCTAAACACTATACGTCGCCAGTTCATAACATTCCACGTTGCTCACTACTGAAACCATTGCAATTGACGCCGACGATGGGTCAGGCGTTAATAGCAGAAAACGTAAGGGCTGACGTGAGTGCAAATTCGCCTCTGCCAGGCGTCTGGAAATGGTTCTGGCGGGCACAGGAGTCCCTTGTAGAGCCGTCACATGCCTCTGGATATTGGACAATGACGTCGTTGCATCTGTGCGTGCCGCTCTTACGATCCCGCGGTCCTCTGTATTGGCGGTGTGTCTGGGTCGTCCATAGCCAGTCCGCCGTGACCGGGTGCCTTCACATGTCCATTACTCCCTACACGATCGTACCGCACGGTCCGATCGGCCCAAATGGCGGCCGATTCAGCGCGTCGGCCTCCCTGCCTCTCACATCTCTACAATACGGCCTCGTTCAAATTCCGTCTGTTGCCCGTACGCACATCTACGGCGGCTCCACGGCATGTTTATCGCTTAGGGTTCTCACCTGTCTCTTACCGTGCGCTTCGGCACGCATGTGGAGTCCCCTGCGCAGCGCCTTATAAGCCCCAAGAATTGCTATTGCGACGCCGGTTTTAGACGCGTGGGCACGCGGAATTGCACGAAACTTCAATCATTTGCATGTCAGCCCTCCCCGTAGCTTTTCGCCGAGTTTTACGTTATTCCCACGGGTTTTTCTTGGTGCGCGGATTTTAATGACAATGAGGGCATAACGTACATACAAGACTGTTCCATAAAAACTGAGAGTATTTTTAGCACATCTTTTGTAAAAGAAGATGGTGCTTATGTTACCGGTTTGTCCGTCCGTCCGCCTGTATTCACGATATCTCTGCAACTACTAGTCCGATTTGAAAAATTCGTTTTGCATTGGGAAGCTTGAAAAATGCGAATGATGATCCTTTATTTCGTTTTTTTTTTTTTTTTTACAATGTACAATTTCGCCGCTAGGGAGCGTAAATGCAGATGATGTCGAATTCAAAAATACGTTTTATTCCACATATTAGCTTCTAAACATCCGATTGAAAAAATTGTTCTACCTTTCGATTCCATTTATATCGAGAAGTATTTTAGATATAGTTACTTTTTCAAATTACGCGTAGATTTTCCGCTAGGGGGCGTAAAAGTAAATTACATTTTTCGCGATAATTCTTCTTCTAAAACTTCGATTTGAAAATTATTTTCTTCAGTGTATACATCTCCTGATGGAAAATCTTTTGCATATAATTTCAAAATTTTGGTAAACAATACTTTAGCCACCAGGGGGCGGAAGTGTTAATTTTTGCTTCTGATGTATTTGCCATAAAATCTGAGCTTCTAAAATATCGATTGAAAAAATTCTTTCGTGGACTGATGCCACTCACATCGATTAACATTTTCGGAATATTTTCTTCTTAAAATATTCCACAGTTTCTCCGCCAGGGGGCGTAGATGTATATCCTATTTTTATCAATATCTCTACTTCTAGGAGTCGGATTTGAAAAATTCCTTCTTTGTTGGATAGTGTTTCCAGTGTGACATGTTTTTCATATACACAGTGCGTCAAAGAATTTTTAAGACTGGCGCTAGAATTCAGCCTACGGTGGCGCCACCAGTGTAACCGCGAATGCGTTATAAACCATGACCATCTGCTTGCTTTCTGTCAAAAGTGCTGCGCAGTTGTTAAAATAACTCAAACGAAACGGCCGTTCATTAGAAAAGTAACATTTTTTTCATGTTGAATTATTAAGGTGGAACAAAGGGCTGTTATTAAATTTAACGCAAAACTTGGTAAAAGTGCCTCGGAAACGTACCAAATGATAAAACAAGTTTGCGGTGAGTTTTGTTTAAGTAGATCAAATGTTTTCCTGTGGCACAAACGTTTTTTGGACAGAAGAGATACGCTAGAAGATGATAAGCATACCGGAAGACCAAGTTCATCTAGGACACCTGAGATTATTGAAAAAGTGCGTGATTTCGTGGCAAACAATCGATGTGCGTCTCTAAGAATGATGTAAGAGTCTTTAAACATCAACAAAGAAACGATTCGAACCATCCTGCATGAAGATTTGGGCAAAACAAAAGTCTGTGCTAAATTTGTTCCACACACGTTAACCAACGAACAAAAATCAAGGAGAAGTGCACATTGCAGAGACATCATTTCAGCCGCTGAAAATGATCCAAACTTCTCAAAATCGATTGCTACAGGTGATGAAACATGGTGTTTTCAATATGAACCTAAAACAAAGCAACAAAGTGCGGAATGGAAGTCAAAGAACTCACCACAAGCCAAAAAAACAAGAAAAGTTCCATCGAAAATCAAAACAATGCTCATTACATTCTTCGATAGTAAGGGTATTATCCACAAAGAATTTGTTCCAAGTGGACAAACAATTACTGGTGAGTTTTATTTAAATGTTTTGAGGCGTTTGATGGGCAGAATTCGTCGCATTCGTCCAGAATATCGGGATGAAAACAGTTGGTGTTTGTTGCACGATAATGCACCCAGTCACACCTCACTTGTTGTTCGTAGATTTTTGGCGAAAAATAACGTCTGTGTGTTGAATCATCCACCGTATTCGTCTGATTTAGCACCCTGCGACTTTTCTTTATTCCCAAAACTTAAAATGACGTTAAAAGGGTATTATTTTGATGAACTTTCGACCATACAAACAGCTTCGACGCGTGCTTTGGGGGCAATTCTGCAAAGTGAACTGGAACAGGCATTCGAATCATTATTAAATCGCTGTAACAAGTGTATTGAAGCCGGAGGGACTTATGTTGAATAACAAACCAAAACAAATTATAATTTCTTGTTTCTATTTCATTTTACAGACCCAGTCTTAAAAATTCTTTGCCACACTGTGTAAATTCAAAAATTTCAAGTAATTCATAGACTTTTCGCGAAGGGGCGTAGAGGTAAATTGTGTTTCCCCCTTTATGGTAAATAGCTCGCCCGCCTGCCGCCATACCCACACATGGTCATCAGACTGACGGACGGATCGTGTATCTGGATTCATCAGTCCATAGGACCCGTTTCCATTGATCTACGGTCCACGATAAATGTTCTTTACACCATGCTAAACGACGAGTAGCATCCCGAGTGTAGATGAAAGGCTGATGAGCAGCCGCACGACCATGGTAACCCATCGAATGAAGTTCCCTGCGAATGGTACGTGTACATACCGAGGTTCCAGCATTTCCACTCACCTGTACAGTGAGGTCTTGTGAAGTACTCTGTCGATTAGCTTTAACTACTCTCCTGAGGCTTCGACGTCCTCTATCACTGACTTTCTTTCGTCTGCCGGTACGTTTTGCTGCTTCAGGCACGCTATGTGTTTTCCACTTATTCAGTACATCCAAAACAGTTGACTTGGGTATGTTTAAACACCTCGCGGTTTCTCTTATGGACAACCCAGTAAGGTAATATCCAACAATCTTTCCTTTCTCAAAGTCATTTCTCTCCCACCGCGACATTTTCACTCAAGCTCACAATGCGATATGATCGCAGTCAGCTGCAAGCTTGTTTTTATACCGTTTGCAGCTGTACTGCGCATCTTAACAACGCAGCGGATCCGTTCATTTGCTGTTGAAGGGGGTTCCCGGTGACTTTTGCCAACAAAGTGTGTATATAGTCAAAAAGTCCTTCCGCAGAAGTTTTTTACTTTCGGCTGTTCTGCCTAATTTTGATGGCGCTACAGTAAAAAATTTTGAATTAAATAACTTGTTGTGTGTTTAATTTCAGATTTGGCTGTTTTCTTCATAAGATATCAAGCTTCCAAATATATTTCACAGCAACACTAGTTTTCACAAACTTATGATGAGGTGAATGTTTCCAAAATGAGGATGTTATTTTCATCACTGGCCCCTTAGAAGAAAGGGGCACTCTTCCTCCTGGGAAAACTCTTTCTTCGTATTGCATGACAAATATTTTTTAGTCCGCTGGCAGCAGTTTCGAGCAGAAAAGTCCACAGTGCGCATTTTTCTTTGAATTTTTTTTTTTTTTTTTTTTTGCTTTTCAAAAATAAGACGAAAATAACACGCGGGCGAAATCGCGTCAGGAACACCTCGAACCGACCCGTTTGACCCGCAAGAAATTGTCGATGTTACCGTTTATCGTGACACGTGACCCGTTTCCATCTACGGATTGCACAAGGTAAGAGACGAGCGTGTAATCGCGCAGTAGAATATGTGACGTACCTACCTCAGGGGTGAAGCACGTGCCAAGACGGCAAAGTTAGAGCAGCAAGCGCGGTCGGTGTAACTTAATTGGAGAAGGTTTCGGCTCAAGGGTAGAAGAATGAGGGTCCTAGTCTCTCCACCGGAAATTTTCCGTTTCGCTATATTGGTCCTCGAACGTAAAATGAATATCCTGGCCGTTGGGTTCTTCAAAAAATGTGTGATATTCGTTCCACACATCGTCTGGATTTTGTCCTTTTTCTACAGTGAGCTGATTTTCAAGCGTAGTTTGCCAGCTGACCCGGAAGCTTACGATTCAGTCCCAGCCCTTTCTCAAAGGGTGTTGAATATATGTGACGTACCTACCTCAGAGGTGTGGTGCACATGTGAAGACGGTAAAGTTGCAGCGACGAACTTCGTCGGTGTAGTTTAATTGGGAAAGTATTCGGCTCCTCGGAGCAGAAGGATGCGAGTTCGCCACTGGCAAATTGGATGTTTCTCTATAAACAGCGTTATCGAGAGGAACATTTCAGTAAACACAGCCCGCCGCAGATTAGTGCGAATGCGTTATAAAAGTAGACGTCTCATCAGCGTATCTCCCCACTGCTGAGATCGACAAATTCGTCTGCAATGGGAGCGAGAGCACCAAGCATTAGAGGCCTGCACGCGCCTAATTTGGTGAGCCCGGCCCGTGATGTGCCATTTGGTATTATTATTTTGTCTTTGTATTTTATTAAAATGTGAAAATTAAATAATGAAATGAGATATTATTGAAAATATTTAGTTGAATGTAAGCCTAAAAATATTAACTAAACTTTGAAAATTATCGCAAAAACACAACCTCCAAAAACAGAGGAAGGGGAAGACTAAGCGCATTCAGAATCTCCCTTTCTCTGAACTAGTAAGAGATAACACTACAAAAGTCAATTCCTATACAGATTAGCGATAGAAGAAAAAATCCATGTCGTCCCACTTTCTCATACAAACACACACGCACACCCTTACTCCACTGCAGACATCCTCCGTCCCCCACTCTACACAACACACACACTCGTTCGGGGTCGAATCTTTTTTGTTGTCATCAAGCCCCGAAATTGTTTTACCATCTTAATACTTACAGAATGGTAAAAACACTGTGAGTGCCTCTAGGAACAGTTAGATAAACAGTTAATAGGAATTGTTAATCAAACCAGGAAATCGGGGAACACGACTTTATTCTTTCTTTACCATTGCAATAAAAAAACTGGGTCGACTTGGCCCGGCCCGGTCGAAAGTGTCTGGGAAAAAGCCCAGCCCGTTGCTCTGTTCTCTGAACTAAAAAATGACCGACCCGGCCCGTGCAGACCTCTACGAAAAATAGACCCTCGAGGGAAAAGGTCTCCTGGTCCGATAAATGACGTTTCCAGTCAATACACATGGATTGACGGGCTAGCATATGGAGTCAACAGCAAGAATCGATAGATCTTAGCTGCATATTGTTAACTGTGTAAACTAGTTGAGGCGGTGTAATGGTCTGGGGTGTGTTCTATTATACCACAGACCGGTGTAATGGTCTATGGTATAATAGAACACGAGAAAAAACCATGTTCTGTCGTACATGGATTACTTATCAGCTCTGGAACAGAATGTTGATGCCACTAGGTATCTTTACATTACTGAGGACCAGGCATGGCGTTTTATAATGGAGAGGGATACTTCCAGCAGACAATGCGCCGTGCCACAAGAAATCGTCACATAGTTGTTCCAATAGCACGATAATGACTTCAAAGTGCTAAAATGGTTCCTACAGTCCGTAGAATTTAACCCAACGAAACACCTGTGGGATGAGATTGAGGGAGCCATTTGTAACAGAGATCCTCCTCGAACGGATTTTTGGTAATTGATAGATGTCATCACATCTACTTGGCTGAATTTTCCCACTGAAAGATATCAGCACATCGATGAATTCATATAACATCGAATCCATGTTGTTTTGAAGGTTCAGGATGGCCTATTACGTTATCAGGTATGTATTCTTAATAACTTGCTACTGCATACTAGAGATGGGTCATAAATCACGTCAATGGTACTTTGTCACAGTTACTGAAAAATCACTGCCACCGTTATGACTAAGCACAAAAAGTAACAGTTCGAAATTCACTGATAAGAAAATCGCCATTAGCCGTGTCCGAACATTGCATGGGATCCAAAATCATTTCCACTGTGCCACAGTTTTGGTCACCATGTCTGAGTAATTTCTTTCCATTTCTGTTGAAACATCATAGAGGTCGCTAGTGGTATGAGCTTTCCTTCCGACTCCCCTTTTTCCCATGCTTAAGATAGTTTTTGTTTTGGCTTTGTCTGTGCGTTCGCTCGTGAACAATGAATTCAAAGCGAGCCGAAAATGTAAGAGTGATTTTGTTATTGTTACATGTCAGACGGTGAATTGTCCTCCCGTTACTGCTCAGTCACCCCTGTCTTAAAAGTAAGACGGTGACTCGCAGTTCCGGCACCTTTACAGCTGTCACCGCTAACGTAAACGGTGGTAACCGTTTAAAGTCACCGTTACTTCCGTTCAACTGTCACCGTTGTCACTGTGACAGAAAAGTCGCTGTTAAACCAACCACTAGTATATATGCAACAGTGGTAATTGTGAATAACCTTTAATAATTATAATAGAACAGGCTAATGGAGAATAATGTGGATTTCATGAATTTTAATGTCGTATAAATACTTAGAAACTTTTATTGGTTAATGCTTAATGTTTATACATAAATAATTAAGAACCTTGCATTTTAAAAAGTTCAAAACTTGTTCAAGCATTTAAAAAGCATAAATGCTTCAACAAAACTTTACTTTTAATTGCTTGAACAAGCATTTTAAAAGTTCAAATCCTGGGAAAATTTTCGAAGAAAAGGTATTTTGGTTTTATTGGCGGAGCCAGCAAATCTCCAAAAATAATTAGTATGTCAACTAACTTCCTGAGATGGATAACGCACCGGACGTAGTCATGCTCCGGTATCTACAGCACAAGATTTCTTTTAGGGCCATTCATTAGTATTTCAGTGTTCTTTGGGCTAGACATTGGACATTTTTAAACGCTGGTAAAAGAGCTGTTCGTCGTGCGATCGGACATGCGGTTAGCGATGTAGGCAAGAGTTTAGAAGTTAGTCGTTTAAGACAATAAGAGAGGGGTTTTTGAAGAAGCAAGAAGCTGATGTGTTTGCCGGGAAATATCTGACGGGGAGAACGAGAAAGAGGTGGAGAGGAATTTTGAAGAAGGATTTTTGGAGAGAAGGTCAGCGGGACTTCGAAGGGGTGCGTTGTCTCTATGAACTAGCAGTAAAGAACGAAGGAGCGTTTGAGACAACAAGAGAGAGATTTTTGAAGAAGGAAGAAGCTGCCGTGTTTGCCGGGCAGTATCTGACAGAGAGAGCGAGAGAGAGAGATGGAGAGGATTTTTGGAGAGAAGGTCAGCTGGACTTCGACGGGGGGGGGGGGGGGGCGTTGTCTCTATACGAACTAGCGGGAAAGAACGAAGTTAGTTGTTTAAGACAATAAGAGAGGGATTTTTGAAGAAGCAAGAAACTGACGTGTTTGGCGGGCGGTATCTGACGGAGAGAGCGAGAGAAAGGTGGAGGGGATTTTTGAGAAAGAATTTTTGGAGGGAATGTCAGCGGGGCTTCAAAGGGGTTGTTGTCTCTATACGAACTAGCGGGAAAGAACGAAGGTAGCGTTTGAGACAATAAGAGAGGGGGTTTTGAAGAAGGAAGAAGCTGACGTGTTTGGCGGGCAGTATCTGACGGAGAGAGCGAGAGAGAGGTGGAGAGGATTTTTGAAGAAGGATTTTTGGAGAGAAGGTCAGCGGGACTTCGAAGGGGTGCATTGTCTCTACGAACTAGCGGGAAAGAACGAAGGTAGCGTTTGAGATCATAAGACAGAGGGTTTTGAAGAAGGAAGAAGCTGACATGTTTACCGGGTAGTATCTGACGGAGAGAGCGAGAGAGAGGTGAATAGGATTTTTGAGGAAGGATTTTTGGAGGAAGGTCAGCGGGACTTCGAAAGGGGGCGTTGTCTCTACTCACTAGAGGGAAAGAACGAAGGTAGTGGGCAATTAATGTACATCTGGGCTCGAGGCTAGCCAAAAACGGACATCGATAACCGACGGTGACCCGCGATGAATTTAAATAGAGAGACTCAATAAAGAATTTTATGTCAGCCAAAAAAAATCACTGTTATCCAATTAGTGTTTATTCATGATGTCTGCGATGCTTCTCAAACCCTGCATCCTCTGATTTTATCGAATAACGACACACAAAATAAAGAGACAAAACAGCACTGTGACATACACTATATTGACAAAAGTCCCCCGACACTCCTTCATAAGCAAATGAACGGATCTGCTGCGTTGTTAAGATGCGCGGTATAGCTACAAACGGTATAAAAACAAGCCTAGAGCTGACCGCGATCATATCGCACTGTAAGGTTGAGTGAAAATGTTGCGGCGGGAGAGAACTGACTTTGAAAAAGGAAAGATTCTGGGTGTTATATCAGTAGGTTGTCCAAAAGAAAACCCGACAGGTTTTTAAATATACCCAAGTCAACTGCTTTGGTTGTACTGAATAAGTGGAAGCTTCATGACGTGCATGAAGCAGCAAAACGTACCGGCAGATTAAATAAAATCAGTGATAGAGGACGTCGAAGCCTCAGGACAGTCGTTACAGCTAATCGACGGAGTACTGCACAAGACCTCAGTGTACAGGTGAGTAAAAATGCTGTAACCTCGGTGTGTAAACATACCATGCGCAGATAACTTCATTCGATTGGTTACCGTGGTCGTGCGGCTGCTCATAAGTCTTTCATCTCCACTCGGAATGCTATTCGCCGTTTAACATAGCGTGAAGAACATTTATCGTGGAGCGCAGATCAATGGAAACGGGCCCTATGGACTGATGAATCCCGATCCATCAGTCTGATGGCCGTGTGTGGGAACGGCAGCAACCGGGGGAATGCTATTTACCACACTGTACTGTTCCTACTGTAGAGTTTGGAGCTGGCAGTGTTCTCGTGTGGGGGTGTTTTTCGTGGTATGGTCTGGGCCCATTAGTTATCGTGGGAAAACCTGTTAACCAGCACGTCTACCTCGATATTCTGGACTATTATGCTCTACCAACTCTGTGGCAATACTATGGAACCGAGCCTTGTTGGTAATAGCAGGATAATGCACCGAGCCATGAACAAGGACGGTTACGGCGTGGTTTGACAATAATTCCCTACTGTGTGTGGGCTGGCCAGCACAGAACCCTGATCTTGATCCCATAGAGCACCTTTGGGATGAATTAGAGCACCGCATAAGAAGTTTGGATCCAAGGCCTACTACTAAGCAACAGTTAGCGGCAGCATTTTGTACTGAATGGAAGCGCATAAATATCGCTGTGTTCCAAAACCTTGTGGAAAGCATGTCTCGAAGGATCAGTGCAGACATTAAGGCCAAAGATGGGCCAACACCGTACTGATGTATGTCACTAAATGCTATGTTGTGTTTCTCTTCTAGGTGTCCGGTGACTTTTGTCAATATAGTATATACGTCAGTAGAAAATTTTGCATCATTTGAGAAAGAAATTCCACACACAAAATGGTATTGATGGTAAAATGTATTAATGGAAAAAAAAATCAGTCGCAGTTTTAGAAGTAATGATACGAAATAAAATATTTTTTTGAATTTAGGAGCATCTGCATTTATGCGATGGCGGCCAAGTGATGCTTCAGAACTGACAAAAAAGCAAGAAGCATCGTTCCCTAAGTACATATTCTTTAGTTCAAAAATAATTTTTGAAATTGCATGGATAGATGCAGATATATGGTGTAGTGATTATATAAACACGTACATTTTTTCAAAGGGTACATTTTTTTTTCTAAGTGTCTTACAAGGCACTTTTAAAACTTAATCTTTCATTTGCATACTGCCGAGAGTTTGTAACAATCCCATGTTAAACAAAATACATATCACAAACACTGTCTAATTTACTCAAGTACCACTTTCTGTTTTCTTTTTGCTATTAGGGATATTCAAAAAAGCCTTGTTATCTGTGTTACGTATCATTTGCCGGAAGCAAAAATTAATTTCCTCACCAACTAGTCACTGCAATAAATGGTGTTATTTTGTAATTTGTGAACCCGTAAGTTCGCATGCAAAGGTAGAACGTTCGGAATGAGCCAATAACAAATGGTATTGAAGGAAATGATTAAAAAAAAAAACAACCCTAGCGTGATAAGGAGTAATATTTGTTGATATCGCCGTGAAGTCACGAGATACTATCACGCCGTCCTTGCCACTGAGCTATAAGAAGCCTTTGTTTGAGAAAGTTTTTTTCACCCCCTCCCCATCCGACAACATCTTGCCGATCAGGTACAGTTTTATTGAATCGCGGACCCCACAGCTGCAATTCTTAGTAAACCGGCTGTTTAGCCAGTTACTCCGAAATATTCCCGACAGAAGAAGACGCAGTAAACACGTATAGATTTGTCATTGCAGTTGTCTACGAGAAAAAGAAATCCCAGCTACCCCCAAAAAAATCAATCCCCAGAGCTCGAGTTCATCATAGACCGAAATGACAAAAATAAGAGCTATACTTTGAGTAACTACACATAATTAAATATCATACCTTTCAGAATAACCCAAAGACTAGCTGTGTGCACCTGACGACTAGCTGTGCATAAACAAAGACATCGCTCTTTCTACGTTTTATCAACACATAGCAACCGAAAAAGTGTTATCCGGTCACCGTTGGGCATCCCAATCCTAGATTTCTCGATATCTAGCCGAGCGCGTTAGCCTTACACTACGGTGGTCAACAATCAACGGCGCTATGCGTGTTATTCTGTCAGCATCTGACATCATAAATTCGTAAGATGGGCTCAACTACTGAGACGTCTCCATTTTGTGGGCATTAACGGCACTGGCTATATATTAATCATAGCAGTTAAATCCAGAGGGCGAGATCCAAAGTGAAAATCCTCCAAATACGTGGCGTCAGTGAATAAACAAAGGCGTCGCTCTTTCCCCGTTTTATCAACACATAGCAACCGAAAAATTGTTATCCGGTCACCGCTGGGGATCCGAATCACAGATCTCTCGATACCACCGTAGCGTAAGGCTAACGCGCTCGGCTAGATATCGAGAGATCTATAGGGTTTGGAGCCCCAGCGGTGATCTGATAACAATTTTTCTGTTGCTGTGTGTTGATAAAACGTGGGAAGAGCGATGTCTTAGCGAATCTTGCGATGGTTATATTCAAATTAATCGGAAACTTGAGACTTGGTCGTTCTGGGTGGTGTAGTGATTAGCGTACTCGGGCGCTATCTGGGAGACGCGGGTTCGATTTCCGCTCCAGGACGACGAAATGTTCAAGTTTTCCGGATATTATCTGACTTACCATCCTTGCCATATTTACACCAAAAAACGGATTGTCATCTTCAAAATTTGTGCTGTGTATTATAAGCATAGTAATCCCGTATTCCATTCATGATTTATCTGCTCCTCTGGGTAACGACGGGATAGAATTCTTAACCTCCAGATTCGCTAAACATCAATGCCGGTTGCCTCGACTAGCGAATCCTGTGATGGTTATATTCAAATTAATCGGAAACTTGAGACTTGGTCGTTCCGGGTGGTGTAATGGTTAGCATACCCGGGCACTATCTGGGAGATGCGGGTTCGATTCCTGCTCCAGGGCGACGAAATATTCAAGTTTTCGTATTTTCAAGCATGAACGGTCCCCGTGGGATCCGTTCGTGCCTGGTGCACGATCCGTCGATCCTCTCAACCGGTGGTCCTCCTGGTCCGTCCGGAGCCTCTCCGCCGTGTGGTAATGCCGTCACGTGTCCACTGCTCCCAACACAGTCGGACGGTATGGTCGGACGGTATGGTCAGACCGATGATCAGGCATTTCTCAAAATCAGTATAAGTGGCGTACATCGACGTCTCTGGCGTCTACCCAGCATTCTTGTCACTCTGTACTCTTGCTTGCGTCAGTCAGTGCTTTTCGCTTTCATGGGGCATCGACAACACGCAGGAATGACCAAACGTTCGTTTGGAATTAGGATCCGCGAGCATAAAAGGAATACAAAAGACGGAAAAATAACAACTGCTCTATCAAGAGAAGTCAAATTGAAGTTCGCCGATCCTATATGTAGTGATGTAAAGAAATTAGTTTCATACTCCATACCCAAATCTACTGCCATTCGCGATGGAAATCTTGACCAACGCCAGGCGGACATTCTGCCCTGATGATTACCAGATGGTGTCTCTCTGGAGTAGCCACGTATTTGGAATCAATTCTTCAAATAATGCTGCGTTTTCTACCATGGCACTGCGTGCCCAACCAACGTGACCTTGTTTTTTCGAATTATCACGCTTGCGCCTATTCATTTATTGTCTAGTCAAGTCACCGGGTTAAAATTGTTGAAACGTTCTATTATCTAGTTCGCAGTTAGCCGTCTACCATCCATGAAAAAGCCATCAGATTGATGTGCGAAAGCTTAAAAAGTTTTATTTCTATTCTACGCCAAGAAATTTTGGATTATTAATATATACTGCTGGCCACGCAAAATGCAACACCGAGAAGGACACGAGATAGCAAAGCCATATTTACTGGACACATAACAACAGTTACAAAGATGAAACGATTGAGCTTAAAGGCCCGTGCGACTTGCGGAACACGCAGACATCAATAGTTCGTGTGGCCCCCATGGCATGGAAATAACGGCTGCTACACGCCGCGGCACCGAACGAAAGAGGCTTTGGATGTGGGCTTGGGGTATGTCGGTCCAGGCTGCTTCCATACATTGTCACAGTTCATCAGGCGTAGCCGCGGGTGGTGCTTGCCGGGCCACTCGGTTGCCGATCAGCGACCAGACGTGTTCGATGGGCGACATATCGGGAGAACAGGCCGGCCACGGCAGCAGTGACTCCTGGTGGGCCGTGAAGAATTGTTGCACGATGCGTGCCACTTGCGGGCGCGCATTGTCCTGTTGAAACGTGGCCGCTGGCAGATCCTGCAGGTAAGGGAGGACTATAGGTTCCAAAACGTCGGAGATGGTGCGGTGGCTGTTGAGTGTACCGGCGATGCATACCAGAGGGGTGCGGGTGTCATATCCAATTGCGCCCCAAACCATAACGCCAGGCGACAGACCGGTATGGCGATGCATAATGCAGGCGGCATACAGTCTCTCGCCGCGGTGCCGCCCCACGTGGATCCGACCATCGTGGTTTTGCAGGCAGAAGCGGAATTCGTTGGAGAAGACAATGTCGTGCCATTCCGTAGTCCAGGTGCGGCGTTCAAAGGCCCACTGCCGCCGCACTCGCCGGTGGTGTAACGTCAATGGTAATCGGAACAATGGATGCCGTGCGACAAGTCCCCGCTCCTGCAGACGACGTCGAACGATACGTGCTCACACAGGTTGTTGCGCAACGCACTCTAATTCCTGCGGTAACGTTCGTGATGTGGAGGTGCAAGCCGTGAATGCCCGCCGCACAACATGCCGGTTCTCTCGGTCGGTGGTGTGCCGCGGCTGCGACAATCGCTCACGTCGGTCCCTTCTGCACCCACCGAATCCATACTCGCCTCACTGTGGCTGGATGTCGTCCCACACGGGCGCCTATGTCTCGGAACGATAAACCGCTGTCGCGATAAGCCACTATTCGTCCTCTGTCGAACTCCAAAACGTGCTGGAATGACTGCCGTATTCTGCGACGAGGCATCAGGAAGCTTCCACGTACAGGTCCGGCATCACAACACACTTCCACTACTTACACCCCACCTTCTGTGCACCCTTCTTATAGTGCTTCTCGGTGGCGTGCCGGGCGCACATGATTTGCAAATGCCCTGCAATGCTAATCGTTTGCATGTCCTCTCGCAGGGCGACGCATGCTACGAATTTCAGGCCAGTCGGATGTTTTCTTCTTGGTGTTGCATTTTGTGTGGCCAGCGGTGTAGTTATATTATTTTGAGAAAAGTTTTCAATGCATGCGTTAACCCCGTATTTACTTATGGAAGTGAAACGAGGAGTATCACAGAACGACAGCGTGAAAAAATAAGAGTATCGGTAAGAAAGTAAGAGAGAGGAATGTTGGGAATAACAAGAAGAGACAGAGTTGGGAATGAACTTATAAGAGGAAGAACAGGAATAATAGATATTATAAAAATAATAAAAGATTCAAAGTGCAGATGGGCCGAACATGTTGGAAGACTGAAAGATGAACACGATTAATAGCAGAATGGCAACCGAGAGATGGAAAGAGACGAAGGGGGCGCCAGAGAACAAGATGGAGAGATGACCTTCAGAAACTTAGAGATGCTAAATGGTGGACTAAGGCTAAGGATCGAGGAAGTTGGAAAAGACTGGGGAAGACATATACCCTGCAGCGGGTGCCAACAGGTTAATAATAATAATAATAATAATAATAATAATAATAATATTAAGATCTCATCTGTTGGCTCGTACCGTACGAAATAACCTTCACTCTCTTCTAGCATCGATGAGACATGGTCTGCCCACACTTTGCCGGTGGTTCGTGGATAACCAATGAGCATCCCACACGACACGGATAACCAATGAGCACCCCACACGACACGGATAACGAATGAGCACCCCACACGACACGGATAACGAATGAGCACCCCACACGACACAGATAACCAATGAGCACCCCACACGACACGGATAACCAATGAGCACCCCACACGACACGGATAACCAATGAGCACCCCACACGACAAGGAAAACCAATGAGCACCCCACACGACACGGAAAACCAATGAGCACCCCACACAGCACGGATAACCAATGAGCACCCCACACAACACGGAAAACCAATGAGCACCCCACACGACACGGATAACCAATGAGCACCCCACACGACACGGAAAACCAATGAGCACCCCACACAGCACGGATAACCAATGAGCACACCACACGACACGGATAACCAATGAGCACCCCACAAGCCTTGCCGTCTCCGAAATGCTTTGACCCAGTCGTCTGGCCATTACTACACTGCTCAACAAAATTAGGGGAGCACCCTTTTTGAACGATTTCATTCAAAGCAGTTAAGTAAAATGTTATTGAACTGTTAAAAGATCCCCTCCGAATAATGAAAAACAGCAGTAGAAAGCAGTTAGACATGCAAATTAGAAACAATGACTTCAAAAGTGACGTCGATGCGACAATCACATTAGAACAGGTGGTTCTTTCGGAGCTGTATTCGTGTACCGCTGGTCGCGGGAGAAGCAGTTTGTACATTATCTCATGTTAGCATGCTGAATCAACACGATTTGCCAGAAAGCACCGCGTGGCGAGCCATAGGAAGGTTAGAAGCCGGTCAAAGTCAACGGATGGTAGCGTCTGCCATTGAAGTGAGCCGAAGTGTAATTCCACGCTTGTGGAGTCGGTTCCAAGAGACAGGAAGTGTTTGAAGACGTCAAGGTCGTCCACGAGTTACCACCTCAAATGATGACCGTTATTTGTCATTTACAGTCCTCCGGAACAGGGGTCACAATGCCACCCAGCTGCAAAGACAACTTTTAATGGCAACCGGCAGAAGCGTATAGACACAAACAATTCGTAGATGTCTTCACGCACGTGGATTGTATGCACATAGGCCAGTTGTGTGTGTCCCACTGACCTTCCGACGTCGCATGGCTCAAAGAAACTGGGTTGAAGAACACTGTGATTGGTGACCTGCCGAGCGGAGCCAAGTTCTCTTCTCCGACGGGTCCAGATTCAGCCTAGATCCGAATAATCGACGCCTTTGAGAGAACGTGGCACGCGATAAAATTCAGCGCATGTCCAAGAAAGATCACGTTTTGGTAGAGGCGGTGTGCTTGTTTGGGCAGGGATAAGCTTAGATGGTCGTACTGACCTGTACGTCATTCGGAATGGGTCCCTGACTGCTCAAAGGTACACTGACGAAATTCTTAGACCCTTGGTAGTGCCTTATATTGCCGATTCAGCCCTTTTTATGGATGACAACGCCCGACCTCATCGAGCGTGCCTTGGGAATCAGATGCTTGAAGAGGAAACAATAGAGCGTACGGAGTGGCCGGCGTGCTCCCCGGATTTGAATGCGATCGAACATGCTTGGGACACAGTAGGAAGATGCATTGCTGCTCGACATCAACCTCCATTGATTCGCCTTCAGTTGACAAATGCCCTTCTTGAAGAGTGGGGAAGAATCCCCCAAAACCTCCCCGACCACCTGATCAATTCAATGTCCCAAAGGTGTGAAGCCGTCTTGCACGTTCGAGATGACCACACACCTTATTACACAGATGACAAAGTTCGTCAATGCTTATTTTTCCTTCTCCAAAAGATATGGGTAATAATGATTTTTTTGTAGCACATCGAGGCATACTATCAACGAATTTCCGGCAGATTTCGACAGGAATGGCTCTCCATTCGTCTTACAAAGCAGCTGCCAGAGTGCAGACGGTTGTTGTGGTCGATTTCGTTACCGTCAGTTTATCCCAGACGTGTTCTATGGGATTAAGATCAGGATTCTGAGGAGGCTAGTCCAGCGATCCTACCTCATTTAAAAGAAACCAGTCCTGCACGCACCATGCAGTGTGGCAAGGAGCTCTATTGTGCTGGAAGAGACAACAGTTATTTCCATAATACTCCCACATTGTTGGTAGGGCATCCAGAACGTCGAGGTAGACTTCAGAGTTCATGGTTTGGAGTATAATAACCAACGGGCCGAGTCTCATTCGCGAAAAACAACTCCATACCATGATGGAGCTTCGGCCGAACTTAACTATTGGAAGAACACAGTCCGACGAAAGTTGTTCGCGGGGCTGTCGCCAAATCCAAATACGCCCATCAGATTGGAAGAGTAAAAATCGTGACTCTCATCATTCCAAAGAACAGCTTTCCAGTCTCTCACAGTCCAGGAACGACGGGAGACACACCAATGCAAACGGCGCTTGGCATTCATGGTACTGATGTGTGGCTTGTGTGCCGCTGCTCTGTACTAACCGAGACAATACAAGCATGTCCTACTTCAATAGCAATGGAAATGGCAGAAGAAGAACTCGATTTCTTAAAATTTCTTACCATGGCTCGTCTGTCTCGTTAGTCAGTTTGTGTCGTCTTCCTGAACGATTTTTTTTCTGTAGTTGCACCGTCTTGCTTCCATCTCTTCACGACATTACTTACTGTTGATTTTGGTACGTTTAGTTTAGTTGCAATGCTCCATATGGAAACGGCACTCAAATGACCTTCTATTACCAGCCCACGTTGGAACTTGGAAAGTTCACGTCCACGCGGCTCATCCGCTTCAAAGTTTCTGATAACACAGCGGAATATCTCAGCTTGATATACGTACCTCCCCACTCACAGCGCACTTTCCTGCGCAACCGTTCTTTGCACTTATGCAAATATTTGGTAGTGTACGAATACATTTGATAATATAGTGTAGTTTTAGATGAGTTAATGAACAGCCGCCACGCTGTTGTTATACACTGAAGAGCAACTGAATTAGAAACAGCTGGCGTTATGCAAATGTGGCGCTGTGGGCGGCCCTGTAAACGGAAACGACATGACGTATGCAGCAATCCGACAATATGAGGAGTAATGCGGCGGGAATCAGTAAGAGTCGGACGCAGTATGGGTAAGAAGAAGGATCTAAGCGCATTTGGTCGTGAGCCAATTTTCGGGGCCCGACGAATCCCAGCAAAAACAGTCTTGCTGGGCCAGCAGTGGGCCATTGCTGGCAGCCAGCACTGCCAGCAATGGTCCAGCACTATGCTGCCGCTGCCGAACCGTCAATAAAATGTCCGGGCGGCCAACAGAAGGGCCAGCAGTTCAGGCCAACAGCTGGCCAACAGTTGGCACCCCATCAGTTGTCATATGCCACAACAGGGCCATCAGTGGCCCATCACAGGCAGTAGCTGCCACAAGTGGCCCTTCAGTGGCCCTGCAAGCACGTGCCAGAAATGATGGCTAGCCTAATGTGGTCCACTAGTGGGCCGTTAGTGGCAGCCAGCAACCAGGTGACGTAACTGGTGGCTTGCCGAATCTTGTCCGCCAATTTCCCAGTAGTAGCCATAATAATAATAATAAAAAAAAAAGCAAGGATAACCACAGTTCCCTAAATCTACAATTTTTTTTTTTCTACCCTTACGAAGCTTGTGAATTAAGGCACTGCGCCGGGGAAATTTTCTCGACAGACCAGAAAAACGCCGTTTGCATCTGACTAGATTCGATCCTGGGCCGTTTACATAGAAGCCGCGCTCGCTACCGACCAGACTAATTCACGACGCTCGGGTGTGTGCTGGAAGCTATCTGTTTGGTATGCAATTTGTAATCGAATGCTTCCCTCTTTCATTTTATAATATTGCGAGGTATTTTTCATAAAAGTCGGTTTCATACAATTGATAAATTAATTTTTTCAACGTAACGATAGTTTTTTTTTTTTTACCTTAAGGGAACTTCACTCATTTTCAAGGCATGTACATACTTAGAGTCGCTTTCCAAAGTTTTGTACTGTCCTTGCCGTCTTGAAAAGAGATTGTTGAATAAATATATATTTACCCGGGTTCATGTCACATTCTGTTACATTTTTAACGTTGTGTCTTTCCTTTCCGTTGTCCGAAGCTACATTTGTTTTAAAGAGTAAAAGATATTTTATTTTACTTCTCGTTATTTTTAGAAGCGAATTCCTCCCAGTCTTGTGTATTCAACCCATGGATGAGTACACCACATAGCGTTGCTTTTTTTTTCTTTCAAATAAATAATAAATTTTGTACGCGTATAATTCTTTTTTTTTTTTTTTCCCCAACAAACGCTATTTTAATGTTTTCCAGGATATGTGTTTCAAGCGGTTTCAAAGTTTTTCTTGTTATTCATCCACTCCATTCCATGAATTGTGTTATTCATGGTAATGGAGTGGGTGTATTTCATGGCTGTAATCTAGTATTTCACGGCTTAATCTGATATCTTCGTCGACGTAAAATTTCATTAGGAAATTAATTCGCCTCTCCACATATGGATTTTTTCTTAACATCCACTAAAATAACACTATGGCGATAGCGTCGTCTTCAACTAACTGGTACCATGAGAGACACAGCAAGTGTTGCTTCTGCGCATGCGCAGTCCCGATGCTTTCACCTGCTGTTGGGGGTTGCATTGGTTGCCAGCAACGGGCCACTAGTGGCACTTGCTTGGAGGCCCACAATTCACGGCGATGCTGCAGGGCCATCAATGGCTCGCCAACTGATAGCGCTGCCACCAACGGACCACTACCGGGCCGTGAGCGGCAGATTTCAGCCAGAAGTGACCCATCACTGCCAGCTGGTGGCCAGCAGTTTCCCAGCACTTGTGTTTTTGCTGGGATGGGTCACTCCATCTCGGAAGTCGTGCAGGCATTATGATTTTCACGAGCCACTGTGTCACGGGTGCACCATGAGTACAGTGAATCCGGTAAAACCATCCCTGCAAGGGCCAACTGCCGTGGACAACAGCCTGTGGATGAGCGGGGTCATCGTCGGCTAGCTCGCATTGTAACAGCGGATAGACGGGCCACAGTGCAAGAAATCACTCGGCAATTTAACGCTGGTGCACAAAAACGTGTAAGCAGCCACACCATCCAGAACCATCTCCTCGCTATGGGGTACAGAAGCCATCGTCCCACGAGGGTACCGCTGCTGACCGCACATCACAGGGTGCAAAGATTAGCATGGGCGCAGGAACATTGCCACTGGACACTAGACATGTGGAAAAATGTTGCCTGGACTGATGAGTCGAGATTCACGTAGGTGCATGCGGATGGCAGGATACGAGTACGGCGCAAACCACATGAAGCGATGGATCCTTCTTGCCAGCAGGGTACTCTTCAAGCTGGTGGGGGTGGCATTCTCGTCTGGGGACTGTTTACGTGGACTGAAATAGGACCCCTGGTACGTGTGACATCGTGTCTCAGAGGTCAACGCTACCGGGATATCCTGGACGACCATTTGCTCCCGTTTGTGCGTCTTCAACATCCCACTGGAGACCTCATCCTGCAACAAGACAATGCACCGCGCCATCGCTCCCGAATTGTATCCGAATGGTTGGATGGACACTTCACCGTCGTGACCTCGCTTCCTTGGCCAGCTAGTTCACCTGACCTCAATCCCATCGAGCACATCTGGGATGCCATCGAGAGAGATGTTCGAAGCTCTGACACCCCTCCATCAAATCTTCGTGAACTGTGGGAGCTTGTTCAGGGGTCGTGAATCCGTATGGCTTCCCAACGTTTCCGGTGCCTTGTCGAGTCCATGCCGAGACGAATCGCCGCCGTCATCAGTGCGAAATGTGGTGCTACACGTTACTAGACAGGTATCTCTAATTCAGTTGCTCTTCAGTGTATGTTCATGGCCAAGAGCATCCATCACAGGAAATATATTGTTATAATAAACTAAATCATTTTTTTGAGAATAAAAATATTTAAATTCATCCTGGTGGTTACGAAAACAGACTTTAGTGCCTCGCTGAAGTAAGATTCCAGCCTGGACCTCGGGTGGTCCAGTGGTTAGCGTTCGTGACTGTCATGGAGATAACCTCAGGTTCGATCCTGGGCGGGTACGAACGTTCGAACCACTAAATACCCGCCGTGCGTCGGATGGACATGTTAAGCCGTCGGACCCCGCTTACTGGCACCCGGTAATAAATAAGGGCGTCTTCTTTCCCCTTTCTACCTCGCTTCCGTGTAACTTTCCTATCTGGCACTCTAGCACAAATCTCCTAGCTTCCTAATTTTAAGAGTTGTTCAAGACCTGGAGTCAGACACTCCCTTCCGAAAATTCTGTACATATGATCTGATCCGATCTGAAGATTCCAGCCTTCCATCCTAGACCGCAAAAGTTCGTCCTGTGTTTTGGACAAATTCAAATCCTGAAGAAGATCGTTTAAATCACCTTGAGTGAACAGATGTGACTCAAGAGAAGAGGCACTTGCTGCAAAAGTACCGTAGAGTCATGTTGCTCCTCATGTTGATAGGCTAGCTGAGCCGTTTTCCGAGTCTTCATCTTCTACAGTTGCGTTTATTGGAGGCTGTGGTACTGGAAAGTTCTCACTGTTAGTTTGTTTGTTTGATTGGAGGTTTAACGACCACCGTGAGCAACTCAATGGGCTATAAGCAGTCGCCCGTCCCTAATTTAGGGTCACTGGTTCCAGGGAAGGAGAGAACCAGTGCCGTAAGACAAACACAACATCCATGCCTCACCGTGATTCGAACCCGGACCCCTTACGGACGAACGATCAGAGGCAAGCGCCTTAGACCACTGCGCCACCGGGGCGGCCTCACTGTTAGGAACTGGTCAGATAGCAGATGGAAATTTTGGGTATACCACTGTGTGTTTGGATTTACTTGTTATTCCTTTTAGGTTTGTTAAACAAAAATTATAGTCTGATGAATGATCTTTGGGTTCTCTCCGAATGCCAAGGGAACTGCAAATGTCATATGCCGGAAACCCTATACCCATCCTGTCAGTCGCTTCACACAGATCGCACAGCAGGTTTGAGGGATCCATTTCTTATTTTGGTCGCCTACTTTAGAGCCAAAATATAGCTGATTACATTTTTTAACGAGTCTTCGCCATTGAGCTTTAAATGTCAATTTCCCACACACATAACAGAAGGTATCTGGATGATTTAAACACTTCCTTGACATAATGACACAATTTCAACGGCAACACAACTGCACCGTAATCTAATCACTAGACAAAAGAGAACGCGATCTCTCTCAGTGCGGAACACAGTGAATGCCAGGTCACTACTGCATAGGTTGCTCAGACTAGTGACGTGCTCATGCACGACCCGCTGCATAATTCATCTGTCTGCCGCCTGTCTGCCAGCCAGTCAGTCTGTCAGCCACCTACCTGTACAGTATATACTAAAAAATATATCCGGGGGAAATTATATAACCAACTGTGATAAAATAGGTCAACTCATTCAATATATTTATCAATAAAAAGCTTCATTACAGAAAAACTGTAGGTGATAGAAAATTTCAGCTTGCAGATTTAAATTCAGCGTGAAAAGTTATGTTAGAAACACCTTCACTGTTCCACGTTCCAAAAATTGATTTATTCAATGCAATCGAACAGGCCTTCTAATTCTACCCAACGCATGCTCGACTGAAGATAGATCTGGAGATCTCGCAGACATTGGGAAAACATTCACGTCTTGAAGAACCAATCTGTTATTGTTGCGGTACGAGGATGGACTTCCGCCTGCGGCAATATCGCGTCTTCATATTCTGCAAAACACAGATGAACATTGGATTTGTGACAGCTTAACTGTAATATATCACACTTCGCTGCATGAAACACTATTAGTCGTATTCCTGTCATGAACGATTCCTCCCCACAACATTTCACCGGGAGTTTCCTCTATCTTTCTCATAAGCAGGGCTGTTACATACCTTCATTCCCCGAGAGTCTTCGAACTCTTTTTCCTCCGACACTCACACAAGACTAACAGCCGTTTTGGTCTCCAAACGACTGATGCACGACATCATTGAAGAGATTCGTGGCGATCGCAGAGGTGAGAAGCCAATGTTTCGGAGGACATCCGTGGTCTCAGCCCCGCTGACAACAAACCGAGCAAAGATTTACGTTGAGCATAAGAACATTTCTAATCTAGCAGAGGTGGCCGACCTTTTTACCGAAATCTGGTATCAGATACACACATCGCGACTTTCGCTGTAAGTTTCCAAAGATATGTACTGTTTTCATCCCCCTATGTCCAACATTGAACGGTCCGTGGGTTACCTAGTGGTTACTGCTTATGACTTGTGGGCCGCCCCGGTGGCGCAGTGGTCTAAGGCGCTGGCCTCTGATCATTCGTCCGTAAGGGGTCCGGGTTCGAATCCCGGTGAGGCATGGATGTTGTGTTTGTCTTACGGCACTGGCTCTCTCCCTTCCCTGGAACCAGTGACCCTAAATTAGGGACGGGCGACTGCTTATAGCCCATTGAGGTGCTCACGGCGGTCGTTAAACCTCCAATCAAAAAAAAAAAAAAAAAAAAAGACTTGTGGCCCGAGGTTTGTGTTTTGCAGCCCCTGCCCCTGACCTGATTCAGAAGAGACGCTACGCCTTTGGTCACGGAGAAGGCTTCCTGTAATAAACAATCCCACCTAAACACTGAAATTCTACTGCACTTCGCATTTACGTTTTCAAACCAAGGTGACCTATATTACATCTCAACATTTACTCCCATAAACTCATCGAACAGATTACGATAACGCATCTCTGTTTCCACGAATGGACATGCCCCACCGCATGTAGCCGTGACGTCACCAACAGGTAATGTATGCCAAACGTATGGTAAGGCGTTTCAGTCTGTCACAATGACGTCGTACAACGTGAAAAAGGGAAGGACTTGTTGGGGTTTGAACGATAAATGATTATCCGCGCACGCAAGGCCGGGACAATCATCTCAGCAACCGCAATCATTGTTGGCTGTTTGACAGCCACCGTCGCAAAAGTGTGAAAGTAATGGTCCGAGGAGGGGACACACATCCACTTAACAAGCCGGAAAGAAGAGACCACCGCCGTTCCAGGTGGACATAAATTCGGACGTATTATACGAGCCAAGAGACGGCTTATTTTATCTCAATAGCAAACTAGAACCAGGGCGTACAGAGGCTTCTGGGCACACAACATACAACGGCCATTTCATAAAAACTGAAAGTAAAATAATACAAAATGAAGAAATATAGGTACAGCAAAACATATATTATTCTTTCTCAAGGTATCTTTCCTCGGATGATATGCAATGGTCCCATTCAGTCCACTTTTCAAAGCATGTGGCGAAGGCATTTTGTGGTAGCTGCTTCAGCGACCCCTGTACAGCTGGGATAACGTTAGCATCTGTGATGAATGATGAGCCACGGAACTTCTCCTTCATTGTTGGAAATAACCAGAAATCTTACGGGGCGAGAACAGGACTGTTGGGAGGCTCTGGCAGGATTTCAATACTGCATTTCATGAGAAACTGTTGAACACAAGCAGCCACATGTGGGCGGGCGTTATCATCGTTTAGGGTCCATTTGCCCACCATTTCCGGTCGCTCAATCGATATGTGTCGTCGCAGAAGCTTCAAGACTGAAATGTAATACGCAGCATTGACAGTAATTTGTGGAGGAACGGCAAGCAAGTAGACTACACTTTTATGATCGAAGAAAATTATGATCATCATCCCAGTTGATTTGGTTTGGCGTACGTTTTTCGGAGAAGGCGAGCCTGTGTGTTTCCAGACACTCGTTGCGCGCTTCGTGGGGGTGTCAAATTAGTGGACCCATGTTGGATCGGCAGTTATTACTGTGTTTAGAAAGTTTGGATCCTTTGCAATCATTTGTTTCCACTCATGACACACCTGAACTCTGGCTGACAATTGTTCTCTCGTCAGATGATGAGGTACCCATCTGAGACATACACGATGCAGCATTAATTTGCCGCGTAGAATACGGAATGCCAACGTCTTTGAAACGTTAGTTGATGCCCCTATGTCTTTACAAGTAATCTGTCGATTTTCTTGCAGGATTGCCCAAACAGCGTTAACAATAGGCTCCGTAACAACACTTTAATGTCAACCAGGCCAAGGAGCGAGTTATGCCGGCAAACGCTCTTTTTTGAAATCATGGTGCCATCTAAAAATCGTTGACTCATCCAAACATTTATCTTTGTAAGCTTTTTCCCATTAAATCAACTGTTTCTTGAGCCGTTTGACCCGAACGATTGCAAAATTTTATCGCACAACGCATTTCACTTCTTAACTCCGACCCACTCACCTCCATAGCTGTATGGTGAAATGCAGACGTACCTCAAACAACTGCGCAATAACAAACCAGAATCGTCTGCCACGGTTAATAACTGTTACCATAGATATTTCCTTAATTCAGTCGTCAGCGGGGTTATCCCTCCCCCTCTTCGCACTGTTTCCAACTAAAAAAACCAATTACTCTGTTTTTATGAACTGCCTTTTTAGAACACGTCCTAGCAGATGATATTAAGAAGTCAGCGGCTCGTTGATGTGCCCATGGTGACCAAAATTTGTCGACGGCTACACCTGCTTTGAGCACGGGAGTATCACTACTGTACATTGGATGACTAGAAATGCGTCAACTTAACATGCCGATAGACGATTCCGTATTTGATGCATCGCAAATAAATCTCGCAACTACTCTGCACGGTTGGACGGAAACAGGCCGGCGGCGAGTCCAAGGTATAGGAATTGTATATTGTTAAATCCCCTTATCCTTGCTGGTCACGTCCTCACTGTCATATCCTAAATAGGCATTGATAAAAAGGAGATTCAGAACAATGGGTGAGTGAATGTAATACGACTTGTGCTACATAATGGACCAAATGGCTAGAACTGAAGATTAAAGGGGGAAATGGGTAAGCTTGTATATAACGAGGCAGGTGGCAGCGGGTCGCGAACTGGGAACTCTCCGACTTCGAGTGTAGCGCGACGTTGTTTAATGACCAGTGGTAGTCGTTTATGACGCAAGGGGCTACTTGTCAGCAGAACGCCAAGAATACGATGAACTAGATCTGATTCCTCCGGTGAGGGTATATCTCTCAATTTATGGACGAACAATACGATCCAGTGCTGGATTTTCAGAGACGAAGCTTTTATTTTGTTACACTCGTAGGAAAGGACGAATGTGTAGTCCCTTACAAAGGGCGCCAATATCCTCCAATGCTACAACTTGTGGCTTAGGTATTTAAGGTATGGAAGTTGAAGAATCGGGTGCCAAAGGTGTACGAAGCATTGGATGAGTCGCGAGAAGTATTCAAGATATGGAAGTTGAAGACCCAAGCATCAAGGATGTGTGTGAGACACACAATGGATGATCGGATGAGTCGCGAGAGATGAAACTGGATTGCCAGATTCTGACGGTTCTGAAAATTTCCTTCAAAAGATGTATACAGTTGTCTGAGTAACTGCCCACTTAATTAAGAATATTATACAAAGATAATCTAAGAGCACATACACTACACATGTGGGGTGATGTGCCACTACGAGTAGCGTACAGTTTCTGTCACACCAAAACATTAGCAAAAACATTTGCACTACAAAACTGAATTTTATGGTCATGGTAACATTAATCAGTCGCGAATTTACCCAATCGGGCATTAAATAACCCAAAATAAGGAACATCTGCATTTCATTTTGCAGTGGCTAACATTTACATCCTATTCCTTGGTCTTTCGGGCTGAAAGGGACCAGGTCCCTACGTACTCATAGTTACTGTGCCGTCCAAGAAAACAACACACAATTCAGGATTAATAAAACCATTCTTCTTCGGATTCTAAAGTGAATAAAAATATAAGGTCTTTTAAAAGAGGTGCCATAACATTATCTCTTGACTTTTTCCTGCATCACACCCCTCCTTCCCCCGAAGCATAGGCCAGATCAATGTGTGAAATCAGACACTGATATTAAACACTTGATAAAGCATTTAGCTTTGTGCACGTTTACGTGTAAAATAGTAGAGCAAACGCACATAAAGTTACAAAGAAACAATCCACCAATGAAGCGTTCTCGATTTGTAAGAGAAAGTGTTCCTCTGTACAAAATGTCCAAGGGTTCACTTCATCTTTTTCCTTCTGAACGAGAACATGATTGACTAGAAAAGCCAAAAATAATTACATTCTTACATAATGGAAAGCCAGCAGAACGACATTGTTACAATGTTGTATTTGCGTGAAATAACTCAGAAATAATAGCTGCTAAAGAAAACGGCGAAGGTTTTTGCGTGACACGTGGTACTTAAAACAGCGCCGCCCATCTCCGCAAGGCAAGTTGGAATTAAAAATACAAATGCTCCCTACTGTAACTCACAACAGTAGAAAGATCAGATGAACATATTTGACATCAGCCGGGCAGCGTATCAAAAGAGGAGTTTCCAATCTCTTTCAAAATTACAGAGGAGCGCCACGGTGAATAGGTGTAATTTTTCTTAAAGTCCATGCCAGTAAAAATCTCTTCCCATGAGCATAATTAATTGCAGTCTGAAATGTATTGTCATGCCTCGTGATACAAAGAGAATATGCGAACCTACGAGTCCTGAAGGTCGAGCTCTAGAAAGAGCTGTGGTTCGTAAGGAACGAATGGAAGCAGTCGTGGAAGCAGTTGATGGGTGCTTTTATGATTGACCAGTGCGCTGCGCGTGTAGCCTTTTATGTTGCGTACGAGTAGTTACCTAATGTTAAAATAAAGCGATTCTTTTTTTTTTTTTTTAGTGAAGGTTTAATGACCATCGTGAGCAGCTCAGTGGGCTATAAAAATTATTTATTGGAGTTGGTTGACAGATACATTGACATATACAGGCAGACAGATACGGTAGAGACATTTTCAAACATGGAACACAGTAAGTCAAATGATCAATCTACACAGAGAGCCAGTGTTGATCAAGTAACACACGGAGAGCTAGTGCCGAAAGACAAACACAAGCATCCACGCCTCAAGGAAATTCGAACCCGGACTCATGTTGGACGAATGAGCAGAAGCCATCGCTTAAACCACTGCACCACAGGGTCGCTGACACCAGGGAAGTGAGAGAGAGCCAGTACCATAAAACAAACACAACGTCCATGTCGCACCGGGATTCAAACTCGGACACATGCATTGTAATAAGCCAGCGAATACACCACTGCGCCACCGAGGCAGTAAAGCAATTCTGCTATTATGGACCGCACTCTTTAACAGCCAAAGTCACAGGAACCCGGATACATAACAGAAAAAAATCCTCAAAACTGATCGAGCTACCAGACGAATCAATGTTTGTTGTTGTTTTTATTTCGAGATTTAGCTACCATAATGAGCAACTCTGAGGTCTATAAACAGTAGCTCGTCCCTAATTTCTGGCAACTGGTTTCAGCGAAGTGCGACAGTTAGTGCGAAAGACAAATACAACATCCATGCATTACCAGAATCCGAACGAATCTCGGACGAATGGTCAGAAGCCAACGCTTAGACCACTGCATCGCAGGGTGTAATATAACAAGATTAACTTACTTTTAGCTTTAGTCTTAGTCTGTTTTAGGATAGTTCAATGCCCTATATCAGTTCAAGTAAGCCTATTTTTTTTATTAGAGGTTTAACGACCACCGTGAGCAACACAATGGGCTATAAGCAGCCACCCGTCGCTAATTTAGAGCCACTAGTTCCAGGAAAGAGAGAGAGTCTGTGCCGTAAGACAAACACAGCATCCATGCCTCACCAGGATTCGAACCCGGACCCGTTCGGACGATGTTATTTTTATTGGAGGTTTAACAACCACAGTGAGCAACTCAATGGGCTATAAGCAGTCATCCGTCTCTAATTTAGAGTCACTGATTCCAGGGAAGGGAGAGATCCAGTGCCGTAAGACAAACACAACATCCATGTCTCACCGGGATTCGAACCTCTTTCGGACGAATGATCAGAGGCCATCGCTTAGACCACTGCGCCACCGGGGCGACAATGAAAGCTTTAACGTACTGGGCTACGTATGAAGGAATCAAAGAACCGTGTGTTTTTGATAATGTGAAATTCAAATTTTAAAGTATAATTGAAAAAAAAACAAATGAATTACGTATAACCCAGTTCAAAAAATCGATAGATACTTCACCAAAACATCGGGATTAACGCAGAATTAGTATAAAAGTGAAAAACGTGTAACAGATTTTTTTATTTGGTTGAAGGTTTAACGAACACCGTGAGCAACTCGATGGGCTATAAACAGTTGCCCGTCCCTTATTTAGGGCTACTGGTTCCAAGAAAGGGCGAGAGCCAGTGCCATAAGGAAAACACATCTATGCCTAACCGGGATTCGAACTAGGGCCCATCTTAGACGAATAATCAGAAGCCATCACTTAGACCACTGCGTCA
The DNA here is from genome assembly GCA_039090855.1 of Macrothele yani. NCBI lineage: Eukaryota > Metazoa > Arthropoda > Arachnida > Araneae > Macrothelidae > Macrothele > Macrothele yani. Next base: position 14,938,501 of record CM077029.1, on the reverse strand, counting down.
CCCCTAAAAATTGGCCAGTGGCAAAGGGTATGCTACTACAGATTTAACGACCACGGTGAGAAACTTGATGGGCCTTAATTTAGAGCCACTGGCTCCAATGAAGGAAGAGAACCAACGCCGTAAGACAAACACAACATTCATGCCTTACCAAGATTCGAACCCGAACACATATCGGATGATCAGAAGCCAGCACTGTAGACCGCTGTTATTTTATTTACGAAACGACCGCTCTTCGTTTAGTAAAACAAAACTGTCCTAAATTCCCCAACCCCCTCTGCCGTTTTTTGAATTGAGATTTAGTTTTGATAATCGGCAAAATGTAAGAACACAAAATACACACACAATAAGATTTAATTCTTTATTACACAAATCGATTTGGAGAAAAAAATAAGAAACAGGATGATTTAAAGTGAACTGAAAATTTTGACTGGTTTCATTCATTGCTGTTGCAGGAATAAAAACATGAATTAATAGTGGTCTACGTTAGAACACAAAGTAGCAACTTACAAGTCCTTGAACCGTGAAAGAAAACGATGATATTTTCACAAAAATCTAAAGCAGAACTTTTATTAACTGAAATTGCCACTTGAGTAATCTCACTTCAGCAAATGGATGACTTATTGAATGAAGCTCAGCTTCTGCAATTTGAAAACAAGATTATACAGGGTGAGATGATCTCAATGCAGACCTCCATCACATATTTAGAACGTTTATTATGTCATTTGCAAGACTACATAAATTACGAGTGGGATGGAGTGAAATTTTTAGCCTGTTATAGAAAGAATGCTGGAATGTTGTGAAAACGTTTTTATTTTTCAACATGTTCCTCCGGCCTGTCAACACATTTGCTGACAAGATTTCTTAACTCGCTCAAATAAAATTCGGAAGATTTTGACTCAAGCCATTTGCCCATTGCATACATAACAACATTAACGTTGAACTTCTGCCCTTGCAAGTCTCATTTCAGATTTCAAAATAGGAAACTACCCGAAGGAGCCAAATCAGGTGAGTAAGGTGGATGACGTAACACATTAGTGCCCTATCACTGTGTTTACTTCGTCCACTGTTTCGCCCTCAGAATAGATGCAATAAAAAAAAAAAGTATGCCGTACTCATTCATTCATTCAATTTATTTTTTCACCGAACTGCCTCTCCATCCTTCTGTTCGTCCGGCCTTCCCGTGAGGTATTTTCTGTGGGGCATGCAACATCCTTGAATACCTCACAGAGCCGCCCCGGTGGCGCAGTGGTCTAAGGCGTTGGCCTATGATCATTCGTCCGAAGGGGTCCGGGTTCGAATCCCGGTGAGGCATGGATGTTGTGTTTGTCTTACGGCACTGGCTCTCTCCCTTCCCTGGAACCAGTGACCCTAAATTAGGGACGGGCGACCGCTTATAGCCCATTGAGTTGCTCACGGTGGTCGTTAAACCTCCAATCAAAAAAAAAAAAAAAAAAAAAAAAAAAAAAATACCTCACAGAATGTATAATTATAAAAACTTTTCGTCACATCACACTCTCAATAAATCTCTTGTTTATTTATTTTATTATTCTTTTACAACTCCCCATCGCTCCGCCTGTTCGTTGTTCCTAACACTCTTAGCTAACACACAGAACATTCGACTTTAAAACACATTTTTGGCACCTCCATACTCTGTCATTCATTCAATTATTTAATTTTTTTGTACGAGCTGTCTCTCCATCCGTCTTTCTGTTCGCTGCCCAATCAACACTAGTTGACGCTCTAGGTCATTTTCTTTTCACCACATGAAAACGCTCGAACTTAAAACTAAATTTCCTTCATCCATACTCTCAGTCAGTCTATTGTCCATTTACCTGATTTCTATTTTCTACGACGGTCTGTCCATCCATCTTTTTCATAAACACTCGTAACTATCACACAAAAAAGTATAGAAATATGTAAGTTATAAAGATTTACATATTCATATAATTCTCAATTACACTCATAATTTACACCGGGGCATGAATTATATCCCGGGAAACCTGCATTATAACTGCGGCTCACTGTATAACACAGAAAAATATAAACAATAACACACACAAAAAAAGAAAACAACTCGATATTTTAGTAATTAGCATAGTACCATACAAACTAGTTAAACAGCGCTTTAAAATTTAGTTTCTAGCATAACTTTAACTCTTTAAGTGGCCCGTATACTTTAACTACAGTAGTTAGTTCCCAAAATTTTCTGCGCTTCCCAGACAGAATTGTTCATACGGCGGCCGAGTTTGACGAAACCCAGGGCAAAATAATTTCTTTGCCTCTCTATCTCAGCACTACCGACCATAAACCCACCACTTGTGACACCTACATCACGCCGCTAGAATGAAAGACCTTTATTCTCTGCTCCATGACTCAAGGCATAATGGGGAAGGACATCTTCCCCTGGCATGGATATTATGCTACTGGGAAGAAATAAGTAGGTTCTTCGCCATTGTTATAAGTAACAGTCAGAAAGGAATAATGTCAAACATCTCCCTAAATTACCACTTTGAATTACAAAGCTATGGGAAAAACGACTTCTGATGTGCATGTTTACTCGTTCCAGCGGCGTTCGGCCTAGTTCTTAGACAGCGAACATATTAATTCGAGCTCCTTTTAGCTTGATCTGCTAATCTGAAGATACTTCGTTCCAGCCGGTTTAAGAAATAAATAGCATTTAAACTCGTTGTATTTCAATCGGAAAACATAAACAGGGGTAAAAAAAAAAACCCAACTGAATGTAAGTAATGCTACCCAACCCTTTTTTCACTCCTAGTAGCAAAAATTCCATTAAAACAACAGAATTTTCTACAGCATTCCATTCATTACGTGGTGAAATGAATGCGGATGAATTGAACCGTGGACGAAAGGAATTGGACGAAGCGAACGGGGACAAAGTGATCCGTCACCTAACAGATTGAACCTGAGTCACAAAAACTGCCTGCGACTATGGATGAATACATACTCCTTTGGCCAATTTCCCGCGGAAAAGTCTCCATACGTTAGAACAATACTCCGCATTGATGGTGGCACCATCTCGTTCTACGAAATCCACCATGATCACTTCCTCTGCATCCCAGCAAATGAATGCCATGACCTTCCCAGCTGAATTCGGTACACTAAAACTTTTTATGAGAGTCAAATGTTTACACTGTTCTTTTATTTAAGGGTCGAATAGGAGCACTCGTTTCCTCCATATCAGCACACAACCCTAAAAATTGAGCTCAATTAGCTTTAAAATTCTGCATAATCTCATGACATCACTTCATTCTGTCTTGCTGGTTTCCACATTTTCAGATGCAGATAGGCTTACAAGCATCCCACTGCAGGGATTAACATAATCACACTCTCTTCCACGATTAAATTATGCAACCCAGGATCTAACCGTGAATATGATTCTTTAATGTTCGCTGCATGTCCTCGTGAATTTCCTTACCGTTTAAATGGAGGAGCTCAATGACAGCAAGGTGCTTGGTTCTCTCAAAATTCGTCATTCACTTGTCTCAATCTAACACTCTCTGTAAAGGAAAAGAAAATAGCTACAAACCTGAAATTTTCTGTGAAACACACGAGTCACAGCGCAGATTGGTAATAATGTCTTACACTTAAATCTTCGCGATCTATACGGGCAAAAAATCTTCCAAACTTCCTTCTCGCATTCTGCTACAGATGACGTTGTTAAGAATGAATTGCATGTTAGAAACAGAACATGAAATACGTAAAAGCGTGGAATTTGCTGTATACTTTATAATAAATTCAAGTGTCAGACCTGCAAATTTTCACGAACTGAAATCCGTAAATAAAAGTTCAGTGGAAGTTTAATCGATGTCAGATTGACTAACATATCGAACATACTGATAAAATATATCGAGCACATCGATTAAAAACCTATTCATTAAGCGACTGATAAATCGATTTCGTATGCTATACAAGTAAAAGGTTAGGCATTATTTCACGCTTATAACATTTAAAATGCAATCTAAACGTAATTAAGTCATTAGTACACAACCCAAAGGTTACATACACGGAAGAAAAAAACATTCATTTGTAACTACGAAATTATAGCTATAAGCGAGATATTGCAGTGACTTTTTATTTTAAAGTTACAAGTGGTTTTGAACTTAAATTTCTGTGTCAGCATGCTAAAATACCTTTAAGAAAAAGCAATTTCTGCTGCCTTTTTTTTTTTTTTTTTTTTGGTAGTTAGCGCTAATCTTAATCTTACAAAGTTTATCTCCGTCTCTCTCAAAATTGGATGAGATCAGAGAGGTTTAGATGAAATTATGATCAGGGAAATCAGAAACATACAGGTGCCATAGTTCTTTGGGAAAATTATTCTCTCCTCGAAAAAATGTTTAGGTAATACATTCATATATGTATATATACCATCATTACATCATTATTAGCAACTAATTATCAATCTACTGCTGGATGAAGGCCACCCCAAGTTTGTTCCACAACTGTCTGTCTTGAGCCAGTCTCCTCCGTGTTACACCGGCAAGCTTTCGACTTTATACAATATATACGGCACTAACCAATTTGGAAAAAAAATCCATAAAATATGTAGCTCCGTAAAATAACCGTAAAACTTGGAAGGTATGAAGTGTGTATTTCATATTTTTAGATAGAGCTCAAGTTCAACTTTTGTGATTATTATTAAATCATCAGTGACAAAAATTCATTTGAAAAATCTATGAAACTGATTCAAAATGAATATTTTACTATTCTCTTGAAATAGTTGAACAGGAGTATTATGAGCTCCACGCGCAGTTTCTTTTTCCTGCTTTAGTTTTGTTTTAGCCCCTATAACCTGTTCACTAGGATGATGTGTGCATGCGATGGCCTCTAAAGTTTAGTCAGCTGAAAACCTGCAGGAGAGAAAGATCCAGGCGATGGACCGGTATGGCGATGCATAATGCAGGCGTCATACAATCTCTCTCCGCGGTGCCGCCACACGCGGATCCGACCATCGTGGTGTTGTAGGTAGAAGCGGGATTCGTCGGAGAAGACAATGTCGTGCCATTCCGTAGTCCAGGTGCGGCGTTCAACGGTCCACTGCCGCCGCACTCGCCGGTGGTGTAACGTCAATGGTAATCGGAGCAATGGGCGCCGTGCGAGAAGTCCCCGTTCCTGCAGACGACGTCGAACGGTACGTGCTGACTGACACAGGTTGTTGCACAACACACCCTAATTCCTGCGCTAACGTTCATGATGTGGCGGTGCGAGTCGTCAATGCCCGCCGCACAACATGCCGGTCCTCTCGTTTGGTGGTGTGCCGCGGTAGCGGCAATCGATCACGTCGGTCCGTCGGTCCCTCCTGCACCCACCGAATCCATACTCGCCTCACTGTGGCTGGATGTCGTCCCACACGGGCGCCGATGTCTCGGTACGATAAACCGCTATCGCGATAAGCCACTGTTCAACCTCTGTCGAACTCCGAAATGTGCTGGAATGACTGCCATATTCTGCGACGAGGCATCAGGAAGCTTCCCACGCACAGGTCCGGCAGCACAACACGCTTCCACTACTTACACCCCGCCTTCTGTGCACCCTTCTTATAGTGCTTCTCGGTGGCGTGCTGGGCGCACATGATTTGCATATGCCATGCAATGCTAATCGTTTGCATGTCCTCTTCGGGGCGACGCATACTGCGTATTTCAGGTCAATGGGATGCTTCCTTCTTGGTGTTGCATTTTGGGTGGCCAGCAGTTTAGATTGGATTGGCTTCCCACATCATGCTGATTACCAAAAGCACTCATTATCATTCACTACATCTATATTTACCAAAAGCACTCATTATCATTCACTACATCTTGAATTGGAATTATCCAAAGTATCAAGACATGGAAGGAAAGGAACATCATTTTGCCGAACTAAAATGTGAGAACTGTTCAGCTACACAGGGGTAAGAACAACAAGATTACTGATATGTTTACAATTAACAATGGTAATGGTAACAGTGTTGTAAGTTTTATGGTTATCATTAAATCCATAAAAATATATCAGTAAAAGGTAATTCAAGTCTATACGAGCGATCCTGAATGGGAAAACTGAGCTTTATGATGCAATTGTCATCAAAGCAGTGGCAGCGAAGGAAACTGACAGCTGAAAGGAAAAAGTCAAAAAACAATCATTTGTTAAGTGTACTTCTATTGGGCGTCATTGAGTTCAGTATCTTACATTAATATCTTCATATGCTCCAACATTAAGTGTTTTACTCTTTCGAGTGGTTCTCATTTTTACCTATTTACTTCGATTTTGTTTTCAATATTCAGTTTTAACCAGAGTTCTTTAGTCTCTTGTGAAATTTTACTCTATAGTGTTGTTTAAAAACCAAAATGCTACAGCAGATAAACAAACAATTGAGTGCTCATACAGATTTAAGAAACCAAAATGCTACAGCAGTAGATGGTAAAGTTGCTATTTAGAAGCAAAAGAAATGAGCATTTCCGAAAGGCAAACCCCGCATGGCAAGATGTACACATGCCGGCCACTGAATTAGAAACTTTTGTTCAACACTGGGTAGGACCTCCTTTAGCCTGAATTACGTAGCACGTACGCAATTTGACATAGATTCCACAAAATGTTGGAGCATATCAGGAATTCAGTCCTTTAACTGGCTCAGATTTGACGGAAGAAGACATTGCTTCAGCATCAGTTTTTCTAACCTGCCCCATACAATTCTCAATGGGGTTCAGATCTAGGCTTTGTGGTGGCCAGGAAAGATGGTGGAAGTCTCTGCCATGCTCGATGAATCACTGGTGAACACATCTTGCGCGATGGACAGTCGCATTGTTGTCCATGAAACAGCCTGCACCTGCTGGATAAAAAGTCAACATTGCAGGACGGACTTGATCGGCAACAATGTTCAGATAACCCTTGGGGAGGAAATCCGACATTTCAGCAATATCAGGAAACCCGTTCAACAACACAACGTGCCCCACGCCATGACACCACCTCCACAATCTTGAGCTGTGTTTACAAGGCAAGCTGGGTCTATTGCTTCATGGGGTTCACGCAAAACTATCTGCCTACCGTCGGAAAAAAACAAGGTGCACCGTGACTTGTCGGACCATATGACTTTTTTCAAGTCTTCCAGTCAAGGTGTTTCCGACACCATTGGAGACAAACTTTCCAGTTCTTCACAAAAATCAGTGGCCTCCGTATACGCATTTTTTTTTTATTGGAGGTTTAACGACCACCGTGAGCAACTCAATGGGCTATTAGCAGTCGCCCGTCCCTAATTTAGGGTCACTGGTTCCAGGGGAGGGAGAGAGCCAGTGCCGTAAGACAAACACAACATCCATGCCTCACCGGGATTCGAACCCGGACCCCGTTTGGACGAATGATTAGAGGCCATCGCTTAGACCACTGCGCCATTGGGGCGGCCGTATATGCATGAGACTACCTATTTCGAACCTTTTCAATTCCCTGCGCATGGTTCGCTGAGATTTGGGTAGGGAACAGCCTTCATTGAAAGCTTCCGTCAATTGCTGCGCACAGAAAGTCCTGTTTTTCTGTACAAGCCTTGTCACACGATAGCGATCTCGTTCCTAACAAATTATCATCATGACACTGCTATGCCGCTTAGACAAGCATTGTGGGTTATTTTTTCACCGATTAAAGATTTGGAATACCTCATTTTTTGAGAAACCAGTCAGCTCTACTATTTTCAAAATCGTCGCTTCAGACAGACTGGTACCCACAATAAGCCCTTTATTGAACTCCGAAAGATCCTTTGTTTTTCCCATTGCTATCAACACTAATGACTATTACTGACAAGAAGCAGTCTTACATATATAGATGCCGCCCCGGTGGCGCAGTGGTCTAAGCGATGACCTCTGATCATTCGTCCGAAATGGGTCCGGTTTCGAATCCCGGTGAGGCATGGATGTTGTGTTGTCCTACGGCACTGGCTCTCCCTTTCCTGAAACCGGCGATCTTAAATTAGGGATGGGCGACTGCTTACAGCCCATTGAGTTACTCACGGTGGTCGTTAAACCTCCAATTAAAAAAGAAAAAAAAAGGAAAGATCTCTAGATCACATAGGGACGCACGTGACCACGTATTTCGCATATACGCTGTGTAATTGACGTTTAGGTACATCTGCATAAAGGTAGCTAAGTCAGAGGCCAGCATGTGTAGAACACAACATCAAACTGGTATGACATAAATTCTGAAGAAAACAAAAACAAATACAGACCTAACAGGTATAAAATAATGAGAATCATTTAAAATAAAGGTGGAAAATCAATTTAGTGTATTAGATTATTCTATCATGAATGGAATACGGGATTACACCATACAATACAAATTTTGAAGATGACAATCCGTTTTTTTGGTGTAAATATGACAAGGACAGTAAGTCAGATAATATCCGAAAACTTGAAAATTTCATCGTCCTAGAGCGGGAATCAAACCCGAGTCTCCCAGATAGCGCCCGTGTTTTGGATATTATCTGACTTACCATCCTTGTCATATTTACACCAAAAAACGGATTGTCATCTTCAAAATTTGTTAAGATTATTCTAGTATGAAAGAGGAAGCAATTTCTGTGCTGAAAAAATGTGTAAGAAGTCTACCATTAGATGTATGTAAATACGTAACGGTAAAAATTACAGGCACTTATATTAAACATACCATGAGCATGAACAAAATTTTACCTTTATGACAGACTGCAAAGAATTGAGACATAAATGAACAGATTAAAAAAATTGTGAACTGAAATGAAAATATGCTGAGACGAGTTCAAGATGGCAAACTGACAAAGCGTCTGGGAAGAAAGATTACAGCACGCAAGAATGAAAATCATATGGCGGCTATAAAAACTGTGGTAAGATATTAATCAGAGTAATTCTTATGAAAATTAACACACAAAAAGGAAATGAGTGCTATTCACACAAAAGATTCTAGGAAATGTACTTTCTTTGCCATTCTCTCTTCCCTGCAGAATTTTTACTAAAGCATTGTCACATCCTTTGAAGATAATGGCTCAATCAAGAAGACTGGCTGGAAAAGAGTTGCTGGAGAACCAAAGGTCATATCCACATATTAATAAAACTATGAATTGTTGTGTTGCTTTTTTTCCTGACCAAACCTCAATAGTTTTTAGTCCTTGAACATTTTTCAGACCTGCTGTAGCTTCTCATATTAATGTAATTCAGCTAAGTAGTAACACAAGAAGTATAAGTACTGAAAACGTCATGAGGCAAAGTACTACCATCTTTTCCAGGCTTTTCAAAAGCTACCATATGGTAGTAATGAATATAATTCAACCTTTACTTTGCCAATGACAGAAGCCTTAAAAAAATCCACATAAATTAGGATACAAGAACCCAAAGGAAGATCTAATACAGTTTTAAAAAGCTTTAAACCTTTATGTTAATATGGATTAACTAGGCATTTATGTATTATTTCCTCAGACATAATACATAAACAACGAATAACATTACAGCAGCAATTAAATAATGAATGGATGTATAAAAACTAAGATAAAAAGCACTTTTGAAAGAAACAATGTAAGCAGCACGAACAAATTAATATTACGCCTCAAAGAAAAGTATTTACTCAGACATCCTACTGGTTTAGAGATAAGAGAATTTGGATTCAACTGAAAAACTATATAGATACTGCACACTTTTCAACGAGTGGCAGAGAGATGCATAACTGTCCTAACCAGAAAAGGAAGAAAGAGAAATACTTGAATGAGAGAAAATACAGACTCACAGACAGAATTGTTTTCATAAAACTTCGAAGTAGATAAGATATGAGAACTAACAAATATTGTACACACAAAGAAATTTCAGTTGGGGTTAAACAGTAGAAAGGATACAGAAAAAGATAGATCATATCATAAAAACTGCAGGAACAAGAAGAGAAGAACTGCTCAGAACAGAATAATTGAAGAGATTTGGGTGAAATGGGCGACTTTCATTCAGTGGCAAGTTTAAAATGATTTGCAATAATGATAATTACCACAAATTCATCTGATATACTCAGGCCCATTGCTAGACAGAGAAGTTGGAAGGGGCAGCTGGTGACTGAGGTCAGGCAAAGGATATAAAAGAGTTCAAGCACTGGACTGCAGTGTGAGTTGCTAGAGCAGGCAAAAAGGAAACGCAGTTTGGCCTCGCCCAGACTGGCCCTCCCCTGGCTACAGCCTTGAACATACTCAATGCAAACAACAATAAACTAGTCACCAGAAACAATATGAAGAAAACTGGGAGTAATTCACTTGTACACTTCAGCAATTGAAATGATTAGAACATGTTTCAAGCCTTAGCTGTAAATTCAAGACTTGATTAGGTAACCCAATACATAGCATAGTATATTCAACAGACAGGTGTGTAAATACCGTAGCATGCCGCCTGATCATTCGTCCGTAAGGGGTCCGGGTTCGAATCCCGGTCAGGCATGGATGTTGTGTTTGTCTTACGGCACTGGCTCTCCCCTTCCCTGGAACCAGTGACCCTAAATTAGGGACGGGCGACTGCTTATAGCCCATTGAGTTGCTCACGGTGGTCGTTAAACCTCCAATCAAAAAAAAAAAAAAAAAAAAAAAAATACCGTAGCATTGCAATTGCAAACTTGTGGATGCTTTGTAGCAGAAATCTAGAAAGATGAAATATTACCCTAGAATGTAACTAAATAACTGCAGATGAACATTTCCAGAAAAGGGCATACTGAATCACCTGTCTCTAATTTAGGGACATATGATTTGTTATGGTCTCAGACAGTACTGGATCCAGGAAAGGGATAGAACCAGTGTTCTAGGCATACACGAGACTGGCGAAGGAAAAAAAAAAGCTGAACTTTCTAACCGCATGGGTGAAAAATAAGAACCTGCTGTGAAACAACGTGAGCAAGAAAAATTGTTCACTGAAATTCATTATGTAAATATTAAGCTGGAGCACATTACTGTATTCAAAATATATAATTTTTTTTTTTTTTTTTTTTGCCATTTAACAGCAACACAAGATAACTAACATAGCGGAGAAAAAATTACGATTACCAGCGAAATTCTACGCTCTGTCCAACTTCCATTTTAGGAAAGTTTTCCTCCATTTTGAAGCTTCAAAACAAGTATTTGTGGAATAAAATTATATTTAACAATACTACGGGGTAGAAGAGACATCGCTATGAAAAAAGGATTACGATTACAGGAGAAACCTTCACTCCGTCTAACTTCCGTTTCCGAAAGTTTTGAAAGTCGGAATTCCGCCCACCGACGGGAAATGACCCCACCACCATCACTACCACCACCAATACCTCCCAAATTTTTGTTCAGTTCTGCATCGATCTCGGAAACCATCGAAATGACGATGGAAAAGGCGGAATTCTTCGAATCCACTGAAGAATCCCGTGCCTGAAGATCACAGGGAAATTTTCGCGCCAACTTCCGTTTTCGGAATTTTTCTTCCATTTTCAAGCTGAAATGCAAATATTTATGGAATAAAATTATATTTAACAATAATACTGCGCAGAAGAAACATCGCGAGAAAAAGAAATCACGATTATTATGGGGGAATGTTTACTCCTTTAACTTCCGTTTTCAAGTTTTGAAAAACGAAAATCCATCTCCAGAACAAAAGAAAAAAAAAAAAAGAGAGAGAGAGTGACACCCCCCCCCCCAACTAATCCTCCAAAATTTCTTTTCAGTTTTGCATCGATCTCGTGTATAACTTAAATGATGACAAAAAAGCGGAATTCCGCGAATCCGCGGAAGAATCATGCATGTCTAGGATGAACACAAAGGCCATACCACATTCATGACTTGAAATTAAGTTCAACTTAGATAATTAGCCAGAAGCCAATGCCTTCAACTACTGGAGCAGCCTGGTGGTGCAAGTCTGTTTTTCATGAAATAAACTAATCTATACTCACATTTAGGGTGGCCTTGGAACTCAATATGTCCTAAAAGTTTTGACAAAAAACAACAACAACCCAGCAGCAACAGTTGCATTATTTCCTCTTAAGAACAGCAAATTGTGAATTGCAGAACTCTTAACATTCTCCCATTCAACCCCCTCCCCTTAAAATAAGCTACCCTCTTTCACCTCTGGCTCTTCACATTTCCTTTCAATTTGTCAATGATTCTAGGAATTATGGAGGAACGTGTATGCTTTCCTCCATAATTCTTGGAGCAGCAATCACCCCTTGTTGATGTATCATGAAATGACCCAGGTGATAAGTAGCATGTGACACAATTTAATAAATTATAAAGTGTGTTCAGACAGAGGGCAGAGAAGGACACAATAGGGAAGTGACACAAACAAATCCCAATAGAGAGAAAGAAACTAGCTGTGTAGAAGTGATTGATTAGTAAAAGTTTCGAATCTGGTATCCAGTAAATTCGTTTAACCACTAAATTGATTATGATGGGGATGAGATGGGTTAGGAGTGATAAGGATTACCATTTTAAGGGAATCATCCCAACATTTGTTACTGCATTTATCGATGGTTTTAACACACTAATTTCAACTTTAACATAAGCTGCAGACTTTAATGTAATGGAATGTTTCTAAATTTCTTTTAGATATGATAAACCATTTTCAGTCCAATGCTGAATGTAGGTTTCCCCAAGTCTATGTCTTGAGCAGTTCTCTTCCAGCATCCTTATGAATTTCAACAAATTATACCACCACTATGTATTATTAATTACCACAATGGTGTGAGATGGATGAGAGAGACAAGATATTCCTCCTAGTTGAACATTGAGCACAACTTAGTTTCTTCCAAATACACTCTAGTCAAGTTTTATAAACTAATTAATTTCTTCTTTCCTTCTTGTATCTGCAGTCCAAGAATGGCATAGGCATCATTTACTCATAAATTTACCTCATCAATGCACATCATATACACTGGCGTGCAAAAATTAAGGACGAGACGGTTTTTCGAATGTAACGTCGTGCACAACCCAAATCATACCATAAGATCCCCAAGATGTAAGAATATGGGACAAGTGAGCAAAACCGTCCAAACAAGGAATCCAAAGGATACAAAGGCACTTTATTGAAAAGGTAGCTTCGAGCACAACTGGACAGAAGACAGAAACGTCCATGTGACAGGCGGCTGCCAAGAAAAATCCAGTCTTTAGTAGGGGATATGATCACCCCTATCTGCGTTGCAGGATTTACAACGTCTGTCCATGCTGAGGACGAGGTTGTCAAGGAGCTGTTGAGGCATCGCGGCGCATTCCTCTTGTAGCGCCAATCGCAGCTGCGGAATCGTTGCTGGCGGCTGGTGACGTGCTGCCAAGGGTCTCCCGAGAAGGTCCCACACGTGTTCGATTGGATTAAGGTCCGGAGACCTTGCGGGCTAATCCATGTGATGAATATCTTCACTCTCAAACAGCCACTGTACGATGTGTAGCGTTGTCGTCCATGAAGAAGAACTCAGGACCCACAGCACCTCTAAACAGACGTATGTGAGGCAGGAGAACACCGGTACAATAGCGGACACCAGTGACTAAACCTCCTTGGAGGATGTGGAGGTCAGTACGGCTACCAAGCATGAAAACGCCCCAAACGAAAACTCTGCCACCTCCTAACCGGTCCCTTTCGATGATGTTGGAGGTGTGATTGCGTGTTCCCTGCTCTCTCCAGATGTGTATACGTCCAGAATCGACAGGCGGCTGCCAAGAAAAATCCAGGTCTGTTCGGGAAACGTCCAGTTGTCTGTTGCACGTGCCTTGCGATATCTTCCGCTGTCTGTCTCTTCTCGCCTGTAGGACAATATACCGGTCGTTCGCCACGGTTGCTCGTGGACGACCACTGCTAAACTATCGGACAGCTGTTCCTGTCGTTTGAAATGCTCTCCAAGCTCGTGAAACGATGCTGTGAGCAATCCCGAACTCCTCGGCCACACTACGACCTTCTTCCAACTTTCCAATGACGCGACCTCGGGTAAAGTCATCCAGATGTCGTGTCTACTGGATTGCCTGTTGGCCATATCACATGGTGGCAGCAACTCGACGTCGTTCAAACCAATGAACACCGTGCAGTAGCTTTCGCCGAATTGCTAAGCGTACACCACCCGTGTGCTTTATACCCTTCCGAAACCCCCTCCCCGACGTCATGCTGCATGTCCTACCGTACCGGACCCTAGTCTATCTCCTGAGTGGTCTTTCGATCCGTTCTGCCTGCTCGTTCCGCTGTTATGCTAATTTCTCCTCTTCGTCCTTAATTTTTGCACACCAGTATAGCTTCCCTTAGAAAAATATTAGCACTGTCTTCTCATGGAGCAACCTGTTATCACTGAAGTGGCTCTGACGACTGATCAATAGCAGTTAAACTACACCATCAGGATTACAGCAAATACTATTCTACATTCACCAACCTGTATGGCCACCACTGTTAGTTATGGCCAAACCCTATTCCCGAAATGACATCACAACACAAAAAACACCCTACATGATCAAAAGTATACAGACACAAATTTTGAGCACCGGATTTGCCCATATGAATCATAGCCATGACCCATACAGGTACAAAAAGATGCACATGACCTAGCAAACATTATAGATAAGCATGAACAGTAGAATGGGCCACATGGCAGAGCTCAGTGACTTTCAACATGGCACAGTCATTAGATGGCATTTTAGCAACAGGTCCGTTCGGGAAATTTCCACCCAGCTGCTGCCATTCCAACCAACTGTTGGAGATATTATCGTGAAGGAGCAACAATAGGGTAATTGTGACCTGGTAGGCCACGTGAAATGACAGAGTGGGACAACCTATTGCTGAAGCTGGTGGTGTGACAAAAATAGTCTGTCCTCAGTTGTAACACTCACCACTGAGTTCTAAAATGCCTCTGGCAGCAATACCAGAACCACAGTGGTTCAGCGAAAGATACAGTAAATGGGTTTTCATAACAGAGCAGTCACACACAAGCCTAACATCAGTAAGATAAACACCAAGCATTCGTTGAACAGTTGAAACACGTTGGACAAACACCAAGCATTCATCGAACAGTTGAAACACGTTGGACAAACACCAAGCATTCATTGAACAGTTGAAACACGTTGGACAAACACCAAGCATTCATTGAACAGTTGAAACACGTTGGACAAACACCAAGCATTCATTGAACAGTTGAAACACGTTGAACAAACACCAAGCATTCATTGAACAGTTGAAACACGTTGGACAAACACCAAGCATTCGTTGGACAGTTGAAACACGTTCTTGAAAGTGATGAATCACACTTCACCATCTGGCAGTCTGACAGATGGATCTGGGTGATGCCAAAACACTACCTGCTTGACAATGCTGCGCCAAATGTAAGGTTTGGTGGAGACATCACGCTCAGGGGTGTTTTTCATGGTTCAGGCTGGACCACCCTCATTACAGTGAACCAGGATGAATTGGAGCACCCACTTTGAGCCAGGCCAAACTGCACGACTAATGCTCTTGTGGCAGAATGGATAACAATTCCAGCAGCTATGAACCCAAATCTTGTGGAAAGCCTTCCCAGCATAGTGGAGGCTGTGATAGCAGCAGAGGGTTGACCAACTCAATATTAATCCCTTTCCTTTTACAGGGAGTTCGTGGATATCCTAGTGTCCAGATACTTTTGATCAGATAGTGCATATACTGTATATCGTATAGAATTTTTTAGTATGATTTTGTCAAACTTACAATGGATAGTACCATGCCAGAAAAAAATAAAAATTGTCCGTCTGCAATATCAGACTGTTTGAGAAGAACAGTTCTAACTTAGATGTTGATACTGGAAGCGTCTCATTAGAGAAGCTCATTATCACTACTGAAGTCTGAAAAATGAAGAAAAAAATCAGGAAAATAACAGTTATACACTTGCATGGAAGGAAAATTTCCACATGCATGATTAATATCCACTCATATGGAAAAGTGTAAACACTATCTTATAAGAATACAAACTTTTTTAAGGGTCGCTCAAATGAAACTGAGACTGTCGGTTTCTTGCCGAAAGTGTTTATAGGTTAGAATGTGTGAACATGCAGGAACTAAGAGTGATACATGGGCTACATACCCGCTACACGAAACTGTGGATACCCTGAGCAAAGAATGTCCGTGGTTGGTTGTAAAACCAGTCTTCAACGGTGTCCCAGACCTCAGCGTCGTTAGCAAACCAGCAGCCCTTGAGAGCTTTTTTCAGTGGCCCGAAGATGTGGCGCGACAGATCGGGGCTATAGGGGGAGGGGGTCTCGACGACCTCCCAGGGGGGGGGGAGGAAGCTCCGCAGCAAATCTTGGCACACTGTCGTCACATGCGGGCATGCATTGTCGTGCAGCAGAATAAGCCCATTTGACAACATACAGTTGCTTACGCTTTACGGCCGTTTTGAGGTTGTGTAAACTTATTGCAGTATGCAGTTGTCTGGACTGTACTGCCTGCATCCAGTCAATTCAACAGTAATGGGCCATTCTCATTGAAGAAAACCATGAGCATCACTTTTCCAGCTCTTAAGGAGGACTGAGTTTTTTTGGGGGGGGGGGGGGGGGAGTGGAGAGGTGGGATGCTGCTATTCCATATTCACCCGTTTTGTGGACAGATCGAACTGGTGGCACAAAGTTTCATCTGCGGCCACAATCTTGGAAAGAAACTGTCCCCCCCATCTGTGTGGTAACGATGTAGATGCTCCATCCAGGCAAGCATCCATTCGCCGAGTCTTCTGCTCCTCCTGGAGATGCTTCGGCACCAATTGTGCGCAAATCTTGCTGTATCCCAATTGGTGATGGAGAATAGTTTTAACAGTTCCCTTACTCATGGACCATGTTGCTGCAAGCTTGCAGGTGGTGATTCGGTGATTCTCCTTCGCAAGGTTGTCTACGGCAGCAATGGATTCCGTGGTGATAGCCATGTATGTTTGCCAAGGTCTCAGCATGTCCTCCGTGCTCAGACGCCCTTTACGAAATCCACTACATCAGTGGAACACTGTACACCATGACCGACACACTCATTCCCACACACACCCTTCATACGAAGATAAATTCCGGCTTCACTAACACCTTCTGCCGTCAAAAATAACATAACTGCCCACTGGGCTTGTTTGGACGAATCCATGTCACGACACCACGTAGTCAATTCGCCTCTGCATTTGAAAACAGCACACTGACATTTTTTTTGGAGGTTTAACGACCACCGTGAGCAACTCAATGGGCTATAAGCAGCCGTCCGTCCCTAATTTAGGGTCACTGGTTCCAGGGAAGGGAGAGAACCAGTGCCGTAAGACAAACACAACATCCATGCCTAACCGGGATTCGAACCCGGACCCCGTTCAGGCGAATGATCAGAGGCCATCGCTTAGACCACTGCGCCACCGGGGCGGCCACACTGACATGTGCCGCCGATAGCAGCGTGCTTACCGACATGACACGCCATCTACCAGCGCAAATGCATGTCTCTGTGATATGCTATTACATGAGTCACACTTTCATTTGGGTGACCCTTATAGTTTACTTGTCAGAAAAATATTTTGACACCAAATGAATGTTACTAGTGCTACAAGGAGTTGTTAAACCTAAATTCAGATTTGTTGGGTTGACAGAAGGCAAAATATCAATAATAGAATAAACAAACACACCACACTGAAGTCTAGCCACATAACATTGTAAAATGCAATAAATACAGCATAATTAATACAGGATAATCAAATGAGAACATATCAACACTGTGAAAAAATACAATTTATGTATCACAAACATACATTATAAGTAGAGAAATCAGCTCAATTTTAAATTTTTCAACACTTTTATACTCTATATAATTTCCACATACACATATAAAAAGCCTGCAAGTCTAAACATTCCTGAAGGTAGACAGCTAACAGTTAAAACAACCCAGATCACGAGTATTAATGAAGTCACAGCAAATCCTAGTGATGCCACAATTAACAAACACAAAGGCTGGGTATTACCACACGAGTGGCAACACCTATTCTCCTGAGTCAGTCCTGACAGTGGGTTGGGTGCAACCTGAAAATTTGACAACATAAAATAAATTTCATCCAAGTAATTCCTGTAATACTAAAGTTAAACTTTTATGACAACTCATGAGTAATTCTACTTCTATTCTTATCTTTATTGTTATATTGCTGAACTCAGGATGGTGTGAACTTTTAGACTTAATGAATTTTTTTTTATTGGGGTTTAAAGACCACCGTGAGCAACTCAGTTGGCTACAAGCAGTTGCCCATCCCTAATTTAGGGCCGCTAATTCCAGGGAAGGGAGACAGCCAGTGCCGTAAGACAAACACAACATCCATGCCTCATCAGGATTCGAACTTGGACCCATCTCAAATGAATGATCAGAAGCCATCGCTTAGACCACTGCGCCACCAGGACAGCTCATTGCATTTACCTCCTTTCATATAATATGATTTCACTAATGGATGTTCATAATACACCATAGCTAAATTTCTATTTACTGCATCTTACATTTTGCCTGAATGTTTTTTAATATATGACAATTCGGCACTCAAAGAAAGAAAAAGGGATGTCAACATTCCCGTTTTTAATTTTTATTTCTAAAAAGAAATTGCATATACTTTGGCACATAAGTGTTTCATAATATAATGAAAACAATTTTCAAAATGGCTGGTACTGATATTTTTGTATGAATACGGAATAACTGAAGGACAATTTATTTCCAAGTTCTGGGCAAATTTAATCTAGTTTTGTATATCTTGCAGACTGTAAAATAATTATTCTTCAACTGTTTGAATGCAAGTAAGAAAGAAACTATTTGTTGCAGTAGGTACAGATTTATTAGTTTAGTAATACTTATTTGTACTAAAACAACGCCTTGC
Organism: Macrothele yani; assembly: GCA_039090855.1. Taxonomy (NCBI): domain Eukaryota; kingdom Metazoa; phylum Arthropoda; class Arachnida; order Araneae; family Macrothelidae; genus Macrothele; species Macrothele yani. The sequence goes on along the minus strand of CM077029.1, from coordinate 14,919,712 downwards.
AGTCTATGTACTGTGTCCTACAAGTTCTCAGCCCAACTGTGAAGGAAAAGTTGCATGTTTTTTTTTTTTTTTATATGCAGGGTGTTTTAAAAGGCAGTATACAACTTTGCAGGGATACAGAGAATAACTTGGAATACATACAGAAGATTAGTCAATCACATAATGGGATGGAACAGAACAAATGTCTGTGAAGTCACTGGATTATCAAATTCTACTATGGGAGGGAATTCCATACCAAACTCTTGTGAAATGGCAACTTTCGAAGGTGCAAAGTGAGCATGTTGTGTATTTTGGTTCAAGGAAAAAAAGTCTGACACAAGTTCAGAGCAATTTTCACACGCAGTACAGCAAAGAACCTCCAAGTAGGCATACGATCTACGCACGACACAATAATTTTGTGGAAACAGGCTATGTTATTCATCATCTGATGTCAAGTTGTCGGGCGTGTGCCCCTGATGCGATTGTGGACAAAGTGCGTGAGAGCATCGATAGAAAATCCTCGAAAGTCAATGAGATATGCGTCTCAGGAAACTGGCATTCCACATGTGGTTGTGTGGCGCGTACTGCGACATCATCTACATTTTAAGCTAAACAAATTTACCATCATGCACCAGCTGAAGACAGGCAATAGTAAGATACACAAAGATTTCTGCACGGAAACCTAAATGATGTAAGGTCTATCAAAATACTTGTTTTCCAGGTAGGTGGATTAGTAGAGGTGCGCCTGTAGCATGGCCACCTTGTTCCCCCAACCTTACACTGCTAAGTTTTTTCTTGTGGGGCTTGTTAAAGATTGTGTCTAAGTACCACCACCACCAACCAATATCAATGAGCTGGTATGAGAATTACTGCTGCTATAATGCCTGATAAGCTATGCCACATGTGGCAGGAAATCAACTACATGTGGGATATTGCAGAATCACTGGAGGCAGCCACATTGAAATTTGACTCTCTGAGTTGAAAGTTCAAGTATTTCCTTTCTATATCTTGCAAAGTTGTATACCCCTTTTGAAACACACTGTACAATGTATATAATAATGGAAGTTTGATCAATGTGTTAAAGCTCTTATCTACACCAGTAAGAAATGGACTGAAGCAGGTTAATAGCTAGGGAGTGGCTGTTGCCCTACCAGAAAGATAATACCAGGTGCATAAATTTATGCTGCAAAGATCATAAAAATAGAAATGCACATGTGGACCAATTTACTGAAAATTGTAAAGCAAAAAGAAAATATCACAGAATTTTGTTTTTTTAAAGACTTTTAGTCAGCTACATATAGTGTTCTGCACAATTAACCAAAGAACAGAACAAGATAAAGATCCAGTCTGAGATATAGACCCCACATATGTCTGAAAGGATTGTCTAAAATGGCACATAATGGGATGGAACAGAACAAATGTGTGGCTATGCCTGACCTCTGTGACCTTTCTGCACATGCCATATGGATGAACAGCTACTTAGTCATCTGTGCTCTGTTGCAGAAAGTACTTAAATAGAAATTTTTAAAGCCATATCTAAAGAATCTTCCAATTGTTACATTCACTGTATGATACTCATCTGATTTACCTAGCTTACACATTTTTAGTAAAATTATGTTAGATACTGGAAATGATTTTTGCATGATCATATTTTCCTGTAATGGAGTATGAGAAAGTAAAAGCTGTGTGCACTTTGAAGGAAAGTTTGAACACAAAGGGGCATGATTTCAAGTTCTGCCCCTCCAGACAAAAAAGCTTGCTCTGCCACTGGACTGATGCTACTTGCTTCTCATAGATTTGAAATCTCTTCATGTTTAGAGACCAGTTCTCAATTCACTGTTATATTCTTTCTTTACTTTGCAGGTCTTAAAAGGTGACTAGGTCAACCAAGAATGGAAAAATGGAGCAAGAACTCAGAGCTGTTATGAAGTATTTGAATAAAAAGGGTTAGAGCCAAAGTACATCCATGACGATAAGTTGGAAACACTAGGTGGGAAGATGTCCCTACACACAGTACTGAAGAAAAAGTAGGCAGTGAAATTCAAGAATGGGAGAATGAATGTAGAAGATGATACTTGCCCAAGCAGACTCTCTGAGGCCATCACTCAAGAAAATGCGGAAAAGGTGCACAAAACAGAACTTCAAGATAGATGCTTAATGGTCAGACAGGTAGTGAGACCAGGGGAGGCTTTAGTGCTCATGAGTCATGGTGTCCAGTGCAACAATATATGCTAATGCTCCCACCCCCAAGTTTGGGTGCATATGCGTCTGTGTGATGGATTCCACGTTTTCTCAGCCACATATGAAACATATGCAATATAAATTAATATTTGTGCACACTGATCCCAAGGTCAACATAAAAAGGCTTCTTTTATTGTGCTTACTTGTAACAATCTATTGTGATGATCTGGACTCTCATTATTCATCCGAGGTGGGTCTGGGCTTCAATCCCAGTGAAGTATGGATGTTGGATTGGATTAGAGGTTTAACAACCACCGTGAGCAACTCAGTGGGCTATAAGTAGTCACCAGTCTCTAATTTAGGGTCACTAATTTAGGGGTGCTGTAAGACAAACACAACATCCATGCCTCACTGGGATTTGAACCCGGACCACTTTGGGATGAATGATCAGAGGCCATTGCTTAGAGCACTGCGCCACTGGGGCGGAGAAGTATGGATGTTGTGTTTGTCTTATACACATTTTGACAGGGAAAACAGATCAGCTGGTGAGATTAGTAGGCACGTGAATTTGGGCTTTAAAGGTCACAGCTGCAGCCTACATTAGTTCCTATTTTAACATATAGATTAGTGAAACCTTGTTACTGCAAATGAGACATGACAGTCATTTGTATGTTAGACAGATGTGTTACTTATGGGGAAAGTTTGAGGCGATCCTCAGTCTGATCATGTGCGAATGTGTAACATGAAGCAAAGTGTTATTAGGATGAAAGCATGTATTTTTGAGGCAATTTGGCCATGTTGAAAGAATGAGTGACGAGGCATCAACTAAGAGAATTTATTCTGTGCATGAGGCAAGAAAAAAAGTTGAGAGATGCTAAGTAAATCATGGCAGGACCAGGTTCAGGAATATCTAAAAAAGAAAAAGATAATTAGTATCAAGTAGAAAAGATGCTGTACAGGTAAGAGGTGTGGAGCATGGATATAAGAAGAGCTTAAGTTGTGTGCTAGGATCACAGCACATGGATATGTCTGATATCTCAACAATCAGTGATATTGGAATTATTTTTTGACAATGCTGGCAAGAAATCAGAATATACATTTTTGGTCAGATCATGAAGCTCATTGTGCTGTTGTAAAACAAGTCATGATGGCATCATTAGAACATCAGATAAAATGATTGTATCAATAAATCTAAATTATTATAAAATTTGAGTTTTATATCTACATTATAGGAATTTTCAATATAAAACATTTTCTACTCATAAATGATGTAGAACTGTACTGATTTGGACACCACATTAGTATGAATTCCACAAGAACCAAAACATTTACATTATACATCAAACAACATGCATATAAAGGCATATCTCATTCCCTTCTTCCCCATTCCTTAATTTTTTTTTCTTATTTTAAAGAGACTTGTTTTATTATACTTACATGGAATAGAAAATGTTCCTGCTCTTCTCATAAAAACACAACGCCTTTCCGGAATTTCAGGATAACTGTTTTTTAATAAGGCTGGTACTTCGTAGGACTCTCCCCCTCCCCCAACACATACAAACTGGACAAGCTAGGAGAGTTTAACATGCGTCTCAGGAATGGAATTAAAAAATTAAATTCAGAGTTCTAGATAATTAATAATCAAAATAGAAAATAATACTTACTTTTACTAGAAGGGACATTAAATGGCAGGAAATAAAATAATCCAAATATTTATCCGATTTCTGATTACGGGAATAATTAAAAAGGAAGAAACGTGAGAAGACAAATGTGATGTTTCACTCCTGCATGCAAATGCCCACGGGGGCAGCAGCCCTCTCTGCCCCTGCAGTTCGGACGCCACTGTCAACAGTACATAAAATCTAACGCCATCAGTAATTATCTTTTCACAGATGACCTTTACCTTGCTTTGAAGTGATAACCTTTGAATCTCATCCAAGTGCTTAGTGATGTGTATGATTGATAACTTCACTTCAATATGCTCTTGTAAAAAAAGTGCAAATTTAATCACAATGTCTACCTGTGCATGCTGATTTTTTTTCTCCTTGGAAAACTGAAATTTGAAAATTTCTGAAATGACATGATGAGAGTATTTCAGTTAAAGCTAAAAACAAATTTCACCTGACAGATAATGCAAAATTGTGAATTTTTCAATGTTTTTGTTTTGCATTTTCTTTTCCAATTTCTTGCCGGGAGAAGATGAAGTCATGCACAGTTTGGAGTGTATCTTTAAAAAATATTTTAGATATAGTGAAAACTCTAATTGAAGAGGGGGAAAAAACTCGAATTTTTGAAAACATAAAATTATTTCTTTGAATAAAGCTCATATTGAGAAATGGCTTCCTAGTTTAATTGAATTAATAATCTAAAGCAACTTATGGGAATTTACTAGGAAATTTTTTCATTTATAGCAAATTTTCGGAGAAAACTCTTCTCCTTCTTCAGGCTCTCTTCTTGTTGTCACTTTTTGCTTGTCACTATCATGGTTACGGTTTACCTTGACGGTTACGGTTAACCTTGACGGTTTAGGTTATTTTTCAACAAATCCTGCCAGATGTTAGGCAGGGAAAATCCTTTGCAGTCATTGATGATAGAATTTTGATTTTTCTCAATCTCTATTCCTTCTTTCAGTTTTCTTTTTGGAACTTGCTTTGGAAACTGATTACTTTAAGGGAATTCCAATCCATGCTGTGCCCAGTTTCTCTAACATGCCTATCTAATCCAGTCTTGTTGGAGCAATTTTTTATAGCTGCTTTATGCTCAGCTATACGAGTTTCTAGTCTGCGACCTGTTTCACCTATGTAAGATAGTCCACAACTACAATTTACTTCATAAACTACTCCTTGCATTTTTAAAATATCTTCTTCTCTTTGAACTATTTTAGGGAAAAAATTTTTAACTTTGTTCTCTAAACTTGGAGCTAGCCTAATATTGTATTTTTTACTAATTCTCTTTAAAGCCTCAAATAAACCTTTGTGATAAGAAATTTTTCTAGTGAATTTTACTTCTTGCTTTTGTGGGTTCTTCGTACCATTAAAATTCAGAAGCTTCTCAATTTCTTCTTTAGGATAGTTATTTTCTGCAAGTATGACTTTAAGCTCTTCTTTATGGGCTTCTTTTTTATCTGCAGTAGAAACTATTTTATTAATTTTTTCTAAAAACTGACTTGCTACATTTTTCTTAATAGAAACTGGATGATACGAATTGAAATCCAGTAGTCTTTTAGTATTCATTGGTTTTTTATACCAACTAGTGAGGAATTTTTCATCTTCATAATAGATAGTAATATCTAAGAAGTTTATTCTTCTTTCTTTTTGAAGTTCAATAGTGAACTTAAGGGAATCATCTAATTCATTGAATGAGTCTAGAATTCTTTCTGGAACAATTTCTGAGCTATCTATTATAAATAAGATGTCATACATGTATCTGCTATATAAGCAGAAGTATGTGGGTTGTACTAGTATCTTTTCTTCTAGTTTTCCCACATAATAGTTAGCTAAGAGTGGGGAGAGTGGGGAGCCCATAGCTAGCCCCGATTTTTGAATGAAAAAAGTTTTCCCAAATTGAAAGTAGTTGTTCTGCAAAGAGAAAGTAAGCATTTCAAAAATTCCTACTAATATGTTTTTTTCCTTGTTGTGAAAAACTATTAGGTCTGCCAAGTCTTCCGCTATAAAGTCTATAAGTTGATCTATATTAATGTGAGTATACATAGACACTATATCTAAACTACCCATAATAGGAGAATCTAATTTAGGAAGAAGTTCTAGTTTTTCTTTTAGCTGCATTGAGTTTTTAATCAAGTTAGGTGGCTCTTTTAAAAGATTCTGAAGGTGTGACTTTAAAAAATAGTTTAGATTTGAAAGAATAGAGTTTTTTGAGTCTATTATTGGTCTAATTGGTTGGTGTTCTTTATGCAGTTTGACTATTCCATATATTTGAGGTAATCTGAACTGTAATTTTGAGAATTGTTTATAGTTTTCTGGAAGCTGGTTTTTCTTTTTTTGAAGTGAAATAAGCTTAGAGACTTTTTTAATCAAATCTGGTAGTGGGTTTTCTTTTACTTCTTCATACATAGGTTTTTTTAGTTCTTCTTCCATCTTTTCTAGATAATCTTTCTTATCCATAATAGTAATCAACTTACTTTTATCTGTTTTCACAGCAACTATACTTTCATTTTTTCTGAAATCTTTAAGAGCTTTTAATTGACTATTATCAAATTTTTTTTGAGGTTTCCTTACTTGCTTCTGGAATTTTGTAAGGCTATTGTAGTAATCTTTTCTGAGGAGGTCTGCTTTAATTTGGTCCTCTTTTTCTAAAGTGCTGCAGATGCTTTCCAATTCAATTACCAATTTTTCTGGATTTATTTTTTCTTTGGATAGATTGAAATTACTTCCTTTATTTATCACTTGTAATAATTCTTGGCTAACTCCAGTAGCAGTGTTGTCCTTCACATGACTAAGAACTGCAGTTTTTTTGTTTTTACTTGAATAGTTTTTCTTCAAAAAATTTTCTTCTTTAAGGTTCAGCTTTTTAACAAATTTCTTATTTTTGTTTCTTACTCCAATTTTTAGCCAGTCATCCAATTCTGCTTTTACTGTATCCCTTAAGATTCCAGAAATTTTCTTTTCATTTTCTACTTTTACTTTTTTATAATAAGCAACATTTTTATATTTTGCTTCAATACTTCTTTTTAACGTTTTTTGCTCTATTTTTCTTATGAAGTTGGCTGAAAGTAAATCTTTAAATGGTTTTCAATAAAATTATTATTTATGTTACAGATATTTCATAGTGGGTATTGAAAAATTTTCATATTTAGAAATGATCATGTTAAGAGGCATTTCTCTAGTCAGCTCAAAAAAATACTATTGAATTATTCATAAAATTTTATTAATTTTCACATTTTCTATTTAAATTTCACAAATTTTTACCCAAAATCAATAAAATTTTCTATTTAAAATTCACAAATTTCTAACCAATTCTTGGGGTTTAGAACCCTTGAAAAAAAGAGAATAATGATGCTAGCAGTTTGATATATAACATATGCACTACAGAGTTTGAATTGTAATTAGATAGCTGATAACAACCCAAACATTTTAATTTTGAATAACTTCTTGAAAACATATGCACTAATGTTGTAGCCAGAAGGCGGGGGGGGGGTTGAACCCTTCCTTTGAGGGGAGACTAAGCACGACTTTAAAGCGATATATACATGTATACGAGGCTTTCACCAATGAACCAAACCCATGGAGCCCCCCCCCCAAGAAATTTCTGGCTATGCCACTGATATGCACTGAGGTAAGTGGTCTCCAAAATCTGGAGACAGTTACAGGAAATGGGAACAATAACAAAAGGGCTGGGATAAAGACATTAATGAGACACAACAAATCAAGACAACTCTTACTGGCTCACTGCCATTGGAAGCAAACAGCCAGAAAACTCTTGCAGGAGCTCTGCTATTGGAATCGCAATGAGGTCTGTGCGCAAGAAGGCACCCAGTACCTCTGGACATCATAACTGTGGAGACACAAAGCCATCAACCCCAGTGGAGAATGTTGCCTCCATCAACTGACAAAGGTCAATCAATGCACAACAGTGCAGCAATTGACCACGCAAATGATCAGATCATACGTAGAGGATTTTAGGAAGGAAGTGTCTGACCCCAGGTTTCAAACAACCCTTAGAAATAGGAAGCTAGGAGATTTGGGCTAGAGTGCCCGATAGGAAAGTCACACAGAAGCGAGGTAGAAGACACCCTTATTTACTACCGCAGGGCCAGTACCCGGGGTCCGACGGCTTAACATGCCCATCCGATGCATGGCAGATATTTAGTGGTTTGAGCATTAGTACCTGCCCAGGATCGAACTTGAGGTTATCTCCATGGCAGTCCATGCAAATGAATGCTGGGGCACCCAAGTACATGTTCCCAATAACAGTAGAGCGAACCCTATTACACATGGGTTTCCAGAGTCGACGCCTGCAGTTCACAAGGGAATACCATCATTGGACAGTGGTAGAGTGAAAAAGCTGCCTTGTCCAATGAATCAAGGTTTCTACTAGACAGAAGTGATGGGCGGTGACAGATACGGTGCCAGACACACGAGAACCAACACCCAGAGACGTTTGTCAGTCAAGTACAGGCCGGCGGTCACAGTGTGCATGTCTTGGGAATGTTTTCCTGGTATAACCTGGGACCAATGGATGGGTCCCTGAATGCCAATAGCTACCCGTCTCTCCTTGCTAACCACATGCATCCCTTCATGTCGTACGTTTACACTGGTGGTGATGGTGTCTACCAACTGGACAATGTGCCGTGCCATGTTGTTAAGGGGTGCACAACTGGTTCCAGGAACATGACAGTGATGTCTCCGTTCTTCTGTGGCCGGCGAATTCAATTAATCTCAATTTCATAGAGCACTTGTGGGACTGTTTGGATCAACAAATTTCACGTGCTGACCCACAACAACATCATCTCTGGGACCTCCATACTGTACTGCAGTCTGAATGGGCACATGTACCTCGGGCAACCTTCCAGGGCCCCATTGCATCCATACCACACCGTCTTGCCACGGTCATCCGGGCCAATGGTGGTCACTCCCCTTATTAAGTAGGTGGTCATACTATTCTGATATGACAGTGTATGTACCATCTGCCATTAAACTCTATCATCTAGATTTTGTATTATTCATGATTTTGCATTTGTCATGTTAATTTTGGAAGCTAGTGTAATTGAAAGCAGTGGCAGCTTTTCAGGTGAAGTGCCTCTTCACCTATTTTATTTGAAATAAGATTTTATTCAATAGTTTCGTATAATATATTATTTTTTTGCCTTTACTGAGTGCCAAAATACCCAAAATTTTGATTAGATATCACTTCACAATGCGCGTTCAATACGGAAAACAAGTTCTTATACGCAAAACAGTTCAAGTGAAGAGCTGAAATGAGAATGCTTGGAAGTCTGCAGCTTTCGTCCGAGTTGCCATGGTAACTGGGACGTCACCCTCTCCTATCTGCCGGGCAAGTGAAGTGTTTTATCATGAGATGTCAAGGCTCTGCACCTGGAGTTGTGACCTTACGAAGAGATCGCAGTGGAACCGGACGGATTGCCAAGGGTTCTCTGCAATCCACTAGGGATTTTTTCTTGCGGTGTTTAGGTACATACTTTCTGAAAGAGATATGTTTTTTCGTGTTTTGCGATTGTTTGTTAAAAACTTTATTAGTTACTTTAGTTTTGTGTACAGTTTAACTGATAGTGATAGTTTTAGTTTTCAGTATGTATCCTGTGAATAACATTGTCTGTAATTTATTGCAAACTCCGTTCAATCGGTGGAAAGTTGAAAGTAAAAGAGACATTTTACTTCAAGGACGACCGACGGATTCACTGACTATTGTCGCCAAGAAAGAAATCAAGAAGAGCGGTAAATCTTACAATATTAATTTTTTAAATTGTTGGTTTACTGAATATATATGTCTTTGTAACCCTTCTGTGTTACAAAAATTATTTTGTTGGCCCTGCTTATATTTTAGTAATAAAATTCGGCATTTAAACAATTGCATCTGCAAGTGTTTCAGTGGAAAGAAGTTTTTCTTGCCTTAAAAGAATACAAACTTACTTAAGAAACACTATTTTTCCAGATAAACTTGCTTCTTTGGCAAATATTTCTATTCAGAAAGACATTTTCTTGATGTCACGAAGAAACAGCCAATTTATGATGACATAATCGGCAAATTTCTAGCTTTAAAGGGAAGAAGAATTGATCTAATTTATAAAAAAATAGGTAAGTTCTCATTAACCGATTTTCATTGAAGACAGTAGATATCTTTTCATATTGCTGTTGCAGCTCTTCACCTATTTTTCCTACCACGAGCCGCCACTGATTGAAAGTGATAGTTTAATAGCCTCTGAACGCTTGGGTAGAATTCCAGTTTACAGGCAACAACAGTTGTTGCACCATTGGTGGGTATTAATGTTTCTGGTGTCTGTTTACGTTTCCATTTCTCACCACAGATTTCAAAATAAGGCTCTAAGTGATATGGTAAATTAACGTTTTCAGGCAACATTTTGCAGTCAATACTACACAGTCAGTTGTGTTTTTGCACTAGTGAGAGAGAGAGAGAGAGACATTTTACTGCTATGCATCTTGATCTTAAGAGAAATTCTAAAAATCTATCTGCCTGCAACCTCAATCTGAAATCCATCTTCAGAATCTGATATAGCTCAGTATCATCATTAGTATTACCAAATGGGATAAATATCGTACACAGGATTTAACTGTCTTCCATCTCAGTAGGGCATTCACTTATGAAGGTATTTATTAGTGTAAGATTTATTAATATTTATTGCTATGGAAATGCCATCACTTTAGAGCTACTGTGAAAACTGACATAAAATGTCGATTTGCAAGTAACAGCATATTATTCATTTCAATATGTTTGCATGTGAATAAGTGCTATGTATCAGGTATCTTTTATTACATTACAGTAACCAATTTCATCAAAACTAAAATCACTATATTGCAATATTTTTAAAATATTAGGTCATTTGGGAAGTGAGTGAGTGCTTTTCAACGTACCATAATTTCTGTAATAGAAAAACAATGATCACAATATTTGAGGGTAATTGTTAGTAGTTCCTCTCATTACCAATAATGCATCCTCAAACTGTGGGCAGGACATGAACACCATTATAAGTACCAGTATCATTAAGCTTATGAAAAATACGTGATTCAGAGATGCAGGATAAAAACAAAGACCAATGTTTGTTGTTGTAGCAAGTGCCAGACACCTCCCTTTTCAAAAGGCTCAAACAGTTGAAATAACAGGGTTTTTTTTTTTTTTTGGTGAATACGCTGGTGTGGCAGCTCCACCGAATTGTTCTGTTCAATGAACACCTGAATAGTCTGGGCCTTGTGGGGTTTACTAAAACATATAGCAACTTGCCATAAAACACCTCCATGTTGCAAAAATATATTTTTTTCCCAATGAGAATGATTCAAAAGCAGGAAAAGAGTTACTACTATACCAATCCAATCCAACAACAGCTACTCTTCTCCCTCCCTGCTCTGGACACTGGAAATATTTACAACTTCAGGATTTTCCTAGAAAATGTTATTCACTTTATTTTTTTTTCAGGGCACTTAATATAAATTAATTTGCTTTAATTTACAATTCATCAATACAGTAATTTTCAATTACATGACTGCATAAATACTTGTATAAAAATAAATGGCTGCTTATGCATGAAAATATTACAAACACACAACATAATACAAATTCACTCAGAGTTGCAATTCCTCCATTTTAAAACATGCCATGATCTTTCAGCACAGCCAGTAGGAGCTTTTAATCACAATTTTTTTTTTAACAATGGGAAAAAGGGCTAGTTATCTTGTCAGGGTGAAGAGTACATCAAACATTTGGGCTAGGAACTCAGAATTGAAAGTGTTGTGCATAGATCTTCAGACCAAGCACAACAATTGTAATCAATCACAATGCCACTTATGTGAAAAGTTGATTCACCCAAAAGAAATTTTATGGTTCAACGATGTTTCACGACTTTCCAACCTATTACGAATTTCAGTTGCACATCTTGTCTTTGTTCCACATCTGGCTGTGTAGTGTAGCAGGACATGAATTTTGTTTAGTGGAATCTGTAGCTTTACATCAGATATCCATATGTAGGGTTTTAATAATATCTAAAATGTTACATGTTCAGCTGGGCATGTGCTTTCTGATTTGTGTAGACATCCAAGGGCTTTTTTAAGCCTTAATGAAGGTGTGATGGCCTTTTTATATGGTGTGTACAACCAGCAATATAGTGTGATTGAACATTTTTCTGAAAAATCAGTTTACTTTTTTGGTCAAGCAAAGAAACTTCTTTCTTTACTTCTTGAGACATAGTAGTAGAAGACAGTTCTACCAAATTTATCTGAACAAATAAGTTCATCTTTACCCAGTCATATGAGTAAAAATATTTAAAAGCAGATGAATGGCAAATGCGACTGGCTAGCTTCTGCACTACTGACAGAAGTTCTTTAAACAAAATAGGAACCAGTGGATGATCAACCTGAAAAGTTCTAGTGAATGTCTAAAAAGGTTCAGTAGATGAAAGAGTAAAATGAAGCTCAGCCAACATCCCAGGTTTCTTTAACATTGCAACAACATTTTAAAAAGAGTTTCCCTGAAGATGGTCATTACTTTTTTTTAGAAGGTACAAATTTAAAAAAATACTGTAAAACAGCAGGCCACTGCTCAATCAGTCTTTTGGAAGCACCAACAAAAGTTAACCATCTAGCAGTAGTATGTTTAATGAATTTACGTGCAGGCAGTTCGAGTTCATTCTGGACAGCTTCAAAATCTTGCCATCTTCAAGGCCAGTCACTAAAATAATAATGAATGCTTATCACCAAAGAGGAAGCATCTTCACCAAAATTTTCAAGAGCTTTGAGAAATGCATTGCAGACAATGTGGCTTAGGCAGGTTGCAATGTTCACCAATCCTTCGGACCTTATTTGTCAGAAGTTCTTCAGTGAACAGCCTATGCACATTTCTGTTAATGTTGCGACCATCTGAGCCTATCATTAACAGGTTATTCAGTGGTAAATTAGCATGATCAATTGCTGAGAAAATTTCACAGTAAAGTGTTTCTGCATCAGCTTTACCAAGAAAAAACATTTCTAAATGATGCTAAACAACTTCAGTCCTGGCCTCTGAACAATAACGAACAGTGTCTGCAATTCCTTTTTGTTCTCAATATTAGTTGTTTCATCAAATGAAATAGTAAACACTGTCAAACCTAAATCTTCTAGCATTTGATCACGAAAATAAATAACTAGAACAACATTTACAAGGTACCACATCTTTTTTGGACTAAGAGAGATGTCCGATGGGATTACTCCTGGAAACATGGCATCTAAAACTTCCTTTCAGTCACTGGAAAAATTAACTGAGAAATTGCTGGAAATGTGTTTGAGGGTAAGAATTATTTCAACAGTGGTTGCTTTGTCTTTTGAACTCACTAGCCCTAATTGGGCATTTTGATTAGTACTGTTGGTAAAGGAGCAACAAGATTGCTCTCCAACATTAAATGATGCAGCTGTCCAGCACAAAGTTATCTGTTTTGGATTCAAAACCTCCAACGAGATTTTCTTATGTTTGAAGCCACCACATGCTGTAATGAGTGAACACTCTTGTTCCCAATATTTATCACAGCAATACATAATTACCAAAAGCCTCAGACTCACTTTGTTTAACACACCACAATGAAAGTTCGTGACCGTTACTGTCTTTTAGTTTCAGCCAAAAGTCTCAAAACTTGCACTTGCTCGTAATGCAATCTCAGATTTTTTCACTAAAATGTTTAATTAAAACAAACTATTAAAACACCAAAATACTGCACTAGTTGCTCTTGAATTTTTACACTATCAATACTAATACTATAATAATACCAATACTGTCATAGCTTGCATACAAATTCTTCACTCAAAGCGCCTGGGACAATAAAAAATACATTTCATTAGACACATAAAAAATTAAGACCACAGATTTCAAAAGTGCTCACCTCTCAAATTAAAAAGAGAAGCACAAATGAAACCAAAACACACCTCAGTTAACCTTCATTGGGGTTATTATACAATATTACCTAAGGTTAAACAAATTTGAGAAAATAAGACAAAGAATTAAAGAACAAATCCCTTTTTTAAGGGATTTGTTCTTAATAATGATATTTCATTAGTTTCAAAACAATTCCATGTTTTGGGGCAAAGCAGTAAGTCAACACTGAAAATTTTGCCATTTTTTTTGGCCCCTAGGCTCCTTGAAGATCATCAGCGGTATTCTGACTTACTCAGAGAACGACTGAAGGATCTGAAATCTTGTGAGAGGGATGTAGAAAAGAAGTGGGAATGTTTTAAGAACTGTGTTGTTACTGCTGCTAAAGAGGTCTGTGGCACCACAATAGTGGGTAACAATAGAGGTGATGCTTGGTGGAATAGTGAGATTGACGAGGCAGTAAAGAAAAAGAAGGAAGCCTATTTGGGGATTTGCAAGGTAGAGTCTCTGTGGATGAATATCGCTGTAAGAAGCGTGAAGCTGCTTCACCACAGTAAGGCAAAAGATAGGAAAGAGAAAGTGGAAAGGCATGAACTGGCTTTTTGGAAAGATAGGAAGTCCTTCTGGAAGTACATGAGACTCAGGAAAAATAGGGGAAACAAAGTTGTAAGTTGTGTGAAGAATGAGATTGGGGAAATGATATGGGAGCCCAATGAGTTAAGTGACAGATGGGGCAAATACTTCTGTGAGTTATTAGATCAGGAGAGCAAAAATGATTCTGAGACAGATGCGGATGATGTCACAATGAGGGATGAAAGCACAGGAGGGATCTCAAGAGAAGAAGTGTGTAAAGCTCTAAAATCTCTTCAGAATGGTAAGGCTCCAAGAGTTGATGGCATAACTGCAGAGATGTTGAAGTATGGTGGTGACTATATAATTGACTGGTTAACTGAAATTTGCCAGTTGTGCTGGGAGTTAGGAATGGTCCCTCGGGATTGGAAGGATGCTACCATTGTTCCCTTGTATAAGGGAAAAGGTGATCAGACTGAATGCAAGAACTATCGTGGTATTAGCCTACTGAGTGTGCCAGGGAAAGTGGTTGGTAAGGTTGTTATTGAAAAAGTACGGGGTCTTACATCAGAGAAAGTGTGGGATGTTCAGAGTGGTTTTATGCCTGGTAAAGGCTGCACTAACCAGATTTTTGCATTACGCATGATGATTGAAAAGTATCTGGCTGTTGGGAAGAAAGTTTTTACTGCCTTCATAGATTTAGAGAAAGCCTACGACCGAGTCAATAGGACACTTTTGTGGAAGGTATTGAATGAATATGGTGTTACTGGGAATCTACTTAATAATGTAAAAGCCATGTATGCTGGTAGTAGAGCTTGTGTACAAGTGAATGGTGTTTTATCAAAATGGTTTTCCATTGGTGCAGGAGTTAGACAAGGTTGTGTAATGTCACCATGGCTGTTTAATATATTTATGGACGCATGCATGCGTGAGGCCAAAATAGATAATAGTGGTTTGTGTCTTGGTGCTATCCGTGTGTGCAGATTGCTGTATGCTGATGACACTGTCCTGTTGGCAGAGAGCAAAAGTGAGTTGCAGAGTATGTTGACTCGGATGCACGAAGTTTGCATGAAATTCAAACTGAGTATAAATAAGGGAAAAACCAAAGTTATGGTGTTTGAGAGAGGAATGGGTAGCACTGAATGTAATGTAAGTATAAATAGCACTGTGATTGACCAGGTGAGTGAGTTTGTGTATTTAGGAAGCATGTTTGACAGAGAGAACAAGTTGGATGGTGAAATCAGTAGGCGAGTGAATTCTTCTTTGAAAGTCATAGCTGCTCTGGGAGGTTTTCACAGGAATGATGGGTTCTCTAGAGAGTCCCGCATGGATGTGTATGAAACAGTAATTGTTCCTACTTTGATGTATGGCAGTGAAACCTGGGTACTGCAGAAGAAACATAGGAGTCATTTGTGTGCTGGAGAAATGCGTTACTTAAGTGGGATTTGTGGCAAGACACGATCTGATTGTGTGAGGAATGAAGATGTATTGTAGTTGTGTGATGTAAAGCAAAATGTTGTTAGCAAGGTGAAGACCAATATGCTTCGGTGGTTTGGCCATATTGAAAGAATGAGTGATGAAATGCTTACTAAGAAAATATTTTCAGCCCAAGTGGCAGGAAGGAAAGGCAGAGGAAGGCCAAAGAAGACATGGGTGGATCAGATTCAGGAGTGTCTGCATGAGAAAAAGATTATGAGTACGAAGTATAAAAGATCTTGTGTACGGCGTGTAATGGATATCAGTGAAGCACGAGTTGTATGTCAAGATTGCTGTAAATGGCGAAGTTTGATACAACAACAATAAGTAAAAATATCTGGAAGTTTGTATTTCTTTTTGGAGCTAACCTCTGAATCTCAGAGAACAGCTTAGTGATGTAAGAACAAATCCCTTAAAAAAGGGATTTGTTCTTAATAATGATATTTCATTAGTTTCAAAACAATTCCATGTTTTGGGGCAAAGCAGTAAGTCAACACTGAAAATTTTGACATTTTTTGGCCCCTAAATTAATGAAGCTCCTGAGTTGTATCTTACTTATTTCATTAGCAAGTCTTGTTTTGCATCTACAACACCTATGAGTACTTGTTAATATCCCAATCTTATTACGCAATACAGTGCTAAAGAGTCAGATGAAAACCCTGACACTAAATGCATTCAGTAGTCCCCAGCTTATGCGAGAGAAATCCTTCCTTGGAAAGGTGGGGGGCACAACTTATGCATTTTCCTGTTGAAAGTAACAAAAAGTTACAGATTGTATCTTTAAACATCATGTTTATGAACTCTGTGTGTGTGTGTGTATGGGGGCTCTCTTCCTGACTGGTCATACCAGAGGTGCAAGTTCATGCTCTTAGTGGCATAAAAATTGAAATTCACAATGTGTGAATACATTTACTGAAAACTGTAACTCAAAATGACAGTTATATATAATCCAGTATTTTCTTTCTTAAAGACTTTAGTTATCCGCTTACCAGGGGTACCGACTTCTCCAAATTATTGAGGGGGCAGACAGACATGAAAAGATCTGACTTGGGAGGGGCACGACTCTTCCATTGCAAGAGGGGGGAAAAAAGGCAGCAAAAAGATAAACTATAAGGTTTGATGTATAAATGAGAAATTGGCTGGGTTACTCAAACAAAGAACAAGAAGCACAAAAAAACTAAATAGATAAATAAAGGTGCTAAAGATTATATGTTTCTGTATTTTTATTTATTTTATTTTTGATAATTGTTTTAGACATTTCCCACATATCACGAGAACATGTCAAACACAATACAGGGATGGCAATCCAGTTTCTTATGAAATGAGCAATGCGGAGAATGGGAAAAAGCTTTTCTTTCTTTTGTCATTTCTTAATTTTTTGGAAATAAATCGCTTTGGCCTCATAAGGTGGAGCTTAGTCCACCTTTTGAGGCTAAAGTGATTATTTAATTAAACAGGATGAAAAATGTTGGGTGGGCATTATTGGGGGCAAGATTCACTGTGCCCCCTATAGTCGGTGCCTATTCTGTGAGGTGTGAACCAGTGCTGAGCTAGGTTTCAATTTAAAATGCCTTAGCCTGAATTTTATATTGCAAAATAGAGTGCTGCAGGATTGGGCCTGAAAACTGTAGCAGACCTGTTCAGGCATTAATTATATTAAACAAAATCTCCTCTTTTAAAGCTATACTCTATCCTCTGCCATTAACCGATGTCTTTCTCAAATAGGGAGTAGGAAAGGGATCTTTATATTTTTCTATAGTACAGACATGCTATTTCCTTTGACCATTTATTTGCTCCTGAAATGTTTTACGTGACTGGATATCTGGCAAAATTGGGATGCGCTGCAATCTACGCATGCTGCTTAACCAAATTAGCACCAGCTGCAAGGTAAGGACAAAATTTTTATGATGTGGTACTTACTACTGACTTATACGTAGTATTTATAGTTCTTAAAGAAGCTTTTCCTTCCCTGCAGAAATCCAGTATGTGCAACTTATAAGCATTTTCTATAGAAGCCCAGAATCAATAGCCCTCCCTGGTCCCCAGTTCCCACCCAGTTGTCAAAGAATTCTCTTTACTAATTAGGAAGATTAATCAAAGTCTCATATGCTAAATCGTGCATTTGAGACAGTTGAAGAAAGAGAATATTCAGAGCCCAGCCCGTCTGAGCCCTGATGCAAACTCTTTATATCTCTTCTCTTTATTGCTCAGTTCAAGTATTATGACAAAATTCACATCCTGTTGGTAGTCAAGGTTTGGCATTCCTGTCTATTCTCTACAGTTCTAAACTCTTCATATGCATTCTGAAAGGAATTGTCTTAAACAGTAGAGAGAGGCACATAAAACAATATGTGCCTAACCATGACATTTCCAAATATGCAGTAAGGATGAAGAGCTAATTAGTCATGTGAGCTATGCTGTAGAAACTCCTCTGAGCATTTAACGGTGAATGGAATTTTTCCAAGCCCTACCCTGAAAGAACCATCTTATTGTTAAGCTCACTATCTGATACTGATTTGTTTTTTTGCATTCCACATTTCTGCAGAACATTGTACTTGATATTTACAACCACTGTCTCTTAAGTATTGTCTTAGTTTTCAGTTTTAGTAAAATGTCAGAAAACAAAAGTGTGAGTGTTGAATGGTCATAATACTTTCCTGTAATGGAGGTATGCAAAAGTAAAAACTGCATTTGGAAGTGAGAAACTTTTGAACACGAGGGGTAAAAATTTCACCCACCCCCATAAGAAAAGCCATTCTTATCCTGCCTAGAAACCTAAATAAAACCTTTTTCAACATATGGTCAAACCTTGCTAAACTGCCAACATTTCTTTATATATTTTTCTGGTGATACAGTACAAAGAGGATGACAGACAATGACAGCAATTCTTAAAAAAATATTGGGTGTGAGATCTGTTTCTTAACTAATATTCATCTTTATATCAAATGGATAACAAATATATTAATTTATTATGATTGTCTTTTTCAACAATAGTTTTCAAACTTTTTCCTCTCTTAACCAAAATTTGGAGAAACAAGGAATTTTCTGAACATTTTGATGAGGATACATAAACCCTTTCTGATAGGAACTGTCACCAATTGTGAGCGACACAAATAATGTAAAATTTCACTATTAGCTAGAAACTTTATATGAAGCAATACATGAAAGATTTGCACTTTCCAGCTGTACTCCAAATTGAGGAGTCTTTTTCCAAATTGAAAATTTAACCTGTGTAATGACACATTGCTCTATCCATAATACAATGGCTTGGTTCAGCATATAATGTCTGCCATTTTTTTTTAATGAGTGCAATGATTTTTACAAGCCCATCCACAAAAATTAACCATTTAGGATATCCCCCACTTTTCCCCTGCTAACCGGACATTTCTCAAATAAATTAAAAAAAAAAAAATATTTGCAATACATTGCTGGCTTGAATTATTTTTTATTCTTTTATATACTCAAAAAATTTAACTGTTGAAATTTGACAATTAACCTTTTTAATGGTAAATGAAAGGCACATGCTATAACCTTTTTTACTTACGGAAATCGAGGAAAAAAATATTTCTTATAAATACGTGAGATAACCATAATTACTCATACAGCAATCAGACTATGACTCTGAACTGCTCTAGGGTACTGTTCACCACCGTGCAACATTACATCAACCTGGGGTGGGAATCAAACCCTAATTTCTTGATT
The DNA here is from genome assembly GCA_039090855.1 of Macrothele yani. Taxonomy (NCBI): domain Eukaryota; kingdom Metazoa; phylum Arthropoda; class Arachnida; order Araneae; family Macrothelidae; genus Macrothele; species Macrothele yani. The sequence goes on along the minus strand of CM077029.1, from coordinate 14,900,257 downwards.
TTTTTGTGGTTTCTTTTTTACTTGTTTCCTGTGCAGATGGTAGTTTAAAAAGGGTGATTAACACGTTTTGAAAACATTTGGTGTTCTCAGTGAATGGGCAGTTGGCGGACAATGATGGGGTGCTCACAGAGGGAATTTCCAATGCTCAAGGTTTCAGGAAAATCCATTTCAGGGTTACAGTAGGTGAGAAGCAAAGGTGGCAGTTCAAAGAGGTTTAACTGTACTTTTCTTTCATTGTGAATGAACAAATGCATATTTTTCACCTAGTAAAGGAGCCAGACGTTGCCTAAGTTTAGCTAACAATAAGTGTGTTTTGGATTACTTCTTAAAATTATCAGTATGCTATTTTTTACCAACACGCTCATTGTAATGTTTTTCAGTGAGAAAAAAAAAAAAATGTAGGCTTTTTTCGGTACAGTTGCCTTACACCAGGGGTTTTATATGCAGCTTTATTAATCATGGTTCTGTCCTGACACCTACTACATAGAAAAAAAAGTTTGGAAAAATTGATTGAAACCAAATCATAACATATTGTGTACACACACATGACAGACCACAACAGAGTACCATATTTTTTGGAATATAAGACATACAGGTATATGAGACACATCCTTATTATTTGAGAAAAATTTGAGAAAAATAATTGAAATGACATTTTAAAGATTTTTATCAAGAAAAAGATTAAATTTTATGCATAAGAACAGCTTTTATGAATCATCAAATCCTTGCAATTTACAAAATTAGCAATGTGCAAAGCCACTGATGAAAATAACACAGAGAAATGCCACTCAATCCATCAGCCAAATGCATACAAGCATTGCAGGATTTGCCTATGATGTCACATCTTCATACTGCCAGTCGCCTATGTTATTGGTTCAGAAGGTCATCCTTGCCAAATGGATGATGTGTTGACTGTTGAAGTAAGACAGCCAGTGGTCGAAGTCTATTGACATTTTCTGGCATACAAGCAATTCCTGGGAATGGAAATGGCTTTTCTTTAATTTAAAACTTTGCCAAGAAACATTCGAAATAAAAAAAATATTGTCAAAGAAACAAATGGGTGGGCTAACCACTGCACGTTGTTGGGGGACAACAAGGAAGCAAGAGATAGGACCCTAATGAAAGATTGTCAAGTGCCGCAATATGATCAGTCAGATGTGGCGGCATCTTCCATCGTAAACTGCAAATGAAAGTGCATTTCTGCCAGTCAGGACCGTAGCCAGAAAGGGTTTTCCGGTGGGGATCTGAATTTGAAAATTAGTTTTCACCATATGTACATACACTATATTGACAAAAGTCACTGGACACCTAGAAGAGAAACACAACATAGCATTTATTGACATACATTAGTACGGTGTCAGTCCACCTTTGGCCTTAATGCAGGCACTGACGCTTTGAGACATGCTTTCGACAAGGTTTTGGAACACAGCGATAGGTATGCGCTTCCATTCAGTACATAATGCTGCTGATAACTGCTGCTTAGTAGAAGGCCTTCGTTCCAAACTTCTCATGCGGTGCTTTAATTCCTCCCATAGGTGTTCTATAGGATTAAGATCAGGGCTCTGTGCTGGCCAGTCCACACACAATATGGAATTATCGTCAAACCACGCCGTAACCGTCCTTGCTTTATGGCTCGGTGCATTATCCTGCTGGTACCAACAAGGCTCGGTTCCATAGTATTGCCACAGAGTTCGTAGGGCATAATTGTCCAGAATATCGAGGTAGATGTGCAGGTGAACAGGTTTGTTCACAATAACCAATGGGCTGGGGCCATACCATGAAAAACACCCCCACACGAGTGCACTGCCAGCTCCAAACTTGACCGTAGGAACAGTACTGTGGTAAATAGCATTCCCCCGGCTGCCGGCATACCCACACACGACCATCAGACTGATGGATCGTGTATCTGGATTCATCAGTCCATAGGACCCGTTTCCTTTGATCTACGGTCCATGATAAATGTTCTTTAGACCACGCTAAACGACGAGTAGCATTCCAAGTGGAGATGAAAGGTTTATGAGCAGTCGCACGACCACAGTAACCCATGGAATGAAGTTCTCTATGAATGGTACATGCACATACCAAGGTCCCAGCATTTTTACTCACCTGTACACTGAGGTCTTGTGCAGTACTCCATCGATTAGCTGCAACGACTCTCCCGAGGCTTCGACATCCTCCATCACTGATTTTCTTTGATCTGCCAGTACGTTTTGCTGCTTCAGGCATGCCATGTGTCTTCCACTTATTCAGTACATTGAAAACAGTTGACTTGGATATGTTTAAACACCTCACAGTTTCTCTTATGGACAACCCACTAATATAACATCTAACAATCTTTCCTTTCTTAAAATCGCCCCCGCGCGGCATTTCCCCTCAACCTCACAGTACGATATGATCGCAGCCAACTGCAGGCTTGCTTTTATACTGCTTGCAGCTGTACCGCACATCTTAACGACGCAGTGGATCCGTTCATTTGCTTTTGAAGGGGCGTCTGGTGACTTTTGTCAATATAGTGTAAATTGAGTTTTTTATCTGTCCCATTTCACTTGCATACAAAATTCTTCTATTTAATACTCCTAATTTTTCAAATGCTGACTTATATGCTATACTACTTAAACAAGTACATAAATGGATATATCTACCCTCTCTTTATTTAAATATGGCATTTTGGGGAGGATTTAAACCCTCAAAACTCCTCCCTGGTACGGCCCTGCTGCCAGTTAAAGTTCAAGCAAAATTTGCACATTCCACGAGTGGATTTCCCCGAAAATCAAGAATCCACTGTACTTGTTACTGTGAATCAGATGTCAATGAATGAAATACGAGATTACAACATTATACAATACAAATTTGGAAGATGTGAATCCATTTCAGATATTATCTGACTTAACATCCATGTCATAATTACACCAATTTACAGATTCACATCTTCCAAATTTGTATTGTGAATCAGATTTTTATGTTTTGTCAACGAAAGTTCTAAGTAAACCAAAGAATTAGCAGCAGAATAACGCAGCCCGCACTAATGCGTTTGCACTCCAAGTTTCTTGGTAGATGTCTATAGCATCTGTTGTGATGTTTCATTCTGAAATGCAGCTCTTTCCTTTCTTTTTCTATTACTTTGCTTCATAAAGAAATTGCAATACTCTTATGTCAATTTCAAGTCACTATGTACAACATATGAGGTATGTGATTAAAAAGTGTATCTTACATCTCTGACTCACGAATGCACAGGTATGTACGTACGCAGGCACAAATACACATGTCTAGCATGGCTGGGCTGGCCCATAAAAAAACACACAGAAATAGTGAACAATGGATAACCATAAAGGTACAGAATACACAAGCATTCATAATACAATGACACAGAAGGAAAAGTGTAGATGAATATCAATTACTGTATTTAAGATAAAGAGATGACAATTTAAACTCATTTAGCAGTCTTTATAGCTGCATATATACATATGTATAATGGCCATCAGTATATGAGATGCGGGGGGGGGGGGGTTAACACCAAACATTTTGGGGAAAAAAGTGTGTCTTCAATTCCAAAAATACTATCTGTAGCAGTGAGCATAATCTTCAATGAGCATTGGAAATACTTGCAGTAAAATACAAAATGTGTTGGTTGGAAAAACCTCTGAATAGGCCTACAATTCACAGCACAGGGTCCTCATATCACTGTGCAAGGGGGCAATCAGATCACAAAATGTTCGTCACGCAGTATTATACACCACAATGAAGTAATTACATTTTTAAAATCAAAGTACACATCAGGTTATGTCTCAAAATAAGGTAAAAAAAAAAAAAAAAAAAAGAAAAAAAGGTGAACAACTGCCTGATATCATCTCAAAATTATGAAAACAAATCTTGTTACAAATTAAGCTTACTTACCTTACATCTGCTTTGATGTTCTTAAGGAGATTAACTACAAAATGAAATAAAATTTCAGAAATTCGAATTAAAAGAAATTATGAAGCACACATTCAGGTGCTCTTGTAAGTTTATGCCAAACTTCAACACCCTACATTCAGTACTTTTTTTTTTTTTTTCTGTAGGTGACCAATAGATACACACACAAACAGCCGATTTCATTATTATATATTACATAAATGTGAAACATGCATTAAGCATGTGAAACTGACAGACTACATTGAATAAAATTCCACATGTTCATCATAAAGGCTCATACTGTACACACATTGACAACAAAAGAAGGTAGTGATAAATTTCACCAGACGGGTAAAATTTAATGAAATTCCATATTTAATCTGCTGCATACTGTCTAGGAATGGAGGATGAAAAATGCTGACATATAGGACAAAATTGCAACAGTGCAGGAAAATCCTGGTGTGCTGGTAGAAGAATGTTGATAGAAAAGCAATGGGGAAGGAGTACAACAAATGCTCAACAAGTGAGTTCTGCAAGAGAATATCCCTGTTATCCACATACGGGGCCATGGCTTGGATGTATCACATCACCAGAGTTTAAAACAGGACACCTAGCAAAAAAGAATCTGCTTGGGAAACAATTTAGAGAGGGATTGGAGAGTAATGGTATAGGGATGTTACTGGAGGGGAAACAGGAGATACCAATTCTTGGAATTGTGTTCATTTCCCCCTTCACCCTCCAAGTGAGTGTTGCATTGGGGAGATTGGTGCTGCTTTTGCTTCTTGTGTGTAGTGTAGTTAAACTGCAGCCAGTCCCGTGAGACTGGGAAGTTGAAAAACTTCGAAAGATTTAATTAATTAACCGTGCTACTAATGTAGTTAATTAAAAATTTCAAGTATGAGTATATCCAATTGTTACGGGTATATAATATAAACGTATATGCATATTATCATGTATGCATATTTTTACATGGTTTGAATTTTCACCCAAAAATGGATTTAGTGAGCACTGGATTTAACAAAGGATTTCACCAGTTGTAAACTCCTTGTTATAAGTGGGATGTACTGTATTACTATTTCTTTAAAAATTTAAAGACATTTTTGTCTGGCACGCAAGGTAGTCATTAAAAAAAATTGAGTGTGTCATCCATAAGAAGTCATCGACAGAAACTAGGATAAGTTTTCTTCACTGTTCACGATATTTCCATATATATATCCAGTTTAAAGAGATTAACATACAAAAAATTCCTTGTATAAGGCACCAGCAGCAGGAGCAATTTCCCCCTCAAGTCAGCATTTTTAGACATCATTTCAGGCTAATGCTTTATATCACTATTGAATTTGTCAGTACTGAATCCTTAGAAACAAAAGCGAGTGATCTTTTGCAATACTCCTTTGAGAGGCTTATGCTGCATAACATCATTCCGGACTTTACCAGTACATGTCTTGAAATGCAATTTTTACTATTTCAGTTGGAATGTTATATTTTAATCATAAATTAGGGGTATGCAATAATAGTTTCTTATATTGAACTAATTCCACACAAAACAAACTTTACTGTGAAAAGAAAATGAGAAAAATAAATGAATTTGAATGATCACCGTTTAGTAGTTTGATAATTAATCAATTTTAATATTATAGAAGTGAAAATTGTTTGTAAAATAAACACCATACCAACTGCTACACTTAGCGGAAATGTAAAAAACAAATTCTTCTGCACTGCAGAGAGATAACAGCCTTCTGAGTAAGAATGACCTGCTACTCTGATTATTTGAGACATAAGGAAAGAGATTAATCTTGTCAGCAGGGAAAATGATAATTAAAACAGACACAGTTGCACTACAATTTTGAACTCTTAACTACAGAATTAGTGGCATAGCCAGACATTTTTAAGTGAGAGAACAATGGATTTGTGTCATCCATGAAAGCCTCTGGGAAAAAATAGTCCAATTTTTTTTTTGTTGGAGGTTTAACGACCACCGTGAGCAACTCAATGGGCTATAAGCAGTCGCCCGTCCCTAATTTAGGGTCACTGGTTCCAGGGAAGGGAAAGAGCCAGTGCCGTAAGACAAACACAACAGCCATGCCTCACCGGGATTCGAACCCGGACCCCTTTCGGACGAACGATCAGAGGCCATCGCTTAGACCACTGCGCCACCGGGGCGGCTAGTCCAAATTGGAACATGCAAAAAAAAAAAAAAAAAAAAAAACTTTAAAAGTTGACCCCCCCCTGAAAAACAAACAAACAAGGGGGTGGGGACAAATTAAATCGACAAGAAAATCCACTGTGCATGTCTGTTTAAGCAGTATTTTTTACTGAATGTAAATATTTAAATGAAAAGAAAAACACTGCTAGGAAAAAACTTATACAGTGGTGTATATTTCCAGACCTGTGCAATAAAATTCAAGCCTCAAGAGTGTGTGTGTGTGGGGAGGGGGGAGATGGTATGGGGAGAGACATACCAAGAGTCATACCCTTGATTATGCTACTGTACAGAATGTGTAATTCAAGATGTTATACTAGATACAAAAAAAAAAAATGAAAATTGCAAATCCATGGAGTTACTAAGACAAAGAGCTACTCAGAGGGAGGTAGGCCATGAAAAAAAAAAAGAGTTCAGAATGAAAAAATCCCAGTGCAGAACAAGGATAGCATGTAGTGTGGCAAATTGACTGCAATGCCTGTTATGTACATAACATTGTTGTTGCTACAATGAACAGATGGTTCCAGTTACACACGTATGCATGTACATTGGTGAACTACAACAAAACTCCTGTTCAAAGTAATGTACAACACATGTGTGGTATACAGAGTGAAAGAAATATTCTTCTCATAATCAGTGTTTCTTTCAGGACTTTTTGGCCCGGGGGGGGTTTGCGAATGGAACCTTTGAGGGGGCAAGTTTTCCATTTGATATATATATAATTTTAACTACTATATTTAAATATATAGAAGTAATTACTATATATCTAGCACAGGGGCGCATTTAGGGGGCCTTTCCCCCGGAAAATGTTTCATTTTTTTTGTTTTTGGTTAAAATACGATTTAGTTAGAAAAAAATGCTTTAATATTTCTTCAATTTTTCATAAACTTTAATTTTGTTCCAGATGGCCCACCCCAAAGAAAAATTCTATATACATCCCTGATATAGTAATTACTTCTTCAAACATTTCAAATTTCAGGAATAACAAACCTTTTTCAGCTAGAGGAGGAGGGGGGAGGGGGGTCTGCAAGCTTGAAATATTTATCTATTAAAATGCATTCAACACACTCTTGTTCCTGAATCACGATTCCCAGACAATTAGGAATGATTAGTCTACTTATATTTTGAAGAATACCATGCGTCGTAATACACTTTTTTTATAAAATAAACTATAACTAGTACCATTTGAACAAATATTTAAAGAAATATTTGTAGCATAAAAAGAAACAAAACTTCCTTTTTCATCATAGCCTGAATTTATTAAAATTTGGCTTGGTAACCTAAAATGTCTCGGGGGAAGGGGGGATAATTGTTTCCGGGAGTGCTTCGCCCCCTGGATGTATGCCCGAAAGAAACACTGCTCATAATACGTGGCAAATACGTCATGATAATTATCACAGCGATCTGACAACGCTAATTTGATTCCCGCTCCATGGCGATGAAATTTTAATGTTTTCTGATGTGATTGTATTCACGTGTGAAACAGTAATTACAGTCAATTTAGCGATGTCAGATTACTGTGATAATTATCATATGTGCAGTAGTTTCATTGTTTCTGATCTCAAGACTGAAATATTGCTTTGAAAAATGTAGGGAGCAGTAATTGGCCCATCTCTATAGGATTACTCACTGTAAGCAAAACTTCAGAGCTGGAAACTGTTTCTCATCGAGTTGGCCACATCTACACAGTACAAGAACAGACCTGAACATTTTTTCTACCGACTGTTTTGTGGCAAAAGATACGAGAAAGTGGGTATTGTTATATAGGGGATTTTCACGACCTAATTCTCTGATGAATGTTTTGCGGCATAGTGGTGACAATGCAAATGATCACTGATCTCCTGGATTGATTGTCATAAATCTATCTGCATTAATTAAATGAACCATCCACTGACATCTGCTACCAGTGGCCTCAGTTCAGATCTTTCACTTCAGGTTTGTCCTCGATGGTTGGTAAACTTCATTAAGCTTTACACAATACTGACGTAAACTGTCCGTTCACCACATACCTAAGTGTTTTTTTTTTTGTTTTTTTTTCCATCTCAGGCCATGAGCAACTCTGAGAGTTTTAAGAAGTTGCCCATCTACAATCTAGGACCACTGGTTTCAGAGATGGGAGTCAGTCTGTATCATAAGACAGGCACACCACTTACAACTTACCCAGGATGTGAACTCTGGCTCATTTCACTTCAACAATACTGCATTGCTCTGATTCGAATAATTCACTGTATAGGTCTAATTACGCATGTATACTTTATCAGTGGCGTAGGAATGGGGGGTACATCAATATCTACTGTAACCCCCCAGATATTAGCAAACACAAACCAATCATTCATAAAGAGTGAACTGCAAAATTTATATGCTACTTATTTTTTTTATTCTCTTTTTTATCAAAGAAATATCACAGGCCATCTGTTTTTGTTTTTTTTATATCCGAAGCTTGTAGTGGGAGGCTTTTCATCCACCAAAAACTGGCCAACCATCTGGGAAACTCCAGCAAATTAGTTCTTCAGGGAAACGATGAGTGCGAGGTTTTTGTTAATAACTTCAAACAGCATATGGTAGGGCTAGGGCTAGGGCTTGATAACATACTTGTGATCAGTGTTTCTTTTCTCTTAAAATTCCATGCATCTTGATCAGGTCGTCCTTTCTGCACTTTTAAAAAAAAATTTAATGCACAAGTGGACATTTCAGCGCCCGCAGCCCCGGCACTAAAATTGTTTTCTGTCTTAAGATCTGTAGCAATACAAGTGCATTACGGATTTCACATACCACTCATAGAACTCCAATTCCTCGAAATCTCCACCATCATTTAGCTTTGCACCAGACCAATGTGCTTTTTACATCAATTGTCAGCCTATGTATCGTTCAAAGTTTTAAATATAGACTTCATAATGCTTCAATGGTACTATCTTTGCAGGTAGAGCAGTTTTTATCTTACTGCGGTTTTACTTTATTAATGTAAACAAAAATGATAAGAAATTTGATTCGTTCTTGTAAAGAGTTATATAACATTTCCTGAGAAATCCCTCTTTTCCAAACCCTGACAGAAATTCATCCTAATGTTGACTTGTCCCTGCTTAATATTTTGATGGAAAAAAAAGTACAAAAATTAACAAGAGAGAACACAAAAAAAAAAAAAACTTCTTCATTTTCTGATAAGAAATTAATAATGTGAACTTTTTTGTCAGCAATAAAAATAATAATGGTAATAATTAATAATAATATAATATTCATTCGGATGAATTCCTGATCAGTATACATATTTTATAAAAACTCAAATATATTACCCCCCCCAAAAAAAATTCGGAGGGGGTCATCCATAGATGGCTTGATCCTTGAGATGTAAGGTTCATGAGCTTGTACCACCCTAAATCAAAAGCGTTCCTATGCCACTGTACTTTATTATGAAAAAGAATTCCGACATTTTAACATTAAAGTATTACCACGGACATAGTTTCAAATAAAAAAGTGCCATAGTGATGAATCAATTAGATAGATAAGAGCAACCCAGGAAAAGACACAAATTTTTTTTTCAAAAATTATTTAAAATTTGATTTGTTATTTTTATTCTTTTTATTAAAATGCATTACTAATTCCTTTTATGATTCATTTTGGTACACTGCTTACCTTTAGTAATTTTAAATTTTAGACAATGAGACGACTTTTTCCACAGTGACAACACAGTTACTTGACTTCTTTCCCTGCCTATATATCTCATAATAAAAACAAGAATTTATGTAGGAATCACATAAGATACATTTTTTTAAAATACTACTCCGCCATTTCACACAATGCCAAATATTCAGGGTGAGCAACACACTACTTTCCCTAAGATTATCAGGTGGGTAAAGGAAATTTCTTTTGTGTTAATCCATAAGGAATCTGACAAAAAGCTCAGGAGATACTTTAATTATGGTGTGCAGCTGGAGACAAGTTGTTTAGTAGAAACGCCCTTAGCAATCATAAAACATTTGGCCCTGACCTTTTACAAAAAAAAAAAAAAAAAAAAATTCTGTGCTAACCCATAAGTAATCAGAGAATAAGCTCAGCAGAATACTTTAATTATGATGAGTAGCTGGTGACAAGTAGTTTAGTAGAAATGCCCTTTGCAACCATAAAACACTTGTCCCTCACCCTTTTTACATTTGCTTAATTTTTCATTACCATTTCCTCCTTTCAGTAATGTAGTCTTAACCCAGAAAAACCATCTCCAATAGCTTAATTTTGAGGGCTGTCTTCTTGGCAAAGGAGTTATTCTATTCTCTTTTCACTTAAACCCTTTTGATTTGTGTTCTACTGAATTAATATTAAAAGTCTGTCAAGTTGTTATCCACAATGACAAGGATGCCATCCATGCAAAGAGTACTTTTAATACCCATTAAAGCCAGTTAATTTAGTTTAAATAATTTCTTCGGAGGAAGTCATGAAGCAATTAGTTATATTTATCAATATTGTGCAGAAGAATATGTGTGTGAAGATACATACATAGCAACAACACTAGGGGCTCAACCAGGATAGCGTTTTGAGGGTTAAAACCTCCTCCAGAGCAAAGTCTTTTTTATCTCTGTTTCGGCAGGTTTTGCATTAGCAGTGCTATTTTGATGTCTCTGCCTCAGTCTGATTTAATTTTCCTCTCCATTGAGGGCTCCAAAAATTTTAAAGTTCTGCGTTACCATGTTGTCAGGCTTTCTATCTGTAACTCGACTCTAGAGCACAGACAATGCAGTAACGTGATTTCTTCCACTGCCTATACACTGAAGAGCAATTGAATTAGAGACAGCTGGCGCTATGCAAATATGGCACTGTGGACGGCCCTATAATGTCGTATGCAGCGATCCGACAATATAAGGAGTGATTCGACGGGAATCAGTAAGAGTCGAATGCAGTGTGGGTAAGACGAAGGATAAGCGCATTTGATCATGGGAAAATTGTCGGGGCTCGACGAATGGGTCACTCCATCTCGGAAGTCGTGCAGGCACTGGGATTTTCACGAGCCAATGTGTCACGGGTGCACTGTGAGTACATCAAATCCGGTAAAACCATCCCTGCAAGGGCTAACTGCCATGGACAACAGCGTGTGGATGAGTGGGGTCATCGTCGGCTAGATCGCATTGTAACAGCAGATAGACGGGCCTCAGTGCAAGAAATCACTCGGGAATTTAGCGCTGGTGCACAAAAACATGTAAGCAGCCACACCATCCAGAACCATCTCCTCACTATAGGGAACAGAAGCCATCGTCCCACGAGGGTACCGCTGCTGACAACACATCACAGGGTGCAAAGATTAGCATGGGCGCGGGAACATCGCCACTGGACCCTAGACATGTGGGAAAATTTTGCCAGGACTGATGAGTCGAGATTCTCGTTGGTACATGCGGATGGCAGGATACGAGTACAGCACAAACCCCATGAAGTGATGGATCCTTCTTGCTAGCAGGGTACTCTTCAAGCTGGTGGGGGTGGCATTCTCGTCTGGGGACTGTTTATGTGGACTGAAATGAGACCCCTGGTACGTGTGACATCGTCCCTCACAGGTCAACGTTACCGGAATATCCTGGACGACCATTTGCTCCCGTTTGTGCGTCTTCAACATCCCACTGGGGACCTCGTCTTGTAACAAGACAATACATCGTGCCATCACTCCTGAATTATATCAGAATGGTTGAATGAACACTCCACCGACGTGACCTCGCTTTCTTGGCCAGCTAGGTCACCTGACCTGAATCCCATTGAGCACATCTGGGATGCCATCAAGAGTGATGTTTGAGGTTCCGACCCTCCTCCATCAAATCTTCGTGAACTGTGGAAGCTTGTTCAGGAGCTGTGGATCCGTATGGCTTCCCAATGCTTCCGGTGTCTTGTCGAGTCCATACCGAGATGAATCGCTACAGTCATCAGGACGAAAGGTAGTGCTACACGTTCCTAGACAGGTATCTCTAATTCAATTTCTCTTTAGTGTATATCCCATTGAGAGAAAAAAATGGGATAACATTGTCCTCGTGGACTGGTATAATAACCCTGAAGGATATGTCCCCCTACTAAAAGCTGTTCTAACCCACTAGGGTCTAACTACTTTAAAATAATAAAATTCTTGAAATCGTCATCACACGCGTAATTTACGTTTAAAATTTTAAGCAGGACGTTTCGGTAACGACTTCTACCTTCATCAGCCATGGAATCCAACCTGACTGCACTCCATGGCTGATGAAGGTAGAAGTTGCAACCGAAATGTCCCGCTTATAATTTTCAACGTAACTTACGCGTGTGATGGCGATTTCAAGAATTCTTTTAATGTTTTGTGTGTTACGTATGTCAATTCTTCTCACTATGAGTCTAACTACTTATACTCGGGGCAAAGCTAACCTGACTGTGCAGTTAAAACTACGGAGTATGTACTTCCCCTGCATAATATAGTTCCAGTTTAAAAACTCCTGTTCAAGCTTGAACTGAGACCTAAAAAAGCCCATGGATATATAGATGTTCTAAATGTCATATGTACATACATGAAAAAACCCACAGATCCCAGTTTCGGTTGTGTTTCTAAAAAATACAAAAAATATTCACATTTTGGCGACATCATTGTAACTTCTGTTTTGCTTCAGAGAGGCTGTACATTATACAAGAGGGATATTTACTACGAGCAGGAGAGGAGAATCGTATTAGCCTGAGGGTAAGGGGGAGTAATGGCTCAGTCTTTTCTTTGTGGTTACTGCTTTAAAATACTCATTCAGAAATTGTCTGGTGGTTGGCAAGGTTGAGAAGATGTGGGGTTTGAAGGGGGATATCATGAGGAAGTGCGGGAAGCTTCCTTTTGTCTTGCCTTAAGTCACCCTTAGGGGGTACCCCATTAGTGTGTGGAGAAATACTGAAACACGAGAGATACCTTGTGCTTCAGTATTTCTCCACGCATGGTACCCCATTAGTGCGTGGAAAAGTACTGAAACACAAGAGATATCTTATATCGTTGTTCAAATTTCGCTGATTTGCGATAAACATACTTTTTGCGTGGCTATGATAATATAACTTGGTTGACATTAAATGTCCGTCATTACTGCTTGACACGTTATGCAAGTTCGGCAATCGGGAGATTATTAAATGATGTTAGATACGTATGGGGTATAGTATCGGCAATTAATATCATGAAACAATGAACTATATATGTACTTACTATATTCGTAGTGGCTGTCGGGGCTTCTTATGAACGCCTGTAATGTGTTTATTCACAAGACATTGCCGTAACTATCCGACTCATTCGAAGAATATGAACTTTTTCAATTGTGAAGTTTAAAAAAATAAAATTCATGATATAGTAAAATTTGCACCAGATAAAATTGAACAAGATGAATTTTTTACAATGAAGGTAAAAAATTCTTTTAACAACAACAAAATATGAAACTGAATTAAAACCTTGCTGAATTTTTTAAAAAAACAAACTATAATCTTGAGGAGGAAATAATCTCGACTGCGAAGCACCACGACAACAACAAAACATGAAAACGAATTCCAACTTTGCCGAAATTTAAAAAAACTAAGTCTTGAAAAGAAATAATCATCTTGATTACAAAGCATAAAGAAATACATCTCCTGACTGCGAAGCACCAAACTAGTTCCTGCTAATATTCATAGCTATCATCAGTGGTAGGTGCACGGACGTTGTAATTACCGCACTCACTTGCTCAGGTATGCTGCTCAACCCGAATGCATGTACAGCCCTGTCGTGTAGATATTTGCGCATCATGGTTTGGGTTTTACTATGCACATCTATGGTGTTGCCATCTGTAGTTAAACAAAATAAACAAGTAGCATTTAGGAGTAGAAATATGCACTTGTATTTTTAGGTAATATTTGATGTAAGTTGTTTTATGTTATTGTTTTTCTTCCTGAAATGTTTTTTCTCCTGTTTGATACCTTATTGAACAGGAGAAAAAACATTTCAAAAAGAAAAACAATAACATAAAACAGCTTACATCAAATATTACCTAAAAATACAAGTGCATATTTCTACTCCTAAATGCTACTTGTTTATTTTGTTTAACTACAGATGGCAACACCATAGATGTGCGCAGTAAAACCCAAACCATGGTGCACAAATATCTACATGACAGGGCTGAACATGCATTCGGGTTGAGCAGTATACCTGAGCGAGTGAGTACGGTAATTACAACGTCCGTGCACCTACCACTGATTAGCAGAAACTAGTTTGGTGCTTTGCAGTCGGGAGATGTATTTCTTTATGCTTTGTAATCAAGATGATTATTTCTTTTTCAAGACTTCATTTTTAAACATTTCGGCAAAGTTGGAATTCGTTTTCATGTTTTGTTGTTGTCGTGGTGCTTCGCAGTCAAGATTATTTCCTCCTCAAGATTATAGTTTGTTTTTTAAAAAATTCAGCAAGGTTTTAATTCAGTTTCATATTTTGTTGTTGTTAAAAGAATTTTTTACCTTCATTGTAAAAATTCATCTTGTTCAATTTTATCTGGTGCAGATTTTACAATATCATGAATTTTATTTTTTAAACTTCACAATTTAAAAAGTTCACATTCTTTGAATGAGTCGGATAGTTATGGCAATGTCTTGTGAATAAACACATTACAGATGTTCATAAGAAGCCCCGACAGCCACTACGAATATAGTAAGTACATATATAGTTCATTGTTTCTTGATATTAATTGCCGATACTATACCCCATACGTATCTAACATCATTTAATAATCTCCCGATTGCTGAACTTGCATAACGTGTGAAACAGTAATGACTGACATTTAATGTCAACCAAGTTATACAAGAGATATCTTGTCGGTAAATTGGTTTCACAGCATTAGCAGTGTAGTCAGGTTAGCTTTGCTCCGAGGATAGGCAGTAACATTATATAGCACAGGTGAAATGAACATTTGGAGTGGGGGCTCAGGATCTGAGGGGCCTCTCAAAAACTGGTTTGGGAGGTCACTCAGAGCCTGAAATATCACAGATATTTTATTTTCTTCATTTCAACACTTTTTTTGGTTAAGGAAGATGTACTTAGTACTATTTTCAGATTTTAGATGATAAAATGAAATCAAATGTGCATGTGCTATGTAGAGGATGGGCCTGATGCCACAACATGCCTGGGACCTCAGAGGTTCTTGAAATGTTTCTGTCCTTAGGGTATAGTAGGATGAAAGGATTTTAGGGTTTTCTGTTCCTGGATGCTCAGTACTAAAATTCATCTGGGAAATATGATGTTTGTGGTCAAGCTTGCAAGCCCATGAACAGTCCATTTTCTGAAAGAAATGGTGAGCATATAATGAAACATACCACCAAAACATAAAAATAAATAATAAAAATAAAACGTAGTTGCCATTGATCATTAAGACAAGAGATACACCAAACAGAATATACACATTTTTTGAGGTGTTGCTTTTATTATCATAGTTATGTTACGGTAAAATGCTCATATTATTTTATTTCATTATTCCCACCGGAATTAATTATTTCATCTTTTTTTTTTTATTCTAAGTTACTTCATTAATTTCTGCACTTTAATTTTCTCAAGTTATTTTAGGGATACCAATCAAATTTCTAACAAAACAAATTATGGCAAAAGTTTCTTTCCTCAAAGATATCAATAATATATTGATACTGCATGCAAATTATTGATGTACTGTTCGTATAGCTTCATCGACATCGGTATTGTCCCAATATTGTGTTTGCATAACAAACTAGTATTGTGAATCTTGGCATCATGCATGCACACATCCATAAACATATTAAACAGCCATGGTGACATTACAAAACCTTGTTTAACTCCTGCAGCAATCATGAATGTTAGAAATATCACTACTGATTAACAATGATAAAGAGATGGCACTGCCTTTCATAGTGTTGCAAATATGTTCTAACATATGTCAATTAATGCTGAAATAAGTACTCCCAGTATACAAGATTAATCTGGTGGATGTATTGTCAGGTAAAGGATAAACTCCTGGTGAATCTTGTCTTTTAAGCCCTTTGGTGCCTATTGTGGTACCATCATCAACAGTTGCACTGGAATCTATGTGATACATCAGAGTAAAGGCACATTTCTGTAAGCACAACAGAGAAAAACTCTTTTTATGTTAATATAATATCATGTGGGGTCTGCATCCATATACAACTAATTGGCTGTTCTCATTGTACAGAGCACCCCCAAAAATGTCCGAAGTGGAGTGGGATGCGATCCCAGTTAAGAAATAGGGACAAAAGCAACTCAGCAGTTCAAAAAAGATACAAAACAAGCATCCTAGTAATCCAGTTTTCTTCTACAGGAAATAAAATAAAAATATAGTTTAAAATGAAAAATTACGGAACCCTGTTTATGTAAACTTATTCTGTTACTTCTGAAAAGGGTTACTTAGATAAACATTAAAAGAAATAAAAAAGACGAAATTAGTCTTATTTCTAAAGAAAAATAGGGAAATAAGAAAACAAGAATGCCAAATTTGCAAAATTAGAATTAGTGTAACATATCTTTTATATCATATAAAAACAAGTTAGTAAAATCATGCAATGCATTGATTATGATACGCTTTCCAACATACCAGAAATTATTACTCAAGTTATGAGGATAATGGCTGTGGAATAAATCTCGCACCTGTGTCCTGACCTTTGACCCCATTTCGATGATATTCAACAGAACCGGTTCAGTACACCTCAAAAATAACATACTAAAGTTTTGTCGCAATAGAAGCAGTTTTACGCAAGTTATGAGAATAATGGCTGTGGGATAAATCTTGCTTTTGTGCAATGACCTTTGGCCCCATTTTGTCGATATTCAACAGAACCGGTTCACTATACTTCCGGAACAACATGATAACGTTTTGTTGCAATCGAAACATTTTTTGGTAAGTTATGATGCACAAGGGCAATGGAATGGATCCCACTCCAGTGTTCTGCCTTTGACCCCATTTCCAATAGGGTTCGTCCCCAGTGGCTCTCTACCACATACTAAAATTTCATAGAAATCGAATCATTTTTATGCAAGTTATGACGCATAAGGGCAATGGAACAAATCCTGCTTTTATGTCCTGCCTGACCTTTGACCCCATTTCACCCATTTTCAATAGGGTTTGTGCCCAGGTGGTGCCGTACCACATACTAAAATTTCATCGAAATCGAATCATATTTACGCATGTTATGACGCATAAAGGAAATGAAATGGATCCCGCTTTTATGTCCTGACCTTTGACCCCATTCCACCCATTTTCAATAGGTTTCGTTCCCAGGTGGTTCCTTACCACATACCAAAATTTCATCAAAATCAAACCATTTTTACTCAAGTTATGACGCATAAGGGCAATGGAATAAATCCCGCTCTTATGCCCTGCCTGACCTTTGACCCCAATTTGCAATAGGGTCCGCGCCCAGGTAGTTCCCTACCACATACTGAAATTTCATCGAAATCGAACCATATTTACGCATGTTATGACGCATAAAGGCAGTGAAATGGATCCTGCTCTTATGGCGTGACCTTTGACCCCACTTCACCCATTTTCAATAAGGTTGGTCTCCTACCACATACTAAAATTTCATCGAAATCGAACCATATTTACGCAAGTTGTGACGCATAAGGGCAATTGAATGGATCCTGCTCTTATGGCGTGACCTTTGACCCCACTTCCCCCATTTTCAATAGGGTTCGTCCCCTGGTGGTCCCCTACCACATACTAAAATTTCATCGAAATCGAACCATTTTTACGTGAGTTATCGTGCCGACAGACAGACTGAAAAGCTGGAGCATATACGCTTCTTGATGTTATGGAGAAATACAGACACCTGATAGAGTCATTCTATGGTAAACACTATAATTCGTGCATAAATACTAGTAATAAAAAGAAATCCGTCTTGTTGCATGATGATATTTATTCAGATAAAAAACGAAATCTACGTAGAGGTTAAAACATGAGCACTTTCGGTGTCACAGTGACACCTTTATCAGATGTGATTTCCATTATGTGGTTACATGCTGGTTTTATATACTTGGAGCAGATGCATCATGGGAAAGATAATGTCAGTATCACATTATATATCAGATAACAAGACAGTCAAAAAAGCATAATTAGCCAAGGAAAATTACTCAGTAATTTTCGTTGGCTAATTATGCTTTTTCGACTGTCTTGTTATCTGGTATATCATGTGATACTGACATTACCTTTCCCATGATGCATCTGCTCCACATATTTAAGACCAGCATGTAACCACATGATGGGAATCACATCTGATGAAAGTGTCACTGTGACACCGATAGTGCTCATGTTTTTAACCAGTATATAAATTTCGTTTTTTAGCTGAATAAATATCATCGTGCAACAAGACGGATTTCTTTTTATTACTACAGTCATTCTATTTTTTCACAAGACAATTTGTAGATTCTTGAGGTAGGTGTCAAGCAAATTTTTTTGCGTGAGATTTTTTTTTTTTTATGATGATAGGATATGCTTTGGGTCTTTCAATTTCAGACCAAAGAAATAACATGTAATTCATGTATTTTTTTTTTTTTCACATGACTCCGATATAAATATGCCAAGTAGTACATAGAATGCTTTGTGAGAAACCCAACATTTGCTTTACTGACACTTGCATGACCATCAATGCTACTAACTATTAATAATATACAACAGTCATTATCCATAGGTGCATCCTTGGGAGTGGAAGAACTGTGAAGTACCTAGCACACAAAACTATCATATAGTTTAACCAATTCAAAATCATTCTGTCATATACCATTACATCGGTAGCCATATTTTTGGCTGCCAACAACTGCCACCATTGTTTCAGAAATTTATTAATTTTTTTGTAAAGATGTGAGGTTATGACCCACAGAATAGATTACACTCTGTACCCTGACTAGTTCTGTGTGGTTAACTGCCTTTAAAAAAGAAAAATCTAAAATGTATTATTTCCATTTCCAGTTATATTATTTGGCACATTGATTCATGTTTTTTTTTCATTTCTATTTTTTTAGCCCTCAAATCATGAATTTCTGTCCCTAGCGTGACCAAGCTGGGATGTCTGTCTATTGCCCTGTAGCTACAGTCCTGGACAAAAAAATGTAGATTTTTTTCTCTTTTTTAACCTTTGTAAAGAACAAAGCTTAAAGGTTTGAACAAGTCTTATGTACTGTAAAGAACTATCATAGGTTTTTATTAATGTGAGTAACTTACATATTTAAAATTCAACTTCTACAAAGGTCTGTTTATTATTAAGAGTGGTTATTGGTAAGGGAGGTATACTTGTGAGAGTTGATATTTTTGATTTCGCTGAAATTTACACCAGATGTTCTCTGTAGTGTCATAATAAAAAGTGAAGCAGCGTTTTTGAAAATTTTCCCCCACTGCCGAGTTGCTGCTATTTTTGTAGGGGTTAGAGGGAGTTTTCTCATTCCGTAACAGAAATATGGCAAAATGTAAATTTAATTTATAAAAAACTTCAGAGAGGTGTCAAGGTTTTTCTTCCACTATTGGCTTATATGATACTAGTACTAACATCTAGATGCAATAATTTCTTGGCAAATTGCTGAAGTTAGCAGGAAACAGACCCATAGAAATGGTGTTTTGTAAGCAATTTTCAGAATTTAAAGCTAAAATTCGGCAAACTTCAAACAGAAGCCAAACTTTTTGATGCGAATTATGTTTTAGCATTATAATGAGGTTGTTATTACACCAAAAGAATTATGGCAATTTTCAGAAATTCATTCTCAAAACCAATTCCATGCAAATTTAGCCATTTTAGAAAGTTACATATCTCAAAACTTCTAACTAAGGAAATAAATTTACCATCATAAGCACGATAGGTTAAAACGCTAATTAAAATATTTACAGGCTAAAAGTACTTCATTACATGACTAATTAAAGCACTCTCTCAGTTAAAAAACACAACGTTAGACCTTTCAGGCCTACTTTTGGCCCTTCTTCAGACGTAGTTCACTTAAATGTTACAATCTTTATATACACAGGGTATTATAATGTTTTATGTTTACACATTTGCGCATGTGTTAAAATTTTTGTGAAGACCAACAGGTTAATCAAGTGGTCCTTCATTGTCTAACAACCGTTTCCATGGTTCCGCAATAATGCACGGGTAGTCCATGGAAACAATAATGCACAGGTAGAACCATGGAAACGGTTGTTGGACAATGAAGGACCACTTGATTAACCTATTGGTCTTCACAAAATTTTTTAACACAAGCGCAAATGCGTAAACGTAAAGCACTGTAATACCCCATGTACATATAAAGATTGTAGCATTTAAGCGAACTACGTCTGAAGAAGGGCCTAAAGTAGGCCAACGCTGTGATTTTTTAACTGAGAGTGTACTTTTAATTAGTAATGTAATGAAGCACTTTTAGCCTGTACATATTAATTAAAGTTTTAACCTATCGTGCATAAGACAGTAAATTTATTTCCTTAGTACTCCTAGCACGAAATTTTCTTATTGGATTTCAAAACTTCAGTCATAAAAATATAACATTAGTGTCAGAATATAGTACAATTGTCATATAACATCATCCCATTATCAGTTCTTTGGCACCCATCTCAGTTTTTCTTGTAATTTTACTTTTTAGGAGCTGTTTGTTATATCAAAATATTCAAAAACAGCAAATTCCTTGCCACAGTGAAAATCCTCTAAATACGGGGCATCAGTGAATAAACAAAGACATCACTCTTTCCACATTTGATAAACGTGGAAAGAGCAATGTCCTTGTTTATTCACTGATGCCATGTATTTAGAAGATTTTTACTGATGTTCTCGGCCTTTGAATTTATTTGCTATAATTAATATATAGCTTGTGCTGTTAATTACCACCAGATGGAGAAGTCTCAGTTGTTGAGCTCATCCTACAGATATGTGATGTCAGAAGCTGACAGATAAACGTACATAGCGCCGTTGATTGTTGGCCGTTGTAGCGTAAGGCGAACACACTCAGCTAGATATTGAGAGATCTGGGGTACGATTCCAGCAGTGGCCGGATAACAATTTTTTGGTTGCTATGTGTTCATAAACGTGGAAAGAGCGATGCCTTTGTTTATTCCTTGCCACCTTTTAAAAATATATTGGAACTTCAGACTTTTTTTTTATCAATTTCACATCCCATTTTCAAAAATAAATAATTGATCAAAAAATCTTTGTCATTTGTCTGAAGTTTTGAAACATTTTTGCGCCTTGGCTTTTCTAAATGAACATAAAATTGTCAAGAATCGAGTTTGTAACAAATATCCTTGAACACAATGTCTAAGAAAGTTGGCAACAACATTTAATGAGTAATAAATATGATTTCAAAATTAAATGCAGGTATCTGACACTTTTTGTGCTTTCCAAAGGAAATGTGTTAGAATTATAGTGAACACTTGGGATATAATTCCAAAATAAGGTAACCTAACAATTACTTCAATGATAAAATAAGAAATACTAGAAATCTCATTATCATACACAAACAGATGTACATTCAAATGATACTTTATAGGCTAACTGTGTTGTAATATTTACCAGTGACAATCGCTAACATATGTGCTTGGAACATTTATTTCTATCATAAGTAGGTAGCTGAACTATATCTGTCCTGTTCTGTTGTTCCTGGGCTTCTGTTTTGAACTTTTGATATGTCTTCTAAATCCTTCTCTTCCTCATTTGATAGCTAGAAAGGGGGCATTCCACCTATTCCAACAGATCAAAAATATACATATATATGTATATATATACAATTAAGAAGAAACAAATGCAATAACAATTTTCGTGACTGCTGCATTGCGCGTCTTGATCTTCAGGTTTTTTTGCAAATTTCGTATTAAATTCTCAAGTAATATCTTTGTTTTTGTCTCTGCTCTATGTATATATACACTGCTGCTCTAGCACTTTATGATCTTAAGAATGTAAGTTTGAAATTTTTTTATAATTTTTGTCTTTAGCTCTATTTTTGGTTTTAGGTGCTCAGATTATTCAAACGTATGCACCCACCACAAGTCATCCTGAAGAAGAAATTGAAGAATTTTATGAGGAAATTCGTCATCTAAATAATAAAGGTAAGCAGCACTTAAAGATAATTATGGGAGATTTCAATGCAAAAATAGGGCAACAGCAACAGAATGAAACTTCAGTAGGTAAATTCGGTCACAGCAACAGAAACCAGCGTGGAAATACTCTCGTAGAGTTTGCAGAGGCAGAAGGGTTTTTCATCTTGAACTCCTTTTTCAAGGAAAAGCCACCCAGGAAATGGACATGGAGACATCCAAATGGAACGACAAGTGAAACTGATTTCATTATGAGTAACAAAAAATTCATCATAGAAGACTGCAGTGTGCTAAACAAGTTCAACACAGGTAGTGACCATAGATTGGTGAGATGTAAGATGCACCTCAACACTAAACTCGAACGTGGCAAGCTCATAAGACAAACAAAATAAATTGACATAACCAACCTTAAAAAACACCATAATACCTTCAAGTTGGAACTGAAGAACCGATTCTCTGCTTTAGAAGGCCTAACATCGGAAGAAGTGGATATTTCTGAAGTTAACAGAAAAGTAACCAAAGCTCTTATGGAATTAGCTGGGTCTAAGAACAAGTTGCATGAGAACAAATTATCAGGAAAAACCAAAATGTTGATGCAAAAAAGAAGAGAGATGAGGACAACTAAAGAAGATGTGACTTCCAAAGTGGAATATATAGAGCTATGCAAGACAGTGCGAAAAAGTATAACTGAAGACGTAAGGAAATTCAACTGTGAACTCGTAAGGAAAGCAATTGAAAACAACCAAAGCCTAAAGATAGCAAAGGGACATCTCAGTAAGGGAGGAAAACAGATTATGGCACTGAGAAAAGGAGATGGTTCGGTAACAAGAAATAGAGGCGAAATTTTGACAAGAGTGAAAGATTTCTACTCCAAATTATATGAAAGGGATGATACATGTACTCCAGACATCATGAAAGGTACCAGTACCAGAATTCTTCCAGTCCTCCCAGCAGAAGTAGCACATGCAATCAAGAACATGAAGCGGGGAAAAGCTCCAGGAGAAGATGGAATTACTGTAGACATCATACAAGAAGAAAGTGGAGAAATCGAAACAGTACTCGCCCAAATTTTCACTCGATGCCTTAATGAAGGGAAGACTCCTGAGGATTGGAACAACGCTACAATGATCTTGCTACATAAAAAAGGTGACATTGAGGATCTCAGGAGCTACAGACCTATCAGCCTCCTATCAGTGGTTTATAAAATCTTCACTAAAGTTCTTTCACACCGCTTGAAGGTGACACTGGACATGGCTCAACCGAGAGAACAAGCTGGATTCAGGAGTGGCTACAGCACAATAGATCATATCCACGTACTGAGAGAACTAATTGAAAGAGCAAGGGAATATGAACTTCCATTGTGCATGGCTTTTATCGATTATGAAAAAGCCTTTGATTCGGTGAAACCATCAGCAGTTACAATGGCTCTGAAATCCTGCGGTATTGAAGATGCGTACATTAATATTATTAATAACATCTATGAAAATACAAGTGCAAAGATTCGGCTGTTTGAAAATACAACACACATAAAAATTGGAAAAGGAGTGAGACAAGGTGACACTATATCTCCGAAGCTCTTTAATGCCACATTGGAAAATGTCTTCCAATCACTGAACTGGGAAAACAAAAAGATAAAGATTAATGGAGATTATCAAACCCACCTTCGTTTTGCTGATGACGTAGTCATTTTTGCAACTACGCCATCAGAGCTGCAGAGTATGATCCCGGAACTTGCTGACAAGAGTAAAGAAGTGGGATTAAAAATGAACTTTCAGAAGACAAAAGTGATGTTCAATGTTTTTACAAGAAATGAAGATTTACTGATTGATGGGGAAAAGCTGGAGATAATAGACACATACGTTTATCTTGGACAGCAGATATCAAGTGAGGGTCACATTGATGAAGAAATTAATCGGCGTATAAAACTTGCCTGGAGAGCTTTTGGAAGAAATAGCATAATTTTCAAGAGCAATATGTCATTATGTCTTAAAAGAAAAGTGTTTGATCAATGCATCCTTCCAGTGCTTACGTATGGTGCAGAGATGTGGACCTTAACTAAAAGAGACATGCAAAGGCTGCAGACAACTCAAAGAATAATGGAGAGGTGCATACTTGGTGTAACCAGGGGAGATAAGAAGAGGAACTCGTAGATCCGAAAAATGACAAGAGTGGAAGACATCATGATCAGAGTTAAATCCCTGAAATGGCAATGGGCTGGACATACTGCCAGAAGGACAGACCATCGATGGACAGCCAAAATTTTAGATTGGATTCCAAGGGACAGGAAAAGACCCAGAAGAAGACCACATGGAAGATGGGTGGATGAAATTCGAAAGTATGCGGGAGTGACATGGAGGAGACTGGCACAAGACAGACCGTTGTGGAGGAAACTTGGGGAGACCTTCGTCCAGCAGTGGATTGATAATGGTTGACAATGATGATGATGATATACACTGAAGAGCAATTGAATTAGAGATACCTGTCTAGTAACGTGTGGCGCCACCTTTCGCCCTGATGACGGCACCGATTTGTCTCGGCCTAGACTCGACAAGACAAACACCAGAAGCGTTGGGAAGCCATATGGATCCACAACCCCTGAACAAGCTCCCACAGTTCACAAAGATTTGACAGAGGGGGGGGGTCAGAGCCTCGAACACCTCTCTCGATGGCATTCCAGATGTGCTAGATGGGATTGAGATCAGGTAACCTAGCTGGCCAAAGAAGCAAAGTCACGTCGGTGGAGTGTTCATTCAACCATTCAGATACAATTCGGGAACAATGGCACAGTGCATTGTCTTGTTGCAGGATGAGGTCCCCAATGGGATGTTAAAGATACACAAACAGGAGCAAATGGTTGTCCAGGATATCCCGGTAACGTTGACCTGTGAGGTTTGATGTCACACGTACCAGGGGTCCCATTTCAGTCCACGTAAGCAGTCCTCAGACGAGAATGCTACCCCCACCAGCTTGAAGAGTACCCTGCTGGCAAGAAGGATCCATCACTTCATGTTGTTTGCCCCATACTCATATCCTGCAATCTGCATGTACCAATGTGAATCTTGACTCATCAGTCCAGGCTACATTTTCCCACATGTCTAGAGTCCAGTGGCGATGTTCCCTTGCCCATGCTAATGTTTGCACCCTGTGATGTGCGGTCAGCAGCGGTATCCTCGTGGGACGATGGCTTCTGCACCCCATAGCGAGGAGATGGTTCTAGATGGTGTGGGTGCTTACACGTTTTTGTGTAGCAGCGTTAAATTGTAGAGTGATTTCCTGCTCTGTGGCCTGTCTATTCGCTGTTATAATGCAAGCTAGCTGACGATGACCCCACTCATCCACACACTGTTGGTTCTTGCAGGGATGGTTTTACTGGATTCGATGTACTCACGGTGCACCCGTGACACATTGGCTCATGAAAATCCCAGTGCCTGAACGACTTCCAAGATGGAGTGACCCATTCGTCGGGCCCAGACAATTTTCCCATGATCAAATGCGCTTATCCTTCGTCTTACCCATACTGCATCAGACTCTTACTGATTCCTGTCACATCACTCCTTATATTGTTGGATCGCTGCATGCGTCATGTTGTTTCCATTTACTGGGCCGCCCACAGCGCCACATTTCCATAATGCCAGCTGTCTCTAATTCAAATTGCTCTTCAGTGTGTGTGTGTGTGTGTGTGTGTGTGTGTGTGTGTGTGTATTGTTGATGTGTTAAATATCGGGGCACCTTGGACAATCATATTAATTTTCTCTCACCTCACAAAGAAACTTGACTTCATGCATCTTAGTAAAAGTGTTTTCCTGGGACAAGCCTTTCCAGAAGGAAATAACAGGTTTAGTATAGTATACAACACAGTATTTCATTTCTCCTATTTCTGGTTGGTATTGGTTGCGTTAGTATGTTGTGTTGTATCTCAGCAATTGATCTACAAGTTTCTTTGAAGTACAGTAGCACTTGCCAATTGCAGATTCTAAACAGATCGCTTCCTCATCCTTTTCATTATCATCATCAGCACTCACACCCATGTCATCATCTACAACTTTTGTTTCTGACTTACTTGGTTTTGTTTTGAAATATGTGTGCAGGGTCTGTTTCTTTTTGTGTGATGCTTACATAAAATTTTTTGGCATTACCTGATATTTTGTGAGGTACTCTTTAACAGTGAAATATTTCTTACCATGTTCATTAATAGAGCTCTCCATTTTCTTCCACTTTTTTCTCCATTCACAAAAGCATTGTATATATATTTCGTTTGCTTCTGGGACAGTTTGTGCTTTTTCCTTTTCTTTAAAGTCCGACACATGAAATCATTGATTCTGATGAGCTATATATGGTACTGTACCTACTTGTAGCGATGTTGATGTAAACATTAAATGTTTAGCTTCAGTCTTAATTTTCTTGACATACATCATCCTTACCCTGTCTCTTGTACTGGCACCTTCTGCATTAGTATGTGTAATTGCCGAGATACAGTGCAACTTACGAATGGAACTTTCTATTTAGGCTACAAGTCAGAAATAGAAGAAACGGAATACTATGCAGTGTTAGAATTAGAAGTAAATCTTTTACTGACCCAGCAGACCACTAAAATTTGCAAACCACTGGTCCATAAAAAAAAAAAAAAAAAAAAAAAAATTAAGGGCATTTACAATACATGTAGAAAATAACATATCAATTCAATGGAATTACCACAATATTTGTTTTTAAACCTATCATTAGTTTGTAGCCTAAAAAGAAAACCACAAAGCAAGGTAAAAGAAACAGAAATGTATTTTCTAACTTGTAACAAATTAGAAAAAAAAAGAAAGCTTACTGGCCATTCGGGCCAGTAAAATCAATAGTTCAGAGGTCTGGCAAAAGTTTTACTGGCTAATGGCCAGCGGGCACTGGATAATTTGAACTATGCTGAGGTGTAAACTATACTAAAACCTGTTACATCTCGAAAGGTTTGTTCCAGGAAGACACTGTTACTAAGATACATAAAGTCATTTCTTTGTAAGGTGGGAGTAAATCAACATGATTGGCCTAGGTGTCCACACTTTGAACATATCAACAAGAGTGATATCTTCTTTGGGCCTGTTGGAATAAGTGGAATGTCCCCATTCTACCTATCAAATGAGGAAGAGGTTTTAAAGGACTCATATCATAACAAAAATTCAAAAACGAAGTTCAGGAACAACAGAACAGTGACAATTTTTTTAAGCTATAGTATGTATCTCAGCTACCTAGGTACTTATGATTGAAACAAAGGTCTAAGCATATATGTTACCAATTGTCACTTGGAAATGTTATAAAACAGTTAGCCTATAGAATATCATTTGAATGTATGTCTGTTTGAGTATGATAATAAAATTTCTAATAGTGTTACCTTATTTTGTCATTGCAGTATTTGTTTGGTTGCCTTATTTAGTAAGTATATTGCAAGTGTTCACTATAACTCTAATACGTGTACTTTAGAAAGCATAAAGTGTTCAGATACCTATATTTTACGTGTATTTAGAAATCATGTCTATTACCTGACGACTGTTGTTGCAGACTTTTTTATATTTGTTACAAACACATTTTTGACAATTTTATGTATATATCAAGAAAAGCCAAGATGCAGAAATATTTCAAAACTTCGGACATATGACAAAGATTTCGTAATCGATTATTTTTGGAAATGGGATGTGAAATTGATAAAAAAGGTCAAGGCACAGACTGAAGTTTCAATGTATTTTTAAAATACAGCAAAGAATTGGCCAAATTTGAATATTTTGATGTAACAAATAGCTCCTAAAAAATTAAAAACAAAACAAAACAAAACGGAGATGGGTGCCAAAGAACTGATAATGGGATGATGTTTTATGATCATTATAATGTCTTCTGACACTAAATTTATATTTTTATGACTGAACTTTTGAGATATGTAACTTCCTAAAATGGCTAAATTTGCATGAAATTGGTTTTTAGAGTGAATTTCTGGAAAACTTCTTAGAGTTGCCATAATTGTTTTGGCGTAATAATAACCTAGTTATGATGCTAAAACATAATTCACATCAAAAAGTTTGGCCTCTGTTTGAAGTTTGCCAAATTTTAGCTTTAAATTTCTGAAAATTGCTCACAAAACCCTAGTTCTACGGGTCAGTTTCCTGCTAACTTCAGCAATTTGCCAAGAAATTATTGCATCTAGATGTTAGTACTAGTATCATATAAGCCAATAGTAAAAGAAAACCCTTGGCAATTTTAATTTATGAAAAACCTTGAAGTTTTCATAAATTAAATTTACATTTTGCCATATTTCTGTTACGGAATGAGAAAATGCACTTTACCCCCTACGAAAATAGCTGCAACGGGGCAACGAGGCAAAATTTTTAAAAATGGTTTTCAGACATTTAATCAGAATACATGGGAGCATATTTGGTGTAAATTTCAGCAAAATAAAAAATATCAACCACTTATCCCATAGAAGGTGTACCTCACTTACAAAAAAAATCACTCTTAAGAGGAGGTACATTCTTACAACAGTTCTACATCGTTTAACCTACGCTTTAACAATTCTTTCAGTTGTAGTACTTACATATTTCTAATCAGGGGCAGATTGGGACACCAGGACATTTCCTGGTGGGCCCCTTCCATAAATTTTGTCTCTTTCTTTCTTACTTTCGTAAAAATGTTTTCAGTTCAGTTGTTTTAAACACACAACTGAACCACAATACTTTTTTATAAACGAAATACACATAATGTAATTATAACAAGCAGGAGAAAAAAACCTTCTATTTTGAATTTGGGAAAAAATTCCCCTCACCAGGCAACTGAATAGATGGGCCATGTGTGTTTTCAAACTTCCGGGTTCACTTAGTAGGTGAGGAATGAGAACGTATGTACTGTATATTGCGGGAGGGCGGTGGTGTGTACAAGATGTACTATATTATTTTTCCCAAGGAGGGGGGTGATAGTTGATTTTACTCCCGTTGGTTGTAGGAGGCATTGGTGCTGTGCTCATAAGAGCTGATTTTGGGCTCAATTTTAAGAGCCCAAGCCCGAAGTATGGCAGCCCTAGCCCTCCCGAGCCCAAATTGCATATTGCAAAATAGAGCCCGGGCTCGAACGAACCCGAAAACTATAATTAATCTGTTTAAGCATTAAGAACAATCTCCTCTTCCAAACTTCCACTCCTTCGTCCTGTGCAATTAACCAATGTCTTTCTCAACTGCGGAGTGGGAAAGGGATGTCTATCTATTTCTACAGTTTCTTTGACCGTTCATCTGAAATGTTTCGAGACCCCTGCATCAGGAAAAATCAGCAGGCACAACAATTTACGTATGTTAACAGCATTGGGGTGGGGGCTGAACAGGGATAAATTTTTTTCACTACTTTAAAGTAGTGAAAATACTCACCCATGTTTGATAAAGTTGCAAAACAATGATAGATAATGGTCATTATGGGATGAACTGTCCACTATATGACAACACAGAATTCAGAGTGAAAGCTAATATCAAGAATTTATTTTGAAATAACTGTAAGCTTATTTGCGGGGTGTTCATATATGATCCCTTTTCCCTGAAATGTTCTACCTACGCTCCTTGTGATAACTGACAAATGCTGCAGATGAAGGCATTTACGGAGATATAATTTCAACACGAAGTTGCAAAATGTTTTGTTTTCATTATTTAGTAAGGTGTCTTCACAATACATAACCGCAGCATAAAAGCATGTTTTGTAATTGAAACACATACGAATATATAATCACTAAATGAAGAATCTGTTCAACACGATATTCAAAAATCTTTAAATTCCTAACTGTGATTGTCAACAATAAAAAAATTACAAAAATTGCAGTGCAAATAGAAAATTTTATAGTGTAAAAGTTCTGTATTTTTTTTCATTTATTTAAATTTAAAAATGATGTCTTATGCGAAAGGATTTTTGGTACAACTCCAACATAATTTTGGTAGTAGCAGTTCTCTCTCTCTCCCTCAAATATTTGCTGGAATTTCAGCCCACTTCGTTGAAAATTGGAGAACTGGAAGCTCAAAGGTATGAAAATCAAGATTATTTTATGATCTGTCAAGCATGAAAAGGCTATATAAGCAATTTAAAAAAAAAAACATTAATGCTCTTACTTCAGCATTCTTAAGAGAAAATTTTAAACAAACATAAATATTGAGTGCGTCCAAGTTTCTCCAGCGCAATTACATACATAACTAACTAAACTAGTGATTTAAATCTGGTTATTCACTTTTTCCACGTCGATTAAGTGAGTTTGCTACGATATTTAAATATCTTGAAATTTCTAACTGCGATTTCCCACAACAGAAAAATTACAGTATAATTTTTCTGCAGTAAAATCTTGGCATGGGCCGATGAAAATTTTTCTGCAACATCCACTTCAATTTTAGGATGATGGGCATACTTTTTCCCCCACCCCCCACCTCTTCCCAGTGCTATGCTTGCCACTGTTTCCAGAGCAACTGTACTTTTTGTTTTGTTTCTTAAATTAAAAAAAGTGATTTTCAGTTGTGATACAATATTACCCGCAGAACTACAACTGAATGGGACCATTTGCAAAATTTTTCCTTGGCCCTTTTGCGACTGCCAATCCACTCCTGCTTCTAATAACATTTGGCCATTTCCCAAATAGATCTTTCTGGTTTTTCTGTATCCATTGAATTATTTCTGTGGCCTAATGCACAGCCCATTACATAATTACTATTAAGCACAATTAAGCAACACATAAGGGAGATGGGTAACTGCAAACTAGAGGTAGTGAAGATAGTGAGCAAACTGAGAAGATATCTTTTTCTCAGTTTGCTCACATGCTGTGGTGTCAGCCATACATGGGACATTGTTAGCATGATGCCAAACATGAGTGAAGAGGAACCAGGCAGTCATGAGTGCTGCCCTACCAGCAATGTGTGTGACACATGGCATTTGAGATGCAGCTGAACTTCATTAACTGAAACCTGAAGAAACCTCGAAGCCAGTGCACCATAGATCCGTGTTGATATAGTAGCAATGTTTATTATCTGTGTTGAATGGAGAGATTTTTGCAGGGCAACTGTTGGACATTAACAGGTATAATCTAAGATACCAGGTTTCTTCCATCAAGGCATGGGCAGTAGTTTCTGTACTGATCTTTTTCCACATATTCACAGCTCTAGTACGTAAATTAAAGATAATACATTTGGTGTTCATGGGCTCTCTGCCTTGACTATGTACTAGTGTTACATCTACATATTGTATTTGATCTGCCTTTTATTACATCCAAGCTTTAGTTATTTGGATACTTTTTAACTTTAAATTGGAGCCAATCGTGAATTACTTCCCTTTTAACATCAAGACTGATTTGTCAAAGATGGCGAGAAAATGTGGGAAAAAATCTCAAAATGCAAATGATGCATACCAGCTGCCTATAAGCTTTCCTGCAGTACTGTGTTATAAGTTGTGAAAGAAATATACTCCAGTACAGACCACAAATAGAAACTCCTCATATTTTGAGCTGAGGTAATGTTTGAAAACACCCTATCTGAAACTAGTTCTTGAAGTACTAGTTTTTATTTTACCTGTTTTCCCTATGTGCATTATTTGTTTATTGTGCTTAACAATAAAATTATATTAGGCCATTGCAAAATATGCAACTTTAAGAAAAACAGCGGTGCTTTGAGGAGGAGGAGAGCTAGGGAGAAAGGAGAAAAAAATAAAAAATTACAATTTATTTTTTCCACTGCAAATAATATTCAGTATGTACACTATAACTGGAAATAAATTTTTCTTCTCCATCGATGTATTGGTAGTAAAACTGAAATGAAATACATACTTTAACAAACTTAGCAGTGAATGGAGAAAATGTGGATGTTGATAATGACATTTTCAATAATGAAAATGTATTTAAAAAATTAAGGTATTGAAAGAATGACTGAAATTAAAAGAATGACTGTTAATTCAAGACAAGGTAAATCGAAAAGATTTGCAAAGGACAAAAATCATGAAAATAGATCCTTCTCAGAGTTATTATAAAACAAAAACATTTTGTGGATACATTGACAGACTATGGATGAGTTGCTCTGCTTCCCCTGGTTGTAGTAAAGTGCAAACCACAGCAATTATTTTCGACAATATCTAACTGGACTAAGGTAATTAAAACATGAAAGAATCTCTTTTGTAAGATAAAAAGCCACAAATATTCAGAAGCATGTACTAATAGTTGCTGTATTTGTGAATAACAGAAACAGAACAAAACCATTACTAAAAGTTTTGAAGATAAAATAAGGTAGAACACTAATTTTGGGGTACAAATAAATACTGCCATTATGCTTGGAAAGGATTCAATATCACTTCAAGAACATACAGGAAATGTAGAAGAAATCATGGTACCAAAAACAACTGTGTGACATATCTTGCATTAATGACTCAGCTTTAAGCCATACGAACTGCAGCTGATGCAATGTCAGACAGTCAAATTTCCCAATGCTTGGATGGGCTGAGCCTGAGAAGGACAAATTGGGTGTCTCCAAGATACCCAGATTTGATGTCACCTGTTTTTTTACTAACATATTTTCTAATAATAAAGCTCATTACACCTGATTTCAGAAACATGCAGCTCTGTAATGCAGTTTGGTTGAAAACTCAGGCTTCATGCAACAACATCACATAAACATAGAAATCGAGTGAAAACACACAGTCACGTATGGAAATGAAGTTTGTTAGGCGGTAGATTTTGGCCATTCTATGGCCTTGATCACCTGCAGTCAACTGAATCTGGGGACTGGTTGCCAGAACTGTAATGTGAATTTGAGGTGCAGGAACTGTTGCCAGACTTACTAAATTCTGGAAACTGTTGCCAGAATAATGGCATTAAAAAAATGCAATGTTTTGTACTACAGTGTTTAACTAGGTGCAATTTAATGAGCGAAGTGAGGCTGAAGGTCGGGTGGAGCTCTCTTTACGAGACTCGAGACAATTAGTTGTTCGGGCATAGGAACGAGATGACACATCTGATCACCATGATTTTTTGCATGCGATTGGACATCGTCCATAGTCCGGTTTTGATGTCTTCCCGATTCTTGAAATTTCGTGTCACTGAGGAATAATCGTCCAAAAAAGGGTTTTTCCAGGTTTTGAGAAGGGGTCGTTTGTTACATATCTTCACCAAAGATCTTCAGCCGATCGCGGTGACACTTGCTGCAGAGAAAGGGAAGGACATGGTGAGTAACATGGGGTTGGTATCATGGTGATTGGTCATGCCATATAAAAATGACTATTAAAAAACTGACTAATTTTAATAATTGAGCGAAGCTGGGCCAAAGGCCGAGCAGAGCTCTCTTTACGAGACTCGAGACAATTAGTTGTTCGGGCATAGGTATGAGATGACATATCCGATAAATGTGATTTTTTGCATGCGATTGGACATCATCCATGGTCAGGTTTTGACGCCTTCCGATTCTGAAAATTCTGTGTCATTGGGGAATTTTAATTAAAACTAGATGGCCTTTTACTTGACCCGTTTCACAAAAGTCAGCTCACTAACATTAATTTTAAAAAAATGTTTGAATTGAAAAATGAAGAAATAGAAAGACTGCATCTGTTAGCTCAACACTTGCTTAATCTATAATAATAGAAGGAAGTTTGTGTATGGGTGTGTGTGTGCCTGTCTTTTGCGATACAAAATGAAAAATGTGGTTCCTGATCTGAGTGTCTTTCCGCTTTGCTCGCATGCTACCTGATCACAACCAACGTGAAGGTGTGAAGGAAAGTAGTTCATGATAAATTTTAGGCATTTCTTTTTTAGAATGCTTCGTACTTTTGTTCTGGAAGTCATAAATTTTACGTGCTGGTTTTTTAGAATTTGTTATAATAGATGCCTTAATGAGCTTAGATTTTGCAATAGCTTCGCTCAAAATTTGCCAATTGTACCAGAATTATCAGTTACCATTGGCGGCTTGTCCTCATTACCTTTTCAATAACATCATAAATTTAAACCATCATTCATGATATCAAAACAGATCATTTCGTGAATCTTTTATGACAGACACTGAGCTATAAAGAATTTGGAGTGCTGACTTCATTGAATATTAGCATGGGAGCCTAGCAGTAGTGCAAGTTTTAAAAACTGCACAATTTTAAGGGAACAGTCAATTTGAGAAACAGGGTATGGATTCAGTCTGATCTTTCATTTTGCACAGAAGTGATTTATGATTTAATGTTTGAAATTTTTTATTCAGGATTAATAAATAACACTTTAGGGCCTCCCCCCTTCCTGGTCAGTTTTCCTTTTCATATCTTGTGCTAAGGAGAGTAAAGCATGGATTTTTTTTTTTTTCCAGCCTTGTGCGTATTATGGTCAGTGAGACAGCAACATGGAAAACCGCAAAACTACTCGAGCTTCCACTACTGAACACTTTCTCGCACAAGAAATTAGAGTCATGTCTGTCTACCTGAACACATAAACCACTGCAAGTGTCAACCACAGATTAAATACCATTCACCTTCCCCTGCGTGGAATTGACAACAAACACCCTGCTGTGAAACATGGTCTTTCACTCCTCCCACAAATGGAAGGTCTTTTGCCTATTACCAGGAAGAGTCACAAAAATACAGCAATGAAGCAGTGGTGACAACTGCCATTTAATGCACAACTTTCTGCACATATACAGTGCTTTCACCTCTGATGTTATTTGGTGCACACGCAATTCAAAGTATACTAAAATAAAAATAAAAAATTAGTTTTTCTAACACCTCCCTTCATTACATTATTTATCTTCAATGAGGGCCATAAAATGTACTCTGTTGCCATAGAGGCGGTCAGAATGGCCTTTAAATATAAATTCATGTGTGGCATGTTTACCTGCAGCTTTTAAACTGATCGCAGAATTATTTTCAATAACAAACCAACAAGAAAAATAGAACTGCGCATTATACTTGGTGCGGCCTTAATCTTTGAAAACACAATATGTGGCTGGATTAAGAATCAAGCATATCTACACCCTCTACTAACTACCCTTAAAAAACTGCAAGAAAGAAGTGCAGCAGCTACTGTTACATATGAAGATATGCTTTCCAGGGTAAGAGATGGAATTTTTAACAGGCAGGACATTTGTTGCATGACCTGTGGTAGCCACATAGAACATTTTTTTAAATAGGAAGTATGCAATATGAACACACAGTCCTGTTGGAATAGAGCAAAAGTGAGTTGCAGGGTATGTTGTCCCAGATGCATGTAGTTTGTATGAAATTCGAACTGAGAATAAATGAGGGAAAAACTAAAGTTCTGATTGTTGAGCTACAAACTGTTATTACTGAATGCAAGATAAGTCTAAATGACACACAAATTGACCAGGTGAATAAGTTTGTATATTTAGGTAGTATGTTTGACTGAGAGAACAAATTAGATGGCAAAATCAGTAGGAAAATAAATTCTTTGAAAGTCATAGTTGCTTTAGGAGGATTTCAAAGGAATGATGCAATTTCAAGAAAGTCTTGAATGGTTGTATATGAAAGTGTAATTGTTCCTACTCTGATGCATGGCAGTGAAACCTGGGTACTTCAGAAAAACATAGGAGTCGTTTGTGTGATGGAGAGATGTGCTACTTACCTTTTGTGGCAAGACATGCACTGATCATGTGAGGAATGAAGAGGTGCTGCAGATGTGCAATGTGAGGCAAAATGTTGCAAGTAAGGTGGAGACTAATATTCACGAGTGGTTTGGCCATGTTGAAAGAATGAGTGATGAGGTGCTGACTAAGGGAATTTTTTCAGCACAAGTGGCAGGAAAGAAAGGTAGAGGAAGACCAAGAAAATCATGGGAGGCCCAGATTCAGGAATGTCTTCTTGAGAAAAAGATTATGAGTATGAAGTACAACAGGTCTTGTGTGTGACGTGTGATGGATGACAGTGAAGCTCGAGCTGTGTGCTGAGATCGTTGTAAATGGAGACATTTGATACACCAAAAGTAAGTAAATCCTAGTTCTATCAGTTAAATGTTTACTTGGCAGATGGTCTTTCTTTGAGGAGCTAAGCTCTGAATCTCAGAGAACAGCTTAATGTTATGTATACAGGGTAGAAAGAAACTACTGCATATACCCCACAGGGGGATGATTCCTTGGCTCAATTCAAGCATAAAATGCTCTACGACATTTTTGGATTTAGGGCTTAGTTTTCCAGATATAAGCCCTCAGAGGTGTGTGACATCACGTCCGGAATCGCCTGTTTTTGAGGCTTCAAGAACAACCCGAGTGTCATGCAGGAAAGCTCATGGCGGATACCTGATTCTGCAAGCTCAGTACTTCGTCAGTCATCATGACTGATTTTACATATCGCAGTGCTCTCCAAGGCCTATGTCATGCAACACGGCGACCAATTCCATTCATCTTGACAATTGCGGACGTAACACGACTCCGGAAACAGGCTGGACAACTGTTGTACTGCAATTGCAGCATCAGGCATCCACCACGCGCTTCCCTGCATGACACTCGGGCTGTGCTTGAAGCCTCAAAAACAGGCGATTCCGGACGTGATGTCACGCACCTTTGGAGGCTTATATCTGGAAAACTAAGCCCTAAATCCGAAAATGTCATAAAACATTTTATGATTGAATTGACCCAAGGAATTACTCCCCTGGGGTGTTTATGCGGTCATTTTTTTCCACCCTGTATATGTAATATGAATGTAAAAGCTGGCAAAGGTACAGGATTATTAACCCAGTAATCAGAGATACCTAAATTGCCTAACTTGTATTGTTCTGCATGTAATATCACAATTAAAAACTTGAAAATTACATAATCCTGGAGTGGGAAAACAAACCCGGATCCTCGCTGCCCCGGTGGCACAGTGGTCTAAGTGATGGCTTTTGACCATTCTTCCACGATAGGTCCGGGTTCGAACCACGGTGAGGCATTTTTTTTTTTTTGATTGGAGGTTTAACGACCACCGTGAGCAACTCAATGGGCTATAAGCGGTCGCCCGTCCCTAATTTAGGGTCACTGGTTCCAGGGAAGGGAGAGAACCAATGCCGTAAGACAAACACAACATCCATGCCTCACCAGGATTCGAACCCGGACCCCGTTCGGACGAATGATCAGAGACCATCGCTTAGACCACTGTGCCACCGGGGCGGCCACGGTGAGGCATGGATGCCATGTTTGTGTTATGGCACTGGCTCTCTCCCTTCCCTGGAACCAGTGGGCCTAAATTAGGGACAGGTGACTGCTTATAGCCCACTGAGTTGCTCATGGTGGTCATTAAACCTTCAATAAAAAAAAACCTAAAAACCCTGCAATCCTCAATTTCCACTTGAGATGAGACGTACTGCTACCAGTGCAACAGTAAACATTATGGAAT
Organism: Macrothele yani; assembly: GCA_039090855.1. Lineage (NCBI taxonomy): Eukaryota > Metazoa > Arthropoda > Arachnida > Araneae > Macrothelidae > Macrothele > Macrothele yani. The sequence goes on along the minus strand of CM077029.1, from coordinate 14,862,817 downwards.
TCAGGCATTTCTGATTCCCAGGTTAATAATCCTGTAGTTCTTCCATGCATTTGTGAAGAACATTTCTTCCAACTTCCAGTTATGTGCTTCTTAATGCCAGTTATGTTAAGAAGTATGTAACTGTCATACTTCTTAATTGTAACTGGCATGTTTATCCAATTACCTTCAACATTTGTAAAACTGTAACTTGTAAACAAAATCACATTTCTGCTTATACAATATCATTTGTTTCAAATTAATTGCAGCCCCCGTTCTTAAGTTATGATTTTAATTGGTGGCTAACCTTGGCACCCTGCACTATAAGAGGTATTTTGAATATAAAATGTTGCACTCAAGGAGGCGTTCACTGGAATAGCAAACTCCTGGTGAATCAAGGGGGTTCAGTTTGCTTTCAACCTCTGTAATGCCATCGCATTACATGGATTTCTGCCATTCCTTCTCCTTAGCTAAAGAGAAATAAATTTACCAGAAAGAACCTGCAGTAATTGGTTATGAAAACATCGATCTGACAATTACAGCTTCTGAGATAGCAATGGTTCTACCTAGATTGTGGGGAAACCTGCATGTTAGGTTCATAAAGAAACTGAAGAAGCAAAAGCTTTCAACTAAACTTGGGCTTACACCTGTAACCATTTGGACCTAGACTGGCTTCCAGATTTAGAGTTGCAAATTTATGATTGTCACCAACCAATAAGAGGAATTGACCATTTCCATCTCAAATCAGGCAGGTGTGACCAACATGTGTCAGTTGACCATCTCCAATTTTTTTTTTGAAAAAATCATGGTAGCTACTCCTAATAGAGGTATAAAGTACTGCAAAAGGATTTTTCATAAAAAAACGTTTTGGTCGACCTACAGCATTTTGAAAATAGGCAAAAAATACACCTGTGACAAAAATCCTGTGAAATGCCAAAATTTTAAGTGCACACTGCTCCTGAACTATAATAGGTAGAGACTCGAATTTTTATTTTTATTTTGAAGCTATTGAATTGGCCTTTCTTCAAATTCACAGAAATTGGTCAAACGAATGTTATCAGATCGCAATATATATATATCATCATCATCATCATTGTCAACCATTATCAATCCACTGCTGGACGAAGGTCTCCCCAAGTTTCCTCCACAACGGTCTGTCTTGTGCCAGTCTCCTCCATGTCACCCCTGCATACTTTCGAATTTCATCCACCCATCTCCCATGTGGTCTTCTTCTGGGTCTTTTCCTGTCCCTTGGAATCCAATCTAAAATTTTGGCTGTCCATCGATGATCTGTCCTTCTGGCAGTATGTCCAGCCCATTGCCATTTCAGGGATTTAACTCTGATCATGATGTCTTCCACTCTTGTCATTTTTCGGATCCACGAGTTCCTCTTCTTATCTCTCCTGGTTACACCAAGCATGCACCTCTCCATGCACCTTTGAGTTGTCTGCAGCCTTTGTATGTCTCTTTTAGTTAAGGTCCACGTCTCTGCACCATACGTAAGCACTGGAAGGATGCATTGATCAAACACTTTTCTTTTAAGACATAATGGCATATTGCTCTTCAAAATTATGCTGTTTCTTCCAAAAGCTCTCCAGGCAAGTTTTGTACGCCGGTTAATTTCTTCATCAATGTGACCCTCACTTGATATCTGCTGTCCAAGATAAACGTACGTGTCTGTTATCTCCAGCTTTTCTCCATCAATCGATAAATCTTCATTTCTTGTAAAAGCATTGAACATCACTTTTGTCTTCTGAAAGTTCATTTTTAATCCCACTTCTTTACTCTTGTCAGCAAGTTCCTGGATCATACTCTGCAGCTCTGATGGGCTAGTTGCAAAAATGACTACGTCATCAGCAAAACGAAGGTGGGTTAGATAATCTCCATTAATCTTTATCCCCTTGTTTTCCCAGCTCAGTGACTGAAAAACACCCTCCAATGTGGCATTAAAGAGCTTCGGAGATATGGTGTCACCTTGTCTCACTCCCTTCCCAATTTTTATGTGTGTTGTATTTTCAAACAGCCTAATCTTTGCACTTGCATTTTCATAGATGTTATTAATAATATTAATGTATGCATCTTCAATACCGCAGGTTTTCAGAGCCATTGTAACTGCTGATGGTTTCACCGAATCAAAGGCTTTTTCATAATCGATAAAAGCCATGCACAATGGAAGTTCATATTCCCTCGCTCTTTCAATTAGTTCTCTCAACACGTGGATATGATCTATTGTGCTGTAGCCACTCCTGAATCCAGCTTGTTCTCTCGGTTGAGCCATGTCCAGTGTTACCTTCAAGCGGTGTGAAAGAAGTTTAGTGAAGATTTTATAAACTACTGATAGGAGGCTGATAGGTCTGTAGTTTCCGAGATCCTCAATGTCACCTTTCTTATGTAGCAGGATCATTGTAGCGGTGTTCCAATCCTCAGGAATCTTTCCTTCATTAAGGCATCGAGTGAAAATTTGGGCGAGTACTGTTTCGATTTCTCCACTTGCTTCTTGTATGATGTCTACAGTAATTCCATCTTCTCCTGGAGCTTTTCCCCGCTTCATGTTCTTGATTGCATGTGCGACTTCTGCTGGAAGGACTGGAGGAACTCTGATACTGGTATCTTTCATGATGTCTGGAGTGCATGTATCATCCCTTTCATATAATTTGGAGTAGAAATCTTTCACTCTTGTCAAAATTTCGCCTCTATTTCTTGTTACAGAACCATCTTCTTTTCTCAGTGCCATAATCTGTTTTCTTCCCTTACTGAGATGTCCCTTTGCTATCTTTAGGCTTTGGTTGTTTTCAATTGCTTTCCTCACTAGTTCACAGTTGAATTTTCTTACGTCTTCAGTGATACTTTTTCGTACTGTCTTGCATAGCTCTATATATTCCACTTTGGAAGTCGCATCTTCTTCAGTTGTCCTCATCTCTCTTCTTTTTTGCATCAACATTTTCGTTTTTCCTGATAATTTATTTACATGCAACTTGTTCTTAGACCCAGCTAATTTTGTTGCTGTTTCCATAAGAGCTTTGGTTACTTTTCTGTTAACTTCAGAGATGTCCACTTCTTCCGATGTTAGGCCTTCTAAAGCAGAGAACCTGTTCTTCAGTTCCAACTTGAAGGTATTATGGTGTTTTTTAAGGTTGGTTAAGTCAATAGATTTTGTTTGTCTTATGAGCTTGCCACGTTCAAGTTTAGTGTTGAGGTGCATCTTACATCTCACCAATCTATGGTCACTACCTGTGTTGAACTTGTTTAGCACACTGCAGTCTTCTATGACGAATTTTTTGTTACACATAATAAAATCAATTTCACTTGTCGTCCCATTTGGATGTCTCCATGTCCATTTCCTGTGTGGCTTTTTCTTGAAGAAGGAGTTCAAGATGAAAAACCCTTCTGCCTCTGCAAACTCTACGAGAGTATTTCCACGCTGGTTTCTGTTGCCGTGACCGAATTTACCTACTGAAGTTTCATTCTGTTGCCGTTGCCCTATTTTTGCATTGAAATCTCCCATAATTATTTTCAAGTGCTGCTTACCTTTATTATTTAGATGACAAATTTCCTCATAAAATTCTTCAATTTCTTCTTCAGGATGACTTGTGGTGGGTGCATAAGTTTGAATAATCTGAGCCTGGTATCTTTTTGAGAGTTGGATAACAAGCCGTGCAGCTCTGTCAGAGGAACTTTCAACTTCTACAACTTTATCCTTCAGTTTCTTGTTTATTATAAATCCAACACCACTAGTTCTGCCAGTATCTGTCCCACGATAGTAGAAGAGATGTCCACTTTTCAGTTCGATGAGATCTTCTCCTTTTCTCCTTACCTCACTTAGCCCCACGATGTCCCACTTGATCCTTTGTAGTTCCTCTTCCAATTCAAGAAGCCTTGAATCAGAAGATAGGGAGCGTCCATTGTACGTTGCCAAGGTCAGCATCAGATGGCAGCCTAGTCCGGTCCTCCGGGGATTCTTAGCACCCTCTGCCTTCATGTCGCACTGGCCGCTGCCTTGGCCAGGTACATTCCAGCTGCCGGAGACTGAGGGCCAAGATTTAAGTTGTGGAGTCATTTTGGAGGGGTTTGGCCATAACTCACCACGCTGGCCAAGCGGGTTGGTGAGTGTGGGATAGAATTTCCTCTAATCCCGATGGTATAGTTATACCGCTATTGGCGGTCGTCAGAGCCCCTTTAGTGGGAACAGGATGCACCACGAGAAGGCGGGGTTGACATTTGTCAAGGAGAGGCTGTGATGTTACGCATCACCTGACCTTACATCCCATATATATATATATATATATATATATTCTATAAAGAAGATACCTAAGCAAAAAAATACATATATAATTTTGACTCACACCTAGTACAACATAGAAAAGGTTATGTATCTACCTGTGTGAGTAAAAGGAGAAAAGATAAAAAAATAAAATAAAACAACTGAATGTAGAAGGTGTAGAGAATACTGAGCCTTGGCTTTATCAAGGACCAGCAAAAACTCTGCATTTTCTCACTTCCACAAAGACCTAGTTGGAAATGGGTTTCTGCAAGGCCATAGATGCAAGTAACATTCCCACCTAAAATAGTTTAAAAAATATATATAAGTCATGTCCTCCGTAGAGTTGCATGACCTAGCACTAGTTAACAATTTCGCTTGCATCCATTAACCTTCCTGGCCCGACCCATGCTCTTCATCTGTTACTATTAAACAGAGAGAAGAAGATTAAAGAGAACTCAAGCTGTGAGAGCGACATAATAATTAGAAATGATTTACAGCCATAACGAAATTCCAAGTTCGTTTGAGAGAGAATTTAAACCTGAAAATCAATGCAAAAGAAATCCAAATTTTACATTGCAATTAAAAAAGGAAATGTTAATTTTTAACGAACAGATTTTTGAAAGAAAACTTGAGTCTAAAACCCCCTACTCTACAACTTATGACAGCACGAAAACGAGAATAAGTTAAAGATAATAATTAACTAAAGAAAACTTTGTGAAAGTTATATACCTTAAACAGTTAGTTGCAATATGTACAAAGTATTTCAGCAGTGCTTTAAGTGCATAATTAATTAGTTATTAAGAACTTAACTACTTTGAAAAAACAGCGCATAGACAGCGCATAGAAAAGGAACAAGCTTAGCCATCTTCTGTTCCTAGGTACCCCAAAAGACGCTCAAAGTTACAAAGAAAAGAAAGAGTTAAAACCAGCAAAAATGTTAACAGACAAACCAATGCCTAAAAGCTGAAAAGCTAAAAAACGACAGAGAAAAAGTACATGAAGTACAAACATTGAACTTATAAAACCTAGAACCCAAAAACAAGGAAGAGAGCTTACCTCTTGTGTGACAAAAACTTTTCTCCTCACAAGAGAAGAACATGGCTGACCTCTTCCGCCACTCCCTAGACAGCTGGGGGCAGTGAGGGTGGGGCTGATGGCCTCCTCATACAGCAAGAAACCAACGCGCGGAGATTTTAACCAGAGAAAAAAATATATAAACTTAAGACTGTGGATCTGTATGATCAGAAAGAGCAGAATTGACTCTCCAGAATACATGAGAAATATTATAAAATACACGAGCAGTTTATTTAATAATCTTTGCATGTATTAAATCACCTTAGTGAGCTTCTATAGATTAATCAGAATCTTATTAATTTTAATGTTGGTTTTACTATTTTTAGTATAGCTATCCTAGTGATGAATAACTAGTTTTCTTTTTTATTTGTTTTTATTTTCTTTTATAAACAGATTTTTAAGCTTTTTTTGTGATTTTGTTTATATTATTTAATTTTTTGTTTTAATAGGACCGTCATATCCATAGCACTAAGGTTCCTTTAGGTAGTTAATAGGCATCCTCTAGCCAACTTCCTTACGGCTTTGATTGGTCAGAATCATATTATTAACTGTGTAGAAAATTAAAGCAGATCTGCCAACCTTACTCTATTATTCAGAATAATTTTTCTTAAAGTTCTTTTGATGAAAGAAGAAGGAATTTCGTTCTCTAGAAAACTTTCTAATAGTATATTAATGTGGTAATTGAAGTCCAAATTGTTGCTGCAAATTCTTGAAATTCTTAGGACCTGAGAAATTAGTACATTCTCAATTACTTTGGTTGAAATGTTATTATTCCAGTGTAGATATTTAATTACTTTGAAAGGAAAATTAACTCTTTTATCAAAGAGACTAATAGATGGGTTACCTCTGTTGAGCTTAATGCTTAAGTCTAGGAACTCAAGTTCCTGATTACTGTGGTTGGTTTTACGTAAGTTAAGAGAGCTAGGATAGATATTATCAAAATCACTCTCTATAACTTCTGAATTATTGATACACAGCAGATCATCAATATATCTAAAAGTGTAAAGGTAGTTATCTAAGCAGGTGGGGTGATTTTTAATGAATTTATATTCCTTAAAGAACAGGAATAGATTAGCGATATTCGTGGACGTTGATGTTCCCATTGGAATACCGTTCACTTGCTTATAGAGAGTATTATTATATAAGATATGGTTATTTTTTATGCAGCAATTGAGATAAGAGTTCCAAGTTCCTACATCAACAAATTGGTTAAGTTTAAATTCTGCATACAGCTCTTTAAAGGTAGTGATTATATCTGATAGAGGCAGATTAGTATATAGGTTTTCAAAATCATAACTATTAATATCTAGGGGACAAACTTTGAGCATAGTAGAAATTACTTCTGCATTATTATTAATTATCCAAAAATCTCTGTACATCAAGTTAGAACAGTTTCTAATGTGTTTCAAAACCTTCTTTAAGACATCTTCAAAAGCAAGATCTATTTTCTTTTTATGACTCCTTACTCCACTAGCTATGAACCTGAACTTCACAGGATCCTTATGAAACTTAACCGTTGCAAAAAGAAATGGAAATTCAGGCTCATATCTTCTAGTTTGTGGAATTTTAAGTTTCTTGAAGAATGCCTTAAACCGATTTTCTAACTGCTTGGTAGAATAACTTACGGGCTCGTATGTTACTCTATTATTGAGGATTTTCAGGTTATTTTGCAACCTTCGTTTTAAATTCTAAAGTTTTTCCTTAGTCTTCAGTTTTGCTCTTAAGTATATATATATATACATCACAAAAATTTTTAATTTTCCACAAATTTAGGATTTTTTTTTTAAGAAAAAGATTTCAGATGGGTAAGTGTACCAACCTGCACTCCTACTAGGGTTGTCTTAGCTGTAATTTTATTTTTATCCTGTGATGCTTGTAACTCCTAAAATTAATTCTTAAAATGTACAAAATTTCAAAAAATCAGCATTTTTGAATTGCAAATCTCAAAAACCCCATTTTTGAAAATTTTGTCCAAATAATGTCCTAATGGTAGGTAGTTAACTGGAGGAGTCAGGTTACTGTAATTTTGCCTTGACATTTTCTCACATATTTTTGAAAATAACACTTTTTTTTCAATTTCTTTTTTTCCAATTTTTGAAAAATGGCACTTTTTTTCAAATTTTTAAATTCAGTGAAAAAATGAGAACTGTAAACATTATTTAGTAATTTTTTAATAACAGGAGAACACAACTCCCGGCAGGGTTTGCACTAAGCATTCACCAAGTCACCAAATGTGACTAAATCCGAAAATGGTGAGAAAAAATAAGTAACAGTGAAAATGGTGGTGAATGATTTTATGAAACTTAGGCAATTTTTGACTCATGCGTAAACTGCAATTTGCAGTAATTTTTGGGCTAAACTGCAACTGATATGATTTCAAAGTTTGATTTTTAAAAACATGTGGAGCTGAAAATGGTACTTCCCAGTGCAATTTTTATGGGGTACTGTGAAACACCTATTAAGGCTGCTTGAGAGTCATTGGGGGAATCAATGAAAATAAGAGCTACTGAAGGTGGGGGATATCGAGAGGGAAGAAACTCTTCCGTTATTTATAACGAGCGGATCCAGAGAAATGGGATAGCAGAGGTTAAACAGTCTGCAGCACATAGTCCAGTGTAGGTGTTGCACTTTGCTCAGAACTGATCTGTAATTCTACCTGATGAAGTGCAAAGTTACTACTGGCAAACAATGTCCAGATCTCACTCTTTACATGCATTGCGTACCTTCCAAATGAGACCAAGTCTTTTGTGGTAGAATGCAATGATATAAGGCATGACACAGCACATGCTCTGTGTGCCATTCTGCTCATAAAAAGTGAAATTGCTAAGACTTGTCCTTTGGAAGAATTTAAAACAATTGTTTACATCTCAGATGGAGCAGCCGGACACTTCAAAAACAAATATCAGTTCTATGAACTTATGAAGGGGACCCAAATGTAACAAGAAGTGGATCTTCTCAGCAACAGGCCAATGCAAGAGTGCATGTGATGGTGTGGGTGGCCTGTGCAAACATTTTGCTACTAAATTCAACTTACAGAAAGAAGCTTCACAAGCTATAAGAGATGCACCTTCATTTGCTGAAACGGTCTCCCCTTGATCCCAAAGACTAAACTTCTACTCCTCACAACTTATGAAGGTCAATCCTATCGAACCAGCAAAGTGGAAGAGTGGGATACAGTAAAATCTGTTGTTGGAATACAGTCACAGCATTCCTGGTTAGTACAAAGAAAAACCACCATCAATGGACAGAACAGTCCGGCACCCGCATAAATAAAGCTATGCAATTTTCAAGCCAACAAAAAAAGAACCCATTTTTTGTTAATGATTTTCAAACAGGATAATTTATACGATGCATTTATGACGATAACTGGTGGATGGATGGGACAGATTATAAGCATATCTAAAGAATTCAAGGACATAACAGTATCTTTCATGCACCCTCATGGACCAGCCAGAGGGTTTTGGTGGCCAGAAGAATGTGGCAAGAAAACAGACAAGTGTCCAGTGCCCTTAGAAAATGTACTTCTAAAGGTGAATGCCCCAACTCCTGTTGGATGTTCTGCACGACTTCATACCTTTGATGAGAAGGAAATCAATAAAATCCAGCAGCTTTTCTCAGTTTGAATAATTTGTAGTTATGATGGTAAGCTCATAATTTTGTTTTTTTGAGGCCTTTTTTCTTATGTAAATAGAAACTGAATCTTAACTGCAACTGAGATAATGTATTGTATGTGTATAGACTATGGATTAAAAAAAATTAAACATGTACATAGGTGACAATTATTAAGAATCATAAAAATGACTTGAAAATATAGATTAACACTGCAGTTTGGAATATATACTCAGGTAAACTTTTCAGAAATATCTTTCGAAGTTTTTTTTTTTTTTAATAATAACCCAACCGTGAGGTTCGAGAAGGAGAAAAGTGCATTTTCAAAAATTTGTAGGAAAATTTCAAGGCAAAAATCCAGTAACCTGATTCCCCCAGTTAATTACCTACCATTACAACATTATTTGGACAAAATTTCAGAATTTTTAAAAATGGGGTTTTTGAGATATTGCATTTCAAAAATGTGGATTTTTTGAAATTTTGTATATTTTAAAAATTAATTTTATGAGTTGCATGCATCACAGGATAAAAATAAAATTACTGCTAAGACAACCCTAGTAGGAGTGCAGGTTGGCACACTTCCTTACCCACCTAATAAGTCTTTTTCTTAAAAAAAAAAAAAAAAAAAAAAAAAATATATATATATATATATATCCTAAATTTGTGGAAAATTAAAATTTTTTGTAATAAATATAGACTTTTTTTGCCATCTAGCAGCATTTCTTTGATCGATTTCTGTGAACATAAAGAAAGGTCAATTCAATAGCTTCAAAAAAAAAAAAAAAAAAAAAACCCATCCTAAATTTGTGGAAAATTAACATTTTTTGTAATAAATATAGACTTTTTTTGCCATCTTAGCAACATTTCTTTGATCGATTTCTGTGAACATAAAAAAAGGTCAATTCAATAACTTCAAAAAAAAAAAAAAAAAAAAAATCAAGTCTCTACCTGTTATAGTACAGGAGCTGTGTACATTTAAAAATTTGGTGTTTCACATTATTTTCGTAACAGGTGTATTTTTTGCCTATTTTCAAAATGCTGTAGCTTGACCAAAAAATTTTTTTTATGAAAAATCCTTCTGCAGTACTTTATACCTCTATTAGGAGTAGCTACCATATTTTTTTCAAAAAAATTGGAGGTGGTTAACTGACACCCCCTGCCTGAATTGAGATGGAAAGGGTCAATTTCCAAATAATGGAGGAGAGAGGAATAAGGACAATCTGCTTTGCAGTTGGAGAGATGGATATTTTGGTGCTCTCACAAAAACGCAAAGCCCTTTTACTGATGCGAAAGAAGCAATTCTCTCAGTATTATTCCAGAGAAGCAAGTTCTAAGTCCAGAGGATCCTGCTTATTGGCGAAAGAAAAATTCATTCAACTCATTCAGCCATCCATCATAAAACTGAATATGGTGAGTCAACCATGGGTGCCTGTAACTTGGTTTTCAAGAAAGGACAAATGGAATGTGCAAATATTGGATTGTTTGGAAAGTCCTCAGCATCTTTTCTTGTTGTAATGTGAAATGAAACAAATGCAACGAGTTGAAGAACCTACCTTTATTCCTCAAAGTATTGTCCAATTTTACCCATGACTTTAGTTCATTTTTTGGGCAATTTTAGATGCTATCCCTGTAGAATGTGGGTGGCTTGGAGGTAAAAATGCCATCCACATGTTTCTTAACAGAGTAGAGATCACCGAATGATTTTTGATTTAAAGAATTTTGCAGAGACCAAAACAAATGGAAATCGGAGGGCGCAATGTCCGGGGAATAAAGTGGTTGTGGTAAGACATCCCAGCACATGGCGTGAAACTTTCTGCGGGTGACCAAAGAAACGTGCAGCTGCAGAAAGTTGGAACAAAACACCCTTTCTGTTTACAAGTTCTGGCCTCTTCTCTGTTGGAGGTTTGGTTCCATTGTTCCAACTGGTAGCAGTACACATTCAAATCGATCATCTGATAGTGCTGGAGGATCTCATAGAAAATGATGCTTTTGCAATCCCACCAAACAGAGAGCATAACCTTGCGTGCATGAATATTCGGCTTCGATGCTTGCTTCCGTGGTTTGGCAGCATGACCCCAGGATCTTTTCCAAACTACATTGTCGTAGACTATTCATTTTTCATCTCCTGTCACTAATTGTTTCAAAAATGGGTCTCTGCTGCATTTTAGGAGCATATTGCATATACAGGGTGTTTCAAAACTAACGGAACAAACTTTAAGGGGTGATAAAACACACCAAAACAAGCACTTTTCGTCAAAGAATGCGTGGTCGTAAGTTACACGGTTAGGCGCTGGAGGGCATTTTCCGTTACCCCACGCACGCCGTCTTTCGCAATGCAAAGACAGGAATGGCACAACAAATCACAATAAAGCTTTATTGCAAACAAAATAAAAGACAAAATGTCACTTCATAAAAGTTCATCAAATTTGTAAACAATAAATTATACCGAAATTAATTACAATTACAAAAGCTGCTCAAAAGGGCGACCGCCACTCCTAATACACCCTTCGCATAGTAGACGTAAAGATACCCATATGTTGCGGAAAATACCAGGCATTTTATGGACAGCTGCAGCAGCGACTAGTTCCTCATTGGAATCAATGGGAGTGTCGCACATTACAGACTTAAAATGTCACCCATAAGAAGAAATCCAGAGGGGACAGATCTGGTGATCATGGGAACCAAGCGATGGGTCCACCTCGGTCAATCCATTGGCTTGGAAATGGGGCATTCAAGTAATCCCGCACCTGAGTGCTGAAATGAGGTGGCACTCCATGATGCTGGAACCACATTTTACGACGGACGGCTGCTGGTACATGTTGGATCAATTCAGGCAAGACTTGCTGAAGGAAAATAAGGTACGTCCTCCCATCCAGACATTCCGGCAAAAGATGTGGGCCAATCAAATAGTTGTTAACAATACCCGCCCAAACATTTACTGAGAAACGCAGCTGGTAGGAATATTGCCGTGCTGCTTGCGGTTTATCGGTGGCCCATACATGCAAATTGTGGGCATTCAATACACCTTCGCAGGTGAACGCTGCTTTATCCGTGAATAGCTCGTGTGACGGAAACTCCAGATCAGATGCATTCTTCTGCAGGAACTAGCGTGCAAATTCAATGCGTGCAGGAAAATCTGAAGGTGTCAAAGCACGAACTCTCTGCACGTGGTATGGATATAATCGTTCATCACATAAAACATGCCAAAACGTGGTATGGGGTACACCTATCCTACGGCCTACAGCTCTCGTGCTGGTGTCAGGATGATCTTCTACCTGACGTATAATCTCTTCCGCCGTGTCCGGCATTCTCACACTTCTTCCACTACCTGTATCATGCATGGTGGCAATGGAGGATTCCCTTTTGGACAGTTGGCGGTGCAAGCGATAAAACATTCTGCAATTGGGCACATACCTGTTGGGGAAGCGCTGTCGGTAAAGCTTTTGGGCTTTCCTTCCATTACCGAGACCGTAGACGAAATGCATGCCTGCCTTCTCCTCATTCGTATACTGATCCATTCCAAGTCACTAATGACGGTGCATGCGAAAACCACTGCTTTTATACAAGCACCTGAAAGCGCCCTTCAGCGCCTAACCGCGTAACTTGCGACCATGCATTCTTTGACGAAAAGTGCTCGTTTCTGTGTGTTCTATCACCCCCTTAAAGTTTGTTCCATTAGTTTTGAAACACCCTGTAGAATAGCAGTCCATGTAGTTTTTCTCTGACAGCTTGGGTGGGACCCAAACATCTTAACAAGAAGTGTATCCCAGATTCACTAAATGTTCATGAACAGTACTTTTCGGCATTTTCACTGTCTCTGCTAACTTCCAAGTTGTTAATTTTGGGTTGCACTCAATTTCTTCCCTTACGAGATAGTCGTCCACTGCTGAAGATCTTCCACATTGATCCCCGTCATCTAAATGGAAATCGCCAGCTTTGAACTTTGCAAACCACCTCCGAACCGTTGATTCACCAATAGCACTCTCTGCATACACTTTACAAATGCTTTGTACACATATGTGCAGCATTTCCCCCTTCTTATAAAAAAATAGCATCACATGCCAAAAATGCAGCATTTGATCATCCATGTTTAACACGTACTAAACAAACACAACTTAACGTCAATAACATGTGGCTGACCTGTGCATGCAAATGTCATCTTTCCTTGTTGCCAACATCTCGTGTGTTTTCAAAAAGTGCGACTACATATCTCACGCCCAACCATACACCTGTCACAAATGCTCAGAAGTTTACGGACAACCCAATACAAATAGCATACACAAATTTTCACTGTTTCTCCTGTACTGCCTAACCAATTTACCACACACAAACACACAGGTACAAACCAATAAATTTAACTGAAAACCAGACCCCAAACTACATAATAACAAAATCTGATGGCATGTTGAGACAATAAGGACATTTCTTAGTTGTTATTTAGAATATTGTGCCCTTTTGGCCATTTTTATCCTGAGCACCATGGAATTGCATGACTCAATCTGTAATCAAGAAGGAAAAAAATCCCCTAGATATGAAGGTTTGGAAGGAACTTTTGGAGATTTTTGTCCAGGATTGAATTGCTGCTGCAGAAGATGATATATTTTTCATTTCTTCACCTTCTATACTTCTCCATATTGTACATATGTATGCTGTGCTCTAACATGTAATGGAACATTTTGATATTACTTTCCACCAAAAATTTTCCCTTTTCTAATGTAAATTTCTAGTATTTGCACTATTTTCACTGCACAAACACATCTAGAGAATTTTTCATTATTCTTAATCATTTGTTATTAAATTATTTCATTTGCATTATTTTTAGTCTGTCAACTGTTTATATTCAGCAGCCTGAAGAAGCTGCCCATTGGCAGTGAAAGCTTGCAAATATTTTGTAAATTTTATGCCTATAAACAGAATACAATACATATTTTGTTATTACACGTGGCGTATAACACGCAATCCCATTTGTACCTACATCTAGAGAAGTTCAACAGAGCTATTAGCAATCAGAACTAGTGTTATCGTGAAGACCTTTGTACTGCCTTACAAACTGAAATGGCTTAGCCAAATTTCCAGGGAAGGGTGAGTGCCCCTTTCTGCTCCCTACGGGTACCTAGTGAGACAACATCTAGTTTTCATTCCAAAACAGTCTACCAATCGATGATATAGAAGGGGCTTAGTGGTGCTATGGCACTATTTCTCCAGGCTTAGTGGTGCTATGGCACTATTTCTCCAGGCTTAGTGGTGTTAAGGCACTTTATGAGGCTAGATGGTAAGAGAAACTAGGCAAGGGATTTTTTTTTTAGATGATCATGTATGCAAAAAATTGGGAAATCTGGGTTCCACATGCAAACATACTCTTATATTAATCGCGTGATTGCTGTTCAGAGCCTGCCTCAGTAGCCCAGTGATCTAGGGAACTGGCCTCCGACTATTTGCTCTAGCCAAGCCCTGGATGGAGTCCAGGAGAAGGCGTGGGTGGTGCACGTGGCCATCATTGCTGAATCTGGGCCTAAAGGGACGAATGACTGCTTAAAGTTTTATGAGTTGCTTACAGAAATCGTTGAACCCAGAAATTTTGTTTTTAAAACTGTATGGATGAGACTACATGGTTTGATCTCACAGTAGGGGGTCTCACAGATCATAAGGGTTCTATTACAAAAAGAATGTGAACACCTTTCTCTAGATGACAGTCAAAATAAAGCTGTAGGAGCTAGACACTCAGTGGAGCTAAGACTGCACAGCCCTGAGAGAAAACAAAGGACCTTGTTACTAAACTGCTCACCACTGGCTATTGGTTCTAATAAAGTTATTCCCTGGGCCCATTCAATTCTTTATGAACAAACAATACAAAACATTGGCTCAACTCTTTGTCTGGACAAAAACACTCTGAGACTGAACCATGGAGGACTGGAAGCAAATAGCTGAGAGTGATGAATTCGGATTTAAACTGCATCAAATAGATGGGACCCTTCATATGTCAAGTTGTAGCAGTACAGGCTCAGTCATCATCTGGGTGTTTCTTTGGCTGGACTGCTTTGGGACCTTTACTACATGTGCAGTTGACTTTGAGTATCCCCAAATATATGGATATCCTAGCTGACCATTTACACTAATTCATGTTCAGCATGCATCCCTGTAGCAATGGCATATTCCAACAAAATGACTGCTCATCCCACAGATCCCACTTGACTACTGCATGGTTACAAGAGCATTGATGTAAATTTGAAATGCTGCAGTGGCCATCCAGAAGCCCATGTTTAAACCCCACTGAAATTTTTTGGGAAACCGTTGAATAAGATGTTTGGGCATGTGCCCCATTGGCTATGAACTTGAGCGAATTATGGAACGCTTTGAAGGAGGCATGGCTGGTGATATCGGCAGAACATTTTTGTAAGATCACAGAGTCCATGCCTCAAATGCATTACTGGTAGGTATTTCTAATTCAATGGCACTTAAGTGTACTTTTCTTCAAAAATGGTACTAAAATATAACAGAGAAGATAAAAAGAAGCTAGGCTGCAAATTATGTATAACCCTGTTGAGCCATGCAGGCATGGGACAGTGCTTTATAAAATAAATTAAAACTAAAGGGACAAACTGCATCATTTAGTTCAAAATCCAAAAACTTCAATGTGTCACTTTTCTGCTAAGTTCATGATGAAATACCTTTCTACTTCACAAACTCTACAAGGGTATTTCCATGCTTGTTTCTGCTGCCGTGGATGAACTGAACAAATCAAGTGTCATTCTGATGCATGTATTTTCCGAAACAGATTTCTTCTGCTTTCAGTAATTTGTTTTGGTTGATGTGTTACGCTTTGATTTTTCTTATATGCAGCCTCCGGCACTATGAAATTTCAGAAGTTGGTTTGTAAATTTATTAGACTACTTTAATTTACCTTATATATATACACTAAAGTGCGAGAAAAACTGGTACACCAGTCTAATACTTGGTAGGTCCCTCATGGGAACGCAGGACTGCAGAAATACGATGGGGCATGGACTCAACCAGCTTCTCAAAATATGCTGTAGGCCATGCACACCATACTTCCTGCAGAGTGTTCCACAATTCGAGTGTATTCCGAGGTCTTGGATTCCTGTGTTCAATAGCGCGTTGCATGGCATCCCAAATGTGTTCTATCACGTTCAGATCTGGGGACTTGGGTGGGAATGGCAACACCCCAAACTCAGATGAATGCTCCTCTAACCATAATGTGGCATCCTGCCACTTGTGTAGAGGTGCATTGTCCTGTTCGAACACGCCCAACCCATCAGCATGAATGCAGGATATGAACGGGTGTACCTCATCAGAAAGGATGCGCACATAGTGTTGGCTGGTCACAGACATTTGCAAACGTACCAGAGGTCCCAGTGAAGTACAGCTAAACACACCCCATACCATTACAGATCCCTCACCAGCCGATACAGTTCCCTGTTGACAGGCGGGATCCATGGCTTCATGGGGTTTGCGCCACACACAAATCTTTCCATCTGCCCGATATAGTTGTAAACGCGACTCGTCAGACCAGTCTACTTGTTTCCAGTCATCAAGTGTCCAATGGCGGTGTCGCCGTGCCCAAGCGAGGTGCATAGCTCTGTGTCGTGCACCCATCAAGGGGACTCGAGTTGGGCGTCGGCTCCCAAAGCCCATATCGTGCAGGGTACGTTGCACAATCCGGACGCTGATGCTTGTTGAGGCTCCAGCATTGAATTCCAATGATACCTGCAAGAGTGTTGCATGCCTATCACGTGAAACGATTCTTGACAGTCGACGATGGTCATGTTCACCCAATGTCTTTTTACGGCCACACTCGTATTGTAGGTTGGAGGTTTTGCCGGAATTCTTGTAATCACGGTACACCCTTGCAATGGTCGTCAATGAAAATCCAAACTTTGTTTCTACCTCTGAAATACTATGACCCATCTCACAAGTGCCAACTATGACACTGCGTTGAAAATCGCTTAAATCGTTATTACTTGTCATTCTCATGCCGAAAACAGCTCTGACACGCACAGGCAGACATAACCGAGTGAGTACATGCATAGGTAACATTGCTATGTATTTTGCATAAGCTCGTCTATACCAGTTTTTCTGGCACCAGTGTATATAGTATATATATATATATATGTAGAACTCGTGGCATTTAGGGGAATTCAATCTTCTCACTGTGACTACTACAGCCATCATATACGTAACATTTTACTTGAACACACAGCACAAGTACATAAGACAATGATTAACAACAAATTCTTTCCATACAACAAACAACTACTGCCAACGACCTTCTCCCTTCTGACCTGCTCTGCACGTCGTCACTTCTCGGGAACTAGTACGTAGATGTGTACAGCATACTGTGCCGCCATCAGTGAGTCAGAATTATCATTACAAGTAATTAGTCCATTTGAATAAGCAGAAATCCTACATATATATATAATAAATATAGAAATATTCATAAGTCAAAATACGAACCAAGCTAAAGTCCACTAGGAGTCAAATTCACAATAAAAAAACAAACTTTATGTTCTCGTCAGGGAAGCACCATCAAATGTATGATGTGACTTTTCGAATCACAACAAAGGTTGATAAAACTCAAAATCTGTTGTGAGTGCTCCCAAAGTCACAGAGACCTTAAATTCAAAATTAGTCACAAGATTACAAAAACAGGCTTAGCTGATGATAGAAACGAGAAGCAACTTCACACAACATACCCCACGAACCAAATGCATAGATAACAGCGACAATCGAAGGATCGCAAACGTAATAGCAAAAACAGTTCAGAAACGCAGAAGGAAGTGATTGCTTCTCGTTTATATCATCAGTTAAGCCTGTTTTTGTAATCTTGTGACTCTTCGATTTTGAATTTAAGGTGTCTGCAATTTTGGGAGCACTACAATTAAGTTTTATCAATTTTTGTTGTGATTCGAAAAGTCACATCGTACATTTGATGGTGCTCCCATGACGAGAACATCAAATTCATTTTTTTGTTATGAATTTGACTTCCAGTGAACTTTAACTTGCTTCGTATTTTGCTTTTTGACTTAATTCTTCTGAATATTCTTATGTTTATTATATATCAGCTTGACCTTGCGTTCGCTGTATTTGCACGACTTGGGTTTCTTGCTTTAATTTGGGGGGGGGCTTTGACGTTTGTGTCCAACTTTTTAGTGCTTTTGCTACATGATTCTGGACTTTTTTTGCTGTTACTTGTGTGTAAGCTTTAATGTGTTGGTGGTTCTTGGGTTTTGGTGCGTGTTTCTGAATTTTGAGCCTTCCTACTTTGGTTCGCCTGCTCTGTGCTTCTTAGTGTTTTTATTAACCTATATATATATATATATATATGGCTCTTTGTGGAAGTGAGAAAATGCAGAGTTTTTGCTGGTCCTTGATAAAGCCAAGGCTCAGTATTCTCGACACCTTCTACATTCAGTTGTTTTATTTTCTTTTTTTCTTTTCTCCTTTTACTCACGCAGGTAGATACATAACCTTTTCTATGTTGTACTAGGTGTGAGTCAAAATTATATATGTATTTTTTTGCTTAGGTATCTTTATAGTATATATATATATATATATATATATATATATACATACATATAAAAAGGTAGAAAATTTTCTGAAATCCAGTTGCCAGCTCTTTCAGTGGCCAGAATTAAAACATTGGACCAGCATGCGGGGTGGGGTTTATAATATCAAAGTCATGTACACTTCTGTCCAAAAATTGTTTTACCCTCAGCCATTTCTTATCTCTTCCTGGGAAAGAAAGAGAAATGGTACTTACTTATTTTCTTTTCCAGGGCTCGCAAATTCTTGTGTGAATTACATATTCTGCAGTGATGTTTTCCGTGGTGGCCCGGACAAAGTTTTAGATCACCCTGAGTGACCAGGTAACCACATTTTTTACCCCTCTCTCTCTCTGTGTAACATATACTGCTGTATGGCGAGCCAAATTTTAAGTTGTGGAATCATGGGGAGGGTCCCCATAACTCACCATGCTGGCCAAGCAGGTTTGCTCAGTGTACAATAGCATTTTCGCTAATCCTGGTGGTATAGTTATACCACTATTGGCAGTCATATAATACAGGATGCCCGAGAATTATTAGACACATTACAAAAAAACCTATGAGCATTGTCTGTGTTTCTATGTCACGTATTACTAACACGGTTTCTATATTTTTGTTTTGAAGAATTGCTATTCCCAGAATCCGATAGATGGCGCTAGGTGTGGCCTGATGAGGAATGTATGAGAAATTCGCAATCGTAGTCATGTCATCCGTACAGCAGAAGGCGATGTGTGTGTTATGGCTTGTGGAATTAAAGTCTGTCATTAAAGTTAAAAGATGGTGCCGCTTAGAGTATGGTTGTAATCCTCCGTAAAGGAATTCAATTAAGCGGTGGATGAAACAGTTTAAAGAAACTGGCAATGCGGAACATCGTGGAGGAGCCGGTAAGCCTAGCGTCAGAGGTGAGACGGTTGACCAAGTTAATTAAAGTTTCTGACGAAGCCCCAGGTAATCCGTTTGTGAAGCAAGCAGAGAACTGTGCATTCCAAAATCGACAGTTCACGATATCTTGCACAAGAAATTAAAGTTTCATGCTTATAAAATTCAAATAGTGCAAAAGATGCATGTAAATGATCACACTCTGCGATATGATTTCACTGTGGATACGCTGAATCAAGTGGAAAACGACGAAAACTTTCTCAGTACTGTAATATTTAGTGATGAATCCACATTTCATGTATCAGGTATTGTGAATAGTCACAACTGTAAGATATGGGGCAGTGAACCGCTTCATGCTGCCATTGAACTGGAACGTGATTCTCCAAAAGTTAAACCTATCAAAAAGAGAAGTGATTGGCCCTTTCTTCTTCTGCGAAAAAACCATTAATAATGACATTTACTTGGATATGCTAGAAAATTTTGCCATACCCCAGATCAAAAGATATGACGTCGCTTTTCAACAAGAAGGCGCGCCTCCGCATTGGTCAACATGTGTACGTAAGTGCCTAAATGAGCATTTCCCCAACAGATGGATTGGGCATGGTGGTCCCATTCTGTGGCCTCCTTGTTCTCCAGATCTAACTGCATTGGATTATTTCATGTGGAGTTATGTGAAGGATCGTGTCTATCAGACGCCTTGTACTGATTTGCAGGTACCGAAGCAGCGTATCACAGCTGCTATTGATTCCATAACTCCTCAGATGCTTGCCAATACATGGCATGAAATCAAGTATTGCTTGGATGTACTACGAGCAACCAAGGGATCTCACATAAAAATTTATTAACTTGTGTAGTTACATTGTAAATTAGTACAGTCAGTTTCTTTCTATCTGTTTAATGTTTCATTTTATATAATTTTATAATGTGCCCAATAATTCTTGGACACCCTGTGTATCTATATAAACAAATCACTCAATGCTAGACTACAGAAATTCCCACCCAGATACTGAGATACCTTGAAACTGGAAAATGACCATACAGGAGATGGACACATGAAATTAAAGAGAATGATGGAAATATATGGAAGAAAAGTGTCTAGTACGAAGTTATAGAAGAAACACTTATTGACCAGTGGACTGACCCTGAATGATATGTGTGTACCTATTCATATGAACATATAAACCTACTCACAAAAATTCTTGTAAACTGTTTTTTTTTTTTATTGAAGGTTTAACGACCACCGTGAGCAACTCAATGGGCAATCAGTCGCCCATCCCTAATTTAGGGTCACTGGTTATAGGGAAGGGAGAGAACCAGTGCCGTAAAACAAACACAACATTCATGCCTCACCGGGATTCGAACCCGGACCCCTTTCGGACGAATGATCAGAGGCCATCGCTAAGACCACTGCTCCACCGGGGCGGCAAACTGTTTTACCACTAGCAAATAATGTAACATATGTATCTACAAAACAAAACAGCCTTCTGGAATTGTTGGTAAGGTGCCTTTGCTGTATCAACACAGTGCAGAACAGTCCTTAGCAAACAGAAAATATAACCACTTATACAGATGTGCATGCATACATATTTCATTTCCATATAAGATGTACTTTCTCTTACAGGAAGAAAGTACTTTTTAAGCCTAAACTCTGCTTTGGAAAATTTTTACTGTGTGGCTAGCATCAAGGCAAAAAACAATGTGCAATTCTGAATACTACTCCTTTCTTTTTTTCCTGGTTTCGTCTTGATGGTAAATTCTTTTCATGTGTTTCTCTTCAATTTAGTTTTTATTATGAAAAGCCATAATGCAATCAATTCAGGTCCAATAAAGTTTTTTGTTTATTTGGGATTTTTAGTGCATGGATCATATTTGCAAAACAGCCATGAAATCTAATACAAAATATTTACAAGTCAGCTCAGACTGTGCAGATTCAAGTTTCAATTAACGGATCCATAAAATTATGCATTCTCATGTGAAACATCTACAAAAAAAAAACAGTTGATTTTTTTTTATCTTCTAGAAATAGCTCAAAATATTTCATGGCCAACGACAAACTTATTGTACTTATTTCACTTTCTAGCTGAGAAAATATTACAGGGACAAGTAGCTTAACCACTATAAATGTTTTGGTAAATATTCTAGGTTTTTTTATGTAATTATTTTTACTATGGAAGTGATTATTGCCATTATAAGGGCTAATATGTATGTAAACTAGGCACCAGGTTATATAATGTACCTGGATTCAATTTGACAGAGCATTAAAATTTGATGAAAACGTAACTGGCAAGTAAAATTTACGCACCGTAATTTTCACTTTCTTACTGGTACCCTCAAATGAAAAATTTTCAAGAGGCGATCGAAAATCGATGGTTAATGCAATAGAAACAGATGGGGTCATTCCCTGTTTACAAGAGTCACGAAATACACGTGATGGCTCTACAGCACGAAAATCGAATTGCGTGCAGCTAACATTTTAAGATGGCAGTGGCTCAAAGGCAAATAATTTTGTAAGACCACACGGTAACATTTAAACGGTTCAGTACTTACTAATAAACTGCTAATCCAAGGTTTAGTTTAAATTTCACAAGGACTTTTTGGCATGATTGCAGCACATCACCCTCAGCAGTACGAACATTTCGCTTCTGCTGTGAAATGCCAGCCGCGGCGCTGGAAGCGGCCGCCGCCATACTAGTTGTTACGTCACAACGTGCGGAAGTTCCGGTTGTCATCGATCACAAGGTGGGGCGGAGCTAAAGCCACACTTTGAGCTTTGATTGACATCCATCCGGGCTTGAAGCGCACCCCTGACGGCAGAAGCCTATTGGTGGACGTCTCTTCGTGACGCAAATTTCGTCACAGAAGACGCTCATCTTTTATGGCGAGGTGGCTTGACTGGCATTAGCGTTCAACCCACCTCGAAACCCGCTCGCTTGTCCGTCAAAAGTATTCCAATCAAAACACACAATTACAGAGTCGGGGACTTTTAAGTGTTGTGTGTGTGTGCAGCGCGGGCGAAACCTCCCCAAGTCAAGTTTTATGGATGGTTGTGCGCGTGTGCTCGGTTGAGGCTGACGTTTAAGTTAGCCAAGCTTGAGGACGTCGTCGGTGAAATCGACGGCCGTTAAGGCGAGGGTGGTGTGGTGTTGAAGTATGGACGATCAACAAAGAATGATGCACCCCGTTTCTCAGCATCCCTCCGTGAGCATGGCGGGTCATGTCGTGCCACAACACGGCTACGGCATGCCACAGCAACCACCACATGGTGTGGACCCTACAAGCCAAGCCCCTCCGCCCGAACAGGAGGTACGAAAGCACGATATCTCCGAAATTCTTCAACAAATCATGAACATCACAGACCAAAGTCTCGACGAAGCACAAGCACGGTGAGTAATTGCGGCACGTCGGCGTTGAAGGTTAACCCTAACCTTGTGTTGTGCGTTTGCGTTTTGGCCTTGAGTGGTGTTTCTTTCTTTTGGCCGTTGTGAGAGTGAATGCAGGATGTTCGGCATATGATGATGATGATGATGCCCTTCTTGTGTTGCATCAATCTTCTAACGCAGGCCTAATCTCTGTCTCTTGCAGGAAGCATACTCTCAACTGTCACCGCATGAAGCCTGCTCTCTTCAGCGTTCTTTGCGAAATCAAGGAAAAAACAGGTTAGTAAGCATGCTTTCCATCAATCGTAGATCATGTAGTATCGCTTAAGTAATTTGTTGTCTTACGCCGGACCGTCCTGACAATCCGGCAGAGATTTGTGCGCCCTCACATTAAAAGTACGCGGTGTAGATTATCCCTACTCAAGGCCATGCTGCTGCACATGTCAACAACAATGACATGTGGTAACCAGCAGCCCCACAACTTGACGATGAAACTCATTCTCGTATAAAATAAAAGCATTGCAAGAATAACGTGGACTAAATAATGTGACTCATCTGTATGCTGTAGCATTTGGTTTGAATTAATAAGCAAAGCAGTGCTTACGTCAGTATTTAGCGGCCAACTTTCAATTTGACCGCAACCCTGTAAAGCAAAAGCGAGCGTGACACGATACACATTCGAAAAATCACATAGACATATTAGAAGATGTTTTTAAAAAAATGGTATATGTAAATAAAGTACGAAGTAGTATCTTGTATTTCCTCAACAAAACATTTTTTCAATATTATTTCCACTAATTTGTACTTTTATTAAACATTAACGATTTTATTTTTATTACACACACTTTAAGTCATAAATGGGTTTAGGATACTTTGTGTGTTGTAAAACATAAACTCATCATACTTGTAACAGTTAGCATTAAAGCAATCACTATTATTTAATTGAATAAACCTACTGTTTACAAATAAGTGGCTATATATATACTGTATGACTAAGAAACAAGCAGAAATACATCACTGCTAAACATTTAGAATAAATCCGTATTACTTAAAAGTTATATTTGCATTTAATTTATAAACTACAACTCTGCTCATTCTGCTTTTAATTTATATGTAACAATAGATTATTTAATTAGAACTTGTTCTCTGTTATTTTACTTGAAAATAAGCTTAGAAATACCTATGCCAATTCTATGTAATAAAAAATGAAGCAGAATATAAATTATTTGTCAAAGACCGTTAAGAAATTGATCACAAGGAGATTAACTGTTGTATTAGCAAACAATAAAACTGTTGATTTCAATACTGGTATGCTAAGAAAAATAGTGTATCAAACCAAATTATATAAAACATGTAGTAATATATGCTGTTTCATATGTTTATAATAATCTGGGATCATGAAATGTTACTATGATGTAGTGAGAAAGATAAAATATTTTAATTCTTGTTTTGGTCCTTAACAAATATTTGTTGACAGTAAATACACTATTTGCTCAAAATGAAAATTGTAGTTTTTGTATTTGCCAAATGTGCTTGTAGTTAGTAAATGATAGGAAACGTACTATTTACTCCGAATATGTTGAAACATTCTGCCCACCACCTTTGTGTATAAATGTAGTTCACTTGTTGATATAAAAAATGTATTATAAAAATTATATTTATAGAGGTATCTACCTGCTCATTTATATGAGCAGGTAGATAGCATTATGATAGTACAATGTAAAATGTCTCATATGTGCAAATATATATTTATTAATGCTAGTTATATCATTGATATAAAAAATTAGCTGGAATGATTGTTAATTGGTAGTAATTCCAAGTTGCTTATTTGTATAGCCTATATAAATACACCATGTTAGTTGATTGCAAATTGTATTATTTGTATTTAGTGCTTTTGAGACCATACCTTCTGTGCTGGTGTTCTTTTTGACTTTGCTTAGCAGGTGCCAAATTCTTGTAAAAAGCATGTCACTGACACTGCTTTGCTCTGATATCAGTAGTTCACTGTGCAGGCTTGTTAAGATAGGATTGATATTTCACTAGATATAAATAGCATTGATATTTTAGTAATATTTTATGGTTTTTTATATTTTTCCCTGTATGAGTTTTTTCATGTAAGATTGTTGCATTTTTGTACTGGCCTGTTCTCATAACATTACAAGGAAGGTTGTATTGGTCTTAGACTAAGAAAATATTAATGAAAATGCAGCAATTTTAATTTAAAAAATGTTATACAAATGAAATAATACATACTCAAAACCTGAAATAAGAGTGAAATTGATACATACTTATCAAGCCTGCAGAATGAACTTCAGTAGGAGTAGTACAGCATTGCTGAAATTTATATATATATATGGCACTTGCTATGCAATGTCACCACCACTGAAAGTATGTTCTTAAAATTGCTAAATATTCATTAAATAACTTGCATTGTAATTATATAATAATATTGATCCTAACATACTTCTAGTGTGTAAGAGAATAGTGTCTCATTTATTTGTGTGAATAAATATTTATTAATTCCCCATAATAAACGAGTTAATTGTAAATAACATACAGTACTTGAGTCAAAATCTGTACATCCTACTTAGGCTCTGGTAACATACTTGTGTATATTCATGCACCTGTATGATAAATATTACTGTTTCATAGAATGTAGAAATTTTGAATCAGTATTATGTTCGACACACACACATTTTTACTTTCTATGAAATATATATATATATTACGGGGAAAAATTTTTTCACTGTATACATTAAACATGCAAATTGTTATATTTTAATGACAATTTATTATTATAGTACTTATATGAAAGAAACAACATTTCTACGTTTTTTCTTCATACCAGTGATATAATTGGCATTAATTGTATCAAATTACTCTATAAAGAAGATAGTCCATATTAAACAACAATTTTTTGTTACTTGTTAAAATTTCAAAAAGGTGAATTTTGATCACTTAGTTATGTAGTAATTTTTAGATACATTGACCAAAATTTGAAGATGGGTAGTGCTTTTTTTTTTTTCATGATAGGCTATTTTCAATATGAACTGGGATAGCAGTTTTGTGGTTGTAGTTAGAGTTTTGTCATATAATATTCTGTGTAAAGACTAATCAGTTCATTCAATATTTTTATGTGCATTTATAAATAAAAACAATTCTCAGTAATATTAAGGTAATATCTAAAGTTCACAAAGGAGATTATGTCAGAGTTGATGGCACAAAATCAGTGGTATTGATTGAATAAGGATTATTTTCTAGATATTGCATGTTTTTATGTGATATTTATTTTTAAGTTTGGTGGCTAAGATATTAAATTCTAAGAATTAAAAATTTAGTGCGTCCATAACAATATGATACAAGTAATAGCATTTCATAATGGTAGTTAAAGTTAGAAAACAGGCACTGTCATAGTTTGGGTTTGTTTACTGTTAGAGAAAAACTGGAAGCAGGTCACTGAGTTTATTTGTAAGAAATATTAAACCCTATAATCACCTGTAAATGGTTTGAAGGGGTAACACTCAAATACTGATTAAATATATTCCAAATTTTATTTAAAGCTTGTATTTTTCTCTTTGATCTCAAAAAATGGTTATTTGCCAAACATTCTGACAAAATGAAAGTGGGGTAGAATTATATTAAAAAGGCATTTCTGTTGTTTGATGATAATAATCGATCTATAGATTTTAAAAAGTTTAGTTAAAAAAATCTTCAATTTCTTGGTGGTGTTGTTCCCATGCTCTTAAAAATGTTATAAAATACGGTGTACAAAGTTCAGTTGTTTGCATTAAAATGAATGGTTTTGCCATGGATTAATTCTGTCATTTGTGTTCAAAAGTAAAGCTTTAGCTGGAGATCATTTTTGTGTAAGAAGTGGAGAAATATTTCGGCCATATATGTCTGTGAGCAACAAGTTGCTGGGTAAAGTCCACAAACAAATTTTATAAGACATCAGGGTAGCTGGAAAGATTTTGCTTAAATAAAAAAGCTATTAGAGATTAAAAAAATCAGTATTCAGGTAAATGCAATGCTTTTAGGTCTTATTGTAAAGTCATCTATGGTAAATTTGCATTTTGCAATAAAAATTTTGCCTTAAGATCTGTATGTTAACCTCTAATAATGAATCATATTTGGAAACATCAGTTGCATGTTAGGAATATCTCATAAGGGAAGTTTTTTGTGACCATGTGCTTTATTGTATTTTTACAGAACATACGTGAATATAACAAGAGATGTTTATGTAGGCATTATTTACATACATGAATATAACAATAGATGCTTACTTTGTAGGCATGTTTTTTTAATATAATTTATGAAATGAATTTAAGTTTTATGGTGAGGATATCTAACACAGATAGTTTACTTTTGTAGACATGCAGTTTTTCTTCACTTTTTTTTTTTTTGTGTACTTCACAACTGTTAGTTATGAGTGAATAACACTAGTGTGGGTTAGTTGCACATTATTGCATTTCACTAATAAGGGTTAGTTAATCACATTTATACTTACAAGGGATTGCTGCACCTTGCCGTTATGCATTTTCTTTTTTTTCTTTAATTGTAAAGTTCAAACTCCATGGCAATGATTCTTTACAAAGAAGGTTTACCTTAGGCATGCATGTTTTGTTTTTGATGAAATTTTGTTAAGAAATAAGTGTAGGTTATGAGGTGTTGATATGAACTAAATGCTCACTTTGTTGGTACAGTATATATACTCCATTAAAAAAAAAAAATAAATAAAACAAGGAGCATTGGGACTCTTATATTTATATTCTATGCACTTTTCGGATTTTATTTACAATTAACAAAAATAAGTTAAATGTTATGGATCTGCAACAGTCTATTCTTTATATGTTTACATTTAAAAAATACTTTCCCAAGAGAAATATAAATTCATGCACCATAATAGATGTACTGCTTTCATAAATGATATATTTTAATAGTGCAGATGTAATACCACATTTTACTCTGTACAGAATGTGTTGGTATATTTAATAACTATAGTGACTTCTTTACAACACCATATTTTGCCCCATATTGCTTTAACAAAAGGGGAATGATATCGCATTTTCACTGTAGTATAGTTGTACTGAAATAACAAAATCTGTAATGTAAATTATTGGACTTGGGATTGTTAACTTATCAAAAATTTATTTTAGATATAGGAGAGGTATAAAAGACAATGCTTTATCAGTCTAGCTGTATCATTTCAGAAATAATTTGGTTTATAGTGAAGAACTGGAATAATGCTACTATTGAAAAAAAAATGCTGTAAATATTTATTATGCCTTTTATAAAGTTCAGTGGCCATGTAATGTCAAATTTTTAATGCACATAGAACTGACACATTGTCAAAGGAAATATATCACTAGATATCCACCTGTAGAGTACATACAAACATTTAACAGCTGGTTCCCTTTATAGCCCCTTTTACGATAATTTTGAACTTTTTGAGGAAAACAGTATAAAGACAAGAGGTGTGCTCAAAGTTAGAATCTAGTTGCACAATAAAAATAAGTTGTTGCACATCTCATTGCCAAAACACCATGAAAAGTGTGTAAATAAAGCCCAAAAAGCATTGTAGTAGTAGATATCTGTATTTTTGATTTAGTGTTTCAGACAGGAACACCATTTGATTAGAAGTGTAAATGGAATCTATTTGTTGCCAAAATATATAAATATTACCATTTCTCTGTATTGAAAATATATATCTATCTCTGCTTTTCCAGATTGTATTTATTAGCATACAGTTCTCATTCATGATCCCTGAATTCTCTCTTGTGCAGACCTAATATGGGTTTTTAAAATGAGTAATTCTTGTGACTGAGAACAATGTGTATTTCATATTGTTTATACTCTGTAAATTATTGAAAATCAGAATTAAAAAGTGCTTGCACTGCATTTTTTTCCTTGTAAAAAGATAGTCGAAACAAAATTTCTGCTTTTGTGTGGCATGCAGCTTTATTAATTTAAGATTATTTTCAAAAAATCCCAATGCACTTCTTTATAGTTGTGCACGGCATTAATCCATTTTGCGAGTTTACATTTTGCTGTTTTTTCTTCCTTTGAAAACTTTGGTATGGCTTAAAAATTTCAGAAACTAGTCATGTTGCTACTGCGTTGTTAGAGATGTAAAATTCCTCAGTTGAATGATCCTGTGAGCTTTTTAAAGTTCAGTCAAGGTCATATATGCCTTATTTTGGGTTACTAGCTTTGAGTGAAGGAGTGAACCAGAACCAGGGTGAACGAACACTAAGCCTGCATTTCATTTGTAATTACAGTCTAGGCTCTTAACATCTTTTAAGTGGATGTTTTAGGAATAGTTAGTTATGTAGATTTTATATAAGTTATTGTTGTGTAAACTTGGAACTGATCATCAGTGTGTATCTGTCTTTAAAAAAAGTGAGAGAAATAAGGAAAGAAAACATTTATATATATGCACATTTAATTACATGGTTTCATCCTTAAAAATAATCCCAGTTTTTACATATTAAAAATGGAGTCATATACAATTGGGAAACGAATTTTCCTGAAGAAATAATTCTTCATAAATACTTTGTAGACATTGTAATGCTATTAATGGCATATTTTCACTGTATTCCATGTAACCACTTCCTTCAGAAACTTTGCCAACTGTGGCTTTATTGACACTTTGCTGACTGTGGCTTTAAAATCAAGCACCAGAGTATACATCAAGCTGTTGCACTTTTTATGTCTGAACTCCCTGTTGTAATTGCAGGTGTCCATAATGGAAAACCAGACTTTTCTAAACTTTTGTTGAGGGGTGTTTTGGGTTAAGGGTCGTAGATTCCACCTTTAAATCAAAATAAACATTTGCGTCTGCAAATTATTTTGCATGTGTCACCCTTTCAATAGTACCTGTGTGAATAAACAAAGAGTTGATTCATTCATTAAACATGAGACCATGGGTAATATTTTCTAAATTAAAAACATATGTGAGTTTAATTTAATGGGGTGATCTGAGGTAAGCTGAAGCAGTTTTAAGAGATTTATCACTAAATCTAAATTTTGTGTGCGTCCTGACTGTATTTTTTTTACTTTCTGTTAAAAAATATTATTTTAAATATAATAAAAAGAAGGGAGAAATTAATATTGTGAGGAAAGATTTATACATATGTTGGCTTACACCTCAACCTTTTTCTGTCTGAATTAGATTAAAAGTGGAGGAAATGCAGTTATAAGAAAAATATAGAATATCTGTATGTTGTAAACTAGTTCTGTATTTTTCAGATTGTAATCATGTGAAGTCAACTTATTTAAGATTAATGCCTGGGAATATCAATGATTTTTTTTTAAAGTATGTGATAGAGAAACTGTTTTACATTAAATTAATCTTTTAAATGAGTAATAGGAGCCAACTTATTTAATTTTTATTATTTTTAATGTTAAGATTATTACTTTGGATTACTTCTGTGATCGTGCACTTGCTCTGTTCGTTTGCTAGTTAAGTACATTATGTAAAGCTACAACAACTGTTAAAATAAGTTGTATGACAACTCTGAAGAAAGTTAATGGTTTCAACAAAACCTATTTTAAAAAATCTTAAGCACTTATTTATAAAATCTCAAAGCTTGCTAAATTTGGTCCATATGTCAAAGCAGATCTTAATTGAGGAAAGATCTGATGAAAATGCCCTAATTACTGTCTAGATGAATTTTGGTAGTCTTCAAGCATGTTGATTTCATTAAAATGCAGAATAATATACAAGGGATATTTCTATGCATGATGAAACTGTCATATTAATATAATTTATTAACTGATAGTATTTGAGTGCTTTATTTAGGTGCATCTTTTTGAATTCATACTTAAGTTTGTTTAGGCAACATACTTAAGTCCGTTTAGGCAACTTTTTTCTCAAGTTAATATTATTACATAATATTGTAATGTCACTTATGAAGACACCAGTTAGTGTATGGGCTTTTGCCATATAACAATTAGAAAAATCTTTCTATAGCAGATTTTTTCTGATTCTGAGAAATGTGAGTCTGATTTATCAACATTATGAAAATTTATGTTTGCAAATGGGATTTGTGTTGTTCTGAAGACAGATTTCACTTACTGTTAGATTTTGGTACAGTGTGTTGAGATTGTACAGTGCAGTGGTCTGTTTTCTAAAACTGAAATATTTTTTTACTAGGTTCTGTTGATCACAATTTATTTGTGTAGTAAGTCAGTAAGCTTCTTGTTTGTAGTGTGTCTTAAAATCAAATTTGATTGTCTCACATAACCAAAATTAGCTCAGTACTTAAAAAACAAAAAAAAAACTGCTTACAGTTCATTCAAGATTTTTAATTTGTTACATTTCTTTTACTGATTGATAATTTTAATGGCAATAGCAGTGATCATAAATTATATGTCATTCTTAGATTAATTAAATAAAAATGCTATCACATCACAGGAGAAAGCCGTTTAAAGAGAAATAGTTGTTTTAATAAATCACTGTTGGGTTTTTTTAATTCAGTGTTATGACCACGTTCCTCCAACAAAAAAAAAAAAAAAAAAAAAAAAAAAACTATGCTAGCTAAGGGTTTGTGCAGAAATTCTTGTATTGGAAGATACCCTCCCTCCATTTTAGGTGGTAAATTTTTTTTTTTTTAGATGTGGGCTGAACAAAACTCATTTTGTGCAGATAGCTCAATAAATTCATAAATTCATGCTCTAGCTCAATAAATTCATGTTGTTTTGAAAGATTTGTCCGTGTGTGTCTCAATGACAGAATGCTCAATTTTGATTTTAAAAATGGGCTCTCCAAAATCAGGAACATGAGAAAATACAATGAAATGAGGAAACTTGTATGGTTGTGATCAGAGGAGAGGAACAAAACACTCAGGAAATTAGGCACATAAAACAAGACATGCAAATGCAAAACATGACTGGAGTAGAAAATAATAAGTACCAAAATATGCCTATTTTTGTATCAAAAGGTAATGAAACCAGGGTACACCAGTCAGTGTGTTCATCGTAATTCAAACTATGGTAACTGAATTTTGGAAAAAGTGAGCTAAAAAAGAATTAATATGAAAAAAATAGCATGCTTATTGTAGCAGTAAAATAATTTAGTGAAGGTAGTAGGTTCAAGGAAAATGGTTGAGATGCTCTTAAAACGGGGAAAAATAAACTATATTTTTTGTCTAAATGAATATCTTCTGTTCTCTATAGTTATATATTGTTAAGATAAACAGTAAGAGATGAGCACAAAAATACACCAAGTTAATGAGATGAGGAACAGATCCATAGGTTTTTTATTGGTGTAGGAATATATTGCTATTTGTAAAAGAAAAAAATGCATTCTTTGTCTAAATGCATATATCTAGTGTTTCATATTGTTACCATTTTCACAAAATCTTTACTTTGCCCTTCAAAAGATGACTCTGAAATTTTTATATTCTTCAGTCAAGTGTGCTAGGTATAAATGATATTTTGCTCATAGAATAATTTGTGGCCATTTATGTCCAACTTTAGAATTAATGTTTTTTTTTTGTTTGTTTGAAGGGGAGGGGCATTTACCATTTAGCATTTCTGTCATCAAACCTAGCCAATTGTCCACACATTATTTGTTTTACAGTTATGAAATTGATGAATCCCCTTTATATACCACAAAAGTTTAAACGTTTGTTTCATTATGGAATGGCAGGGTTATGTGTGATAAACAAAACTTACACACCAGTTCATCAAAAGCATTGAGATTATGTATATGTAGTGTGCAGAAAAATGGTAAAAAAGTACAAATTTTCCTTTCTATGTTATTCTTAAGAATCCTGCAATTCAAATGTCTTTTAGAAATTCTTCTAGTAGATAATGGTATTAGTTTTAATTATAATTATAGCAAATTTACAACTAACCAAAGTTCACGAACTTTTCTTGTGAAAGGTTAATAATCTCCATCTGGTGCTTTGAAAATACAGTGCATTAGTTATATCCTCATTCTGTTACACACATAATGATGTGTATATACATAAAGCAGGTTTATATTACTTTTTATAGACATACCAACGGTTTTCAGGACCTATTGTTAGTCATAAATTTATTTTGTCAGTATCTTCAAAATAATGAAGTAATTAATACCAAATAATTAAATTTCATGTTATAGTTACTCATAATTTTGCTGTTCCCCTTTACCATGTTTTCAACTCTTCAAAATATTTTTAAACCACATGTCGTGTGAGACCTGTTTTGACGATAAATCAATTAATATATGGCAGAACTGTATCGCCTCAGTAATTCTTATCTTATATTACATACAAAGCATACACATCTTGTGCCCTGGTGTACAAAATTTGTTAATATATTCAGCTTATGTATTATTATTCTTTACTGTAAACCACCATTCGCAGCACCTAAGCAGTTCAAAATTGAAGACTGGGTGGTGGAAAGGAGTAAAAAGTGAAACAAAGTACCACAGTGAAGAGTAGAAAAATAACAAAAAACTACAGGTCTAGCAACTTATATGAAACAGAAATTTTAGCAAAAATTAAAGCAATCTTCCAGCAAAT
The DNA here is from genome assembly GCA_039090855.1 of Macrothele yani. Classification (NCBI taxonomy): domain Eukaryota; kingdom Metazoa; phylum Arthropoda; class Arachnida; order Araneae; family Macrothelidae; genus Macrothele; species Macrothele yani. The sequence continues at coordinate 14,829,570 of CM077029.1, read as the reverse complement.
TATTTCACATATATTTTTTCGTATGTTTCGGAATATGCGCATAAAATGGGAATCTTTAATGTGTGTTTAATTATTTTTCATTATATGGTGACAATGCACTGGTGGCTGTTTCAAGCACTGGGCAAAATAGTTCAAAATTGTGGTACAGCTACATAAATTGAATTTTTTTATTATTAAAGAACTGATCTTTCATTTATAACAACACATATAAAAGTAAAAATGTTAATAGCGTAGTGTTTAAAGCAAAAAGCAGTTGCAATGAAAAGACTTTTCAATTTACCAGCATATGTGGTTGTCAGTCAGTAGTTCCAGAAATAGTCTGGCTGATGTCAGAAGGGTTTGGTAATGTGGATAAATAAACAGATTTTACAAAACATGTACAAAACTTCAAACAATGATCTTTCGCTCTTTCCATGTGGAAAGAGCGAAAGATCTTTGTTTGATGTTCCTGGTCCACGTTAAATGTCTGTATTAATGTACAAAACTGTTGGATCTCTACTGAGTTGGCATTATTGTTAAATTTACCCTAACTATTGTGAAAATATGCTGATTTGCTAGTTGAAATTTGTTCAAAGTGGAAAATTAGAAACTATTCGACATAATTGAACTGATTTAAAAGGAAACATCGTTGAGAAACTGAATACAATGATAGGAGTAGGTTCACTTTGCTTATATTTGTTAGGAAAGCAGTTTTTTGCAGCTCTCATTTGTGGGATGTCTGTTTCTTTTAATGTCAGACGAGGGTTCATGTATGCCATACATGTTTGTTGGTAGAAGCTTGAGTGTGATGGAGGAGTTACAAACTGAAATGTTATGTGCATTTGGGTTTGTTTTATTTTCTAAACAAAAATGAAAAAACATATCAAAAAGGTGTGTGAAAATATTGGACTTTTCATGTTAATTTGGAATGAAACCTTGTTTTTGTATGTTTTTTCATTCATAAGAGAGAAAAAACACAAGTGAGAAATAAAATTGGAGATTAGGGTCAATTCTGTTTGTTTTGACAGAGTTGTAGTTCCATCTTCATGAGAAGCGTGTTCGTAATAACACAATGATATAATGATCAGATATAGAACATTTTTACAATGGTTTCCTTAATTTCATAGTAAAGTGATGTGTTACTAGTATGAAAAGTGGAATTCTGGTTATCTTGAAAATGTATACATAATTGAATTATTAAGTGCTGAAAGATCCATTCTGGTCCTGATATTGAAGAGGGATTGCAAAATATACGATTTGAAATGCATTCCTGTGTGGATGATGTTGACTTAGATGTATGATTAGAGGAAAACAGAATCACAGTTTTTGAGTGTTGTTATTATTATGGAATGCAAGATCATTCAGGGTAGTTTGCAGTTAAATTAAGCAAATCATTTAATGGATGTAGATGTATATACAGCAAAAAAAAAAAATAATAATAATTAGGAGTATGTGTCCGAATCAAAGGTAATCCACAGGTGCTGCATTTGTTCTGTATATATTTCTGTTGATTAGCAAAGTGTCAAACTTATGCTAACCAGAAAGAACTATAGATATTCATTGTAAATCAATGGAAAAGAAATGAAGGGAGGTGAAACTAATTTTAGGAAAATCAAACTCAAAGAATGCATTAGAGAGAAAAAAGATACTAAATTTGAAATACACAGAAATGTGTGTGATGTGTATTTGTAAAACTGAGATCACTGCCACAAAAATTAGTGTATCTCATTGCCACCTTTCAGTAGCTAACTTCCACATTTTGAAGAACAGCTTTCTGATACATATGCAAAAATTAACTAATACTTTGAAATTTACGCATATTATCCAATTTCATGTCAGAAAATTATGTTAATGTCAGTTATTTGGTTGATATGTTTAGTAATAAGTGCATAGTAATTTTGTACGATTTAGCAATTATTCAGATGTTCTTCCAGTAAGAGTTAAGACCAATGTGTTCTTAACTTCATTAGTTGCATGGTTTTCCCTGTTTCTTGGTATTAGCTTTTTCAATTCAATACTTATATCTCTGAATAGAAAGGTTAAGCCAGTGCTTTCCATAAATGGGTAGATTATAAAATAGTAGCAGTATGAAATTACAGGTTTGAATTCTGTCTTCTAGTTGTTATGTGATCAGTTCTTTTGTGGCTTTCCAGTGCATACTGGAGTGTGAATATTATGGGTAAAGAGCAGTTTACCTTTCTGATACATCTTGTTGTTGTGAAACCTTGAGTTAGGCCAGTAGAAAACAGAGTGAAGAGTGATTCAAATCTGTTCTTGAATTAAATAAATTATAATGTTCCAATAGGTGAAAGGGTGGTAGGGAGAGAGAGAGAACGCCAGTTTTGAAGTGGTCTGCTGGCCATTGACCAGTAAAACGTCTGTCTCAGTAAGTTTTTTTTTTTTTTTCTAATTTGTCACAAGTCACAAAATTAATTTCTGTTTAAATTAATTTGTTTCGTTTACTTTGCCGTATGGTTTTCTTTTTAGGTGGCAAACTAATGATAGGTTTAAAAGCAAATATTGGAGATAATTCCATTGAAATAATAAGTTATTTTCTTCATATATTGTAAATGTCTATAAGTTTTCTTTTTTTTACGGACCAATGGCTTGCAAATTCTAGTGGTCCACTGGGCCAGTAGATGATTTATTTCTAATTCTAACACTGCTACTTAGTTTTGAACTCAAACTTTTTCCTGTTCTGCATTTCCAACTGTTAATTAAAATGTTTTGCTGCATCTTTAACAGTGGCTCTACTGTGCATATCACTACTGGCTTAACATAGTGGTTATGCTCTTGTTTTGGACAGTTGTGTTTTTCCCTTTCATAGTTATGATGTAAAACTACAAGCAAATATGACAAGGTGTCTGCATAATAAGTCTTTAACTCAGTCATCATGAACTATTCTCAATCTGCTGCTAGATGAAGGCCTCTTCCAGAACTCCCTATTTTGAATAATCTTCCATGTCACTCTGGCATGCTTTTGAATTTCATCCACCCATCTCCCACATGGTCATGAGTCTTTTCCTGTCCCTTGGTATTCAGTGCAGTATTTCACTTATCCATTGGTGGTTTGTTTTTGCAATATGTGAAGCCCATTGATGCTTGAGGGTTGCTACTTTTGATCATGGTGTTATTCACCCATGTCATTTCCTCAATCCATGAAAATTTAACCACATACTGGGATTTATATTTCTGTGACTAAAGCTGCAGTGGATTAGCTTTTCTTTTAAATAAGACCATGTAAAAAGTAAACCTCACTTTTGAAGTTCAGTGTGGTAAGTTTATTAAAACCAGGTTAGAGATGCATGAAATTATTTCCCCAGGTATGTACTTTAATAGCAAGTGCACAGTTGCATTACATGACACTTAATCATTTAACTCAACCAAAAGTTTCACAAAATAATTATGATGGGGTGTACAGTAGTGAATCCACTCATGTAATGTATGTACTAGTAGCAAAGAACTCTGCCAAGATTAACCACCACATACTTTGTTTCCCACATTCTGTTATGTGTGGCATAGCAAATTCTGAGTGTTATATTTGGTGTGGAACTTGATAGTAGTCAATGCAAGAACAACATATAGTGGAAAGCGTACAACACATATAGTTTCAAGCATACAATCTGTATGAAACCAGATAGTAAAACAAAATTACCAGCCTGTGTAATATTAAAAATGGATAGGACAGTAATTCCTGATGCTGATTTATCACTTTAAAGTAGCCAAGATCTAAATGATGTATTTATTTATTTGTATCCATAAGACAGCAAAATATTTTATAGCTGTTAAATTTTGTTTAAAATAAAATATTTTATTGATCTAGTATCACAGATTTCACACATCGAGAAAACAAAATTGAGAAAACAAATTTTATAATAAAACAACCACATATAATATGTGACTTCCAAACACGGAAGATGTACATGAAATAACCAAAATTGAGTATGCCCTCCATGTAATGAGTTTTCTTTCTTGTTACATAAATTATATATTACATAATGTATTATCATCATTATTTTGCTGACATTGATAAAATAAGTTTTGTTTCAATATGCCATTTATTTGTGATGATTTTAAGCAAATACCCTAGTACATAAATTGCAGCATGAAAGTTTTGTTCCGATAAAGGTTAGTGTACTGAAAACAGAAAATTTTGAACTTCTGTTAAACAGTGCTAGCCTAAATGTTATTAAAACTTACTGAATTGTGTATTGAGAAATCGAAACTGGTCTGATGACAAGGGAAGGCGATGTATTTTGAAGTCATTTTGTGCTGCCCCTGTGGCACAGTGGTCAAAGTGCTGGCTTATGATTATTTGTCCAAGAAGAGTCCGTGTTTGAATTCTGGTCGGGCATGGATGTTGTGTTTGTCTTACGGCACTGGTTCTTTTCCGTCCCTGGAACCAATGGCCCTAAATTAGGGATAGGTGACTGCTTATAGCCCATCGAGTTGCTCATGCAGGTTGTTAAGCTTCGTATATCTGGGGTTCTTGGTCGCATCTGTGATAAGGCGTATATAGCGTATCCACTTTGGATTTTGGTTCTGTTTGACGTAATTCCCCAAATCCTAATAATGGACCTTGAGGAGCTTGTGGGATCTTGAAAACTGTTCAAATGTATTTGCTTAGTGAAGGTTTGGTGTTTACAAGTAGATGACTTGGTAAAATAATTTTTCTCTTAAAATTTATTTCAGAAGTAGATTAATATGAATCATGCATTCCAGTTAATAGAAATGTGTGTATGCTCTTTTGTTTTCACATTTTTATCCAAAGAGATAACGGCAGCTCAACATTTCATACAACTTTACTATATAACATGTAGTTCTGCACTGCCTTTATAATGTTTCAGACTTAAAACACTTGGTACATGTGACTGTGTGTGTGTGTCAAGGGATCTAAATAATGAAAAGTAAGGCATAAGAAAGAGAGGATTGAAGTGAACATGTTTGATTTGTAGTAATCAGCATCTTTGTGTTATAATGATCGGGATATGTTCGATGTACTTCCAAGTTTAGCAAACAGAATGCATCATCCTTAGGCCACCTACTCTATATTTCAGTCTCTGATCATTGATATTTTTGTTCCAAATTAGAAAAGTTTTTGAAAAGGTGCAATTGCTAGCTGTGCTTGAATATAATTAAGGAGCTCAGATCCATAACTCATTTTATTCTGTATCAGAAACTTAAAAAAAAATTACAGCTGGGATCGAGCTATATAAATTTAAAGACTAAAATTCCTTTCAGTAAAATTCTTAAAAAATTTATTCTGCAAAAGTCTTTAATTGTGAGTTTTTTTTTTATAAATTGACATTCCAGCCCCACATTATAGAATTGCCAACTCTTATGATCAGTATCCCAAAGTAAACTTCAGTATGTGCCCACTTTTCATTGCCTTGCTCACTGTGTACTGCATATGAAATCAGAACATTGATTTATGTCATGTACCTAAAAAGGCTACTACTAGAATGTACCTTATTATCTTCAGTGACGAATCCATGTTCTTCGGTGTGACAATCCGGGAAGTCCTCAATGTAAATTTTTCACTGAAAGATGCTTATTTTTTCTGTCATTTTCTTTCCTTATGAGCGATATTAGTTACTCATATCTCAAAAACTTAAAAAAAAAAAAGGAGGAGCTCCGCAAGTTCTTGTTGTGGCCTATTAGAATATGGTATAAAACTAAAACTATTATGCTCAGGCCTAAAATCACTTAAAATCGAATTTTACAGCTAAAAACAAGCTTTTAAAAGAAGCACCTTTCAGTGAAGAATTTACGGAGAGAAACTTGAGTGTCACACCGAAGAATGTGGAACTTGTCATTGAAGATAATAAGGTACATCCTTGTAGTAACCTTTTTCTGTGTATGACATGTATCAATGTAATTTGAATGGTGTGAAGGATGATGAGGTTTTCAGTTATGCTAAACTCAATATCAAAGATTATACTGTATGATGAAATCAGAAAGTTTTTGTTGTCTGTACATTAATCACCGAGAATGGTGAACCAGAAATATATATATATTTTATGTGCCATGTGTAAATTGTACTAATTCCAAGCCTTCCCTCAACTAAGGTGTGAGCTTTTTAGGAATAATGTTTTTCTCTTATTGTAAATACACCAAATGCATTTCCGAGCTGTCAGCTAGCATTGGAAAAACAAAATTTTATAGAACTCGTAGATGGGGCATTATGTAAAATGTTCTACAATAAATAAGTTTACCATAATTTGGTACCATATTGATGTGAAAATCATACTGGTATATACTGTACAGTAAAATGTGACATATATTATCATAACGTTTTAGGTGATTATGGAATAGTGAACATTATTTTTCTTTTTGTTTCTTAATTTTAGATATTAATGAATGAAATAAATGCCTTTATCATGTATACTCTGAAGAAAGTGACCTCTGGTGAAGCAGAAGTGGGCCGCCCCGGTGGCGCAGTGGTCTAAGCGATGGCCTCTGATCATTCGTCCGAACGGGGTCCGGGTTCGAATCCCGGTGAGGCATGGATGTTGTGTTTGTCTTACGGCACTGGCGCTCTCCCTTCCCTGGAACCAGTGACCCTAAATTAGGGTCGGGCGACTGCTTATAGCCCATTGAGTTGCTCACGGTAGTCGTTAAAAATCCAATAAAAAAAAAAAGCAGAAGTGTAATTGAATGATAACTTGGGTATTCTTGTTGAAAAAAAAAAAAAATGTTTTAAAATGGGTACATTTCTAGTTTTCGCAGTACGGCGATCCTGGCATAGATACTCTGCAAGGTTATTACTTTGTGAGAAAACGATTTACATTATCACGTAATAAATTCGACATTGCTTTAAGGTTGTGTGCATGAATGTGGATGTATGCATAACGAAGCATGTACACGCCATTCAGAATTCTGTATTTCTGTAATGCACCGTTCATTCGGAATACCTAGGTGGCGCAGTGGTCTAAGCGACGGCCTCTGATCATTCGTCCGAACGGGGTCCGGGTTCGAATCCCGGTGAGGCATGGATGTTGTGTTTGTCTTACGGCACTGGTTCTCTCCCTTCCCTGGAACCAGTGACCCTAAATTAGGGACGGGCGACTGCTTATAGCCCATTGAGTTGCTCACGGTGGTCGTTAAACCTTCAATAAAAAAAAAAAAAAACCTAAGTAAGCAGTGTAGGCTAGTATGCCATTTAGTCTGTGCATTAGAAGATCGCATTAAAAAAGGTGGAAACGTAAAATGAACTTTTATGCTTTCTCAAAAATTTAATATCATTGTATGTTGTGATGGAGTCCTCGTTTTTGACTTCAGCAATCTCGAACTAGTTGCAGCAGATACCTGAACTACTTACTAAAGCGTAAACGCACTCGAGTTGTTCCTGTGTAATGTATAGTGATGCCAGTGATTCTGTTACTGCATTTCACCACAGTATATAGTTTCTACCACTAATTTCATTAATGTTTCGCATGGTATTTCTATTTTTTTCTTTGTATTCACGGATGAAATATGACGTAAATGCTGCCGTCGAATTTTTTTTTTATTTTCTGTGTAGTCACCTTAAAATTACGCATTTGTTCACTCTGAATAAAATTCAGATGAGGAAGTTACCGATAAAAACGTGGTTTAGCACTTCATCACTTTTGCCATTTTTCAAACTTTTTCACCAGCCATTAGTTTCCCTTGTGTATTTTTTTCTTCCCCGGCTAGTTTCAAGGTCATTCATTGTGCCATCGTTATTCAAGATTCGATCAGCTCACGTCTCGGCATTCAGCTTCTGAATATTTCATAACTTTCTTCCTGCTCTTTAGAGGCCGCGAAAGATTACAGAAAAAACTAACAAGTTCACATTAGTCCATTGTAAATATTTGAGCGATGTAAGTTGTATAAAATTCAGGATCATCAGCTTTGGTTACATTGGCCTTGACTGCTCTCTTGGGGGAAAAAAAAATATATTCCTTCAAATAAATACTGATTCCGCGTAATTTCCGATTTTGCCACGTGACTATTAATGAGGCATTATTGAATTATTTATTCTCCGTGATTACGATAGCTGACCATGATTTTTTATTTATCCAGTTACTTAATTTACGTGTAATATGGGAAAAGCCGTTTTAGGCGTTCGCAGTAGCTGCATTTTTGTAAACGAAACGTATCAATTTTTCCAGCGGTGCAGTATATCTTCCACATTCCGAGGTTAAAAAAAAAAAAAAAAACATAAAAAGAAAAAAAAACCGTATAAATCAATAGCGCAAGTTAATGTTGACCTTTTTTATTTTTCGAATTCATTTTAATATACCTCATAATTGCTGTGTATATTGCGTTGCATTATAATCACGTGCCTCAGTGTCACCCTCCCCGTTGACAAATTTACGGTATAACCACTGTAAAAAAAGGTTCACAGTAAATTATTTCTAACATGTTTTTATAACGACATAGACATTTTTTTTTTTTTTGATTCAAGGTTTAACGACCACCGTGAGCAACTCAATGGGCTATAAGCAGTCGCCCGTCCCTAATTTAGGGGCACTGGTTCCAGGAAAGGGAAAGAGCCAGTGCCGTAAGACACACAACATCCATGCCTCACCGGTATTCGAACCCGGACCCTTTTCGGACGAATGATCAGATGCCGTCACTTAGACCACTGTCCATAGACATTTCCGCGGTTCTGGGAATGTATTTTTGTGTGGTTTTAGCGCATATACGTTAAGCAGTAAACGATTCACGTATAGCAAGTTTATTTTGTGTTCATTCATTCATGCAATACAAATTTTCAGAGTAAATTTTATTTTGGAGGTGAAATGATTTGCAGAATTTTTCAAGATCTAACAAGTGCCGGTTTCCGGAGCTTCTTAATTTAGAATAATCAACCCTATTGTTCTTTACAAATGCGTTTAAACAAAATCTGGAATTATTCCCTTGTTCATTGAGCTAAACTATTTAAGTCTTACAGGAATGACAGACTTCTCTGAGCTGTTTAGAGTTCATATACGAAAATGCAATTGTTGCTACGTGTCTGTAGAGCAAACCTCGGAAACGCCATCTTAGATAGTGTTGATGTTTTACGTCTAAAGTGGTTCCATTGTGATAGGGAAAGGAGGAGGGGGTGGGGGGTGAATAACAAAAACTTGTGAAGTACCTCATTGCGTAAAAGATAAAAGAACATTTTTGATCATTTGTTCGTGTAGTTAAGAAACAGTACAGAAATTAGAATCTTGTCTCTTTGTGCCACGGTTTTGTTAGACAATGTTGGAGCCAATAATCTGAAATTAGAAATACGCGACACATCTTGTACTTATATGCCTCGATAGCTGGAAATGTTTATAAATAAACGAAATAATTTATTGAAAAGTAACGATTTTAATCTAAAATATAGCAAACAGTTCCTAAGGACGGCATTGTATGCACATACAGTGTTTTGCTTGCAAGATTTCCGGCAGCCTTTACACCACTATTGCTTTGAGGCACTAGGAAGGGAATAATCTGGCAGTTAAACATGAATGTCAATTAAAATAAAGATAGTAAGATTTAAATTGCATTCGAACTGTAGATTATCGGTTCACTTTGACTTCCGCGACTTTATATTTTTTTATATTACATTCACTAGTTTTCTTGAAATTACAAATGACATAATGGCACGGAAACATTTAATTGAAATATGTTTAAGTAACCAAACGAAATGAATTGAAATGAATAAAATCTATAACTTGTGCAGGCACAATTGACTGAATATATTATTTATTATGTGTGAATATAAGAAATTTGAAATACTTGAACCATTTACATTTTTCTAATGTGTTGTAACAGTTAAGTACCGAATTGTAAGTTTATCCTCGAAGAACATCTGGGTAAACGATGTTGAATGTTCTTCCATTTGGAGCCAAGATTAAAGAGGTTTCTTGTATTCTATTTGCATTTCTTTGAAACATATTTCCTCTCCAAAAAGTATCGTGGAACTACGTTTTTCAAACAGTGGAATGCTTGCATTGCGTAGTAACACTTTGAGAGCTGCGGTTTGAAACGTAAACAAACGCGCGGTGAACTGCAGCAGAAGGATTCAGGTGACACTTCGAAAGTCTGCCACAGTAAACAGCATGATCAAATTTCTCATCGAAAATTGCGCGTGTTATGTCAGAAACAAAACAATCAATGATTGAAGAAACAAAACAAAATCTTCACTTTGAAATGGCTTAGAAAAACACTGTAAGCTGTGGTCTAAAACAGAGGTGGGGGAACCTTTTTTTATGTTGGAAGGCCGCATTAAGTTAGCTGTAATCTAACAAAGCCGCATCAAGAAACTTCAATTAGATGTACTTCGAAATGTACATTATTTTGTAAAAATCTTACGTGTACTAACTAACTTAAAAATGAAAAAGAAAATTGTTAATTTTAAAGTTGACTGACCTTTTAATGACTTTGTTATGACTGCTTTTTGTTGGAAAGCATTTGAATATTTGGTTGCAACATGGAGGTCCTCACTTTTAGCTGATCCTGTAGATGGGTATTCGTCATTTGTGACCTTAAGGGCGTCTTGATTTGGGTTAGGTAGGAGATTGTAGATTCGCAGCAATAAATGGTTGAAAAGCAAGAAAATATTTTTTGTGCATGTTGCCGAAGGCATGGGCATTGTATTTTTCCATATTTCAATTGGATCTTTCTTAGAGTCAAATAAGGACTTTAAAATGACATCTTCTGAGAGTAGTTCATTAGGAGCCATAGAATGAAATCACCAGCGTAACAGGTTTCAAAGTAACCCTTATGACTTACTAATGTTTTAATTGTGGCCGTCAGTCGGGGAGTATTATTTCGCTAAATCTTCTTTTATTCTTTGGTATTTTCAATACGGTCATTTTAGGATTAAAATAAAAATAATAAAAGACAAACAAAAACATATTAATAAAAATAAAAGGAATTGTTTTGCAAAATGTGGATTCACTCAAAAGGCAGCAGGTTCCCCCATCCCTGGTCTAAAACGTGAACAAACCCGACTGCAACTTCGGCTTAAGGATGTAAGTAATAATACTTCGGAAGTCCATTCCCACATCTTGACTCGGCCTACCATGTATCACGTTCGGCACGAGGTTCTTGTAGTAGTTTACGCGAGAGTGTAATGAAATATTGTTGCGTAAGAGTATAATGCTATATTGTTCAGGAAAAAATTCAATGAAATATTGGTTCGTGAGCTTATAACATGGTATACGTCAAGATTAAATTTCAACAATGGTTGCAATTTTAAAAATCTTTAAATTGAAATTAAGGGGGCTCCTAGGTGCACTTGCACACACGCCTGCGCCTAAGGCATTTCCTACAAAATTTTAAAACTCTGCTTTCAGTTTCTTCTGTAGGCAACAGACACCGCAATTTTATTAATATACACTGCTGGCCACCCAAAATGCAACACCAAGAAGGAAGCATCCCATTGGCCTGAAATTCGCAGCATGCGTCGCCCGCGAAAGGACATGCAAACGATTAGCATTGCAGGGCATATGCAAATCATGTGCGCTCGGCACGCCACCGAGAAGCACAGAAGGCGTAGTGGAAGTGTGTTGTGCTGCCGGACCTGTGCGTGGGAAGCTTCCCGATGCCTCGTCGCAGAATACGGCAGTCATTCCAGCACGTTTCGGAGTTCGACAGAGGACTAATAATGGCTTACCGCGGCAGCGGTTTATCGTACCGAGATATCGGCGCCTGTGTGGGACGACATCCAGCCACAGTGAGGCGAGTATGGATTCGGTGGGTGCTGGAGGGACAGACGGACCGACTTGAGCGATTGCCGCAGCCGCGGCACACCACCGAACGAGAGGACCGGCATGTTGTGCGGCGGGCATTGACGGCTCACACCGCCACATCACGAACGTTACCACGCACAGGGTGTGTGGCGCAACAACCTGTGTCAGCACGTACCGTTCGACGTCATTTGCAGGAGCGGGGACTTGTCGCACGGCGCCCATTGCTCCGATTACCATTGACGTTACACCACCGCCGAGTGCGGTGGCAGTGGGCCGTTGAACGCCGCACCTGGACTACGGAATGGCACGATATTGTCTTCTCCGACGAATCCCGCTTCTGCTTGCAACACCACGATGTTCGGATCCGCATGTGGCGGCACCGCAGCGAGAGACTGTATGACGCCTGCATTATGCATCGCCATACTGGTCCGTCGCCTGGCGTTATGGTTTAGGGCGCAATTGGATATGACACCCGCACCCCTCTAGTACGCATCGCTGGTACACTCAACAGCCACCGCTACATCTCCGACGTTTTGGAGCCTGTAGTCCTCCCTTACCTGCGTTTCAACAGGACAATGCGCGGCCACGTTTCAATAGGACAATGAGCCCCCACACGAGGCACGCATCGTTCAACAATTCTTTACGGCCCACCAGGTGTCACTGCTGCCGTGACCCGCCTGTTCTCCCGATATGTCGCCCATCGAACACGTGTGGTCGCTGATCGGCAACCGAGTGGCCCGGCAAGCACCACCTGCGGTTACGCCTGATGAAATGTGGCAACGTGTGGAAGCAGCCTAGACCGCCATACCCCAAGCCGACATCCAAAGCCTCTTTCGTTCGACGCCACGGCGTGTAGCAGCCGTTATTGCCAGCCATGAGGACCACACGAACTATTGATGTCTGCGTGTTCCGCAAATCGCACGGGCCTGTAAGCTCAATCGTTTCATCTTTGTATCTGTTGTTATGTGTCCAGTAAATCTGGCTTTGCTATCTCGTGTCCTTCTTGGTGTTGCATTTTGGGTGACCAGCAGTGTAGATTAGGCTGTTGTTATGTTTCTTACTTTCATTTATTGTACTGAAGTTTTTTTCATTATAAAAACTAAGTAACGTTTTTACCTAACAGGAATCCTATTCTAGGAGAAAAGATATATTTTAAAATTGTTGTGCACATGCTTTTTTCCAACGGAAATAAAAATATTTCCAGTCCAATTGTTTGAAGCGTCTTTTAGGGGGAATTGGTAGATGAGCGGACACGTAGCGCTATAACATTTTGGTTATGTTTTCTGTGCTTAATGCAAAATGAATATTTCTTGTTCAATTTCAAACTTCGTGTTTATCAGCAAACACATATCCTGGGGAAGGAACATGTAGACTAAGTGAATTGGATGATTTCGGCCTCGCTTTCCTGCGTCCTCTGCGAAAAGAATTTTTCCATTAATATTCCTGCAACTGGTGGTGTACCATGTGACATGCAATGGTGACAAGACAGCCGTATCGTAAGTAGTTCATGTCTAGTTAAACTAAAAACAAATTATTCAGTTGTGATAATCCATTCTAAACCTGAACGAAATTTAAGTAATCTTTGAAGTATGAAACGGATTGAACTAGTTAATGATATTCCAGTATTTGTGATTATATTGTTACTTTAACGTCAGGTTTATAGGCTAATAAGCGATATATAGTCCTATGAAACCTTTCTTAGGATCCGAAAATTATCGTGCGTGATTGTGTCAATTAGCTGTCAGGTATATAGGCTAATAGGAGATACATTATACAAGCCTGAGGCCTCTCTTAAGATCCGGTATTATAATAATTCTTTTCGCATTTAAAATTCCTGTTTATGAATTTCAAAGGTTTAACGAATGTAGATAGCCAAAAGTGATTACTACGTATATGTTCGTACAATGCTTTTCCAATTAGAAGTGACGTGTGCGTGCTTATACTGTATAACCAAACTTCATTAGCTTGCAACCAGTTGTTCACTGTTTTATGCCAATAAAACGGATATTGTTATTATTTACTTAGTTGTTTGGCGTACCACTACCCATTTTTTTTAGTTCATTAACTTGTTTATTTGGAAATCGCTCTTGCGAAGTAAAATCAGATAAACATGGGAGCAAAGCAGAAAAAGATTAAAAAAAAAATTATAAAGCAAATAATTGAAAGATCTGACTCGCTGTTCTCTATGAGACTTCCTTCAGTGTACGTTTTCCGTTTTGCAGGTCAAAGGTGAACGAACATGACTTTAATTCTGTTAGGCTCGATATTTAAAACAAAACAAAACTTATTTTTTGTTAATATTGAAGTTTTCTGTTGTTTTTTTTAATGCATCCTTCTGCGCCATTCAAAAAAGTGTACAGTTTTGTCAGCGTTTGTAACATTTTTCTGAATTTGCACGATTCTTGTTAAGTAAATCTGCAGTATTCACGGCGATGTTGTAAAGTCAGTTTATTTTGAGGTATCTTGCAGTTCCTATTCAGTTTATTTTGAGGTATCTTGCAGTTTTGTATAAGCTTCCTGCACTCGAGTTGCACCAACGCCGCCCAGAAAATGCAACGCCATGACAGAGAAATGAGTTCCCTCTCACAAACGGAGGGAACTCGTCTCTCTAATGTCATGGTCTTGTATCATATTTTCTAGGAGGACTAGCTTGCACCCCCAAGTCACGTGACTCGTTCTTGCTCCCCCCGGGGGATAGAACTTAGGTGGTATTCAGTTCCGTGGAACAGGATATACACAGTCAACCAACAAGTTAAGTCAGCTAGCGATCTTTATAGTTTGCCTGTAAAAAGAAAAACATCGAAGGCAATTTATTATGCTTTCCAAGTTTTCCGCAACTCTATTATCTTCAGTAGTTCTCTTCTATGTCGCTCCGTCGTGCTTTCGATTTTCACCCATCCATCTGCCAAGTGTTGTTCTGGGTCTTTTCCTAACCCGTAGTATCCATTCTGGTATTTCATTTGTCCAACCGAGGTCAGTTAATTTAATGCAGATGGTGAAAAGGCAAAAAGAGTCCGGCATGTATAAATTCAGTAACACTTATGTGAGTAAACAGACCACTTTTTTTTTTAAATCCAGTCATGAAAACACAGGTTTTAAAAATTCGAGCTTTCCTATTCTTGCAGTTCATGTTTATTGTCGTATTTTGGTGTTTTTGATAATTTGTATTCATTTTTCTCTTTAGTGCATATATACACCGATGAACCATTGTGAGCACCTACCTAATAAGCTGTAGGACGGGGACCCCTTTAGCCCGCAAAACAGCTGCCACTCGGCCAGACATCGATTCGATGAGGTGGCGATAGGTATTCTGGGGTATCTGGTGGCACAATGTCAACAGCAGGTTCTCCAGTTCCCGTACGCCGCCCCGGTGGCGCAGTGGTCTAAGCGATGGCCTCTGGTCATTCGTCCGTAAGGGGTCGGGGTTCGAATCCCGGTGAGGCATGGATGTTGTGTTTGTCTTACGTCACTGGTTCTCTCCCTGCCCTGGAACTAGCGACCCTAAATTAGGGACGGGCGACTGCTTATAGCCCATTGAGTTGCTCACGGTGGTCGTTAAACCTCCAATCAATCAATCAATCAATCAAAACCAGTTCCCGTACATTTCGGGGTGGTGGTGACTTAGCGCGAACCCTGTTCTCCAAGTCGAACCACAAATGTTCGATTGGGTTCATGTTAGGTGAATTTGGATTCCTTGGCATTAACAGAACGCCACCAGCATGTTCCTCGAACCACTCCTTGACGATTCTGGCAGTGTGGCATGGCGCATTATCCTGTTGGTAATGGCCATCACCAGCAGGGAACACAGCTGCCATGAATGGGTGAACTTGGTCTGCAACGATGTTCAGATACCTAACGGCTGTCGGGGATTGTGCTATTGGGATAATGGGGCTTAAAGTGTCCCAAGAAAACATCGCCCACAGCATAACACCGCCGCTGCCGTTCCTGTTTCCGCCCAACAGTGCATCTAGGTGCCATAGCCTCCGTTGGTAATCGACGTATCCGCGCTCGGCCGTCTACGCGATGCACCAGGAATCTTGATTCGTCAGACCAGGCCACTTTCTTCCAATCATCCACGGTCCAATCTAAATGATCTTGGACCCATTTCATGCGTTGTTGACGATGACGTGCAATGAGCATGGGGACACGGCTGGGTCTTCGGTTTCGCAGGCCTATGCGTAAAAGGCTGCGATGAACTGTGTGCTATGTCACATTGCCCTGATCACCACTGTTGTAGCTGCGGGTGATTTGTCGCACTGTGGTGCTGCCGTCGCTGTGAACAATGCGCGACAGTCTCCGCTCCCCTCTGGCAATAGTGAGCTGACGATGGTTCGTCATTTGACCGTATGTGCACCACTTTTGATACGTACTCACTATAGCGGCAAGTGAACAACCCACAAGCCGAGATTGTAGTTCCAAGGTGCCGTGCCATCACAATTTGTCCTTCATCAAACTCCGATAAACCGGAAGATTTTCTCGTTCTGACTCCGAAGACTACTAACGGAAAGCCGATCCTCGGTTGTTTATACACTATCTACCAACAAGTAATTGGACACCCCTGCAATCGACGATATCTGCGGTCTTGATGCACGTCGCGGCCGCCGCCGTTAAATATCGTGTGGGAAACAACAACGCAACCAGTCGCATGCAAGATGCCACGCAGTTCGGAGCTCTCTGATTTCGAGAAAGGTGTAATCGTCTGGTATCACAGAAATGGCCGATCCATACGTGACATATCCAGCGAGTTGAAGTACCCAAAAGCCGCGTCCGTCACCAATTCGTGCAATTAACTAGGAACCCGCGTTTCTGACCACTCAGGAACCTGGTGGCTATTCGATGTTTCAGAGTTTACATGTTTTAGTATCGTTAAATATGAATTCAGTCGCGGAATTGCTTAACGCGTCGGACAAACGGGATAGTGAAACACTCTTCTTTGAAACATTAATGTCGTTCAGTATTTATTAGACTAACATAGTTGACGGTAGTCATCTATACTGCAAATAAATGAATTGTTTCCACGCCCCGAAGTGTTTTCGTGACTGACCATACTATGTCTGTGTTTTTATTTTATATTATTTGCACGTGGTTACCTTGCAAATATAGCCACAAGAGACGAGAGAATCGGACGTGTAATGTCATGAGTTCAAAATGCAGATTAATTATCTTGAGGGCGAAAGAACAACTGACATCCATCACGTTGCTGTCTCCAGTGATAATCATGGGCATGATGCTTAAAACGTTCCAGTACTACCCATGTTCGAAAATGGTATTCGAATGTTTGGAGGAAATATATGTTTAATCAGTAATGGACTTTAACTGGTTTATTAAAGTATAAGGAGAAATACTGCTTGCCAGCCAACTATGTTAGCAGATTTTCCGAGGTAAACAGGAAAAAATTCTACTAAGTAGTTCGTTGCTTTATTTTTTATTATTATTATTTTTTTTTTTTAGCGCTACACATATTCAGGCTTTGTTCATCAATTCTAATCCAACTGTCTGCAATCCTGGATATATCAAATCCAAATTATATTGGGAAATTAGAAACACTAACAGACTTTACTCAGATTTAACTAAATTTTATTTTAAGTCGATTTTTCAAATATTCTTTTATCTTCTGAGTTCTTTTGTATATTCCAACGTTTCCGGCTTCTGCATATTCATCAATTTGACAAAGATGTAGACGCCACAAACTTAAGTCATGTGACTTTTTTTACTATTTTTATAAAAGGATTTGTCAAAATATACGACGAAATAACAGTAAGCCCTCTGAGATCGCACATCTCATGTTATTTTCACAAAGTATTAGTACGTTAAAAAAAAACAGTCTTGACATAATGCGATTTGGATGCCGTATTAAATCCGTAGTTCAATTTCCCACTAGACAAATAGGCTTCGTTGAAATTTGAGTGAGGCTCATAGAAAATTTCTGTTGAACTATATGCGGTATTTATTTGATTGACAAACGTAGCTGAAACTCTTTTGTTCTTCTACCCTGTAACTCTTCAAAAAGCGCATTCTGCTTCCTAGCAGGTGTGCTTTCTGGCCATGATAGATCAGATCATATGTAGAGGATTTTAGGAAGGGAGTGTCTGACCCCAGGTCTTAAACAACCCTTAGAAACAGGAAGCTAGGGGATTTGGGCTAGAGTGCCCGATAGCAAAGTGACACGGAAGCTAACTAGAAAGGGAGAGGAAAACGCCCTTATTTATTACCGGTGAGCCAACCCGGGGTCCGACGGCTTACCGTGCCCATCCGACGCACGGCGGATATTTAGTGGTTCAAGTGTTCGTGCCTGTCTGGGATCGAATCCGCGGTCTTCTCCGTGACAGTTACGAACGTTGACCACTAGGCCACCCGCGGCGCCCTGGCCATGATAGTAAACACACCCTGGTATTTGTGTGAATAGAACACTCATAGTCCATTTAAATAACAGTTTCGTGAGAAGGAACGTGGGAAGGTTAAAGTTGAACTTGATATAACTTACATAAAGACCAGATTCATTAAAATGCAAGGGTGTGTAATTTCATGCTTTCGAGTCCAGCCTCATTGAGATAGGTTTGCTGTAGCGATTTTGGATAAAATAAAAATAAAGCAGTAACAAATCCATACATGCTTGTACATGTACTGAATTCAAATAGACATTTATTACTTTTGCATTTTAATTATATTAAGGAACATAATCTCTCTCTCTCTCTCTCACACACACACACAAAGTGGTGGACTGGAGATCCATAAACGGCCCTGGAAGTTGGGTTTGAGCGGCCCACTTTTTTTGGAAATTTTTTATCGCATCCTTAAAACAAAACAAAACCGTACGTCAGCTTCACTGTTTTACTGTTTAAACATCATTTCAACATTTTAACAGTTAAGGTGCCTTTTTGTGAGAGACAGTCGAAAACTTTGTTCCATTCTTTTGAATTTTATTGCGATAACTCAATTGAATTCAGAATTTGTAGTGCGTTTTTCAGCTTTTAGGGCGTGATCGGAAATCCAAATGTGACAAAAATTAACTTCTTTTTTAAGACTTACCTATCGTTAATAAAATAAAATAAAATTACGAAAATATCTCTTGAAAGAATTGAAAATGTCCAGAATTGCAAGAATTTCAGTGCGAATTTATAAAGTGAGGGAAATTACAGAACACAAAAATGAATGTTTAAGTACTTTCAAATGGAAAACGTAGTTTTGCTGTAGCTGAAACAAACTTTCTAGAACTGTAAGTTCAAGAATTCGTGTAACTGTATGGCCAAAAAAGTAGTAAATCAGACGCAGATCTGGTTGAAAAAGAAAAAGAGATATACATGCAGAATAAAAAGCAGCAGCATAAAGAATTTTCCCGTGGGCGAACCTCAACGCATTAACGTGCACAATGAATTTCCAGTTTCTATCCCAGATTATTGATAGCATATTTGTTTGTATTGTATTGATTATTCAACTGTAATTGGCAAAAGCGGTCTGAGGTAGAGGATATCAACCCAAAGGGGCAGTGCTTAAATTTTAAAGTCAAGAGAATTGAAGGAGGTGTATTATTATAAAAAGTCTTTGGATCAAAAGAACATTTGATACGTAGGTTTTTTTTTTCCATTCTGAAACCATCAAAGTGGTGAACAAACTTTGCCGTTGTAGTAGAACTTGTGTTTCTTGTGCAGGAACATTGAAGTACATATACACATTGTTTTTTTTTTGTTTTTTTTTTTGCTTTAGCATAAGGTCTACCGACTCAGAATATGGCGGCCCATCGGGAATTCTCCTGGTATGCCGGCGGCTCAGTCTGCGTCTATACACACACACACTTACCAACTTCCTCACTGGTGGGCTTTTGCCCTTGGCTAATTATCCAAATAAGATTTGATCAGGTCTTGAATATTTTTCAAGAGTAACTACTGCCTCAGCGTACTTCTGCATTTCTTCTGTAGGAGAAACCCTCGGAATATTGCAGTAATGCTCTCATAGTGGAAGTCTGGTCTCAGTATGTGAACTTGAATATTTTTCAAGAGTAACTACTGCCTCAGCGTACTTCTGCATTTCTTCTGTAGGAGAAACCCTCGGAATATTGCAGTAATGCTCTCATAGTGGAAGTCTGGTCTCAGTATGTGAACTTTTCATCGCTCTGACCAGATCTCCAGTCGATGCAAACACAGACTAGGTCAGCTGTCAGTCGACAAAAAATTAGAAGGTATACAAACGAAAGAAGTAATGTAAATGGCATTTGAATAATATTTTTAGAGGAACGTTTAACGCAGTTGTACTTGGATAAAAACCATTTTCTTACCCTCTTACAGCGTTTTGGTATTTTATCCCCGTATGGTAATTTATTAGGGTAAATAAAGCAGACAAACATTCTATCATAGAAGACTAGTAATGCCTGCGGAACGCCTCCGCCATCCCATGGCACTTTTTTTAGTATGATGGGGAAGAGCCTAATGGGTAATAAAAACCGGACCCCATGTTTTACTACCGATATTCGATCTTTTATTTCGTCACGATTTGGACACCGTATGATCACGAAACGTAATTTATGATGCTCTGTTTTGATGGTGAGATGTCAAATTCGCTTGACCCACTTGCTCCTCAACGGTAGCTGGATTTCCCCAAGGTTCGTTTTATTTATTTATTTTTTTCTACCGGTGTGGAAACTTGATGTTTATTGCTCATTCTTCATGTTTTTCAAAACTGAATATGTGGATAAAGCTATTGATGTCACAATGCCAGTGGAATTTTGGCTATTTTATTTTCTCTTCCTTTCTCCTGCCTCCTTGTTTATAGTTTGATATTTCGCAGGCGTTTTGTCCAAAACAAATCTTCAAATTCTAATTGTTTTCACTGTAAAATTTGTGCTGATGATGTTTATGGACATTCGCTGCATTTTTCATTACGATCAGAGTTAAAATTTTCTTGCAGTTTGACAGGAAATTTTTTACCTTTTAGAAAAATCAAAATATTTATAAAACGTACTTTTAATGTGAATAAACAGGCCAGGGCCGGATTAAACAGCCCCTGTAGGTGCTATAGCCTTGGGGCTCACCATGACCAAGGACCCAGGAGAAATGCCTGGGCAAATAATCGAAGAAGAGAAAGGTTTGTAAAATAGTTTTACTTTTGTCTGGTATGATTTACAAAGGGTAAAGTTTCTTGTATCTGTATACATCGGGGTCGGCGAGGCAGTTGTTTTTTCACTACCATCCACTGACATCTCCCAATTTGTACTTGGAACTGTTAATGTTAGAAGTCCCCTGTGGCTTCACATTGATTAGCAAAAAAAAAAAAAAAAAAAAGTAAAATGCTCTAAGAATGACAAAATCTAGAAATCTTAAGCTTTTAACTCATCAAACAAAGATCTTCGCTCTTTCCACGTATATAAGTGAGTCAGCCGCCCCGCCCCGGTGGCGCAGTGGTCTAAGCGATGGCCTCTGATCATTCGTCCGAACGGGGTCCGGGTTGGAATCCCGGTGAGGCATGGATGTTGTGTTTGTCTTACGGCACTGGTTCTCTCTCTTCCCTGGAACCAGTGACCCTAAATTAGGGACGGGCAACTGCTTATATCCCATTGAGTTGCTCACGCTGGTCGTTAATCCTTCAATAAAAAAATTAAAAAAATATATATATATATAAGTGAGTCACGGAAAAATTCTCATTGGCCGCCACCGGGAGTCGAAACCAGGGTCTTCCAGTTACGCGCCGGATATGCTTCCGCTACACCACAGCGGCCTCTAATTCCTCCGGACTCGCACACACTAACTGCCAAGACAATTTGGCAGGTTGCTTCCTGGAGCCCCGCACAATGCTGGGGATTCACCAAAGATGGTAAGCAGCAACTGAAGAAATAATTAGAAGGCGAATGAATAATTAATACAGACATTTAACGTGGGCCAGGAACATCAAACAAAGATCTTCGCTCTTTCCACGTTTATAAGTGAGTCACAGAAAAATTCTCATTGGCCGCCACCGGGAGTCGAACCCAGGGTCTTCCAGTTACTTTTGTCTCGAGTTACTTTTGACTCCCGGTGGCGGCCACATTTTCCGTGACTCACTTATAAACGTGAAAAGAGCGAAGATCTTTGTTTGATGTTCCTGGTTCACGTTAAATGCCTGTATTAATTTTAACTCATGTTCTTATGAGAACATGGAAAAATCACGCAACTTTTTATGAAAACTCTGCAGATAATTTATTAGTTTGAGGAATGCACTACGTGTTAATTGTCACAAGCATATTGCTTCAGTTTCATGTTTCAACGGATTTCATAATGATTTCGCGGCATAATTCTTTGAGGGACTCAGATGTCATAGTCTTGGGGCCCACTCAAATGTCTTAGCCTAGGGGCCCACTAAGGCCTTAATCCGGCTCAGAAACAGGCATTTCTTTATTTTTATAATTATTTTATAGAATAATTTGGATAGCATTTTTTATTTTTCAGAACAGATTTTTAAGGAAACGACGCGTTTCGTTGCAAGTTCGTTTTTTTTTTTTTTTTTAATTTAAAAATATGTGTATTAACAACCCTTTAACCGGCTGGAACGAATTTACTAGGGGTTCGTAAAATGGTGAAATCAGTTCGAGCCAATATGTTCGCTACAAAAAAGTGGGCCGAACGCGTCTGGAACAAGTGAGTCTGCGCATCAGAAAGCGTTGCCCCCACCCTCTCTCTCTTACTATGTTATTTAATTTGGCCATTTAGGAGGTTGATTGACACTAATCCTTCCCGACTGATTACCTGTTAAAAGGGTTATAACAATGCGACAAACCCAAGAAAGGAAACGAAAGATATCGGAACTACTTGTTTCTACCCAGAGGTATGATGAGAGCAGAGAATGGGGGCTTTGAGGAAACGCTTATCACCTGTGACAGGTTTATGGTCGCTACTGCTGAGATTAAAGTGGGAAAGGAATTGTTTTGCCGTAGCTTGCGTAAAGGTGGCCACAGACACACACGTATGTGTGTCACGACAACAAACGGGGAAGTTTTGTGCCTGAGATGTCATGTAGCGTGGAGTGAAGAAGATTACAGACAGGCGTTCTGCTTCGAGAGCTTCACTCCACGCTACATGCCGCCTCAGGCACGAAACTTCCCCGTTTGATGTCGTGGCATTCAAACGTGTGTGTCTGTGGCATCTTTAAAAATCGGCACTGTGTGAATGTTGTAGACGAATTAATATTTGTTTGTGAAAGAAAAACTATGTTTGGAGGTCGCTGGAAATTTTGGACACACTTTGGCTCAGGTACATTGGCCGCTTTTAAAGGGTTAGAACAAACACATAATGCGCGTTTTCAACATGCTCTTTTTATTTCACAAATAAGTTCTAATTTCTGTTTAACTGAACTAGAGAATCGCAGGATCCCTTCGTTAATATTATATGCAGACGAAGAACAGTTACCACTTTTTTCCATTTCTGGTTTTATTGTTGGACTTAGAAGAACAACAAAGTGAAGACACACTAAATTAAATTTCGGTGGTAAAGAATTTGTGAAGTAATTAATGTTAAATCTTTAAAGATAATTTTTTAGGATCTGTAACATACAGGGTGATTCATAAAGAAGTATACAGTTTCCAGATGCTGTGCAACAGTAACAGTTGAAGACACGGACCACAACTGCGAACCGTTAGGTAGATGTACTCATAAAGTTTGTGTCCCGCTACTGAGGGAAGTGACGTAGGCGATAGCGCGCGAGTCACGTGACTAGTCAGTCAAAATGGCAGCGTCTGCAGTTAAGAAAGTGTTTTGTGTTCTTGAATTGAGCAAAACGGAATATGTAACTGTTGTGCAACGGCATTTTCAATCACGATTCGGAAAAGAGCCTCTAACCAAAAAATCTATCTACGATTGACATAAACAATTTGAAACTACGGGCTGTTTGTGCAAACTTAAAAGTCTTGGACGACCGCGTGTATCGGAAGAAGTCGTCGATAGTGTTGGCACCGCCATTCAACGAAGCCCGGGAAAATCAATGAGTCGTGAAGTGCAGATTTCACAGCCCACTGTCTGGAGAATTTTGAGAAAGAAGCTGAAAATGATTCCATTTTCAGCTTCTATCACTGCATTTGATTCAGATATCTTACTTCGCGTTTGGGCGGAAATGGATTACCGGCTCGATGTGTGTCGTGTGATTAAGGGTGCACACATATAGAACATCTGTGACTGTCTCTAAAAAAACTTGAACCATTCCCCTACAATTCTGTTACAGGTAACATAAAATATCTTACATTGTTCTTGTTTTATAGTGCGTTGAAACTGTATACTTCTTTATGAATCACCCTGTATTATAAATTATTAATTACCACTGCTTGCAATTGATGACGGAGGAGTTCCTGCAAACACCCTGCCCTGCCAAATAGAAATTTTTGAGAGCGGTTTATTTATTTGTTAGCAGTTTGTTTACTAGTTGAATAAGCATTTTGTCAGAAAGAAATCTTACAAACAAAAGATTTCCTGAGATGTTTATGTAAAAACTCGCACGCTTATGGGTTGGAGACAAATTTTAAACAACGTTGATAATTTTATCTTTTGAATTTGGTTTAAAACGAGTAAAGAAAGATTTAAGTGAATTAGATAAAAAATAAAAAATAAATCATTTGCTAGCTTAGCGTTCCGTTTACTTTGAAAAAGTTAATGAGAATGTTCTTTAATTTTTAAGAAGCTTAGAAAAAAAATGTACTCACCATTGTGTTTCACCTCCTACTTGGTCGTTACATTTCATTCATTAAAGTAGAAATAGCCGCCCCGGTGGCGCAGTGGTCTAAGGCGCTGGCCTCTGATCATTCGTCCGTAAGGGGTCCGGGTTCGAATCCCGGTGAGGCATGGATGTTGTGTTTGTCTTACGGCACTGACTCTCTCCCTTCCCTGGAACCAGTGACCCTAAATTAGGGACGGGCGACTGCTTATAGCCCATTGAGTTGCTCACGGTGGTCGTTAAACCTCCAAACAAAAAAAAAAAAAAAAAAAAGTAGAAATAAAAAAATCAGTGCGTCGTTTTTCTAACAAATCGCTGGGCATAGAATCTGTCACACCATTGGTTTTATATGACTTCATTTGCTGTACTCATTCGAATTACGAGTAATAATTTCGAAGTTGAATTTTCTATTCGAATTCAACTGATGAAAGAAATTTGACGTAAAGATTTTGTGGTGAGTCAATGTCGATTCTCTTCGTTCTGTAATTATGACTAAAATTTGATGTAGGTACTCGGGACAAGTATTTAATCTCATATATCTGCCTGCAATAGCCATGCACTGCATTCATCTATCTACGTTAAGGATCTGGCCACCCAGTTTAGACTACGGAGCCACATTTAAACGGCTTTCTGATGCGATGGCGTTTATAATTAAAATCATGAAATGAGAGTTTGGTGGCACCGTTCCAGCGCTCATTGGATGTGTAATGCTGAACGACAGAGTGAAGCAGAGTCTGTCTTTTCCTATACAGGCTGTTAAAGAGGATCGTGGGGAGTTTTCGGTCTCGCCAGCAAGAGGCATTCTTATGAACCAAATTTCGACGACCTTACAAGAAAGTGTGTGTTGAAGAACGCGATAAACCTGCATTATTTGCAGCATATGTATTCCTACAGCCAAGGAATGGATAGCTAATAGTGGTTTACTTTGAGCACTTATTTATTACACCACGCAATTTGCTACGGGAGACGCGATGCTTTGAAATCGGATTCCTAGATGCGTTAATTTCGGGTTTCTCGTAGTACGAAAATCTCAAATGCAGTAATGAATGGACAAATCCTGTAGGAAATTCTTCCGCGGATGCGCGGGATTCCGTTTTTTTTTTTTTTTTTTTTTTAATCATTTGGATAAACTTGAGATCGATGAAATTTTTTTTTGGGTCTGGGGACGGTATTTCGTGTTTCAAGAATTTCGAAAACGGAAGTTAAACCGAGTGAAAAATTTTCCCTTAATGATAATTTATTTCTCTCGCAATGTTGCCCCTGTGTAGTATTGTTAAATATAATTTTATTGCATAAATGTTTGCATTTCAACTTGAAACTGTAGGCAACAACTTGCGAAAACGGAAGTTAGACGGCGCGGAAATTTCCCTGTGATCATCAGGCATAAAATTATTTCTGGAATTCGAGTTGATCTGTTTTTTTTTTTTTTTTTTTTTATCTGAACAGAGTTAACACTTCGATTTAAACTCTTACTGCAATCTTAAATCTGAAGACAGTTGTGTAAGTTATTCTGCATCGGCGTTTGAAAATTTTTCTAGTCATCCACAAATTTCCTGATTGAAGTCTGCTAATGAATAGAATCATCGCACATTTGAAAAAGTGTTCTTGAATGGCGATTGTGATCCATGAGTTCTTGAAGTCAGCAGTTATTCTTGTGTGCAATACTAGTAAGGTTTTATTTTCTTGAAAGCTTCGATTTTGTTGAATAAATTGAAAATATCAATCGTGGTGCTCACGTTTATAACTCATTTACATGGGCCAGTTCTTCAATTCATTCTTCACGGAACTATTTAGCCATTGTTTTTTTAAATTCAATCATGATTTTTACGGAGTAAAAAATATTTGTCAGTAAAAGTTTTTGGACCAGTAAAATTTTTTTCCTCTGGCCGATGAATATTTTTCACCGCCACGTGCCGATCGTCGGGCGAGAAACACTTCTGTATAGTGGAATACCTCATGATAGTAACCATCAACCATGTAGGAGCATGGTTGATGGTTAGTTAACCATTTTTCTACTGTAGACGGCAATTGAGTGCAAGGTTGTTAGGAATTGAGCGGTACCCCCCCCCCAAAAAAAGCTTTTTAATTGTCGATTTAAACATGCCACCCCAAATCAAGGAACGGCACTCTTGGAGAAAATTTCAGATTCATACAGTGTTAAAACTGTTCTGGAAACTGAGACTTACTGAAACTTATAGCTTTTTGATAAAATAGTCAAATTATGTGAATACTTTCAGATAATTATGGTGTATCCTTGTCTCACTTTCCAATTTTTATGTGTGTTGTATTTTCAACAGCCGAATCTTTTCATATCATCATCATCATCAATCCACTGCTGGACGAAGGTCTCCCCAAGTTTCCTCCACAATGGTCTGTCTTGTGCCAGTCCCCTCCATGTCACTCCCGCATACTTTCGAATTTCATCCACCCATCTCCCATGTGGTCTTTTTCTGGGTCTTTTCCTGTCACTTGGAATCCAATCTAAAATTTCGGCTGTCCATCGATGGTCTGTCCTTCTGGCAGTATGTCCAGCCCATTGCCATTTCAGGGATTTAATTCTGATCATGATGTCTTCCACTTTTGTCATTTTTCGGATCCACGAGTTCCTCTTCTTATCTCTCCTGGTTACACCAAGCATGCACCTCTCCATGCTGCTTTGAGTTGTCAGCAGCCTTTGCATGTCTCTTTTAGTTAAGGTCCACGTCTCTGCACCATACGTAAGCACTGGAAGGATGCATTGATCAAACACTTTTCTTTTAAAACATAATGGCATATTGCTCTTGAAAATTATGCTGTTTCTTCCAAAAGCTCTCCAGGCGAGTTTTGTATGCCGATTAATTTCTTCATCAATGTGACCCTCACTTGATATCTGCTGTCCAAGATAAACGTAGGTGTCTGTTATCTCCAGCTTTTCTCCATCAATCGATAAATCTTCATTTCTTGTAAAAGCATTGTACATCACTTTTGTCTTCTGAAAGTTCATTTTTAATCCCACTTCTTTACTGCAAGTTCCTGGATCATACTCTGCAGCTCTGATGGAGTAGTTGCAAAAATGACTACGTCATCAGCAAAACGAAGGTGGGTTAGATAATCTCCATTGATCTTTATTCCTTTGTTTTCCCAGTTCATTGATTGAAAGACAGTTTCCAATGTGGCATTAAAGAGCTTCGGAGATATGGTGTCTCCTTGTCTCACTTTCCAATTTTTATGTGTGTTGTATTTTCAACAGCCGAATCTTTTCATATATATATATATATATATATATATTCTATAAAGAAGATACCTAAGCAAAAAAATACAAATATAATTTTGACTCACACCTAGTACAACATAGAAAAGGTTATGTATCTACCTGTGTGAGTAAAAGGAGAAAAGATAAAAAAATAAAATAAAACAACTGAATGTAGAAGGTGTCGAGAATACTGAGCCTTGGCTTTATCAAGGACCAGCAAAAACTCTGCATTTTCTCACTTCCACAAAGACCTAGTTGGAAATGGGTTTCTGCAAGGCCATAGATGCAAGTAACATTCCCACCTAAAATAGTTTAAAAAATATATATATGTCATGTCCTCCGTAGAGTTGCATGACCTAGCACTGGTTAACAATTTCGCTTGCATCCATTAACCTTCCTGGCCCGACCCATACTCTTCATCTGTTACTATTAAACAGAGAGAAGAAGATTAAAAACTCAAGCTGTGAGAGTGACATAATAATTAGAAATGATTTTCAGCCATAACGAAATTCCAAGTTCGTTTGAGAGAGAATTTAAACCTGAAAATCAATGCAAAAGAAATCCAAATTTTTACATTGCAATTAAAAAAGGAAATATTAATTTTTAACGAACAGAATTTTGAAAGAAAACTTGAGTCTAAAACCCCCTACTCTACAACTTATGACAGCACGAAAACGAGAATAAGTTAAAGATAATAATTAACTAAAGAAAACTTTGTGAAAGTTATATGCCTTAAACAGTTAGTTGCAATATGTACAAAGTATTTCAGCAGTGCTTTAAGTGCATAATTAATTAGTTATTAAGAACTTAACTACTTTGAAAAAACAGCGCATAGACAGCGCATAGAAAAGGAACAAGCTTAGCCATCTTCTGTTTCTAGGTACCCCAAAAGACGCTCAAAGTTACAAAGAAAAGAAAGAGTTAAAACCCGCAAAAATGTTAACAGACTAACCAATGCCTAAAAGCTGAAAAGCTAAAAAACGACAGAGAAAAAGTACATGAAGTACAAACATTGAACTTATAAAACCTAGAACCCAAAAACCAGGAAGAGAGCTTACCTCTTGTGTGACAAAAACTTTTCTCCTCACAAGAGAAGAACATGGCTGACCTCTTCCGCCACTCCCTAGACGCTGGGGGGCAGTGAGGGTGGGGCTGATGGCCTCCTCATACAGCAAGAAACCAACGCGCGGAGATTTTAACCAGAGAAAAAAATATATATATATATATATAAACTTAAGACTGTGGATCTGTATGATCAGAAAGAGCAGAATTAACTCTCCAGAATACATGAGGAATATTATAAAATACACGAGCAGTGTATTTAATAATCTTTGCATGTATTAAATCACCTTAGTGAGCTTCTATAGATTAATCAGAATCTTATTAATTTTAATGTTGGTTTTACTATTTTTAGTATAGCTATCCTAGTGATGAATAACTAGTTTTCTTTTTTATTTGTTTTTATTTTCTTTTATAAACAGATTTTTAAGCTTTTTTGTGATTTTGTTTATATTATTTAATTTTTTGTTTTAATAGGACCGTCATATCCATAGCACTAAGGTTCCTTTAGGTAGTTAATAGGCATCCTCTAGCCAACTTCCTTACGGCTTTGATTGGTCAGAATCATATTATTAACTGTGTAGAAAATTAAAGCAGATCTGCCAACCTTACTCTATTATTCAGAATAATTTTTCTTAAAGTTCTTTTGATGAAAGAAGAAGGAATTTCGTTCTCTAGAAAACTTTCTAATAGTATATTAATGTGGTAATTGAAGTCCAAATTGTTGCTGCAAATTCTTGAAATTCTTAGGACCTGAGAAATTAGTACATTCTCAATTACTTTGGTTGAAATGTTATTATTCCAATGTAGATATTTAATTACTTTGAAAGGAAAATTAACTCTTTTATCAAAGAGGCTAATAGATGGGTTACCTCTGTTGAGCTTAATGCTTAGGAACTCAAGTTCCTGATTACTGTGGTTGGTTTTACATAAGTTAAGAGAGCTAGGATAGATATTATCAAAATCACTCTCTATAACTTCTGAATTATTGATACACAGCAGATCATCAATATATCTAAAAGTGTAAAGGTAGTTATCTGAGCAGGTGGGGTGATTTTTAATGAATTTATATTCCTTAAAGAACAGGAATAGATTAGCGATATTCGTGGACGTTGATGTTCCCATGGGAATACCGTTCACTTGCTTATAGAGAGTATTATTATATAAGATATGGTTATTTTTTATGCAGCAATTGAGATAAGAGTTCCAAGTTCCTACATCAACAAATTGGTTAAGTTTAAATTCTGCATACAGCTCTTTAAAGGTAGTGATTATATCTGATAGAGGCAGATTAGTATATAGGTTTTCAAAATCATAACTATTAATATCTAGGGGACAAACTTTGAGTATAGTAGAAATTACTTCTGCATTATTATTAATTATCCAAAAATCTCTGTACATCAAGTTAGAACAGTTTCTAATGTGAATTCTGAATTTTCAAAACTGCTGCGTTGCGCGTTTTGATTTTCAGGTTATTTTGCAACCTTCGTTTTAAATTCTAAAGTTTTTCCTTAGTCTTCAGTTTTGCTCTTAAATATATATATATATATATATATATATATATATATATATATATATATATATATATAAACTACAAAGCTGCTTTGTAGTTTGTAATTACTGAATATTCATCACTGCTGCGTTGCGCGTCATGATGTTCAGAATGTGTGTTAAAAAATTTGGTTTTTAAATTCGGTTTTAAATTTTGTCGTTAACTCTGCTTCTCTGCTTTTGGGTATATATATTTATAACATTACCTGAACCACGAACAACAAACAAAGAAAACAAAAAAACAAACAAAAAAACTTCGCTTTAAAAGTAAGAAAAATCTTGATCGCGATGAAACATTGTGTCTAGTTCAAAAATTATAAAAAGGAAACTAATTTCTTGATACGAGAACGGTGGTACCAACATCAGCTGTCAAAAGAATCGTAAGAAAAGAGTTTCTGAGGATATCTTCCTTTTTTAAAAATGGAAAAAAAAAAAAAATCAGCTGATGTCCGTTGGCGTGAATCAGAATTCAGCTGTGGTATTAAAAAAGAAGCTTAATACTTGCAGTACGTTTATTGTTGTTTCTTTAACACGGACGAAAAAAAAAAAAAATGGAGCGTGAAATGATTTTCCTTATTCCGCGCAAACATTATGTATGTTTCAATCCGTTTAGTCGCGAATCGTGTGTTTGTAGATTAGGTATCGCTTGCTGCAGAACAACCGAAAGGACGAGCAACTGCATCGCTGGAGAACGTCTTGAGATCTAAATCCACTGATAAAATAGCTGTAATGCCCAGTAGCGATGGCTGACAAAAAAAGGGATTCTGAAGATTTATGGATCTGTTTACCCTTCTGCTGTAGGGCTGTCACACCTGTTATCGTTCTATCAGGAACCCATTGCGCATAACTGAGAACAGTATTGCGCTTTTGCGCGCTCACGGATAACGTTGTAATAGATTCCTGGCGATTGTGGCATGCTTAAGTAGATTTTAAGCATCGTCATGGCAACGGAACAGGAAGATTCAAAGATGTTCTTTGTGTTGTGTTCACCTTGCTTTATTTATGTATTTTTGTCCTCCCATATTCCCGGCGTCCCAAGGGATTGGAAATAATAGCGGGAATGTCCCCCATATTCCTAGCGGGGCTTACAAGTTAAAATGAAAATTTCAATGAGGAACTTCAGCATCAGAAGAGAACAAATGCCCTAAAGTCTCACGTGGGCACATAAACAAGAAAATGATTTGAAATTCCGACAATGCGAAACAATTTCAGCCGTCTCGTTTAGTTATATAATCGAGTAGGCTGGTGATATGTTGTGTTTATTAGTGAGATGTGCTTTCGATGATTCGAAGAGTGCTTAATAAAATAGTTTTGAATTTTTCAGTATTTTATTTAACCATTTCGAACGCTAAGACTTTAAAAAAATAGTGGATAATCCGTATCTACCATAATAACAAAGAGGAAGAGAGAGAGAGAGAGAGAGAGAGAGAGAGAGAGAGAGAGAGAGAGAGAGAGTGTGTGTGTGTTTCGTAACTTTAGGGCATGAAATTATTGAGTTCCGAAATACTAGATGTATAACTAAGGAGAATTTGAAAGTGAGCTTGTGTGTATTCTTTTGTATAGAGTCGTATCCACTACGCAGTGGTATCGTATTTACTTCATGAGCTTCGTTTCAACCAAATGAAAAACTGCGCATAAGTATTACTTGACGCAATGCATAACCGATTCATACGCTGTACAGTAGGTATTATACATTTTGGGGTAGGGTCGTCAGAGTTTTCTTGATTATATGAACAACATTAAGTACTTTGTAAGTTTTTCCAATACTTGGATATTTTTTATCTTCATATTCCATCTCCAAAACGGACGTTGGCCACTGATGGACACCATAGACTTCTAGGTCTGTAGAACAATTGTATCCATTCTGCTTCACTGCCGATTGTCCGTTCTACCTAGCATATTCCGGGGTCTTGAACTCTGTATTGAGACTATGCGTATACTCTGCGTAATGCTTACGAGACTTGGGTGATAAATTCCTTAACTGGAAACTTACAAATCTCTGCGATATTACACCGTACGTGTTTTCAAACGTTCTAAGGAATGGCACACTGCTTAATAGACCTTATTCACCTCGCATTGCATCATGGGAAAACTTTTCCGTGTCTGTGTACCAGCAATTGTTTGTTTATATGAGTTTACACATTGCTTGTTACGTTGCAGGGGATCAGAAAAATCGCGATTTTCGTAAATTTATAAACGACATGCCTAACTTTTTCTCATCGTATGGTTGTGCTAATATATCCTGTCACCTAAAGAAGAAGAAATAAATTTCCATAATTTTACTCTGGAAAGGGCGAAACTGTTGAAGGAATGGCTGTGTAAAATGAAACGCGATGATTTTTCATCCCAGTGTGCATTTTGGAATATGTTCTGTCCACATTAACGAGGAAGATTTTGAATATTATGGCACTCATAATAGAAGGTGGTCAAAATCTGGTAGTATTCCTTCGATATTTAATTTCCAAGAAAAAAAAAAAAAAAAATGTGAAAAAGGGAAAACTCATTTCATATATAGATCGGTAAGTTGCAAATTAACTTCTACTTTCTTTACCCAAAGAGCGAAACATATCTATAATTTTTCTTTTATTTAATGTTTTGCATTCATTTGATTTTTAAGTAGATTGCCGAGCGGGCAACAATGGGAAGTTTTTATTTGTTTACCCTAGTTTGTTTCCATGTTACCTATTTGTCTCGACTTCTAAATATTTCTTTAAAAAAAAAAAATCAGGTTTGTTTCAAATGTTTCGCCAATGGCTGACAATAAAAACGTAAAATTTAATATACCGTGTCTGAGAAATGTTTCATTAAACATTTCACCGTGACTAATGGCGATGTTATTTTGCATCATTTGGAATAAACATCGCACACAAAATTGTCTTGGTATATTTTTGCAACCTTGATTTGTTCTAAGAAATTAATTTCATCTTCTTCGCCCAGCTCTATTAATTCGTTGGCATACTCCAAGACGTTAAAATTTTAAATATTGGACAGCAGTGAGGGTTAATCTAATGGCGACAACATTGAATGAGCAGCTATGTTGGTCCGCAGAAATCCACTTCTCACGTCACGTGATTAAAGTCCATAACAGCGTTGCATTATTTCGTTTTGTGAAATTCCGCGTGTGTGTGAAACCGTATCGTAGTTGATATAGCGCGCCAAGAACCAAAATATTATGCGAGGTACTATAGCAGCAGCAATCACGTGATCCAGTATACGTGTTTCATGGGTGCAAGTTTTCCATCCTGGGGATGGAATTCTGTGTTTTAAAACTTTCTGAAAACGGAAGTTAGACGGATTGAAGATACTCCCGTGATAGCAATTTCTTTCTCTCCCCCCTTAATGTTTCGTTTGTGCTGTATTTTTGTTAAATACAATTTAATTCCTTTAAATATTGGTATTTCAGCATGATGTTAAGACGATTGATTTTACTTCACATTTAGAGGAACAGTGTACCTACGAAAGCAAGCCTTGTTATTGCACACTGCTTTCAGTCACTTTTTAGCATGGCAGAAACCGACTGACTTTGATTCCTGTAGTAATGCACAGTGATAATTAATACTGCCTGGGAAAAAGCATGTTAAAATTCAACGGTGCTGTAAAACATCAAAACATTGTTTGATTAAGTCGAAAAAAATTCACATTTGTATATGTTATGG
Organism: Macrothele yani; assembly: GCA_039090855.1. Classification (NCBI taxonomy): domain Eukaryota; kingdom Metazoa; phylum Arthropoda; class Arachnida; order Araneae; family Macrothelidae; genus Macrothele; species Macrothele yani. Next base: position 14,795,731 of record CM077029.1, on the reverse strand, counting down.
TAAGGAACAAGTCTAGGGAGGTAAGACCTGAAAAATTTTGATTTCTTGTTTTTTTGCTTAGAATGGCACTAATATATTTTTTTATATGTAACAGCATGTATATAAATAGGTGGCATTACATTCTCAAATGAAGATAAAGGAGGCAGTTGTGAGCATAGTACCTAATTTGCTGGTTTAAAATGAAAGGTGTTGTAGAGTGAAAGCAGTCTCTCCTATTTTGTTTCTAGTTATCTATTATTGTTTTAATTCATCATAATAGAAGCATATGATGTGTGTTATGAGTGCATAAAAGCTTATAAAATACTAACATACATTTGCAGTTTGGGGCTGGGTTTCTTTTTTGCGCCAGTGGTGCTTTTCTGAACAGACTACCTTTGCCTCATCCGGAACCCGACTCCATCTTGGTCAAATGGCCAGACGTTCGCCTCTGGCCTCATGGCCACCCTTACAAAAAAAAAAAAAAAAAAAAAAACGAGTCATGTCGTGGAGAACAAACATCATTGTAGAAGTAGATAAATTGAAGGTAACAGCATGGCACATGCTCCATCTTGACCAAAGCTACTGAAGAATTACTGTGATGCTAGTTACATTACTTTTCGAACTCCCCTAGCATGTTATCCAGTATTTTAGAATCATATTGTTGAAGTTGCCGAAAATTCCGTGACAGTGCGTCGCCCCAGTGGCCGAGAGGTAGTAGTCGAGACCTCTAATCCGAGTTTGACCCCGCCTCGGTCTGAATGTGAGACATGGGTGGTTTGTTTGTCCTTCGGCTGTGTTCTTTCCGTAGAACCAGTGACCCTAAATTAGAGAAGGTCGACTCACAGTGCTGAGATCGGGTTCAATTTTAAGAGCTCGTGCCCGAAGCATATCAGCCCAAGCCCTAATTTCATACCACAAAACGGCCCCCAAAACTGACCTGTTTAGGAATTAGTGAAAAAATCTTCTAGACTTCCGCTCAATCTTCCCCTTGCTGTGAACCGGTATCTATCTCAACCGGGAAGTAGGGAAAGCACATCTGTTTTTAATCAGGGCTCGATTTAAGCGGTATCGCATCGCAAACTGCGAATCAAAATCTACGCGAATCGCTCCACAGATATGACTTTGCTTCGCATACATTGCGACACATTTCATTTTGAACTCCCGTTACGCTCACCTTCAGTGAACTTTTCGAACTTTTATGGTGATTGCTGTAGCCCATATGCCAATATAACTATCTTTTCCCCAAAGGTAATTTCCTCTTCTTTTTAAAGTGTTTTGGCGGACAGAAGTTGTTCTGTTAATAGGTGAACCTCAAAGACCTGAAGGAGAGAACCAGTCCTAGATTTCCAGACATGACAAGTGATACAGTGAAGTGCCTGAAGGTTTTAGATGTGGCATTATGGCCAAAAGATCGTGATTCCCTTAAAAGATTTTGGTCAGGATGAAATTAAGCATATGATTCAGCATTTTGCCTTATTGCTGCAAGCCAAGAATGGAGGAGCTTAAGGAATTTTGGCTCCAGAATATGGCAACTTCATCAAGAGAAGGCTTGCGGTTCTTCATTTCAAAATCCAAAAGAAATATTTACTGTAATGTGTCTCATCTTTTTGAAATACTTCTAGTTTTTCCAGTCTAATGCCATTGTAGAGGTGTTATAACTGTTATTCCTACATGAGTCGCATAAAGAGTGACTATCGCAGCAGTCTTAGTGAATCTTCGTTGGAAAATTTAATGCGCATATCTGTTGGAGGACCATCTATGGACAAATTTTCACCTGATGAGGCTGTTAAATTCTTTTTTTTACCAAACCACGTAGGCCCAACACACAGTCATATGGCTAAAGAAAAATGTGTGACGTTGAAGAGGAGCAGCATTAGAAAAGGTAGTAAATAAGTAATGTATCTAAAATTTCTTTCTAGTGTGTTTTCGAGCAGGTACTGGACTGCTATCATAGCGTAATGTCTTAGTGCTAATCAAAAGTTTCTCACTGCTACACACAACTTAATTTGGTAGCAAATGTTTCTACACATTTATTTTTTCGTAAATCAAGCCCTGGTTTTAATAGTATAGCCACACGACATTTGACTAGTCGTTTCCTGCTGAAATGCTTCTGGCATCCGGCAAAATTGGACTGCCTTGCATCAACTTACGTTGTTCAGTAAAATTAGGAGGGAGGTGCCGTATGTTGTTGGCAAAAATTTCGACTGTGTGATATCTAGTATGTACAGATATTGGAGAAACGTTTCCTTTTCAGCAGAAACTCACTAATGCGTCGTCTATGGCATTTCTTCCCTTAGCCCTGAATATATAGCAGTTCCCCACTCGCCACCCTGACCCAGTTGTTAAAGAATTTTCTTTGCCAGTTGGGAAGTGTAACAAATTTCGTATCCTAAATCATACAAAATCACAGTTTAAAATAAAATATTCAGAGCCCGTAGCAGCAGTGGTAGATTCCTTATACTCTTAGATGCTCACGAGGTTCGTTAAATCTCGAAACGAAACTGCAAGAAAATGCTAGTGGAGACACCGTGTCAATAGACGCACAGTGAGCTAGCTGCTTTTAAACTGTCTGTTATTGCAACTGGGTGGTGGAATGTTACACATAGGAAAGTCGCGATTTAACCTCTGTGTGATACAGAACAGGAAATTTGGAACGCACATAGAAATATCGTTGGAGATGATGTTAAGTGTTTAGGTCACATGGTAGGAGTCCCAGACAATTCTTCGGGTGTACGGAAAAGTTGAGGAACGTTGTACACCCGTTCCATACAAGAAAGGTTTTTCCAATACGATTTCTAGTCAATTGAAAGTCAGATGCAAAAATATTAAGTATGTTATTTTCCTTTAACATGCGTATGTCTGTGCGTAGACATGATTGGTACTGAAACATGACTGTTGCTGTGGGCGGCGGAACCCAGTAATTACAGGAGGGGGAAGGATGTCCAACTTCTCCGAGAGTTAAAATAACAATAGAGAGAAAAATCACCGCAAGGTACAGGGGTTGTCCAAAATAATGGAAACACCTCGGTGAAAACAGTGACTTTGGCATGTGCTGCTTTTTGAGTAAAACGAACATGTAGCTACAATTGCTTTTGTAAAAAAGTGTTGCTTATCGTCTCAAGGGTCTGTGTGATTGCATTGCAAATCGGTGTTTGCATAATTTCGTTCCAGGTGAAGGCACAATGAGTGACCTGTCGGAGTTCCAAAGAGGGCAGATTGTAAGAGCCCGTCTGGTTGGTGCGTCGGTAACCACAGTGGCACAGGTATTGGGGGTATCGAGAGGCACCGTGTCGAAGGTCATGACAGCATGCAGTGTTCACGGCACAACATCATCTGCGAGGCACAACTGTGGAAGGTAAAACCAAACTCACTGCGAGAGACAGGAGGACATTAAAGAGGATTGTGACCACAAGGAGGAAGACCACGGCGACGAAAGTCACTGCTGAGCTTAATTCACATCTCCAAAAACCAGTGTCGACCTATACCGTGCGTAGGGAATTGCATAAGTACGGCAGAGCTGCGATTGCAAATGCCCTGGTTGCACAGGTGAATATGAAACGGAGACAACAGTGGTACCAGGAACATAAAACGTGGACTGCTGATCACTGGAAACATGTCTTGTTTTCCGATGAATCAGGTTTCCCACTATTCCCCACCACAGGACGGGTTTACGTGTGGATAACTACCGCAGAAGCCTACAACCCAGACTGTCTCCTTCCTACAGTGAAACGTGGGGGCGGTTCCGTAATGGTTTGGGCCATGATCTCGTAGTTTGCAGCAGGTCCCATTATCACCTTACATGGACGGATTACTAGCGGTGACTATGTCACTCTTTTTGGCCGACCATGTGCATTCAATGGCGCAGACATTGTTTCCGTCAAGGGATTGCACCTTTCAAGATAGTAATGCCCCGATTCACATAAGTCGAACTGTTCAATCGTGGTTTGAGGAAAGAGGATGAAGTTGCACACCTTCCCTGGCCTGCACAATTACCGGGCTTAAAGAACATTGAGCCCCTGTGTTGGAAAACAGAGTGCGATCCCGTTATCCTCCTCCGGCGTCTCTCAAGGAATTGGAGCAGTTTCTGCAGGAAGAATGGTACAACATATCACTTACCACCATCCAGTACGTGTATGCGTCCATTCTAAGAAGGATTCAAGCAGTTTTAAATGCCAAGGGTGCTGCTCCTACAACATATTAGGGGCGTAACACCTATTGTTTCAAGGTGTTTCCATTATTTTGGACAACCACTGTATATGTATGTAGTGTACAAATAAGTTTTAAAGCGTTTTTTGTGTGACGTATACCGCTAATTTACATATCCGACATTCCTCCGCGTTGTTGTCATGTGACCGTAACCGGTCCAGAGTATAAAATGCGACACAGAAGTTTGCCTAACAGTCAAACAGACTTGCATATCGGTAGGTGAAAGATGGCAATCGATACTGCATTTATTCGACACTGAATTTGTTACGAATCTCATCAAGCAAAAAGTGCTGCAAAAGCATGTGTATCTATCTGTTCTGTTCTGGGGGAGAATATTATATCGAAAAGCACGTGTGAGTTTTGGTTTAGACGGTTTAAAGCAGGTGATTTTGATGTTAGCGATCGAGAATGTAGCAGCGACCCGCAGAAGGTTGAACACGAAGAACTGCAAGCATTGCTGGATGAAGATTCGTCTCAAACGCAAAAAGAACTAGCTGAACAACTGGGGCCAACTCAACAAACCATTTTCAATTGGTTACGCGCAATGGGAAAGATTCAGAAGGAAGGAAAATGGGTGCCACATGACCTGAGCCAAAGGAACAAGGATGAGCGTGCCATGAAGTGTTTGAATCTGTTGAATAAACAACACAGAAAGTCTTTCCTGTGTAAAATGGTTACAGGTGATAAAAAGTGGATATGGTACGACAATCCCGAACTAAAAAACACCGGGTAGAACCCGGTGAAGCAACGACTTTGACACCGAACCGCAATATTCACTCCAAGAAAGTTTTGCTGTGGATCTGGTGGGATATGAAGGGTGTGCTCTATTATGAACTATAGGGTCAAACTGTTACGGCTGATCGCTACAAGCAACAGTTGCTGCCATTGAATCAGGAAATCTGTCGGAAACGTCCATTCACAAGCAAAGGTTGCGTCCCGTGAAATTACTGCATGACAACGCTAGGCCGTATGTCGCGAAATCGATCAAGGAAACGTTATTGGCCACCTCGGTGGCGCAGTGGTCTAAGGCGTTGGCATCTGATCATTCGTCCGAAAGGGGTTCGGGTTCGAATCCCGGTGAGGCATGGATGTTGTGTTTATCTTACGGCACTGGCTCTCTCCCTTCCCTGGAACCAGTGACCCTAAATTAGGGACGGGTGACTGCTTATAGCCCATTGAGTTGCTCAGGGTGGTTGTTAAACCTCCAATAAAAAAACAAAAAACAAACGTTATTGACGCTTGGCTGGGAAGTTTTGGAGCACCCGGCGTATAGTCCCGACATAGCCCCTTCAGACTATCATTTGTTCCGATTGATGCAACATGGTTTGTATACGGTTCCGGACATGTGACGAAGTGCAAAAATGGGTTGACGATTTCATCGCGTCACACGACGAAGTATTATTCATGGCTGGAATCCGTCAGCTGCCCGACCGATGGCGGAAGGTGATAGATAATGATGGCGCATATTTTGATTCGTAAAGGTATGTTGTTTTCTCTCAAACTACATTTTCCGTTGTCTTAAAACGCCTTAAAACTCATTTGTAAACCGAAGTTACACTGGTACATATCATCATCAACCGTTATCAATCCACTGCTGGACGGAGGCCTCCCCAATTCTCTTCCTACAACTTTCTGTCTTGAGCATATCTCTTCTAAGACTCCAGAACGCTTTCGAAGCAGGCGGTTTTCTCCTGCCTCTCGGTATGCAACCTAATATTTCAGTTGTCCGTCGGTATTCAGTTCTAGCAATATATCCAGCCCATTGCCACTTTAGAATTCTTTAACGATCTTTTCTAAAGGGAAGAACATAACATTGAATTAACTTTTTAACTTATTTCTGCAAAATCAATTTTCAAAATTGTACTTGAAGCGTTTTCCTGAAAACTGCGAAACGTAGTGACGGTCTCTAGGAAATCTTCATTAAAAAAAAAAAAAAGAAAGAAAAGGAACAACGTTAAATCGGAAGTGAACCACACATTTTTAAGACCTTTCGTAAGAAAAATTCCCGCAGTAAGGGGGATCCCCGTGTCCCCTACCTTCCGCCGCTCGTGACTCTTGCTTTTCGTTGAACTGATGTCCTCAAGGTACATTGAACGTGGACTTAACCAAAGCAAGCTGTCTTTGTTCCTTTTCACACGCGCTTAAAATGAAATGTGATGATCTTCGTTCTATTTATCTCTGCTGTTCATGGTAGCCATCAGATTGCTGATTTGTTAATCTGAGAGAGAGAGAGAGAGAGAGAGAGAGAGAGAGAGAGAGAGAGAGAGAGAGAGAGAGAGAGAGAGTCTGGAAGAGACAGGGGTAGGTGGTGGGGATCCTTTCCACGTGAAATAAAGTATTTTAAGGCCATACTATTTTCCAGCGAAGGATTTCGAGTAAATATTGTTCTCCCCGGTTTCCTTGTTTACTTTGGACTCCTTCCGGATGGCTGATAACTCTGATCTCTTGGAGGAAGCGTGTCTGAGTCAAAATGCAACAGCCCTGTGATCCCGCTGGTCGGGGGAGGAATGCTTGAAAAATTGTAAATATTGTTTGCTCTCTGACTAACATTGATTCTTCTTTATTTGCCAGTGAAGAAATTTCATCCGGTCCGAATTTCTGACATAAATTACTGCCACTTGTAGTAACAGTAGTGTACTGCTTGAGTCACTTTTAGTTGCACGTTAATTGGTAGTTACTCGTCTTGCGAATGACGCAATCAGTGTAGGCATGCATGCGCGTGCGGTGGGTTTAAAAGGTTAATGCCCTCCGTGTTTGTGTAATCTGTGATTTTAGTAGAATATATTTTTCAAGGTGGGTACCACCCCTCTTAACAGTTAATATTTCGTAGGGTGGCTCTAAAAGATAAATACTAAAGTACACTGGTTCTAAAATACAGGCTTCTAACGGAGCCAAGACGACGTTAACTGCTGAGCATGACTAAACAAATATTTGAACATGCGGTGTTGTTGATCATTTTACATAGCATAGTATGAAAGCTACGAAAACGTGTACGTGTTTGTGTGTGCGCACGCGCGTTGGTATTTCGTCGTATGCTTGTTTTGAAATCTTTGCTATGTATTTTATAAATACACTCACGGACAAAGAAATTTTGCGCACCTAGGAGAAAATATGCTACAACCGCGAAACTTTGCAAATAGCTAGAGGTCGTGCTGGTATGCAAATGATACACGTTTGGTGCGAGTGCGCATGACCGCACACACTGTGGTGGCGCTGCAAGCACGAACCGGAGGCTTTATAAACCGGCGTCTTTATAAACCGGCGTGTAGTCGATGCCCCATGAAAGCGAAAAGCACCGGCCGACGCAAGCAAGAGTACAACAGAGTGACAAGAATGCCGGGTAGACGCCAGAGACGTCGATTTACGCAACTTACGGATTTTGAGAGAGGCCTGATCATCGGGCTGAAAACCGCAGGGTGGTCGGCGCGCCGTATAACCCACCACGTGCATCGCTCTGACCATACCGTCCGACTGTGTTGGGAACAGTGGACACGTGACGGCACTGCCACACGGCGGAACGGCTCCGAACGGACCAGGAGGACCACCAGTATGAGGGTCGACGGATCGTGCGTCAGGCACAAACGGATCCCACTGGGACCCGATCCACTATACAGGCAGATGTTGCGGCTCTTGTGTGCCCACGAACCATTTTCTGACGCCTCGAGGAAGTGAATCTACGATTCCAGCGCCCTTTACGTGTGCTGCCATTAGCACCAGAACATTGCCGGCTCAGTGTGCAGTGGTGACATGCCAGAGCGACGTGGAACACTACAGACTGGCAAGGTGTTTAGCGATGAGTTCTGCTTTGTTTTGCGGATATATGATCATCGTGTCTGGGTGTGGAGGTCCCCGGGTTAACGTCACAATCCCAACCTTGCTATCGAGCTCCACACAGCCCCTACTGCAGGCATTATGGTCTGGGGAGCCATTGCCTACGATAGCTGATGAGCTCTAGTAGTGGTACGTGAATCATTGACGGGAGAGCGGTATGTGGTTGAGATCCTACGGCCTCATGTGCTCCCATTCCTGTCCGGGATTCCAGGTGCTCTATGCCAGCAAGATAATGCCTGCCCGCACACGGCTCGGGTTACTCAGGACTACCTACGTCATGACACTTCCATGGTCTGCCCGCTACTCGGACATGTCCCGTATCGAGTATGTGTGGGACCGGTTGAAACGCCGGCTATCGCCGTGCCGCAGTATCAGGGATTTGGAGCACACCGTCTAACACGTGTGGGCCAGTCTGCCGCAGGACAACATCACGCGTCTGTTCGCCTCCATGCCGGACCATATTGCAGCATGCTCACGAGACGGCGCGACGCGCTATTGAAGATGACCGGACTGCGTGCCACAGATTCCTCTGTAATTGTCCTGCAGCTCTGTTTTTGCCATCATGTGTATCATTCATCTGTATCATTACGTCCATAAAATTTCAGTTCAATCCGATGCTTCCTTCTTGGTGCGCAAATTTCATTGTCCGTGAGTGTATATGGTTGTGGTAAAGTAAGTTTTGGTTTTTCCGGGACGAGGGCCAAACACTCGAAAGTTCCACCCATTCTTTTTTTTTTTTTTTTTTTTGATTGGAGGAGAGATGTCGTGGAGCCGCCCCGGTGGCGCAGTGGTCTAAGCGATGGCCTCTGATCATTCGTTGGAAAGGGGTCCGGGTTCGAATCCCGGTGAGGCATGGATGTTGTGTTTGTCTTACGGCACTGGCTCTCTCCCTTCCCTATGTCTGATCTGAGACTTGGTCTCCTAATCATGTGTATCATTCATCTGTATCATTACGTCCATAAAATTTCAGTTCAATCCGATGCTTCCTTCTTGGTGCGCAAATTTCATTGTCCGTGAGTGTATATGGTTGTGGTAAAGTAAGTTTTGGTTTTTCCGGGACGAGGGCCAAACACTCGAAAGTTCCACCCATTCTTAACTTGCACCACAGGAATGGTGAGAACCAGCTCCACGTGCCAGGCATATGTCTGATCTGAGACTTGGTCTCCTAACCGTTCGTTCATTGGAGGAGAGATGTCGTGGAGCCGCCCCGGTGGCGCAGTGGTCTAAGCGATGGCCTCTGATCATTCGTTGGAAAGGGGTCCGGGTTCGAATCCCGGTGAGGCATGGATGTTGTGTTTGTCTTACGGCACTGGCTCTCTCCCTTCCCTGGAACCAGTGACCCTAAATTAGGGACGGGCGACTGCTTATAGCCCATTGAGTTGCTCACGGTGGTCGTTAAACCTCCAATAAAAAAAAGATGTGGAAATCCAAAGATGGCGAAATATGTAAATTAATTAAAAGTGCGGAACTCCGTATATACGAGGGGTAATCAATAAGTTGTTTCCTATGACTTTTTGGTGGCAGATTAAGTGTAAGTAAATCGATGTCTCCGAAAATCATTACACTCTCCTGACTAAAGGGCATTGTTTGGCACCAGAATTTGAATAAAAAGACGACGTGGTGGAGAACACTTTTAAGTTGAAACGTCGACCTGTCTGGAAATTTAGAGGTATGTGCGGTGATAAGGTTTATATGGGCACGGAAAATGCCTGCAGCGGAGATCCAACCATGGCCAACTACAAGAAGTTTGTGGTCCTCAAGTCATGAGTGTTCGGAGCGTGTCGGAATGTTGTTCAAAACTCTACGTACGTCGGATGTTGCTAATGTCGAACGCCTGTAACTTTGTTTCTCATCCATCAACGTACGGTGCCATGTGCTAATTTTAAACACTGTTTTGACACGCTCCGTTCATGATTTAAGAACATACACTTCTTGCAGTTGGCTGTAAGGCGTGTTCCGTGGCCAGAGTAACCAGATCACCACACGCACCTCCGAGTGAGAACATGTTATTAGATGGGTCATTTCATTTGAATCTGCTCAGACAGAAAAAGAATCGGAGATTCGAAATTTTGAAGCCAAGCTTCAATAACTTTGGATAGCAGTAGGAAACGCTTGTTGTGTTGAAAGATCTAGTAGTGTGTGTAAATGATCAAATAAAGGTTTTAATACAGGTTTCAGGTTGTTAAGATCATTATTAGATTTTGAATATCTAGATTCAAAAATCTTCATCGTGTATAGACAGAACAATATAATCTGCCGAACGGTGCACGAAATGAATTAGTGTTCGATAGCAGTCTTTGATTACTGGTTCCCTCAAAAGATTTGGTCGCCCGCATGCGATTCAACAGAATCTTGACAGACGGGAAAAGACGGGACGCCGTAGATCCAACAGTCTTGAAAGTAGGAATGAACAGGTGTTATTAAAGCAACAGTAAAGATGAATTCTAGGCAGAGTGTATGTGAATGTCTTGCCTCAGGCTAAAATGCTAAGTATGTTGAAAAGCTAATTTTTTGTTAAATTTATTTACTGTTTGATGTTATTGTATAATAAATGCTAAGTATGTTGAAAAGCAGATTTTTTGTTAAATGTATTTACAGCTTGGTGTTATTGTATAATGACTATGTGTGTCAGGAAATTCATTTGCACCATTCGGAAGTTTTCCATTACCAAGGCATGACTCCAGGACAGGTTAAAAAAGTAAAATACCAATCCAGTCATTATCCAGTTTTCCAACCTAGGATGCTGATTCTACTTTACTGCCGGACATGTGTTATAGCAATTGAGATAGAGCTGTTCCATGTGCCATAACATAAATGTCATGAGGCAGAATTTTGGCGGTAGAAGCAATTTTACCATTTTGATATTCATGCAATTAATAGGTACTGGAATGTTTAATGGAAGCAGCAAATGCTTTTTACTAATGGTCTTCTTCGTGGTCCGTTTGTGTGATTATTAACGTGCTAGTCTTAAATAAAACTGTAGTTCACTTAAATCTATTCTGCTCAGTGGTCTTCATACCATATGTGTGACATACTATGTTACTGGTGTTTTCTTGAGATCAGTTCAACACGACGTATATCACTAATGTCGAGCTCTTCTGATTCTATCTGTACTGTAATCGGCGCTACCTGGGTATAACGTTAAACACGCAGGAGCGAATGTGTGAAAATGCAATCTGTACGAGTGGTGTGTATTTTTAGTTTTACAGGTGTGAATGATAGTGTCGAAAGTACCGCCCCTGTAACCAGGAACAATATTCGGTTTCTTCGCACCCTTAATGTGTGTAAATATCTTACTGGAACCCAAAAATGTTTGTGTTTTTCTGGGTGCCCGTTGATTATTCACACCGAAAGTTCCATAGTAACAAATAAGTATCCACTAATGGGTCTAAATACTATTACGTACCTCTTGATCCATAGTCGATACGAAGCACATTGTTGGTGTGTCATTCACTTTGCTTGTAGATTCATTGAAGATTCTCAACACACGTCGCGATTATTCAAACTATAATTCCATTACGAGATGAAACACTTGGTTTTAATCTTTCTGTTATGTACATTATTACACCTTGGTTCCAGCATCTTAAATGTTAAAATCACTATATACATGTTGATAAAATATCCCATTTCATCGATGTTCACTTGTACTTGTTGCATCAGCAGTTAAATTTGAAGTTTAAAAACATTTCATCATTAAAATCTAATAAAAAGTTTAAAATCACGGCATGCATGAGATCGCCACCATCAAACTCCTACTAAACTCTCGTTAAAGCTTTTCAACTCTTATAGAGCCATCATCAGAACTTTCGTCCGATACACGATGTTGCAGACCGACAATGTGCGCTAGATGATTCCCCTACGGGATCTCTCTACGTGTGCGAAAGGGCTAAAGGATCATGTGCCTTTCCTTGCGTTCCTGAGTTTTGTGCTTTTTTGATACTGTGCTGCCATCTATATTGTATTCGCTGTTTAACTCTCTTATGTTTCCATTCATTCCTTTTGTCCCACCTTTCTTTTCCCCATTGCTGTTCTTTATATTCTTCTTTCCCTTTTAATTATGCTTTTCAATCGACTATAGATCAAGAGGTACGTAATAGTATTTAGACCCATTAGTGGATATTTATTTATTAATGTGTGTAGATCAGGTTTATCCTTTCGTTTCTCGCTGCAGCTGCAAATTTTCTCCTTCAGAAGTAATGCAAGGAAAATGAGTTCGACTGACATATCCTGTTTTTTTTTTTTATGAACCTTTGGTATAATAATTACCCTATTCAAGACCGGTAACGAAGCAGTGCATTCATCGGCAAGGCGGCACACATTGGAAGCCATGAAAAATTTCGACCACCGACAGAATGAGTTCCAAATGAGCGAAATGGTTTTGTTTCTCGCGATGCACACGTGACAGAAACATTTTCAAGCTCCAGTGGCGGCACGTTCAAGGTCACATGGGCATTTTCAGCTGGTTCCCGTTGAAATATAAAGTATTTTTGCTTTTAGGTGACCTCGATTTGGAATTTCGGCTTAAAAGCGGTCTCTGTGCAACTTTAACAAAGAGGTAAATCCAGCATCTTTGACCACTTGGCCAACTGGGTGGCTGCATTATGCAGTGTAGCTGTGAGGTATTCCTGATTAATTTTTTCGCGCATATGATCAGAATTTGAATCGGGTAAACATCGAGTTATTAGGCACATGTCATTTGATGCTGACCAGTTTGACCACAACGGTGAGCATCTAAGGCTCAAAGCAGTAAACCGTCCCTGATTCAGGGCCATTATTCCTAGGGAAGCGACCGTGCCAAGCCGTTAGACAGACCCTGCCTAAGGTGACCAGATATTGGAACACTGATTTGAGGACAAAAGTGCGAGGTGTCCCCAAATCAGCAAATCGTTTGACACATACACACTTAAATGAAATATGCAAATATTTTGTCACAAAACTGTATTGTAGATAAGTGCGATAGTACATATCAAAATTGGTGTCTTAAAGGGTACATCTTGTAGAATGTTGGTAATTTAAGCAGAGCTGTGATGGCGAGAAAGTATTAGCAAAAGTGAGATGCTTTATCGTAGGTATGTGCTGAATTAAAATCAAGCTACACGCTAATGAACGAATGGTGTGGCGAATTTTTCATTTTGGCAACGTTTTTGGACAAACCATAACAAGTACAGTCGAAATTTGGCCTCCCCAGTGGTTCAGTGCTCTTACAGCTGGCCACTGACCATTCGTACAAGTTGGTACGAGCTCGAGTCTCGAATGAGGCATGGGTAGTGTGTTTTCCCTTACAGCATTTGCTCTCTCCCTTCCCTAGAACGAATGTTGCCAAATCATGGTCAGGTGACTGCTTTCCTAGAACGAATGTCGCCAGATCAGGGACAGGTCTTGAGAGTTGCTCTAGGTGGTCGTTAAACTCGGAAAAAGGAAAACAAAAAGTAGTCAAAATTGCTTTTCACAAGAAGCATGTTGAAGAATTAGTACAACGAAAACTATTTTTAAGAACAGTTTTCATTAGAAATCTAACGAGCTAATGAGGAAGTGTAAATTCTAGGACACTTGGGGGCAAATATCAAAATGTGAAGACGATTTGCGTCCCAAAAGGCGTCAGACTTTTTTGGGGACAGTAAATTAAATTCGAGGACTGTCCCTCAAGCATTCGGGACTTCTGGTCAGCTTAACACTGCCTATGATTCTGCCGGGACTCGAACCCAGGCCCGACTGGAACAGTTAGCCAGAAGTCTTAGGCAAGCATTCAAGTAAGTTGCATTGCAGTTTAACGTTCCTACTTCATTAATGAAGTACGTAGTTTGTATGCAGTTTAAACTCGCATTCAAGTTACGTTACGTTGTTCTTCATGGGGCAACATATCGCTCTGATCGCGTTGCACAAATTGATAACCCCCTGTTATATTAAATACATATAATTGTACAAGTATATTAAACTAATGTACATTTTTATAGATACGGGATTATTACAGCAGTCAGCGTATAACCATTAAAAGTAGCAGTTACGTTTACGTATGTCATACTTCTCATAAAAACGAGCGGAGTTCTTTACAGGCTTGATTTAATTCATAATTTATTTGTACGATATAATCAGAGTACGCTAACATAGTGTTTTTTATTCAGCATGTTGCCAGAGTTTGCGCTTCATTTCTGTTTTATAATCATTCGTTTGCAGTTAGGTAACTTTGAAATAAGTTATGAATACTTTGGCCTAATTTCCTAAAGACCTGTGTTAACGTGTAGAGGAGCCGTGAAAGTATGGGAGGGAATAGCAGAAGACATGAACGTAACGTGTTAATTGTGTAAATTACGAAATTTGGGAACTGTCTGTAAGTTCGAATTTGATTTATGATCTATACGTGAATGTCAAAGATGGCCTCTCGGGTTTTGACGATCCTTATACAACTTCATGGGATAATCCCGTCTAAGTTGTACACAATTATAACATCAGATATATCATTTCGATAATCGTGTCTAGACTACAAAACTTACATGACAGTTTCAAAGTGCTGTTCATTACTTGATGAGTAATGATCAGCGAGATTAATTATGTAATGTGCTTGCTTCTTGCATTGCAGTCTTTTCGCCTCGCCTAAAAGTGGTTTGCGTTGCAGCAACATTTGGCCCTGCTATTCTCTGTCCCCCAACAACTTCTTTCGTCCGATATTTGCTCAAGTGGAGACCGTTCATTACCAGATTAAATTTGCTTCTTGCAAAGTTCTTGCATCTTCTTGTGACTAGGAGGGGGCGGGGGAGAAGACTATTGAGTCATCGCATTGACTTAAGCTGCCCTTTTGAGTTTATTGACGCACAATGTCGCGTTCCCGTATGCTCCTCCCTCCACATAATAAGTATAATTGACCCGAATATCAAACTTTATCTTGCGTCGCTCGTATTCTTCTTATTGTGAACGATTGTCTCCCAGCATACGTTTTAACACGTCCTACGAGCTTATAGATTTCATTTGCGACTGCTGTATCTTTTGTGTTTGTAAATGAAAATGCGTCTGAAATTGGATGAACGCTTATAATTAATACCCATGCCCGCCGGAATTTCGAAATCGATCAACACTTTGATACTAATACATTTTGAACAAATGCTGTTTTGTTATTGAGAATTCATGGAAAAGAAGACCTTTGTAATGCATAATACATTCATGAGTTTTGTTTTCGTATTGCAGAGGTGCAAACCAGCACGGAGTTGCCGATGGAAAATCGCCTTTTGCTTTTCTGCTTCAAGAAGAGGCATCAGACTCATTCGCGGAAGAGTCTGTTTTAGTCATTGTACGGGTCATTCTCGAGATGATCAAAACTGCAGAGAAATGTTTGGGATATTAGCTGGGGCAGCGCGGTCATTTTCCGTCTTGCAAAACTTTCGAAAACGGTAGTTTGACGGAGTGAAGATTTCTTCGGTAATCGTAGCAAATGAT
The DNA here is from genome assembly GCA_039090855.1 of Macrothele yani. Classification (NCBI taxonomy): domain Eukaryota; kingdom Metazoa; phylum Arthropoda; class Arachnida; order Araneae; family Macrothelidae; genus Macrothele; species Macrothele yani. The sequence continues at coordinate 14,780,287 of CM077029.1, read as the reverse complement.
CATATGATCATGATCATATGTAGAGGATTTTTAGGAAGGGAGTGTCTGACCCCAGGTCTTAAACAACCCTTAGAAACAGGAAACTAGGAGATTTGGGCTAGAGTACCCGATAGGAAAGTGACGCGGAAGCGAAGTAGAAAGGGGGAGGAAGACGCCCTTATTTATTACCGGGGGGCCAGTACCCAGGGTCCGACGGCTTAACGTGCCCATCCGACGCACGGCGGGTGTTTGGTGGATCGAGTGTTCGTACCTGCCTGGGATCGAACCTGAGGCCCTTTCCGTGGCAGTCACGAACGTTGCCCACTAGGCCACCCGCGGCCCCGGTAATCGTAACTTTATTTCCTCCTCGGGATGTTCTATCTGATGCTGTTGTTGTTAAATATCTTTCTTATTTTTTGCGCGAATGTTTATATTTCCGCTTGAAAATGATTTTCCGAAAATGGTGTTGGACTGAACCAAAATTTCACCCGTAATCGTTTTTTTTTTTTTTTTTTGTTTTTTTTTTCCCCGCCATGTTCCCATTGTTCTGTATTGCTGTTAAAAGTTATGTTTTCATTTCAGCATGATAAGGAAAGGAAAATTTTCCATAATCTGAAGTCTCAAAGTTTGAAAATTTGTAAGAATTCATGTATGGTGTTGAAAAGTGTTCATTCCTTCAAAATTATACCATTCATCTAACATAGTGAAAGCTTCTTTTTATCATGCATTCAACGACCTGAGAGTGAAAATGTTTTCAGCATAATGGATGAAATTATGGTAAAGAGTCAACATTGAAACCTATTCGGCTTTACAAACTAAAACCATAGTGTAAATCTTCAGTTCTTCAGTAAAATGAGTTATGTCAAAAAAGCAGTTGATTCCAACTTTGTCAAAATCTGAGGACATAACGCACACACCCACAGAGAGAGAGAGAGAGAGAGAGAGAGAGAGAGAGAGAGAGAGAGAGAGAGAATAGTTTAAAATATTACTGAAGGTAATCTTTGAGATTCCTCCGGTAGGCAGCATTTTTAATTCTACCGCTAGCAAATCATTGTTTATTGTATTTATTCCTTTTTTTTTTTTTTTTTTGGTAATAATTGTGGTGACACTGCAATTAGTTATCATGCTAAATACTCTAATTTACCGCTATATACTGGATTACTGTAAATTACTGGGGGAAAAAAATCCAAACTTCTTTTCACCGAAAACTGCTTTTAGCAGATGACATCCTTAGTATTGTAGAATTGGGATCTGTGGAAGGGAGAAAATGCAGAGTCTTGCTGGTCCTTGATAAAGCCAAGGCTCGGTATTATAGACACTTTCTGCATTCAGGTTGCTATTATTTTATCCTCTTTTTGCTCACCTGTCAGTATATGAATTTTTCCTGTTGTTTTTTAGTATGAGTTGAAAAATTGTTTTTGCTTCCGTCTCTTAATAGTCTGTGAATTCTGAATTTTCATAACTGCTGCGTTGCGCGTCATGATCTTCAGGTACTTTAGAAAATTTCGTTTCAAAATTTTTAGGTAATGTCTTGTTTTGGACTTTGCTCTTATATATATATTCTTACACCTAAGAATTTAAAACCAAATTTGTTTAAAAAACAACCTGAAGATCATGACGCGCAACGCAGCAGTTATGAATATTCAGAACTCACACACTACTAAGTAGAGACAGTAATTAAAAAATTATTTAACAAATACTAAAACAACAAAGAAAACCTCCAAGTCCAACAGGCATGAGTAAAAAAGAAAATAAAGTAATTTCAACTAAGTCTTTGTGGAAGTGAGAAAATGCATAGTTTTGCTGGTCCTTGATAAAGCCAAGGCTCGGCATTCTCGACACATTCAGGTTTGCTATTACTTTATTTTCTTTTTTACTCATGCCTGTTGGGCTTTGAGGTTTTCTTTGTTGTTTTAGTATTTGTTAAATAATTTTTTAATTACTGTCTCTACTTAGTAGTGTATATATATATACACACATGGTGATTCAGCTAAGCGTGTATAAACTTCTGGTAGTGGTAGGTTCCACAAAGACAAATCGGAATCACATAGCAATGCAGGGTCGGAAACCCCATCGTCATGCGGTAGATGGCGTTGTTCAGCCGCTAAATTGCTCATACGTTCTTTCATGATACCGTCATTTGTAAACTGCCCGCAGAGGTAGTAGAATGGCCTAGGTCTTCCGTACAATGTAGTTCCAGCACGATGGGGCCCCCTTCCCATTTCAGCAATGACGTTCGTCATCACCTAAACATGACATTTGGGCATCAGTGCATTGCGTCTGGTGGTCCCGTTCATTTGTCTGCAAGATCGCTGGACTTCCATGCCTTGATTACTTCTTTTCGGGTTACATCTGGTGTACGACACCCCCGTTGAAAGTGATGAGGACCTTGTAGCACGCATCTCTGTAGCTGCTTCGGAAGTCCGAGACACGCCATGAATTTTCCAAAATGTACATGATTCGCCGACGATGTCAAGCGTGTGTTACAACTCACGGTCGCAAATTCCAACACTTTCTGTAACCTCAATCAGGACCGTGGCCAAACTCTGTACTTAAGGCAGGCTCAATAAAATTTAGGGCATTCTCAAAAAAGCTATATACTTTTTACCTTTTATTGAGCATTACTGAAATTTTACAAATTTCAATAACATAAATAAAAAAAAATAAGAAACATTTTGTAAAATAAAGATACATTTATAATCGTTGCTTACCAATAGAAAATCAAAATAGTTGTAGTCGTCGGTTCTTTTGACCATTAAATTTTCTCAAAAGTAAGTCCTTGTCGAGAGTTTCTGTGCGGTTTTGTTCGAATGCAAGAAGAGTCAAATTCGACATTCGTTGGTGACACATCAAAAGCCGCTGTGCGCAGTTAATTCTCGTTAAAACAGAAAAGGTGGAATCACTACTCGCTGCTTTAAAATTTCATCAAAAATGACTGAATTTGGGTTTTCTTTCATCTGGAGATGGAAGTTTGATACCTATAGTTTGCAGATATCTGACTTTGTCTAAATCAATATTTTCGTCTTCAGCACTGGAAATTGCAATTAGGAGTTTTTCATTTTCTACGAATCATTGGCAGGACAGGCGCAGCCTGCCCTGTCGTACCCCTGGATACGGCTCTGACCTCAATGCATTTTGCAAATGTCTTGTGAGTAATAAAAAGCATTTTGTTCTCTTACGTGCTGCTCTTTCATTTCTCGTCCTCTCTGTACACTAGCACATGAAGATGGTGTTTCCGACTCCGCATGTGATTCCGATTTGTCTTTGTGCAACCTACCCATCCCAGAAGTTTGTACACGCTTAGCTGAACCCTTCCAGAAGTGTGTACGTGCTTAGCAGAGTGCACTGATATATCTTTTCAGTGCACTCTGTTTCTTTTGAATTATTCGATGGTCGGGGGATTTAGTTTGGAGGCCTCTAGGAGGTGTTTAGGTTGATTTGGCGAAATCAGAAAGATCCGCATGTTCTGCCGTTTAGGCGTAAGAAATTGTGAGACAATGGAACATCTGAGAATACTGCCCTGTAAAGTGTCCGCTCAGGAGATAAATCCGAATTCTTCTTCTAATGTTTACTTTCAAGACGAAGTTGAACGATTTTGATTCATCTTGGAGTTGATGCTCCTGACAGGAAATTCTACTTGAAGCTTTTTGCCTGTCGAGGAAACTGCTGAAGTGTTGACGCAGTGTAGTGAACTTATGCACCACTTGGCTATGAAAAAGTGCATCTCCGTAATTTTGATTTTTGTTTTAGAATATTGGTGTGGCTTCCACGTTGAAACTTCGTTACTGAAATATGCCCGAATTGCCGTACGTTAACTTGGGAGCTTATCGCAAACCATGGAGAAAAAAATGATTTTGTCGAACATGTTCCGCGTGTATTGTTCGCTCGTTGGTGGACGTGGTGCCTACGAAATTGGCAGGCAAGTAAATCTCTCAAAATATTGCGAAGATAAGTTACCAATGTTCTCCAACCCGCCTGTGTGTAACAAGATATAAGAAAAATATTTCACCTGTCTCCGTCGGGACGTTTTGGACCGAGTGACCGGGAAGATGGCGGTAGGAAATGCATTCTCCGTTTCTGAAAAGTAGTCAGTTCTGACGTTTCTGTTATCGCAATTATCCCAATCACGTCGACTGAAATGGCGAAGGGCTTGTGGATTTGAGTGATTGACGGCTACGACAGTTTTTCGTACAGCTTTCCCGTCATGTAAGACAGCTTCGTATTATTTTTGTGAATGATATTTAGTAATGCATTATTTGAGGAAATGGTGTTTTCCTGTGAAAATGTCAGCGATTTATGTTGTTCGTGTTAAGCATCTTGTAATATTAACGCCATTTATTACCTGCGAAGTATTATTTTTCGTTTCAATAGTATTCTCTGGCTTTCCGCTAATAAACTGCAGAGACCAACCAATGAACCCCCGTACACCTGAGCCTAGAGTCGAGGTCAGTTCGTTCTTATGTGGATGCAGTGGTGCTAAACCAGGGGAACCACTCCTCCTACCCTTAGCTACTCGTGGAGCTTAAGTTCAAAAACATTTAAAAATTATTAATTTGTAAATAGATAAACAAGGTTAACTGTCAAAAACCAGTGGCGTTCGAGGCTCTTTTGCGAAAATCCATTAGCTTTCAATTACTGATTTTTTTAACTTCCGTATTATTTACTAGGCTTTTACGGGTGTTTTAATAAATCAAATTCTTTGGAACCTACGAGTATTTTTCGTAAAATCAAAATTATTCCACTTTCTTGCGTGAAACACCAATATGTACATTCTAATTCAAATGATTTCCTTGGTTTTTATACCAATAAAAATTACTAGAAAATATTTACGTCAAAGTTAAATCATATCATGCAAAATTTATTATTTTAAAGCTAACTAAGGCCTGCTTTTTGAAATGCCTCACGATTACACACACACACACAATATTCAACTCCCGTGCTACAGTGTCTAATGTCTTTTCCGATTTATACGAAATGCCACAACATTAGTAAGCAAAGAACTAAGTAACGATTAAGAACTCTAGCACAGAAAACGTAAAACTACTTAAATTATATGCTCTGGAATATAAAAACACACTTGATATAATGCCACAATGTTTTGCTCGTAGTAAAAAGAAAAAAAACATTCTTTTGACTCTGTTATAAGAAAAAAAAATGGAATGACACAGGTCTCTGATTTTTCGTTCCCGCGAAGAATAAATTTTAGTTTATTATATTCTGAAGGATGCGTAGTTATGTGCAAACAACTGTAATACATAAACCTTATCCTCAATGGTATAAAATTCCACTCATTGAACTGATATTTCTTTCATTCTCATGTTAACATATATACATAGAAACTTTTGCAAGGACTGTGAAAAAGGGCCTCGAGTTCTCTTAAATAGCTGCTTTCCAGTCATTCAGTTTTCGCGAACTAAAGCAATGAAAATAATTTCTAAAGGTTTTACTTATTTACTGCAAAAAAAAAAAAAAAAAAAAAGTTAATTTCTGTTTAGTACTTCATTCATAGCTGCCTTAATTGTTGGCTATTTCTTTAACCAGTTTCATACGAAGTTTCCGCAAAAAAAAAAAAAAAATTGTAAAATCTTTCTGCTGAGGCCCTTCCCCAAACTGCGGGGGTACGCCCCTGGTCAAAACCCACTTAGATTTTAAAGCACGATATATTTATATATATATGTCATTACAAACTTTATAAATCCAAAAAAAAATCCAATGTTGGATTGAGGTGTCTTCCCAAGTTTTTCCCACAACTTTGTCTTGAGCTCAGTCTCCTCCATGTCCGTCCGACCGACATATTTCCTGAATTTCATCATCCCACCTCTGGGTCTTTTCGTGTCTCGTGGAATCAAGCGTAGTGTAGTTCTAACCAGTAGTGGAAATGGGAATTATTCGCTGTTGGAACCCGACGTACAAGTGAAATAAAAATTTAATATGCACAAAACCCATTCGCAATAGTTATAAAACCATATGAGGAAATTTCGTTTATTAAACTTTAAAATGAAGTATTCACATTTAGGTAAGTCAGAGCCGTTTTCTCTATTCAGAGACTAACAATGCATACAAGATGGCTCATCATTAATTGAAATGTATAATGCATTGTGAAATGTTTTATTCAAATTAAATGCACCCTTTCTTTTGTGGTCGCATAGCTCTTGGAACGTTGGGTTTCGCTCTCGGTACGGAGTTCCGCTGTGTTCCGGCCCATTTCCACCACTGGTTCTAACCATACTAAGATATGTATATCGATAATGACTTGAAAAATAAGATACGTATATCGATAATGACTTGAAAAAATAAGATACGTATATCGATAATGACTTGAAAAAATAAGATACGTATATCGATAATGACTTGAAAAAATAAGATGTATATCGATAATGACTTGAAAAAATAAGATATGTAGAGTAATTTTTTAATAACGAGATATTGTTTTTGTTTGTGATGTCCAAATGTGAAAGTGTGTTGCATGAACATCAGAGCTGAGTTCGGGCTCAATTTTAAGAGCCCGAAGTATGTCATCCCGAGCCAGAATCTCATATTGCAAGATAGAGCCCGAAAACTATGGTTAACCTGTTTAGTTAGGCATTAAAAAAGATATCCTCTTCCAGACTTCCACTCTTTCCTCCCTGTGCAATTAACCGACGTTTTTCTCAACTGCGGAGTGGGATATAAATGTCTATCTATTTTTTTTTAGTTTCTTGGACCATTCATTTCTTCGTCAAATGCGGGCATCAGGAAAAATTGGGAGGCACAACAATCTACGTCGTACTTTGCTCAATAAAATTAGCGGGGAGCTGCCCCGTTGAGGTTGGGAGCAAAATTTTGGTAGCTTGCTATCTACTATCTATAATTCTTAAAGAAACTTTTCCTTCGCAGTGTTTCATGGCCTATGGTATTTGTTACCCAAGCGCGGAATGAATAGCCCGGCCGAGTTCCTACTCCACACGCAGACCCAGTTGCCGAATAATTCTATTTAACAACTATGAAGTGTAAAAAAGTATGGTATGCAAAATCATACAAAATCACATTTAAAAAATGGAAAAAAAATTATCACCCTCTCTCAGAGCCCGACCGATACCGAACTCCAGTAAGTATTATGCAGCCCGGGTTCGACTTCGGGCGCTCGGGCTCGGCCCGTCTCAGCACTGTTGAATATACCAACAATAGAAGAAAGTATATTGGTTGAGGTAGGGATTCTACAATTAAAACAGGCAAGCGCTCTTTACAGTGCGCAAAGTGGGACGAATGTTCAGACAAAGGAAATTATCTTACAACTTTTGAAGATGACAATCCGTTTTTTGGCGTAAATGTGACAAGGATGGTAAGTCAGATAATATCCAAAAACTTGAAAATTTTCATCGTGCTGGAGCGGGACTCGAACCCGCGTCTCCCAGATACCGCCCGGTTATGCTAACCACTACACCACCCAAAACGACCAAGTCACATTTACGCCAAAAATCGGATTGTCATCTTCAAAATTTGTATTATTTGGCATAATCCCGTATTTCTTTCATGGAAATGGATGTTTGTGATGCCCAGCCCATTTCCATTTCAGGGATTTCACTTTGACCGTGATCTTATTAACTCGTAATTTTCCTGATCCATCATTATCTCTCTCTGTCTCTCGTCAGTTCACGTTCATTACTTGGAGGGGATCCGCAGTTCTCACACCGTTTTAGCATATCCTTGAAATGTTCAGCCGGGTGTCAGGGGAGTTGGGGGGTCAAGGCAATGTGGCGAATTCGTTATCGTGTTCCCCCAAAAACTCAGTAGTTATACGAGCCTGATGTTGACTTGTTTAAAGATGGCACTGTGGTCCGGGTAGATATGTAGATATGGATGGAGATGGTCCGCAACAGGTCCCTGTAGCGTCCACCACTCAGTGTTTGTGGGATGATAACCAACAGACCTAGGACTTGCCGGAAAAAGAAAAAACAAAACAAAAAAACTCCCCAGACCAGAACACCTCCTCCAGCGGCCTGTTAAACCCCAATGTGGAACCATGGGATAGCGCTTCATGCTGTTTACGCCATATGCGAACCCGGCCATCAATATGGTGCAGCAAAAAATGGGACTCATCACTCCAGACGACCGTCTTCTATCTGTCGAGGGTCTATTGACAACGTTCCTTGGCCTATGCGAGACGCTGTTTGCGATGACCGGGCGTCATGATGTTTACTCTCAATGGTCTCCGGTTGTAGAACTCCATGCGAAGCATAAATGCATACGCTTACGTTCTCATTATGCCCAAGAATTCGGTATCGTCTTTCTTGGTAGAAGGCTTACCACGATCTTCACGTTAATGGCCAAACAAGCCACTATTAACTCAGAATTCAGCAAGCCATTCTTGTTTTTTAGTTAATTACGAAAAGAACTACTTAAGAGCACCGAAATAACATGTACGACATACAGAAGCAGAAATTGGTATGGGTGTTTTCATTATGACACTCACTAGCCAACACTAGTACCAGACTACAAAACTGGAGAGAAAATAATAAATTCAGTCCAACAGTCTCATCACCTCACGATAGCTCGTGAGCTAACTAAGATATGTTTTCAGTTTCCTCACGAGCTTATTCAATAGGCAAGAACATCGCTGGGAACATCGTGATTTTTTGGGGGAACTGGTTAAAACTCTTCCAGTTCGTATCGCCAACTACAAAAACTGCAGTTTCTGCATCATGACACCTTTAGACTACTATACCTTGTTCTACGAAAGCCAGCTGCAAGTCTGATCAAATGAATGCTTTCGTGTTTCAGTGGTCAGTTTTGTCTGATTTTGCTGTTCACTGTGTTTTTCCTCTTGAAAATTTAATTGGGCTAGGCTCTCCCTGAAGTTTCATCCGCCCCTATTCTACTCAACCAGTAACAGTGGCTTAAACCTGAAACCAAGGACTCTGAATTCGAGTTCATTCCACTTTCAAGTTTCCTGTTTGCGATTTTTTCCATTCCAGAGTTTCCCCGCAGACATTGAAATATGTAAATATGGTGCATTCTGTTTGATTCGTCTTTGGCATCAGAGTGATGCTGGGATTGATAAATTAGATCTGGTGGATTTGTTGTGCAAGTATAAAAGACTTTAAACTCCGACCAATGAAACCGTAATTTACAGTAGTTTCTTAATCTGTGGGAAGTGCATGTCCATTGGAGGTGCTTCTGTAAATTGTTTAATATGTTTTAGATTCCTATGTGCATTCGTCGCAGTTTATTTTCCTAAGTACTCCTTCATTTTATAAAAACCCTTTGTGATAATTTTATCTTGATTGGTTGATAAGTTTTTTCTTGATGTGATGGTGTGAAGGCAAAAACATTAAGAACCTCTGATTTAGAATCGTGTATATACACTGAGTGGCCACTTTATTATGACCACCTGACAGTTTTAAGCAAATGAGCTACGGCTGCACGCTGTTGCCGCCAGAGGGAGAGGCTAGTATAAAAAGGGAAAGCTTAGTGCTTGCGACAGTAGTAGAAGTGATTTTTGGGTGACGAGATGGGGGGAAAAAATGCGATTTGGCGGACTTTCAACGTGGGGTGATTGTAGGAGCTCGGAACCATGGAGCGAGTATCACCGAAAGCGCCGCATTCGTGAAATGTTCCAAAGCAGCTGTTATTAAAGTGTTTAAAGACTGGACTGCCAGCCAAAAACCTAGGTCTCTACGTGCAACGTGTGGTCGTCATCGACTAGTGACTGCTCGGGCGGAACGGAGTGTCCAGACTGGTAACGGACAACAGAAAAGCAACAGTGCAGCAAATTACAGACCATCTTAATCAAGGATCCCCTCAAATGATCTCTGCACGCACTGTTCGCCGTACACTGCACCGGATGGGATATGGCAGCCGAAGGCCTGTTCGAACACCTTTGCTGTCTGCAGTTAACAAGAGAAAACGTCTCCAATTCGCACAGGAGCACAAGGATTGGACAGTCGATAATTGAAAACAAATTATGTGGTCCCTGAATCACGTTTTCTTTTCAGTTGCACCATGCCGATGGCCGAGTGAGAATTTGGCTGAAACAGCACGAAAGCATGGACGCCAAATGCATTACTACAACCCTTCAAGCTGGTGGAGGCAACGTTATGGTTTGGGGAATGTTTTCGTGGCATGCTTTGGGCCCTTTAATTCGTGTTGATCAACGTCTGACTGGCACATCATATCTAAACATCGTTGCGGACCAAGTGCATCCTGTCATGTGGATGGTTTATCCCAATGGCGATGGCTACTTTCAACAAGATAATGCGTCCTGCCATAGTGCTCGTATTGTACAGGATTGGTTTCAGGAACATGCCGGTGAGTTTACTTTGCTTAAGTGGCCCCCACAATCTCCAGGTCTCAACCCCATTGAGGATTTGTGGGATGAAGCTGAACGAGCCATCAGACAGCTGGATCCACAACCCTGCACTCTCACACTCCTGAAAAGTGCTATTCATCAAGCATGGTCTCAGATTCCACAAACCACCTATCAACATCTCGTGGAGTCCATGCCACGAAGAATCGACGCAGTATTAAAGGCAAAAGGTGGCCCAACAAACACTGTGGCCACTCAGTGTATAGGCTAATGTAGGTAGAGTGTAATAGCTGTTGCAATTTCCAAGCATTGCGATCTGTCTTACCATAGGAAACGTACTGTATGAAAGTGGTTTTGTTCGTGAGGAATAAAAAATGAGTCCGAATGAAGTAGTAAATTGTTTTCTGCTTACGGTGCACGTGCTTTCTGAAAAATTTGTTGTCAGTGTCAGCGGGCGTGTGTACTGTTGCCCATTTATCAGCGTTTTCGACGCGCTTATTTAATTGAGTCACCGATGGCTTGGAGATTGCGCGGCATCCGATGATGAATCTGGTTTCGATTGCTTACGTGACCCTAAATGCAAACAAGAATACTAATCCAGGTTCTGTTGTCCGATAGTTTTGTTTCTCTTCATGCCCGACGGTCACCCTCTTCTCCATATTAAAGCCGTGGGCGGAAAAGCAAATCATCCATTTGTGTCGTTCGTGTATTCCTGTGAGCGAGTCGCCACGAAATGTCTAAACGGAGCCCAGCCAGCTCGCTGCCGAGCAAGGGATGGGATGTATTCCGATTTTGAAGGAGATAAGAAGAAATTACAGGACATTGGGCTTTAAGAGCTTATCTGACCGCCATGCTTCGATGATTGCATGATAACACTATCAGCCCTCCCGAATCGTGTACCGAGACATTAACCAATGAATTCAAGGAGGTCCTTGAACACTATAATGGCTGTTTAGAAGAATATTCGCCAAAGCAGATTCATGCTAGCGTGTCAGTGGGTCCTCGACGTATATAACTTATTGCTTTAAGTTAAATTACCTGGACTTAAATGCTGTTATTGCAAGTGGGCTTTATCCGATCGCATTATGTCTTTCATCAGGAGTGTGTTCTTTACTGTAAAAGTACCGCCATGTATGTTTCCTTTTGTTTTCGGGAATTAGTGTAAAAACAGTGATGCCATTCGTTGTCAATCACAGATTCATATTTGCGATAAGGAAGTCTGTGGTTGAAGATCACACGGAAAAAATATGGCTTCATTGAACCGGTTATGTAATTTGCCATCAACTGTGCAAGATATTTGAACTACGCAGGCTTTCAGTTGGCTCTTCAATTCAATAACAGAGTAACTGCCATGCCTCTTTACTAGTTCACGCAGGGCTGTGTAGCTACCTGGAGGACTGGTTATATTCTCAGAATGGCGTAAATTTATGCTCTAGGGGGATGTAAAAATAGAAACTGTAACTAATAAAGTTACACCCTTCAGTATTTTCTTTTCAAAGACATTCGTTAGTCTCATATTCAGTATTCCATGCAGCTAACCAGGGTACAGAGTAACTTTACACTATGAGGTGTGAACATCTTATATCCATGAAAGGATTTTTCCAAAACAGTGAATAGAGGCTGTGACGCACGTGGGATAAAGGCAGATAGCAATTAAGAGCACATATCCGCGTAGCTCAGTTGGGAGAGCGACTTACTCCGGAGTGAGGGGGACACTGATGCGATGCCCAGTGTGGACAAAACTGTGTTTTTACTAGGCATTGAAAACAATATGTTGATATGCCTAACCTCCATGACCTTTCCGAATATGTGGTTGGGATAAAAAGCTAATTATCATTTGTGCTCTGTTGCAGTTCTCTAAGCGTTTAACTTAGAACGAAATTTTTCCAAGCCCTACCCCTAAAACTTCTTCCTATTGTTACGTTCACTATCCGATACTCATTCGTTTTGCGCTAGTTTGTTTTTCGTTGTGCATTTCTGTGGAGTGTTGTGTTGTCGACATTAACAATTTACGCTTTACTTGGTTTTTACCACCTGTGATACTTGGGTATTTATCTGGTTTTAAAATTTTTAATAAAATTATGTTGAAAACCGTAATTGTGATTTTTGAATGATCATAATACTTTTCTATAATGGCGGTGTGTGAGAAAGTAAAACCCACGTATCATTTGAGTAGAACGCGAATGGGCGTAATTTCAAGTCTCGCCCTCCCTGATAAGTAAAGCTTGCTATTGTCCTGAGTTCATGCACGGCAGTATCGAACTCATAAAGCCATTTCCACAGTATGTTTGTGATTGTGAATTACCTAATGTGGAATTACTTTTGGAACGACATTCCAAATGTTCGAATGCCGCCCCGGTGGCGCAGTGGTCTAAGCGATGGCCTCTGATCATTCGTCCGAACGGGGTACGGGTTCGAATCCCGGTGAGGCATGGATGTTGTGTTTGTCTTACGGCACTGGCTCTTTCCCTTCCCTGGAACCAGTGACCCTAAATTAGGGACGGGCGACTGCTTATAGCCCATTGAGTTGCTCACGGTGGTCGTTAAACCTCCAACCAAAAAAAAAAAAAAATGTTCGAAGAAGTCAACAAAATGTCTAAAATACAAGAATTTATCGACATACTTTAGAATCTCGACGATTTTAATGCTGTGAATCAATCAGCATTGCCAAAATTAGAGGGAAATTAATCATTAATCAACTTAAACATCAGTGAAAGCAAATGCTTGATTTTTTTTTTTTTTTCTGAACTTCAAATTTAACAGCAGCGTTGATACAGTGCCAATCTAGCTAGAGAAATAAGATTTCATATACGATATAGCACTAAATATGCTCGTGTAATTATGCTTCCAGAAAAAATTACCATATTTCATATATGACACTGTGCCAGGCCATGTACAGAAGTCATATATTGTGATTAGTACAGGACAATATTGAGCAGAGGTGGAGAAACACGGCACGCTAGGGTATGTTCGGTATCTAGCCTGCAAACCATTTCCACGTAATCTTACACTATCAGGCAGTATTTAACCCTACATAAACATTCAAGATATGAAAGAGCCATGATTTTTTACCCGTAGCAGAGATGTGAGAATTGTAGAGGAAAGAAATGACTGACACTTGTCAATTTCGTTTCATAAATATGTGGAAGGATGTTTGTTTATTGAGACTTCCTGCAATATACTAGGCCCATCTACCATCAAGAGTACACATAACCCTCGAACCAAAAGTTTTTCCACCTCCAAGTTGTACAAATTAACACAATACTTTGATGACATTTTTTCTGATACGCTGTTCAGTTAAAACCCTGCTTCCGAGGAGACAGGTATCATAACTTCTACCGGAAACTAGGTCACTTAGCGTCGAACTTACCTTCGTAGAAACCTTATTTCCAAGAATTCTGGCAACCAAAAAATATTTTGGAATACAGTGTCAAGAGTTTCGACTTTACCCTCGTCGATGGCAAAGAGCAAATGATTAAAAATATATGGTTCACTGGACCGCACTGTGTTCTGCTGGACTAACTGCACTTTGTACAAATTAACACAATACTTTGATTAGTCCAGCAGAACACCCACAATAATATTAATTGCCCTTTCGCCAGTAGAACACCAGTTGCTGTATTCTGTACTCAACTCGTCCAATCCCTTAGGCGCTGAAAAGGGGACGGAGCAGCTATTTTGCTGTCTACTCTCTGGTATCTATCTCACACTTTTTCGCAAATACTATCCTGGCGATGTGGCTTTAACTGGCTTGTGCAGCCTTCTAAATTTCCGTGGTATTGACCTGAGAGTTGCCAATATCAAATTCGTCTTTATCTGGAACTCTAATGTACTGATCATATTTTTTTGCTGGGCGCCCCCCGGTGGCGCAGTGGTCTAAGCGATGGCCTTTGACCATTCGTCCGAGTTCGAATCCTGGTGAGGCATGGATGTTGTGTTTGTCTTACGGCACTGGCTCTCTCCCTTCCCTGGAACCAGTGACCCTAAATTAGGGACGGGCGACTGTTTATAGCCTATTGCGTTGCTCACGGTGGCCGTTGAACCTCTAATCCAAAGTTTTTGCTGACGTGTATTACTTAGAGGTCCCCTCAACAACCTAAGGATTGAATTGCCATGCAAGTTTTTCAAAGCTCTGTGGAAGTCAGATTTAGTGGTTCGAAAAGTTCGACATAGCCGCCTCGATGGCGCAGTGGTGTAAGTGATGGCTTCTGATCATTCATTCGAAAGGGGTCCGGGTTCGAAACCAGTGAGGCATGGATGTTGTGTTTGTCTTATGGCACTGGCTCTCACCCTTCCCTGAAACCAGTAGCCCTAAATTAGGGATGGGCGACTGCTTTATAGCATATTGAGTTGCTCACAGTGATCGTTAAACCTCAAATCAAAAAAAAAAAAAAAAAGTTCGACAGACGAAATTTTTCGATGGTATGCACTCACACAGGAGAAACCTGGGCCACAAATTCCATCGTGGGCGTGCTTACAATTGGGTTGAACCACAGGTAACAGATTGGTAGCGACATCAAAATTTTACTGCGATTTACCACAATACCAATCTATTCAAGTTGACGAATGAATAAATTCCATAGTGAAATTAAAATGAATGCAGCCATTTATTAAAGGGAATGGCGAGTGTTTAATGCCTTTGTCCGTACTAAGGCTTGTGGAATGCAACGAGGATCACAAAAATTATGCAGTGGCAGTGCCTCTTCAGTTTTCATATCCCATTGAGGGACACTTGGCAACCACTTAGCCTTTTCTTGTTTAACGACCACCACAAGCAATCCTTGGGACTATAAGCCGTCGTAAATCCCTGGCTCCAAGGAGGAGACAACGCCCCAGACCACTCGGTCACCGGAGCGACACACTTAGGTTTTGTGTTCTCTGTCAATTTTAATATTTTGAATGGAAATGCCGTGTACTTGGGTGTTTTTCAAATTAATTAAAATCTAATTCTATTTAGTTTGTTTACAACGCGTTGTGCAAATGCCATATTTGGCTAAAGTACAGTGCTGTGTCGAAATTCGAAGGTCGGCGCAGACTGTAACGCCCCCCCCCCCCCATTCCTCCAGTCAACTGGAATATGAGAGACATATCTCGTAAGGTTTCCACCTACAGGGAAGGCTTAGATGCAACCACCTGTATCCCAAGGGGATTTTTGCACTGCATGTCGGAAGCGAAGTGACATTAGATTGAGCGTAGAGACTCAGATAGGACGAAGCAGTAATGTAGAAGGGGCTTTGCTAAGTCACTTTTCGTGGTTACATGGCAAGAGAATTTCCGCAAAGGAACTTCTTTGAATGATCATGTATGTGAAAATAAGGAAAACTGTGTCCTGTATGCAAACATACTCTGATCTTAACCGAATGTTTATACTACAGAAATGGCCGCCATGGTGGTACAGTGCTCTGAAGTGTACGCTTCTAAACATATTTCTGAGCCAAGACTATGTCCCAACCCCGGATGAGTCACAGGTGGTGTGTATAGCGAAAGGTGCTGGATCTGTCTCTTCCCTGGAAGATGTGACCGAAATTAAGGACGGACGACTGCTTATAGTCATACGAGTTGCCCATGATAGTTGTTAAACCCAGAATTAACCAAACAAAAAATACTGTGCAGATTGATCTACACAGTTGGATAAAGCAGTAGGGTGTTTCACAAATCATAAGATTCTGTCTCAAAGAGAATGTGAACGCCTTTGTCTAGACGGCAGTCAAAATAGTTGGCTACTCGGTGAGGTTAAGATTGCACTGCTCAGAAAGAAAACTGTACTGATGAACACTTACATTAAACAACTCGCCACTAGTATCTGCTCCGGTAAAAGTAATCCCCTGAGCTCACTCACTCTCTGCCTTCTTTTACTAAGATTACACGTACCACGTAATCTTAGTAAAAGCGGCGCATTAGTCATATTGAATTAATATTACTCTGTTAATTCACAAATATTCCCAAATATTTAAAATCGTACGGAACGGCACAGTCGTATTTAAATAAAAATTTTATAATCTTGCCAATCTCTCACCTTACATACTTCCTGTTATTTAAAATTGCTCAGATTACGCAGTTTTAATATAAATTGATATTGGTAATGCAAATTAAAAAATAATAAAAACAACGAATCAGATTTTGAAAGTTTGGAGGGTATTTTTCTAGTCCGTTCACCGCTAATGCACTTTTTTTATTTAGAACTACATCACTGGGACGGCGGGTATGCAGGTGAGAGAAGCAGAAGTGCCAGATGACCAGTGCGAATCGGCATACTGGCGAGCACCAGACTACGGTGATCCAAGAAATGCACCAGGGTAGAGAGAACGGCGGAGAAAAAGAACAAGTGACCTTATTTTTAGGGAGGTGGGGGGATATACCGGGTCCCATAGCTTTAAGTGTCCATCCGTCACACGGCGAATATTTAATGTTTCGTGTTTCGGAGCTACACAACCTACTGGGGTCGATCCTTCGACCATCTGGTCTGCAGGCAGTAGCTCTAACCACTAGGCTACTCGCAACTGAAATATGATCTGACTCCATGCGTTTTAAGTGGAATATAGCATGCCTCCAACGGAAAGCTAGATGTGTACTGCGAAACTCAGTAAAGCACGTAAGACAAATCACGTGGCACACGCGCTGATGTGTCTTTCAGCAAGATCTGCATTTTTTGACACTTCACCTGGCGACACTAACCACGGTTCCGTCTAGATTGAGTGACGTCATGGGACAGAAAAAGAGACGCTGTCTGTGTGGGTCACGGGTAGAAAAGAGTTTTGTTATTGTTCTTTTTGTATGACCCTCTGTCTATCACTTATACCTATAGCGATTGATCTCAGTTTAGTGATGGGCAACTTATTATAGGTGCTGATGTTCAGTACTGACGTTCAGCTAATA
Source organism: Macrothele yani (assembly GCA_039090855.1). Taxonomy (NCBI): domain Eukaryota; kingdom Metazoa; phylum Arthropoda; class Arachnida; order Araneae; family Macrothelidae; genus Macrothele; species Macrothele yani. The sequence continues at coordinate 14,763,147 of CM077029.1, read as the reverse complement.
ATAACTAAAGCTGTCTAAGCTGGAAGTATTTGAATCATGTCGCCCTACCTTCGCTTTCTCTCTGTACGACCTTTTGGCTCATTTAGAAACAGGTTGAGCGGAGCTCTCTTTACGAGACTCGAGACAGTTAGTTGTTGGGGCATAGGTAGGAGATGACACATCCGATCACCGTGATTTTTTGCATGCGATTGGACATCGTCCAGGGTCAGGTTTTGACGCCTTTCTATACCCGAAATTCCGCGTCATTGAGGAATAATCGTCTAAAAAATTGCATTTTTAGGGGTTTTCCCGAGATTTGAGAAGGGGTCGTTTGTTACCTATCTCCTCCAAAGATCTTCAGCCGATCGCGGTAACATTTGCCACAGAGAAAGGGAAGGACATGGTGAGTGACATGGGGTTGGTACCATGGTTATTGGCCGTGTCGTATGAAAATAATGACCATTAAAAAATGACCAATTTTGATAATAATTGAAAAAATCCGCTCTATACGAGACTCGGGACAATTAGTTGTTCGGGCATAGCTACGACAGGACACATCCGATCACCGTGATTTTTTGCATGCAATTGGACAACGTCCATGGTCAGGTTTTGACGCCTTCCGATTCCCGAAATTCCGTGTCATTGAGGAATTTCAATTAAAACTAGGTGGCCTTTTACTTGAACCGTTTCACGAAAGTCGGCTCACTAACATTAATTGAAAAAAATCGTTTGAATTGAAAAACGAAGAAATAGAAAGACTGTCTGTTAGCTCAACACTCGCTTAATCTATATAAATAAAGGAAGTTTGTGTGTGTCTTTTGTGATACCAAATGAAAAACGTGGTTCCTGATCTGAGTGTGTCTTTCCGCTTTGTTTACATGCAACCTGATCACAACCAACATGAAGGTGTGAAGGAAAGTAGTTCATGATAAATTTTAGGCATTTCTTTTTTTAGAGTGTTTGGCACTTTTGTTCTGCAAGTCATAAATTTCACACATTCGTTTTTTAGAATTTGTTATAATAGACGTCTTAATGTAATGAGCTTGGATTTTGCAATAGCTTCGCTCAAAATTTGTGAACTGTACCCGAGTTATCGGTTACTATTGGCGGCTTGTCCTAGTATTTTCTTATGGTTAGTGGTTTGCGTTAATTTTAGCAACACCAGTTTTTCGGGAGTGGAAATTTACACGTTCATCATAAAATGAAGTACGATTTTAACGCCATTCTGTCAGGAAACCAGCCAGTGAAATTTTTTTTTAGCTCGTATTCCATTTCATTTTTACGTCTGCTTTAATCCACATTTTTAACTTTAATATGTTCAGAGCGGATTTTGTTTAGGGAATTTGAATGAGCGTAATGTTTCATATATATGCCCCACAAACGATGCACCCCATCGTAAGTGGATTTTTTTCATTCTGAGCCTGATAAAGAAATTAAGGAAAGGTCGCTGGTACGGAAACCATTCAATGTTTTCCCTTCCTTTTTGCATCTGTGTGATTGCTGTAACGGTTGGGTGGTCATCTGATAGGGCTATCAACTCGTTGAAAAGGCCTCCACTGCAGAGCCATGTCATTACTTTGCTAACAGCTGTATCATTTGTTATTAGACGTTATTTTCCGTGCAGCAACACTGGCAGTTAATTTCGGAAGAACAATGCTTCTGAAATTCATCGTATCCTGCAGCTCAAGATGGGATGTTCCACCGATCATATCGATATGACGTTCAATTGATCATATCGATAGCTGTTTAAACATAAACATCAGACAATGTGTTAAGTATTATGGCAGGAAAATGTGCCAGTAAAGTTTGCAATACGAGTAACGACTTACATTTCACATCTAGAAATAAAAGGAAACATTGCGAGTCAAAATTATGAACATTAACCCTTGACAACCCAGGTCCGGTCTCACGGGTTTTATTAAGGTTATTTTTATATGTATTGTATTATTTTACAAATAAAAGATCCCGAAACATAAAAAAATAAATAAAAAGTTACCATGAAGTAAACGATAAAAATGTGGCTGTCTAAGAGATCGGACTTTGGTTGATATATGACAAACGTAAGACCTGTGCAGTTAAGGGTTAAACCTTATGTTTTGTTCTGCTCTTTTTATTAAGATGATTGATCAAATATGGTGTTTTACTAGGTCGAAATTGGAGTTCGTTATATTTTTGGTATGAGTGCAATTTATTTTCATGAAAATAAGACTAAATTTAAAATCTAAGTTATATTCTAACTAGGTAAAAGCCTGTCAATATTGTTGCTATCCCGCCGGGTCGCCGGATTATCGAATAAAAGAATAAGCTTTAAGAATTTAGATGTCAGGCAATGGCTGACGACCCGGAGGTAGACATTATAATTTAGAATAATTATTTGTGAGCTCTTTTTTATCGCCGAAATCTATGCACAGGTGAAAATAAGACTAAATTTAAAATCCAAGTTATATTCTAACTAGGTGAAAGCCTGTCAATATGTTATCCGTATATCCTCCGGAATATCGTGCAACATTGGAGTACCATGATTTCGTAGGTATAAATTCCAGAGAGGGGGGCCTACAATTTATTGCGTTCAGGAGAATCATTCGAGGATTGATTCAGCAGTCTCTCTTTCGGGAGAGGTTCAAGGAACCATTCAGCAGATTTTCAAGATGCAGATTTAAAGGCAGTAGTCACGAAGACCAGTGGTAGTCAAGCATTCGAGACTTGGGGAGTCAAGCAAGAGAAGCCGGAGATTGAGAAATGATCCAAGAGGAGACGCCGGGCATTACAGAGATATTATCAGATCAAGAGAAGTTACCAGAATCGAGAGGAGGATCCTCAAAAAAAAAAAAAAAAAAAAAGATGAAATGATACACATCACGCAGTCACAACACAGAGACCCTATTTCAGAGGCCAGAAGAACGAGATGGTAGAAAAGCTATCGAACCTAAACGAACTTTAACGGGACCGGATGAGGTCCCAGCCATAGACTTTTACGCCTGTAATGTAAGTATTACTGGACACCAACGAAAAAGATGAACAGAAAAGGATTTGGTGAAATTTATTTGTAATTCCCAATATCTCGTTAGCATGAGTATGCATGATCTTGTCTCCTATACATCCTCGGTAGGAAAGATAATTTTCTCTTGCAAGTGCTAAATATATAAAAGTTTTCGTATATTTTGTGAAAGGTGAACTTTAGAATAAGAGTACGAATTTCAAGCTGCTTAATGAGCGGGGGTACATTATTGTAGTCAGTAATTTCTCATGGTTTACGTTAAAAGAAATCTCCACCGATCAATGTACTAAATTTTAAGGAAGCATTATCGAAAATAAATACTTTATTTTGTATTGAAATTTACCTGAGTTTCTCTAATCTTTGTAAATTCAAAATGAGTGAATCTTTGTTTGTTTAAACCAGAAACGCTATAAACTAAAATAATAGCAAGTTTTTTTTTGATAGAGTAGCAACTCCCAGATTTTAAGAAGTAAATTTTTTCGCATTTAGCAAACCCAGTCACCGGATAAAAGTCCCAATCTAACATCATGAGTTTCTTAAATTTCAAGCGGCATATGGAGGAATATGGGGTTCCCATGTTCTCCCATATGAAACACAACGCAATGCACCCGTCAACCCTGAGCTTGGAGACCTTCAATTAGGGAACCCAACCTCACGGTGGACACCCATAGGCGAAAGATAATGGAGGATAAAAGTAACGAAAATGTACGGCCTTTTTAAAATTCATCCCACTGCCGCGAATAAGATGCAGCAGATGGTTCGCTCATCCAGCAACGGGGGCGGTAATAATGATGGTGGGAGAAGGGGGGGGGGTATAAGATATGTAAAGTAATATTTTAATAACGAGATACTCCTTTCCTTTGTGTTTGTGAGAGTATGTTTCATGAACATTAACAAAAAAAAAAAAAAAAAAAAGGTACATTGCTTGGGGCAGCGATTCGACAATTAAAACAAGCAAGCGCTTTCTCCACTGAGCCACCAAAGTGGGACAAATGTTCAGACAAAGGAAATTATATTATTTGTGATCTATAAAAACAGTAAGTGCAAAAAACGTGTTGTGTACAGAGATTGAAACGGATCGTGGATCAACGGGTCGACAATTTCTAGCGTGTCAAACGATTCGGGTATAGGTGTTCCTGACCTGCTTTCAACCCAGTTTAATTTTCATTTTATTTTTGAAAAGCATTAAAAAAAATTCAAAGTAAAATGCGCACTGTAGAATTTTGTGCTGGATAAAGCTCGCTGACTGAAAAATGATCTGTCATTTACTCGTATATGAAGGAAGAGTGTCCTCAGAAGGAAAAGTGTCCCTTCCTTCTGACGGGTAATGATGAAAACAACACCCGCATTTTAGAAACTTTCAACTCATCATAACTTGCGAAAATTGGTGTTGCTGTGAAATATTCTGAAGCTCGATATGTTATCAAGAAAACAGCAAAAACTGAAATTAAGTATACAAGTAGTTGCTTAATTAAAAAATTTGACTGTAGCGCCATCAAAATTATGGGGAACAGCCTTAACATTACTGCGGAGGGACTTTTTTGACTCGCGCAGATGTGTTTGAAAACGCGTGTAAAACATTTAGGTAATGTCTTGCAAATGAAGGACGACAATTTAAGTTATACGTTCCTATATAAAACATTTAGGTAATGTCCTGCAAATGAAGGACGACAGAGTAAATTATGCGTTCCTATAATACGTTTGTTTTATTTCCATATAACCTAAGATACCCATTGAGGAGAGACTTTTTGAATGCCCTGTATATATACAGCAGATATCAAGTGAGGGTCACATTGATGAAGAAATTAATCGGCTTATAAAACTGCCTGGCGAGCTTTTGGAAGAACTAATTTTCAAGAGCAATATGCCATTATGTTTTAAAAGAAAAGTGTGTGATCAATGCATCCTTCCAGTGCTTACATATGTTGCAGAGACGTGGACCTTAACTAAAACAGATATACAAATATTTGCTGCAAACAACGTAAAGCATGGAGACGTGCATGCTTGATGTGACCAGGAGAGATAAGAAGAGGAACTCGTGGATCAGAAAAATGACAAGAGTGGAAGACATCATGATCAGAGTAAAATTCCTGAAATGACAATGGGCTGGACATATTGTCAGAAGGACAGACCATCGATGGACAGCCGAAATTTTAGACTGGATTCCAAGGGATAGGAAAAAAGACCCAGAAGACCACATGGGATATGGGTGGATGAAATTTGAAAGTATGCGGGAGTAACATGGAGGAGACTCGCACAAGACAGACCGTTGTGGAAGAAACTTGTAAAGACTTTCGTCCAGCAGTGGATTGACAATGGTTGACAATAATAATAATGATGATGATGATAGATATATATTATATAGTTCAAGGCAGATTTGTCCGGGTCAGTTACAGATCCGGATCGGGTCCAATTATGTGACGTCCGGGTCCGAGTCTAAAATTTTTGACCCGTTTCCAACTCTGGTTGTGCAGAATGATCTTTTAGTTGCCAATGTAAAATAAGTTTCTTCAAAGCAAAATTCTTGATCATTAAAAAACCCGTCAAAACGAAAAAATAACCTTCAAACTAACTATGCGGTTGGGCGATATACAAACTCTGAAACATGCGTTTCTTCATAATATTTAGTACAGGAGGATGTATTTATCATAGAGCAAATGTTTGTTTTACAAAATTAATGCTTTGGGGGGGGGGGGGGGGGTCTCCTGACTAATATTTAGATAATGTGAAATAATGCCTTATATTTCATTTTTCTTCTATTAATTTCAAACTGCGTGGGGTTGATGATAAATGTAGACATTGTAAATATATAAACATCTAGTCATAGATATGAGTACTATGGGCAATTTTTTAAAAACTGAAGCATCTTTTTCTGCAGATTTCTCGTTAAAAAAATTAACGAAATTTTACGTATTTCAAAAGTGCCTTATGTACATGCAGCCGAAAATTATAATATTAGTAAAAGAACTGGTGATGTTCTTCTAAAAATACTATTTTTAGAAAATGTTGATATAGCATTACTGATAGTATTTCACCAATAACACTAATAGTAAAAACTGATGGTACTCTTCTAATAGTACTAACATAACAGTGTTCTAATAATTACAATTTGCGTAAAAACAACAGTATTCCGTTAATATGCTTCATTGCATTACTCGAAAGTGATAATTAACTGGTAACTAAAAACGGTTCACGGGTCGCCGGTTCAATATTTTCATTCAGATCAGCTGTTGAATTAAGAGACTCCTGACCTGGTTTGAACCTGGTCAGAAAGCTTGATATCAAACCCGTTGGTCGTTTCATTTGCTTTGCAAATGACACGAATCACTTTTGGAAAGAAAAAGATAATGTATTCGATTTTTCTCTTGTTACTTAGGAAATAAAACAGTGATACAAAAACGATACAAATCAGTTTGTAAGTTGTTTCATATCAGTACCGGTGTGGTCATAACATTATAGTGACGCTATTTCTGTTATATGTGAATAAATAAGATTATTATGTGGATACATTTTGGTACGTAGTCATATCCTTTGTACAAACCATAAAAGAAATTGCACCAGACAGTGTGGGGCCTCTTATTTTTTCACAATTCGTCTGATTCCTGTATTTGAACAAGGCCGTCTAGAAAACACAACACCACGGCATTAGAGAGACGAGTTCCCGCTTTTAGTGACGTCACGCGGAAACCAAAGCTTCCGATTGGTCGTGTATCACGTCAAACAAGACACCGATGTACCAGGCAGTGCAACATGAGAGTGGCGTCACAAACGGAATGAACTCATCTCTAATGTCATGCCCTTTTTATAGACCATCTTGATTTGAATGACTGCATGTACATAGATCGCATCCAGAAAAAGTTTGTCCAGTCTGTATATAAATCGCATTCAGTACTGCAGTTTATAGGAGAGTGTCCGAAACGAAAGGATCTTGCATTCATTTGCCTATAACTGTAATTTTATCTTCTCATATTCATAGTTCAAAGAATTTAGACCCTGGCCAACTATGAATGAAACATGTAAGTGTTCGAGTGACAAAATACTGATCCGATTCATTCTGTTGCTGCATGCCATGGAGCGGTAATGCTTTCTATTTAGTGACTCCCTGGTTATTGTGAATGGTAATCACAGTCATCTTAGCCATTTTCGACCTGATTCAATATGGTATCACCTGCTGGGGTGACTGTCTGAGCTATACACTCAATGGGCAAAACATTAGATACCCATCTAATAACGGTTTGGTCCTCCTAGCGCAAATAACTGCCAGTACACGCTGAGGCATCAACTAGACCAGATGCGGGGAGGTAATGCCAGCCATGCCTATTTGTAGCGTTATCCAACTCCACTCGAGACATCGGTCTAGGATTCATGGATCTAATGTTCTGATCCACGACATCTTATGGAGCTTACACAGGGTTTAAATCTGGGGATCTTGGGAGAAACGCAATGGACAGTCCAAACTCAGATCAATGTTCCTCGAGCCATGCGTATGTGGTTGCGGCCCGTTCGGGACGGCGCATCTTCTCCTAAAACAGGTCATCGGCCTCAGAAAAAGCCATGAAAGCGTGTAGGTTATCTGGTAGCACGCAGCGGTTAAAGACCTCTCCAGACGCACTTAGATATCTAATGTGTCCCATGAGAAGGCTCTCCAAACCATTCCAGAGCCACCACAACCTCGAACAGAGAGCCGACCTGGAATGACGGGGTCTTTACCTCATTCTATCAACGCACCCTCTCTTCAGGTCGGTACAGCTGAAAACGGGACCACACGGCGCATCTACAATTCGGTACAGCTGAAACGATGACCTCACGGCGCGGCGCCATTCAGCAGAGATCCAGTTTTGATGTTTTCGGCACCAGGCGAGCCGTAATGTCCGATGACGAGCGCAGTCAATTGTAAAGATTTGGCTGCCGTAGCCCAGGGTATGAAGCTTGGCCCCGGTACCGTTCACACGATGAATCTGAGTGGACCTCCGACATTTAACTTGGGCGTGACATGCACCGCCGTTGACAAGGGGTGTCAGTCTGTGTGAACTAGAGCTAAGTTCGGGCTCAATTTGCGGAGCCCGAATTTTATATTGCAAGATAGATCCCTCGCCGGAATGAGCCCGAAAACTGGCTAACCTGTTCAGCCATTAATAAACAAAACATCTTCTTTTCCACACTTCCACTCTCTCCTCCTCCTCCTGCAATTAATCAATGCATTTCTGAAATGCGAAGTGGTCAGAAGGGAACCTCTATCTATTTTAACAGTGTAACTGTACGATTTTCTTTGACCGTTCGTTTCCACCTGAAGTGCTTCGGGCGGCCGTGCATCAAAAATGATCGGGAAGTGCTGTAATTGTATGTTGCTCAAATAATGCTAATATTATTGCGCTGCAATATGTACGTTGCTAAATAGAATCAGCAGGGAGCTACTGCATGGAGATAATGGGTAAATTATCGTCGGCATGCTATCAACTATGCAATATCTACAGTTCTTCAAAAAGCTTTCTCTTCTCTCCAGAAACAGACTAATGCGCGGGTTGTGGCATTTTCTACCCAAGGCCAGAATAAATAGCCATCTCAAATGCCCGCTCCTTAACCAGAACCAGTTGCCGAAGAATTCCCTTTACCAATTATAAAGTGTCTCATTTGCTAAATCATATAAAATCACATTGTATATAAAAAAACTTTTCTCTCTCTCTCTCTCTCTCTCTCTCTCTCTCTCTCTCTCTCTCTCTCTCTCTCTCTCTCTCTCTCTCTCTCTCTCTCTAAGTGCCCGAGCCCGAACCGCAGTAAATATTCTACAGCCCGAGCCTGAACCGGGCCCGGGCTCAGCCCGTCTCAGCTCTGGTGTGAACCCAGTCATCAGTGGCGTGTGGTCGGCTACCGCTTGCTTTCTGGGAGCTGGTACGCCCGTCGATGGTATACTCGCGGTGCACCCTATATTTTTGTTCGCGGAAACTCTAGTGTTCTTACCACACAAGCGATAGAATAACCCAACGGTCTTGCGCCGACAGTGCGACCACCATCAAAGTCGCTCAGATCACCACTTTTACCCATGTTCATCGATTGCGATACACTGTTGGGAGGTCCTGCTGTCCGCCTATTTACCTCCTGCGTTCGGTTTGGGTCTGTGGATGCTCATGCCATCTCCCCTCTTTCTTACTAATGTTTCGTGTATTGAGTGTAGAATCGAGCCAGAGCTGTTAGAGATTCTATGTAGGCAAGACGTTAGAATTCTAGTTCAAATCAATAACTTAAATATCTTCTTCTGTTCACCTTTTCTTTTAGCTTGGGGGGAATTGGGGGTATAACGAGCACTGTGAGCAACTCAATATGCTATAAACAGTCGCCCGTTGCTAATTTATGGTCACTGGTTCCAGGGAAGGGAGAGAGCCAGCGCTGTAAAACAAACACAACATCCATGCCTCGCCGGGATTCGAATACGGACCCTTCACGGACGAATAGTCATAAGCCAACGCTTAGACCACTGCGGCTCTTTTAAATATTTGCACCACAAGCTGTTGATACTGAGAATTTTCGACAAAGTTCAGGTGAAAATTACTTACGCCACAGTCAAGGAAAGCATGGAGTTGAAAAACTTAAATCTTTAGCTGAATGTGAACAAGCTTGATGTAAGTTTAATTGTATTTGAAATTCTTGCCCTGTAGTCATTATTTTGAAAAATCACAGTGTGTGTGTGTTGTAATACGCTTCCTTCCGTAAGTTGCATTGTTTGGCTATACTTCATTAGGACCATCCCAATGAGGACAGTGCTTAATGTTGAATGGCATTTTGAGTTTTGATATTACTTTTTCTTTGCTAGTCCCATTGTAAATTTGCTAATTGTTTGAATCGTACTTGGAAAGTTGTAAATATTCTTTTTGGGATTTAGCATATGTCTTTAGCCTTGAAAACGTCTCGATTTTGCATAATTGGAATTGCTTAAATTATTAAAGTTTTCCTTTTCTTTAATTTTTAGTTGTATATATTTTTAATAAATGACCAGGTCGGTCACTCTTCGTTGCGGGTGAGAGGGTCTCCCAGTTATACCGCGTTTAGTCGTAGTTAAACTTGTTCAATATCGAATTTCGTAAATTGTTAATCGTATAGTTTGCTTTGAGGCTGCGGTTCGGGTTGGTTGGGGTTGTAGTTAATTACTACTATTAAATTGTTCAGTTACTCCCCGCCGTGCCAGTTTTAGCGGTATGGACTTTAATCTAATCAAATTTAATCTTCAGTAGTCCAATGGGCATTGGAGGTCGCCATCCTTAACTTGTACATTCCAGAATGGTTTTAATTTTCAATTATGGATGATATAATTTCCGAATATATGGGATTTTGACAAATAAGCATATAATATATCGGATCTCGTGAAATAAGCGTTACACAATGTCAGTCCCTGTTCTTGGACCCAGAAACGAAAATTCATGCTAGTTGATTTTCAAGCGAGCCAGTATTGTGGTCTATAAAGCGAAATGGTTTCGCCATAGTAATGTGGATTGTAAAGCTTCCTCGAGGGTACATTATTGTAGTCAGTAATTTCTCTTTTACTAGAGGCATAGCATTGTGGCCATTGACACATCTCTTCGCGAAAGCTGTTATTGGTACAGATTTCTTGGATATGGCAAAAAAATTTAAGTCTGAATCAATGTCGACACGTTCCAAAATGATGCAAGTCGACATCTATTACATAAATGAGTTCATAAAACACACTTGTGGGGATCATGTTTTCTAGTTTTGATCTTTTATGAATTGTCGTTATTTGTTCTTACTTAATCCGGTTGTCTGATGATGCAGACGTTTGATAAATTCAAACGGATGTCAAGGAAAATTCACTGCCGCCCCGGTGGCTTCAGTGGTCTAAGCGATGGCCTCTGATCGCTCGTCCGAGATGGGTCCGGGTTCGGATCCCGGCGAGGCATGGATGTCGTGCTTGTCTTACGGCACTGGTTCTCTGCCTTCCGTGGAACCAGTGGCCCTAAATTAGGGAAGGGCGACTGCTTATAATCCACAGAGTTGCTCATGGTCAGTGTTGCATTCTCTTTCTGGGAGGTGGGGGGTACAAATTTGGGGAGGCTGAAATTTGTTTGCTGGTTTATATACATATAATCATAATTTTGTTATTTATTATATATATGCATTATCACATAAAAATTTTAAATAGAGTATAAGAATTTTCTTATGCTCGTATATCGCAAATGCGAATTCCAAGAAATCTACACATACAAATGATTAAAAATAAATGTTTTATACCTTCGCTTTAATTCACTAACGCACCACGGATTTCATCATGGGGTGGTGTAAAATATTAGGGATGCTAGTAAGGTAATGCTGTGCTAGGGAAAATCTCCCACTCCCAACATTAGGAGTGGTAAAAATGTCCTCGCCTTACTACAAGCGTGTTTCTGATTATTAAGGAATCATCACAGCGTTACCCGAAAACATATGGTGTAAACCATTCCCCTGCCGTTTGGGTTCAGCCCCTTTAGATTATTTAGATTAACACATAGTAAAAAAACCAACCAACTAACTAACCCTTTGTGTGTGAGGATGATAATTTGAGGTGCCTTTATTTATTTATTTTTTTTGTCACAGAGAGTAAATCACCCACCACCATGGGGAAAAACCCCCCTTTTTATGGGAACAATTTCTCATAATTTGCTATTGTTAAAAATTTGCAAATATTTTGTTGTATTAGAAACACTAGCATCACGTTAGCTATACTGAGACTTAACCGTATACATGGAAAGTCGGCATCCAGAAGACTGAAATAAAACTGAATGCCAGCTTCCAAAAATATGATGTATTGCAGTGCAAACATCTCTACACTGTGGCAAAGGGTTTTGATTGCGGAAGTATTCTGAGTTGTGAGTGCTTGAAAAATTGCCCCTTCAGCGAGGACTGTTTTAGGTTTTATTGAAAGATGATAGAACTTTCAGAGTGAAGTCCATGTGGATATTGTTTTTTATTATTTATATTATAATATTTTCCCTCATTTTCTTAAGTTTTGCTTTTAGATAATTTCTCCAAATATACAGCTATAAACGAAAATAATAAGATTAAATACAAGGAGAGATGTCCAGAAACCTACGGGGTGGGGGGGGTGTCGTGGATTTTCGGGGGCTAAGCTTCCCCCAAAAAGGTGCCTGAACAATTCTTAAACCTCAAAAAAAAAAAGTCGTCCCTCCTTCGTTCTTTTACAATTTTTCATGCAGCAAACCATGACTTTATTTATAAAACAGATGTACTTGTGTTTTTCAAAAGTGACTCTACAGTTTAATATTTGATGCCGCCCCGGTGGCACAGTGGTCTAAGGCGCTGGCCTCTGATCATTCGTCCGTAAGGGGTCCGGGTTCGAATCCCGTCAGGCATGGATGTTGTGTTTGCCTTACGGCACTGGCTCTCTCCCTTCCCTGGAACCAGTGACCCTAAATTAGGGACGGGCGACTGCTTATAGCCCATTGAGTTGCTCACGGTGGTCGTTAAACCTCCAATCAAAGAAAGAAAGAAAGAAAGAATATTTGATCAGTGATCTCAGTTCTGAAGCTTACCAATGTTTCCGATTTCAGCTAGCTTTGATTTCTTTTTTTTTTTTTTTTTTTATGGGCGCGCATAACTGATTTACATATATATTTAAATTACTTTAATGCGGTGTTTTTAAGTTTGTCACGCTGTTGCTCTTTTCATGCTTAAGTGGTGGTTTCCATTGATAAGTTCCGTGGATTTCGTATGAGCTTATTAAGTGTTTTGCACCGCTCGGTTCCGGCTGCCAATGACCATCGCTCTCGTCCTGGCTCTAAATTTATCTACCAAGACTTTTCAACTGTGAACTCCACAAGTGGCGGCGGACATTTCTTCGGTGGTATTCTTGTGTCCTTTTTGGCACATTCTTTGATGGTGATTTGTGCGGGTGAAAGGAGGGGGAAGCCCTTCTCCCCAGCTCGTACAAGTGCACTTGATTTTTACAAAGAGGTCCTTTATTGAGACCGCCGTGTTCTTCTCTCCCGGGGTGCTCGTCCGCCTGCCGTGGCGTGGCGGCGACGGTGCGTGTGACGCCTGTCATGTCTGCTGAGCTTCCCGGACAAGTTGGCTCGTTTTGTTCGGCAGCAGCCATTGCGCCGGGCGTCCGTGGCTTAACGGCAGTAGGCTTAGCTCTTCAATCTCTCCCGATCGGCAGAAGGTACATCGCACTTTTTGAATCGCGGCAGATCAGCAGCGCTGTAATTCACCCCCGTAGACAATAAAATTAAGATGGTAAAGAGCCATGTTTAATCTTTAAGAGGATTCCCTCAGCGGCTTCGTATTTCTGCAGATTTAAAAACAATCGATAAAGAGCTCAACACTGCTCTGATGCCACTGTGTGTGTTCACCGTGGTGCGATTAAATTGTACTCACCTTTCGTGATGTCAAAGGAAAAGCTATTACAGTCGCACCTCATTAAAACGAGCACAAAATTGTATTCGCGTTAAAAAGTAGTTCGTGCTGTTGATATGTAATTAATTAAGCTTCTAAATACGCACCGGAATATGTAAAATTATACAGTACAATTAAAGAAAAGAGGGCGTAAATACATTTTGGCTTCTAAATCATTAATTACATTACCTTTTTCAAACAATTTACACAGAGATGACAAAATTATACATAGCATTGCATACTGTAATACAGTATGTATAGTGCAGTACGTATGTGTGAAAATAATTTTCCGGTGGCGCAGTGGTCTTAGCGATGGCTCCTGAACATTCGTTCGAGATGGATCCGGGTTCGAGTCCCCGTGAGGCATGGATGTTTTGTTTGTCTTACGGCGCTGGCTCTCTCCTTTCCCCGGAACCAGTGACCCTAAATTAAGGACGGCCGACTGCTCATGGCCCATTGAGTTGCTCACGGTGGGCGTTAAACCTACAATAAAAACAAAACAAACCCCGAACACTTTTTTTACGCAAGTCATTGAAACCTGGATTAAAAAAAAAACTGTTATCCGAAGTTTCTTTTCTTATATGAAAGTCTGGTAAGAAGAGAAGAATTTCTCAGCTTTTGTTGTACTACAAACTATGCCCCCCTCCTTCCCCAATTCTTTCAGTTTATCCACGTTCTCTGAAGGTGCCGAAGACTATGCCATTACAAAACGGCGCATAGTCTGCAACGCAGCGAAAGCTTCCGAAAATTTCACTGTTGTGCCAGGAACTTCCACGTCATTGTCTTCATCAGATAAATCCTACGACTCTACTTTCCTGCTGGTAATCACATCGTTCACAATTTCGACATCTGTGTCTGAAGAAATGACACTGTGTCATCTCAAACTTTCCTTTCTTTAGTGCCGAGATTTCTTTCGTTAATGTGGTAAGAATTCAGTCTAAGCAGATAAGAGGGATTGACAGGGAAGGTGATTTATCCTCCGCCCAAAGCCTCACCCTTCCTGAAATTCCTTATTTCTTGTTGAAGTAGGAGAATCAGCCTAAGCCATCCCCTTCTGAGGAACTCCGCAGTACCGTGCGCTGTCCCGTTTCCATCATCTGCACTGTCGAAACATAAGATGCACCAGGTGTCCCAGTGGGCTACAAAATGAATGGGACTAAGCAACAACATTATCAAGTTCAAAAAGAAAAAAGTAGCCAGTTAGCGCTAAGAGCAATGCATTTTTACCTGATAATTAAATATCAGCTCGTCTAAATCTTGATATTCCACGTTTAGCATGTTAATGTTTAAATAATAATAAATGATCTTGTATAGCATTAGATTCCTTCCTGATTCTGTAGAAGATCAAGGTAAAAATCAGAAAGTATGGACACGTTATCAGAAAATAAGGACACGTTAGTACACTGGTGTGCAAACATTAAGGACGAAGAGGAGAAATTAGCATAACAGCGGAACGAGCAGGCAGAACGGACCGAAATACCACTCAGGAGGTAGACTAGGGTCCGGTACGGTAGGGCATGCGCATATATGCAGCATGACGGGGGGGGGTCGGAAAGGTGTAAAGCACACGGGCGGCGTACGCTCAGAAATTCGGTGAAAGCTATTGCACAGTGTACATCGGTTTGACCGACTTCGAGTTGCTGCCACCGTGTGATATGGCCAACAGGCAATCCAGTAGACGACATCAGGATGACTTTACCCGAGGTCGCGTCATTGGGAAGTTGGAAGAAGGTCGAAGTGTGACTAGTGTGGCCGAGGAGTTCGAGATCGCTCACAGCATCGTTTCACGAGCTTGGAGAGCATTTCAAACGACAGGAACAGCTGTCCGAGAGTTTAGTAGTGGTCGTCCACGAGCAACCACGGCGGCGGACTACCGGTATATTGTCCTACAGGCGAGAAGAGACAGACGGCAAACAGCGGGAGAAATCGCAAGGCACCAAGGAGGTTCAGTCACTGGTGTCCGCTATTGTACCGAGGTTCTCCTGCCTCACGTGCGTCTGTTTAGCGGTACTGTGGGTCCTGAGTTCCTCTTCATGGACGACAACGCTACACCTCATCGTACAGTGGCTGTCGCAGAGCTGTTGGAGAGTGAAGATATTCAACGCATGGATTGGCCCGCAAGGTCTCCGGACCTAAATCCAATCGAACACGTGTGGGACCATCTCAGGTGACGCTTGGCAGCACGTCACCAGCCGCCAACAACGATTCCGCAGCTGCGATTGGTGCTACAAAAGGAGTGGGCCGCGATGACTCAACAGCTCCTTGACGACCTCGTCCTCAGCATGGACAGACGTTGTAAATCCTGCAACGCAGTCAGGGGTGATCATATCCCCTACTAAAGACTGCATTTTTCTTGGCAGCCGCCTGTCACATGGACGTTTCTGTCTTCTGTCCAGTTGTGTTCGAAGCTACCTTTTCAATAAAGTGCCTTTGTATCCTTTGGATTCCTTGTTTGGACGGTTTTGCTTACTTGTCCCATATTCTTACATCTTGTGGATCTTATGGTATGATTTGAGTCGATGTGGAGCATTTCTGCACGCCGTTACATTCGAAAAACCGTCTCGTCCTTATTTTTTGCACGCCAGTGTAGAAAGCGACACATATCGTCAATGCCATCTAGCGCCAGAGACCATCTAACATATCGCAACAGGGTGCCGTCCTCACACACAGTACACGAACAGGCACAGTCAAGTCGCCAAAATCCTCCATCAGAAATAGGCAAGACATCTCAGTACAACTGAGGTAGTTCCCTACTACAAGTATGAGCCAACAACGTTCCTAGAGAACAACACCCACAGGATGCACTGGGACATACCGATCAGAACAGATAAGACCATCCTCTACAATCGGCCAGATACCGTCCTGGCCGACAAGGAAAAGTCAGCGTACCTCATTGACATAGCGGTCCCCAACACATGCAACATCCAAAAGGTGCACGGAGTTAGGCTGTCAAAGTATATCTACCTAAGATACGATGTATCGAAAATATGATATTTGGATAACGTCACTGCTGTTCCCATAGTAATATCAGCTACAGGAGTTGTACCTAAGACCATTTGCAGCTCTATACAGAACCTAGTGCTTCAAACCAATAATAAACATACGAAAATGGTCTCAGAAAAAAAAACAGTTCGCTGCGAAAGTAATTCACTTTTAAGCGTGTTCGCGTTACTGTTGCTCGATTGTATCAGTCTTCGGCTTTAAAAAGTGGCGTGTACAGAGGGTAACACTTGAACTAGAGTAGTTCTTTAAATCTGTACTACTAATGACGTAAAGAACTAAGTTTGAATCTTCACATTTCGGGATAATGCCCTTGGCGAGATCTAGAACTTGATGCTGTCGATTAAAGAGGAGTTCGCCTGTGTAATTAGCAGCCCAGCACTCACTCTGATTCTTTATAATTAATTTCCCAAAGATCATGTGCATCTTTTACAATTACTTTTATAAACTGACTGCTCTCAAGAGCTATCGGGCCTTGTCTCACAATCGCTGCTGTATAAAGAAGCATTGCAAACCATTGTCTGTTTTTACCCCTTTCTGATTTAGTCTTATTATCTTGCAACTCGTTCATTCCTACAGCATCAAATTTTGAAATTTCTTACTCGGTTACAATGTTCTTGAACGTTGTGTTTTAACCTCAGAAATGGCAGTCAGTTCAGTGTTTCTCAGAGATGAGCAGGTGTAAAAAGCTCAGCCACCTACCGAAAAAAAAAGATCGTTGGAAGCATAGTGAATATTCAACTGTTATTTGTGTATTTCGTAAAGACAAAATGAGTCAAATAACACACACACATACACACACACACATCAGCAAAGACTTCGAATTTTGCAACAAACCGTGACTGTAAACTGCGTATATCGGTAGTACCGCTTTTGTGTGAGTGAATGACTACTACTTACTATGCGTTCCTGCATGAGGCAGCTGTGAGTTGTTCGACATGTTCATGAATACTTGCATGTTCGTTGAAAAACCAATTATCTTTTGAACATCTTGGGGATTTCCACGCGTGCAGCTTATTTTACACGGATGATGATGCTGATGCTGATGATGTGTTGTCTCAGAGTAAAGGTGAATTTCATAGTGTGCTGTTCAGAATTAATAAATAGTGAATGAGTTTCGAACTCAGAATGATTGGGGGTGGCATAGCATGGTCTTTGAGTGAGGTATACATTAGAGATGGTTCGGGCTCAATTTTAGGAGCCCAGGCCCGGATTCTTGGAAAATTTTGCTTATCAAGGCTTGCATTTATGCATTATACACTGGCCAAAGATATAGCCCAAGCAAGGATTAGTTTAAAAAGTTTATTTCAGTTAATCCACTTCACAATATTAATATGTTTTTAGAAATACTACGCATAAAGCCAATTGCTTTAAAATGTGGATTTGAAAATAAATAAATAATCAACGTGCCCTTTGACCGTATCAGGGGAATCAGTAATTTTGGTAAAACCTGAAGAAAAGAAAATCGTTTAGAAACAAAAAAATCCATTCGTTATTTCTTTTTGATTTCTAAATTTACTTTTTTTTTCAATAAATTGCATTATAAAACGTACAACGCCGTACAAACAGTTGCAAGTGTTTGAAATTTTGACTCTAGAAAACTAATCTTTGCAATTAATTTACATATATGCTAATTGGTTAAGGTAGTTTAAAGTGATGTAGTAGAATATTAAAAAAATTATATATATGGAAAATTTCCAAAATTAAATAATAATAATAACGTAAAAGCATTCCAGACCAGATTATTCTGCATTTTGTAACTTTAACAAAGCTTTGCGTTTAATAGTATAATAATCACAATATTATCGTATGCGTGTGCAGTTTCCAGATCAAGTTCATCATGAAAAGAGAGAGAGAGAGAAAGAGAATTGCATCTAATGCCTCAGCGCTTCAGCTTCATCTTCTTTTCTCGAAAACTCGACATGCTGCACTGAAAACCAACGTTACTCCAAAAATCGCGGGAGTGAGGAAATTTAAAAAAATGAATAATACAATAATCTGCACAATTTTGGAAATTAATACATTATTTTAAAGATATTCTTGATTTTTAATAAAATACAAAAAATGAGAATGTGATTTTTTCGCAGTTTTTCGATACCAGTCCTCCTTAAACTAATTCTTGCTTGTGACACAGCTTTGGACAATGCATAATGCAAGTCTTGCTAAGCAAAATTTGTCTTGCAATGGCAGCTAGCTTAGGAAATTGAAAATCCTTCCACCATGGTAACAAATCCACAATGAAATTCACCACTTGTAATTCAACCGGGCTCGGAATTGCACGTGTTGAATTAATTACAGTAATGAAATTCAAGACGTGAAATTCCGAGCCCGGTCCGGATTTTTCGGTAGTTAATGAATTCTGAGCCCGCACGGACCTGGCCCGAGCTTATCTCTAGTATACATATTTCTATTACGTAACGGAGAAGCAGTGTGCTTGATCACCAGGATATGAAATCAGAGCGTGTTTAATATAATATTTTTGACAGATACATTAGCGTTAGATCTTCAATTAGCCGAAGTTGAATTCAAATTTGGAAGTCATTTCAAACTTAAGAAGGGTGTGAAACTGTGGCAGGAAGTTTCCGGAAGAAAATCTGTTTTGGGAAAGTGTGCTGGTTATTTTCCCTTACTAGTGGCTGGAATGGCAGTAAGAAACATCTCCGCCTCTTCGCGTTGTTTAATAAACCTCCTTTCTCTCCTCGATGAGAATTAAAGACTGTAAAAGAAACTTGCTTCTTTAATTTTGGGCTTTCCGAAGAAGGGATAAGACCCAGTGCTCGAAACACAACAGCCATACGTATTCAGATACTCAACTAGAACGTTTACCCAAAATCCCGCGCGTCTCACCACCCGTTTCTCAGGGTGGCTTAAAGCTATAATATTTATTTTTCTGGTTTGCATTTCAATGATAGATTTGAATTTCCCATTCGTTGTTGGCACCAATGTAATGTAAAAATGTATTTCTCGCAGTTTCAGCTGTAAAAGTTGTATTTCCCTTAGTTTCTGTTTAAATGGCAATACATGAAATCCTGTGGTATTGAAGTTGCATACATTAATATTATTAATAACATCTATGAAAATGCAAGTGCAAAGATTCGGCTGTTTGAGAATACAGCACACATAAAAATTGGAAAGGGAGTGAGACAAGGTGACACCATATCTCCCAAGCTCTTTAATGCCACATTGAAAAATGTCTTTCAATCACTGAACTGGGAAAACAAAGGGATAAAGATTAGTGGAGATTATCTAACTCACCTTCGTTTTGCTGACGACGTAGTCATTTTTGCAACTACCCCATCAGAGCTGCACAGTATGATCCAGGAACTTGCTGACAAGATTAAAGAAGTGGGATCAAAAATGAACTTTCAGTAGACAAAAGTGATGTACAAAGGCTTTTACAAGAAATGAAGATTTATCAATTGATGGAGAAATGTTGGAGATAAGATTCTTACGTTTATATTGGACAGCAGATATCAAGTGAGGGTCACATTGATGAAGAAATTAATCTGCGTATAAAACTTGCCTAGAGAGCTTTTGGAAGAAACAACATAATTTTCAAGAGCAATATGCCATTATGTCTTAAAAGAAAAGTGTTTGATCAATGCATCCTTCCAGTGCTTACGTATGGTGCAGAGACGCGGACCTTAACTAAAAGAGACATACAAAGGCTGCAGACAACTCAAAGCAGCATGGAGAGGTGCATGCTTGGTGTAACCAGGAGAGATAAGAAGAGGAACTCGTGGATCCGAAAAATGACAAGAGTGGAAGACATCATGATCAGAGTAAAATCCCTGAAATTGCAATAGGCTGGACATACTGCCAGAAGAACACACCATGGATGGACAGTCTACATTTTAGATTGGACTCCAAGGGACAGGAAAAGACCCAGAAGAAGACCACATGGGAGATGGGTGGATGAAACTCGAAAGTATGCGGAAGTAACGTGGAGGAGACTGGCACAAGACAGACCGTTGTGGAAGAGGCTTGGGGAGACCTTCGTCTAGCAGTGTATTGATAATGGTTGACAATGATGATGATTGTGACATAAGCGAATTATTACTTCGTACGTCAGGAAAGGAGAATCTGTGGTAAAAGGGCTGACAAAGTCAAATTCGAAGATTTTTCGAAATCTCTGTACAGTGCAAGTATGAAACACCCGAAACAGACTTTCGTGAAATAAACGTAATCATTGACTACGGAAATTCTATGAAAATATTGATGTTAGCAGAAACGGAAACTTTTAAGAACTCTAGTCCCGTTAAAAGACGGACACTTGCCGGTAACTTTGCAGCACGTTATTTTCAGCAATTTTCCGTGAATTCACATCTCTTATTTTTTCACAGTGTAGGGCTATAGGTAGTCGCCTATCCATAATTTGAGACTAGTGGTTCTAAGGAAGGGAAAGAACTAGTGTCACAGAACAAACACACCACCCATGACTCAAACCAGGGCACAACTGAAACCGGTAACCAGAAACCAGCGTCTCTGACCAATCGGCCACCGGGACGACTTCAAAAGCTCCTTCCGACACTCAGATCTCTTTCGGAAGAAGGAATTCGGTTAGGTAAACCTTAGCCCCACCCCCACCCCCCACCCGCGCCGCAGTATTCTAAGCTCTGGCTTCTTCTGACCATTCGTCCGTGATGGAGTCCGGGTTCGAATCCTGTCAGGCATGGATGTTGTGTTTGGCTTATGGCACTGTCCCTCATCCTTCCCTGGAACCAGTTACCCTAAATTCAGATAAGATCATTTTAGGAAGGCAGTGTCTGACCCCAGGTCTTAAACAGCCCTTAGAAATAGGAAGCTACGAGATTTGGGCTAGAATGCCCGATAGGAAAATGACACGAAAGCGAGGTAGAAGAAAGGGGGAAGGAAGATGCCCTTATTTATTACCGGCCAGTACCCGGTGTCCGACAGCTTAACATGCCCATCCGATTCACGGCGGATATTTAGTGGTTCGAGCGTTCGTACCTGCCTGGAATCGAACCCGAAGTTCCTGCGTGGCAGTCACGAACGTTAACCACTAATCCATCCGTGGCCCAGTGACCCTAAATTAGGGACTGATGACTGCTTATAGCCCACTGAGTTGCTCACGGCGGTTGTTAAACTTCCAACCGAAAAAAAAAGTAATTGAGAAAATGTTTGCACCTGACTCGCGTAGCTGTCGGGTGATAAAAAAGCATTTGCCAGGGAGAATGAGAAGGGTACGGCTCTGAATACGTGTTTAGGTGCACTCTCATACTTTTCTTTTAAAGCTGTAGTTTAAAAATTTGCACTAAAAGTAAATTAACGTCCCATAGAGTAACACCACACTCTTCTCCCTCTCCTACTCTTTTTTTTTTTTTTTTAAACCTTGAGGTTTTTGGTTGGAGGAAGTGTATCGTAGCGGTGACAGGAACAGAATGACAAGCGTGTCCAGGAGGTGTGTTGGATTTTTTTTTCTCTGCTTGCATGTAGTACATAATATTCTGTCATAAGGTCGCCGCCGCGAAACAGACAAGCGTGTGGGCTGAGGGGTCTGTCGTGGAGGATTAATGATGCGGGGTTCCATTGCGAGTAGCGACGTATTATACACATGTTAAGGCCACAAGCAGGTAGTTTGCTATCACCACAGTATTAGTTTCACCTTTCAGAAAAATCACGGCACTTTTTTTAAGGTTTAGCCAAAAAAACGTTTTTGTGCTGTTTCGTGTAATGTAAAGGACCTTTTGTGTTTATAATTGTTTAAAAGTTCAGTGTTGGCTAAATTTCACTTCGAAGAAAATTAATTTTTCGTCTATTCGCGAAGTATATACACTATATTGACAAAAGTCACATGACACCTGGAAGAGAAACACAACATAGCATCGATTGACATACATTAGTACGGTGTGGGTCCACCTTTGGCCTTAATGAATGCACCGACCCTTCGAGACATGCTTTCGACTAGGTTTTGAAACACAGCGATTAGTATGCGCTTCCATTCGGTACACAATGCTGCCGCTAACGGCTGCTTAGTAGTAGGCCTTGGTTCCAAACTTCTTATGCGGCGCTCTAATTCATCCCATAGGTGCTCTATGGAATTAAGATCAGTGCTCTGTGCTGGCCAGTCCACACACGATACGGCGTCAAACCACGCCGTAACAGTCCTTGCTTTATGGCTCGCTGCATTATCCTGCTGGTACCATCGAGGCTCGGTTCCATAGTATTGTCACAGAGTTGGTAAGACATAATTTTCGAGAATATCGAGGTAGACGTGCTGGTTAACATGTTTGTCCACGATAACCAATGGGCCGAGACCATACCACGAAAAACACCCCCACACCGAGTACACCCCCAGCTCCAAACTCTACCGTAGGAACAGTTCACTGTGGTAAATAGCGTTCCTCCCGGCTGCCGCCATACCCACACACGGCCATCAGACTGATGGATCGTGTATTTGGATTCATTAGTCCATTGGACCCGTTTCCATTGATCTACGGTCCACGATAAATGTTCTTTACACCATGCTAAAGGACGAGTAGCATTCCGAGTGGAGATGAAAGGCTCATGAGCAGCCGCACGACCACAGCAACCCATGGAATGAAGTTTGCTGCAAATGGTACGTGTACATACCGAGGTTTCGGCATTTTTACTCACCTGTGCACTGAGGTCTTGTGTGCAGTACTCCGTCGATTAACTGTAACGACTCTCCGCAGGCTTCGACGTCCTCTATCACTGATTTTCTTTGGTCTGCCTGTACGTTTTTGTTGCTTCAGGCACGTCATGTGTCTTCCACTTACTCAGTACATCCAGAACAGTTGACTTGGGTATGTTTAAACGCCTCTCAGTTTCTCTTATGGACAACCTACTAATATAACACTCAACAATGTTTTCATTCTCAAAGTCGGTTCTCTCCCGCCGCGACATTTTCACTCAACCTCACAGTGCGATATGATCGCGGTCAGCTGCAGGCTTGTTTTTATACCGCTTGCAGCTGTATCGCGGTTCTTAACAACGCAGTAGATCCGTTCGTTTGCTTTTGAAGGGGTGTCCGGTGACATTTGTCAATATAGTGTATATATTGAAAATTGGAATTGCAACTCCAAAAGTAGAAAGATTAGGTGAGGTTGGTGATTTTTTTTCAGAAGGTAGACAAAAACCTAGTTTTCTAACCACACACAATTTGAGAAAATCAAGCAAAAATTAATACCTTAGAAGTGTAGAAGTCATCCCGAATGGTTTCATTAGGGGTGAATCGCTCGTTAGTGCCCCTTTCCTTTTTTCACCAGCCTAATGGAATGGGTTTCTGTACTCATGCTGTTAAAACTAAGTTGAAAATTTAATTATGAAACTTTAAAAAAGTCAGAATTCTTAAAGAGGCGACAAGGTTAAATTAAAGACTGTAAGTAATTGGAGGGGAAACTAAGAGAGATTAATGTAGGAAAATTTTCATTTTAAAGAAACTGCTTTGAAAAATTATTTTCTAATTTCAAATTTTAATTTTGAATTATAAACAGTTATGACGTGCCCAACCCTTATATAAAAAAAATAAAAATAACAGAAGTCCTAATAATTTACAACCTTTTAAGTTGTCCTCCACCACTACGATTCATAGTAAAATTTTCAGTTTAATTTTAACAGCATGAGTAGGTACTTAGTCTAGGTAGATAAAGAAGGGGAAGAGGCGTTGCAAGCAATTCATTTCTGATGAAACCATTCGGGATCACTTTTCTATATTTCTAAGGTCTTAATTATGGTTGATTTTCAAAAATTGCTGTGGAAGTTGCTTGGTTTACTTCTACTATCTAAAATAACTCTCCTATCGTAAGTAAACTTTCCAGTTTTTTTTTCTTTTTTTGTTGTTGTTTTTCTGATTTTTCAAATACACAACACAACCTTTGTTTTTGTTTTCTGGTTCAAGAAACAACATTTCTCGCTCTTTTTTTTTTTTTTCTACTAGCTCTTTAAATCTCGATGCTTGGCTTTGTAGTTATTTTATTGAAATATCCTCCTCTGTACACTATTCTGTGTGACCAGGTTTTCCAGATTTAAAAGTAAATATTTTTCAGAATTTTATTTTCTATAAATTTGACAAATTCATAGCTTTACTTGATATACATACTGAAATGCTATTTTTTTAATTTCCTACCCGCAGAGTAAAAATAATTTTTTGCACCGGTTTCAGTTGTTTAAATTTGCTTGGCTGGGCTATTTCTAGAAATGATATTAATACTTACTCTCTGCAGCCTAAGGAAGCGAATCGTTCTTCCTTAGGTGCCTTGATTTGCTTTTTAAGAATTTTCAGAATTGATTATTATCAAAGTGCATTGGAGTAATAACCTTTTGAAGGTGATAGTAACTTCTCCAAAATTAATAAAACTTCATCCTTTTTATGTGAAGCCCTTTAAATGTATCTTCTGTGGGGTTAAGCTTCACAATGACAACAGAGCAAATGATGTTGGAAATTTCAAATCCCCAAGATGAGGTTGAATTTGATGTTGGAAATTTCAAATCCCCAACATGAGGTTGAATTTTATCAGGAAGCAAAGTAATAAATACCTCATGGTAGCTTGGTGACAAATATGCGTTAACAGTGGTGCAAATAGTAATCAACCATTTGTGGTCTTAGAGCAAAATTTTGATTTCACAAAAAAGCATTATGTTAGCGCTTTTATGCTGAGGAATGTGTGGAATCTGTAAATTTGCTACATATTGTTTTCATGGATTGGAAGTTTCTTCAATCTTCAATTTCATCATTTGTCTGTATGCCATTGATGTTTTTTTTATTGGGGGGGGTTATTCAAGAGAGACCGGTCTGCATTTCAAGAGAAAAGCACCATCTATGTCTCATCTGGGAGTCGCACCCGGACTTAACTCGGACGCCTGTCTAGAAATCAACGGAGTGGAGAAGTTTGTTTTAAGGGCAAAAGTTTTAGATCGAAGGTGATCGACTGTATGTATTTGTAGTAACACATACACTGCTGGCCACCCGAAAAGCAACACCAAGAAGGAAGCATCCGATTGGCCTGAAATTCGCAGCATGCGTCGCCCGCGAGAGGACATGCAAACGATTAGCATTGCAGGGCATATGCAAATCATGTACGTCCGGCACGCCATCGAGAAACACTATAGGAAGGATGCACAGAAGGCGGGGTGTAAGTAGTGGAAGTGTGTTGTGCTGCCGGACCTGTGAGTGGGAAGCTTCCCGATGCCTCGTCGCAGAATACGGCAGTCATTCCAGCACATTTCGGAGTTCGACAGAGGACGAATAGTGGCTTATCGCGACAGCGGTTTATCGTACAGAGACATCGGCGACCGTGTGGGACGACATCCAGCCACAGTGAGGCGAGTATGGATTCGGTGGGTGCAGGAAGGACGGACTGACCGACGTGAGCGATCGCCGCAGCCGTGGCATACCACCGGACGTGGGGACCGGCATGTTGTGCGGCGGGAATTGACGGCTCGCACCGCCACATCACAAACGTTAGCGCAGAAAATTAGGGTGTGTTGCGCAACAACCTGTGTCAGCACATACCGTTCGACATCGCCTGCAGGAGCGGGTACTTGTCGCACGGCGCCCATTGCTCCGATTACCATTGACGTTACACCACCGGCAAATGCGGCGGCAGTGGGCCGTTGAACGCCACCCTGGACTACGGAATGGCACGACATTGTCTTCTCCGACGAATGCCGTTTCTGCCTGCAACACCACGACGGTCGGATTCGCGTGTGGCGGCACCGCGGCGAGAGACTCTGACGCCAGCATTATGCATCGCCATACCCGTCCGTCGCCTGGCGCTATGGTTTGGGGCGCAATTGGATATGACACCCGCACCCCTCTGGTACGCATCGCCGGTACACTCAACAGCCACCGCTACATCTCCGACGTTTTGGAGCCTGTAGTCCTCCCTTACCTGCAGGACCTGCCAGCGGCCACGTTTCAACAGGACAATGCGCGCCCGCACGTGGCAGGCATCGTGCAACAATTCTTCACGGCCCACCAGGTGTCACTGCTGCCGTGGCCCGCTTGTTCTCCAGATATGTCGCCCATCGAACACGTCTGGTCGCTGATCGGCAACCGAGTGGGCCCGGCAAGCACCACCCGCGGCTACGCCTGATGAACTGTGGCAACGTGTGAAAGCTGCCTGGACCGACATACCCCAAGCCCACATCCAAAGCCTCCTTCGTTCGATGCCGCGGCGTGTAGAGGCCGTTATTGCCAACCATGGGGGCCACACGAACTATTGGTGTCTGCGTGTTCCGCAAGTCGCACGGGCCTGTAAGCTCAATCGTTTCATCTTTGTATCTATTGTTATGTGTCCAGTAAATCTGGCTTTGCGATCTCGTGTCCTTCTTGTTGTTGCATTTTTGGTTGCTACCTACAAATGCAGCATCAGAAGACTAGTATTAATGACACTAATTCGTTGCGAAGATAATAGGGGAAAACTTTTATTATTGATACTTTTTTTCTTTGACTGTTTTAAAGTGGACCATGCGCAACAACAATGCTGCTGCATACGATCCGTGAGGTATGAGGATGCAATAAGGATGATTCCTTAAGTAATTTTTATTCCAAAATCCTTCGTCTAGTGGAGCTTTTTGTGTTGGAGAAATGGAAATATAGAGATGCAAGATATCATCTAAAAAGTGTTGAAGAGAAAGCACGGATAAATTTGTGTTTAAGAAGTGTACTTAGTCCTTACTCCCTGCAAAAACTGCTTAACGTGGCTTTTGAAGCACGGCGAATGTTTGGTATTTTCGGGATAAAAACCTGGGAAATTCCGCCTCCAAGTCTCTCGCCGTAATTACCTGCGAACTATAGGCTGCTCACCTCCACATACTCTCATGGGCGAGATCATTATGATCACCTTTTGTTTTCATTAGTGGTCTCGTCCCGCAGCACGTAGCACTGACGTAACCGACCATCGCGGAGTATGTAGGTATGTGTATAGGAGATCACCCGGCCAGAGTTGGAAATGTGTCAAAAATTTTGGACCCGGTCCCGGACGTCACATAATTGGACCCAACCCTGACCTCCCCCAGACAAATCTGCTTTGAAATATAAATTCCAATATATCATCATCGTCAATCATTATCAATCCACTGCTGGATGAAGGTCTCCCCAAGTTCCTTCAACAACGGACTGTCTTCGGCCAGTCTCTTCCCTCCACTCATCTCCCACTTGGTCTTTTTTTCTGGTCTTTTCCTGTCCCTTGGAATCCAGCCTAAAATTTTGGTTGTTCATAGGTGGTTCGTTCTCCTGGAAATATGTCCAGCCCTTCGCCATTTCAGGGATTTTTCTTATCATGATGTCTTCCATTCTTGCCATTTTCCTTATCCACCAGTTCCTCTTTTTGTCTCTCCTGGTTTAAACCAAGCCTGCATCTCTCCATGCTTCTTTCAGCTGTCTGCAGCCTTTGTATGTCTTTCTTAGTTATGGTCCACGTCTCTGCTCCGTACGTAAACACTGGAAGGATGCATTGATTAAATACTTTTCTTTTAGGACATAATGGTTCATTGCTCTTAAAAATTGTTCTGTTTTTTCTAAAAGCTCTCCAACCAAGTTTTTTACGCCAATTAATTTCTTCATCAGTGTGACCTTCACTTGATATCTTCTTCCCAAGATAAATGTAGGAATTGGTTGTCTCCAGCATTTCCCTATCAATTGATAAATCTTCATTCTTTATAAAAGCATTGTACTTCAGTTTCGTCTTCTGAAAGTTCATTTTTAATCCCATTTCTTTACCTTTCTCATCTAGTTCCTGGATCCAGGCTCTAAAGTACTGTATCAGAGACCTCTGAAGGGTTCTTTGAAATATTATTTTTTTCTTTTCAAAAATAAAACCGAATCGAAATCGGTTCAGGAACACCTTGACCCAACCTGTTTGACCCACAAGATATTGTCGACCCGGTGACCCGTTTCCATCCCTGGAGCTGGCCAGGGCATTCAGTACGAAGCCTGTGAAATGAGGAAAGAAAAATACTTGTTGGGGCTTAAACGAGGACCTATTATCAACCGTGGAAGGCTAGGGCCAGCATCTTATCAACCACAACCATTGCTGGCTGTTGAAGCGCCGTCGAATGGAAGATGTGCCTGGAATGGTCCGATGAATAATACACTACCAAAGGTGCACGTAAAGGTGAACGCCGGTTGGCACGTGATGCCCGGGACAATAGACGACTCGCGATTCCTCAGTTAACGAAAGACTCCAACCAGGGCGGGCGCACAGAGAAATGCTTCCGAGCGCACAATCCAGCTGATGCGCTTTCGGATGTGCCTAACAAATCGGCAGCCCATTCATGTACCAGTTTTGACTGACTATAATCTACAGCTCTGCGTGCAGTGGGCAAAGGATTACCGTTATTGGACAATAAATAACTTGACATAAGTGTCCTGTTCCAACGAGTCTTTCCAGCTCCAAAATACCGATGGGTGGGTCTGTTTTCGACCCTGCGTTAGTAAACAGCTGCAACCAAGACAGTACGGTTGGATGGAAATAGGCCTGAGGCGGCGGTTTGATATGGGGATTGCCCTCATCTTCATCCTCAGTCTGTTCATCTTCGCTGAACACACCCTCGCTGCCATATCTTACTTATACTCCAAGTCAAATTAAAAGTGTACTGTTGAAGGTAGGATAGTCGGATCGCATCTTCTCCGGAGGAACGCAAGAACTGTATCAATCACGTCACACCCCCGTACTTGTTACAACATCCTTACTCTCTACGGCTGCTTAAGTACACCCCTTCGCATTTCCTCGATTGTAAATTTCTTGTCTTTCTGTTGGGAATGTAGAGCTGTCGTTTCCAACGCACCCTCCCGTACATTTCCCAGCTGAACAGTCAGCTGCCGAAAGTGGGAGGCGCTATTGATTAACTTCTCATATCAAATCTATTTCTAAAACGCTCTCTGCCATTTCAAAAATTTGTTTTAGCCCAATAAATTGCTGAGCAAACAAAACTGGATTCTGAGCAATAATTGTGTTGCTTTTCGCTCTAAATGCGAGGGACTACTTTCTGTAGCGGAGGTAGCTGTTTCTTACTTTGAACAGTAGTACGCTCGTAAGTTGACCCAAAGTATAGGCATTTTTCGCGGAACCGCTGTAACTTTGCATGGTGACCAAACATCCGAATTGCTCTGCTTTTCTCAAGAAAACGAGGTCTGCTTTGTGCAGGAATCATTCGAGGATCACGACGAAGCATTTCGTGTGCTCCCCTGGCCGACAAATTTCCCCGACATGAATCCCATCGAACATTTGTAGAATG
Source organism: Macrothele yani (assembly GCA_039090855.1). Taxonomy (NCBI): domain Eukaryota; kingdom Metazoa; phylum Arthropoda; class Arachnida; order Araneae; family Macrothelidae; genus Macrothele; species Macrothele yani. The sequence continues at coordinate 14,733,548 of CM077029.1, read as the reverse complement.
AAGTGGAACGTAGCATTCGTTGGTCCACACCACTTCTCCCTCTCCGTAGCCGTACTCAGAAACGTCCTTCTGTCCAGCTGTTACTGAACTCTCGAGCATACCTTTCGCGGACTAGTGCAGTCAGTGTCACTCTGGGTTTAACGTGTAGCTACAGTTTTTCCTTCCACGCGTAGCAAGTAATCTGTTATAGATTATTAAGTGAGCTAGCTACCCTGTCAGCTGTTATGGCTCAAGTTAATTTCATATTCGAATTGTTCTAACTCCAATTTCGTATTATTACATTCCAGTGCGGTTGTATTAAATACACGTTTATATCCAGTCTGGTTGAATTACATGAGAAAAAAATGCCGAAAATGAATCCATGTGTGTTTCATAACGCCTTATAATCGGTAGCTCGAGGCAGAGTATTCGCTTGCCTTTACGTGCTGGTATCTCATGCGATGCTGTTATGGTTGGACGCATTACATTAAACGGACCGAGTTAAAACTAACGTTAAATAAAATTGCAATAAATTATCCCCCGAAAGTAAACAGTCGGCATTTAATTAATTAATTCCGACGTTTCCGGCAACAGTTGTCCAAAATTAAACATCATCTTCGCATAGTTTTATGACCGAATCGTGCTTGCTCATTGATGCGTTGGGTCTTCCACGGTATAAATGTCAATTGGTACAAGGGCGGCGAGAGCATTCGTGGTGTTTATTACAATTTCTCCCCCTCCCCCTTCCTTCTCCGTGCTTCCTCCCTGCTTCTTCTTCTGCTGAAGAATAATGGAAACGAAACATTGATAATAAACTGCTTTATTGATATTTAGTAGCTTCCTACCGGTCTTACATCTTTTTATGATCGTTGTCGGGTTAGGGGGGCGAATTCGGGAAAGCTAATTTCGAAAAGACTTTTTCCTGTGCCACAAATGAACAGTGTCGCCGAAGTAGCGGGTGTACAGAGTATGTTTTTTGACCAAACAACAAAAAAATACTCAAGTACAATGTTACACAATCAAGTGAAATATTTTAGGAAATCTCAAGACAGCGGGTTTCCAAAAAGTGACAGTATAGGGGTTTTTTTTTTTTTTTTTTTTTTCGGCGGTACAACACGCTATTTCTGCCACCCATTCGGTCTTGAGAGAAACTGGGAATTCTTATGGTAGCTTTCCATTGCAACTACAAATTGAGCTGCTGTGCATGCAATTTTTCTAGATGAGAAATTGTTTACCACGAAAAGGAGGGAAACATGGAAGAAATGGAGTGTTTACGTAGGCGAAGTATTTTAGTTTGTTTTTTTTAGTTTTTTTTTTGTTCACTATTAACACTCGGACTGGAATGTCTAGCGGACATACTGCAAGAGGTTTGATCGCAAAGGGAATTTTTCTGATCTACTTTTAGATACGGTGATATCTTGCCCACAGACGGAGGGATGGCCATTATTATAACATCAAACCGCCTTTGGAAATTAGGTCCCGTGATAATTCTGAGTCTTGAAAATCGTGGTAACAAAAGTTTGTAACCAATGGGTTGAAGTATTGAAGACTGGGATATTTATATGACATGAAGCTTAATATCTTACTACGAAATGTTACGTTAGAACCGTTATAAATAACTCAGTTAATAGTAACAACAATTCGTCATATTTTATACATTTTGCGTGAATTTCAAAATTGGAATTGTTCAGAGCAAATTAAAGTTACCTTCTGCCCAAGTATAAAATTTGGCTTAGCGCAGGAATGTGTTATCAAAGCAAGGTGAAACATCCGTGAATGTCATGCCCAACAGGACACAAATTCCGTTGCTTTTAAAGTACCTCGTCATCGATAACATTTTAGGAGCTTTAATCGAGTAGGACCAATATAAAATTACGAATGGACTGGCTATATGCGTGCTACGTATACTCCCAGTTTGAACAATACAACAGCATGTGACTTGCTTTCTAAAGAGATAAATCAAATATCCTTTATAAAAAGACACAACGTGATTATACAGTTCCGTTGAAAAACGCACATTTAGTAAATTTTCGTTTAAGTAAACAAGTTTTCTCGCGACCTGAGCCTCACTGAAAAATGTGGTGCAGTATTTCTGATGTAATATCCCTCACGCATTTTATAACTCTATATTTTTTACCATGCATAGTTATAACTTGCTATATTTCAGTCATTAACTATGAAAACACTGCTGTTACATATTAAGTAATTTCGTGGTCAGCTGGCCCACCAGTTTTGATTCTGATTTCATTTCATAGCACGTATAGTCTAATATAATTTTGTCCTGCTCAGGGTGATTTTGCTCTTGCGCAGTACCCCGCCCCACATTTATATGAAAAGAAGAAACAAAACATTAGGAAAGCAAAAATGCTAAAATAAAAGCAATAAAGCAAATGCGGTTTTTGGTTTCGGTACCTCTCATATTAAAGAAATATACTGCTTGATATCTCTACGTTTAAACTGAATTCAACTCTATATCGTGAATTCAGACGTGACTTTGCATATTCAAAGTAACAAATAGATTGCGTGAAATGTTGATAAATATATTGAAAAGAAAAATTACCTAATTGCTGTACGAAGCTCTTTAAACTTTGTGCTCTGGATATCCTCCGTTTCCAGAAGAATCGTTAGCATTTCTGTCTAAAATTCGTTTAGTTCATCTGGAACATGCTGAGTTGTTTTTAACATATTTTCCTTCGTTGTACTCCAGCGGATATGGTAGGACAACAGTATTCTCCTGTGGTTTTGAGTTAGAAGGTGTTTCACTAATCCGTTAGTAAATCATGATTTGACAACTGTTCTCACGAACACTAAGAACATTGCAAAATTACCATTTTTTTCATTCACCGTATTGACCAAGCACTGGAAGTTCTATGATGAGTAATGATTAGCTTTGCCGAAACTGACTAACTGTGGAAAAAGTACATTTTCTTTAGCTGACGTGGCATTTGCGAGCCAGTTTTTACTATCACGGGTCGTCTTCCTAACATAATAGCTTCTCGAGTGTTTATATTATTTCACTGGTGGAAGAAAGCGAAACTCATACAGACGGGGACCTTCTTGGCTTTTCATGCTTTTGATCGTGTACTCCAATCCTGGGGAAAACGTGTGTACTGCGCGTTGTTGCTGTACTGGTTCTATACAAGGCTGTATAGCTAGATCTCAGAACCAGGGGTCATCTGTTGCGGGAGGGGGGCTTCTGTGTTAAACAACAAACTACATTCACCCATGAAAATACAGATGTAAGTTTTGCCTTGTATTTCAGTTCCACTTGATTTTATTTACTCGCGAACAATTTCTTCATGCAGAAAATTAAAATAATATATGAAAGGGGGCAGGGGACTGAACCCTCTTGAAATATATAAAATGAAATAGCGTTATCAGAATTTGACGGTGGTTTAGTCGCAGGGCCATTATCGTTGGAGAAAAGATAACTCCCAACTAGCATGATGAAATAATTTATTACTTTTAAGTTTGCTATTAGGGTTCCTTTCCGTGGATCCAAGTTATTGATGCCGAATTTCGTTTTTTTCTTCTCCATTTTTTTGTCACGCATTCTCCTTAGCTGGTGCTAAGAGGTAGTCTCTTCTTTCGGTGGTCAACAGCAAAAACTTCCATTCTCCACTTAAAGACCAATAGTCCTCAGATTCTCGCCAATAAACACTTCTCCCATATATACATCGCAAAAACCACTTCTATTGACCGTGAAACAATGAACAGGAGGAAGCTGAAAGCTTTCTCTCTCTCTCACGCACAAAATAACTCTGCTTTACATGAATAGAGGGATACATTCAGTTAAAAAGTTCCCATGACAGCACTTCTTTGTAGGCAACTAACCACCTGGAAATTTATTAGCTGCAGCTTAGTTCCTCATAGTCCCTTATCAAATGACAAAATGTGTTTCATCCATATGCGAAACTACACTTTCTCCACCTTTTTTTTTTTTTTCGGGGGAAGGGGTAGCTTTTATATTTTTACGTTTCTCTAAAATAATAAAAATAATGATAATAGTAATAATAATAGTCATAGAAAATCGGAAAGTTTGGATAATTGATATAGAAATTCCTGGAGATGCCAGAGCCGATGAAAAAGAACTGGAAAAATGACCAAATAAAGAGACCTGGCCATAGAAGTTACCCGATTAAGAACTGAACACCCAATAGTAGTCCCCATTGTCATCGGGGCTCTTGGAACAATTTCAAAAAAGTTTATGAATCATTTCAGAAAATACCACCCACAGAACTGCAAAAAAAAAAAAAAAAACAGCTCAATTTGGGACGTCAATTATATTATTCCGGTACTTAACTGATACCTAGGTCTCCGGTGGAAACTCGTATCAGCTCAACAACACCAGCCAATGATAATTTTGTTGTTTATATTTGTTTGTCATAGTCTGTGTTTCATATATTTTGAATAAAAGTAAATAATAATAATAATTTTTCTTTCCTGCCCCGTAGCAGCAACGTGTCCGGTTACCATGTGGTAGAGAATCACCACTGGCGTAGTTTATCTTAAAGATTCAATTCGAGAAGTAATTTCTTTTGAGTTATCCATCGGTCATTCTATATCATTTTATTTTAGCTCTTTAAAAACAATGTGCAATTTTCACGAATAAAAAAAGTAAAGTAGAAAAATATTTTCCGAATTTGGAGACGGAAATATACTGAAAAGAATGAGACCATATTTTGCTTGCTCTTGTGTGGTTCAGTCCTGCATTACAAAACAAATTTCTTCGGGTTTTTTTTTTTTTTTTTTTTTTCTCGTGCGTATAAGTCGGAGGATTAAGGTGGATATAAAAAAAAATGTGCATTAGTGTACGCGTGCTTACCACAGTAATAATAAATGATATTATCTGATGGGCTATGTGTATTCCAGTTCTAGTAGTGTTTGTACAAAATGCTGACAAGATCCTCGACTGGAACTCACCTTCGTCGTCAGAAAAATGAGATTTCTGGAATTTTGCGGTAACGTGAATTTCATGCTGCGATTTCCCCCGTCTTTCTATACGGTGTTTATTTTCCAGGGAGCTTCGAGCACTAAAGTTTGCCAGCCGGCTAGCGATCGCTTTTGACGCATAGTGTGAACAAAGTAGTTAAAGAGAGGAATATCTTCCCCGTGTGTTGGAACGTTGTCGTATCTGCATAGATTTCGTTTGAATTGCGTTTACAGTCTTTTCGGGATTAAGTGTCCCCCTTATACCTGCTTCTAAAGTGCTTCCTTATCGTAGGTGATAGCGCGTTAATCCCAGAATTTACGACTTTCATTTCTCCCGGCTTACGCTCAGCAATTTGTCTCCTGCTGTTCTTCGGGGCCAGCTTGCTGGAGGAGAAATCTTGTCTTTGCAGAGTCCTGGTTGTGTAACAGTAATCATTCCTCCAGTGTTTGCCTATAACACACACATACGTGCTCGCATCTGTATGTGACAACAGAGTTACAGTGCAAGAGCATATTTATTTCCACGGAATTTCGGCCAAATATTTTACGCTTTTGTTATACTTCATATTGCAGAATCTGTATCATAAATTGCGTTTCTGGAAGAAAAAAGCGGGGAGGGCTCACATCAGCAATTCAAATAATTTGTGTGACATATTTCGCAAATATACCTGTTGTGCTTTAAACTAGTCTACACTTCTCTGAGCCTACCCCCTGCACCCTTACCACTTTGTAGCATACGCTCATTCTTTTTTTTTTTTTTTTTTTTTTTTTTTCAGTATAGATAAGGTGAAAGCTTTGCAAACCACTGTCTGAAGCCAGCGAACATAAGCAAAACTGGCCTGGAAATTCAAGCTTCAAGCACGGAGTTAATAATCTAATATGCGACCTTTGCACACGTTTGCTTGTGATGGGTTTCATAACTGATCCAAATTTGTGTTACAAATAATTAGAAGCACCCAAAGCTACAAGGGGGGGGGCTCCACCCTTATAAATAGTCATCAAAAATCCGTATGCATATTTATATCCACAATATGACCTTACGAACCTTCTGACATTCAGTAAATATGACTCTTTCCGCGCGCGACACCCAGTCTTCGCAGAAGGAGAACCTAAATAATGTCTTCGTTGAGTCGGTTGTTTTTTGCACTTTTAGAGAAAAAAAATTAATTCGTAGAATTAAATGTCTGATATACTTAAACAGTAACAACAAATATTTGAATCATTTTGGAGGATTGATTTACCCAGTATAGAAAAAATATATGGTTCTTGGTAAATCCATTCTCCAAAATATACCCTTCATAGTGTGAATCTAAATCCTCTTCGACGATAGTGAGAATTAAGAATTGTTTGTAATATGGCGAACCGAATGCCTAATTCTCACTCACATTTTTTTTTAAATTTAGAACTAATTCGACTAACCAAGGGTCCCCACAGTCTTATAAATCCTTAAAGGTCCTTAAAAAGTGCTTACATTTTTAGGGTGCTTAGAAGTCTTTATTTTTTTGCCAAAAAGTTCATATCAGTAATAACAAAAAAGCTTATTTTTCCTACTAACTGGCGACACGAAGTCCAGTAGCAATGACGTAATACTTAGCACTTCTGTTGTTGGTTTCCTGTGTTGATGATGACGTCAGGTGAAATAGTTAAAGCTCCATTCCTGTCCAGCAATTGCGACCCAGCAAAATTGTAACACAATACAAATAGCCCCATCATCATCATCTCTTGTTACTGATATATCACCTTTGTATTCCCCCATTTTGTATATGCAGATCAATTATTCAGTTACACCATGAAACAGTTATGTGAACAACTGAAATGTAGACCACATAATTTGGACTTTGGTTTTGGGTGTTTAAACCACGAGATGGCTATGTGCAAAATTATTGAGCATATAATTTTAATTACAGTTTTACGATTTACATACCCTTTATTGTATGTATATGTGATTATTCTGTCGGATAAGAAACCTGATGTGACCTACAGAGCGCTCTTTTACATTGCATAAATTCTAATTTAAGTTGTATGGAACAATATTGGGAACTTCAGCATACTTTTTAAGTTCAAAGTTAAGTCGTGTGTTAAAATATATTTCTGCATATATGTCATTGGTGTGTATGTGAGTAAAGAAAAATAAAAGGTGGAAACCCTGTAGCCGGCGAAGTGGTCTAAGCGATGGCTTTTGATCGTTGGTTCGAGATGGGTCCAGGTTCGAATCCCGATGAGGCATGGGTGTTGTGTTCCCTTCCCTGGAAACAGTGGCCCTAAATTAGGGACTGGCAAATGCTTATAGGCCACTGAGTTGCTCACGGTGGTCGTTAAACCTCCAATAAAATTAAAACAAAAAACAAACCTGTGATCTCTTTCTATAATAATATCTCCGTACTGACAAGGGAGTACGTGTTTTTCTCTTCATTTTTCTTTGTAAAGTAATTACGCCCACCTGTTTTATATTATTAATTTTTTCTTTGATGACTAAAGCGATGACGTTTGATACAGATACTTTCCTTGAAACTGAATTTTGGTGCTTTTATTTGGCACACGGTTTTCATTATTTGGAATGACTAAATTCCTCCATCATTCAAAGACCTTTCTTTTCTTTTTCATAGAGAATTAAAACTGTGGTTGTGCTGGTATAATGCGCTTTTTAGACTAAATATTGGACCACAATGGCAAAGGTTTAAGTCGTGCTAGTATGGACCTTGGTTTAAAAAAAAAAAAAGAGTGCTGGTTTCAGAAATCGTTGAGACCTGCTATATCCGTAACTGTTAATATCTCCGCCGTGTGTTTACGGATAAGGCTCATGAAAAACATCCGCACTCATGAATCACTCATACAGTTGTAGCAGCAATAAACCTAGGAAGGCCAAGCATTTGCATTCTCTTATTATATTCATTGCTAGATTAATATGGTAATAGAGTCATAAACCCATGCAAGCTTCGAGAACAACACAAAAGGAGTGACCCTAGTGAGCCTAGACAGGTTTGGAAAGGATGGAGCAACCTCAACCCTCGCCTCCCCTTTCCATCTCGCCCAAGCCTTCACCCCCCCCTCCCCTCCTCTCCCAAGCCGGCACTCGCGGCTTTGTTTAATGAAACGGAATGTCAGCACCATTGATGCTGCTGATTTTGGCTGTACTAAGTCACGCACCGTCAAGGAAGCAATTTTTTCTCATCACGAATATTTAAGTGGTAGGGGAGGTCCACGCTGTTCTGACAAAGGATGTGGACATTCACTTTTCTTAGCCTTTTTCTGCGCTTTCTTCGTAGATAATGCCCGGTTAGTAATAGACGGTTCCCTCCTTTCTTTTTAAGGCTTTCCTGTTTTTAAATCAGGAAAGTGCCGGTTTTTATTTTCTTGCGTATAGCACGAACGGGCATATTTGTTCGTGGAAACTGGCGTTTTAAAGGCTTTTTTTTTTTTGTTTTATCGTTTTGATTTAACTTGGCAGTTGAGCTATTCTGAGTTAACTTTTTCATACCCTTTGCTTTTATTTTCTTGAACGTTAAAAATAGATTTGTGTTGCATGTTATATTTCGTTAATTTTGAAGGCCACTGTTTTTTCTTCTTCACGAGTTCCTTTACATTTATGAATTTTGATTTCATACATAAAGATATGGGAAAGCTAGCAAAATAAACGCCAATGGGTCGCAGGTTAGAATGTATCTTTTGCCAATGGGTCTAGGTTATAATATATCTTTTGCCAATGGGTCGCAGGTTATAATGTATCTTTTGCCAATGGGTCGCAGGTTAGAATATATCTTTTACCAATGGGGTTAGAATGTATCTTTTGCCAATGGGTCGCAGGTTAGAATATCTTTTTTGGACCCTGATCGAATCCTGGTACGAAATGAACATTTATTTCTCTCATTAGTGGCGGTTTCCTTTCGCTGGAATAAGTGGTTCTAAATTTGTGACGAACGACTCGGACAGACATGAAATCCCTCCTCCGAAATGTAACGTGTTTTAGAATAACGCAATTTCTAAATTACCGGTTGTTTTTCTGCCTTAAATATTAGAAACATCTTTAAAATTAAAATTTCGCTCCTCTGTTTAGGGCTTTGATGACTACAAAGGGTTGTAAGCAGTCATAAATCATAATTTGGAGCCACTGGTTCCAGGGAAGGGAGAGAGCCAGCTCCCTAAGACAAATACACTTCCCATGCCTCATTCGGAACTCTAACTCGGGCCTATCTCGGACGAATGATCAGAACCTGGCCCTCAGATATGTCAGCCCACCTGGGCTGCTACAGCAGCATGTTGTCAGGACTTTAGCAAGCTTTTATTGTCTGGAAGGGCGAGACTTGAAATTACTCCTTCGAGAGTTCCACTCAAATAATAAGAGGTTTTTACTTTCTCACAGATCGCCGTTATAGGAAAGTATTATGATTGTTCAATAATCGCATTTCAGGTTTGCGACATAATTTTATAAAAATGCAAGAACTAGGTAAATACCCAAGAAACACTGTTTGTAAATACCGAGTAAAGCGCAAGCGTTTATGCGAACGCCTACAACACAATACTCCACAGAAATGCAGAACGAAAAACAAACCGGCGCAGAACGAATGAGTATCTGATAGTGAACGTAACAATACTAATAAGCTTTTTAGGGGTAGGGATGGGAATTTTTTATTTTATTTTAGGTTAAAAGCTCACAAAACTTTCTGTGACGGAGCACAGATGATTAATTAGTAGTGCTGTCAAAAACCGGATATTTTAAATTTCGGATTTTAAAATATCCGAAATATCATAAATCCGAAATCCAGATTGCCGCATGAATTACGAATTTCAAAATCCGGATATCTCTTTCCATCTTTTCTCTCTCTCTCTCTCTTTCTTTCTTTCTTTACTGCCCTAGTGGCATAGTGAATTAATCACAACACTGTAAGTGCCGGTGAGTGGGAGATACCTGTTTTACCCAGTTCAGCAATAATAACCAGCCATCGTTTCTTTTGTGCGTTCTTTTGTAAATTTTTGTTTACGTCTTCGTAACCAAAAAATGTTTCCCCTTTCGAAAGCGAAAAAGAAAAAAAAAAAAAAATGCTTGGCGTATTATTGTGAAATTCAGCTTTCTATAGTAATAAATACATCCGAAGTTCGATATCCGGAGTTCGAACTATTCGAATGCTAAAATCCGGTTTCCGGATAGTAAAATATCCGGAAATCCGAAATCCGTGAACAGCACTTAGAAATCCGGATTTTGAGTTATTCGAATGCTAAAAATCCGGTTTTCAGATACTAAAATATCCGGATATCCGAAATCCGTGAACAGCACTATTAATTAGTTCTTCATCCCAACGATATATTCGGAAAGGTCATGGAGATTAGACGTATCAGCATATTGTTTTCTATGCCTCCATTCATAGTTTTGGAAAATTCCCTTCATGGATATGAGATTGACACCTCATAATGTATGTTACTAGTTAATTAACTGCATAGAATACTGTATGGGACTAACCGTAGTCTTTAAAAAGAAAATACTGAAGTGTGTAACTTTCGTTTTCAGTTACAATTTCTATATACGCCAGTGGAATGATCATTCTGGGAGGGCAACCGCCCTCCCGGTAGCTACGGCCCTTCATGTTGTACTTCTACTAAGCATAGCAGGCACGATGTGGACACTTACACCAGCAGAGAAAATATCTGAAAAAAAATTCTCAGACACCCCCCCCCCCCCCGCAATTCATAAGTGAGTGCGTTGATGTAAAACAACTCTTCTTTTTGACCTACCAGACAGTTATGTAGTGAGTGAAAAAGTACAGGAACGTGCGGTGTCTTTACGTCTGGAATACCTTTCTCTTCTAACCCCCCCCCCCCTCATTCCACCTCTCCCGTTTGTTACGCTTTCCAACCGTAGGTTGAAGGAGCGTATATGCTCCGGCTTTGTCCGTCTGTCTGTCAGCACGATAACTCGCGTAAAAATGGTTCGATTTCGATGAAATTTTAGTATGTAATAGGGGACAACCTGGGGACGAACCCTATTGAAAATGGGCGAAATGGGGTCAAAGGTCAGGACATAGGAGCGGGATCCATTCCATCGCCCTTACGCGTCATAACTTACGTAAAAATGCTTCGATTGCGACAAAACTTTTGTATGTCGTTCCAGAGGTATACTGAACCAATTCTGTTGAAAATCATAGAAATGGGGTCAAAGGTCAGGGCACAGGAGCGAGATTTATTCCACAGCCATAATCCTCATAACTTGACTAAAAATGCTTCTATTGTGACAAAGCTGTAGTATGTCGTTCCGGAGGTGTACGGAACCAATTGTGTTGAATATCATTGCTGGTCGTTAAACCTCCAATAAAAAAAAAAAAATAAAAAAAAATAAGAATATCATTGAAATGGGGTCAAAGGTCAGGGCACAGGAGTGAGATTTATTCCACAGCCATTATCCTCAAAACTTGAGTCATGAATTCTGGTATGTTGGAAAGCGTATCATAATCAATGCATTGCACGATTTTACTAACTTGTTACTTTCTTATATTTATAATATAAGAAAGTATAGTGGTCAGACTTCGGGATTTACACATTTTGACATTAAAGGAAGAAGATTTCACCATTTGGGAGACTACCAAGTGAGAATGGGTTCAGAGAATGACTCTACCTTCAAACAAATATGGGACGTTAATTCCACTGACTGCAGTTTTCTGTTGCGTTTTTTTTTTATTGGAAAATAATTATAGGACATTCGCATTTTAAAAAGAAAAAAAATTATGTTGTATAGGGTTTACCGGAACGCCGTTCCAGGGTGCTCCGGCTCCACTACACACACCACTGGCACCAAAACGCCCAAACTTGGTCAGATGTTTTTTGAACACCTACTGATTGTAAGGAAACATTCAGGAATTTCTCTCCGCTTTGTGTCGATCTTTTATGTTTAAATGTACTCTTCGAACGCTGGCGCTCGTAGTTTGTGAGAAGTACCCCACACCATTGATACTTTAGTGCCAGTGAATATTGCAAATTCACCCATTGGTATTTCTGCGACCATTCTAAACATTTCTGTTGATTCTAAAGAGGTCACAAAGAGAGATATTGATATGAAGGTGATATACAGTATCTGAAGTGAAGAAATCAGGTGTAGCATCTGCGTACTGCTGTCAGTAAGAAGACATGTTGTTCTTACGTCTCAAATGTAGATGTTGACTTTCCATTATAACCACCTCGTGAATATTCACAGAACTCACATGCTAAGAATAAAGTTATTAGAAGAAGCGATAGAATAATTTGTAATTTCTATTATTTCTGTAAACTGCTAAGAATGGTATGCTTTTGTTGTCTTCGGGAAAACTGCTCATTTTAAAATTTTATTTTAGCGAGGCAGATTGCCATTTGGGTGCGATTTGGGCAAAGTCACTTTGGGAGGACTTAATTTGTACAGACTGTTTTGGTTTCATGTAAGAAGGTGCGATTTGGGCAAAGTCACTTTGGGAGGACTTAATTTGTACAGACTGTTTTGGTTTCATGTAAGAAATTGCGATTTGGGCAAAGTCACTTTGGGAGGACTTAATTTGTACACTGTTTTGGTTTCATGTAAGAAGGTGCGATTTGGGCAAAGTCACTTTGGGAGGACTTAATTTGTACAGACTATTGGTTTCATCGAAAGAAGGCATAGCTTGATTTTTGTTGGGAGCCCTTCAGTTTTGAAGATGCTTTGAATTTTTGTTGATCTTTTACCTACTTAAATTTTATGATTAGCGCCCTGTAGCATTCAAAGTCTTTTCTCTGTCAAAAAAAAAAAAAAAAAAAAAAAAACTCGCACCAACTGACGTTTAGATGGATGTTTTGCAACGTATTAGCCATAAACGGATAATACTTGGTGGCTGGCCATGGTGTCGAGGCGCTGGCTACGGATCATTGGTCAGACTGGGACCCATGTGTGAGTCCCTTATGAATCATGGGTGGGTGCTGGCCCCCTCCCATCCCTAGACAGTGGCCCCAACAATAGACTGGCTATTGCTTATAACCTTTGGAGTTGCACGTGGTGATCGCCAAACAACAACAAAAAAGTTCATTCGTGCTTCAGTACCTGTACTTTGATACCTTGGTGCCGTAACTCTGACTTAGATGGGTTAAATTAACTTTGTTACGGTGCTAATGAGGTTTTACTGTACTCCCCCCATACATGGGGGTAGTCAATTGTTTAAGGTCTAGTAGTTTTGCACCCTATATTTCTAATGGAAAAATTTCAACCCTATTTCTTCAGCGAAGAAAGATTTCCCACACATCAAAACTGGCCCACTGAAAAAAAAAAAAACAATTAAGTTGTACAATCGGTGTTTTTTGCAAAAAACTTTCCTGAATTATATTAAAAATCAATGACTTTACTTCGATGTAGTAGCAAAGAAGAGTGGCGTCACTTGTACGCAGGGTATCATAACTACATGGAAGTAAAGTTATTGATTTTTAATATAGTTCTGGAAAGCTTTTTGCAAAAAACAACGATTGTACAACTTACGTGTTTTTTATCAGTGGGCCAGTTTTGATGTATGGGAAATCTTACTTCGCTGAGGAAATTGGGTCGAAATTTTTTCCATTGGAAGTATAGAGAGCAAAATCTCTTCTAGACTTCCATCTTTATCTAATCATCCACAAGTATAGGGCAGTGAGTGGCGTCTCCCTCCTATAGGCACATGCCCCACAGGTAAAAAACTGTGTGGGCATTGTCCCCACTGGTTCCGTAAAGCACAGGATCTTAATAAGCGTCACGCTTGTGGGACCGCCCCCCCACCCATTTCTTATACTCACATTAAATGCAACATCAACTTGCTTTAAGAATTTCCCTGATGTGCTACCAAAACAGCCCCCCCCCCCCACGTAGACATACTCAGATGTCAACCTAGAACTTAAGAGTAACGACGCTCTCTCTATCGAACGTCGTAGTGTCTCATCTGTCATTGTGTGTCATTGACTAAGCCCATGCCCGTAAATTATTAGTCACAGTTAACCGTTTCCTGTGCTTTCGACCAAAACAAAATCACAAAAGTCAGCTTACCTACCGCGCCCTTAGAAAACGGTAAAGTTTTCTCCCTCACGGTGCAAGGAGACGTTCTTCTGTGTCGCTCTGTTACTTTAAGACTAAAAAGTGCGAAAAGTCATGAAAAGAGTTTCTCACTCTAAATTGCCTAATACACGCCAAGGAAAGGGAATGCCTCTCGTATGGTGTTTTTTTTTTCTTCCTCCTGGGGAGATGAGAAGGTTCCGAAGTCCGAACATTTCTCGAGGGTGGCAGGATATATCAGGATGACCTCATTCATCCGATAGAGATTTTGCGCAGTTATTCAAACCACTAAACAAAAAGGTAAGCACTTTGATTACTTAATGTTCTTTGCGTCATGTCGCAAATCTGAAAACTTGCCGAGACTAAGCAGATGAAATGCAAATATATGATTTAGCGAGGATCTTTATGACACGAAGTGTTCCTAGGAAATGTACCTCCGGTAAACTCGAATATTCTGTCAGTATCATGCATTTGGTAAGTTCTACGCGTATTTACTGTATTTTAGAATTCTTGATTTGTGCCTTTCCCCTTACCTTGGTGACGTATTAATTAATACCTTTTTAAGCACAAGCATTTTTTAAATTCGAAAGCTTTTTGGAGTAAAATGAAGGGGACTTGCTCAAGACTGATAGTTCTGGAAGAAACTTGGAGAGACCTTCAGATAATAGTTTAATTGATGATCATGATATATTGGAAGCACACCGCCGCCCCGCCCCCCTTCCTCCCCCAACCAAAAATTGCAGTTTGGTAATACTACTATTGGGTAAAAGTAATTCGTAAGGTGAGATCAAGCAACGTGCAAATTTAATTTTAAATGGACATGTCTACAGATTTCGATATAAAATAACACAAGCACAATCGCTTAACAGAACCTGATGCTGACTCCAAAATGAAGAAGGCCGTTTAAAAAGGTTGAAAAAAATTTTAGACTTCGCGCTCTCTCGGAAAAGGACTTTTAGTAATTTAAGTTACTTCCTTTAAAAAAAAAAGAAAGAAATTGCAAGTTTTGTATTTTTCCGTTTTCTAGTTTCGTCACAGGCCCTTTGGAGATGCCAGAGCTTGCAGTAAATCTCAGAGTTTGAGTGAAGTAGAGAGGGCTCTATAATTTTGCTCAAAACTACATTGAAAACGATAAAAACCATGCGATCCTTTTTGGAAATAAACGAAATTGGCGATAGCCTAGATGTTACTGAAAGCTTGAGTATTAAAAAAAAAAAAATGACGGGGAAAAAATGGAGCGTTTCGCTATCGTCCTTAGAATGGAAAATCGTGTCCACAGGAATTTTCACACCTACGCCACACAAATGGAAGATAATGGAACTGATAGTAGGTGCAGAGCTTGTGTTGTGAGAAGGGTGGGAGTTAAAGAGTGAGAGGGGACTTTTAAAGATAGTTTCTTGTTATTGTTGTGTGTTTAGGGCCTCAGAAAAAGGAAGAAGAGGGGGAAAAAATGGTAGGCAAGCAGGTGGGGAAAAAATTCTGTTTGCTCTTCCGTTATCAGACCTTTCCTGTTAGCACTGTCGACTGCGATGCTCACCTGCAGGCCGTGTTGATAAGCACGCAGTCGGTGCTGCCAGGTTCTAATGCGAACTTTTCTTCCAAGTTTTTCGGTGTAGCTTCCGTAAATCACAACATTAATGCGTGCCTCGAAATTACCCGTGGCAATATAAAAACTTTATCGTTAACACCTGTGGTATGAGGAGTAAATTCATCGGCGGGATATAATTTTTTTTTTTTTTTTTTGCTTGGAGTAAACGGGACCAAAAGTATTTATAAAATATAAAAAGTATTCCAAAAATTGTAAATTAATGGCCTTATAAGAGATTAATTTGTCAAAAGAGTTAGGTACTAATAGTGGCCACATACAGTGCGAGGACACAAAAATTTTTAGTCAAAGTAAAATGAAATAACGTTCGCTGCTGATCTGAACGGGATAAAACGGTGTCCTAGATCCGTACGGGCAATTTCCGTACAAGTCGAATGTCCTATTATTTTCCGCACAAGAAGATTAAAAGTTTCTAACATAGCAGACCCGTAGCCAGACAGAAGTCAGGATGACCAGCTGATGATTCAAAATCGGGCAAACGATGTAAAAGAGGTCGGGCGGAGTATATAGGCCTAAAAAAAGGCCGTGCGCTGGACTGTGGGATGAGTTGCAAGGACGGGCAAAAAAAAAAAAAAAAAAAGAAATGCACCCGGTCTGGTCCCCAGTATATGGCTACAGGCCAGAGTTGGAAACGGGTCAAAAAATTTGTACCTAGACAACACAAAATTGGACCTGACCCGGACAAATCTGTCTTGAACTATAAATTCGAATATATTATCAGTCCACTTCTGGATGAAGGTCTCCCAAAGTCTTTTCAACAACGGATTGTCTTGGGGCCAGTCTTTTCCGCCCATCCATCTACCACGTGGTCTTTTTTCTGGTTCTTTTCCTGTCCCTTGGAATGGAGCCTAAAATTTCAGTTGTTCATCTGTGGTCCGTTCTCCTGGAAATATGTCCAGCCTATTGCCAATTCAGGGACTTGACTGTGATCATGATGTCTTCCACTTTTGTCATTTTCCTTATCCACGAGTTCCTTTTTTTTTTTTTTTTTTTTATCTTTCTTGGTTACACCAAGCATGCATCTCTCCATGCTGCTTTCAGCTGTCTGCAGGCTTTGTATGTCTTTTTTAGTTAAGGTCCACGTCTCTGCTCCGTACGTAAAAGCACTGGAAGGATGCATTGATTAAACACTTTTGCTTTAAGACATAATGGCACACTGCTCTTAAATATTGTACTGTTTCTTCCAAAAGCTCTCCAACCAAGTTTTTTTTCGCCAGTCATCAATGTAATCTTCGCTTGATATCTGCTGCCTAAGGTAAATGTATGAATTGGTTGTCCCCAGAATTTCCCCATCAATTGATAAATATTCATTCCTTGTAAAGGCATTTTACTTCAGTTTTTTTGTCTTCTGAAAGTTAATTTTTAATCACATTTCTTAATCCTTCTCAGATACTAATCTGGATCATACATACTCTGCAGCTCTGAAGTAATATTTCAAAGACGTCTAAAGAGTTCTTTGAAGTATTTTTTTTTTCAAAAGTAAAACTGTAATGCGGTGCAAGTTCCATACAAGGTTCAGGAGGAGGGGTTCCGTACGGGTTTCTGACGAAAGGAGAACGGGGTAATGTTGTATACCTGCTGTTGACGAATGTACAACATTAAGTCATATGAGAATATTTATATAGATATCAATGATATTACCAGGGTGATTCAAAGGTCTGCCGTTTTCTGACATTTGGTGAAAACATGTATCTCCATAAATGTAAAAGTTCAATCTTCGAAATAGATTTCATTGTCCTCTATAATCATACACCGTCGTGATGCCATGTCGTGAATCCCCTGCGAAAAAAATCATTTAGGTTCAAGGCGAAAATGTCTTGGACCACAAGTTCAACATCGTGGATGTTTTGGAAGTGTTTCCCAAATAGAAAATGTGCCATGGACCGGAATAACTGGTAGTCCAAAGGCGCGAGTACCGGACTACAAGCAAGGCGGGGCATGAGCTCAATATCCTGCAGTTCCTGTATCTTTCCCTCAGTTGACCGGGCAGGATAACTCGTTTACGGCTTACCAGACTAGGATACTTTCGGCTTAAAGTGGCATACTCTGCTCCAATGGGCCACAGTACATTTGCACATTAATGCCTCGGCCGTTTGAAACCAATTCCCAATTAATAGGGCCCTCAAAGTTTCACCATACACATAGCATAACTTTGTTTTGGAATCTAACCATTGTTTTCTCATGTGTTACCAAAAACATCATTGCTCATGAATTTACACCATACAATACAAATTTTGAAGATGACAATCCGTTTTTTTGGTGTTAATATGACAAGGACGGTAAGTCAGATAATATCTGAAAACTTGAAAATTTCGTCGTCCTGGAGCGGGAATCAAACCCGCGTCTCCCAGATAGCACCCGGGTATGCCAACCACTACACCACACAGAACGACGAAGTCTCAACTTTCCGATTAATTTGAATATAACCATCACAGGATTTTCTAGTTTTAACCATCACAGAATAACCATCACAGGATTTTCAAGTTTTCGGATATTATCTGACTTACCATCCTTGTCATATTTACACCAAAAAACGGATTATCATCTTCAAATTTTTTAACATCATTACTAAAATAATGTAATGAATGTTAACACTTCTGAATCAATAAAACTAGAATTTGTCCTGTTAAACATAAACAAGACAAATTTTAATTTGCTCGAAATAGGTTAGAATGTTCAATAATGTCGGAGAAAAACTAAACTAATCGTTGGGGAATGACTGAACTAATCGCTGTAAATTTAAATCTTCAATGTGAATCCTACATATATATGACATTCCATGATTTCAAATAAAAGTAATTCTAGTTTTCACACTCAAATTAATCATCATAAACTTTATTTATGAATTGACATTTTAGGCGAAGGTAAATGTTTCAAAATTACGTATTCATACGCAAAAAATTACTGTATTATGTTAGGTTGCGACTTTGCACACGGTGAGAAAATGAAGCTTTCTGACTACGCTGCTAAAATGGCCTAACCTGAATTATAATTCAGGCATTGATATCTCAGCATGGTAATGCAGATCAGAAAATAGAAGAGAAATTCTTCATCTTTTGTCCTAGTATGCTGCTGGCTGTAAAAGAAGTATTCTTCTTCACCGGGACAACCATCGGAGTCCTCAGCACGACAGAGTCATGCACATCAGAACTCACTATTAGGTCGTCTTTTGTAATACACACATCTTCATCGCGCTCCTGTATACTCGTCTTATTTACTTAACTACTACTTAAAAATTTCTCACTAAAATGGTTCGCGTGCTTCTGACTTAAACTGGCGAAAAATAGTCAGCCATTTTAAGGGACGGATCAGCCTTTGGCTTATTCTTTTAAACACATTTAACATGTAGGACAGTAATGGACATCCCTGGAACGAATTTTGTCTAGCCACTTCTGCGTAAATGCAACGGCTTAGTAACTTAACTATAGTGCACTGGTTTCTTATCTGATGGTAGAATTAACCCCTAGTGTCTTCGTCCCCCGATGAAGGCGATTAGCCGAAAAGTAAAATGGCTCGGTTTCTAAGCCAGGATCCTGATTCTATCAACAGGATGCAGCCCATACATGGTAAGGTGTGACAGTATACTGAGATAATCCTGTAAGTGAAGTTTAGCCAAAGGGAACGTGAAAGGCAAATAACTTGACGGATTTAGGCATTCCCCGTCGCGAACAGGTTCACTAATATGAAAGTAGACTATTATTTTCTAATAGTGGATAAAAGATCCCAGCGAAAGTCAAAGGCTCAAAGAAAGAATTAATCAGAGAAAAATTACCATGGTAAAAATTGTTTGTGTAGTCTGCATTTGAACAAACGGGAGATTTTGATCTTTGTGTAGGGAGATCAATCGACACGTAAAATGGCAGCTAACTATTTTCTTTGAATGAGAAATAGTTAGTTGCCGGGTTGAGAAAAGAGAAATTACCGATTTCTTTTTTCTTATAGAGGGCAGCTAGCTATAGCTATATTTCTAGCTGTATGCTGACCGTGGTCTGTGGGTGTTGATTAATGTTACTGATTATAGTGTGTTTGACATTTGTTTGTCCGTCGAAATGCTTGCGCTTTACCGCCAATGTAATCACACCGAACGTAGCCTGGGTGTTTCGCTTACGTTCTATTGTGCACAATCACTGGTCTTCGATTATAAAATTTGCTTCTGAGAAGCTAGAATTTCACATTCGGCGATAACTGTATTTTCCTTCTATACATAGTTTGACAGATTATCTTGTCGTTTGGAGTGCTACGCGTAAATCAGTTTTACAATTTCCGATTGCTCTGAAGAAAAGAATTCGTGCACTCCACTCTTCCTAGTTCTGTTTGGTTCTTTTTAAACATGCTGAAAATGGAAGCTTTGAGCACATTATGATGGGCGGTGTTCTGTAGAGCTGTCGGAATCTTTGGCGTTATTTTGGTTTCCTTCACACTAGAAGAAATGCAATCAAGCAGCATCCATCTAACTGGGTAACGTTAGTACAGTAAACATAATGAACTCGTTCATTCCTACTACGTAAGTATTTTGGATTTCTGTACGAGATAGTCTCCCCCCCCCCTGAATATTGTAGTCTAGTGAGACGCAACAGTTTGGAGGATGGGATGGGGTGGTCCTACCCCACTTTTATCTCACCTCCCCCGCTCCCGAAAGAAAAATAGTGTGAGTTCTTGAAATGCTTATTTTCGTGTAGAAGTTACTCACGAAGAGTACAAACTTTTTCAGAACGAATTTACCGCACCAGAAGTCGAAATAGAGATATGAATGAGAACGTGAGTAGATGCCCCCGGGTACGGAGAACTGGACACATTGCAATTTCAGTACCATTAAATTGTTCTGAATAAACAAATATCGTGTGGCTATATTTCCCACTACTTCAGCAACTATTGTTCACAAAACATTTTTTTAATATTTCATTTTTAATAAAAAAAAATGTCATTTCCATGATTTTGAGGTCAAAGAGAAAGCGGAGAACTGGTCACAAAAAATTTAAAGGGCCGCATAAAAATTGCGTTTTTGACCGCTTTGTGGCCACGTCCCCACAGGTCTGGTTATCTGAGTCACATAAAGTTACCGTAAATTCGTATTTTCTTAATTGCGATATTTAACGTCATTTTTTATAAAAAAAAATTTTTTAAATCTACAACTTAACAAAATAATTTCAGGGTTTTGTCGCAGGAAACTGGGGGCGGGGGGCTTACTACCAAAAATATAAGAAATTTCTGGTCCGATTGGAAGGTTTTCGGCGTTTACAAACTAAAACTCAAATTCTATTCGGGCATGTACTAATGCAGGAAACCTGTCGAGGGGCTTAATACCAAAAATTAAAATATAAAGAATTTCTGGTCTGATCGTGAGCTTTTCAGCGTTTACAAATACAACTCAACAAATTTTCTCCGCGCATTAGCTAGCGCAGGAAGCCTGTCGGGGAAGGGTACACGGTTAAAAATTTTGTGATAGGTTGCACCAAAAAGTGGTGCTACACCAGCTGTACCACTTTTTTACAAAAGTTACACCATTTTGTGGTGCAAAATAAACCCAACAACATCGTGCAACCTTGCGTGCAATCTTATACCACGTTGTTGGGTTTGTTAGTTGAACCACGTTGTTGGGTTTTGTTTGCAAAACACGATGGTGTATCTTTTCTCAGAAAGTGGTGTAGCTCGTGTAGCACCACGTTTTGGTGCAATCTACCATAAAATTTTTAACAGTGTAATGCCGAAAATGTAAAATATAGAGAATTCTATTCCGATCGGGAGATTTCAGCGTTTAGAAACTACAGCTGTACAAATTCTTTATATTCTATATTTTTAGCATTAAGACCCCCGCCCTCCGCAAAACAGGTTTCCTACGGTATCGGATGCCCGCAGAAGTTTAATTGAGTTGTAGTTTGTAAACGCTGAAAATGTCCCGATCGGACCAGAAATTCTTTATATTTTATATTTTCGGCAGTACCCCCTCTCCCGAGATGTTTCCTGTGTTAGCATATGCCCGCAGAGAATTTGTTGCTTTTGTAAACGCTGAAAAGGCCCCGATCGGTCCAGAAATACTTTATATTTAATAATTTTGGTGTTATGCCCCCTCCCCCAGGTTTTCTGCGTTTGCGCATGCCCTCAGAGAATTTGTTTAGTTGTAATTTATAAAACCCTAAAATTCTTTTGTTTAATTGTAGATTATAAACGTTTTTTTGTTTTGTTTTTTATAAAGAATTACCTAAATATTGCAATTAAGAAAAAACGAAAGTACGGAAACTTAATGTTTAAACCATAGGTTTGAATTTACTTATCATATACAAACATATATGCTACGTATGAACTTTGTAGTCGATTCCTCCCGCAGTAAATCTAGCTTTACATTTAATATAGTTTTTACAAACTATGCACGGAGCCGTTGCTGCTTGAAAATGGTTAACTCGTGTCGCCGAAAGTGCTCGCAGAATGGGTGTAATCAAGTTTCGGAGCAGCGTTTTCCGTTGTTGTAGTTTTAAACTTTTTATTGTGTAAAATTGGTATCGTTAGAGTTTTTAAATATTCGAAGTGTTTTATACCTTCAATTTTAAGCTATTAAAAATTATTGGTTTGATAATACATCCAGTAGACAAAACATTTAGAGATAGGGGTGATGGGCAGTTGACATGGAGAACCCCCGCGCAGAGTGGAACAGACCCAAACTGAAGGAAAGCGATGACTAAGTGGACAGCAGGGCTTCGCAACAGTGTGTCGCAATCGACGAGCATGGGTAAACGTAGTGATCTGAATGACTCCGAACGCAGACGTATTATCGGGCAAGACAGATGGGTCATTCTATCGCCCAAGTAGTAAGAACCCTAGGGTTTCTGAGGGCAACACTATCAAGGGTGTACCACTAGTATACATCGACGTACCTACCAGCACCCCGAGAGCAAGCGGTGACTGACCACATGCCATTAATGACCGGCCTCAACGTAGATTATAATTATCCAGGATCGTACGAACCGATCACATTCAGGTTGAATGTCGCAGGCCCAAGCAGCGTCATCGTGCGAACGGCACGGGGCATGCTGCATACCCTGGGTTACGGAGCCGAAGCCCTACTCTTGTGTCACTGTTGACGGCTCGCCTTCGAAATTACGTCTCGCATTGTGCCGTAAAAATCAAAACTAGACCTCAGCAGAGTGGCGCCGCAGTGTGTATTGAGATGAATCCCGTTTGCAGCTGTAACGAGTTGGCGGAACTATGCGGGTGTGGCGTCAACAGCACGAGGCCATGGCGTCGTGCCAGGTCGTCTCTGTTCAAAGCGGTAGTGGCTCTGTGATGGTTTGGGGAGCCTTTTCATGGGACACATTAGGTCCCTTTATGTGTCTGGAGAGGCCCTTAACCGCTGCGTGCTGCGGTCGTGTGCTAGCTAAATCGCCTACACGCTTTCATGGCCTTCGCGCATCCTGTGGCTGATGGTCTGTTTCAGCAGGAGAATGTGCCGTCCCACCGGGCCGCAACCACGCAGGCATGGCTCGAGGAACACTCATCTTAGTTTAGAACCATCCAGTGATCCCCGGATTTAAACCTTGTGGAAGTTTCCTGAAATGCCGTAGAGCGGAACATCAAATCCATGGACCCTGAACCGACGTCTCGGGCGGAATTGTAGACAATGCTGCAACAAGTGTGGCTGGCATTACCTCCGGAAACCCTCCAGCGTTTGGTGGAGTCGATGCATGGGCGTGTACAGGCTGTTATTCGCGCTACAGGAGGGGCCGACACGCTATTAGGTAAGTATCTTAAATGTTTTGTCCATTGAGTGCTTCTAAATATTGTTATTTTAGTCCTAAGTGTGTAAAGCTGAAGATTTATTGGTGCAGGGTCGAGTTAAGAATTCATACGTACCATATATATTGTATATAATAGGTAAGTTCCGACCTATGGTTTAAATCTTTAATAATGTAAAGTCGTACGTTATTAGCGATGAAAATCCAAAGCACCTGGGTTATGCATTTATTTTAAACCCTGAACTCGTTCTGTATCTGCTTTTGCCACTTGCGTATCGTGACCTTTGACCTGGCTATCTGTCAGCGTTGCCAAACGTAACAAATAATTTGGAGGGTCAGAACGTGATGGTTAGAAATGAAAAGTGTAACAAAGAAGTAACACAACATTGCAAGAAAGAAAAATCAAAGGGAAAGTTAGATCTAGAAGAATACATCGCTCACTGTTTCGCTTTAAGTTTAATTTACTTTTTGAGCTGCTTTTGTGTTTATATATATGCTCCGCTCCTTCCAACATCGTCCGGCAAAGGTGATTTGATTTCCAGAATGGTTACATTGGTCTTTGTTCAGTTTACAGTCGCCCTTTACGAGGGCGTTTGTTGTCCTTCGGCGTTTTCCGCAACAGTTCCACAAGCAGCTCACCGTATCATTTTTAAGACTCAGCGTCACCATATAATCATTAAACCTCCACATTTCTTCTCTCTCTCTTCCCAATAATATGATTCCCATGATGGAACATCACTTCCTTATTGCTTTAGTCACAGCTGTTTCAAAATTAGTTTTGCACGTTTTCGGTGAACCGTCCATTATGAACTGCTTCCTGAGGGACATACCTTGAATCGCATATCTTGTTTTCCGTTTTCTGACACATGCATCGTATTGTTTTATAGTTTGTGCACTGAAACCAACAGCTTTTACTTCCGTTATCAAGTGGGGAAAATATCCCTTATTAAGTTTTAGTCGCATGTCTCAGCTGTAATTCTTTCATCAGCAAAGAAGAATCTTTTGCAACAGTTCATCCTTTTCTTCCATTTCTGGAAGAAAAGGATGAACTGTTGAAACTTCTTTAGTTGAGATTTTCACAGGGCCGGATTAATGGGGGAGGGAGGGGGGGGGGCTCAGCGTCATTTTCTTGTAGGACTTCCGTCCACAGGTAGTAGAGTTTATGTCCCAGCCACCTGCAGCGAGATTGCCTTTTGGGCAGGACACAGAAACGGAAGGAATGAGAGCAAGTCTAGCGACTTTGACAGAACAGTTTGTAGTGAGATTAGAGTACAGTAGATGGCGCCACCGTACAAGTACGATATTGCACATAGAGGGGTGAGAGAATTTCAGGTGGGGTATAGGAAAGGATACCCATTTAACCAGTGGGTCCAGCCTGGGGGCCGTCACTTAACGTGCTCGTCCGATGCACGGCGGATATTCAGCGATTGTTAGTAAATCACACCATCTCTGAAAGATCAGCCCAGGCTTGAACCTGGGGACCCAGCATCGATAGTCTGAAACACTAACCACTAAGCCATCCGCGGCCTAATGGGGGAGGGGGTGTCTATAGGGGCTTTTATAAGCCTTGGGACCTACCCTGACCAAGGGCTCAGGAGGCAGCTTGGACAGATAGAGATAGGGGGCGGGGGTAAAATAGTTTAGAGGCTTCATGGCCGCCCCGGTGGCGCAGTGGTCCAAGCGCTGGATTATGATCATTCGTTCGTGGAAGGGTCCGGGTTAGAATCCCGGTGAGGCATTGATTTTGTGATTGTCTTACGGCACTGGCTCTCTCCCTTCCCTGGAACCAGTGACTCTAAATTAGGGACTGGCGGCTACTTATAGCCCATTGAGTTGCTCAAATGATCATATGTAGAGGATTTTAGGAAGGGAGTGTCTGACCCCAGGTCTTAAACAACCCTTAGAAATAGGAAGCTAGGAGATTTGGGCTAGAGTGCCCGATAGGAAAGTGACACGGAAGCGAGGTAGAAGACGCCCTTTTTTACTACCGGGGGTGTCAGTACCCGGTGTCCGACGGCTTAACGTGCCCATCCGACGCACGCCGGATATTTAGTGAATCGAGCGTTCGTACCTGCCTGATATCGAACCTGAGGTCCTTTCCGCGGCAGTCACGAACGTTGCCCACTAGGCCACCCGCGGCCATGAGTTGCTCACGGTGGTCGTTAAACCGTAAAAAGGCTTCATGTCCCTGTGTATAGCGGGGTCGGGGAGAGAGTTTCAGCTTTTTTGCGTAATCTACCCACACCTCCCAATTTGCAGTTGGAACCGTTAACAGTCGAAGTTCCCTGTTGCTTCACATTGTGTTGCAAAAGCAGCTGCACTAAGAAAGTACGCAGTGCTAAATCATTAGAAAATTCAAAACAAAATCTAGAAATCTTAAGCATTTAACTCGTGTTCTTATGAGAATAATGGAAAACACAGTGACTTATTATGAACTCTGCATATAATGTATTAGTTTGAAGAATGCACTACGTATTAATTATCACAAGCATATTGCTACAGTTTAACGGACTTCATAATGATTCCCCGTCATAATTCTTTGAGGGCCCACTCAGATGTCTTAGCCTTGGTGCCCACTAAGCCTTAATCCGGCCCTGCATTTTCATGTTAAAATATTAACGTCTATTGCTAAACTAAGTCTTTAACTTGATTTGAAGATGTATTTTTATGGATGCAGGAATATCCGGCGAACTTCCAAAATTACCGGCGTCTTCTTTTAGCTACTTAGAAGATTTTGTTTGAAGGAACGCAAGATTGTCCAACGAACCTCCACAGTAGCCGGCGTAATTTAGCTGCTGGAAAGATGTTTTAAGTAATAAACGCATGATTATTCGTCAAACCTCCACACCCTGTGCCGCATAACTCACGGCGCTTCTGCTAATCATCCTGTCCTAGTCACGGAAGATGTGTTAGTCTTTCTTGTTTTTTTTTTTTTTTTTTTTTATGGTAATTTGTTCATTTAACAAAGGAACTAGTGTGAATATGCATACCCGTTGAGTCTAAGGAGTGTGGAGTGTTTAGCGCAACAACCCGCCGCGTCTTAGTTATACTGCTGTGTTGGTTTTAGGAGACAGTGAATTGAAAAGTGACTATGGCAATCAGCAGGGCTAGATTCGCTGCCCCTCTTTTTTTATCTGTGCGTGTAGAAAAGAGTAGCTCGATAGTTTTGTTGCTGTAAATCTCCTGCTTATTATTCTGCAGACTATTTTGGTTGACTGCCAGTCCGAGAAATGGAGGGAGTGGAGGGTCTTAGACGGACCTTAGAGAAAGTCAGACAAAGGCGTTGAAGCAAATACTGTAATTTTTTATTTTCCTTTTGTTGCAGAGCAGGAAACAGACTAATTCCCAATTAATTTATGAAATGTCTTCGCATGTTATGCCACGTTGCAGTCATTTGCATACAATAAAATTGATGTTCAAAGAGTATACCGGAATTATGTCGGATTTAGCTTCGATAATAGTTTTGTTAAGAAGTCACGTTTGTTTCCCGTTTGAGAAGCAGGTTTGGTCTACCGAGTACGGACCTCCTTTGCCGGGTCGAGAGAGCGGAGTTCATTATTTTTTGCTTTACCAGCGAATCTCACGAACACGAACGACTGCTGCTTCTAGCCCAAATTGTGAGGGGCCTAAAGGGAAAGGCAAGAACCAGAATAGAACAACGTACCTAGAACCACAGTCCCACCGAAGACAAACAACGTGTGTCATTATGACCATGTTTTATGAAATCTTTGCAAAAACTCCAGTTCGGAATCATACCATTTGATTCTGTGAAGGAAATGATTGTGGCCTGCGTTAAGGTATCGTAATGTTGTTCTCTTAAGAGAGAAATTATCGCGCTTATTTCTCGTAGTGTTACAACCCCCCCCCCCTTTTTAATGACTAAGAATTCCGATGAGCATCTATAGCTATAAAAAGTCGAGTATTTCCCTTTTTGAAATTTTATTGGTGGTTCCCTTTTATACAAAATTCCAAGAATTCACTTTGAAATACACTCATTGTCATAAAAATCCGTGCAACAAGAAGGAGGCGTCGGATTGAAATGAGATTTTAGTAGTCAGATGGTACATACCAAGGACAGAAGTAATTACAATATCACAGCAGCAAGACGATTTCCTGCGGACATACAGTATACATTCCTATCAGCGTTAGTTCCGCGTCGGACCGCCTCGTGCTCTGATACATGCGGTGATACGGTCCGGCATAGAGTCAAAGAGACGCCGTGTGCTATCCTGGGACAGATTGGACCACACTTCTTGTAACTGACTTCTAAATCTCAAATTCTTGGACATGGAGAAAGCTGGCGTCCTATCTGGTCCCACACGTGCTCGATGGGCGATAGATCAGGCGATCTGGCAGGCCACGGAAGCGTCGAAGCACGAAATAGACAGTCCTGGGAATCCCGAGCAGTGTGCGGACGGCCGTTATCTTGTTGGAAAAGGGCTCCTGGCCGCCCCGCGGAAAGAGGCAGCACATGGGGCCGCAGGATCTCCTGTACGTAGCGCTGTGCTGTCAACATCCCTCGGATCACTGCGAGGGAAGACCGGCTGTCATACGCGACGGCTCCCCGGAACATCACGCCGGCAGTTCGGGACTTGTGCTGGTGCTGTACAGTGGAAGTTAGGATTGTAGCGGTGCTCCACACTCTGACACGATGGCCATCCGTTCCCATACAGAAGCGGGATTCGTCGCTAAACACTATACGTTGTCAGTCCGTAGCATTCCACGTTGCTCGCTGCTGATACCACTGCAATCGACGCCGACGATGGTCAGGTGTTAATGGCAGAAAATCTAAGGTTTCATCGAAAGAGTGCAGATTCGCCTCCGCCAGGTGTCTGGACATGGTTCTGGCGGACGCAGGAGTCCCTTGTACAGCCGCTACATGTCTCTGGGTATTGGACAAAGTCGTCGTTACATCAGTGCGTGCCGCTCTCACGATCTTTTCTGCTGGTGGTGTGTCTGGGTGCCTTCCCGTGTCCATTGCTCCCAACACGATTGGACCGTACTGTCTGATCGGCCCAAATGTTGGCCGATTCGGCGCGCCGGCAGACCTGCCTCTCTCATCCATACGACACAGCCTCGTTCAAACTCCGTCAGTTGCCCGTACGCACACCTACGGCGGCTCCTCGGCATGTCGGTCGCTCAGGAATCTCACCTGACTTTTACCGTGCACTTCGGCATGAATGTGGAGTCCCCTGCGCGGCGCCTTATAAGCCCCAAGGCTTGCGATTGCAGCGCTTGTCTT
This sequence comes from Macrothele yani, assembly GCA_039090855.1. Classification (NCBI taxonomy): domain Eukaryota; kingdom Metazoa; phylum Arthropoda; class Arachnida; order Araneae; family Macrothelidae; genus Macrothele; species Macrothele yani. Next base: position 14,705,061 of record CM077029.1, on the reverse strand, counting down.
GAACGCGCAGGCATGCAGAATTGCACGAAACTTTAATCATTTGTATATGTGCCCTTCCCGTATAGCTATTCGCCGAGTTTCGCGTTAACCGCGCGGTTTTTTTCTTGGTGCGCAGATTTTTATGACAGTGAGTACATGCTTTACTAAACTGGGCAATAGAGTTCGATTTTCTTTTGATAATGCAAGTTTTCGGAGAAGCTATTTGCAGTAATGGCGTTTAACACAATCTGACATTTTGTCTGTTGGCTGCATAATGCATCCATAATGGGTATTCGTAAGTGAAAAAAAAAACAACTACACTGACGGAAAAAAAAATCCCAACACCTAGAAGGGGTTGTGTTAGATTAACGACAGTTGGTAGGCGGTGAGAGTACATTTGTAAGATGACGTCTATGCAAATTTCGCGCTCGGCGCATACGTGTGGCGCTAGTAGCGCCCCTCGGAACATGCAAAGCAGGTTTGCTGTAAATACGCGTTGTAACGTTCGTGAGCGTTAGTTATCGTTGAGATTCGACGTAGGGTGTTGATGTTAGTCAAGAATGCCTTTAAGAAGACGAAGAAGCCATTATCAACAGCTCACGAAGTTTGAACGAGGTCGTGTAATAGGGCTACGAGGAGAGGTGGGTTTTCGTTCCGCAATATTGCAAAACGACTTGTCAGGAATGTAGCCACTGTGCATGATTGTTGGCAGCGGTGGTCAAGGGAAGGTACTGCCTCAAGAAGACCGGGTTCCGGCCGGCCACGTGGCACTACTGAGAGGGAAGACCGCCGTGTACGGCGTATGGCCGTGGCGATTCGTACCGCGTCTGCGGCAGCAATTCGAGCTGCAGTTGCCACCACAGTGACACAACGAACTGTTACAAATCGGTTACTTGAAGGACAGCTCCGAGCCAGACGCCCTGTAGCGTGCATGCCACTTACTCCAAACCACTGCCGTTTGCGACGTCAGTGGTGTCAAGCTAGAGCTCATTGGAAGACGGAGTGGAGATCTGTTGTGTTTTCTGATGAAAACCGGTTCTGCCTGGGTGCAAGTGATGGCCGTGTGTTGGTTAGAAGGAGGCCAGGTGAGCGCCTGCAACCAACCTGTCTGCGGCCGAGACACACTGGACCTACACCTGGAGTTATGGTCTGGGGAGCAATTTCCTATGACAGCAGGAGCACTCTAGTGGTTATCCCACGCACCCTGACGGCACAGTTGTACGTCGGTCTGGTGATTCAACCTGTTGTGCTGCCATTCATGAACAGCATTCCAGGGGATGTTTTCCAACAGGATAACGCTCGCCCGCATACCGCTGTTGTAACCCAACATGCTCTACAAAGTGTCGACATGTTGCCGTGGCCCGCTAGATCACCAGATCTTTCACCAGTCGAGCACGTATGGGACATAATTGGACGACAACTCCAGCGTCACCCCCAACCAGCATTAACCGTCCCTGTATTGACTGACCAAGTGCAACAGGCATGGAAGGAACTCCATCCCAAAAACTGACATTCAGCACCGGTACGACACAATGCATGAACGTTTGCGTGCTTGCATTCAACATTCTGGTGGTTACACCGGTTATTAATGTACCAGCATTTCACATTTAAAATGGCTCTTCTCGCGCTTACATTAAACTATGATCTTGAAACCTTAATCGATTAAATATGTTACCTATACAAATGTATTGCCGCCATTTCATTCCTCTACAACTATTTTTTCGTGGTGTTGGGATTTTTTTCCGTCAGTGTATACACACACACACACACACACACAGCGGTTGCTCTGACTTTTTTTAAGTTTTCGGCAAATTATTCGCCAAATTCGATCTTTTTTTCACCAAAGTGTCAAAAGAGCACAAAAAGGTAATCGCCAAAACTTTTTTGCCTTTTCCCAAAACGATTTCCGTATGTTTTCAAATATTAGAAATGAAAGCGTTTCTTACCATTCTACAAAAATTTTAGTTTGTAACATACACCCGCTCGGAAAAAATATAGTGTTTGGAACAAAGCTGGTATCTGTACACGTTATTGGTTGGGGTGATACGGTTGTCATGTGTCGTCTCCTTTTACAGTAAACTGGACCACCAACTTTCTGCAATGGCGAAATCCGGAAGGCTTCATTGCAACAAGCGATTATTAAGAAATTATCCCAGAAGAAAAATGGATTTTAGAATGCTTTCGGAATTTTTCAGAGAAGCCCTTTTGGTTATTTGGTTGAAACCGAACTGGCGGTCCAGAAAATTCAGTGATCACTGCATATGTACCTCGACAGGGTGAGTAACTAGTTCTGTCCCAAATAATCTGATAGTTTATGCAAGCAGTTCGTTTATTAATACCTTCGACGCTGCTGCTGCTGCTTTTGGGGTTTGGTATTTTTAATCAAGAGGTCGCAATTTACATTCAGAAGTTTTTTTCGAGGGATGTTAGTTTTATCTCAACAATACGAAGAAAGCAAGGAAACTTTTGCGGAAATTTTTGGCCTCTAGATTTTCAAGTTTCATTAAAAAATTAGGAGTTTTTGTTTCTGCGTTTCGTACAAAAGTTGGAAGTATTGTTATTTAGCAAGGCACTGTAATGAAATCATAAAGTATTTAGGAGGAAAAAGAAATTTTCCTTTAGGGCAAGACTGCCACAGAACATTTTTGAAGATCATTTAAAGTTCTCAGATTATGCATTGGCACAATAATAATTATAGGATAAATAAGTTCATGATTTAGTTTTCGTATTTTTAAGTCCGGCGCGCGTGTATTGTGTGTGCGTGTGTGTGATGAACAGTAACAAATACCTTATTGGGGTATCTCCAAAAAAATAGCAGCCTGAAAAGCCACTTGTTCATTCTGCTCATAAATGTAAATTAGTTGATTCTGCTCATAAAATGTTAATTATGCTGATAAAGTAGTCAGTGACAAATAAGTGTTAAGAGAAAAAAAAATTCCTTCTTAACATTATGTCTAGTAGAACACATAATAAGCTGTGAAGAATTTGAATCCAGTGTTAAAGTAAGAGGAGTGTCCCCTAAAAGTTCTCCTCGCAACCACGATGGAATGGTTTTGGAAAAATATGGTTAAGGCCTATTTTTCTACACAGTCCCGTTGAAGGTCCACACACTTTTCCTAGTGGTGCTTATGCCTTCCAAATGGAATGATTTGTCAGGGTTGTCAAAGTACTGTAGTCCTATTTTCCTACGTAGTCCCCTTGAGGGTTGACGTAATTTTTCCAGCGGTGCTTCACTGTTCTTATGTCCTCCAAATAAAATGATTTGTCAAGGTTGTCAAAATATTGTAGTCCTATTTTCCTACGTAGTCCCCTTGAGGGTTGACGTAATTTTTTCAGCGGTGCTCCACTGCTGTTATGTCCTCCAAATAAAATGATTTGTCAAGCTTGTCAAAATATTGTAGTCCTATTTTCCTACGTAGTCCCCTTGAGGGTTGACGTACCTTTTTCCAGCGGTGCTCCACTGCTGTTATGTCCTCTAAATAAAATGATTTGTCAAGCTTGTCAAAATATTGTAGTCCTATTTTCCTACGTAGCCCCCTTGAGGGTCGACATCCTTTTTGCAGCGGTGCTCCACTGCTGTTATGTCCTCTAAATAAAACGACTTGTCAAGGTTGCCAAAATATTGTAGCCCTATTTTCCTCTTGAGAGTCGACATAATTTTTCCAGCGGTGCTCCACTGCTCTCTTATGTCCTCCAAATAAGATGATTTGTCGAGGCTGTCAATATGTGGTAGGCCTTTCACAGCATCAAGAACGTCTTCGTCATTCCCAAACTGCTCACCAGACAAGTTCTTTTTAAGATTCTGGAACAGATGGTATCTCTAGGGGAAGGCCACGGGTGAGTAGAACAGGTATGATAGCAGTACAAACCTACATTCATTGATGGCAGTCGTGGCAATTGTTGATTTGTGTTCTGGAGCATTATGTTGTTGAAACAATCTCCTTTGGTCAGCTTTCCTCTGCGTTTGTCCTTCAAATGCTGTTTGAAGTTCCTTTAGTAAGTTATCATAGTATGCTCATGTGATGGTTTGTACCTTTGCCAGGTAATCGATCCATTATCACCTCAAAAAGGCAAGCTTCTCAGAAAGTTTGCCATCACCTTTCCAGCAGAAATGATAGACTTACTTTCTCTTGAGTGGGTGAATTCCCCGTGCTTCAATTGTTTTAGATTGGGAGCATGATGGTGTGCCCACGTTTCAGCCCTGTGTAAAAAATCGTTGCACAAACTCTTCAGGATTGTCTTCAGACAGTTCAAGATTGTCTCGTGACATGTTCTGTCTGATCAACTTTTGCTCTGGTGCCAGGAGCATTTGGACCCAGCAGACTGCGACGTTTGCCATTGCTAGATGTTTTGTCAGAATGCGATCAACTGTTGTTTATGACGTGTGCTATGCCTCACTAATTTACGTGACCGTTAAACGTCTATTTTACAGTACTGTTTCGTACACCTTGTCCACATTTCCTTTAGTGATGGTCTCAGAGAGTCTTCCTGAGCGAGACTCAACTTTCACACTCGTTCTCCCACGCTTGAATTCTGCTGCTCACTTTTTTTTTCAGTACTGGATGAAATGACATCCTTGCTTAATGTTGCTACCTATGGATGTCCTTTGCTACAACCTTTTATTATTGAGATATTTTATCAGAGCTCTAAGCTCTTGCTTCTGCGTTTTTCCTCCCTAGGTTCGGCTAGTCATCCTCTAGTAACGGCAAGGAAACTAATAAATATAACTATGAAGATAAAAATTGGTATTCTAGGCATGTAAAGACTTGTAGTATTACGTGGAGAAAAAAAGAAAAAATCGCGAACCCACGACTGTTAATTCATGATCGGGCCCAGAATTATTGAGACATCTTGCGTTTGTGTCCTCTCTAGCTTAAAGTGGTTCTTGATAATTTGTATCCGGGGCTGCATTATAAGGCACATTTTCCGACTGTGCCCGTTGAAATAGTCTACACGCGGCAGTCATGATATAATGGCAACATGTTAAGCCTTTACTAAATATATATGTCCTGTACACCCAATTTTAGAATCATTTTTATTATTGCTGTAAAAAAATGACATACGAGGTTTTCTAGTGTATCGGAAAGACAATGTTTCGAGGAATGAGGCACCACAATATTTGTGTATGTGTTGGGGGAAGTTCATGAGACACCTAAGCTAAATCTATAAGGAGTCACTCACCTCTAATCTAAGGCCACTTGGTTTTAGTAAAGGAACAGAATCAAAGCCATAGGACAGACAGACCACTCATGCTTTATCTAGACTCGACCTGGCCTAGCTCAGACGATTAGCCACAAGCTCACGTCTCTTTATCACTCGTACACCAAGCGGCGCCTCGATTCTTCAGTTTGAAAGTTTTATGCAAGTTGCTTTGGGGCATAGCATTGCAGGCAATGTACGTGTTGCATATTAGGATGAATCTGGAAATGTGGGTTAAGGTACCTGCTCCAGGGCAGGGTTGTAATCCGGCTATCCCATTTTCAACAGTGGTACACTCATAGGTCACTCGGAATATAGCTATGTCTGTTGCAGGCTTTCGAGCCGAGTACCAGAAATTAAGAGGTATTAGATGGAACCTAGAGGCTCACTTTAAGAAAGTAGGAAGACTGAGAAAAGTCAGAATGCCAAGCTATTAGTGTGCCTTGCTCACGCAACTTATGTCACACAGCTGCAAAGTTCACGCTAGCAGTGGGGGAGAGAGAGAAAGGGTAAGGAAAGAACAGATGCACTTATTTTTTAACGGAGGGGTCAGTGCGACGGCGTAACGTGCCCATCCGACACACACGGGATAATTTGCGGTTCAACACGTCGCCTACCTAGGATTGATCCTGAAATTTCTCCCTTGGCAGGCAGACGTGCTAACCACAAGGCCATTCGCGTCCCTTGAAGGCATCATCTGTGTTAGACTATAATGGTTTACGGCATTCCTCACTTAAAGAGTGACCTTAACGCTGGTGCCGGCCTACAGTTTGATTTTCATACTGGTGGCGACGCACTTGCTCATGCAGATCGTTAGCATGGACACTGTTCCATAATAATTCATCTGAATCGTACATTTTAAGTGCAGTTTCGTTTCCTAATTTTGCACACAGTGAAGAAAGTAGAGAAAAACTCATTAATTTTTCACTAAAACTGCTTCGTTATTTTAAGGTTTTGTGTTATTTCCTGCTACATATGCCTCATTACGTGAACAAGGTGTTCTTCAGTGCAATTTTATCGTGATTCATAAGTCGTTGACCAACGCGCGCATGCCTCAAGATGTCGTGCGGGTAGTATTCCTTTGTGTCTGACCTTCTCTAGTTACCATATCTCTACATTTTGTACATTTAAACTGGAAAATTATTTTTGTATCGGACAGCTGAACGCATGTTGACGTGAGGAACTACAAGAAATAAGAAACAACGAGAAAAATCCTTACTTTGTGGAGGGCAACTATTGATTACACACTTAATAATAAAATTTAAAAAATATGTGTCTAGAAAATCCTAATTTTTATTTTATTTTAAAACTTTCCTGCTAATTGCATGCAATAAATATCGATATCCACTTGTTGCTTCATGCCAGTAGGCTTAAATTAAAAGTGGGGTTTGCGTAGAATTTTATAATGTTCAAGGCATTTATGATACCTGACGTCTTACGGAGCCGGAGTACATGTAACTCGTAGATATTTGCCTGGGATTCGAACCCGTGCCCTATGAGATCGACTCTACATCCTAGGTCACTTAAAGCCACTCATTATTATTATTATTATTATTATTATTATTATTGTGATAATTTTAAAAAAAAGGTGATATCCTCTAGTTTTTATAATTTCTCCAGTGCTTAAGGAAATTGCGAAACACGACAGATCATCATCTTTGAAGTGTGTTGCTATAGCTAAATTTCCCAAACGGAGCCAGGAGTGAATGAAATTTCTTTTTCTCTGTATCTGTGCCGGCAGACCCGCCAATCGTTGCATTTCTTGTGCTCAGCGGGACCCGTCACAAATCATGCAGCGAAACACCTGCTACAGATGACGCATGATGGTGGTTTGCAATATGCCTGGGTGGTAATCTATGCCAGCACAGCGAGCGATGAGCCTTCTCAAACAAATAAAGAAAATTTTTGAGCAGAAGTGTTACTGCAAGTTCCAGTAGTGGGCGCAATGCCTTTCAAGGGGAAAAAAAAAAAAAAAAAAAAAAAAAAAGACCCGGTGTTCCGTTTCTGGTTAAATCAGATTTTGTGTTGTGCAACTCTTTTCAAATCTGGACGCAAAAAAAAAAAAAGGTTTCGGAATTTCTTTGTAAAGGAGAATCTGACTCAATTCACCCGGTGCTTCAGTTTTCTATGATGCAGGCTTATACACTTCCTGGCCAAATTAAAAGTCGTGCATGCTAATGGGACCACCTTTAGCACGAATTACAGCACGCATTCGGCGTGTCATGGTGTCTATGAGTTTATGCACTGTCTCCCCACTGATTTGTGGCCAGCATAACATTTCGCCAAGATCCTTGGTTGATGACGAAGAGTGGGATTACTCCTTAGATTCCTCTCCAGTATATCCCACAGACCCTCAATGGGGTTGAGGTCAGGACTTCGTGGTGGCCAATTCAAGTGTGCGAATGATGCCTTGTACTCCTCGAACCAATCTTTTACAATTTTAGCGCGATGAGTCGTGGCATTTTCATTCTGGAATAAGTCATTACCTTCAGGGAAGAAAAATTCCATTGATGGAATAAGGTGGTCATTCAGTATGCTGAGATACTCTGGCGACTTCATTTTATTGCTCCATAGTGTTGCTACGCCTAGACCAGCCGAACAGAAGCAACCTCAGATCATAACACTTCCTCCTGAGGCCTGTACAGTGGGTACAGTACAGGAAGGGTCCAATACTTCATGCGGTTCCCTTCGAACCCTGATGCGCCCATCATGTTGGAACAGAGCATACCTCAACTCATCAGGCCACATGACTCTCCCCCATTGCTCAGTAGTCCAATCTTCGTTCCGTGGCGAATTAGTCTTTTTTTCCCCCCGATTACTCTCACTAACCAGTGGTTTCCTTTTTGCAACACAGCTGTTTAATCCAAGTCCATTAAGTTCCCGACTCATTGTGCGAGTGGAAATGGTCTTGCTGCCACTATTGAACATGGTTGTAAGTTCCAGTGTCGCTTTTTTGCGATGCGATTTCACTAAGCGTTTTAATGATCTTCAGTCATGATTATTCAGGACTGTTTTCCGACCACACATTTTCCGCGAAGTTGATGCTTCGCCGCCATTATTCCACGATTTAATAATGCGTTGGTCAGTTCGTAATCCGGTGCCAGTGATTTCAGCAATCTCCTTGCAGGTCTTCTGCCCTTGCCACAGGCCAATAATTTGGCCCTTTGTGAACTGTACCACATCTTTTCCGCGACCGCTTAGAACTGATGAGCTGCACGCTCATCCCGTTCCATTTAAAGCTTGTATTCGCCGCAGCATTATGCAAATATTCGAAATGCTCCAGCAGTCATGCCCTTCTCGGTGTTTTCATGTTTCCATTCACACCGCGACTTTTTTTTTTTTTGGCCAGGCAGTGTACCTTCACGTGCTGTAAGCCGGGATTCGAATTCTAGATAAGACATTGAGTGATTCTGAATTAAGGACCGCTGACACTTCCTTGTCTTATATGCCCATAAAATCACTAAAAAAATGCCTGGCTGTGTATAAGTGCATTTACGCATAGCCATTTTCGGCAAGTACATAGGAGGATATTTTTCAGAGGTCGGCATAAGTTTTTAGGGATTTCAGAAAAGTACACAGCCGTGCATGAAAACATGTAACAAAAATATTAATTTCATGACAAAATCCGTCAGTTTTAAATTTCTTGTACCATACCTAAAAAAATATAAATGGGAATATTCAACTTGATTAGTAGAAAAAAAAAATTATACATTATTGTCTCTACTTAGTAGTGTGTGAGTTCTGAATATTCATAACTGCTGCGTTGCGCGTCATGATCTTCAGGTTGTTTTTTAAGCAAATTTAGTTTTAAATTCTTTGGTGTAAAATTAAGTCTTTGACTCTGCTCTTGGATATATATATATATATATATATATATATATATATACACTGCTGGCCACCCAAAATGCAACACCAAGAAGAACACGAGATAGCAAAGCCAGATTTTCTGGACACATAACAACAGATACAAAGATGAAACGATTCACCTTACAGGCCCGTGCAACTTGCAGAACACGCAAACATCAATAGTTCGTGTTGCCCCCATGGCTGGCAATAACGGCCGCTAAACGCCGCTGCATCGAACGAAAGAGGCTTTGGATGTGGGCTTGGGGTATGTCGGTCCAGGCTGCTTCCACACGTTGCCACAGTTCATCAAGTGTAGCCGTGGGTGGTGCTTGCCTGACCACTCGGTTGCCGATAAGCGACCAGACGTGTTCGATGGGCGACATATCGGGAGAGAACAGGCGGGCCACGGCAGCAGTGACACCTGGTGGGCCGTGAAGAATTGTTGCACGATGTGTGCGACGTGCGGGCGCGCATTGTCCTGTTGAAACGTGACTGCTCGCAGGTCCTACAGGTAAGGGAGGACTACAGGCTCCAAAACGTCGGAGATGTAGCGGTGGCTGTTGAGTGTACCGGCGAAGCGTACCAGAGGGGTGCGGGTGTCATATCCAATTGCGCCCCAAACCATAACGCCAGGCGACGGACCGGTATAGCGATGCATAATGCAGGCGTCAGTCTCTCGCCGCGGTGCCGCCACACGTGGATCCGACCATCGTGGTGTAGCAGGCAGAAGCGGGATTCGTCGGAGAAGACTATGTTGTGCCATTCCGTATTCCAGGTGCGGCGTTCAACGGCCAACTGCCGCCGCACTCGCCGGTGGTGTAACGTCAATGGTAATCGGAGCAGTGGGCGCCGTACGACAAGTCCCCGCTCCTGCAGACGACGTCGAACGGTACGTGCTAACACAGGTTGTTGCGTAACACACCCTAATTCCTGCGCTAACGTTCGTGATGTGGCGGTGCGAACTGTCAATGCCCGCCGCACAACATGCCGGTTCTCTCGTTCGGTGGTGTGCCGCGGTTGGGCCAATCGCTCACGTCGGTCCGTCCGTCCGTCCGTCCGTCCCCCAGCACCCACCGAATCCATAATCGCCTCACTGTGGCTGGATGTTGTCGCGCACGGTCGCCGATGTCTCACGATAAACCGCTGTCGCGATAAGCCACTATTCGTCCTCTGTCGTACTCCGAAACGTGCTGAAATGACTGCCGTATTCTGCGACGAATCATCAGGAAGCTTCCCACGCACAGGTCCGGCAGCACAACACCCTTCCACTACTTACACCCCACCTTCTGTGCACCATTTTTATAGTTCTTCTCGGTGGCGTGCCGGGCGCACATGATTTGCATATGCCCTGCAATGCTAATCGTTTGCATGTCCTCTTGCGGGCGACGCATGCTGCGAATTTCAGGCCAATCGGATGCTTCCTTCTTGGTGTTGCATTTTGGGTGGCCAGCAGTGTATGTTAGGGGAAACGGGAATTGTAGTAACAATATTAGGGGAACCGAAAATATATATACATAGGGAGAATGGGCCTCAGGGAACCACCTGATTAAGGGAAACGAGAGGACACCGTTGATGACATCATGGTCAAGGTAAAATTCTTGAAATGGCAATGATCTGAACATATTTCTAGAATAGCTCACCACTGAAGTACCGGACTGGATTTCGAAGGGTAGGAAAAGATCCAGAAAAAGATCATGTGTAAGGTGATTGAATGAAATTCAGAAGCATGTTCGAATTGCATGGACAAAACTGGCACAGAGATTTGTAAAAGATATTTGGGAAGACCTTCATGCACTAGTGGCTTGATGCTAAATACAAATGCATTGGAAGCATATGCGGCGTGTAATCTGGAGGACCTTGGGTTCGATTCTCAGTGGCGGCCGATGAGAATTTTTCCGTGACTCACTTATAAACGTGGAAAGAGCGATGACTTCTATTTGATATTTGATGGCTTGATGCTAGTTGGTGATGATATATATCAGTAAGGATTCCTTTAAACGTAAATGTTGCGTGAATGAAGATGGGGCTCACGTGTTTTCAAGTAGCTGTTAGAAACCGGAATGATTTAATTACCTGTTATCTCGATTTCAGTCGAAACAGCATACCTCGACTTGTAGAAGGACCTGATAAAAAGGGTAGATGTCTAGAAGGAAGATGGCGACTTGAGGAAAGTGAAAGGCACAACTAGGTCGATATAGAGTAAGTACAGGAAAAAAATCATCTGATCTGTGTACCGGGGAAGCCTTCTTAAAATGAGGATGCAAAGTGGAAGTTTTCATGACAAGTATGAGCAGCAGCGTTAGGAGTGGCCAGTGACAAGATGTATGTGGACCATATTCTATGTTGTCCATTAGAGCTGAGTTCGGGCTCAATTTTCGGAGCCCGAGCCCGTGGCATATCAGCCCGAACCTACCTGAGCCCGAATTTTATATTGCAAGATAGAGCCCGGGCTCGGATGAGCCCGAAAACTGGCTAACCTGTTCAACCATTAATAAAAAAACATCTCCTTTTCCACACTTTCACTCTCTCCTCCTCCTCCTCCTGATATAACCAGTGTATTTCTCAAATGGGGAGTAGGGAAGGGACCTCTATCTATATTTGCAGTGTAACTGTACGATTTTCTTTGACCGTTCGTTTCCACCTGAAGTATTTCAGACGGCCGGGAATCCTAAATGATCGGGCGGTGCTGCAATTGTATGTTGCCTAAATAATGCTAATATTATCGCGCCATAATTCGCTGCAATATTTACGTTGCTAAATAGAATTAGCAGGGAGCTACTGCGTGGAGATAGGGGAAAATTATGGTCGGCAAGCTATCAACTATCCAATATCTACAGTTTTTGAAAAAGCTTCTTCTTCTCTTCAGAAACACACTAATGCGCGGCCTATGGCATTTTCTACCCGAGCCTGGAATAAATAGCCATCTCGAATGCCTGCTCCCCACCAGAACCAGTTGCCGAAGAATTCCCTTTACCAACTATAAAGTGTCTCATTTACTAAATCATATAAAATCACATTTATATATTAAAAAAAAAAAAAAAAAAGTATCTCGCTCTTCCTCTCTCTAAGAGCCCGAGCCCGAACCGCAGTAAATATTCTACAGCCCGAGCCCGATTCTGGCCCGGGCTCAGCCCGTCTCATCTCTGTTGTCTATGCATAAGCTTCTGGCGCTGAATGTAGCATGCTGTAAAAGAGAAACTGTTGAATTTTTGTCAGAATTCCGTGCAGCGAGGGTAAAGTGGCAACAGTGCGTCGAACGATACGTGTTGGCGGACAGCACACACGTATGGTTAGTTGATCTAGGAGATGGCGATCGTCTAGATACATGTTCGTCATTGTTTGTTGTTCGTGTTTAATCTCTGGAAAACCTCAGCAGATGCATGAGAGTGTGTTATTCGGAATACGACGAAAAAGCTTTTAGGTGAAAGCACGTGTTATGAGTGATTTATATAGCTCAGAAGTGATGATTGCAGCATAAAGGGCAATCAGCGTTGCAGACGGCCGAAGGAGATGCAGATTTGCAAACTCTTTAGGACAAAGATGCAGCCCAGTCGACTACAGAACTGGCAATACAGTTAGACGTGAATCATTCGACGGCTGCATGCCACGGGAGCTATTCAAAATGTAGGGAGATGGGTCCCACACGCACTAGCCGAGCGCAAGATTAGTCAGAGGTTGAACACGTGTGTCTCATTGCTTGCAAAACATCGGAAAAAAGATTTTCTGAGGAAAATCATTACGGGTGATGAAAAATGGGTTCACTAATTGAGACAGCCCGCAACGCCAAAAAGTTTATGGGTAGACCCCGCACGGCCAACAACATCAACACCTAAGCCCAGCATCCACTTTTCCTCAGGAAGTCTTGCACCCACCAGCAAGGCATGCATGGTGTGCTGTATCATGTGCTCATGCCACCAGATCGAACGGTGGCTGCGAAAAGCTACAACTACTGCTTTTGAACGAGGACCTGCAACGGAGACGATCATTTTTGGTCCATGGGTGTCGGATGAGAACGCATGACCCCATGTCACTGCAGCGACCCAGGAAACCACCACGCAGCTGAGGTGAGAGGTTCTCTCTCCTGCGGATGTGGTACTTCCACCTGTTTTGATCAATGTAACACTTCTTGGCCGGCCGGCCGGCCGTACTCCAAACTTTGAGGATCTCTAAAAATGTATCTACAACGTCATCGCATGGAAACCAACATCATTCTTCCACGACGACATTTGCCAGCTACCAGTTAGATGCCGGAAGCCTGTGGCTCACGGTTTACACATTCTTCGAGTGATGATTAAATGCTTCCTACCTTGTATAAGTATTAGACCAAGAAACGCTGGAAACTAACGCATAGACCTAATAGTTGTACAGAACTGAAAAGGCTGAAGTCAGTAAAAAGAATAGAATTTCGAAAGAGGTGTTAAGAGGAATAATTTAAAGTCACGGAGACGTGAGAATAGTTGAGTAAACGGAGACCCAGCACGAAATAGCGGGACTGCATGAACAAAAAGTGAATTGAGACAAGGCAAATCAGATCAGAAAAGAAAGATCTGTAAGGGTAAAGTTAATATTGTAAAAGAAGTAGTCTGAATCTGTTGTTTACTAGTTGGAGTTCGATAAAGACAGCACCAAAACGTAACTTTTATGTAAAATTCGCATAAAGCAGGGGACAGAACTTCAGTTTAAGACGTTAAATAGTTAAATGCTAGTATTCCGTTATTCAGGACCTCTAAAAATGTATCCACAACGTCATCGCTTGGAAACCAGGATAATTAAAAATTGGAATATTAATATTCAAAATATTGAAAATAAAATTTCAGGGATATTGGGTTTAATACGAGAATTTCAAATAATTTAACAAATTAAAACATTAAAAATGCTGTATTACAGTCTGATTTATCCATGTTTGACTTATTGTTTAGTAGCATGGGGTCAAACTACTAAGACTAATTTATATAAATCACAATCATTACAAAATAGGAGTCAAAATTGTAGATAATTTTAGTGGAACTAATTTGAATATGGGGATACGGATTACTTTTTATCGATTTTTAGATGGATAAATTATGGCAATATAGATTATTAGGATTTATGTATAAAAGAATAAAAGATAATAAACATACAAATTTAATTCAGCTGAACACTGTGGGTCACGACTAACAAACAAGAGACAGAAATGCGTTTTTGTTACCAATGCCTAACACTTTAACCCAACAAAGATTTATTGATTACCAGGTATTGTGTTATGGAGTAACCCACCTTGTCAACATTTATTAATAATTATAATTATTTTCGAAAGCAACTAAAAAAATATGGCTAACAAAATCAAACCACATATGCGTAAATATTATGTGCAGGACGTTTGGCTTAACAATGTACTTTAGCGGAATATAAATATAATTTTACTCAATTTCCTGTTTTGTGGTTACCTTGTACATAAGTATACATATTATGTTTTTTTTTCTTAATATTATACGTTATAAAATTAATGGTCAAACCCCCATAACGAAAAATAAATGAAATGAAATGAAATTGTATTGAAGTAGAAGAGCTTGCTTGTGTATTGTTAATTTTGTGCAATTTATTGAAATGTATATCTAGTTTTGTAGCTGCTGTGCTTTTAAGTAATTTTATTGTTTCTTTCTTTCAGGTAAGCTTTTTAACTTTGACAGAAAAATGTGACTTACGAAAAGGTAGAACAAAATGTATTTAAAATTTTGTTATTTTTAGTGCTCAGTAACTGTAAATACATTGCGTATACTATTTAGGTGTGTGCACGTACAACTTAAGTATCCTTGGGATATGCGTACCTTTGCAATGTACTGACGAACAGCATGTGAGAACGTTCTGTGCAGTTTAACTCTTCTCTTATTTGTGTCTTGAAATCGGTAACCGTGGATTATTTGCCGAAAGTTTTACTTAACGATAAAATGTTACAAAAGTTAGGTTTGTAATATCTTTGCATTCGTCATAATACTCGGCATCTGTTGCATGAAGTGGATGTGTTGAATAACTGCATCATAGCTAACTGCAACGTTCTATAAGTTTATTAGTTCCAAGACTTCTATTGACTCTACAGTGCGTGAGCCAGTTTGTCTGAAATAAAAATGTATAGTGAGTGAATTCCAGGAAAGATCCGGTATACAGTTATGCGAAGCAAACTGTACTTTATAATTATTTATATTTCAGACAAACTGTACTTTATAATATCTACTCAGAGAACAGCGTTGCCTACAATTTACATAACGTAAGATACCAGCTCTGATCAAAAATATGTAAGAGCTTTCTGGCGCAGTTGGGGAAGTTATGAACGTTAGCAGTAGTTGAAATGTTTCTACTGTCTTCCTTGGTGTAGGAAGTTATGGTTATCCACATGTATACTCGAGATGTTCATGCTGTCGTCAGCTGAGCTCATTCTTTCTTCAAACCCAAGGAATGAACATACATTTTTTGTAGTAATGAACGATTCCGCGAGACTGCTTCAATGTTTCGAACATTCAAAATTATACAAAAAATTTTTGTGGATTTTTTCTAGAATTTATTGAAATAAGTTTTCAAAGCGAATACGACTTCCTCATCTGGTCTTGAATGATGTTTTATATCCATGACAGTTTAGGTTAAAAGTCTGTGTTGGCTACACTAACAATTTGCAAGGTCTACCTCAAAAGTGTGGTTAACGTTGAATTTGAATCCATTGTTTCGGAAGTGAAAAAAACCACGATCATCGATAACGCATTCCCCACCACCCTTTCAAGTCCTATCAAGTTTCTATTTTTGTTTTGTGATTGATAATTTTGTTAATTCATTTTTAATGTTTAGTATCTGGTACGTGTCTTCCAAGTTCAGTTCTGTTGGACATTTTTTTTTATTGCCGATTCGTGTTCCGGCACCCTACGTGTGTTTTAGATCTCTTCCAATCAGTGGCGTAGCCGGGGGTGAGGAGGAGGGGGTATTCGGAATTTGAATCCCCCCTCCTTGAGGGGAGATTGAACATGAATTAAAAGCGATATACACTGAAGTGCCAGAAAAACTGGTACACCAGTCTAATACTTGGTAGGTCCCCAACGGGAGCGCAGGACTGCAGAAATACAACGGGGTATGGACTCCACTAGCTTCTGAAAATATGCTGTAGGCAATGCACACCATACTTCCTGCAGAGCGTTCTATAATTCGGGTGTATTCTGAGGTCTCTGATTCCTGTGTTCGATAGCACGTTGCATGGCATCCCGAATGTGTTCTATTACGTTCAGATCTGGAGACTTGGGTGGGATGGCAACACCCCAAACTCAGATGAATGTTCCTCTAACCACAATGTGGCGTCCCGATAATTGCGTGGAGGTGCATTGTCCTGTTGGAATAGGCCCAACCCATCAGCATGCATGCAGGACATGAACGGGTGTACCTCGTCAGAAAGGATGCGCACATATCGTTGGCCGGTAACAGACGTTTGTAGACGTACCAGGTGTCCCAGTGAAGTCCAGCTAAACACACCCCATACCATTACGGACCCCCCACCAGCCGGTACAGTTCCCTGTTGACAGGTGGGATCCATGACTTCATGGGGTTTGCGCAACACACGAATCATCCTTCCATCTGCCCGATACAGTTGGAAACGCGACTCGTCAGACCATCCAGTCATCAAGTGTCCAGTGGCAGTGTTGCCGTGCCCATGCAGAGGGCATAGCTCTGTGTCGTTCACCCATCAAGGGGACTCGAGTTGGGGACTCCAAACCATCAAGGGGACTCCAAAGCCCATATCGTGCAGGGTACGTTGCACAGTACGGACGCTGATGCTTGTTGAGGCTCCAGCATTGAATTCTGATGATACCTGCGTGAGTGTCGCGTGAAACGATTCTTGCCAGCCGACGATGGTCACGTTCACCCAATGTCTTTTTACGGCCAAACTGGTATCGTAGGTTGGATGTTTTGCCGGAATTCTTGTAGTCACGGTACACCCTCGCAATGGTCGTCCGTGAAAATCCGAACTTCGTTTCTACCTCCGAAATACTATGGCCCATCTCACGAGCGCCAACTGTGGCACCGCTTTGGAAAATCGTTTAAATTGTTATTACTTGTCATTCTCATGCCGAAAACAGCCCTGACAGCTGGCAGTATTTTGTCATTTTCTTGTAGGACTTCCATCCACATTGAGTAGAGTTTAGGTCCCAGCCACCTACAGCGAGATCGCCTTTTGAGCAAGACACAGAAACGGAAGGAACGAGAGCAAGTCTAGCGACTTTGACAGAACAGTTTGTAGTGAGATTAGAGTACACAGTAGATGGCGCCACCGTACAAGTACAATGCACATAGAGGGGTGAGAGAATTTCGGGGGGGCATAGGAAAGGATACCCATTTAACCAGTGGGTCCAGTCTGGGGGCCGTCTCTTAACGTGCTCGTCTGATGCACGGCGGATATTCAGCGATTGTTAGTAAATCACACCATCTCTTAAAGATCAGCCCAGGATCGAATCTGAGGACCTTGAATTGACAGTCTGACTCGCTAACCACTAAGCCATCTGCGGCTTCTGACAGCTGGCAAGAATGTCTATCGCTTTATATACGCACTGGCGGACGCAACCGAGTACGCGCATAGTATTTTGCATAAACTCGTCTGTACCAGTTTTTCTGGCACTTCAGTGTATATGTGTATACGAGGCTTTCAGCAATGAACCAAACCAAAGGACCCCAACCCCCTAAGAAATTTCTGGCCACGGCACTGCTTCCAATGTCTCGTTGGGTGAGTCCGTAGTTACACTCTAAGCTGTGTTGAAAAATATTGATATTCTTTTAATAGCCGAGAATAACTTCTTCTTTGGGTTCTTTTTAAGGCAGCCATTCAAAGAATATTGGACCTATAACGAACTGGGAAACACCAAAACTTAAATACTTCAACTGCAAATTTTAAAAGGGAAATTGTAAGAAATCTGTGAAAGCTAAGGAGGAAAATGACTCCATTATGTATGATCACCCGAGTTTGTCATTTCTGGAATAGTATACCCAAAGGCTTTGTTAAACGTAACCACAGAGAAGCTGATTACGCAAATTATTAGCCGTTATAATTACAGATTAACTTTTTAACTTCGTAGGTGTAAACATTATTAAAAACCTGAGGTATGAAATGTGGAATTTGCTTAGAAAATCTGTTTCAAATAATTTAAACAAGTCTGGTAAGCCATAAAAAAGTTTTTACATAAATGTTAACGCTGCTGCAGTGAAGCCCTTTTGGATATCGCAGTGAAACCAAATTGTCAGCCCATACAGTTGATTATCGTACTTCGTCCCCGACGGAATTTCAGGCAATGGCGATTGTTAAATGACTGTAGCTTTATGTGTCATAATGGATCACGCATTTTACTGACTGCCGTATGGGAGGCTGCAGTAAAACAGCAGTTGCCTCCAGAGCTGGTAACTGTTTCAGCGAATTTGAAGTTTCTTCATTCCCGATTATTTTTTTCATTCCCGGTATGCGGTGAAAACGTAAAGTTGCTTCTGCACTATTCTTTGACAGTGAAGAGTAAAAGTTATATCGCAACAGGGTTGGATGTATCAAGATAGATAGTATTATTAGCAGGACGGGTAGTATTCATATCCGTCCTACTAATAATGCTTCGTGTAGTGTCTTCAGAAAAATCTGAAGCATTATTTAAGACATCGGTTAAAAAATATCTATAAAGAGATAAAGATAGATAGATACCTAGAAAGAGTGATTGAAACGCCATTTTTTTAAGACGATAAAATTTTAGACAGATAATATACATGTATAAAGCTCAACTGCAGTTAACGATTCTGACTCAGAAGAACCAAAATACTTGTTCGTTCTTTCCAAACAACCCAGACGAAGAGGATACCTGAAATAGTGGGCTATTTCTCGAGTGGTCCACCGGAAATTATCCCGTTTAGCCAATCCGCCCCTGCGGGTCATTATGGTGGAAACACAACGCTGTTCGTATTTCTACTGTATTTGAACTTTCCTCATAGTGAGAGCAGGGATGCATAAGTGTTGGGGATTTTAGTGCTGGATCCTAGATGTGGCCAAGAAATGCCGCGCACAGGACGAATAAACAAAAGCAGTTGTTTGTCACCGCAAGCAGGAAGATAAACACATCGTGATTATCTTTGATTCTTATTCTTTGCAGAACTTAAATTTCAGAGATATATACTATTCAGTGGATAATTAAACGTAATATGTATGCATGAGAAGTGACTCATAATTGCTAACTTGGGTTTGCAGTAGTGAATACAAATGCTGGTAAGTATGAAAACAGTGCAGCACCTTTATAACGGTTATCATAATCGCAGTGTCGAAGTAATGGTTTCAGTGTCTCAAGGAACAGAAGAGTTTTGAATTTTCCATGTCTAGGACGAATTCTGAAAAGATTGTCAGGGTTCGATGTAAAGTCCGTGTGAATACATCAACGACATGAAAACTAGCCGTTGTGGCATATAAATTGACGCGAGTGCGGAAAAGGTTCGACACATAGTCGGTTGTAGTCACTGCACTTTTAGGTCTATGGAAACGACCGGATTAAATGTCGATAATGTATAGTATTTTTGTATGGGTGCAGCAAGGAGAATTACGAGGAAAGGCTGTGAAATAACAATACTGTGCTTGTGGCGAATGAAACACTCACAAGAGAAACTATCGGACCTCCGGACGACAGTCGTCACGGAACTTTCTGTGGTTTACAATCATGACACCAAAGTAACATGTGTGAAGTACAGCATTTCGCAATCGCCCGCAACCCCTAGAACATGGCTTATAAAAGTGGGACGCCCACCTGTAATGTATGCAGCCATAAAGTGTCAAACACCATGTAAATGTGGGTGTGATGTGATTGGGTGATACTGCGCATGCCTGGAAGGTGTCCTGCATTGTGTACGTCAGTGACTGTTAAACGCGAGTAGTATGAGACAGCGTTCGGGCATGTTCGTACGCATACAAATGTTGTGTTGTGTGTTTTAAGAAAATGGCTTGTACCCTCATGCTGTAGTACAGATACTGGTGAACGAGGTGACGCAGAAATACCAAGCGGACGACACGGTTCCAACGTACATCAACAGGCGAATTGCAAGGCAATTGTATAGCGTTTTTGGAGCAACATGTCATTGGAGGCGCTGACATGTTTGAAGGACAGACATTGTGGCGTGATAGTGATGAAACTTCTGACACGTTATCTGAAAATAGTGAAACACCGGGAACTCCAGCACACAACATGCCAAGCAGTTCGAGTTTCTATAAACCATTGCCCCCAAAGTGAAACGGATAAGCATTCACGAACAGTTTTCCAGACAAGCCATGCAGAGTGTCTATGACAATGTGAAGGCCGCAAAGAAACCCGTTGCAGCACTGCCTTCTCTCAACACATTACCATGACGTGGAGTGAGGCATGTATATGACATTTGCAACTTAATGGTGGTGTACGTGGTTTCTCTCGACATTTAGGTGCCTCATATCTAACAGGTAAATGTTGTTTGACCCTTTATGGCTGCATACATTACAGGCGGGCGTCCCACTTTTATAAGCCATGTTCTAGGGTTTGCGAAATGCCGTACTTCACGCCTGTTACTTTGGTGTCATGCTTGTCTACCACAGAAAGTTCCGTGACGATTGTCGGCGGGAGGTCCGATAGTTTCCCTTGTCAGTGCAAATCGAAAGTGAGTAGGAAGTCAATGATTTTGAACTGTCCGTAACCAGAAAGGGAAAGTTCGCCTCTTGGCGTTAGTTCGGTGACAAGTGGTAATGAAAGTAGATGTGTTGTCTGTCGCGCGTCGGGAAAAACTGTCAAGTTCGTTGAGCATCTGATAAAAGTGAAATTTCTGGTGCAATTAATTAAAGAAAACTCCAACCCAATCTTTTCGTATGTTAAACGAGGCGTACGTTGAAGATATTTAACAATGACCGTCTGGGACGCCCTGAGCACTTCAGAAACAGAAGACAACGTGGACAAAATCTGCGCGATTGTTCGAAATAATCAACGACTATGTATTCGAACGGTCGCAGAAATAGTATACATCGATAAAAAGACTGAGACACGTTTTAAATTTGAACGTGGCAAGTTGGTTCTAAAACTTCAGACCAGCCTTAGCAAAATGAAAATCGCCAGGGAATTAGTGCCGTCGTTATAGGGCAAATTCAGACTAATTCTAATGATTACGTGCGGGAAGCGACCGTGCGCCAAGCGACCCTGTGGAAAATCGTGCGCAAAGCGACCCTGTTATATTCCATCGTGGACGAAGCGACCCTGCTAATCGCATAAGTTTACTTATATATATACAAATCGTAGTCAAATTATTTACATCTAATTAATTAATTAATTACATCAAGTTTTTTTATACTAAATACAAGTTTTTAATATCATTTTACATATATATATATATACAAATCGTAGTCAAATTATTTACACCTAATTAATTAAGTACTTACATCTTCTGAATTTTGATGCTTTCAGAAATTTTTTAAGTACTTACATCTTCTGAATTTTGATAGCTTAATGCTTTCAGGTATTTTTTAAGGTCTTTAGAATTTCCAAATTCCGCCATGATATTACGAATGCGTTCTTCTACTTGTATACACATTTTCTTCCTTTTTGGACCAAGTTCTCCTAATTCTTTTAATTGTTGTTTGTGCATCACACGTCAAATTTGGAAATTTAAAGACCGTAAAAAATGCCTGAAAGAATTATGCTATCTTACCAAGTTGGACTAATGACAAAAGCTACAAAATTTAGAAGATGTAAGTACTTAAATTAATTAGATGTAAATAACTTGACTACGATTTGTATATATATATATATATAATGATATTAAAAACTTGTGTTTAGTATAAAAAACTTGATGTAAGTAATTAATTAATTAGATGTAAGTAATTTGGCTACGATTTGTGTGTATATATATATATATATATAAGTAAAATGATTCGATTAGCAGGGTCGCTTGGCGCACGGTCGCTTCGCGCACGACACCATTCTAATATTTTAGAGAGTGGTATCACTTGTGAGGGAATCTGGACCTTCCACTACGATCCTTAAACGAAAACTCAGTCTGTGCAATGTAAAGCACCAGCGTCACCGAAGATGAAGAAAGCACAGCAAAGCAAGTTCAAGCCCGTGTTACTTGTTTCCTTTGATGTTAAGTTTGTAATTTTGGCCGAGAGGCCGGAAGTGAACCAACATTACTACAAATAGGTTTTGGTGACTTTAAGAGAGCGAATCAGAAGAAAGAGGCCAGCGTTGTGGAAAAAGGGCTTCATCCTTCACGGGGGCAACGCGCCACCTCATATCAGAGTTCTCAGTGAAGCAATTTTTAGCCGAGAAACCCATCACAGTGCTTTGAATTTCCTGCCTACCCGCCAGATTTGAACCCATGCGACTTTTTGTTTTTTTCTTTAATGGCGAACCTGTACTCAAGGTGACCCGTTTTGATTCAGTTTTTGTGGGGAAGAAGAGAACGACCAGGCTCCGCAAGGGAATGACAGATGAGCTACTGTGCCCAGTGGAAGATCACAGTGCAGCTGTGTGTTGATGCAGAAGGGGAATATATTGAAAGTACTAAAAGTTTAAAATGTAAGTTGCTGATTTAACTAAAAGTTTAGTGTCAGTCTCGTTTTTTAATAGCCATACCTCGTATTTACGATGAGGCGTTTTCAAAACAGTGGTTCTAATATGTAGACTTCGAGAATTAAAAAAAAAGAAAAAAAAACTAGAAATATAAGTAGGCTTTAACGTATGCAAACATCTGTACTTGGACAATTGGCAAAATCTAGTCGATGTCCTGGCAAACAGCATTTTTGCCAGTTATGAAATCCTTCAAGAAGGCCGTACGTTTCAGAAAGACATTGCTTCCTGTTACCGTCAAATTCGATTGCGGCTTTGTTTGAGTTAATTAACCTTCCTGTAATGAACTAGCTGGCGAACTTTGGAGCTCTAATATAAACCTCACCAAATACAAATAATTCAGAGATGTTTTGAAACGATGTGTGAGAAATCGACTGTAGAGTCGCGCGTCGCTGTCTAAGTTCAGGAAAGTACTGAATGAGATCGAAGGAAAATGTACGCGAAAAATTTACCACGTGGTCTAAATGTAGGTAACTTTACATTTTCGTAAAATGTAGATCGAGCTTTCTGTACCGTTTCAGTACGTATGAGTTTTGGACGGAACTGGAACCTTCGTGCTTACTACCTCCACCATCCCGTTCTGTTCAGAACCTGTGGTTTACTGTTGAAAGTGAAAACTACCTTTTTAAATTTGCTACTAAACAAAGCATTTGCTGTGTTCCTCTACGTCAGAGGATGAGAGTTATTTCCTGTTTACATACATGTAGTGTAAGATGATCGTGAAGCAACGTCACAGTTGCGTCTTGGTAAAGCAGGGAAAACGAGCAGCGGTCTTCGCTATACCACTCACTGGTTTTGATTTTACTTGTTGGGACTTAGTCTGTGGTTCTTCTCTTGCACAGGAAGCAGTATACTAGTTTATGGCGATTACTACTGTTCGAGTCGTTTAAAATTTAAAATTTCTGAATAATAACAACAGGAAATCTAGTTAAAAGGAATAAGTTAGCTGTTGGCATCGGCACTTTTTTTTGTTCTCTCTTTTAAATTGCCGTGTGAAATTCGATTGGGAGAAATTGATTATTGGGGGAGGCGGGGAGTTTTAATGAAAAACCTTTCAAATTTCAGGCTCTCCTGTATAGGAAA
Organism: Macrothele yani; assembly: GCA_039090855.1. Classification (NCBI taxonomy): domain Eukaryota; kingdom Metazoa; phylum Arthropoda; class Arachnida; order Araneae; family Macrothelidae; genus Macrothele; species Macrothele yani. The sequence goes on along the minus strand of CM077029.1, from coordinate 14,681,344 downwards.
AAAAATTACAACGAGCGACTCGCTCGTTGTATATGCTAGGGTGTGAGAACGACATAGAATGCTTGGGAGTACGAGTGCGTACCATGGCACGGTATATGGGGGGGGGATGGAATTTTCCAATTCCCAACTCCTCTCCCATCACAGAAATGCATCTCCAGTTCCATCAAAACCTGGATATAGGTGAATTTAAAGCTCTTTTGTGACCCTAGATCTGTCCCATCTGGCCGTCTTGACAGTTTCCAGCGAAGGCTATATCATCATCTCTCGCAGATATATCTATCTCTATATATATATGTACACACAGACGCGACTATATATATATACATATATATTTTTTATATCCTCCTATCCACGTGCATACGTGTTTTGCCCGGAGAAGCCTTCTCCCCACCCAGTTATATATATATATATATATATATATATATATATCCTACCTTTCTCTTTATGCGCCTGCTACAGATTTGAAAAGTGGGACGATTCCGGGGCTATTTGCATCACTTAGGGGGTGGCCCTATATTCCCGATGCGGGTATTTGCATGCACAAAAGGAAGTGTGATCTGGGTCCTGACAGTTCCATGATGGAATAACGGAGGAGCGTAAATCCACCTGCAGACTGCCTTAAGACGCAGGGAGAAAATAAAGAAGTGGGGACGAAATAACGGAAATAGGGTCATATTGGACATCTTTCTCGCCGTCGCCGCGGAAGTGCATCGCATCTCTGAAATGGAGGGATGCATGCGGTAGCATTTGCGGAGGAAAGACGAAATGTACTGTTCAGGAAAATGTAAATGCCTGTCTGTTCTTTTTTTCATCAGTTTCTTTATTTCTTTTTCCTCTCTTTTATATATACATGTATATATATGCTTTAAAGATATCTTTTTTTTGTGTGTGTGGGTGTGTGTGAAGTCGTCTGAAATGTGATTATGTGGGATGTGACGATACGTTTTGTATGAGCCGCACATATAAAACAGTGCAGAATAACCTCTCTTTCACGTTTTTTTTTTTTTTTTTTTTGTACAAACCCTGAAAGCAGTTAGCTTCTACGTATTCTGGTGACCTTGGATTTTTTTCAGAATTTCATGAAACTCACTATTTAGTTTTATAGAACGCAAACTGGTAACGGTGCTTGAAAAATGTCAGAAAAGTTACATGCCCAGCTGGACATGGGCAAAAATTATTTACCTGCCCGGGCTATAAAAGTTAGATTCCCAGGAAAATTTATCTTTTAAGATAAAAAATCGGACTCATTTTTTAAGTTAAAAATTATGAACTTTTTTTTTTTTCTTTTACATGTTTTGCATTTCCGTTTTAAGGGTCTGCATTCAAAATGTTCAATGCACAAAAGCATGTATCTCAAGTTTTAAGATGATGATGATGCTGAAATTAGTATGAAACGTTATGATGATGAAATTGGTATTTTGAGAAATTTAGTGATTCTGCCATGTTCTTTTCATTGAAGTTTTCGCCCTTTGTTACTAAACACTAGAGGCTAGTTCCATCGAGGCACGCATCCCGACACTGACCATAACAAAATTACATATGGTTCCAATATCTGGACCTAGAGCATAATATAATTAATGAAGTGATATTCTTCTGTCCTTGGCACTCCGTATCAATAGTACAACTTCCAGTGATTGGTAATAAAATGAATCACAACATGCGAAGACTGACGAATGTGCTGTAGACGGAAAAGTCTGTAGGGTTTCCTACTGTTTCTCACGTTATTTCTTAAAATAGTCCCAAGGAGCACAATGTTCAAATTCTATCGTCAAAGTACGTTTTACAAATTGAATATACTGAGAAATAATGCTTGCTTTAAAAGGAGTAGGTAAACGATATTACAGGATGTAGGTATACCCCCGGAGAGAATACCCCTTAAAACTGAAAATCAGTTAAAATACCCCCGGAGAGAATACCCCCAGAACAAACTCACACATCTCCCAATATCATGCATTTTGCAGTTACCTTCGACCCTTTCTCCGTTTGTTAATAACAGTCTACACGCATAAACTGCATGCGGTGAAACAGAATGAAAGGAAGTCGTTTTTGCAAGTACTAGAGCGATTTACTTGTGCAATCAACTAAAACCTATTTGACGGGGGTATTTCTTCCGCTTTGGGAAAAAAATACCCCCGGAGAGAATACCCCCAGAACACACACTCACGTCTCCCAGTATCATGCGTTTTTGCACAGAATGAACACGAAGCCATTCCTGCTAATTGAATACATTTTTGCAGCACTATTTCAAAATTAAGGAAGCAGGCACTTGAACCGTATTGGGTTGCGATTAAGGCGTCAAAATTTGTTTAAACCTCTCAACCAATAGCACAGCTGGAAATCATATGCAATGGCGGAGTTCGAGAAAGCCAAACCGCAGAACACAGAGTCCCACACACGTGCACTGTTCACAGTTGTTGGTTGGTCTACCAGCAAGGATAGGATATTCCAATTCCACAAGGGATTGATCTGGAATAAAATATTAAACATAAGAGGAAGTATTCATGTTATATTATTTGTTATGGTTTAAAGCATAATGGCGGATCATATCACAGACCCTATAGGCTTTATTAGTTATGTAAACAAGTATGGCCATTGTTCAGTCTTTTTAGCGAAATTTAAATTTTACCTGGAAAAAACTCGTTACTTTTTCGCTAATATATAAGCATAAGTAGAGACATGAACAAAATCACAGTGATAAAATAGAATCATAGACGACAAAGGAAAAGTTTGATCCATGTACATGAATTTTTGATGCTCCTGAATATATAAATGAAACCAAAAAAATGTCTTGCATACAAAATACAATTTGAACAGTGTTTTAAAGTTATACTTGGGCGTCATTGTTTGGTTGTAGCACTCGATTTCGAATGAGTTTGCCAATATAAATAGCCCATAAAAATTCTGGTGCATTGTACATTAGTACCAGATTCCTGGCTCTGGCTTGTAATTTTTCAGTTTTGTAGCTTGTCTTTTTTTTTTTTTTTTTTACTACTGTGACAGCAAAATGTTGCGTTGTCTTCAGGTTTCGGAGTAACAAATCACGAAATAGAGCAGCAGCGGATTGTAAAACAATTGCGAATTAAACAGCACTAAAACATCAACCTCTTTTTTACGAAGTTCTCGAAGTTCCTCTCTATTTTATCACTTGCTATTTTAGTATTGTCGACACACCGTAGTAGATCCCCGATTTCCGTAATAAAGCATTCAATTTCGTATAGTTCTGGTTTTTCTTAAACCCCAAGTCCCTTGTAAATACCGGAAGGGAAACAATGTATTGTGTTCTTCTTATTAGTTGCCATTACCTATTTTTTACGGCAAATATTAAAACTGTAACCGTTAATCCCCCCACCCCTCCAAAAAAAAAGTATGAAGATTTTTATAACATTCAGTCACTGACGCACCGTAATCAGGAAAACTCACCTAGTCGTCCTTTTCCGAACATAGTATGAGTTCTACTGTAATTGCTCTTTTTTCGTTGAAACCCGTAGGTTTAAGAAATGTGCTATGCAATATTTTATTTATTTATTTGTTTTTTTGCATTTACGAATGTACTTTTGTTTCCCCAAATTCAATTATAATTGTCGTTTGTCTTACTGGAAACGTTATCTCGATCAGATTCTCATTATAGGCCCAAGAAACTACAATTTTTACACTAACATTTGTGCCCTGGTGCCCAGTTGTCCATGTGCTCAAATGTCCTAAACTCGTGTGCAACATTCAAAGTGCGCGTATTTCATGTTGCCAGCAATCGAGCAGAGGCACACATCCCCCACCCCCTGCTCGCAAGATCGATGTGACTTTTCTAAATTCTGAATTGCATGATAAGAAAATTATTATTTTCAAGTGCTCTTTCCTGCTTTCACATCAATTGCCTGTGCTGCAAAATTCCTTGAATACGTTGAAACCTAAAGCGAATTCTGAAATTTCTCCTTATTAATTTTTATTTATGACGTATAAAATATACGTTTATAAATTACATTTTTGATTTATTTTACTTGTGATATCGTACGGCACATTCCTAGCTTACTGTGCGCATAGGATTTCTAATGACTTCAGGATTTTCGGTGCGACCGGTCGCTTTGTGTTCTCTGTATAGGTACAGGGTAATTCAAAATAATTGCCCCGATTACAAATGACAATAAGGTGTTTATGAAGATAGACAGCTGATATCCCTACACAAGAAAGAAGTTTAGAATTTTATTGGAACCTACTGCTGTGTTGCTATGGTCTTCCGAAATGGTATCGTCATGCTAATTCTTCCAAACTGTTGGATTGCTCGTTGTAGACAGGATGACAGGGCTTTCTGCAAGTGGGCCCCCCTCTGGTCTCCGGACCTTACTCCTTGTGATTTCTTTTCGTGGGGGTATGCCAAAGACGATGTGTATGTGCCACCTTTGCCGAGAACACTGCAAGCACTAAAGATGCGCATTCAGCTTGCACTGGCATTAGTGACTACGGACATGCTTCATCATGTATGGCGTGAAATGAATTACCGTTTAGATGTTGTCCACGTGACCCAGGGGAGTCACATAGAACATTTGTAAGATATGGAAACAAAATTCTAAACTTCATTCTTTATTGTGTAACAATGTGATATCTATGTTCATAAACCAGGTATTGTCATTTGTAATCGGGGCAATCATTTTGAATTACCCTGTATTACCTGATACTGCCCATAGTAATGCTCATTGACCGCATTAGTCGTTATCTTTGGATCAGATAGTTGTTTTGATTCGAACTTTTGTGCCTTTTTAAAATTTGCATTTTGAAAGATTGCACATAAGGTAATGCCAAAGACGCCAAACTGAAATGAATCCTGCTGATTTTGCCGGAGTTTTAGTGTGTTCCAATTTACGGGCAAGTCTGGCAGTAGTGTAAATTGTGCATCTCTCGTTTTGTATTATAACCATTCGTAGGTAATTTGTTGTGATATGTGAAAAGTGGTCGTATGGGGGAGGAGAACGACCATTGGAATCTTTCTTCTGTATTAGGATTTTTTTTTCTCTTAGCGATCAGACCAATAAAACTGACCACCCTCCAGCATAATTCGCGCAGTGTTGTGAAAAAATAAATAAAATTAAAAAACAAAAAACAGCAGCCACTTGACACCCAGGTGGGGCAAACCACGCGTAGTTCGGTCGATCGTAATGGCCCCGAGCTTGTGTTCCCCTCGCGGACGACGGCCGCGGGTGTTGGCGAAACCTCGCTGAGAAAAGCCACGGGAGATCGACTGGCACGCCTGGGAAATGGGAGGGGGACAAACTCCCTGCTCTACTAGGGGTGTTGGATTGTGGGGAGGGATGGCAACTTATGTCCGCCAAGGTCGTGACCTCGGAGGGCCAGGCTGGCTCAAGGCAGGGATGTTTCCATTCCACTTCTGTACTCTCTCATTAAAGACTCAGACGAAGCCCAGTTGGGGGACTGTGCCGTAATTTCCTCAGTCATGGGTTCTACCGAGGGGTAAGAAGCGCGAAAAAGCCACTCGTTGGGGGAATTGGACAATAGAGGAAGACTCTGTGCAGAGACTAGTTTTGAGCTGCATCGTGCAGTTTGACTCCCCGTCATTGTTTGTCAGCTTCTGATACCTTAGCCAGATAGGTAAGGTAGGTTGAAAAGGGGGTGGAACGCTATGGAGGGGTGTGTGTGAAAGTGAATTTCTTAAAAGTGGGACAACCAACCTCTTTAACCACCTCCTTAAGAATCCTTAACTGTAAGAAGCACAAGGGTTTTTGGTTTTGACAATTGCTCGTCATTTGCTGAGTGGCACTTACGGTTGGTGTCAAGGTGGTCTCTGTATGGGATGTTACGTTTAGAGTATCTCTCAGTTGTAGAGATGTGATGTGTCTATAATAACAGGAGCCACAATCCAATAACAGGGCAAGAATTTGAGTGTAGCCATCAAATGGCGATCCACCCTTCTGTATTTTTGTTATACGTTTCAAGAGTCGTTTACAAAATTTGATAGATTTTCCACGGGCGTTTTCTTAACCGGAAAATAATGTTTAACCTATTTAATTGTACCTTATATTATGTAAGCCAGTCGTTCTCAAACTTCAGGACCACTTTTACAACCTTTAAAAATTACTGAGAGTCCATTAAACTTTTCTTTATGTGATCCACGTAAATTCACACACCTTCTCATACTATAAGGGGATGCATACAAATTGCGTTTCGTTCGGAGATCTTGTTAAAGTGTGAGAGTTTTCCTAGTGGAAAAAAACACAATGTACAAGTTCTCCTAGTGATATGAAAGCGTTTGTAAGATCATAATGACACAAGGTTTTTAGTTTAAGATCATCTAAAAAGAGGCTCGCCGTAAACTCTCACACCAGTAAACTTACACACTTTCTTCTGCTGCTAAGAAAAGTGCTACACGGCGGAAAACTTCCGCACTGGTATACTCCTGCACCTTCTCTTATAAGGGGATGTACATAAATCGCGTTTCGTTCGGAGGTTTTGTCAAAGTGTGGGAGTTTTCCTGTTGGAACAAAACTAAATCAGCGAGTTTTCGTAGTGATATAAATGCATACGTAAGATCAATGACACAAGGTTTGTGTAAAAGCATTCCGACTCACTAAATCTTGAGTTGTCTTTGTAGTATTTGGTATGTGATAACATACAATAAAAGGTCTTCTGGTGCTGAAGACCGATTCGTTAAGTCTCTTTTGATGAGCTGAGTTGAGTCACCTAGGCTACAGGCCTTTTTTGGAAGATCCTAATTTAAAAACCTTTGTCATTATGATCTTACACACGCATTTATATCACTAGGAGAACTCGCAGATTACGTTTTGCTCCACCAGGAAAACCCCCCCCACACTTTGACAAGATCTCCGAACGAAACGCAAATTCCATGCATCAGTATAGTGTGAGAAGGTGCAGGAGTTGACAGCTGTGGCAGTTCACATGGGTCCCTAAAAACGCCTACTTCCTAGGTGCCTTGTAAACAGCTGAGAAATCATCCAGTGTGTGACTTTTATTAGCGTTTAATCAAATGTTTATAAATATAAAATATTTAGGTTGTCTTAAGATCTTCCAAAAAGACCCCTCAGCCTAGGTGCCTTGTCAGCACGTGAAGAAAGTTTCGTTAAGTCTCGTTTGATTAGCTTTTATTGTATGTTATGACATACCAAATATTATAATCACAACTCAAAATTTAGTGAGTCTGAAAGCTTCTACATAAAACTAGTAGATTTCGTTTTGTTAAGCTAGGAAAACTCCCACACTTTGACAAGATCTCCGAACGAAACGCAATTTGTGTACATCTCCTTATATGAGAAGGAGTATAGGAGTCTACCAGTGTGGAGGTTTTCCGTCGTGTAGCAGTTTTCTTATAGCAGCAGAAGAAAGTGTAGGAGTTTACCGCCACCCTTTTTTGTGGTTTATTTATATCGTATCTATCAGTATTTCATCATCATCATCATCATCAACCATTATCAATCCACTGCTGGACGAAGGTCTCTCCAAGTTTCCTCCACAACGGTCTGTCTTGTGCCAGTCTCCTCCATGTCACTCCTGCATACTGTCGAATTTCATCCACCCATCTCCCGTGCGGTCTTCTTCTGGGTCTTTTCCTGTCCCTTGGAATCCAATCTAAAATTTCGGCTGTCCATCGATGATCTGTCCTTCTGGCAGTATGTCCAGTATTTACTGTGTTATAAATAAAAACTGAGAACTAAAAAAAATATATTTACTTATTCATTTAAAAATAACAATAATAAACTCATTACAATCCGCTTATTGTCTTGCATAATAGAAGACAGCTGGATTCCCATATCTGCTTTCTGCATTCAGTCTGTTGCGATACGTTGTTTTGATTCCAGTACATGAAGAAAATCCGGCCTGACGTACATATACGTAGTTGGAAAACAGAGGAATATAATAGACTTTTGGGATCATCGTGAATATTCTTAGAAACTACACCAGAACTTGACATATGGTAGTTTCTTAAGTGTTGGTTGCAATGCGGAACCTGCAACCATATAAATGAATTTTCGTGCTCTGTTACATTAAAATCCATTGGTCTATCTTGCACAAGTACTGAAAACAAACTGAGTTAAACTCTGAAAACGCACATACACTATATTGACAAGTCACCGGACACCCTTCAAAAGCAAATGAACGGATCCACTGCGTTGTTAAGATGCGCGGTACAACTGCAAACTGTATAAAAACAAGCCTGCAGCTGGCCGCTATCATATCGCACTGTGAGGTTGAGTGAAAATGTCGCGGCGTGAGAGAACTGACTTTGAGAAAGGAAAGATTGTTGGGTGTTATATTAGGGGTTGTCCATAAGAGAAACCTAGAAGCGTTTAAACATACCCAAGTCAACTGTTTTGGATGTACTGAATAAGTGGAAGACACATGGCGTGCCTGAAGCAGCAAAACGTACCGGCAAACCAAATAAAATTAGTTGTAGAGGACGTCGAAGCCTCAAGAGAGTCGTTACAGCTAATCGACAGAGTACTGCACAATACCTCAGTGTACAGGTGAGTAAAAAGGCTGGAATGTCGGTATGTACACGTACCATTCGCAGTGAACTTCATTCCATGGGTTACTGTGGTCGTGCGGCTGCTCATAAGCCTTTCATCTCCACTCAGAATGCTCCTCGTCGTTTAGCATGGTGTAAAGAACATTTATCGTGGACCGTAGGTCAATGGAAACGGGTCCTTTGAATTGATGAATCCAAATACACGAATCATCAGTCTGATGGCCGTGTGTGTGTATGGCGGCAGCCGGGGGAACGCTATTTACCACAGTGTACTGTTCCTACGGTCAAGTTTGGAGCTGACAGTGTACTCATGTGAGGGTGTCTTACGTGGTATGGGTCTCGGTCCATTGGTTATCGTGGACAAACCTGTTAACCAGCACGTCTACGTAGATATTCTGGACAATTATGCCTACCAACTCTGTGGCAATATTATGAAACCGAGCCTTGTTGGTACCAGCAGGTTAATGCACCGAGCCACAAAGTAAGGACTGTTACGGCGTGGTTTGACGATAATTCCGTATCGTGTGTGAACTGACCAGCACAGAGCCTTGTTCTTAATCCCATAGAGCATCTATGGATTGAATTAGAACGCCGCATAAGAAGTTTGGAACCAAGGCCTACAACTACTAAGCAACAGTCAGCGGCAGCATTATGTACTGAATGGAAGCGCATACCTATCGATGTGTTCCAAAACCTTGTCGAAAGTATGTCACGAAGGGCCAGTGCCATGCATATTAAGGCCAGAGGTGGACTGACACCGTACTAATGTATGTCAATAAACGCCATGTTGTGTTTCTCTTCTAGGTGTCCGGTAACTTTTGCCAATATAGTGTATTTATATACCCTAAACGTAGAAAATTCTAAAAACAGAAGGATACACGTGTGCCCATTCTATTAGCTGATAAGATCGATGACGTCATCACACGTCATGTAGCCATTGGAAAACTCCCTTGTACACGCATGAGACAATGAAAGTCAAAGAGACAAATAATATCTTAGTGTTGTTATGAAAATAGTTTTAACCACCTCGCTGACCCCGTGAATTGGTCTCGGTGACTCCCAGGGGTCCGCCGACTACACTTTGAGAGCTTCCGCAGTGGATTTTGTGGACTAAGTGGGGCGAGCGGTGGAATTTGTGAACAGGAAGCAGGGTTGAAGTATTAGAGTTAACAATTACTTTAGCTTCGGCTAGCATGTCATAAAAACCGTTAGCCGTTCCACGACGTTTTAAATTTATAATCATTTTCTACATTTCCATTGTGGTCTATATAATTACTTCAGATTTTTACATTATTGCTTATTATTTTAAAATATTATACTAAATCACTATGGAACGTACAAATTAATATGATTTTAATTTCAGCAGTAAAAAAATAATCTGCTAAAGGTTTTTTAACACTATCTCCAGAAGTATCGCCAATGTGATAATGTAATGCATCGTAGGAGGTTGCATCGAATTTGTATCTCTGCACCTTTACAGTGTCGATCCTATGTACTTTCCCATCTGCTTTCAGAAAGCAGTTTTATTGTCAATGCTAGGATTGCACCCCAGGTTGGCGCCGTACCCTTACACTCCCCTGATCGGGAGGGTCTACCAGTGTCCGCAGATTCCGCCACTCGTCCCTCATTGTCCGTAAATTCCACGCCACCCTTCAAGAACCGCTGATCTAAGCTGTCCAGTTAGTTGTTTCCTTACTTTTCAGGATTTAATTTGACTTGTATTGAGACGTAGTTTTTTTTTACTTCTTCAATTTTAATTTCCATTTTTCGTGTCCGTTTACTTTACAATTGATAAAATTGCACATTCCGTAATCACTTCAGCTACTGAATTTCAACCACAAAAGCGTTTTTTTTTTTTCATTTTTTCAACATTCGTTCGCTTTTAAAATAACGGGACATAAGAATAATAGTACACCAATCACACTTAAAATAGTATAACTATATTATTAATCCGAATTTCTTGGTGTAGAATACAAATCAAGATTTCCAAGCTTTCGCACTTCTTTGAGAAAGCCATCTGGTTGATGTGCGAAAGCTTGGAAACCTTGATTTGTATTCTACACCAAGAAATTCGGATTAATAATATAGTTATACTATTTTAAGGGACATAAAAACCTAGAATGTATTCACGTCACCTTCCACGGAAAATTAGCTACATACCAATTCGCCGGCCAGTTGCATCCGAAAGAATACAAATGGTTTCAGTCTACCAATCGCAGTTCGAATGCACCCACCGTTACTGGGTTGTTAGAATGTGGACAGAGAAGGTTAAGGTTCACTGTTCCATATTTCATACGATTTCGAAACTTATTCATTAAGGCGTCTTTTTTTTTTTTTTTTTTTGTCTTCCGTCAGCCAGCGTGTGCGAACATGTATAAAAACCATTATTATTTTCTTTCAGAAAGCGGAATCTTTAATTGCTATTTTACCGTTATTCAGCGTGAGCGGTTTGCCGTGTTTACTGAAACGCAGTACACACACTATCTGTTATCGAAATCCGCCATCGTAGATCTTAAGTTCTTAAGTGGTTGTAAAAAGGTGAAGGCGTTTCTCTTCTTGAGACTGATTTCGTGCTGAATGAAAGAAACTTTCCACTTACTTTGATAGCTTCGTTTAATGCACTTCATATCCGTCGTGACGTCACTTGTGATTGCTTATTATCCGACGTCGCTAAAAACGGATCTTAACCCTGACCGTGTAGGTAGCATTACACTTATTTTGTGAGGTGTTTTAGCCGCAGACATTTGATTGTTATTAGTTTGTTAAAATTCCATCTTGTCGTATAACAACAGCACTGTGTTTAAACTTTAAGAGGCACAGTTTAGTTAATAATATATTAAAATGGGCTGTTAACAATTTTGGCAGTCTCTTAGCGCTTGTCAGGGGTCTGCAAATTGCTCGGCTCTTAAAAAATGACGTTTAAGGATAAATTGGGAACGAGGCGAGTATTTTATTGAAATTGAAGATATATCAGAACTGAAGTGGATATGTAGGCATCATTATTACTTGAAAATTTTACTTACACTTAAAAAGCGAATTTTAGTTGCATCTGTAATGCGAGTGGACCCAGGAAAACTCGTACACATTCTCGTCCTGCTGAGCAAAGTGTACAGGGCGGAAATCTCGTACACCTTCTCAAATAAGGGTCTGTACACAAATTGCGTTTCGTTCCTAGATCTTGTCATAGTGTACGAGTTTTCCTAGCTGAAGAAAACGAAAAGTACGAGTTTTCCTCGGAACATCAATGGGTACGTAAGATCAAAATGACACAAGATTTATGTAGAACCTTTCTGACTCCTTAAACCTTGAGTTATGATTTTAATATTTCCCATGTGATAACAAGCAATAAAGGCTAATTAATTAACAGGGGCTCAACGAATCGATCTTCAGGAGTTTATCTTTTCAGAAGATTTTAAATTACAACCTTGATATTCCGTATTTCTGAACATTTTATAAAACCTAATACACTCAACAGATTATTTCTCACTTATTTACGAGCCACCCAGGCCGCGGGCCTTTTTAGAAGTTACAACCTAGATATTTCGTATTGTAAACATTTTACGAAACTTAATGAAAGGCACTCAACGGATTATTCCTCAGATCTTTACAGGCCACCTAGGCTGCGGGCCTTTTTAGTAGATTTTAAGTTACAACCTAGATATTCCGTATTTGTAAACCATTTATAAAACCAAATAAACGGCATTCAACGGATTACTTTTCACCTATTTACAAGGCACCTAGGCCGCTGGCGTTTTTAGATTTTAAGTTGCAACCTAGATATTTAATTCAACCTAGATATTAACTCATAGGTCCTAGGCCTTTTTAGCAGTTTTCATTCCGTCGAGCTGATGTTCATAACGTTTACGAACCATGTCAAGTTGGTGATATTGCGCCATTTACTTTGGCATCAATTATTCATCAATAGGGCCTATAGGCACTGGGACTATGAGTTAATATTCAATGCTCAAGTGAAAGCGCAGCTATCAACACAACACTTACGTATATGTTATGAATATCAGGGTAATAGATTTCAAACTGTTAAAAAGGCCTGCGGCCTAGGTGCCTTGTCAAGAGCTGAGAAATAATTTAAGTACCTTTCATTAGGTGTAATAAAATATGTCTACACATACGAAATATCTAGTTTGTAATTTAGGATTTTCTAAAACGGCCAGCGGCCTGGGCAAATAAAGAGCTAACGATTTATCCATTGAACGCCTTTTATTAGGTTTTTTAAAATGTTTACAAATACGGAATATCTAGGTTGTAACTTATAATTTTCTAAAAAGGCCCGATGCCTAGGTAGCTTGTAAATAAGTGAGAAATAATCCATTGAGTGCCATTTATTAGGTTTTATAGAATTTTAGAATTACGGAATATTAAGGTTGTAATTTAAAATCTTCTGAAAAGATTAGCACCTGAAGATCGATTCGTCGAGCTCCTGCTGATTTAATTAGCCTTTATTGCTTGTTATCACATGGGAAATATTAAAATCATAACTCAAGGTTTGGGAAGTCGGAAAGGTTCTACATAAACCTTGTATCATTTTGATCTTACGTACCCATTGAGATCCCTAGGAAAACTGGTACATTTCGTTTTGTTCAGCTAGTAAAACTCGTACACTTTAACAAGATCTCGGAACGAAACTTAATTTATGTACATCCCTTTACTTGAGAAGGTGTATGAATTTTCCCGTATGCGAATTTTCCGCCCTTTGCACTTTGCTCGGCAGGACGAGAAAGTGTTTGAGTTTTCCGGTGTACAAGTTTTCCGCCACCCAGTTCGTGTACTCGCCTTTTGAAATAATTCGAGGTTTTGGAATTTATAATATTGATATATTTTCATTTTTCAAAATTCCAACATCTGTTCTGTTGCTCTCACCCTTCCGTAGGAAGAATTTTAGGGTAAAGAACGTACATAAAATCTTGTTCCTTTAGTCTGTGGTGAAAAACGCTCATAATAGATCAGTTATAACGATCGCGTTAGTAGTTTTCCAATAAAAAAAGGGGGGGGGAGGTAAAGCTTATAGATTTCTACGATGTTTATTATGATAAAATGGGATTTAGGAGCTGTTTTATTGTGACCAAAAAGAGCTCCAAAATTATATTTATTATAACTGAAAATGTGTATTCGACGCTGATAGAAAGTCGTGAGTATTTGTTTTAGCTGAATAATATGCTGTATTTACAAATTTTGAAAATCAGTATTAAACGAACTTTTTTTCTTGTTTTTAAGTGTATAAATCATTACTACTTGTTTACTGATTTCTTTTTGCAAGTAGCATCAATAAATTATTTTTATTGGTTTCCGAAACTTGAAAAGCCCAATTTGTGATATGTTTGTTATGCTACGTGAAAACGTAATGTTCCCCAAACTGAAACTATTCTCTCTTGTTGAGCAGAATTGCTTTAATTTAAACTTCTTTGGAATTACGTTAATTTATTGAGGTTTAAACTTGGAGAGAAATTCAGTTGCATGTATTAATTTAGAACATTATATTTACTAGGAAGCATTTTCTTTTTTCAAATTTTTTACAACAGTTTCAAGTAGTCGTGTATTGACATTATAGTGCACTGCTTATCATCGGATGGATTGTTTTTTTAATATGGAAAAAGATCGTGTTTTCAACTGTTGTTGTAAGTTGTTGCCTCGTGTTTTCCAATGCCTTACATTCGGAGGAGTAAGTACCCTGGTTTTTATCAGCGAGTTCAGATCCCCCAACATAGACCTAATGCTCTTCACTCACCCCTCACAAGTTCCACCTCCGCCTCGCATTTCCCACTCCTAACGACCTCTGTTTCCCACCCTCTTTCAGGCTTCCCTCAACTTTTCACCCCAGCATTCTGGATAACAGTTTTCTTCTTTTTTACCCCTAGTGTTGACGGAAAGGTGGCAAAGACCGGAAATGCTTTTTTTTTTTTCTTACTCAGTTTCTCGTTCCCCTGTCGCTCCCAAAAATTTTCTTCTTATTTTCCACATACCGATCGTTGAAGGCTGCGTCTTATATTGTTTTACTGGGTAACACTGAGAGTTAGTTCCTTTATCTATCGCTTAATGATTCTGAAATTCATTAAAAAAAAATGTTTGCACTGAGTAATCATCAAAACCAGACATTGTTTCACGTGCGGGTGATGTTGTAATACGTTAATGGATGTGTACATTTTGGTAATTGCATAGCGTTCTAATAAAAACTCCTTATCGGGTTACATATCTGTAGAAAAACAAGCGACCCGGTATCATTGCGTTATGAATAATAGCAGTAAAAGAACTTCCCATCAGACATGTTCTGGATGTTCGCATTATTGTGGTAATGGATATAACAGAAAACGGCGTCTTTATCTTGTTCAGTCTCCATGATCAGCTGTAACCGGAGGTGGCATTCGTAACATTTTGGGATCATTACTGCAGGTACAAGAAGTGTTATCCGAAATAGTTTGCTAAAAAGTACAAAGAAATTATACGAAAAAGATACGACAAAGTGAAATGTCGGTTCCTAAGTTTTCTGTTCATATTCACGTAACATGAATTGACTGTATGTTGCCACTCCCTTCTCTAGTTTTATAAAGTTAACTGTGCAGTAACGTTCCCAAAGTCTGTGTCCTACTTCTGTTATGATTACGGCTTTTGTTTCTGAAGAGTTAAAATTCAATAAATCATAGCATTGTTATGATGAAATTGCCTTTGCAGTATTCTAGGATAAATTTTGAAGATGACAATCCGATTTTTAGTCCTTGTCACATTTACACCAAAAATCGGATTGTCATCTTCAAAATTGTATTATATGGTGTAATCCCGTATTTCCTTCATGATTTATCTGCTCCTCCGGGCAATCACGGGATAGGATTCTTAACCTCCAGATTCGCTAAACATTAATGCCGGTTGCTTCGACTAAGGAATCCTGTGATTTGGTTATATTCAAATTAATCGGAAAATTGAGACTTGGTCGTTCTGGGTAGTGTAGTGGTTAGCATACCCGGGCGCTATCTGGGAGACGCGGGTTCGAGTTTTGCTTTAGGACGATGGAAAATTTCAAGTTTTCGGATATTATCTGACTTTCCATCAATGTCACATTTACACCAAAAATCGGATTGTCGTCTTCAAAATTTGTATTATATGGTGTAATCCCGTATTTCTTTTATGATTCTATAATAACTTGAAACTACATTTTATGAATTTTATAATTCAGTGTAAAGAGATTTATAAGAAATTGCAAAAGGGATTTACAATAGCTATACAGGTAAGAGTAGTTGGAATGCAGGCGTACAATATCGTCTTTATTACGCTATGCTATTGCAAACGCAGTGCTATTGCAAACATACCTTCTTTTTCCTCCCGAGGCAGGGCCGGATTAAGTAAGGCCTTAGTGGGCCTCTATGCTGAGACATCTGAGTGAGCTTCTAGGGCTAAGACATTTGACTGGGCTTCCCAATGAACTTATGACAGCATTATGAAGTTCGTTAAAACACGAAATTGTAGCAATACACTTGTGAGAATTAGTACTTTTAGTGCATTCTTCAAAAAGTCACTATATTTTCCACTATTCTCAGTTAAAAACTTAATATTCTTAGATTTTGTCTTGGAATTTTTAATACTTTAGCATTTTATACTTTTCTCAGTGCATCTTTTACGTTGTGCAATGTGAAGCCACGGGGGACCTCGACCATTTAACGGTTCCGACTGCAAGCAGAGAGCCGTGGTTGGATGGTAATGAAAAAGCTGAAACGTCTGGCTGATCCCGCTGTACATATCTACATGAAACGTTTTACGCTTAGTGCATCACTGCCTTGATATCTGTTCGTTTTCTAGCCTCTGTTCGTGATACGGTGAAAATCATACGAGGCAAAACTCTAAAACTATTTTATAAACTTCTCTCTTTATATAAATGTATAAGCTGTGTATTATTTGTGATGTAGAGGCATACCTACTGGGCCCTTTGTAATGGTGGATCCCTAGGCTATAGCCCCGGTAGACCTCCCCCACCTCCCTAATCCGGCCCTGACCCGAGAAGACCAGTGGCATGGAGAGATATAATTTGAGCATGCCACCGGTCGAATCCACTTGCGACCACTGACATTTGCAGATGGAATTTGATCAGAAATTGGTCATACAAACTTGTTAGTGTTCTCTTCAGTCGGTATAAGGAGGACATTCTGAACCCTCGTTTTTTCATGAACATTCCTCATAAGGTGATTGTGCGTAACGACCACAAATTCGAAGGTGTTCGAGGCTTTGATTGAGTATTTGGATATTTCTGACAAACGAACAAAACTATGTTCCGGTTGCCGAGTTGTCAAAGGCACAGGCCTCCGGCTGATCGTCCTTGCTGGACCTAAGCTCGAGTCCCTGAAGAGTCTCCTACTATTGGCAAATTAGGCCGAAATTCAAGTTTAAGATGAGTCGTGGTAGGCATATTTTGGTTCTGTTCCTCCCTTGGAATCAGTGGCCCTAAAATAGGGATGCAAATCTGATGTGAATTGCAGAGTGATGTAGATGGAGAATGCAGGCGGCGCTTTTGTATTTTGAGATGCATATCTGTGGATTGCAGGCCCCAATCTACTGAGAATACACTATTGAATTACTTAACTGAAATATTGATAGTTTAATTTCTCCCCCACTTGAGCCATGACTATTTCATTTAGTGAATTCTGCCATTCAAAATGAAATCGTCCATCAGGTGCCATTGTATTGAGAAGAGAGGGGTGACACACCTAGTTGTTTCCGCATATGCACGTACGCGGATGCATAGCACAAATAACTTCCGGTCTTACTTCGGATGCCAAATTTTGCATTCCTTTTAAACTTCGCGTGTTTATTCAGTAGCTGGGGAATCCCTTTGAGAAGGCAATTGACTCCCAGGTTCTATTAATTCCCGTCATTATCCTTTAGAGAGCCATTTCCCACCTTTCACCTCGGTTGCTACCGGTCGTAAATAACCCACATTAGATCACTTCGGGAAAAAGAAAAGAGGGGTAAAAAAAAAAAAAAAAATCCTATATCTCATAATTTATCTTCGCAGCGTGCCCGGTAATAAAATACACGCCGTACAGTATATAATTAGCGAGCACCCTTACGAAAGCGGGAGTGTTCGGACAACAATCGTGATAAGGCCAAGGCCCAAATTACAATGCACTTATTTCTTCTCGATAATGACCTACGGAAACATATCTCTATCTGTCTTCGCCACTCCAAAACTGCTGAATGATAAAATCCATCTGGTCCTGAGCTCCATTAATCTTTCCGAGGGATCGGCTGCTGCTGCTAGTGGTGGTGGTACTTCTGTGAATGGTGTGCGCTCTCGCTTCGTTCCTGCTTGCATGCCTTGCTCGTTGCTGATGGCGCGCGCTCTCTCTCTCTCTCTCTCTCTCTTTCGTTTGCTTCCTACCTGGCGTAGAACTGCCGTCGTCCTTTTTAAAACATC
This sequence comes from Macrothele yani, assembly GCA_039090855.1. Classification (NCBI taxonomy): domain Eukaryota; kingdom Metazoa; phylum Arthropoda; class Arachnida; order Araneae; family Macrothelidae; genus Macrothele; species Macrothele yani. The sequence goes on along the minus strand of CM077029.1, from coordinate 14,663,441 downwards.
GCAACATCAAATCTGCCCCCTTGCGGGGAAAGAAAAATACTTGGAACAAAAAATCGTAACCTGGTTCGTTGGCTAATTTTGCTTGTTGATCCTTCTGTCAGTCACCAATGTCATTTTTACAGGCCGTAGAATTTCTTCTTAACCCGTCGTTGATAGCTACACGTCGAACCAGTGGTCGCGCGTGAGAGATTTCCTCACACTGCCTTTTTCCGCTGTTTTAACTAGCTTTCAGAATTATTTCTAAATATAATCAATATATACAGTTGCAAGTCAAATTAGGCGAAAAATGCACTCGTTTCATCACGTTATCTATAAAAATGCAAAATAGAAACGCCAGCGGTCGCCTTATGAGAGAAATGTTCACACAAAGCACGCGGGAGCAAAGAGCAAACTGTTTGAAGAGGTAAACGGTAAAAATACCCCCGAAAACTGAAAAGCGGAAAAAATACCCCCGGAAGAAATACCCCCAGAACAAACGGTTCACTGTAACAGGAACACTGATGTGCGGCAGTGTTCCGGTGTGGCAAGGTACCGGCAACCCTGCCACACATCTTTCAGCAACTGAGCCACAAAAGTTCAAAGGGGGGGGGGGACTATAAAGATTGCCGTTTCTGGACCTATATTGAGAACTGAATTGGGAACTCCAAACGAATTTCGCGAAAACGTTCCATGTAAGCCAAGCGAGAATTGTACTTTAATTTGAAGAAATAAATTGCCGAGGATCCGAAGTACATTTGGTGAGGGGGGGGGGCTCAACCCCCAACTTCCGTAATATTAGATTCTGGGCCGCTGGAGCCTGTCAGTGTATCCAGGCTGTTCCCCTTGAAGCGCCCACGAGCTTGGGAGGGATTCCCCCAAAATGTTGAAATGGACGTAGATCTGTAAACATTAGAACCATGCTTTACATAATGATTCTGTACACGACCACGAATTTTCAGGAGGGTGGGGTGAATTCACCCTCCCCAAGTTTCTAAGAGCGCAAACAAGTGTTCAAGGTAAAGGATTTACTCGCAATTTCTATGCTTCATGTTGTGTTTAATGGCAAACTATGTATACGAGGTGCTTGGTTTGGAGGGCTCTACCCCCAACTTCCGTAATTTTATATTCTGGACCTCTGGAGTCGGTCAGTGTATCCTCGATGTTACCCCTGAATAGCTCTTAGAAACTAGGGGAGGGTTACCCCACCCTCCTGAAAATTCGTGGTCGTGTACAGAATCATTATATAAAGTATGATACTGTTTACAGCTCTACGTCCATTTTAACATTTTGAGGGGACCCCCCCCAAGCTCATGGACCTCGCGGACACTTCAAGGGGACCTTCCTGGATACACTAGCATACTCTAGCGGCCCAGAATATAATATTACAGAAGTTCAGACTAGAGACCCCCCTCCCCCAAACCAAGTGTACCTCGGATCCTCGGCAATTTATTTCTTCAAATTAAAGTACAATTCTCGCTTGGCTTACATGGAACGTTTTTCCGAAATTCGTTTGGAGTTCCCAATTCAGTTCTCAATGTAGGCCCAGAAACGGCTATCTTTATACCCCCCCCCCCTTGAACTTTTGTAGCCAAGTTGCTGAAGATGTGAGGCAGGGTTGCCGGTAAATTGCCACATCGGAACACTGCCACACATCTGTGTTCCTGTGTGGCAGTTTACAGTGAACCGTTTGTTCTGGGGGTATTTCTTCCGGGGGTATTTTTTCCGGGGGCATTTTTTCCGCTTTTCAGTTTTCGGGGGTATTTTCTCCGGGGGTATTTTTACCTACCTACATCCGTTTGAAGATTAAAGACTCGCCAATCCTTATCGGAACTGATAAGATTGTTGGGGAGATTCTAAAAGTCAGCTGTACCGGGGATGGTGTCACCAGTGTCACTTCCAAATAAATGGCGCTCTTTATGCGAAGCGTGAGAGAAATGCTCACTGTGCCTCTTTAACGCTGCCGTACCACGTCGCTGATCACTACTGTATGTGTGTGTGTAGTACTTTCCACGATCACCATATCGAAACGGTACTGACGAACATATATAGAAATACCTGCCACTTAAATTTATTAGTATAATTGGATAAAAAAAAATCGTTGCAAATACCTGTTTCCTAAATGGGATCAAGCAATTGGCTGATTGATGGAATGGATACACACAAAACGCGCGCGCTTAATTTTTACCGAAATGAGACTGAAGAATTGTCGGACTGAAAGAACGGGTGCAAAAATAAGTTTTTCTAAATGTGGTGAGAAAATAATCGAACTGAAGCTAATATATGAATGAAACCGTAAAGGGTAATGAGATGGAAAGTCGGGTGCAAATACCTGTATTTCTGCATAATCAGGCAGTACTCTTTTCTATGCCATTTCTCTTTTGCATAACAAACTTTTTGTTTCTTATGCACAACTACCTGTTACTTAGATAGGACCGAAGAGTGGTTGAAAAAACTGGTATAAATATGTATTAAAAATTGCAATCGAAGAACTGTCTGATTGAGGAAAACAAATACAATTACCCATTAATACCTAATTAGGATGGAACAGTCGCTTCGAGAAAATGGGCACGAATACATATTACTCAGCGTATTACTAACTCCCTACCCTTCCCCTCTTTTTTTTTTTTTTTTTTTTTTTTTTTTGTTTTTTTTTTTTGTTTTTGCATTTCGGCGAGCGATTAATCAGCCCGATGATATATGTAAGGAATAACAAGATCCTGATTTACGGCGACTGGAAAGAGACAAGACCCCAACGTCGTCAGACACGTGCAACATTGAAAACTCGAACTAGGACCCACTCAAGCAATTATCCCAAAGCCCTCATATCTTACAACTCGGCCATCGGGATAGCTTTATTATTAATTCAACGGAGTCTAAGCTGGCTCAAAAAATGCTAAAATGGGGAAAAAGTTGTAGCAAATGCTAAAGTCACTCGTAGAATTGTAACATCAACTGCATCTTTGGACATCACTGGAAAACTAATGTTTATAGCCTTGAGGGAATGGCGTAGACGTCACGGTGACTCAGGTTTAAATTTGAACTTTGAATGGGGGAAGGGATCTAATCTCTCTAGCCTCTATAATCTTCCTCCACCCTTTATGGAGTGCTCTAGAATGTATAGAAGGGGGGGGTGATTGAGCCAACAGGTGCTGTGAACATACCTTAAGAATTAAGAAAATGACATTAGTGGAGTGCGAATCACGGACAGAATCTTAAACTAGTTTTCACAGAAATAGAATAGAAAAGTCTGAGCAGAATCTGCTGATGGGTTGATATTTAAACGGCTGGTGCTATTTTGCTATGTACGCTAATTTTTCTCTCGCGTTTTGGAATAAGTCATCGCATTTTACTAAAATAGTGACCGTAGCTTAACCTATTTCAACCTAATGTCATATGATGGCTAAAAGGGGCGCTAATATAAGTTCATGAGCGAAACACTTGCTTTTTTTTTTTTTTTTTTTTAAGAAACGAGTGAAAGTAATTTGATTTTGAATATTCTTGCTGTTAGAATACGAAACTGTTTGACGAGTTTTTGGTCTGCAGCTATTATTTTGCTAATCATTGCCACATGGTGTATAATATAGGAAGTAAATGGTTTTTGTGATATGACGCACGGGTCCGTCTGGAAGAATCGTATCACCTTGGGGTAATGAGTGACCCATAACGAATTTGACTATACTTTGATTCACCCTAAGGTGACACTGCAGTTTAGGTACAAGAGTCTACGCACTTACTGAGCCTTCGGGTCCGGCCGAGAGTTATGTTCATCCGCCTCACTGCCCACTGTGTCCTGCTGTTAGCAGCTGTCAATCACTTCCCCATCAACTCATTGGCATTCTTGTCTCCCAAACACTGAATATCTACGCAGGTGTGTGTTGGTCTAATTTTAAAACTTATTTTCTGAAAATAGATCATTTTTAGATTTGTCTAAAATAACTATATGCACTTATAAGTACAGCTGAGACAATATAAAGTATGATTCTGGGCAATAAATGCGTGAATTTTTGCGGAAAATGTTGGGAACTACTTTTAGCCGCGGATAGGTTTCACGTACCTTCCCCTTCAGTGTCATCTTAGGCTGAATCGAAGTATGGCAACGATGTTCAAATGCTCTTGGCCATCCAGGCGTGTTTCCATTTGCACCAGGGGAGCCTAAAATCTTCAATGAAAGCACATCCCACACCATTACATTGCCTCTGCCAGTGTGGAGAGTCTTGAGAACAGAACGATCCATGTAACGTGGATGTCCTTGCTCTCTCATGTAATTTTCTCCCTCACCCTTCCATCGGCATTGTAACGCGATTCATCAGACCAAGTGACACCTTCCTAATCGCAATCATTCAGGGTACGCCGGCCCGATCGCCGAGCGGTCGTAAGCGGTGGTTTCTGGCCAGTCGTCTGAGCTGAGCGCAGGTTCGAGTCACGGATTAAGCATGGGTAGTTCATAAAAGTCTGTTCCCCTTCCCTGAACCAGTGGCCCTAAACCAGGAACGGGTGCTTATATGTAACCTCTGGAGTTGCTTATTGTAGTCGTTTAACTTCGAGAGAGAGAGAGAGAGAGAGAGAGAGAGAGAGAGAGAGAGAGAGAGAGAGAGAGAGAGTGTACTCCCGAGCCAACTGAGACTTTTTTTAGTTCGTTGTAGAGAGCAGTAGCCTGCGGATATGTCTTCTGCCGTTGTAACGCAGAAAGTCTGTGCCAATGTACGGTGCATAGTTTGCTATTGCCCCTAATTCAAAACCTCTTATTTGACTCGCTGTTTCACGTTTAATCAGGCTGTCATCCCCAAAGTCAACCTGCCGTTTTCGTCCGGTAGTGAGCCGGTATTGTTCTGCATCAGTCACATTTTTGCCTGTTCATTGCGATCTTCGCTGTTTCACATTTTGTATGAGCAGCAGTTTTACTGGCACATACTGACTGTAGCCCACATTGAAACTCCATTCGCGGTAACTTACTTTGAATCACTACTAGGAGTTCGGGTTTTCTTATGTAGCCAGAATGACATGACGAAAACGGATGACGCTCCTTCGACTGCTGCCCACAGACTACTACGATTGTAGCCCACACTGAAAGTCCGCTAGTCACGTCACTCTTTCATTAACGGTAACGTATCTTGAACTACTACTGAGAGTATTCGTGTTCTCTTGATTATGTAGACAAAATAACATGACGAAATCGTCTGATGTACCAACGCGTTTAAATGGTCTACTGGTAGTATGAATTAGTTACTTTGTTTATATATTGTAAATTTTGCTGTATCGATATTCATTATACATCTTTATTTTGTTTGTGTTGCACTACTTGCGACGACTCGTCAGGAACGACGGGATGATAATAGAAATATAGCTAAAAATTGAAGCTTATGAAGATTTTTTCCTCAAAAACAAAGCAAATGAAAAAAAAAACTTTTTGAAAGAATATGGAAGTTCTCAATAGCGAAGTGTCTTTTGTCATCCTTTTATCCATTAAATATTAGAAATAAAATAATGATTTAACAAATCAAAAATATTTTTCTTGCAATAATTTGAACTAAAAACAATATTTCATTTGTTCACTTAATCGAATTTTAGTGGTTATCAGTAACTTCGATAATAGGTGGCGCCACGTTACTAGTTGCATTCATCCAGCTTAATTACCAGGGAATCTAGCATTTTTACCGTGATGGTGATGCTACTAATACAGTAGGTGGTATAAGTAATGAATACATTCGTGTTGAGAAACTTTGTAGTAAACACAGATAAGATACGCATGCCACAAAAAAATAAACCAAAGAGAAAAGGTTACTTCTTATGAATAGCTATGTGTTTTTTACGCTTTCCAACCGTAGGTTTAAGAAGCGTATATGCTCCAGCTTTGTCCGTCCGTCTGTCCGCACGATAACTGGCGTAAAAATAGTTCGATTTCGATGAAATTTTAGTATGTGGTAGGGAACCACCTGGGGACAAGCCCTATTGAAAATCGGACAAATGGGGTCAAAGGTCACGACGTAGGAGCGGGATTCTTGCATGTATGTAAATTTTATTTTGAAAACGGCGCTAAGGATTTTGATGAAAGTCGTTAACCTACCGTTTTCTGGTACCAGAAATCGATTTTGCTTGATCTCGACTTTAGGAAAATTCGTTTAGTGGGTTAAATAACCACCCCGAATTACCACGTTTTTAGTGTAGTGTCATGGCGTCGAGCCATTAGATGTTGGCGCGCTGTCACGCCATCGGTTTCATTACGTCACGCGTTGTGTGTGGATCCTATTAAAGTTTTATGACGTCACACTCTTGCGAGCAGATGGTCGCGATTTCCATCTGCCTCATTACGTCACGCGTTTTGTGCGTATGTTCGTCCGCACGATAACTCGCGTAAAAATTGTTCGATTTCGATGAAATTTTAGTTTGTGGTAGGGGAACACCTGGGAAGGAACCCTATTAAAAGTGAACGAAATGGGGTCAAAGGTCAGTACATAGGAGCGGGATCCATTCCACTGCTCTTATGCGTCATAACTAACGTAAAAAAAGATCGATTTCGAATAAATTTTAGTATGTGGTACGGGACAACCTGGGGACAAACCCTATTGAAAATTGGCGAAAAGGGGGTCAAAGGTCAGGTCATAGGAGCGGAATCATTTCCATCGCCATTATGCATCATCACTTACGTAAAAATGTTTCGATTTGGATGAAATGTTAGTATGTTGTAGGGACCTGCCTGGGGACGAATCCTATTGAAAATGGGCGAATGGGGGTCAAAGATTAGGACACAGAAGCGGGATCTATTCCATAGCCCTTATGCGTCATAACTTATGTAAAATTGCTTCGATTGCGACAAAACTTTATCTTGTTTTTTCGGAGGTATACTGCACCAGTTCTGTTGAATATTATCGAAATGGGATCAAAGGTCAGGGCACAGGGGTGAGATTTATTCCACAGCCATTTTCCTCATAACTTGAGTAATGATTTCTAGTATGTTGGAAAGCTTAGCATAATCAATGCATTGCATAATTTTACTAACTTGTTTATTCTTCTAAATGAATCTTAAGTGTATAAAAATTAAAAACAAAAAGAACGAGAAAATAAAATTACCCGAAAAGCGCTTGACAGTGTCGATGCACTTTATTTAATTTTTCTGTAACACATGAGACAAAAATATGAGAAACACATGAAAGTAAATAAAATGTACAAATATGTGAACAAATGAGGAAACCAGAATTCTTCCAGCATGCTGCAGCTTCTTATAGACGTAAAATAAATTGCATTTTAAGTAAATCACATCGGAGACACCGAATCTTTTTAAAAGAATCGCATACTGTATATGAGGAATGGAAAGGAAAAATTTTCGGTGTGTTTTCGGCTTCATTCATAACTTTATTTATGTATTTTGGAATTCTTTTGATTTTTCCTGCCATTTTGTTTGTAATACCTAAACAAAAACTCAAAATCCAAACCAAAGCAATCAAATTTTTATGAAATGTTTCTTGAGGTAATTGAAACTTTTGTTAAACGCATACATTTTGATAAACTTATTGATTTCTGTGTAATTTGTTGAAGTAAATTTCATAACCGTGATCTAAATTTTGTCATACTTAATTTTTTAAACTCTATCTCCACTTTTTAGTTGGAAGTCGGAACATTTGAATTTATCCATGCAAAATACTGTAATTTCGTTAGCATGATTTTCCCTTTCCAATTGCTACCATTAAAAATGACTCAAGTGCGTTGTATGTTACGAATTTTTAATTCATTACGCCATTAGGGTAGGGAACGTTTTCACTTGAAATTTTGAAGAATTAAATTTCAGTTGCGACTATTTTTGCTTTGCGTGTGATACAGTTTTTGATCAGCTAACGTGCTATTTTTAATGCTTAATATGTATCGCCTTTAAAGATTGCTAGCATAGTTCGTCGCAGTATTGCTAATACATTTTTGAAGAGGCAATGTTTTACAACACAGATTGATGGATAGAAAGCGAACGGCAGTTGAGGGGACACGGCCCGTCACTGGACCGGTCCCTTGAATGACGTCTGCTCATTGGTCAGCAACAAGATGTTATCTGTACACCTCCGGGAGTTTGCCTCTGAGGGATGGACGTTTTATGTTAATGTGGAGGAAAACCTGACTTCTTTGCTCATATTGCCCCCTCCCCCCACCTCAACTCACTCATCCACACACACACACACACACACACACACATATCCATACACTCGCATCCTCCTGTATCTAATACACCGCCTCTCCTTCTTTCTCGTTGGTACCAAGAATGTGAACGCTTATGTACAGACAAACATAATTTTTTTTGTCCGATCGTTTGACAGAAAAATGAATTATTTTACTACTATCTTGTCCATGTTAATTAACTTTTAATCCTTAACTGTGGGCGTCGATAAGCGACGGACACCGGGTTCGAATTAGCGTTGATATCCATTCGTACATTTGTAAACTCTCCATAAAATTATATATATACATATATTTAATCGATTTATGGCGTCTGACGTCGCCTTCCGATCTCTAAGAGTTTTTTTGTTTTCCATATTTCTCTATCTAAGCACCGTTTTTCCATCAGTCGATTTTGACTAAGTGCTCTCTTTATTCCATCAGACCATGTTCTTCTAGGTCGGCCTCTGTTTTTTTGTTTGTTTGATTTAAATTCCATGGCAATTTTGGGCAGTCTTTCATTGGCCATTCTTTTTACATGACCAAACCAACGTAATTGTCTCTTCTGTATGTCTTCTAAAATTGTTTCTTTCACTTCCATCAATTCTTTAATTTTCTCATTCGTTATTTGCTGTCTTCTTGATACTTTACGTAATCTTCTTAAAGCATCCATCTCTACAGCTGTTGTTTTCTTTCTGTCCGCTTCTGTTAATCGCCAGGCCTAGTTCCATATAGTATGATGCTCTTAACAATACTATTATAAATTCCCCCATTTCCTTTTTCTGGTTATTCCTTTACTCCACCTGATTCCATTCAGGCCTTTTTTCCGTGTGCAATTCTATTTCGTATAATTGCATTGTATCTCTACCTTCCTGTGTAATTTTGACACCAAGGTAATTATAATGATCACATCTTTCAATTTCTTCGTTATCTTCTAGCTGTAGGTTTATTTCATTACTTCCAATGCATAGAAATTTGAGAATTTAGTGAATTTTACCTGAAATCAATAGACCAGAGCTCAAAATATCAGTAGATCAGGTTTTTTTCCTTAAAATGTGCACCGCCTGCCAAATGTAGTGGAGCATTGGATGTCATCTCAATACGAAGGAACCCTTAAACCTACCGGTATTTTAAAGTCCACAAACTGCTGTTCAACACTGGAATGAAAATTCAAATTACACAATCCTGAGTCACTCTTTTACAAGATTACCATTTGTCAGCTTTTTAAAATAATGCTCACCATTAAAACCACTATTGTTGTAAATAATGAGGATAGACAAATCCAGGGCTCCTGAAAACCTTTCCCTGGCGCCTGAGTTTTCAAACATATTCAACATCGAAAATTTCAAAAAAAAAAAAAAAAAAAAAAAATAGTAGGAAGAGTGCACATGCACCTCACATTAAATTTAGAAAAATCCTGAAAGACTATGTAGTAAAATTCCGAAGTAGGGCACAAACTACAGAAAAGTTTTGTATGTCCTTCAGTGCTGACCGAGTTCGGGCTCAAATTTCGAGTCCCAGTCCGAAGTATATTAGCCCGAAAACTATGACTAGCCTGTTTAGGTATTAATTAAAAGAATCTCCACTTGTAGACTTCCACTCTCTCCTCCCCCCGTAAAATTAACCAATGTCTTTTTGAACTGGGGGAGTGGAGAAAGAACCACTTTCTGTTTCTATCTTTGAGTTGCACGATTTATTTATTTAATTTTTTTCCCATTAATTTCTTCCTGAAATGTTTTGAGCTGTCGGAAATATCGTGAGTCGCTGCAATCTACGTACTTTGCTCAATAAAACAAGCAGGGATGAGCGGTTAGAATAACCTGCTTTCTGGAGGTAATGGAATAAATTTCGTCGGCGTGTAATCTAGTATCTATAGGTCTTGAAGATGCTTATTTTATATTCTTTCTCCACAGAAATCCTTTAATTCGTGGCCTATGACATTCGCTGCCCAAGCCCGAAATAAATATCCCTTTAGAATCCTCACTCCCAGCCCAGACGCCGAAAAATTATCTTTGTCAACTAGAGGCCTGGTCTCAATGTATAGGAACTGTATCTAAAGTTTCGTATACATAGAAATAATTAAAATTTTATTGTCAGGTTCCTCTTGCAGTTGCCAGTTATTAAATAAAAATGTTTTCCTTATGTATTTTGTAAGTCTACTATTTTTGAATTCAGTTGTTGAAAATGCTGTTTTATAAATTCTGAAGGTTCATTAATGGAACTGTTTTTCTGGATATAAAAACTTTCTTTAATGTCTCTTGTTTTTATGAGGTTCATAGTTTAATATTTTGCCATGAAGGTCCATTTCGCACATATTTCTGCACATTCAATTGTAATGTACTTATTTTATTCTCACTGGAATCTGTAATGTTCTAATAATAATTTGTTTTATTAATTTTTTTAATTATTCTATTGTTACCGTAGTTCGCGTGCTTGCAGCAAGTTTTCTGTTTCAGTGGTTGCGTACGCAGATACATTTTATTTTTATAAAACTCTGAGCTTTCAGTATGATCAAGGTTTATAACGCGCGCTAATGAAAAACAAAGAGTATCTTTTTTATTTATTATTATTTTTTTTTTTTTTTGTAATGCAAAGAAATTATGTTTGAAGTCCATGTGCCCCGAAAAAGAATGTGTGATAGTCAATACTCCCCCTCCCCCGGTCATCAACCAAAATAAAATTCACTCTCTGGTGTAATCTCGTGCGACACGTGTTCTTTCATTTTTAGGAGCCTCACTTTAGTCAGAGGAATCCGCCGAAGAAAGTTAGTGTGTTACCCTCTTCCTCTCTTCCTTTGCCCATAGAATTTGAAAATGAAATAAAAGTGCTCTTCTGTATTAAGTGGAAGCTGTAAAAAAATGGCTCTGCAGCTATTTGCTGATGAAATCCGTGTCTTTCATAATTTTCTGATAGTTTTAGACGATGTAAAGCGTATTCGTTGTAGTGTGTCAATTCCAAAACCCTTCAGGGAGTAAAGTTTAAATTGGTAACTTTTTAACGAAAAAATATTTTTTCGAATTTTTTTTTTTTTTTTTTTTTGACGAAAAGTTTGGTCACAGTATTTTGTAATCACATGCAATCTAGAAAAAAGAATTATTTCAAAACCACGAAGATATCATGTCCAGAGATATTCCGGCTTATCAAGGTTTTTTTTTTTTCTTTTTTATCTAATGCTGGACACGTTCTGCCACCTCTTACACGGACATCTTTTTTTTTTTCATGAAAGACAACAAGAAAATCGATTTAGAAAAAAAAAAAAAAATAGAAGAAGAAGAAGAAGCATCAGCGAAAAGGATTTTTCCAATTCGCGAATGATCGATCCTGATAAATAGAAATACGTGTTTGTGTATTCAGTCAGATTGATCATGGAAAAACATTCGGGAAATGTGTGTAAAATTTTGCAAGAGTTTACTGCTATCAGATGTATATTTATTTTTCAATCAAACCTCCGACGAGGAGGCTTTCTACCGAGAAATAGGAAGACAAAGGTGACTTAAAAAATTCTCGGGAGGGTTCTACTTGTGAAAGTGAATTGCGTGAAACATGCTTCCAGAGCAAAAAAAGAAAAAAAGTTACCTCTTTCGTCAAGGATGCCAGTATATTATTTACCCACGTTATTAATGCCTATAATCTTAGGAATCATATATCAATGGGGGATACACTAAATTGGATGAAAATTCGTTCAGGGGAAGACGGAGTATGGTGACTGAAGGTAAAAGAAACGTACTTTAGATTTCAGTGAGGCAAAATGACAGACGTAATGAACAATGATTATGCATAAGTACTTTCGCTATATTGCAGCGTAACTTTCCTCACTCCCTTCCTTCGAGAAAAAACAAAAACAAAAAAACGTCCGTCTACCTTAATACAGCATAGTTGTGTGGTATCTCTTGTGACGTTACTTACGAGACTCAATCCGAGAAAATGCAGAAAATTTTCTTGAAATATTGCTGAATAGTTTTCGACACAGTGTTTCCAGATTTCCTGGCTAAAATATTAGTGTTTCTACGAGTATGGAGGTGTTGCGACTTTTATTTCGGAGAGCATGAAGCTGTCTCACAAATATCAGTGGAAAATCACCGTACGGTATTATTTTTCAGCGCAAAATTTTTGGACTGAGCTGCTCGCGAGAAGTTTAAGAGAGTTAGAATCTTCGCACTGGGACTCGTGAGCTCAATCGCTTAGTGAAGCTAACCTCAAACCGCTGCTAATATAAATATTCTACATGATGATGTTCACGAGTTCACCTTTACGATTTTTCTAGTGAAAATATTGAGAATGAACGGCGTTGCGAAGATTGAGAATTAGCAGCGAGACCGATATAAACAAGTCGGGTGCATTCTTCTCCCGGAAAAATCGTCATCTTTCTTTTTGGAAGGACAAAATGTGTCTCGCTGTGCTCAAGACATGGCAACACAAACAATTTTTTTATCTATGATAGCAACCTGGTGTTTTTTTTTTGGGGGGGGGGGATTTTTTTTTTAGTAACTTAGGACATAATTTTACCAGGAATGTTTTCGAGCTTTTACGATTGAGGGTAAGATTTCTCGTCGTCTTTTTTTTTATTCACGTATTTGCTTATTTATTTTTATTTACCAGAAGTTGGACTTTCGAGAAATTCTCGTAATTTTTTTTTGCTGTGATGAAGAAATAATTTTTGGGCTCCTTACGAGACTATTTATTTATTTATTTATTTTTTTGCGCGCTAGCTTTCGTGTATGTATGTATGTATGTGTGTGCGCCCGTGTGAATAGAACGGGGTGGGGAGAGATTTGTGTGTCCCTACTCAAGGTGGAGGAAAGGGGAATATAAATTTGAGTACAGCCCATTCATCAGTCTCCCAGCGTCGAGGAATCTATCTCGTCTACTGCTACTGGCCGCGTGCTGGCATCTGCAGAAACGATAAATTTTCAGTTGGAACGTTGTTAAGTTCATGATGACACTGGAGCCGATTCATATGACGGGATTTCTCTAAAAGCTGCGCATGCTCACCAAAAAAAAAAAAAAAAAAGGTGGTAGGGAGGGAGGGAGGGCGCGCTTTAGATTTAGTACCACTCCGCTGCTGCGTCCGAGATTCTGTAACTAGAAAGGGAATAACAGAAATGTTTTTTAAGTCTATTATTTGGATGTGTATTTCAGGCACCGGTAACAATTATTTGCACAAAATTAAATACACAATTTTTGTTTGCTGTATCATCTCAGTACGTCCCGGAACTTCTTATTAGTGTTGAAAATCGTGTAGGAAATGCATGCAATTATTACTAAGCTTCCGCCATGCAAAGTTATCAGACAGGATCAGAAGAAATTCTTTAATAAAATTAAAAGAGCGCTACCCCGTGTTTGTCACCTGGACGTATTAATTTCGTAGATTGAGCAAATGAAGCACGTTATCCGTGAATTTCTGGATGTCATTTCACTAGATGTTTTGTCAATTTAAACGCATTGTGTTAGAGTTCTGTTACCCCCAGCAAATAAAAATGAGAATGACTCATGCATATACAGTACGTACAATATGGAAAAGTGTAGAAGATGAAGAAATGAAAATATATTATCTTCTGCAGCCACCATTTACTGCTTCACAAAAATCTCCCGAAATTCTTTCCAGAACTTCGTCTCAAGGGTGTTTTTTCCTTGATGACGGATTGAATGATCTCTGCGGTTCCATGGCAGGATACGTGGCCAAAAAAAGCGCAAGATTCAAAGAACATCAAATAAATTTTCTTATTTTCCCAACATGCCATCAAATTTTATTATGTAGTTTGGAGTCTTTTGGTTCTCAGTTACATTTATCAGTTATGCCTGTGTGTTAAAGTGGTTAAACAATAAAGAGGCACAGGGGAAATTTACATATGGTGTTTGCATTATCATTAACAGTTAAATTTACATATGGTGTTTGCATTATCAGTTATGCTTGTGTGGTAAAGTGGTTAGACAATAAAGAGGCACAGTGGAAATTTACATATCGTGTTTGCATATACTATCTGTATGTGCGAATTCCGTTTGCAACTTCTTGAAAACCAAGTTATAGGCGCCAATTTTACAGATGTTCGAGTTTAAATCAGAGCTGAGTTCGGGCTCAATTTTAAGAGCCCGAGCCCGAAGTATGTCAGTCCGAGCCCGAAGTATGTCAGCCCGAGCGCGAATTTTATATTGCAAGATACAGCCCGGGCCCGAACGAGCACGAAAACTATAACTAACCTGTTGAGGCATTAAAAAAAAAAAAAATCTCTTTCACTCTTTCTTCCCCGGCAATTAACCGATGTCTTTCTCAACTGCGGAGTGGGGAAGGGACGTCCATCTATTTCTATAGTTTCTTTGACCATTCATTTCTTCCGGAAATGTTTCTGGTGGCCGGGATCAGGAAAAATCGAGAGGCACAACAATCTACGTAGTAGGTTGCTCAATAGAATTAGCAGGGAGCTCCGTTCCTTTGAGGTAGGGAGCAAAATTTCGTCAACTTGCTATCTACTTACTATTCATTGTTCTTAAAGAAATTTTCCTTCTCAGAAATTCAGCAATTCATGACCTATGGTGTTACCCAAGCCCGAAATGCCCTGCCGAGTTCCCATCTAGACCCAGTTGCCGAAGAATTCTATTTAACTACTAGAAAGTGTAAATAAAAGTCTCGTGTAGTAAATCATACAAAATCAGATTTAAAGAAAAAAAAAGGAAGAAAAATTATTTTTCTCTCTTAGAGCCTGAACTCCAGTAAGTATTATGCAGCCCGAGCCCGCTTCGGGCTCGACTTCGGGCTTTCGGGCTCGGGGTCGGCCCGTCTCAACACTTTGTATTAGGTGGAGACACCACTCCTGTTTTTTTTATTACAAGTCGCATTTTTACAGATGTTCGAGTTTGTATTCGGTGGAGACACCACTCCTATCCACGCCGCACTAACCGCCATAAGTCACCGTCCGTGTTGCAAGCGACGTCACATCCAGGCAAGACGCAGCCGCAGACAAGAAGCTGCTTTGAAACCAAATGAAACAAAAGCTTCTAGACGATCAGGCGGATAAAATGAGGAATTGAATAATCCTTATCAATTATGCACAAGCTTACTGTTTTATCAACTGTATAATTTAGTTCTTTTTTGCTTGTGTGTGACGTCACGCCAACGATTCGCTGTGGCCTATGGCGGCAGTGTCAGTGGTGTCTCCATCTAATATAAGCTCGATGGTTGGCTCCTTATATTTGGTTTCATGATGGATGACTGAATGAATTTTTCATTCAACAGCAAGCTGGGATCTGCTTCTGACGTCCTTCAGCAACGGTGATTTCTGATAGACTATTAGGACACTTGCTATCCGAGAAACTACTGTTTGCCAGATCGATATTTTCATAACCAGTTACGGCAGGTTCTTTCTGATGAATTGATTTCTCCTTAGATAATGGCAACGAATGGCTGAAATCCATGTTATAATAAGGTGACACTACAAAAATTTCTTAAACTAATTCTGAAGAACACAGGTTGAGTTAAGCCCCCTTGATTCACAAGGTGTTTATGCTATTCCTCTCAACACCTCGTCCAGTGCGACATTTAATATTGGAAGTACCTGTTGTAGTGCAGGGTAAAACAAAGTCAGCCACCAATGAAAATCGCAATTTAAGAAAGAGGGCAGCAATCAGTAGCGTAGCCAAAAAGTTGGGGGAGGGGTATCCATGGATTTGGTTCGTGGGAATAAGCACAAACTGTTTAAAAGTCGAACTCAATCCTCCTCGAGAGGAGTGGAGTGGGGTGGGGGTAAGGACGGCCCCCGGATACGCCTATGGCAGCAGTTAATGTGAAAACAAATGTTATTTTGTAAGCACAAATGTGATTTTTTAAGTTACAAGTCGCAATTTTACAGATGTTGAATGGTAAGCACGCTATTTACATATTTCTTACCGTAACTGGTGTTGAAAGTTGAAAGAAATGTACAGGATTATCAACCCAGAAACCAGAAATGCCTGAATTTCTTAGTTTTTACTGTTCTACACGTAACATCATATCTCATCTCGAATAAAAATCGGAAGATGCGGGTTCGTTTTCCGCTCCAGGGTGATGTGATTTTCAAGTTTTCTAATATGATGTTTCATGCAGGACAGTAAAAGCTAGGCAATTCAAGAGTCTGTGATTGGTGGGTTAATAGTCCTGTACCTTCATCTGCTGTTACATTCGTATTGCATGCTTTCTATAATGTCGGCACGATTTGCCGTATGTCTTGCGTTAGTTTCTTTTTGGTAATTTTTTCTTGACTATGCAGCATCAACAGCATTAGAAGAGAAGTGTGCAGTTGCTTTCGAGGCAACGTAATAACATCCACTACAGAGCTGAGTTCGGGCATAATTTTAAGAGCCCGAGCCCGAAGTATGTCAGCCCGAATTTTACATTGCAAGATAGACCCTGGGCCCGAACGAGCCCGAAAACTATAACTAACCTGTTGTGGCATTTAAAAAAATCTCCTGTTCCAGACTTCCACTCTTTCCTCCCCGTGCAATTTACCTACGTCTTTCTCAATTGCGGAGTGGGAAAGGAATGTCTATCTATTTCTATAGTTTCTTTAACCATTAATTTCTTCCTGAAATGTTTCCTGGGGTCGGGCATCAGGAAAAATCGGGAGGCACAACAATCTACGTCGTACGTTACTTAATAGAATTACCCTTTGAGGTAGGGAGCAAAACTTCTTCAGCTTGTTATCTGTCTATCCAGTACCTAAAGTTCTTAAATGAACTTTTCCTTCGCAGAAATACAGTGATTAATGGCCTATGGTATTTGTTACCCAAGCCCGTAATGAATAGCCCTGCCGAGTTTCTACTCTCCGTGTAGACCCAGCTGCCGAAAAATTCTTTTTAACAACTAGAAAGTGTAAAAGAGTCTCGTGTGCTAAATCATACAAAATCACATTAAGAGAAAAAGGAAGAAAATTATCTCCCTCTCTGAGAGCCCGAACTCCAGTAAGTATTGTGCAGCCCAATCCCATTTCGGGCCCGGGCTCGACTTCGACCTCTGGCTCGGCCGATCTCAGCATTGGTCCACTACCAGGGCAACCGTGTTTCCTGACGTGTGGTCGTCTGTGTTTAGCGCTTCGGCAGAGGTGCACGCAGTTAACTCTGTTAGCAATTATCAAATTTTTGCAAGTCGTTTGTTTCGCTGTAAATTTTTCATTTCTGTGTAGCTTTGTTCACTTAAAGCCGCACTTATATATTTAATTATCGGAGTTGTTTTTATTAAACTGGTATACCTATGTGTTCTTTTAGGTATGTGTAGTCGTCCGAGAGGGGCCCGAGTTCTAGGGTGGCCCTGGAACCAGTGACCCCAAAGTTGAGAGTTCCTTAGAGATCCATATGGTTGTCGTTATATCCCTAAACAACAACAACATTACGTATAGTTCCAGATAAAAAGATGTGGGCAAGTTTTTAACATATTTGCTCCCTACCTCAAAGGGTAATTCTATGAAATTACGTATACCACCGTCATGTTATTACGCTAATGAAAAGAGCAATCATGTTAATACCGGTCCGTTGATTAAAACTTTGGAAAAGCATTTCCTGTCCAAACTTGCAGTACATCTGTACTACATTAAGAAACTGACAATTGTTTTTTTATTCGGGGTTTAACGGCAACCGTGAGCAACTCAATGGGCTATAAGCAGTTGCCAGTCCCTGATTTAGGGCCACTGGTTCCAGGGAAGAGAGAGAGAGAGCCAGTACCGTAAGACAAACACAACATCCAAGCCTCACCGGGATTCGAACCCGGATCCATCTCGGACTAATCGTCACAAGCTAGCGCTTGGACCACTGCGCTACCGGGGCGGCGACAATTGTTTTAATTTAAATTGATGAACAAAACTTCTGACGTGTAGAAATAGTAATTTCCGTATTCTTGACGTAGTTCATGAAGAAGTGATGATAAATTTTGTATTTACTTAGTTTTTGTCTGATTGAACATTCCTTTGCATAGGCACAATGTCCGGTGGAGCAATTTTAGATCGTACATGTGGATTATAATCTAAAATTATCGCGTATTATTCCCTGGCGGTTTTCCAAAAAAAAAAAAAAAATGGTGAACTGTATTGAACCAATCTTTAAGAGACGGTTTTCCTGTACAATATAGTTTTCACTGGTTAACTCAGAGAGGAAAACAAACTAGCCAGTATTTACCCGAAGTTGCACTTCTTGTGAATACCACCACTGCGCTACCCAGTGATGCGACTTCATTTCTTAGAGGTGTGCATTGCAGTGTGCGCATTAGGCCATAAAGATCACGATTAATGCCGACAGGATGTCAGCAGGGGAGACCGTTTCTTGTATCGTAAATTTCCTCTCCAGTAGTTTCTTCATTCACTTCGTCTCTGGCCTCCCCACCTGCCTCCTGTGTTTAGAACCTTTTGCCCAAAATCAACATCCAAAGTTCATGTATCTATCTTTTTCCCATTCTGGCTGTCTTCTAATCAAAATAAACACCAAGCTTCACCCCACCCGTTTCCCCCCATTCTTTCTTTAATTTTTCTCTCTTTCTTTCTTTCCTTTTTTTTTTCTGTGTTGACGCCAAGAAAATTTGGCTTTCATTTCGTTTGCTTTAACATAACACATGATTGCTCATAAGCTCTCTTCACGTTATTTCTATCCGTGTAGTATTTTTTTTTTTTAGCTCAGTTACGTAACATATGTTCAAGTCGAGTGATTTACAGTTATGAACCTCAGGAGATATTTCTGAATGATTTGTGTACGGTAGACTGAAAGTCGCATGGGAATTTCTGAGCGTAATTGTTATGTCATCGGTAGGAAAATTCAGAATGAATTTATCGAATTTGCAAATATTTTATTCGCTTGATAAATCATTTGACTTTGTTGATACCGAAGTATAATATTTGAAACTTTTTGCCATTTAAATTTCTGCTATTTTATTTCATCCACGTATTAATTGACATTTCCGTAAAATATGTGTCTTTCGCAAAAATGATTTTCCGGCTACGTAAAACGAACCCTAGCCCTACATACACGCTTTCTCTCTATCCTAAAGAAAATGCCAGAATTCGGTGACTGTAAAAATTTTCAGGTTCATTTTTATCGCCAAATAACGGAATGTTTTTTTTTTTTTTTTTTGGGCTTTAACAACCATTATGAGCAACTCGTTGGGCTAATCTCCCGACCCTGATTTAGAGTCACTGGTTCCAGGGAAGGGAAAGAGACAGTGCCGTAAAACTAACGGAACATCCATGCCTCACCGCGGGATTCAAACCCGGACCCATCTCGGACGAATGGTAAGAAGACAGTGCTTATACCACTGCGCCACAGTGGACGGATAACGAAATACGTACACTCACGGACAATGAAACTTGCGCACCTAGAATAAAACATACTACAACCGCGAAACTTTGCAAATACCAGAGACGTCGATTTACGCAACTTACGGATTTTGAGAGAGGCCTGATCATCGGGATGAAAACCGCAGGGTGGTCGGCGTGCCGTATAGCCCGCCACGTGGATCGTTCTGACCATACCGTCCGACTGTGTTGGGAGTAGTGGACACGGGACGGCACTGCCACACGGCGGAGCGGCTCCAGAGGGACCAGGAGAACCACCGGTAGAAAGAATGGACGAATCGTGCGCCAGGCACGAACGGATCCCACGGGTACCTGGTCCACTATACAGGCAGATGTAGCGGCTCCTGTGGGCCCACGAACCATTTCTCGACGCCTCGCGGAAGCGAATCTGCGATCCCAGCGCCCCTCACGTGTGCTGCCATTAACACCGGAACATCGCCGGCTCCGTGTGCAGTGGTCCCAGGCCAGTGCGACGTGGAACGCCACAGACTGGCGACGTGTAGTATTTAGCGGCGAGTGTCGCTTCGTTTTGGGGACAGATGATCATCTTGTCTGGGTGTGGAGGTCCTCGGGTCAACGGCACAATCCCAACCTCGCTATAGGGTGCCACACCTCCTCCACTGCAGGCATTATGGTCTGGGGAGCCGATCAGCTCTAGAAGTGGTACGTGGATCATTGACACCAGCTGTATGTGGATGAGATCCTACCGCCCCATGTGCTCCCATTCCTGGCCGGGGCTCCAGGTGCGCTATACCCGCCCGCACACGGCTCGGGTTGCCCAGGACTGCCTACATGTCCAGACACTTCCATGGCCTGCCCGCTCCTTGGACATGTCCCCTATCGAGTATGTGTGGGACCAGTTGAAACGCCAGCTGCCACCGTGCCGCACTATCAGGGATTTGGAGCACGCTGTCCAACACGTTTAGGTCAGTCTACCGCAGGACAACATACGGCGTCTGTTCGCCTCCATGCCGGACCGTATTGCAACATGTATCGCGCGATGCGCTATTGAAGATGACCGGACTGCTTGCCACAGATCCCTCTGCAATTGTCCTGCAGCTCTGTTTTTGCCATCATGTGTATCATTCATCTGTATCATTACGTCCATAAAATTTCAGTTCAATCCGATGCTTCCTTGTTGGTGTGCAAATTTCACTGTCCGTGAGTGTATTTGGAGACAATCTTTCAAAACCGTTGTCGTTACAGTGCTTTTATGCCACCATAGTACTGAAATCATATTTTTTTAACTAAACCGGGAAAATTAAAATAAATTTGAAAATACTGTTGTTTTTAAGTCCACTTAGCTCTGCATGCGCCCTGTACCATCGAGTCATAAGCCAGAATATTTTAGAAAATTAATTATAGTAATTTATATTTTTAATATTTCATTTCGTCGTGTCACTTCATTTGCTGCAATGGCTTTTGTCATTTGCATTGCGCAATAAATTTCGGAAATTTGTCATGGTTATCTTTTTTGTGTTGAGTGTACGATTTCGGAAACTTTTTGTGCCCTTCATCCTTTGTGTTGGACAGTACAAATCCGGAAACTTGTTGTCATATTGGATTTAGTTATTTGTGTGGAACAGTACTAAGTTCGGGAACGTGTTATCACTTTTATTTGTTTGTTGTTCTGTGTCGTACAGCAAAAATGCGGGGGCCACTTGGACGCTGAGTGAAACCACCGATCCTTACTGCATGACGACGAAATTAAGGAACGGTGTTAAGCGGGGTCGCCTGGTGCTTCTTATTTCGGTAAAACGCTTCTCCCACTTTTAAATGTTCGTGGCGGTCTTAAATTTGCTGGAAAAAGTTTCCAAGGACAGCAGTGGGAACCCCAAGTATTGCCGATAATAGGCCTTTTTTACCTGGAAAACCTTTTGTTGTTCATATTATTTCTGACGAAATCGGCTTTCTTGTTTATTTAATTCAATCATATTAGAAAATGCATTTGCCACCTTCGATCTGTATCGGTAATTTGTATCTATCTACCTGTAACACAATATTCGGGATATTTGTTTTGCCGTCAGCACCCATCGACTTCAAAGGTTCGAGAACTTCGATTAGATAACCTGTGCAGTGAAATCGCCGAACCTTTTATCTTTTGTGATATATTTTGCTAGTATCTTAGTTTTTCTTCGCACTTCGCTCTCGAGATCAATGGTCAGGTCTTCAACGATTCGGTTTTACTTATTTATTTTTCTTTCAAGTAGAAATCTTTATTATGAGCGTTTGATAATTTTTAAGAGCATTATGTACAGCATGTGCTTTTCGTTTTTTTTAAATGAAAACTTATGATTGAAGGCAAGAAAAGCTCATTATTTAAGTGCTGGGGGTGTCATGATAAATAACCTTTTTTATTGAGTATGAAATTTTTTATTAATAGCTTTATATTGGTTTATTCTTGATTTAAATTGATGAAGGTTTTAACTGTAGAGAAAATATTGTTTTAATACATGTAGCAGAAATGAATGGAATAGCTTGATTTAATTGAATTTCAGGTAACTGCTAAGATGAGACTAAATATCCTTATACGATCTTAGAAGTCCTTCAGTCTCGGGTCTCTTGTTCAAAAAGCTGTTGTAGTAGCATAGTGCAAATAATTCATAATTCCGCATAAGTGTAAGCTCCTTATTTTGTTTAACTTATCGCACTCACTTGGCGCCTATTACTTAAAGAATACACTATTGCGAATTATTTTGGAAATGTTGGATGTTTCCTCAGAAGAGACGTGTGAACAGCTTATCCAAAGGGTAGCTTATTCTGCACAGATGAAAAATTCCTGTCCTTTTTCTTTTTTTGTTGTTGTTTGCATGTGAGAAATATTTTATTACACCTGTTTGGTATCAAATTACTGGGTCACGTCACTAACGTGAATCTAGCCGTTTAGGAAAGTAGCAGTAATGAGCACAAAACGTCGATGGCTGGTGCGGGAGCTTTCTCAGAACAATAACTTCAATTCCACAGATGTTTTTAACACATTAACGAAATTTTAATGGGAGGCAACTGGAAATGTCTTCCATGCATCTCGCTCATAATGAATTTTGATGGAGAAGAGATTCTGTCAATTTCGTATGCGTTGATTCTGCAGTGTCCGTCAACAGATTACAAGATCCAAGCTCTTTGAATGTGTGTACATTTACGCTGAACTGAAATCATATTTGTCATGCAGAAAAACCATCAATGGCCAGATTACAGGTTGAAAGACTGAAGTAACTAATGCAATGTATCGCGTTGTATTCGCGTAAATTAAAATCTTTTTGATTTGTTCTTGTAATTTTTTTAAAGTTTTGGAGATGATAATAATAATAAAAAACGTGACTGGAGTTTCGGCAGCTTACTCAGAATTCGTCCCTATTTGACGGAAGGTTTTAGAAGAGCTAAAGAATGGAGGTTAATGGGCCAAATTGAGAACTGATATCAACTTCTGCCTTGGACAACGTATATCAAACGAATGCCTCATATCAAAAAATGAATTAAGTGGCGTATCAAACTTGCGTTTGGAAGAAATAGTGCAATCTTAAAGAGCAATTCACCATAATGTTTTAAAAGAAAAGTGCTTAAACAAAGAATCTTTCGAGCTCTTGTGGATCAAAGGTATGCACCTTAAAAAGAGACATAATAACCTTAAAGATTCGATCTATTTTAAATAGTTCCGTATGAGGAATCGATGATGCCTTTATTACAAGAATCAAAAAGAACATTGAGATGTTGCAGGCGAATAGAAGAATCATGGAGAGATGTATGCTTGGCGTGATCAAGAAAAATAGGGAAAGGAACTCGTGGATCAGGAAAATTACAAGAGTTGATGATCAAACTAAAGAGAAATGGACTGGGCGCGTTGTCAGAACTGACCACCGTTGGACAATTGAATACTGGACTGAATACCGAAGGACAGGAAAATACCGAGAAGAAAACCACGTGGGAGTTGGTTGGATGAAATTAGAAAACATGTAGTGACATGAAAGTGACCTGTATAACACATAGTTATGAAAAATATTGGATATCTTTATGCAGCAATGGATTGAGAATGGTTGAGATAATGCGCTCTCTCTCTCTCTCTCTCTCTCTCTCTCTCTCTCTCTCTCTCTCTCTCTCACATACATACACCCGCGTTCTTATTCAAATTCATATAAGTTACCAGCATCTAGTGTGAATTTGTTGACTATCCTCCTTCTAGAAGAGTTCTCCGTGGTACAATTTTCTGTTTGATTTTGAGATTTATAAGTATTTCAGTTAGTAAACTGTAGGTCCGCACCTGAGAGACTTCGGCGCTGCGAACTATGTTAATTCACGACTGCTTCGAAAACGCTATTTTTTCAGTCACAGGCAGAAATACTAAGGAAATAAGTCAGGATATTGTGCTGGGCGAGAGTGAACGTAATGAAAATTTCGGTTTTCTTATGAACACTTCTTGAAACCAAGTAGTTTTTGTACGTGTTGTTTTAAAATGCACCATAAATATTTGCATGATCGACGGCGGGGTTAATATAACTTGTTTTTATTTCCGAGCATTGCCACAATATCAAACAAAAAAGCTATCAAGAAACTGCTGTTCTTAAATTATTTAGGAGTATTTTTCGCCTTTTCGTGGAATTGCGTCCAACGAATCATTGACATTCCGTTTTTTTATTTTTTATTTTTATTGCATATATGTGTCTCTTAGAAAATGTGATCTGAAAAATCCCTCTACGCCGACACCGATTTTTCCATGTACATTTTTCCCATTTTCCAGCGCGCATTCGTCACTAGGTGGCAGCTGTCGTGACGTAGGCTAGTTTTTCGTCAGTAGCCCCATTTGTGGCTCCCTCTTCTCTTCCCCCCTCCCACACCTTTATCTGAGAGTGTAGTATGCAAATTACACCTATTCATTGTACCTTTGGAACCCCTGGAGGGAAGTTTAAAACGGCGACTGCTCACCAAAAGTTCGTCCGTCGTCGTCGTACTTGTGCCGTTTTCTCTTCCCTCCCCACTTTTCTCCTTTCGTCGGTGAAGCAAGCATGTATGTATGTAAGTGCATCCCTCCCCTCGTCGTCTTCGTTTTTCTTGTGTGACCCGGTCGCCTATTACTATCGCCATAGGAGTTGTGATAGTAATAACGTCAGCCTTTTTACCTCCTACCCTCCGGCCTGACTGTGCTGGCCCTACCGTTCTCCGTGTAGCGGCAAACAATGTGCATTGTGTTGGCCGAGGATGGTAGCTTTAATGGAGGACAAAAGTCCTCTTCCCCACCCTCTCCTATCACCAAAAAGTAGGTACATATTGGACTGAGGGAGCACTTTTTCCCTTCATCCCGGCCACGTCCAGGAGAACATAGTGAAATCTAGAGTTGAAACTCATCGGAATAGTGATCGGCGAGGATGGAAGGGACGGGGGGGGGAGAGGTAGGCATTATGGGAAGGAAGCAAACATAGGACGGAAGGTAAAGAGCGACAGAGTGAGAGCGAGAGAGAGAGAGACAGACAACGACTTCTGTTGTCAATGGTGGGGGACTATTGTCTGGGGGATGGTGGCAGGATGTGGGCCCAGGAGTCACCCGGAGTCAACAAGCTGTCACTCCTCCGTGAGACCAGATCCGTCACTCAGGCGAACACATCTCGTCGGAATCAAGATCGATGTCTTTACCGAGTTTCACGGTTACCACACGCCTCAGAATACGATGAGCTAACTTTGTGTGTGTGAAGATGCTCTGCCTCTTTGTGAGTGCCCGAACTTAGAAACGATTTTAACTCTTCTACTACAGCGCATTGGAAATTGGGAAATTTTTTCGTGTAATACGGGCATTTGCTCTTTCTCTTTTGGTTGTGAAATTAGTAAGCTTCATTAACAAATTTGCATTTCGAAGAGGATTCACGTATACGGAAATGGGTGTTCATGAACGGATCTTGCTCTTTTCCGCTGCGTACAGTTCTTTCAAAAAGTTGCAATATCTAAATTCGTAGTGCGATACAAGCAATGAACACAAACAGCAGCTGTACCATTTCTGATAAATCTCAGCGCAAGAGGTATGAGTCGCTGCCTTATGATCATTTATTTGTCCGAGATGGGATCAAGTCCGAGTCCCGAGCGAAGCATGGGTGGTGTGTTTGTTTGTTTGTTGGCTGTGGCCCTGTCCCTTCCGTGTCGTCCCACTTTCGTACGTGCCATTTCCGTACAAATGAAGTTTTGTCCCGTTTCCGTACAGCGATGTCATGATCCGTGAGCAGTGAAATATGTGTGAAGGAAGACAGAGGATCAAGAGCGTACTGATAGCCCCCCCCCCCCCCCGGCAACCCTCCTCCCCACTGCGGACGGATTTACGGCTGGATTTTGTCCCTAAAGTAGGGACAAAATCTTTGTGGAAACTTCATACGAAACTGGTTAAAGAAATAGCCCGGAATTTTTGACGGCAGCTTTGAACGGAAATATTGAAAAGAAAAGCAATTTTTTTGTTTCGCGGTTTTGAAATTAAACATCTGCGACGAATGCTGAAGACCGTAAAGATGGCATTAATGGGCAGCCTGTTTGCTCTTCAGTTTTTATTGCTGTTCCACTTACTGTACTATGAGCGCCTATTGGTTGACGAAAACAATGAATGGTTATCTCTGCGACGTCGGAGGAATTCGACTGGGAATCAACATTAACTTTCTCCCTTAGCATTTCCCACGTCGGATACCAAGCGCGGTGAAACTACGGAAATGGCACTAACCGATCTGCTATGTACCGAAATGGGACAAAATT
The DNA here is from genome assembly GCA_039090855.1 of Macrothele yani. Classification (NCBI taxonomy): domain Eukaryota; kingdom Metazoa; phylum Arthropoda; class Arachnida; order Araneae; family Macrothelidae; genus Macrothele; species Macrothele yani. The sequence continues at coordinate 14,637,306 of CM077029.1, read as the reverse complement.
CCTTTTGTACGAAAATGGCACGTACAGAAGTGGGAGACAATCGACCTTTCCGTGGAACCGTTGGCCCTAAATTAGGGACGGGCAGCCGCTTTACAGTTTCTCTCGGTGTAAGTTTTCCGTCTGTCGGTGCGCGCTTGGATTCTACGGCGGCTTATTTCACCACTTCAGTCATATGGAACTATGTTCGACACAGCTGTTATTTTTGACGGGAATCGCAATGCATCGTACTCCAAAATGCTAGTCAACGTGTCTGCGTTGAATTTTGGCCGTCATCCCGCCAAAAAGTAGGTAAGACTAGTGTTGAAGTCTAAGAAACGGAATAGTTATGGATAACTGCGAGACGTGCATGAGTTTTTGAGTGGTTTCTGCGGTTTTGAGTATGAATGACATCCATGGGAAAAGAAGTGAATACCCTGGACGTCATTCAGACAGCTGAAATGCTTGATTTAGTAAAGCTGATATAGGACTAACAATTAAAGGAAGTAACTGAACTAGGAATTTCCATGCCAAGCGAGTTACGTTCTAGGTTTCGGAATAAGGCTTCAAAGGCTGTATCGCTACGAGGAACTGAAAAACAAAACATGAGGCACTTTGTCTTATGGAAGCAGTCAGTTTTGTTCTAGGTTTAGGAATGAGAAAAACAAAACATGAGGAGGCTGTATTGTATCGCTACGAGAAACTGAAAAAAACAAAACATGAGGAGACTGTATCGCTACGAGAAACTGAAAAAAACAAAACATGAGGAGACTGTATCGATACGAGAAACTGAAAAAAAAAAAAAACATGAAGAGACTATCGCTACGAGAAACTGAATAAAACAAAATATGAGGCACTTTGTCTTATGGAGGCAGTTAGTTTTTGTTCTAGGTTTAGGAATGAGAAAAACAAAACATGAGAAGTCTGTGTCGCTACAAGAAACTGAAAACAAAAATAAAAAAAACATAAGGAGACTATATCGCTGCGAGAAACTGAAAAAACAAAACATGAGGCACTTTGTCTTATGGAGGTTGTCGGTTTTTGTTCTAGGTTTAGGAATAAGACTCAAATCAAAGGCTGTATCGCCACGAGCACGAGGAACTGAAAAACAAAACATGAAGCACTTTGTTTTATGGAGGCTGTCAGTTTTTGTTCTAGGTTTAGGAATACGACTTCTCAAAAGCTGTATAGCCACGAGAAACTGAAAAACAAAACATTGAGGCACCTTGTCTTATGGAGGCAGTCAGTTTTTGTTCTAGGTTTAGGAATGAGAGAAAAACAAAACATTAGTTGGCTGTATCGCTACGAGAAACTGAAAAAAGCAAAACATGAGGGGACTGTATCGCTACGAGAAATTGGAAAAAAAAAAAAAAAAAAAAACATGAGGAGACTATCGCTACGAGAAACTGAAAAAACAAAGCATGTGGCACTTTGTCTTATGGAGGCTGTCAGTTTTTGTTCTAGGTTTAGCAATACGACTTCTCAAAAGCTGTATAGCCACGAGAAACTGAAAAACAAAACATTGAGGCACCTCGTCTTATGGAGGCAGTCAGTTTTGTTTTTTGAAAGTAAAACATTAGTCGATATGGCAATACTCTAATGAAATCTGGTCAATTTTTTGCAACTTCAGGAACTGAGTTCCACGGATTCTTCTAGCAGTGGAAGGAATGCCGCAATGAAATATTTCTGTGAAGACGAAGTCATTTTTTTGGAAGGGAATCGTTTTAAGTTTCAACTTCAAACTTGAAGCTGTTTTTGTCAGTGAGACGTGTAAATATCGGCTGTGTCAGTTGTGGCACAGCTGTAGAAAGGTTTCGAAGCTTGTTCGTAAATCGCGTAATTTTCTACAAAAAAAAAAAGAAAGAAAAAAAGTGTCTAATCCAAATATTTCAAAGACGAAAATTTTACGTGTCATGCGTCAACGTTTACATGCCATGTGCACTTGAAAATAGATATGCTATGCAAAGTAGTTAAAGAACCGCAAAATCCTTATTGCCATGCAGATTTGTAATTACAGAAGAAGAGTAGTGAGAAAAATGACATCTTTCGTTTGACGTAGCATATTTATATCATCATCAAACATTCTCAATCCACTGCTGATTGAAGCTCGGGCCTGGTGTAATCTACAACTCTCTGTCAGGAGCTTCTTTTTCATTCTTCTGAATTTCATCCACCCATCTTCCAAACACGATACAGATCATATGTAGAGGATTTTAGGAAGGGAGTGTCTGACCCCAGGCCTTAAAGAACCCTTAGAAATAGGAAGCTAGGAGATTTGGGCTAGAGTGTCCGACAGGAAATTCACACAGAAGCCAGGTAAAAAGGGGAAGGAAGACGCCCTTATTTATAACTGGGGTGCCAGTACCGCGGGTCCGGTGGCCTAACGTGACCATAAACACTATACAGGCCGAACCCTTGCCCCTTATACTTGAAATATATCATCTTGCATGATCATTCACGAGATTGTGATTTAATGGCTAGAGGTCAGTGTGCAACACGCCGTGGGTGACCCCCAAATCTATCTGTAAAAAAATGTTAAATCTCTGTTTGTTTGCAGTGAGAGTTCTTTTATATGAATTCATTGATTAAACGAGTTTGTGTGAATGCGTATAATAACTTAACTCATGGAAATGTTTTCCATGTGATAATAGAGTCTCGTAAAACATTGAATACGGATTATCGCTTAGGTTATGGTGAGTAGATTTTGTTCGGTTTACGCTTGAGCACAGACTGGTACTGGAACATTCATTCTCTAGAAACAGCAGTATGTGCTGCGCCTTCTGGTTGTCTTCGGAAGTGTGGTCATCAGCATGTCATATAGCATTTGGCGTGGACAGCTGAGGCAGGTTACTTTGAAACGTTTTGTTCTTGTTTAGTGACCCTGGTGCACGATTCAGATGCGTTGTTTACACGCTTATATTTGTTGAACACGAAAACAAAAACATATAAAGGGAATGCGGAAGAAATAAAGAAAGAACGGAAATAAGGCACTGAAGATGAAGAAGATCCAGCAGAAGAAACGAAGATGGCAGTGAATGTAGCTAAGGTCCAAGTCCTCCCCCTTTCCTCTCGCTTCCCCCACCCACACCGCCCTAACTTCAGGATGGAAATGCGATTTAGTAGGGTCTCTGATGAATCTCAGATGAAAAGGCCGATTGTTTGGGCAAACCAATGCGCTGGGATTTAAGGAAAAGGGAATAGGTTCCGTTTGCGATGGAGCAGGGATGGGATGGTGGGGTGGTGGTGGAGAAAAACGTTTTCCTTTTTATTTTTATTTTTTCCTAAAAAATATAAAAGTGGGCTGGTGATCCCGTGACTTCCGTTATTAAATTACTTACGCGGAGAAAAGGGAATAGGAGATGGAAGATAGCAGAGGAAATCTGAGTGAAATACGGAGCAAAATGCTCTCGTGCCTCAAAATCTCACTTTCCTTTCTCCCTCTCTTCTCTCGGGTGCAGTACTTTCCAAATGGAATGGTTTAGGAACGGAGGCAGAGTTCTGTTTTTCACAGACAATCAACTGGGGGAGAGAATAAAACAAAGTAGCTTCACAAACACACCGGGAAAATCATTTATGTTGTCTAAAATGCATTTATTCGGTGATTTGTTTCTCTTTCTCTCTCGCTCGCTCTCGTTCAGTCCCTCTCGTTTTGTTGCCATTTTAGTACTTACAGCTCATCTGTGGAAGAGGAAATCTAAGTCATGATGGGATTAAACTTGGTGAAAGGGGAAAAAAAGAGGGTGTACAGAATTTCTAATGAATTGGATTCACCTTTGAGGTTCTGAAGGCGAAGTGAAGAATGTTTCATGCACTTGTTGTTCTGCGTTATGTTGTACTGGTTGTCCTTTTTTCCTGTACCTGTATGGCTATGGTCTTAATCGAATGTCAGTCTGTAGGCCGATAAGTCACATCTGTTCCTTCGATCGATGTATTGTTAACTGAATGTCGGTCTGTCTGTATGTTGCACACCTACCGTTCCCTTTTTAGGTAGTTTAAACCAAATGGTAGTCTCCGCGTTAATAAACTAAACATCTGCAATTGCTTTCAGTGGATGCAGTTAAAATTAAGTCTCAGTTGACTTCGTTATTTCTGTGAACATGAATAGGAAACGTTCGACTGTATATTGTTAGGTGATACTTTATGCGATGTCTCTTGTTGGCATACCTCCTACAGGGACAGCGCGTTTCCCTGATCGTTAGTAACTTAGAACTGTTATTTCGCATCGACCTCCCTCTACACTCAATCCCAATGGGTGTATTTTAAACTAAAAAAATGTTCTAACTTTATCCTCCCAACTTTTTCTCCACGTGGAAAATAGTGCGCGTGCCAGTGTAGAGGTCAAACAGAAACTGCATGGTATTTGCCATTGCAGTCAATTAATTCGAAATATGCAGACAAAGTACGGATCATCAATATGTTTTTAATATTTTTTTCTTCCTAAATAGCGATACTTTATTTCCCATGCGGCGCTTTTTCGCGACTGTGCTCGTAGCCAGAGATGGAAACGGGTCACGGGTCAACGGTTCGACAATTTCTTGCGGGTCAAACGGGTCAGGTCAAAGTGTTTCTGAACCGATTTCGACCCAGTCGTATTTCCGCATTATTTTTGAAAAGAAAAATGCGTACTGTGGAATTTTGTGCTCGTTGCCAGCGGAGTGAAAAATGATTTGTCATTCAAAAATATTGCCGTCTCTTTCTTAAAGCCAATAAGATTTACCACCGACCGACGATACCATATCGTAAAACGATACTTTCTTTGCGTTTGTTTTCAGTGCGGTTGTCCAGAGCGAGATACAGACAGACGCCTGTCGTCTGCTTCTCTGGTGATTCATTTTCTCACACTCCGCATGTCACATTGTAAGACTGAGAGTTGCTTTTCACATCGTATCTTTTGCATTGAGCATTCAGAGGTGTTTGTTTGACGAGCTAACCTATCCCGTTCCATTGCATGTCGTCTCGGAATTAATGCCTTTTTTGTTAATATTGTTACACGGCACTAGCAGTGTTCCTGCCGAGTCTGCCGGTAACGGTGCTTGAGACCTGAAGTACAATTTAGTTGGCCACGGCACCAGGTGAGAATCTCAGGTGCACTGCTGCACTCAAAGATTCACACCAGAACATAAAAATGAAAAGTTGAAGAATGACCCGAAGCATAAGGCTTGGGTGAATCCACCTTGTGAACAAAATAACAACAACAAATAAAAAATAAAATAATCTAAAAAAAAAAATGATACTTTGGGATCAGAGTTGTGATGAGGTTCACCCGCAATCACCAATTCGTGACTGAGTGTAGTGGTCCGGATCTTACTCCGGTACATTCAATCCCCAACCAGTCAGTACAACACTCACTTTCGCAAATAACACATGATTCTCAAATACACAACACAACATTTAATAACGTTCTGCGAGATTTAAACAGATCCGGCGCTCTCTAGGCGCATAGACAATTGCCCCTCATATGTGGGCAGCATACGGTGTCACACTTTACTGTCGGATAACGCAGCCGACTGAGTCTCCACCGGACTATCTGAACAAGAGATACTACTCGTTTACACACTAAATAGAGCTGCAGGTGATATTCATATACAATTGCTTAGAGAATGAAAAAAAATTATATGCAAACGATCACATTAAAAATACTCGCGACACAAAATACACAAGCACGTTAATTTGCGGTATAAGATTATAGGTGCGTAATACTGCCAAAGTTAATTAACTAAATCTAATAAGCATGCACATGCAGAACCCTGCCCCGCTGACGTTGGTCCTGAGCCAAAGTTAAAGAAACTGTCCCGCCCAGCGGAATTTGTAGCCACACCTTCTCCCTTATTCATGTAAAAAAAGTAATCAGGAAATGGGCCCTGTAAGAAATTGAAATCTGTATGTGCAGGTATTTCCTCTGAGGTTCAGTCACTCAGCATTACTGCATCTATGTCCATGCAGCTTTGGGTGTCGGGATGGCACAAGTTCGCAGATGTGCGAAGAAAGAAAAAGGAAATATTCATCTACTTACAGTTTCGTGACTTTGCTGTGCAAATCCGTTGTGCATCACATAATATCACACGACAAAAAAAAACACGCACACAGACACTTGCACCATGTGGCAGCACCGATGATTCAACACTTCACTTTGACGCTTGATGTAAATGAAGCACACAATTAAAAATGGTAATATCACGCCGCACTTTGTTGCAATGATTAGAGTGCACACTGATCTATTCTCGTGACGATTTGAAGGTGGCCGTTAAGCAAAATAGGCCCTCTCACATCTGATGTTGCGGTTTCCAAGATTAATTTTCTCGGCCGAGCGAAATCAGACGTGCTTTTACCTTAAGCGTATATCGGCAACTCAACATTTCACCTGTATATTTGTTAGGTATCGAAGCCACCGCTCTTACGCTCATATTTTTCTTTCGACATGTTTTTATCCCGTCGCACTTACACGTAGTGGCTTCGCTGCTTACGCGACCACACACACGCACACATGGGGCCTCGCTTCACCCCGTAAGACAAGCGCATCTCTTCACTTCCTCCACAGTAGGGGATGAATGGGGGTGACGATTCCACACTGCAGTGGTTGGCATCCGAACCCGACTTTTGCTTGGCTTCGCTTCTCATTGGAATGACCACTGTCCACTCGCAGACTTCTTAATTCCCCTGTAACTTGGCTTTCATTAGGCCAAACAGTCGCTGAGTTCCATTACGCTCCAGCCTAGAAATTTCTGCTTTATCCCGCGGATTTAGGCATTCTGCTGTCTTTATGGCAAACTGGCATCTCCAGCTGCCTCGAGTTGTCTCCATTTCTTACCAAATGCGGGAGGTTTGCTGCTTCATTTTTCCCAATTCATTTTTTTTGCAGATCCAAGGCATCCAGCCTTTCACATCGGAGAGCATACAGACAACTGAACTTTCTTCCTTATTTTCATGCCAAGTGCGAACTCTTATTTTTCTGCACGGACCACACAGAGAGCAATTGGTCTCGAAAATGCCCCAAACAATCGACGAATTTACGATTATTCGCTAAACCTTTCGTCCCCTGTCTTCATTCGTTCCTACTCAAGTGGCTCATTCGATACGTATTCCTCTTTCCCTTTCCGTGTTGCATAGGCTGCCCGTCAGCTGCGCCCTGATATTTATGACCTAACAGAGCTATTCTGAGACCACCCAGCCAGAGAGAGAATTCTGCGCCTCTTTTCTTTCCAAACCCCCAGATAAAACTTTATCTGCTGTTTACACTTTTAAACTCCAATCAAGCCTCGAACAATTAATACTTAATTAATTTCACACATCAACCACGCCCATTAATTACTAAATTAATGGCGGGGTGGAGTCGTAACATCGGCCCCTCCTCAAGAAATCTAGAAGTCCTCTTCTGGGCCTATCGCTTTGCTCTTATCAATTTCCAGAGCAACCATTGAGTGCTACCTTTTCCCACAGGTAGAAATAATTCAAAATGGCAAAAATATTGCGTTTCTTGCCTTCAAGAGCATTGGAGCGACTTCCCAATTATCCCGCAATTTTGTTAATTAATTTAGAGAGAACATCCGAAAGAAAAAACAACGTAAATGAGAAATAAATAAAAAAAAACTGAACTGTAAAAGAACATGTGAGCCTGCCGAACTGTGATTCCTAGCTGCCTCATACAATACGCGACATGGCGGACAAATTTTAAAGTTTTCTTCAGGTTTTAGGATGGGGGGGGGGGTGTCCACTGTAACAATATGGATTAATTTAACATCAAGGAGATTGAAAAAGGCGTCGAGCCCAACAAATACGTGCTCGTTGAGAACAAAAAGGGGAAGACTTGGATGCTGGAAGTTGCTCTATCTCATTAAGAAACCAGAATATGTTTCACAGCAACACCAATGTTCACAAGCTTGTGATGAGCTAAAAGTTTGCAAAATGTTAATGTGGATTTCATGACTGTTCCTTCCTTCTGAGGGACAATGATGAAATCAACATCCACATTTCAGAAACTTTCAACTGATCAGAAACTAGTGAAAGTTGGTGTTGCTGTGAAACATATTTTGAAGCTTGATATGTTATCAAGAGAACAGCAAAAACTGAAATGAAGTATACTAGTTACTTAATTCAAATTTTTAACTGTACCACCATCAAAATTAAGTGGAACAGCCTTAACATTACTCTGGAGGGACTTTTTGACTCTCGCAGATGTCTTTGAAAACATGTGTGTTATGTGAAGAAGGGCAGGTTTCTGTAAGTAAGTGAGTAAATCATACATTTCCAAAATACATTTATATGATTTCTATATAACCTACCACCATATAACCTAATATACCCTCTGCAGAGAGACTTTTTGAACGGCCTGTGTATATGATATATAATTACGTATAATTATAAGTTGAGTTTCGAATTTATAGTCCAAAGCAGATTTATCCGGGTCAGGTCCAATTATGTGATGTCCAGGTTCAAAATTTTTGAGCCGTTTCCAACTCTGCACGTAGCACAACATCAAAGAAACGTGCGATTTCCGTTGCCCTAAAATTCTGCGCCAAATGACATTTACGAATAGATGGGTATGCAAACCTCGAGTTGACGATTCGTCGTACATTTGTGTTTTTTTAGTGATCACATCAGTGTACAATACACCAACAAAAATATATTTCCAAAATATTTTTAATTTCTCCGTAGATTTCGGTGTGTCTTCCCGAGAAAATAGGAAAATCAGCATGGTAAACTGAATATTTCGTTTCAGTTGCAAAGGCTGGGGAAGAGCAGAGATAAGGAGTAAACGTCACTTGGCGCGACGTTTAGATGCCACAAAATTTGGACATCTCTGTGCTGTTACTGTAACTTGGGCATGAACAGGAGAAACTGAATATTTGGAGAGCTGAACACACACACACGATCACGAGTTGTTTAATAATAGCTAAGCACAAATGAAGATAAGTGGAAAAAGATATATGTGTACATAAGTTGAATCTAATTTTTAATCGCTCTTCCCCAATTTTTTCCAGGGCCCTTCACATATGCGATCAAGAGAAACTATGCTGCTTTTTTTTTTTCATTTTTTGTTTGGCATTCCAATTTTTTTTGTCATCAACGAGTGTAGTCTGCAAAATCGGGTTCATGTGGGAGAGGGGGGGGGGCGCACACTGACACATGTATATTTTCCGCCGATTATTGGACTGAATACCGTGTTTGCCACCCTACCAAATTCCATACATAACTATAACGAAAGGCTCTGTTGTGTGCTCATGATGAATAAGTATATTGAAGGTTGATCCATTCATGCTTGTGTATGTGGCACATCAAAAACTAGGAATTTCGTAGCAATTGAGAAATTTGAGAAACTTACAACCTGGAACTACGAAAAGCTGATGGAACACATTACTTTTGCATGAGAAATTTGTATCTTTAGATTGATCGGAGCCTCCCCGGTGGTGCAGTGGTCTAAGCGATGGCGTCTGACCATTCGTCCGTGATGAGTCCGGGTTCAAATCTTGGTGAGGCATGTATGCTCTTAAGAAGTAGCTCCCTCCCTTCCCCGGAACCAGTGGCCTTAAATCAGGGACGGGCGATTGAGTTGCTCACGGTGGTCGTTAAACCCTCGATCTGAAAAAAAAAAAAAAAAAAAAAAAATATATATATATATATATATATATATATATATATGTTGAACTTGATTAACAACAAGCGAAAAATAGTTTATTAAAAAAAGAAGGGGGGGGGGGGACTCGTATACATACGTCTTGGAAGGCAAATCTAAAGTCCACGTAGAAATACCTAAAATTAAATAATTCGCATTTATAGCAATGACAGCTGAGTAAACAGTCCCTTTTCGAGTAAAACAGTGCTGCAGTGTAACAGTAGTATCAGATCTTTACTTTACGCAATTTTCTGTATGTACCACCCAGTTTTTTCGGGAACATACGTACAGCGCATTAATGTTGATGGCGGTTACGGAATTTTGCTAATTCATTTTCAGGTGCTCTAAGAATATAAATTAACTTCGAGCACGTGAAAAATAAATGAATAAAGAAAAATACCATTTACTAGACGTAAAGGGGAAACTTCTAAATTACTGAGTTCTCCTCAACTGAGTTCGAATTAACGTTTACATACGTCTTGGAAGGCAAATTAAGAAATTTTTCCTGTTTTCTAAGCAGGGTTGAGCTATGGAAATCTCATTCCGTTAACAGTATTTTCACATATGTTTGGATGCATTAATTATAATGACATACATCTGTGTGTCTTTCTGCAGACAACTCAAAGAAGCATGGAGAGGTGCATGCTTGGTGTAACCAGGAGGGATAAGAAGAGGAACTCGTGGATCCGAAAAATGACAAGAGTGGAAGACATCATGATCAGAGTTAAATCCCTGAAATGGCAATGGGCTGGACATACTGCCAGAAGGACAGATCATCGATGGACAGCCGAAATTTTAGATTGGATTCCAAGGGACAGGAAAAGACCCAGAAGAAGACCACATGGGAGATGGGTGGATGAAATTCGAAAGTATGCAGGGGTGACATGGAGGAGACTGGCACAAGACAGACCGTTGTGGAGGAAACTTGGGGAGACCTTCGTCCAGCAGTGGATTGATAATGGTTGACAATGATGATGATGACATCTGTGTGTGTGTGTGTGTGTGCGCGCGCGCACGCAGTTGCTCATCTGTAAACCGCATTGAAAGCGAATTCGGTTAATTCTCTGTGAATCTATTGCTTCAGTGATCGTTTTCACGTAAAGAAACCCATTTACTTACATAGGGCAATTTCAAACTTTACTAACAAGTTTCACTTTTTTTTTTTTATACCGCATTCGGCCAAGGTACAGCTGTGAAACCCGCATTAATGTATGTGTGTGCTATGCTCAAGTTTCTTCGTGTGGGACTGCCACTTGCGGCGTAGGCCACGAGGTGGGAGCACGTTATTTGAGCAAACAAAATGGCTGATATGCATTTGTCCGAGATGGGTTCGGGTTCTAATCCCGGTGAGGCATGGTTGTTGTGTTTGTATTACGGCACTGGCTCTTTTTCCCTTCCCTGGAACTATTGGCCCAAAAGCAGAGGCGGGCGACTGTTTACATCTCATTGAGTTGGTCTTTAAAGGTCGTTAAACCCCCAAAGTAAAAAAAAAGCTGATTTTAGTGGCTGCGGAGAAAAGCATAGTGAGTTGTGGTTTAACGAAAGGAAGCCAGCGATCGGAGTTTAAGCTCAGATTTCGCACAAATTTGGCAAGGAACTACCTGCAAGAAGAACTGCACATGTGGTACAAATTAATTGGTGAGTGAGGTTTTAATGCTCATGGAAGTGAAATGGTAGTGGTGTTTGCAGCGAAGCTGCAAAAAATTAATACATAAAGAAAATGTACTGACCGTTTCAAAAAGTTAATATATCTAGAGATGTTGGAAAACTACTTAATTCTATACAATTGAACGTGGGGCCTGATAAGCTGTTCCAACAAGATGGTGCGCCTCCTCACTTTCCGATAGCCACTGTCTTTGAAATTGGATCGGCCGTGGGAGATTCTATTGTATGACATCCAAGATCAGGTGACTTAACACCTAGATTTCGTTCTATCGGGCTTTGTCAAGGGCATTGTCTACGGGTTTCTAATGCCCAACACAACTGCTGAGTTGAAAACCCGGATATCAGAAGCCATACTATATAAGTGCACGAGACATTGCTGGAGAGGATCTCGTTGAAAGTAGATTATTGATGCGATATATGTCGTGTTGCCAAGGGAGAACATATTGAACACAAGCAAAAAAAAAAAAAAAAATGTTTGTACTATGTGTTTTAATTTCAATTGTAAAGATGAAAGTGCGCTGTGAATTCTTAAAGTTGTTACCGGAGTTTGTTAACACGCTATTTGAAAGTGGGAAAAATCATTTTGAAATTACAGCCTTCGAGAATTTCGGCTATTTTGAAATATATATGTCACAGTCAAAATTGGAAGACACTAACTACCATATTGGAGAAGCTGTAATGATCAGTTTGCATATTGGCTCTCGTTTCTTACAGTTCTTTTATCAGTACGCTAGCTCCCTCAAGTGAGTTTTAGTTGAAAAAGAGTATGCTGCTTGTATATTACTCTCTCCAGTAATAGAAAATTCTATTACATCCTTAGCGTATGGATACGCCTTTTCCCCTGCCACCCAATTGAATATGTTTTATCGGTTTATTTATTTTTCATTTTCTTTTATTGCTGGAAACTATATTTGGATTGTAGCGCGCCTGCCAATCGACGGGGTCTTCAGCGGATTGTGCTCAGCCACAGCATTCTCTTGATATATAGGTCCGCTATTTGCCGAGATTTTCCCCGGAATATTTCCTCCTCAACGGGTTTTTCTGAGCAATTGGTCTCCGCCTCTCCCAAGCCAAACTTCTTCCATCTCATCCACCAACTGTTTGCAAATAAGAGCACGAGAAAAGTTCCGGGCGATTGGTGGCCCGACGCTGAGGCCTGGAGAAATACTTTAAGGCAGAAGAAGGGGGAAGAGGGAAGTAGGGAAAGAGTTGGAAACAACTAGTGCGGAATGGGCATGAATACATTCAGTGTTATCACTGCCTGGGAAAATGAAAAACCAAGAAGAGCGAGATGGAGAGAAGCGGATGAGGCTTCATAAGTGTCCACTCGTATTACATCTCCCATAGAACAGCCCGAAGCCCGCGTGCCTGACTTTCCTCTGTTGCGGCCTGTTTTGCATGTGTAGTGTTGCGGGAAATTGCGCCTCATCTGTTTTGCTCCGCGGCGTCCCTCTTGCTCTCCATCCTCATCTCTTCGAGGAGCTGGCTTGGCGGGCAGAAAGGGATGAACAGAGGAAGGATGGCCCACTGGAGCGTGCCGACCAAAAGCTTGTTCGCATCATCGGATCGCATGCGAACCCGTATTTGTCATGTTCAGAGTCCTCCCCCCATTCCCCACTCCCCGCACATCTTCTAACCCCATGGAATCTTCGAGGCGAAGAAAAAGGATAGTGGGGGGAATCATTCGAGGTACCGTCGAGATCGGTTTCGTATTTAAAGGATGGTTTTTCTAGGTGATGCTCTCGAAAATGGTGCTTTAGTACGGCTTCCGGAAAACAAATTTCGCTTGTAATCATTGCACTGACGCTATATATCCTTGGGAATGCGTCAGATTACGAGGCTATTTGTTTGCGGTAACATGATTCTTTGATTATTTCCAATAAATCAGATATCCAAGCGACATCATGCACGAACATCTCTGCTGCGACACTTTTAAATATACGGTTTCTTCTGAATTTGGCTTAGCAGTGATTGGTATTGGAATAGCACTTTTGAATGTCTTTGAAAATGTGCAGCGTAACGTAACGATTCGTGTCACCTTGCACTGGAATTGAAATTTTTTTTAAATTTTAGTAATTTTAATATGTGGATGTCACGTGATCCTGGATTCCGAATTGAAAACTTCTGAAACTGAAATCTCTTTGTTAGCTATGCGGTTAAATGCTAACATACAGTTATTGCAATACAAATTGGGTGCATTTACGTGAGTTACATAGAAACCCATGTAAATGCACCGAAAACTGCTACACCACCTCCGTTTGCCTGTATGATCCCAAATAGGCAAGCTGGGTACATAGCTTTGTATGATTTACGACTCTCTCTCTCTCTCCGGCGTGATAAAGTTGAAACAGTGATTCGTCAGACCAGATGAAGTTTTTCCAGTGCTCGGCACTTCAGGTGTGATAGGCCCTTGCAAACTGCATCCTGTTCTTTCGGTGCCTTGCGGTCAACAACGGGACATGATGTGCACGTCGACTTCCATAACCTATTTTTTTCACAATATGACGTATAGATAGCTTTTGCGCATAAGCTGGACGGGACCTCATTAAATTCCGACGTTCTCTACGCGGTGGCAGAGCGATTCCCTGTAACGATACGCAGCATTCTGCGCTCACCTCAAGAGTGAATTGCACGTTTACGGTCACATTTCTCCAGTTGGTTCGAAGATTTGCCGTATGTCACACACTGTAGTCTTTATATAATATATACGAGCGACAGTCTGACGAGGAAATTTCAAATGTTTGAAAGTTGTGATGATTGATCAACCTGTCTTCCCCTCAGCTACTACACTATGTGGACAAAATTGATTGGACACTGTAAATAAATAGAAAAACAGTATTGTATTTACATCAGTAATAGGTAGGCCCTCAATTTCTGGAGATTACAGCAGCCACCTGTCGAGGTAAATTGCCCCCCACAAGTCCATGGAGTCCACAGTCTGTCAAAGAAGAATGTCGTGTTGGTCTGCACCTCACTTGTTGTTTCAAGCTCATCCCAAAGGTGTTCAGTGATATTGAGATCCGGGCTCTGAGCAGACCAGTCCATTCGCGAGACCTGATTTTCCTCATCGCTCCATTGTAGCCCTGAGAACATCACAAGTGGCATTGTCGTCGTGGAAGAAACAATCGTCGTGTCCGTAGAACTGCCACAACATTTGGGAGCATTGGATTATCCAGGATATTTCTATACAGCACAAGAGTTCATGTTGCCTTGAATAACAACCAGTGGACTCACACCATACCAGCTGAAACAGGCCCATACCATAACTCAACCGCCTCCTTGCTTTACAATCGGCACTGTACACTCAGGAAGCAGACGTTCTCCGGGTAACCGCCAAACCTAGAATTATCCATTCGATCGGAATAATGTGAAGCAGGATTCTTCGCTCAATAACACCTGTTGCCATTGCTACAATATCCAATTTCTGTGCTGTTGACACCATTGAGCGCATGGCTTTATTGGTCTTTGTGATGAGAGGTTTATGGGTGGCTGCACGGCCATGGTACCCGAGTGCATGGGCCTCCCTTCGAAGTGTTTTGGTAGAGACCATAACATCTGTGGCCAGCTGGAACTCATGTGCTATGGCGTGCATTGGTCGAGACCTGGTTTTCCGGATCTCCCTCTGCAGCACCCTCCGGTCTCTGGGTTGCAGTTTCGTGAGTTTTCCAGGGTGAGGTGAATTCCTGCAATGTCCCGTCTTCTTCCACGTGTTGTTTACCAAAGCCACAGTCGATTAAGCGACCTATATGACATTAGCAATGCTTCTTGTGCTCGTACCTGCAATTGAGCAGTCTGTTATAACGCCCATTTCACACTCTGAGAGCTCTCTCCCGCTAACAATTTTATCAGCGATTGATCTGAGTGTACTCCCGTTTCCGTTTTTATACCGTATCGACCACGTGACTGCTGCAGGAACACACCATTGCGTCAGCGACGGGTGTACAATCACTTTTTGTCCACATAGTGTATATGGTCACAGCCAAACTCACCTACGTTGCTGCCTTTACCCATGATTACCTTTCGGTGATTAGTCCCCAAATGCTTAGAGACTTGTTCTATTTATAGGCACGCCCATTTCACACTCTGAGAGCTCTCTCCCGCTAACAATTTTATCAGCGATTGATCTGAACGTGCTCCCGTTGCCGTTTTTATACCGTATCGACCACGTGACTGCTGCAGGAACACACCATTGCGTCAGCGACGGGTGTCCAATCACTTTTTGTCCACATAGTGTGTATGGTCACAGCCAAACTCACTTTCGTTGCTGCCTTTACCCATGATTACCTTTCGGTGATTAGTTTCCAAATGCTTAGAGACTTGTTCTATTTATAGGCATTGCTAGTTTTATCGCATGTTGTAATCGGGTTAACATATGCACGTTTGTTTTTTTGTCCATTCAGTGTAAATATTTGAAAGTCTTCCATTCTTGATACAAAGTATTACCGTCTTTTGCACGATCTGAAATAGCGATGCATAAATACGAATTAAAACCAACTTCGATGATCATTCTAAAAACTTTTTATTCCTCAAAAATCGTTAAAATGATCATCAAAGTTTGCTTTGATTTGTATTTATGCATCGCTATTTCAGATCGTGCAAAAGACGGCAATTCTTTGCATCAAGTGACTTATGTGGCACGAATATAATCTATCAACAGTCTTCAATTCCTTTTTGAATCACCTTGTATAATTGAACCACTGGGCACTTTATTTTTCAACACTGAATAGGAGTGGAGTTCACCACTCTCGTATTTAAAGTTTGCTTTGATAAATGATCGATCATATGAAATTTTTGCGTGAATGAAGGAACACCGGAAATCTCTTTTGGCTTTTCAGAGACACCTATGTTTATTTAAACTTTGTTTGTGGTATTCGCTGTGGTGAACAGAATATTTCTGCCGCATTCCTGACGGTAAAATGAACAGAGTAAGTGTAGGCTGTCATTCTCCGAATTTTCTCCCAAGGAGATCTTGGTGTTAATTACATTACGAAGTTTATTAAGTTATCTTTGCGCTAATTTAAACTCGGGCATTCTTCTCCCGCGGCTTACTTTGGCATACCGTTTCTACAAGTCGTTAACAGTTTGAAAAAGTTGTTTTTTGTATGGTAGTGAACTGTGCGAATGCCAGTGAGGCTGGGAAGGCGAGAGAGAGAGCAAGCAAGCAAGGCCACATTTCTTGCCAACTGAATGGCGGCGATTGAGGGGCGACCTCTGGTGTCGACGGATGGAACTGCGCGGACCATGTGTGGCACCTGTGATCCGTCATGAGGGAACGCTCCCTGTGGCATCTTCTCCGCTGGTCCATGGCCAAAATCCATTCTCTAACACGAGTTTTGAATTGTACCGCTGCCGTTCTCTCTCAGTTCCAGTACCTCACATCTGGGTGCTTCTGCCGCGTAATGGGATTTTATTTGGGATATGAGTTCCTTGAGACGCAAGAGGTAAAAGGTTGTGCTGAAAAATAAATTAAATAAATAAGTGAGCGTTATTTGGGAAGTTTGTTATGCTGCATTCATTCTCCAGTGTTCACGATTAAGTACCTTTTGATTCTTGTTTTTTTTTTCCCCTTCAATTTCTCAAGCCGCTTAGGTGGTCAGAGGTGTGGGCATCCAGCTAATCGCCCGTGTTTGGCCCAAGTTTCAGTTCCGGATGAAGAATGGATAACATGCTTTTCCTACTGCGCCGGCTGTGCCCAATGGTTCTAAATCAGGAGCAGGAGACTCCATGTAGCCTGGCCGATTGGTTGGAGGTATTGTCTTCCGACTTTTTGTATGAGGTGAGCCGGGGTTCGACTCTTTGGTGAGGCATAGTAGTGTGCTCGGCTTAACTACCCCAGCTCTTTCCCTTCCCGGAAACCAGTGCCTTAAATTAGAGTTGGGCCACCACTTAACAGTTGTACGAGTTGCTCTCTGTGGTTGTTAAACCACGAAATAGTAATAGTAATAATAATAATAATAATAATAATAATAATAAAAAAGCCCTGATGCTGATATTGTTTTTGTTAGACTCCTGAAAAAAAAAATCGTTCTCCAGAATTTTTGAGCACTTTTAACCTCTGCTGGGGTATGAGTGACATCTGATCTGTGTAGACATAACTCAATAGGACATTTTCGCTGTAGATATTGCTCGTGATATCGTCACAAGATTAACACCTTTACCATTTGTTTTGATATTTAGTGTCGAAGCGGATATCGAAACTTTTTGTTAAGATTTATCGTGTATTAAGGTTTATTCTACCTATTATCGTCAGCATTTTTTTTTTTTTTTTGCGAACAGCCCTTTAGCACTGCTAAATGCAAATCATGATCCAGGAATTTACATAAGAAATTAAAATTTAAGGTGAACACAGAGAAGAAAATCTCATATTTTGTATATTTACCTTTTTGAAAGTGAAGGTGTTTGATAACTATGTCTGCCTTAATCTTGGGCCGTATTTAGTTATTCTGTGCTCCCAAGCAGTTAATGATTTATCGTCCTAAAGAAACAAAAGAAGTGCTGAATTTTTTAGTTATTTCATACATTTATTTTTAATGTATTGAAGAGAAAACGAGTATTTTAATATTCAATTTCGAAAAGAGTGAGAGAAGGGGGAGGAGGGGGGGGGGTTATTCTTGTTCATTTACCAGAAAGGAAAGGAATTGGAAAAAAGAAAACAAACCTCATCAAACAGATGAGGTTTGTTTTCTTTTTCCAATATTCGTGACATTCAGCTTACAGAAAGTTCCTTGAAAAATTGGAACCGAATAAGTAGAATAATTTTCATGATGTTTTTCGTCTTGATTTCCCCCTTGCGAATCCATCAGTTTCGTAGTTGAAACTTTCTGTTAAATCTGAATTTTTCATTTGAGCAGGTAGGCAAATTATCATGGGTGGTTTTCAAACAATTTCAAGAGGGAAAATGACTGTTCTGCAAAGCAATTTTTTTTTCTAGCAGCAGTGTTAACGCGAGCATTCGAATACACATCAATAATTTTGTGGTAAAACAATTTCATAGAAAAGAGAAAATTGGCTCTCTGGTCACGTGTCTTTTTGGCCTATGCGAAAACACATATCTGTCTTACGACAAAGGTAACTGCTGCGGGTTCTAATCCCGCTGCGAACCATGCATTTCGCGGTTTTTGGGGTTTTCTCGAATGTATTGTGGATGAATTCCTAAAATCGGCGCTATAAGTACCGATTTACTTCTGGCGGCCGCCCCCACACATTTAATAAGGAAAACAATGGGAAACCACCTTGTCGTAATTTCTATTCTTCAGGATATTTGTTACCATGACTACTGCACAGCTCATGGTAACTATTAACTACGTATAATGTGCATGATATATGCCTGAAGATATACAATACATGTTTAATATTTAATAAAAGTCACTATTCCAGGTTAATCCTGTAAGATGAGTCTGCGTGTGTGTAAGTTCGATATAACTTTAATTTACAATATTTGTAGTTCTGGTCGAGTGCGCGTATAAAGCAATGCCTCTGACTAGAGCGATATAACCGGGTCTAGTTCGAAACCCGAGTTTCATCGCTTGTTATTGGGAGACCCAGATGTTTTTGTGTTAACAGTTGCTAGATCAGACTAGAGTAATGCAGTTTGAAAGCCCAGACTTCGAAACTTGTAACGCAGTTCGACACTTACAAGACTTTCAACACAATTCGCTATTTATTTATAATCTTGTATGGTGAATTTCCATGTGCTGCATTTCTCTCTGTGAAACTCGCTCCCCAATCCCTAGACCTTAAGAAAAAATTAAAACCAACAACAAGGATCACAGAGTAAAAAACTGGAATTTATTTCAACGTTTGAGAGATCAATGTTTCGGTTTAAAAAGAAAAAAGTGTGGTGATGGGGAAGGGCGGAACTGTAACACTTGTGGTAAAAAATCTAAATTAATGTCTTTTAAATCTTTGTATTTGGAGGAAATCAACTTTCGAGTGAAAATAAAATATAATCCTTTTTTATTTTTACAGTTTTTACTGTCTGCTAATTGAAACAAATCAAATAGGAATCTAATATAAGGAAGAACTGACTAAGAGTGAGGTCACTCTTTCTTTTTGGAAGTCGAAAGTTAGAATTTTTTTTTTCTTCAATCCGACAGGAAATTGAAATCTTTTAACCTGGGGTCCGACCCTGCTCTACTTTACCAGTCGAACTGAGCTGGTGAAAACTTCTAGATCAGACTGCTGTCGAGAGTGAGTAACTGATGACAACAATTATTTGACTGCTTATCAAGAGATTGGGAATGTGCGAGTGTCAATGTCTGAGTTTGGTGGGTTAAACTACAGAGAGCGTGATGAAAGGAGCTTTCATCACGCTCTAGGGTGGCTTAGGATGCTGTCCTTGCTTAATCATTGTGCAGATCATTTCCAATTATCATAAAGGACCCACTTCTCGTCGCAGGTGACGATTCGATGCAGTAGAGGTTCCTGTTTATTCCTGGCAAGCAGCGACGGGCAGACTTCCAAACGCCTAGTCTTGTTGGCAGTTGTCAACTCCTGCGGCAGCCACATGTCCAGCTTTTTGACCTTGCCCAGCGCAGCCAGACGCCGAACAATTGTCGTGTGGTAGATACATACCTCTGCCGCTATCGCACGACACGTTTTTTGGGGGTCCGCGTCAACCACACGTGTCAGAAATAGCAACAGGTCTGTGACCACGTGCTTCGTTTTGCAGGTCCGTATCTCGGGTTCGAAACTTCACAAACCATCGCCGAATGGTTCGTTCGTTCGCTGTGTTCTCCCCAAATGTTTTGTTAACGTTTTGAGCGGCAATTCCTGCAGAATGGCCCAGTTTAAATTCATATAGGAAGATGACTCTCAATTCCGGCGTCTGCATGTTTCCTTTGCAAGCCACGTTGCGTTCAAACAAACCACGCCTGAACCTCGTTCCTCACACACGTGCTAGCTATTTAGTAACTTTGTAACGTAATACCCGCAACAGTTGTGGGTGGTTCCATTCCGCTGTGTTTCGGGGCCTGTCTTGCACTGCTCGTTCGCGCCGGACGTTTCATTCGCCCCAACCCAATATTTCTGTAAACATAGTGTGGACGGTGCAACTCATTAAAGTTATCCACCGTGTTGCAGGGATGGTTCGTTTGATGTGGAAAAAAAAAAAGTTTCCTAAAAATAAATCGCGTTCGTCTGTGGGCGTGCGTGACCAGTTTAAGTAGTAGATCTGAGTCGGAATTGTAGGGAGGGAGCCATGAAGGGTCGCTACCTCGGTGAGGGGCCTCCAAATTTTGTAAGAAAAACTTACATTTAAAATATTCTGAATCTCCTGAATTCCTGCCACTTAAAGGTAGATGTGAGTACTTGTTACTTTAAGCTGAAAGCTTAGTTCACCCTATACTAACGAAAACATTGTTTCAGAACTAAGAAAATGCGTTTAAATACTTTTGAATATAATTTACTGTGGCAATATTTTTAATTTTGTCTTCAAAAATATTTTTTGTTTGAAGTGATGGATTTGGGTAGTCCGGCTTTGTGAACACGTAAAAGTACAACTAACATATTAGGTAAACCATAATGTGCGATAATATCAATAATGATAATAACTACGATTTCATAGCAATAATAAGAGTGATAAAATGTTTTTGTTTTCTAACATTACACCCCCCCCACACACACACAACAAAGATAACTCTTCGTAATACTTCACTAAACATAATTGATAGTAAAATAACTTATAGAAATGGTAAAAGTTTTGTAAACGGGGCCGGCTTTCAGAAAACTATGCAGAGAAAAAAACATTCAGTGCTGACATTAAAAACAAAACAAAAAAGCACAGCTATTCAGTGCCAAGCCCGTGCCACTGTATGACAACTCCTACAGTTGAGGTTTGATTACTAGAGAGAAATGTGTAATGGAGCATTGATGTAGAACCAATGGATTAATAACAGTGGTTTATGTATGAATACCGGTTTGTTGTTTTTATCATTATTATTAGTCGTTATTTGCATGCACACAGTGGGGTAGCCAGAAATTTGTAAAGGGGTGGGAATGGATTTGGTTCATTGGTGAAATCTTTGTATATATATATCATCATCAACCATTATCAATCCACTGCTGGATGAAGCTCTCCTCAAATTTCTTCCACAATTGTCTGCTTTGGGTCTGTCTCCTCCATGTCACTCCAGCATACTTTCGAATTTCATTCTTCCATCTCCCATGGGGTCTTCTTCTGGGTCTTTTCCTGTACCTCGGAATCCAGTCTAAAATTTCGGTTGTCCATCCACCATCCGTTCTTCTGGCAACATGGTCCAGCCCATTGCTATTTCAGTGATTTCACTCTGGTCATGATGTCGTCCACTCCTGTCATTTTCCTTATCCACAAGTTCCTCTTCTTATCTTTCCTGGTTACACCAAGCATGCATCTCTCCATGCTGCTTTGAGTTGTCTACAGTCTTTGTATTATCTTTTTTAGTTAAGGTCCATGTCTCTGCTCCATACGTGAGTTACTGGTAGGATGCATTGATTAAACATTTTTCTCTTGAGACATAAGGGCATACTGCTCTTAAAAATTGTAGTTTCTCCCAAAAGCTCTCCATCCAAGTTTTATACGCCGATTAATTTCTTCATCAATGTGACCCGTACTCGATATCTGCTGCCTAAGATAAATGTAGGAATCTGTTGTGTCAAGCTTTTCTCCATCAATCGATAAATCTTTTCTTGTAAAAGCATTGTACATCACTTTTGTCTTCTGAAAGTTCATTTTTAATCCCACTTCTTTACTCTTGTCAGCAAGTTCTTAGATCATACTCTGCAGCTCTGAAGGGGTAGTTGCAAAGATGACTACGTCATCAGCAAAACGAAGGGGAGTTAAGTAATCTCCATTAACCTTTATCCCTTTGTTTTCCCAGTTCCATGATTGAAAGACATTTTGCAATGTGGCGTTAAAGAGCTTGGGAGATATGGTGTCACCTTGTCTCACTCCTTTTCCAATTCTTATTTGTGCTGTATCCTCAAATATCCGAACCTTTGCACTTGCATTTTCATAGATGTTATTAATAATGCTAATGTATGCATCTTCAATACCGCAGGATTTCAAAGCCATTGTTACTGCTGATGGTTTCACACACACACACACACACATATATATGTGTGTGTGTGTATATATATATATATATATATATTCTATAAAGAAGATACCTAAGCAAAAAAATACATATATAATTTTGACTCACACCTAATACAACATAGAAAAGGTTATGTATCTACCTGTGTGAGTAAAAGGAGAAAAGATAAAAAAATAAAATAAAACAACTGAATGTAGAAGGTGTCAAAGTTTTCTTTAGTTAATATTTATCTTTAACTTATTCTCGTTTTCGTGCTGTCATAAGTTGTAGAGTAGGGGTTTTAGACTCAAGTTTTCTTTCAAAAATCTGTTCGGTATAAATTAACATTTCCTTTTTTTAATTGCAATGTAAAATTTGGATTCCTTTGCATTATTTTTCAGGTTTAAATTCTCTCTCAAACGAACTTGGAATTTCGTTATAGCTGAAAATCATTTCCATTTATTATGTCACTCTCACAGCTTGAGTTCTCTTTAATCTTCTTCTCTCTGTTTAATAGTAACAGATGAAGAGCATGGGTCGGGCCATGAAGGTTAATGGATGCAAGCGAAATTGTTAACTAGTGCTAGGTCATGCTACTCTACGGAGGACATGACTTATATATATATATTTTTTAACTATTTTTGGTGGGAATGTTACTTGCATCTATGGCCTTGCAGAAACCCATTTCCAATTAGGTCTTTGTGGAAGTGAGAAAATGCAGAGTTTTTTGCTGGTCCTTGATAAAGCCAAGGCTCAGTATTCTCGACACCTTCTACATTCAGTTGTTTTATTTTATTTTTTTATCTTTTCTCCTTTTACTCACACAGGTAGATACATAACCTTTTCTATGTTGTATTAGGTGTGAGTCAAAATTATATATGTATTTTTTTGCTTAGGTATCTTCTTTATAGAATGTGTATTCTGAATTTTCAAAACTGCTGCGTTGCGCGTTTTGATTTTCAGGTTATTTTGCACCCTTCGTTTTAAATTCTAAAATTGTTTCCTTAGTCTTCAGTTTTGCTCTTAAGTATATATATATATATATATATATCCCTTTAAATTCGTGCTTAATATGATTTCATATGTGTATCCCTTTAAATTCGTGCTTATTCCTCTACATACACAGTATTTATGTAAACCCGAAGATTATGGTTTAGAAATACTTATTCTTTTCTTCAGTGTATTTATCTTTTTTTTTTTTTTTTTAATTAACGGAATTGGGTAAAGGTAAAACAAAAGAATTGAATGCGTGCTGAACTAAACCGTTTTCGGAAATGCTTGTTGTGTTCAAATACTGAAATTCTTATTGAGTTCAATGCCTGGGAACTTTGTAATCGTCCGTCATGACATTAAGTCGGAGCCTTTTTGTCACCTAAAAGAAGGAAAGACAAAAACGGAATTACTGTGGAAGGAAAATCATGGGAGGAAACGAATTTACGCTTTAGTTATTGATGTTTTACATCCGCAGAACTGCGTTTTTTCTTGTTTCACCGTTCTTTCGTTTCATTTTTTTTTATTTGTTCTTTCTTAACTTGTTTTTGCCTGAGGGCTGGTTCTGATCTTCCCGCTTGCCGAACACAGAATGTGTGTATTGTCATCAGCGCCGCCACCAGAGGCAGCAGTTAGTTGCCTCAGCCCGGCAAGGCTGTCAATCAAGTTTTTCCACCTGCCTAAACGACACACACTCACACATACACACAGCTTTGCTCCTTGTGCAACAGGAATAAATACCCTGGTGCTGAAGTTTTTAATGGTTGGCCCCCACCGCAATCAGCTTTGACGGACAGACAGGTCAGTTCGCGAACAGTCCGCGGCTGATAAAAAACATACACACTCACCTCTGCCTCGGAAACAAAGGCCTTGTGTTACCACCTGCAAGAAAAAAAAAAATATCAAGTGGGGTGGTATGGAATCTGGTTCTCCAACGGCTGCTTTTATTTTTATTATCTATCTATCTATCTATCTATCTATCTATCTATCTATCTATCTATCTATCTATCTATCTATCTATCTAATCTCTGTAAGTTAGCCAAGCTTCAGTGTTACTGTTTACTTCAGTTTGTCGTTTTTAACAGATTTTTAAATTCGTGTGGTAGGCTGCTTTATCAATTTGTTCTATTGTCGTTCAGGTCAAGCTTGCAAGGAAGCACACGTCTTACGGTGAGTGATCAGATCGAGATCCTTGTGGGTTATAGGGGTTGCGTTTATTTCACGGTCCTGGTGCACTACTTTCCCTGGGGTCGGTACTTCTAAACTGTGGGCAAGTTTTCTCATTCTGAGTTTCAGGTTTGGAGAAGATGTAGTAATGTTGCCTTTACTTTACACAAGGACTTTGTACACTACGTACTTTACCAGGGATCATCAGTCTACTCTGGATTGTGTACCTGTGCATTTAACAAAGGAAGACTATTCTTAAATTGCTGATCGTTGCTCAGCGCCCCACTTTTTTTTTCAGATGACTACAGCTCTGATTAATACATTGGGTGGCTGTAAACTCCCACACTTTCTTCTGCTGCTAAGAAAACATGTTACAGGGTGGACTCCTACACCTTCTCTTCTAGGGGGATGTACACAAATTGCATTTCGTTCGGCGACCTTGTCAAAGTGTGGGAGTTTTCCTGGTGGAATAAAACGAAATGTACGAGTTTACTTAGTGGAATAAAGCGAAATCTAAAAGTTTTCCTAGTGATGTAAATGCGTATGTAAGATCATAATGACACAAGGTTTATGTAGAAGCTTTTTGACTCACTAAATCTTAAATTGTGGTTTTAATATTTGGCGCAAAGCTAATCAAAAGAAACTAACGAATTGGTCTTCAGGTGCTGACAAGGAACTTATCCTGCGGGCCTTTTTGGAAGATCTTAAAGTACCACCTAAATATTTTATATTTATGAACATTTTGTGAACGCTAATAAAGTCAATCAATGGATCATTTCACAGTTGTTTACAAGGTACCTAGGCCGTGGGCTTTTTAAGCCGAACTTAAGTTAAAAACCTTGTGTCATTATGATCTTACATGCGCATTTATATTACTATAGGACATCTCGTACATTTCGTTTTGTTCAACTAAGAAAACTCCCACACTTTGACAAGATCTCCGAACGAAACGCAATTTGTATTCATCCCCTTATAGTAGCAGAGGATGTGGGAGTTTACCTGTGTGGCAGTTTACCAGTGTGGGAGTTGCCCTGGATCCTAATACAGTGCTGCTGTCATTTTCCTGAAGAACCGAATTCAACTCAGCTAGTGTAGTAAGTATGTCTCTGATGTACTTTCAGCGAAACGTCATGAATTAACTGCATCGTTTTCCACACCCAGTTACTGCATGACTTTGTGCGATTTTCTTTTTAATTTACATTTGGAAACTCATTTATGACCACTTATACCTGCAACTGCGGGAGCGGTCAATTTTGACTGCTGTAAGAATTTCACATACAATGTGATAATTACTATAGAACGTTACTATACAATGTGTAAAAATTAATAATAGGTAATTACTATACAATGTGATGATAGCCCTCTGGGGGCCGCGGATGGTCTAGTGGTCAACGTTCGTGACTGCCACGGAGGGATCTCAGGTTCGATATAAGCAGGTACGAACGCTCGAACCACTAAATATCCACCGTACGTCGGATGGGCACGTTAAGCCGTCAGACCCTGGGTATGGCCCCTCCTGTTATAAATAAGGGCGTCTTCCTCTCCCTTTCTACCTCGTTTCCGTGTCACTTCCCTATCGGGCACTCTAGCCCAAATCTCCTAGCTAGCTTCCTGTTTCTAAGGGTTGTTTAAGACTTGGGGTCAAGCACTCCCTTCCTAAAATCCTCTACATCCGATCTAATCTGATAAATACTGCAGATTTGACAATAGTAATGTTTTCGATGTCGTGAAACACGTGAATGCCGTCTCAAGCTAGATTTATAAAAACCACATGGTTGTTTTTCTTTTACGAGAAATGCTTATATAAATCGACTTTTTAGCTTCACGAAATAGAGTCGATCTTCTGGCGCGATTTCTTGCTACAACGGCGATCAGGAAGTTCGAAGCATTTGTTGATATTGTTGAGATTCGGGCTACCTTGTTTATGCGTAAGTGTAGAAGTGAATCTGTGCTTTTTTCAGTTACAAATGTAGACAAATTTACATTGTCTACATTTGTAGCTGAAGTAGGTACATTTGTAACAGAAGTAGGTAGTAAGATCATTCCGTTCTACTACTAAGGTAGCCTAGCTTAGTAGATCAACATTATTTGTCCGGAGGACTCCTTGGGTTTTTTTGCAATAAGTTGCGGAAAACGCTGGGTAAAAGTCTGAAACGGGCCAGGCACTTTATAAATTAAGGCCCGTGCAGATCTTTGTGTATGTGGCACATCTTTGTAATGGAAAGCCATTAGCTAGTACTGATTTCATCAGGTAATCTGCCCGTGGAAGAAGAAAACGTCGGCATACGTTATTCTTCCGTGACACGTGCGGGAAAAGGTGGTGCTGACAAAGTGTGAAAACTTTGAAATCAATTAATTTGGGCCGGACACTAAATTTATCTCTTCCTTTCGGACAATGTTTTATAATTTCTAATATCTTTTTAAGCAGTTTAGCGTTAAAAATCCTACTATGTATTTCGGCAATTTAACAGCAGAATACACGCAGGGGTTTTTTTTTTTTTTTTTTTGCCAAAGCAGTAGAGATACCAGCCTAATAGCGTGTTGTCCCTCATGTAGCTCGAATAACAGCCAGTGCACGCCGAGGCATCGACTCCACCAGATGCTGGAGGGTTTACAGAGGTAATGCCAGCCATTCCTGTTGCAGCATTGTCCACAAATCCGTCCGATACATCAGTCCAGGATCCATCGGTCTGTTGTTCTGCTCAAATGCATCCCAGAGAACTTGCACAGGGTTTAAATCCTGGGATCTTGGGTGCCACTGTACGGTTCCAAACTCATATGAGTGTTCCTCGAACCATGGTTGCGTCCTGGTGGGGCGGCACATTGTCCTGCTGGAACGGACAATCGACCGCAGAACTGCTATGGCCATGAAAGCGTGTAAGTGATCAGCCAGCACATGCTGGTAGAGCGCATGTGTGTTAAGGAAGAAAAGTCTGAACTTTTATAACGATGACCACTGAACTACAGTATTTTAACATGTTACATAAGGTTAGTTTATAGTACTGCTTTAATTGACATTTATGTTACATGCGGTGTGGGATCTGTTGTCGCATATCGTCAGATTCCACCCTCTGACAGTTAGTTCCCTTGCAGACAGTCCGAACATGGATGAAATCTATTCATTTTCCTCGTAAAACACGTTTTCCAATGCCATTTTACTCGAACGATAAGTCTTGTGATTACCTCTTAAACTAAACTTAAGGGGGGGGGGGGGGTTAAGGAAAAGATGAGGAGTCATATAACAGACAGAACTAAAGAGGTAAATGTTCGTTAGCCGCGGATGGCTTAGTGGTTAGCGAGTCAGACTATCATTGCAAGGTCCTCAGGTTTGAACATGGGCTGATCTTTCAGAGATGGTGTGATTTACTAACAATCGCTGAATATCCGCCGTGCATCGGACGAGCACGTTAAGTGACGGCCTGGACCCACTGGTTAAATGGGTATCCTTTCCTATGCCCCCCCTGAAATTCTCTCACCCCTCTATGTGCAACATCTTACTTGTACGGTGGCGCCATCTACTGTACTCTAATCTCACTACAAACTGTTCTGTCAAAGTCGGTAGACTTGCTCTCATTCCTTCCGTTTCTGTGTCCTGCCGAAAAGGCGATCTCGCTGTAGGTGGCTGGGGCCTAAACTCTACTCACTGTGGACGAAAGTCCTACAAGAAAATGAAAAATACTGTTTGAGTTCTTGTTGTACTTGTTGTTGTAAATGTTCGTTGCATTCTAAGAAAATTGGCCAGAAGTATCACACCAATTTCTAAGCTTAGTTGTGATGTAATATTAAGTTATACAGGGTGTCCATAAAGTCTTTCCCCACGTTACAAAAATTAATATAAAATAATCTATGTAAGTTAAAATAAAATGGCTGGCAACATAATGTAGCAGCACTCAAAGTTTTTTTCTGTTCTTCAGGTGAGCGATACTGCTGAATAAGAGGAGCATTTAATCGATAATTGCTTCCATGCAAGAAAAAGCGGCGTGCGTGTTGTGGTTCCATGAAACCAAATCTGCGGTTACTGTCCAGCGTCATTTCAGAAAAGAGTACAGACAATCACCACCGGACCGAAAAAAAAAAAACAACATAAAAAAACATAAAAACTTGGTATGAAAAGTTTAAAGCGACGAGTACTGTTGGCGATTTCCCCCTAGCGGTCAGACCACCTGTTACACAAGAGACAGCTGCAGCTGTTCAGGAGACATTTCTCCGAAGCCCCAGGAGATCCATTCGTCGTGCTTCACTGGAAACTGGGATTCCTCGTGCCACGGTTCACAAAATTTTACACAAACGTCTTCATCTGTATGTTTATAAAATACAGATCGTTCAAGCTCTTCAGCCTGATGACCGGCCTCGCCGTGCTGCATTTGCTACGGAGATGTTGCAGCGCATAGCTCATGTTAGTTATTATCTGCACCGCGTCTGTTTCTCAGATGACGCCCCATTCAACGTCTCTGGCAGTAAATAGGCACAATGTACCAATCTGGGGATCAGAAAATCCCGATTATGTCATCGAACAACACAGGACTAGCCCGAAAGTGAACGTATGGCGCGGCCTGATGCATGACAGTATCATCGGACCCTTCTCTTTTACAGAGCCCACACTAACATACACATGTGTATAACGTGTACCTGGACATGCTGGAACTTTTTGTAGCACCTCAGTTGCATGCACTCCAACCTTCGGTTATTTTCCAACAAAACGGTGCCTCACCACATTGGCCAATAATGGTCCGTGAGTTCCTGAATGCCACATTTCCGGACAGATAAATTGGCCGCGATGGTCCTTTACATGGCCACCTCGATCACCCGACAAACAACCCCCTAGACTTGTGGGGTTATGTGAAAGTTCAAGTTTACTCTAGCAGTATTCCGGATATCGAGACGTTGAAGAGCAGTATAACGGACGTCATTGGTTCTGTCTTTGCTGAGATGTTAAACAAAACATGGCGTGAAATCGAATATCGCTTAGATGTCCTCCGGGCCACAAATGGCGCTCATGTGGAGGTGTTCTGACACTGAAAAAACCCATAAAAACTTTGCTTGTGCAACATCATTGTCGTGCAATCCTTTTCTTGTACCTGTAATACACTGAAGAGCAATTGAATTAGAGATATATATGTCTAGTAACGTGTAGCACCACTGTTCGCCCTGATGACAGCGGCGATTCGTCTTGGCATGGACTCTACAAGACACCGGAAGTGTTGGGAAGCCATACGGATCCACGACCCCTGAACAAGCTCCCACAGTTCACGAAGATTTGATGGAAGAGGGTCAGAGCCTCGAACATCTCTCGATGGCATCCCAGATGTGCTCAATGGGATTGAGGTCAGGTGACCTAGTTGGCCAAGGAAGCGAGGTCACGTCGGTGGAGTGTTCATCCAACCATTCGGATACAATTCGGGAGCGATGGCACGGTGCATTGTCTTGTTGCAGGATGAGGTCCCCAGTGGAATGTTGAAGACGCACAAACGGGAGCAAATGGTCGTTCAGGATATCCCGGTAACGTTGACCTGTGAGGAACGATGTCACACGTACCAGGGGTCCCATTTCAGTCCACGTAAACAGTCCCCAGACGAGAATGCCGCTCCCACCAGCTTGAAGAGTAGTACCCTGTTGGCAAGAAGGATCCATCGCTTCATGTGGTTTGCGCCGTACTCGTATCCTGCCATCCGCATGTACCAACGTGAATCTCTATTCATCAATCCAGGCAACATTTTTCCACATGTCTAGGGTCCAGTGGCGATGTTCCCGCGCCCATGCTAATCTTTGCACCCTGTGATGTACGGTCAGCAGCGCTACCTCGTGGGACGACGGCTTCTGTACCCCATAGCTATGAGATGGGTCTGGATGGTTTGGCTGCTTACACGTTTTTGTGCACCAGCGTTAAATTGCCGAGTGATTTCTTGCACTGTGGCCCGTCTATCCGCTGTTACAATGCGAGCTAGCCGACGATGACTCCCTCATCCACACGGTGTTGTCCACGGCAGTTGGCCTTTGCAGGGATGGTTTTACCGGATTCGATGTACTCACAGTGCACCCTTAACACAGTGGTTTGTGAAAACCCTAGGGCCTGCACGACTTCCAAGATGGAGTGACCCATTCGTCGGGCCCCGACAATTTACCCACGATCAAATGCGCTTAGATCCTTCGCTTTACCAATACTGCGTCCGACTCTTACTGATTCCCGTCGCATCAATCTTTATGTTGTCGGATCGCTGCATACGTCATGACGTTTCCGTTTACAGCGCCATATTTGCATAACGCCAGCTGTCTCTAATTTAATTGGTCTGCAGTGTATATTTTAATTTTAATTTTAATTTTTGTGGTGTAGGAAAAACCTTATGGACACCGTGTATTACCTTAAAACCCGTATTTAGTGAATCTGCATATAATCTAGTCAATTCATACTTGTAAGTGACATATGTACTTGCATTTCGGGCGGAATTATGCCCCTAAACCTTCCCGAACCCAGTACGGCGAATTTATCCCTCGCTCGATGACTTTTCCCTTCTTTTGGAAGTGACAATGATGACTTTTCCCTTTCTTTGGAAGTTAGATTGATTTTTTATGTCAATAAGGTAGCAGTCATGAGCCCTTGTCGGCGCAGCTTAATGGGGAAAGCATTCGGCTTCGGAGCAGATGGATCGAGTCTAACCACCGGTAAAGTTGTGGTATCTCGACTTTCATAAACAGCCATTAGGGTCAAAGTGGGGAATTTTCGACACATCGTGCAAGAATAATGGTGAAAAAATCCTGGCTGTCAGTGTTTAGGTTGGACTGCTAAGGGCGATATTTGTTTTTTGGCTTCTGGTTCTCTCACGTCGCTGGAACTAGTAACCACAAAGTAGTGACCAAGAGACAGAAAGCAACGTCGAATGTAGTATATATATATATATATATATATATATATATATCCCCTCCCTCCCCCTTTGCCTGTGGTTTTCCTAGCTAGCTAGTAACGGAAGATTTGTGATCGCTGATTTGTCGTGACCTTGAATAAAATCATGAAAGGACCCATATACGCAACGGGGAAGACGACACAAAATTGCATCTGTGGGAACATTTATTAAAATGAAAAGTGGAGGCTGCTGAATGGCTCCTTAATATGCACCAATCACATTAGTTTTGTGTTCGTCATCTAGTGTCTTCACGATAAAATGCTCTTTCAAGTACAGCTGCCAGAATCTCACCCCAGCTAGAAAACAATCCTCACATTAAGAGGTTTGGTGACATGGATGACGCAGGAAATTGTAAGCATATCGTACGATTTTAGTGCATTTATCAGATCGACACTGCAACATGTGAAAGTTTATCTAACCACCACACTTCACGAGTAACAGACCTCTGGAAAGGCTGGCAGCCAGGGAGTGGATATATTTACCTGATACGAGATACTCCTTGTTGCTGGCAATGTTTATAATCAAAAAGCCGTAATCACTGAGTTGGACTTTGGCATGTGTTTTGGGCAGACGTCCGCGGAAGTCAAGGCAAAGAAATATCCTCCCATCCTGAATATAAATCGCATGTGCCTGCCTGGGGACTTGTGCAGCAATTTTTCCTTCTCTCCTGCCTCTTTTGATTTAGATTACCACTCTTTCTAATGGGTAAAGTTCGCAGATGACCCCGGCCACGTGATTCACGTCCTCGCCTCTCAGCGAGCGTGCTGCGTGAAGCCAGTTACTTATTGATATGAAGCCGTCGTCTTGCTCGGGCTGTTTGTTCGGATGCGTGGTATTATCTATCTGTCGATTTGAAAGCGCGATTTTCCAGATGGGGTTGCGAGTGAGGGGGCGGCGAGGTTTCCCGAGGTGCTGACAGATTAGGAGGCAAGGGTTACGTATACACTTAGGGAGATAAATGCACTGTACATTAGGGTGGTCTTAACAAGCTTTCACTACCCTTTCCGTAGATGAAGTGCTAGCGGGCGTTCATCATCGATGTTCGCTGCGAAGAATAGCTTAACTGAGGAGGGATTCTTTGAAGCTGTGATAGTGTTTAAAGACGAAAATCTTTACCTTCTGTAGCAATGTTATCTGTGTAGCTGTCAATTTCCATTTGTAGTTGCGAGAATAATTAGGTTGCGGCTTAAAAACAAAGTACCAATTAGGATTTCATTGGTTAAACATTGCATTCATAAGGTTGCTTAAAAGCTAGAATGCTTCGATTTACTAACTCAGTTAGTATTACTTGAATTCAAAATTTAATAAAAAAAGATCAAATTTACTGCTATTAAATCCGTAATTAACGAGTTAGCGACGCCTCATGTTTCTGGGTGGAACTTGTAGGCTAGTTTTAGTGCTCGTGATTTGTGGTCCAAAAGTTCCCGGCTCATCTCACGCTGCCGCTAAACGTCCACTGTGGTTCGGAAATCGGAAGTCATGTTAAGCGTCAAAACTTCTACTTATAAACAAATCTCTTCTCATGGGGTTTCTGCTCGACGACTTTTATGTAATTGATTAGCATAAGTGGTTCCCAGACGGGAGTTTACAACTTATTTCGTCTGAGTTCGAATCCGGTATACGCGTTTGAGAGAGAGTCGTTCAATACCCCACCCCTTCCGAAAAAGAAAATTAATAAATAGCATGTTAGACGTTCTTATAGTAAGAATGGCAGAGGGTTGCTATATATATCCTGCAGATTGTTCTCATGCGAAAATTATTTTGGATGAAAATTATCCGCAATTTTTGTTGAAATTTGACCGGATGTGTCTCATAAAATTTCACTGTGTTGTTAAGCGCTTATAATTCCAGAGTTGTAACTGTAGCATGTGAACAGATTTTTGTGAAATTTTAATATTCGGCGCTCATTGACAGCCGAAATATTTACTACTGTACACAAGGCACTTACTTCTTTAGAGCCCGCTCCCCCATTCTTCCTTAAGCCGCTTGCATTGTAAAACCCCATCACTTAAATCTGTCACTCAGTTAAACTCTCATATTATAATAAATCTTGCACTTTGATCAGTAACAAATGTAAAATCAGTTGCTCGAAAATCCGAAATGAAAAATGACCAACAAGATACCTTATTTTTTAAACAGTCCTAGTACAAAAGTAACAGTCGTTCTCGTTCAGAAGTTTTTATGAGTTGAATGGAATAACCCTGTTCACAATAGCACCTCGTGAGCTTTAATCATCCACAAAATCAGTATAGCGATTTAAACAAATGTCCCATTGTGATGGTAAGCTCTGTATATGCCAGCAGAGAAGAAATCAAAGTCTTGTTGATGGAGCCACACTGTTACGGCTTTTTGCATTCTCATGCTTGCGGGTTTCTTGGGAGGACCAAACAAGAGAATCGCAGAGTGCGAGAACAGGGACGTAGGCGGGAGCAGGCATAATCGTGCAAAACCGTATCACCTCTGCTCAGCGGCCCATGTCTTTTTCGGCGAATCGGCAACGTGACAAGCGTCTGACAGTACCGCTGGGCTGTTCATTCGAGCACCGATGCCCAAGGAACCAATCTGGAGTATACACCCTTTGCATCAAGA
Organism: Macrothele yani; assembly: GCA_039090855.1. Lineage (NCBI taxonomy): Eukaryota > Metazoa > Arthropoda > Arachnida > Araneae > Macrothelidae > Macrothele > Macrothele yani. The sequence goes on along the minus strand of CM077029.1, from coordinate 14,603,359 downwards.
AAGTTTATTGTGCTTCTCACTCACTCGTGCAACATGTTGACAGCAACACGGCCATCTTTCAACGGCTGTTCCTGGCACGCGCTGTAACTCTTCATTGATACGTTAAGAAGTTTGATGCAGGGCGCGTCTTGTTACCTGATTTATTGAACTACTCTAGTATTTCGCTGAATACAGGTCTAATCAGTGGTAGTTCGGATGAACAAAAAAGGTGCTTTGGGAATATCATGTGTGATTCAGGAAGTGGCAATAGTGTCCTCATAATGAAAACGCTCGAAAGTGTAATATCGAAATAACCTCTGACTGCGATTTTCCATGGGAGTTGCAAGGATTGAAGCGGGGTTAAATCATGTACACACTACACGCAGAAGTCATCCAAATATGTGTGTGGACAGTAATATATCGTTTGTCGTTGACACTTTTTTCGGAGGTCAGAAATTTATTGTCAAAATTATTAAAATTTTTGTACCTTTTCCGATTCTTGATTCGCAATGTTTCGTAAACAATTATCGAATTTTAAAATGTTTTAGATTTTGCGAAAACACAAGTTTGTCCGCGACGGACATCGAATCCGTGTCCTCTCAACTGAGCTAACCTGACAGAATGTCTCGCTGCAGATTTGTCGTCTTGACATATATTTTCACCTCTGTAGTACGTCACAATTTACAGTGCATTTCTTCATAAATTCTTGTCAGGAGGGGAGAGGAATTGGACAGAAATTTCATATACTCATAAGATTTTCGCGGTTGACTTGTTCGCTTTTGTCTAATGTTAAGCGTTACACTGTGAAAATTGTTCTGGTGGCCGAGAGGTCAGAAGCGCTGCCCCGTGCCCTGGACGAAGTTTGGGTAGCGTACTTGTCTCAACGCGCCGCCTTCTCAGGGCCCCATGTTTTCGGGGGTACGAACTATATGTTGCAGCCTTAGATGATAAATGGGTGCCCCCCCCCCAAATAAAACGGACCTCCCCCTCTCACTTTGATAACTTTTTTTTTTTTTTTTTTTTTCGATTGTTCAGCACGGGCAAAAAATAGTTCTCCGAAAATGGGGAAGTAGCAATTCCCCCTCCAAAAAATTATAAAATCTGATAAGTGAAATATACCCGTGCGCCATTAGACATATTTCGTACAATCCGCAAATCATCACTTAAGTATAAACGACTTTTTTTCGTTGTATCGGTAGAGTTTTTTCTCGTATTACTCATGGTTTAAACTTTTAGCAGCAGTAATGAAGATGCCGGAGTAACCTGGAGGAGACAGGCTCAAAACGGACAGTTGTGGAAGAAAAGTGGGGATACCTTCATCCAGCAGTGGATTGATAATGGTTGACAATGATGATGAATGATACATTTTACTAATTATACGGACACGTTCTCCCACGTTGGAAAAATAAAACGAACTGTGTTAAATAGATCGTAGACAAGTGAAGTTTTGACAGCTTTATCTTAAAAGAATTCAGTAGCATCGGTTGGTCTTTCTCAAAGATTAGGCAAGAAAAGCGGAGTGAACACCTCCTGAGAGTCCAACATGCAAAACAGCTAAGGCGATATGAAACCTTCAGAAATCGGTATGTGAAAGCACACTTTTCGTGTAATAAATTTTTCGTACTTGGGGAAACTCGTGCGATGCCGTTGTATTCACGTTTGGAATTATGCACCCGGATAGCGCATGATCAATTCCGAGTTAGGAATAATCTACAAAGCGTTTTTCGCGTATACATGTCGAAAAATCATCTGTATACCTGTAACGCGTGTTTGAGATTTTTTTGTCGTCGATGCGGGAGATGTCTGGTTTTACAGAAGCTTTTTGACTGTAAGCCAAGCTCTCTCTCTTTCTCATCCTCCTCGCTGTCTTCCTCCCCTTAGAAACGAGGACGGGATTGTTGTACTGGGTTTATTCCTGTCCCCGAGTTTCCCCTCCGCTGCTGTACGACCCTCCCTCCTAGCATCCCTCCTGTTCTCTTCCTCTTGTCCGTCGTCTTCTCGTCACCCATCCATCCCACAAAGACAGCCAGTTTTCTCCCTCTTACCCTCTCTTTCTCTTTGCAAACGCACTGGTAAGATGATGAGTTCGTGCCGCCATCTGTCGTCATTCTATACAAATAAACATTGATCGTAAACTTTTAAGTGCAAAAATAACATGCCTTAAAACGCAGAACGAAAAGTTTAAAATAGCTTGTCTTATTTAAATCCATTGTCTTGCTATTTGTAAGAATTTTATGTTACGAGATCACCGTTTCCATGCTTGCAAAACATTCTTTTATATATATATATATATTGACTGCATTTTTTAAACTAACGATAATTTTCAGTGATTTATGCAAAGCACACAAAAAATAAAATCTCGCTGCTCTACTTTATTTTACTCACGTAATAAATGCGAACATATCTGTCAGATTAAGGAATTATTAAAAAACCTTCCTTGTAAAGAAATTTGTGTATCACTTGAAATTATTTAGCGTTGTCCTTATGCCGAAGTTGTTTCTGAATTTCGCAAGGTATCGTTTTGCTTTGACCATCCTGAATTCCCCTCAGGAATAAGGGAGAAACGAATTTGGTGAACATACACTTCCTCATCTCGTCTGGTCACCTGTGCCAGATTAGCTACGTAAATGTGTGACGTCACATAGGGCCAGCACAGGTCCTCCATGTGACCAGTCCGATCGTCTGTTTTTAGAAATATAGTTTCTGCTTGAGCCTAAGGCGTTATTTAAATAATTTGTACCCGAGTTCAAGCAGGTATTATAACATTAAGACTGACGTATATTATATAGGATAACTTGGAAAGAGATTAGTTGTTCCAAAATGCTGATGTTTCAGGCCACCGTTTTATCATGATTTAACCCTATGAGTATGATAAACATGTAGTGTCTGTGTGTTAGATGATAAGTTTGTTATTGGGAAAGGAGAGGTACTTTAGTTTGTTTTGTTTTTTTATTTAGGGGAGGGGCTAATCATAAGTAAATGATTTAATCAGCGAACTGATCCTCAGTTTCTAGCGCTGGCACTTTTTGTTTTTATTTAAACTTTTCTTAAATTTCCTTTTCTGAAATAAGGGAAGAAAAATTAAATAATAATAAAAAAAAAAACATTACGTGAATTGTTTGCGTCTAAAGATCTCGAAGCGCGTGATACTTGATACTCCGTTTTTTCTGAAGAATCTATTTTTGTTAGAAATTAAACCGATGTACTCGCATGAGACCCAAAGAAAGTCTGACAGATTTCGGAAATGAGAAAAACTTGAAAATAATGGATTTAAAAAGAAAAAAAAAGCGAGAAAGAAAATAGTTTAGACAACTGTAGCTGTCAGTTGCGATAATTTGAATTTGTTAGCAAAACGATCTCAGGAGAGAAGTGTTCCGTTTATTTGTACCCCGTAATAAGAAAGTAGCACCTCGTCATATTTCTTTTGGTATTCGAGCTAATACTTTCTTCATATGCGGGTTGGCTGTAACCCCTTCACCGGACACTACATTCATTACACTATGGGATAAATCGCCCCAAGTGACATTTGATTCTCTTTTATAGCGAGGGGGTCTGGAATTTAATCTGCTTAGCGTGGTTTCCGAATCATGGTAGGCGTTTGGCAGAATCGGGACGCTTAGACAACGGCGGCTACTGCGCGAGAAAACTCGCTCTCATTTGCGAATAACGCATTCCGCGATTTGGATCAGTTACGGGTATCCGTAACAAATAACGTCATCACTATACCACCGAACTGTGGTCAGCGTCTTTAGATGAAAGTCACTTTCAGGCATCGGTGTAGATACGTAGTTCACGATACAGCCACTGACCGCAGTTTGCGTTACTCATTTTTCATTGTACGAAGCATTAGGTTCAGAAATACTTTTAAAAGGCAGTCACGAGCAGATATGCCTAGTCTCATTCTTCGCTTAAAAACAAACGAAGATTCAGATTTGTTAAAAAAAAAAAAAGAATAAATGAAATAATAAGAAAAATACAGTAATGAGCGGATGAATAATACTCTTGTCACCAAATTCTTAAAGAGGAATGGGGTTTCAGTTTGTTTGGTTCATTGGTGAAAGTCTCACACTGAGAAAATCGTTTTGTTAATTCAGCAAAAAAAAAAAAAAATGTTGAATCAACCAAAAATGTTTGTTGAATTTATAAATGTACACTGGTGTGCAAAAATTAAGGACGAAGAGGAGAAATTAGCATAACAGCGCAACAAGCAGGCAAAACGGACCGAGAGATCACTCAGGAGATAGAATTGGGTACTCCGGTACGGTAGGGCATGCACGTATATGCAGCATGACGTGGGGGGGGGGCTGGGGTCAGAAGGGTATAAAGCACACGGGCGGTGTACGCTCAGCAATCCGGTGAAAGTTATTGCACGGTGTACATCGGTTTGAACGACGTCGAGTTGCTGCCACCGTGTGATATGGCCAACAGGCAATCCAGTAGACGACATCTGGATGACTTTATGACTTTACCCGAAGGCGCGTCATTGGGAAGTTGGAAGAAGGTCGAAGTGTGACTAGTGTTGCCGAGGAGTTCGGGATCGCTCACAGCATCGTTTCACGAGCTTGGAGTGCATTTCAAACGACAGGAACAGCTGTCCGAGAGTTTAGCAGTGGTCGTTCACGAGCAACCACGGCGGCTGACGATCGGTATATTGTCCTACAGGCGAGAAGAGACAGACGGCAGACAGCGGGAGAAATCGCAAGGCACATGCGTTTTACCGTGGCCAGGAGGCTGCACAAATTTGTTCTATTTGCACGACGACCAGTACGGCGTGTGCCATTAACGCCTGCTCATCGGAGACGGCAGGAGCACAAGAACTGGACACTTCAGCAATGGGGTTGAGTTCTCTTTACGGATAAGAGCCGATTTAGTGTGGTGAGCGATTCTAGACGTATACAAATCTAGAAAGAGCAGGGAACACGCAATCACACCTCCAACATAATCGAAAGGGACCAGTTTGGAGGTGGCGGAGTTCTCGTTTGGGGCGTTATCATGCTTGGTAGCCGTACTGACCTCCACATCTTCCAAAGAGGTTCAGTCACTGGTGTCCGCTATTGTACCGAGGTTCTCCTGCCTCACGTGCGTCTGTTTAGAAGTGCTGTGAGTCATGAGTTCCTCTTCATGGACGACAACGCTACACCTCATCGTACAGTGGCTGTCGCAGAGCTGTTGGAGAGTGAAGATAATCAACGCATGGATTGGCCCGCAAGGTCCCCGGACCTAAATCCAATCGAACACGTGTGGGACTTCTCGGGAGACGCTTGGCAGCACGTCACCAGCTGCCAGCAACGATTCCGCAGCTGCGATTGGCGCTACAAAAGGAATGGGCCGCGATGCTTCAACAGCTCCTTGACAACCTCGTTCTGAACATGGACAGACGTTGTAAATCCTGCAACGCAGTCAGGGATGATCATATCCCCTACTAAAGACTGGATTTTTCTTGGCAGCCGCCTGTCACATGGACGTTTCTGTCTTCTGTCCAGTTGTGCTCGAAGCTACCTTTTTCAATAAAGTGCCTTTGTATCCTTTGGATTCCTTGTGTGGACGGTTTTGCTCACTTGTCCCAATTCTTACATCTTGGGGATCTTATGGTATGATTTGAGTCGATGCATGCGGAGCACTTCTGCACGACGTTACATTGGAAAAACCGCCTGGTCCTTAATTTTTGCACGCCACCAGTGTATTTTGCTGAAAATTATTGTTGATTCAACAAAATTTATTGTTATCGTCACAAAACGTTTTGTTCATTTTACAAAATGCCTAGGTCGATTTTTGGGAGTTTGTTTGATCCAGCAGTATGTATTGTTATCGTGATAAAACGTTTAGTTGAATTAACAAAATATAGCCAACGAAATATTTTTGTGTTGCCAACAAAACAATTCCGATGAAGTTTCGCTAAAGCAACAAAATACTTCGACAAAACTATTTTGTTTTGAACAAACGTTTTTTCACAGTGCATATATTCATATACACTGACGGGAAAAAAATCCCAACACCAAGAAGGGGTTGTGTTAGATAAACGACAGTTGGTAGGCGGTGAGAGTACATCTGTAAGATGACGTCTATGCAAATTTCGCGCTCGGCGCATACGTGTGGCGCTAGTAGCGCCCCTCGGAACATGCAAAGCAGGTTTGCTGCAAATACGCGCTGTAACGTTCGTGAGCGTTAGTTATAGTTGAGATTCGACGTAGTGTGTTGATGTTAGTCAAGAATGCCTTTAAGAAGACGAAGAAGCCATTATCAACAGTTCACGGAGTTTGAACGAGGCGTGTAATAGGGCTACGAGAAGGTGGATTTTCGTTCCGCAATGTTACAGAACGACTTGGCAGGAATGTAGCCACTGTGCATGATTGTTGGCAGCGGTGGTCAAGGGAAGGTACTGCCTCAAGAAGACCGGGTTCCGGTCGGCCACGTGGCACTACTGAGAGGGAAGACCGCCGTGTACGGCGTATGGCCGTGGCGATTCGTACCGCGTCTGCGGCAGCAATTCGAGCTGCAGTTGCCACCACAGTGACACAACAAACTGTTACAAATCGGTTACTTGAAGGACAGCTCCGAGATAGACGCCCTGTAACGTGCATTCCACTTACTCCAAACAACTGCTGTTTGCGACGTCAGTGGTGTCAAGCTGGTGCTCATTGGAGGACGGAGTGTAGATCTGTTGTGTTTTCTGATGAAAGCCGGTTCTGCCTGAGTGTCAGTGATGGCCGTGTGTTGGTTAGAAGGAGGTCAGGTGAGCGCCTGCAACCAACCTGTCTGCGGCCGAGACACACTGGACCTACACCTGGAGTTATGGTCTGGGGAGCAATTTCCTATGACAGCAGGAGCACTCTCGTGGTTATCCCACGCACCCTGACGGCACAGCTGTACGTCGGTCTAGTGATTCAACCTGTTGTGCTGCCATTCATGAACAGCATTCCAGGGGGTGTTTTCCAACAGGATAACGCTCGCCCGCATACCGCTGTTGTAACCCAAAATGCTCTACAGAGTGTCGACATGTTGCCGTGGCCTGCTAGATCACCAGATCTTTCACCAATCGAGCACGTATGGGACATCATTGGATGACAACTCCAGCGTCACCCCCAACCAGCATTAACCGTCCCTGTATTGACCAACCAAGTGCAACAGGCATGGAACTCCATCCCACAAACTGACATCCAGCACCTGTACGACACAATGCATGAACGTTTGCGTGCTTGCATTCAACATTCTGGCGGTTACATCGGTTATTAATGTACCAGCATTTCACATTTAAAATGGCTCTTCTCGCGCTTACAATAAGCTGTGATCTTGAAACCTTAATCGATTAAATATGTTACCTATACAAATGTATTGCCGCCATTTCATTCCTCTACAACTGTTTTTTCGTGGTGTTGGGATTTTTTTCCGTCAGTGTATATCGCTTTAAATTCGTGCTAAATATCCCCTCAATGAGTCCAGACTCCCCCCCACACACACACACGCCACCCCTTGGTTACGCCTACGGCACCAGCTATTTTGTTACCGTAAGGAAATGGTTGCCTAAATTATTGTACGGGTGATTGTATGATGTCTGCGCACCACTTAAGACAACAACTATTATAGCTACAACAGTAAATATCATATTTAGGGGTTTTATGAAATAATGTTATGTAGTAGTGCATTTCATCTTTTCTTAAGCATAATTGGAAGTCATTATCAGTTTAAGAACATCTCGTGTTCCAAAACATTGTGTAGCTTTAAAAGGTTAAATTATTAGGAACCTGTTTAGAAAAATAATAATCTCTTACAAAAAATAAAATGACTAATTTACCCGCATCAATAGTGAAAAACATTTTATTATCGCGCTATTCGTCCCATCTTCATTTCTATCTGGCTTGACTATGTGCTTTAAAGTGTCTTTCTAGGACAGTCGATAGCTCTCGTCGTTGAAGACTTGACTTACCCGGTTCAAATCCCAGCTGGAGAAAAGAGAAAGGGTTCGTTTACTTCGTACGCCAGGAAATAATTTCTGGTAAAATCGCTGTAAAAAAAAAAAAAAAAAAAAATATGTATAAAGACAAAAAACTCCGAAACTGACTTTTCCGAAATAAACGGAATTAGTTACAACGGAAAATCTATACAAAAGTTAGAAATTGAAATTGCGTTAAAACATTGGGACCTACCGGCATCTTTGCTGCAATTTATTTCCATAAATTCACGCTACTTATTTTTTACAATGTACGGATCGATCGCCTCCCTCTCTCTCTCGTTCTCTCCTTCTCAAATTTATCCGTTCAGCTTCATGTAATAATATGAAATAAAACCATGCGTACCAGTTCTGAAATGACTTCAATAAAATACTGAATTGAATTTAGTTAGTTTGACCTTTTCCAGGTGTACAGCAAAATTTTGACGTCCTCGTGATTTAAACTTATTTAGGATTTTCAGAGGCTTTGTCATAAGAGTTCGTGACATCAGTGCCTCTGGTATCACTTCTCTCATGGCATCTGTCTTCATTCACAAGGAGGAGGAGGAGGAGGAGGATAAAACAAGCCACTTCCAGTCGACGCCGCTCTTTCCCTGACGTGTAATTTGTACGTTCCTTTTCGTGGTAAGGGGGCGAGCGTTAGATTTCTGATCGATTACTTTACCTTCTTCCCCTTTATTTCCTGTTCCTCTCACGCCTTTTTTTTTTTTTTTTTTCCTCTCCCCCTTTTCAACCGGCCCATGAATAAAAAGCCATGTTACTCAAATATGAAACAAAAACCGTGATTCCACGTCTTGGCAAATTGAGTGATGGATCCTTGTAGATGATTGCCACTCAAACTTCTTTCCCGAGGTCGTGCGGACTGATGATGACTCAAAACCATTCTAGAAATGTTCACTTGTCCTCTTCGAGGTGTATCATCGACTTATCACGGGATCAACGAAGAAAATTAAATTTGTCGTAAAACATCTCGTAGTCACGCGAAAAACTAGACTTATGCTTACACTTCCAGAAGCGTAGATTTTTAAATCTAAGCTTCTAGAAGTACGACGGAATGCTCACTTGTCTCCTTCAAAGTGTATCGACGTGGCACGGAATCGGTGACGAAAATTAAATTTGTCGTAAAAAATCTCGCAGGTGTGTGAAACACTAGAATTTTTCCTATACTCTTAACAGCTTAGACGTTTAACTAACCGTATAAATTATAAATGCAACACACACACACACACACACACACACACACACCAGAGATGGTCACGGGTCAACGGATCGACAATTTCTTGCGGGTCCAACGGGTTGTCAAGGTGTTCTTGACCCGTTTTAATTTTGAAAAGAGAAAAATATATTCCAAAGAAATATGCGCGTTGTAGAATTCTGTAGTTGGTACTGGTGTCCACGGAGTGAATAATGATTTGCCACTGCACAAATATTGTCTCTTAAAGCAACGAAGATTTCCACCGACCGAAGTCAGATCACCGACACCATATCGTAAAAAGATACTTCCTTTGCGTTCTTTTACAGTGCGATTGTCCAGGGCAAGGTACAGGCAAACGCCATTCGCCTGCTTCTCAGCTGATTCACTCTATCCGTGCGAAGTTCACTGGATGACTAACAGTTACTTTTCACATCGCATCTTTTGCATTGAGCATTCAAAGGTTTTCGATTGATGTGCTAACATCCCGTTCCCATGACATTTCATGTCGAAATTAATTCCTTATTTGTTAATATGGAGGGATTTAATATTAAGGAGGTTGAGAAACAAATGCTTGCTTGTTGAAAACCACAAGGGGAAGAGTGAATGCTGGAAATTATTTCGTCTCATTAAGAAACGGGTGAATAATTCTGTGTTGTTTGGTCTTGCTTGTTGTTCAAAATGTGGAAAGTGTATGATTAGAAAGAAATATGTCGACGGTGTAATAAAAGATTATGGAACCAAAAATCTAACGGACCATATGATAATGATTCCCATTTATAATATACTCCATGGGTACGGTCATAGTCAACCATTACTTCTAGATTACGCAAAATAGTGGCACTAAAATTTAGCAAGTAACCACATTTTATTATTAAAAAAGGATTTCAGTTATTAAATATCAAGCAGTTATCGGGATGAATATATATATCATCATCATCATCATTGTCAACCATTATCAACCATCTCCCCAAGTTTCCTCCACAACGGTCTGTCTTGTGCCAGTCTCCTCCATGTCACCCCTGCATACTTTCGAATTTCATCCACCCATCTCCCATGTGGTCTTCTTCTGAGTCTTTTCCTGTCCCTTGGAATCCAATCTAAAATTTCGGCTGTCCATCGATGATCTGTCCTTCTGGCAGTATGTCCAGCCCATTGCCATTTCAGGGATTTAACTCTGATCATGATGTCTTCCACTCTAGTCATTTTTCGGATCCACGAGTTCCTCTTCTTATCTCTCCTGGTTACACCAAGTATGCACCTCTCCATGCTACTTTGAGTTGTCTGCAGCCTTTGTATGTCTCTTTTAGTTAAGGTCCACGTCTCTGCACCATACGTAAGCACTGGAAGGATGCATTGATCAAACACTTTTCTTTTAAGACATAATGGCATATTGCTCTTGAAAATTATGCTGTTTCTTCCAAAAGCTCTCCAGGCAAGTTTTGTACGCCGATTAATTTCTTCATCAATGTGACCCTCACTTGATATCTGCTGTCCAAGATAAACGTACGTGTCTGTTATCTCCAGCTTTACTCCATCAATCGATAAATCTTCATTTCTTGTAAAAGCATTGAACATCACTTTTGTCTTCTGAAAGTTCATTTTTAATCCCACTTCTTTGCTCTTGTCAGCAAGTTCCTGGATCATACTCTGCAGCTCTGATGGGCTAGTTGCAAAAATGACTACGTCATCAGCAAAACGAAGGTGGGTTAGATAATCTCCATTAATCTTTATCCCCTTGTTTTCCCAGCTCAGTGACTGAAAAACACCCGCCAATGTGGCATTAAAGAGCTTCGGAGATATGGTGTCACCTTGTCTCACTCCCTTTCCAATTTTTATGTGTGTTGTATTTTCCAACAGCCTACCTAATCTTTGCACTTGCATTTTCATAGATGTTATTAATAATATTAATGTATGCATCTTCAATACCGCAGGTTTTCAGAGCCATTGTAACTGCTGATGGTTTCACCGAATCAAAGGCTTTTTCATAATCGATAAAAGCCATGCAAAATGGAAGTTCATATTCCCTCGCTCTTTCAATTAGTTCTCTCAGCACATGGATATGATCTATTGTGCTGTAGCCACTCCTGAATCCAGCTTGTTCTCTCGGTTGAGCCATGTCCAGTGTTACCTTCAAGCGGTGTGAAAGAACTTTAGTGAAGATTTTATAAACTACTGATAGGAGGCTGATAGGTCTGTAGTTTCCGAGATCCTCAATGTCACCTTTCTTATGTAGCAGGATCATTGTAGCGGTGTTCCAATCCTCAGGAATCTTTCCTTCATTAAGGCATCGAGTGAAAATTTGGGCGAGTACTGTTTCGATTTCTCCACTTGCTTCTTGTATGATGTCTACAGTAATTCCATCTTCTCCTGGAGCTTTTCCCCGCTTCATGTTCTTGATTGCATGTGCAACTTCTGCTGGAAGGACTGGAGGAACTCTGGTACTGGTATCTTTCATGATGTCTGGAGTGCATGTATCATCCCTTTCATATAATTTGGAGTAGAAATCTTTCACTCTTGTCAAAATTTCGCCTCTATTTCTTGTTACAGAACCATCTTCTTTTCTCACTGCCATAATCTGTTTTCTTCCCTTACTGAGATGTCCCTTTGCTATCTTTAGGCTTTGGTTGTTTTCAATTGCTTTCCTCACTAGTTCACAGTTGAATTTTCTTACGTCTTCAGTGATACTTTTTCGTACTGTCTTGCATAGCTCTATATATTCCACTTTGGAAGTCACATCTTCTTTAGTTGTCCTCATCTCTCTTCTTTTTTGCATCAACATTTTCGTTTTTCCTGATAATTTATTTACATGCAACTTGTTCTTAGACCCAGCTAATTTTGTTGCTGTTTCCATAAGAGCTTTGGTTACTTTTCTGTTAACTTCAGAGATGTCCACTTCTTCCGATGTTAGGCCTTCTAAAGCAGAGAACCTGTTCTTCAGTTCCAACTTGAAGGTATTATGGTGTTTTTTAAGGTTGGTTATGTCAATAGATTTTGTTTGTCTTATGAGCTTGCCACGTTCAAGTTTAGTGTTGAGGTGCATCTTACATCTCACCAATCTATGGTCACTACCTGTGTTGAACTTGTTTAGCACACTGCAGTCTTCTATGACGAATTTTTTGTTACACATAATAAAATCAATTTCACTTGTCGTCCCATTTGGATGTCTCCATGTCCATTTCCTGTGTGGCTTTTTCTTGAAGAAGGAGTTCAAGATGAAAAACCCTTCTGCCTCTGCAAACTCAACGAGAGTATTTCCACGCTGGTTTCTGTTGCCGTGACCGAATTTACCTACTGAAGTTTCATTCTGTTGCCGTTGCCCTATTTTTGCATTGAAATCTCCCATAATTATTTTCAAGTGCTGCTTACCTTTATTATTCAGATGACAAATTTCCTCATAAAAATTCTTCAATTTCTTCTTCAGGAGGACTTGTGGTGGGTGCATAAGTTTGAATAATCTGAGCCTGGTATCTTTTCGAGAGTTGGATAACAAGCCGTGCAGCTCTGTCAGAGGAACTTTCAACTTGTACAACTTTATCCTTCAGTTTCTTGTTTATTATAAATCCAACACCACTAGTTCTGCCAGTATCTGTCCCACGATAGTAGAAGAGATGTCCACTTTTCAGTTCGATGAGATCTTCTCCTTTTCTCCTTACCTCACTTAGCCCCACGATGTCCCACTTGATCCTTTGTAGTTCCTCTTCCAATTCAAGAAGCCTTGAATCAGAAGATAGGGAGCGTCCATTGTACGTTGCCAAGGTCAGCATCAGATGGCAGCCTAGTCCGGTCCTCCGGGGATTCTTAGCACCCTCTGCCTTCATGTCGCACTGGCCGCTGCCTTGGCCAGGTACATTCCAGCTGCCGGAGACTGAGGGCCAAGATTTAAGTTGTGGAGTCATTTTGGAGGGGTTTGGCCATAACTCACCACGCTGGCCAAGCGGGTTGGTGAGTGTGGGATAGAATTTCCTCTAATCCCGATGGTATAGTTATACCGCTATTGGCGGTCGTCAGAGCCCCTTTAGTGGGAACAGGATGCACCACGAGAAGGCGGGGTTGACATTTGTCAAGGAGAGGCTGTGAAGTTACGCATCACCTGACCTTACATCCCGAATATATATATATATATTATATATATGTTATGTTTATATGTAAGCTTATATATATATATATATATATATATATATATATATATATATATATATATATACTTAAGAGCAAAACTGAAGACTAAGGAAAAAATTTTAGAATTTAAAACGAAGGGTGCAAAATAACCTGAAAATCAAAACGCGCAACGCAGCAGTTTTGAAAATTCAGAATTCACATTCTATAAAGAAGATACCTAAGCAAAAAAATACATATATAATTTTGACTCACACCTAATACAACATAGAAAAGGTTATGTATCTACCTGTGTGAGTAAAAGGAGAAAAGATAAAAAAATAAAATAAAACAACTGAATGTAGAAGGTGTCGAGAATACTGAGCCTTGGCTTTATCAAGGACCAGCAAAAACTCTGCATTTTCTCACTTCCACAAAGACCTAGTTGGAAATGGGTTTCTGCAAGGCCATAGATGCAAGTAACATTCCCACCTAAAATAGTTTAAAAAATATATATATAAGTCATGTCCTCCGTAGAGTAGCATGACCTAGCACTAGTTAACAATTTCGCTTGCATCCATTAACCTTCATGGCCCGACCCATGCTCTTCATCTGTTACTATTAAACAGAGAGAAGAAGATTAAAAGAGAACTCAAGCTGTGAGAGTGACATAATAAATAGAAATGATTTTCAGCTATAACGAAATTCCAAGTTCGTTTGAGAGAGAATTTAAACCTGAAAAACAATGCAAAAAGAAATCCAAATTTTACATTGCAATTAAAAAAGGAAATGTTAATTTATAACGAACAGATTTTTGAAAGAAAACTTGAGTCTAAAACCCCCTACTCTACAACTTATGACAGCACGAAAACGAGAATAAGTTAAAGATAATAATTAACTAAAGAAAACTTTGTGAAAGTTATATACCTTAAACAGTTAGTTGCAATATGTACAAAGTATTTCAGCAGTGCTTTAAGTGCATAATTAATTAGTTATTAAGAACTTAACTACTTTGAAAAAAACAGCGCATAGACAGCGCATAGACAGCGCATAGAAAAGGAACAAGCTTAGCCTTCTTCTGTTCCTAGGTACCCCAAAAGACGCTCAAAGTTACAAAGAAAAGTAAGAGTTAAAACCCGCATAAATGTTAACAGACAAACCAATGCTTAAAAGCTGAAAAGCTAAAAAACGACAGAGAAAAGGTACATAAAGTACAAACATTGAACTTATAAAACCTAGAACCCAAAAACAAGGAAGAGAGCTTACCTCTTGTGTGACAAAAACTTTTCTCCTCACAAGAGGAGAACATGGCTGACCCCTTCCGCCACTCCCTAGACGCTGGGGGGCAGTGAGGGTGGGGCTGATGGCCTCCTCATACAGCAAGAAACCAACGCGCGGAGATTTTAACCAGAGAAAAAAATATATAAACTTAAGACTGTGGATCTGTATGATCAGAATGAGCAGAATTAACTCTCCAGAATACATGAGAAATATTATAAAATACACGAGCAGTTTATTTAATAATCTTTGCATGTATTAAATCACCTTAGTGAGCTTCTATAGATTAATCAGAATCTTATTAATTTTAATGTTGGTTTTACTATTTTTAGTATAGCTATCCTAGTGATGAATAACTAGTTTTCTTTTTTATTTGTTTTTATTTTCTTTTATAAACAGATTTTTAAGCTTTTTTTGTGATTTTGTTTATTTTATATTAATTTTTTGTTTTAATAGGACCGTCATATCCATAGCACTAAGGTTCCTTTAGGTAGTTAATAGGCATCCTCTAGCCAACTTCCTTACGGCTTTGATTGGTCAGAATCATATTATTAACTGTGTAGAAAATTAAAGCAGATCTGCCAACCTTACTCTATTATTCAGAATAATTTTTCTTAAAGTTCTTTTGATGAAAGAAGAAGGAATTTCGTTCTCTAGAAAACTTTCTAATAGTATATTAATGTGGTAATTGAAATCCAAATTGTTGCTGCAAATTCTTGAAATTCTTAGGACCTGAGAAATTAGTACATTCTCAATTACTTTGGTTGAAATGTTATTATTCCAGTGTAGATATTTAATATATATATATATATATATATATATCATCATCATCATTGTCAACCATTATCAATCCACTGCTGGACGAAGGTCTCCCCAAGTTTCCTCCACAACGGTCTGTCTTGTGCCAGTTTCCTCCATGTCACCCCTGCATACTTTCGAATTTCATCCACCCATCTCCCATGTGGTCTTCTTCTGGGTCTTTTCCTGTCCCTTGGAATCCAATCTAAAATTTCGGCTGTCCATCGATGATCTGTCCTTCTGGCAGTATGTCCAGCCCATTGCCATTTCAGGGATTTAACTCTGATCATGATGTCTTCCACTCTTGTCATTTTTCGGATCCACGAGTTCCTCTTCTTATCTCTCCTGGTTACACCAAGTATGCACCTCTCCATGCTTCTTTGAGTTGTCTGCAGCCTTTGTATGTCTCTTTTAGTTAAGGTCCACGTCTCTGCACCATACGTAAGCACTGGAAGGATGCATTGATCAAACACTTTTCTTTTAAGACATAATGGCATATTGCTCTTGAAAATTATGCTGTTTCTTCCAAAAGCTCTCCAGGCAAGTTTTGTACGCCGATTAATTTCTTCATCAATGTGACCCTCACTTGATATCTGCTGTCCAAGATAAACGTACGTGTCTGTTATCTCCAGCTTTTCTCCATCAATCGATAAATCTTCATTTCTTGTAAAAGCATTGAACATCACTTTTGTCTTCCGAAAGTTCATTTTTAATCCCACTTCTTTACTCTTGTCAGCAAGTTCCTGGATCATACTCTGCAGCTCTGATGGTCTAGTTGCAAAAATGACTACGTCATCAGCAAAACGAAGGTGGGTTAGATAATCTCCATTAATCTTTATCCCCTTGTTTTCCCAGCTCAGTGACTGAAAAACACCCTCCAATGTAGCATTAAAGAGCTTCGGAGATATGGTGTCACCTTGTCTCACTCCCTTTCCAATTTTTATGTGTGTTGTATTTTCAAACAGCCGAATCTTTGCACTTGCATTTTCATAGATGTTATTAATAATATTAATGTATGCATCTTCAATACCGCAGGTTTTCAGAGCCATTGTAACTGCTGATGGTTTCACCGAATCAAAGGCTTTTTCATAATCGATAAAAGCCATGCACAATGGAAGTTCATATTCCCTCGCTCTTTCAATTAGTTCTCTCAGCACATGGATATGATCTATTGTGCTGTAGCCACTCCTGAATCCAGCTTGTTCTCTCGGTTGAGCCATGTCCAGTGTTACCTTCAAGCGGTGTGAAAGAACTTTAGTGAAGATTTTATAAACTACTGATAGGAGGCTGATAGGTCTGTAGTTTCCGAGATCCTCAATGTCACCTTTCTTATGTAGCAGGATCATTGTAGCGGTGTTCCAATCCTCAGGAATCTTTCCTTCATTAAGGCATCGAGTGAAAATTTGGGCGAGTACTGTTTCGATTTCTCCACTTGCTTCTTGTATGATGTCTACAGTAATTCCATCTTCTCCTGGAGCTTTTCCCCGCTTCATGTTCTTGATTGCATGTGCAACTTCTGCTGGAAGGACTGGAGGAACTCTGGTACTGGTATCTTTCATGATGTCTGGAGTGCATGTATCATCCCTTTCATATAATTTGGAGTAGAAATCTTTCACTCTTGTCAAAATTTCGCCTCTATTTCTTGTTACAGAACCATCTTCTTTTCTCAGTGCCATAATCTGTTTCCTCCCCTTACTGAGATGTCCCTTTGCTATCTTTAGGCTTTGGTTGTTTTCAATTGCTTTCCTCACTAGTTCACAGTTGAATTTTCTTACGTCTTCAGTGATACTTTTTCGTACTGTCTTGCATAGCTCTATATATTCCACTTTGGAAGTCGCATCTTCTTTAGTTGTCCTCATCTCTCTTCTTTTTTGCATCAACATTTTCGTTTTTCCTGATAATTTATTTACATGCAACTTGTTCTTAGACCCAGCTAATTTTGTTGCTGTTTCCATAAGAGCTTTGGTTACTTTTCTGTTAACTTCAGAGATGTCCACTTCTTCCGATGTTAGGCCTTCTAAAGCAGAGAACCTGTTCTTCAGTTCCAACTTGAAGGTATTATGGTGTTTTTTAAGGTTGGTTATGTCAATAGATTTTGTTTGTCTTATAAGCTTGCCACGTTCAAGTTTAGTGTTGAGGTGCATCTTACATCTCACCAATCTATGGTCACTACCTGTGTTGAACTTGTTTAGCACACTGCAGTCTTCCATGACTAATTTTTTGTTACACATAATAAAATCAATTTCATTTGTCGTCCCATTTGGATGTCTCCATGTCCATTTCCTGTGTGGCTTTTTCTTGAAGAAGGAGTTCAAGATGAAAAACCCTTCTGCCTCTGCAAACTCAACGAGAGTATTTCCACGCTGGTTTCTGTTGCCGTGACCGAATTTACCTACTGAAGTTTCATTCTGTTGCCGTTGCCCTATTTTTGCATTGAAATCTCCCATAATTATTTTCAAGTGCTGCTTACCTTTATTATTTAGATGACAAATTTCCTCATAAAATTCTTCAATTTCTTCTTCAGGATGACTTGTGGTGGGTGCATAAGTTTGAATAATCTGAGCCTGGTATCTTTTCGAGAGTTGGATAACGAGTCGTGCAGCTCTGTCAGAGGAACTTTCAACTTCTACAACTTTATCCTTCAGTTTCTTGTTTATTATAAATCCAACACCACTAGTTCTGCCAGTATCTGTCCCACGATAGTAGAAGAGATGTCCACTTTTCAGTTCGATGAGATCTTCTCCTTTTCTCCTTACCTCACTTAGCCCCACGATGTCCCACTTGATCCTTTGTAGTTCCTCTTCCAATTCAAGAAGCCTTGAATCAGAAGATAGGGAGCGTCCATTGTACGTTGCCAAGGTCAGCATCAGATGGCAGCCTAGTCCGGTCCTCCGGGGATTCTTAGCACCCTCTGCCGTCATGTCGCACTGGCCGCTGCCTTGGCCAGGTACATTCCAGCTGCCGGAGACTGAGGGCCAAGATTTAAGTTGTGGAGTCATTTTGGAGGGGTTTGGCCATAACTCACCACGCTGGCCAAGCGGGTTGGTGAGTGTGGGATAGAATTTCCTCTAATCCCGATGGTATAGTTATACCGCTATTGGCGGTATATATATATGTAGAACCTTTGGGTCCACCCAGGATCCCGCTTTATATATAAATGGAGTTTCGAATTCATAGTTCAAAGCAGATTTGTCCGGGTCAGTTACGGAAGTCCCATAAATGGGACTTCCGGGTCCGAAAATTTTGACCCGTTTCTAACTCTGACACTCACACAAGCACACAGATTGTTATTTATTGAACAAAACTACCTAACATGTTAAATGAACCGAAGTACAGGATACCGATCCCATCTGTTGAAAGCAGTGCTTAATAAAATTCAGTCTTCTTAAAGCAGGCCCTTGTCGTCCGGTTGTAGCCCGGAATTCCTGGTTTGTGTAATATTCTAAACCCGGAAATCCGGGTTTACAAGTTTTGTGTCAGAATTTGGTAATCCTCGACAATGTCATTTCTAAAAATGCTATGAAGTGGTAATTAATTAAAACTGCATTTATAGATTCAAAATTTGCTGAAAGGAAGGCTACTTTTATCATTTTGGCAGCTGTACCTATATCAAAAAATCTGTTTATTAATAAAATGAATAAAAATTAAAAGAAAAGGCTTATTAAGTGCTATATTTGAAGCAGGCCTCTAACTTTATATGGGGGCGGAAACGTGGACAATTGAGAAGAAAGAAGCTAAAATGTTGGAGGCATTTGAAATGTGGTTATGGAGAAGAATGAAAAAATAAAGTGGATTGAAAAAAATACCAATGATGAAATATTGCAAAGAGTTGAAGAAGAAAGGAATGTACTAAAGACCGTTAGAAAATGAAAATATAAATGGATAGGACATGTGTTAAGAAGAGGCAGCCTATTGAAAAGAATGATAGAAGGGAAAATCGCAGTAAGGGACCGAGAGGAAGGAGACGACTAATGATGCTTGATGGTATAATAGGCACAGGAAGCTATCGAAAATTGGAGGAGGAAGCAAGGGCAGAGGAAACTGGAGAAAGAGAACTTGCTGAGTTACCGTTCGATCTGTCAAGGGACAGAACACTAATGATGATGACCTATATCAAATAATTTCGTTACATAAAATTCAATGAATCCAATCAGCTAATTGCAGAACTGGGAAAAATCCCTTTAGGATGTTATGACAGCAGGACTAAGCATACAGAGCTGAACTCATTTCCATAGTGAGCCTAAATGTTCTGAAAAAGCAAAATTTGACTTCAAAAATGCAATTTTTGAAGTCGAATTTCACAATTTTTGAGAGATCTCTAACACCACATATAAAATTTAAAAATGCAATTTTAGGAGTTAATGAAAAAAAAAAAAAGAAGATTGGTACACAAAAGGTGCGAAATTAAATTTCGTAGGCACTAGTGGTTAATAGTTGTGTAGCTGTTTAATATAATGTGTGTGTAATATATAAACAATATGTAGCTGTATTGTACATTACATTATATATCATGTAATATATAAATAATATGCATTATTTATATAGGTAGCACTGAGCTCAGGGTTAACTGTTGTTTTTGTTTTTTTCTCCATCTCACAATCGCCCCTGATAGTAATTAATCAGTCTAAAATTTTCATTGGAAATACAGTGCAATCTAGTCGCTGTGCAAGCCCCTGTTTTGTAAAATGAAGTGTGTGACTATGATTTAAACTAGCGCTTCCCAAATTTGTAAAAAATGTCTGTGAAGTGTGTGACTATGTGACTGTGATTTAGACTAGAGCTTCTTAAACGTAAGAAAAATATCTGAAGTGTGGGACTCTGTGACTATGATTTAGACTAGCGCTTCTCAAACTTATAAAAAATATCTGTGAAGTGTGTGACTATGTGATTATGATTTAGACCAGCGCTTCTCAAACGTATAAAAAATATCTGTGAAGTGTGTGACTATGTGATTATGATTTAGACTAGCGCTTCCCAAACGTATAAAAATTCCCGTGAAGTGTGTGACTATGATTTAGACTAGAGCTTCTCAAACGTAAGAAAAATATCTGAAGTGTGGGACTATGTGAAAAGTGTGCGACTAGCGCTTCTCAAACGTATAAAAAATGTCTGTGAAGTGTGTGACTATGTGATTATGATTTAGACTAGCGCTTCCCAAACGTATAAAAATACCTGTGAAGTGTGTGACTATGATTTAGACTAGAGCTTCTCAAACGTAAGAAAAATATCTGAAGTGTGGGACTAGGTGACTATGATTTAAACTAGCGCTTCCCAAATATTTTAGAACCGCCACCCAATTCTTAGTATGCTAAACTTTTGCGACCACTTAGCTTTAACGGACATGACAGAGGTGGAGGGTTATTTGGTAATTTAGTTATTTTTACTGCGGTATTTTTAATTATGGTTGTATATAATTTTACCAAAAACATCTAATTTTATTATTTTACTACTGTTTTTTTAATTTATTTTTGAAGTATAATTTTGCAAAATATTTTTTTTTTTTTTTTTTTTTGAATGCTTAAATGTAATTAAAAATTTTCAGTTGATGATCCACATTGGAGAAGATGTGGAAAATGTCCGTCGCCTACTTCTTGGCATTGTTTTTTATGCGGCGCTTCGTAATGCTGAAAACTAGTTGAAGCATGTAATCTGTATTTGTTGCAGTCTTGAAGTCGGACAGAGCACAAATTTCTCCCATGATCATTTTTTTTTTTTCGCGATGTTTCCTGCATTGTTGCTAAATATTTTTTCTCGCAAATGTTTGCATTTCATTTTTTCGAAAACAGAAGTGAGGAAGTTAGAAAAGTTGTAAGAATTGATGCATGGTGTTCAATTGTATTCATATTCTCGAAGTTACACCATTCATGGTCCTCAGGCTCAAAGTTCTTTCAACAAAATGGATGAAATTATAGTCATAAAGGCAGGAAGAATGAGCATCGAAAGCTATTTGGCTGTACAAAGTGTGAATTACCAACATAAAACACAGGTTTGGCCTACAATCAGGTTCTATATCCAATGAAATGGGTAAATAAGCGAAGCAGTTGAGTCTAAACTCTGTCGAAATTTGATGGCATTGAGAGAGAGAGAGATAGAGAGAGAGAGAGAGAGAGAGAGATAGAGATAGAGAGATAGAGAAAGAGAGAGAGAGAGATGTGTAAAATTACTTAATCTTATCGATTTTTTCTGTAGACAACATTTTTAATTCTACCACTAGGAAATTAGTTACTCACTGAAAACAGTGACTAAATTATTGGCGACTGCTATAGCCCTCTGAGTTACTCATGATGGTCGTTAAAACTTCAAACTAAAAAAAAAAAAAAAAAAATTGTCACTTCTCACTCTGCCGTAAAAATAACTTCGCGGATCACCGAAATGGTGATATTTCTAGCACGCACAGGTAAGTAACGGTTTTCAGTTTGAATTGTGGTCGGTAAAAGAAAAAAATTATTCCTTCTGAGATGTAGGCACAGCATGAAGGGACTACAAGGAATAACAAAAATATTCATTCGTTAAGAAAATGTATTAAAAGATATGAAATCATATTTCTGTGTTCCTTGCCGCATCGACCGATAAGTTCCAACTTCTCAGGGTGAGTGCGACTTGATTTTCAGTCTTGGCTTTAACACCCATTTAAGAGGAGTCATTGCTTGAGCTGCATGGTTGTCAGGAGTGTGATCATATACCATATTAAAATACCGCATGCTTAAGTAAAAGACTTCAAATATTGTTCCATGGACTGCTTTTTCATGTAAATCATAAGATCATGATATTTACACATTCAAATAGTAAGATTATTATTTTCTTCTTGTTTGAGTTACATGAGCAGTGGAATACGAGGGTTGTACCAAAAGTAATGCAAAAGTAGGCATAACTTTTTTACTAACTGACAGAAGTCGTTCAAATTGCACCTGTTAGTAGAGTAACACTTTATCTATATAAAGGGTACCATTCAACATAGTCCCCATCACAAGCGATGCATTTGCGCTGTCGTTGAACCCAACTCTCGAATCCTCTTTGAAAAAATTCAGGTGTGGACTGTTGTACCCACTTTTTCACAGCCACTTTCACCTCGTTTGTTTCATCAAATCGTTATACCCGGAGACTGTCCTTCATTGGACCGAACAGTTGGAAGTCGGTGGGCGCTAGATCTGGTCTGTACGGTGGATGGGTAACCACCGACCAGCCTAAATTTGCTGACCTCCTGTTTTGTTGCGAAAGATGTGCATTGTCATGGTGAATGTGAATCCTTTTCAGATTCTTGTTCTGTCTCTTCCTTCTTATGCCTTCTCTAAGCTTCTTGATTGTATCAATGTACCGCTTGCTGGTCACGATACGGCCACGTTTCGGAAAATCAAGAAGAATGACACCCCTATCATCCCAAGAAACAGTCACCATGACTTTCTGTGCTGGTTGCTGACTCTTGAACTTCTTAGGCCTTGGTGAAGAGGTGTGACGCCATTCCATGGATTGATTCTTCGTTTCCGGATCGTAAAGATGCGCCCATGTTTCACCCCTGTCACCAGATCGAAAAAAAAAAAAAAAAGAAACGTGTCTTCATTGGCTTCAAACGCTTCCAGCAGTTCCCAGCAGGCTTAAAAACCCTTCTCAACTTCTCTCCTTTAAATCGGGTGTCAACTGCCGAGGTACCCACTTTGCACACACTTTACGATACCCTAAGTCTTGCACCATCTTCTGTATGACATTGTAACCACAGTCCAGTTGTGCAACAAGCTCACGGATTGTGATTCGTCTCTCCGCGCGAATCAGTTCATCTACTCTCTGACGATTTGTGTCCGTGTTCGCAGATGATGGTCTCCCACTGCGTGGTTTGTCTTCAGTGGTGTCATCTCCGCAAACATTCTGCAGCCTTTTGTGGATGTCGAACAGCCTGCACGTTCCTTCGTCAAGAACTCAATGACGGCACGTTGCTTTTGCTTGGAATCCATTATTTATCTGCAATGGAGAAGAAGAGTTACTTTACCAACGTGTGCAAATTGAACGACCTCTGCTAATTAATAAAAAAGTTATTCCCACTTTTGCATTACTTTCTGTATAACTCTCGTAATAAACCCCTTTACCAAGTGTAATTAAATCCTCAAAAATGCGCCGAGGTATGTGTGAGTTATGTACAGATTTATAAATTGTTCTTTAATTTTGAGCACACTGTGTTTGCTACCGTGGAGATACTGTATGACGAAGTACAGATTCCAGGCTCAGTGAGTCGATCATTTTCTTTTCTTTCTTCCATTTTTTTTTTTTTTTTAGTTGTTGTTTATCGCTTTATGCCCGATACAAACCCTTCTCAAACATGAATGAAAGCAAGAGTACTTGTTTTTGCACCTTGAGATGGAAACTTGTGCGCCTGTATATCCATTGGTATGCACTTCTCTGCGTTGCTCAGAGCTTTAGCAGTCTAGTCTATTGAAGCATGAGCTTAAGAATAAGGGTCCTTCTTGGCTACATAAACCAGACTTGGGTCATAAGTTTATCTCGGGATCCATTTGGTGTCACATCGCTCGGCCACTGAGACTTGCGCTAGCGATGACGTGCCTCCTGATGGCCGTGTCCCAGTGGAGGTGCCCCCGAAAAAGATGAAAGCGCTGCATCTGAAGCGGCGCCGTCCTCTTATCAGAATGCATTAGGAGCAAGTTCCAACGATGCCATTACTTTCAACAGGACTCTCATTCTGAATAGCAATGTCTCAGATCGAGAGGACGACGGGCAACTTTCGGGGGTGGGGGGGATAACACTCAGACATCACTTAGGTTTGTGGAAGAGGCGGGGCAACACTTGCCACAAATGTAACACCTGATGTGAGTCTACCTCCCACCGAACTTTAATCTGAAAACTTGTTAAGAACGGTGAAAACGTCGATGTTTTTAAGATAATCGACAACTTCCGATAGTTCAGTTACGACTGAATGGAGCAATGTTTCTCAGCTTTGTTCACCCAGGAAGCACCTCAAACTTTGAAACAGTTTTATATATCTATATGTAAGGCAGTGTTAATCCCGGCAAACATTTAATGCTATTGTCGTATTTTTTATTTTCCAAGGGGCGGTAACTTTCGCTACGCAGTGGTCCCTATCCCTAATTTAGGGCCACTAATTCAAGGAATGGATCAAAACCAAGGCTCACGCCAAGTACCCCCCCCTCAATGCTGCATCGGGGACTCTAACCCGGCTGATTTTATATATAACATCATTGTCAACCACTGCTGGATGAAGGTCTCCCCAAGTTTTTTCCACAACTGTCTGTCTTGAACCTGTCTCCTCCAGGCTACTCCGGCATGCTTTCGAATTTCATCCACCCATCCCCTGTGCAGGTTTTTTTACTGTCCTTTGGAATTCAATCCAGAATTTCAATTCTCCATCGGTGGTCCGTTCTTCTGGCAACGTGTCCAGCCCATTGCCATTTCAGGAATTTATTCTGATCTTTTCTTCCAGTACTTACGTGCGTAGTACTGGAAGGAAAGATAATAAGAGGACTCATGGATAATAAAAATGACAAGAGTGGAAGGCATCACAATCAGAATAAAATCTTAGGTTCCTTCCAGTACTTACGTGCGGAGCAGAGATGTGGACCTTAACGAAAAAGGACACACAGAGAATGCAGCAACAGAAAGAAGAATCAATAAATACATCTGCCAGCACGAACCGGCAGCCTGGAAGGCATCACAATCAGAATAAAATCTTAGGCTCTTTCCAGTGCTTACGTACGGAGCAGAGATTTGGACCTTAACTAAAAAGGTCATACTCAGACTGCAGCAACAAAAAGAAGAATCAATATGTATATCTGCAAGCACGAACCGGCAGCCTTATAAACCGGCGTGTAGTCGATGTCCCATGAAACCGAAAAAGCACCGACCGACGCAAGCAAGAGTACAGAGGGACAAGAATACGCCAGAGACGTCGACTTACGCAACTTACGGACTTTAAAAGAGACCTGATCATCGGGCTGAAAACCGCTGGGTGCTCGGCGCGCAGTGTAGCCCTCCACGTGGATCGTTCTCACTATACTGTCCGACTGTGTTGGGAGCAGTGGACACGTGAGTGCACTGCCACAAGGCGGAGCGGCTGCGCACGGACCAGGAGGACCACTGGTAAAGAGGAGCGACGGATCGTGCGCTAGGCTCGAACGGATCCCACGGGGACCCGGTTCACTATACGAGCAAATGTAGTGGCTCCTGTGTGCCCACGAACCATTTCCCGATGCCTCGCGGAAGCGAATCTGCGATCCCAGCGCCCCTTACGTGTGCTACCATTAACACCGAAACATCGCCGGC
Organism: Macrothele yani; assembly: GCA_039090855.1. Taxonomy (NCBI): domain Eukaryota; kingdom Metazoa; phylum Arthropoda; class Arachnida; order Araneae; family Macrothelidae; genus Macrothele; species Macrothele yani. The sequence goes on along the minus strand of CM077029.1, from coordinate 14,577,782 downwards.
TCCGTGTGCAGTGGTGCCAGGCCAGAGCGACGTGGAACGCCACAGGCTGGTGACGTGTGGTGTTTAGCGGCGAGTGTCGCTTCGTTTTGGGGGCAGATGATCATCGTGTCCGGGTGTGGCGGTCCCCGGTCAACGGCATAATCCCAACCGCGCTATCGAGCGCCACACCTCCCCCACTGCAGGCATTATGGTCTGTGGAGCCCTTGCCTACGATAGCCGATCAGCTCTAGCAGTGGTACATAGATCATTGACGGGCCAGCGGTATATGGATGAGATCCTACGGCCCCATGTGCTCCCATTCCTGGCCGGTGATTCCAGGTGCGCTGTATCAGCAGGATAATGCCCTCCCGCACACTGCTCGGGTTGCCCAGGACTGCCTACGTCATGTCCAGACACTTCCATGGCCTGCCCGCTCCCCGGACATGTCCTCTATCGAGCATGTGTGCTACCAGTTGAAACGCCAGCTATCGCCGAGCCGCACTATCGGAGATTTGGAACACACCGTCCAACTCGCGTGGGCGAGTTTGCCGCAGGAGAACATCAGACGTCTGTTCGCCTCCATGCTGGACCGTATTGCAGCATGTATCGCCCGTCGAGGCGGTACGACGCGCTATTGCAGATAACCCGACTGCGTGCCACAGATCCCTCTGTAATTGTCCTGCAGCTCTGTTTTTGCCATCATGTGTATCATTCATCTGTATCATTACGTCAATAAAATTTCAGTTCAATCCGATGCTTCTTTCTTGGTGCGCAAATTTCATTGTCCGTGAGTGTATATATACGAGTATATAGGTGGATGAAGAGAGCAAAAGGACATCTCAGTAAGGGAAGAAAACAGATTATGGCTCTGAGAAAAGAAGATGGTACTGTAACAAGAAATAGAAGCGAAATTTTGACAAGGGTGAAAGATTTCTATTCAAAACTTGTATATGAAAGGGATGATGCATCTATTCCAGATATTACGACAGGTACCAGTGCCAAAGTCCCTCCAATCCTCCCTGCAGAAGTTACATATTCAGTAAAGAACATAAAGCAGGGAAGAGCTCCAGGAGAAGATGGAATTACCGGGAACATTATGCAAGAAGCAAGTGGAGAAATTGAAACTAAACTCGCCCAAGTTTTCACTAGATGTCTTAATGAAGGGAATATTCCTGAGGATTGGAACAATGCTACAATGATCCTATTCCATAAAAAAGGTGACGTTGAGGGTCTCAGGAACTACAGGCCCATCAACCTCCTATCAGTGGTTTATAAAATCTTCACTAAGGTCTTTTCACATCGCTTGAAGGTAACACTAGACATGGCCCAACCAAGAGAACAAGCTGGATTCAGGAGTGGTTACAGCACTATACATCATATCCATGTACTGAGACAACTAATTGAGAAAACAAGAGAATATGAACTCCCATTATGCATGGCTTTTATTGACTATGAAAAGGTCTTCGATTCCGTGAAACCGTCAGCAGTAACAATATCTTTGAAATTCTGAGGTATTGTGGATGCATACATTAGCATTATTAATAACATCTATGAAAATGCAAGTGCAAAGGTTCGGATATTTGAGGATACAGCACAATTAGGAATTGGAAAGGGATTGAGACAAGGTGACACCATATCTCCCAAGCTCTTTAACGCCACATTGCAAAATGTCTTTCAATAATTAAACTGGGAAAACAAAGGGACAAAGATTAATGGGGATTACTTAACTCACCTTCGTTTTACTGATGACGTAGTCATCTTTGCTACTACCCCTTCAGAGCTGCAGAGTATGATCCAGGAACTTGCTGACACGAGTAAAGAAGTGGGATTTAAAATGAACTCTCAGAAGACAAAGGTGATGTGCAATGCTTTTACAAGAAACGAAGATTTATCGATTGATGGAGAAAAGCTTGAGACAACTGATTCCTACATTTATCTTGGGCAGCAGATATCGAGTGAGGGTCACATTGATGAAGAAATTAATCGGCGAATAAAACTTGGATGGAGAGCTTTTGGAAGAAACAGTACAATTTTTAAGAGCAGTACGCCATTATGTCTCAAAAGAAAAATGTTTGATCAATGCATCCTGCCAGTGGTTACGTATGGAGCAGAGACATGGACCTTAACTAAAAAAGATATACAAAGACTGCAGTCAACTCAAAGACTGTAGTCAACTGGAGAGATGCATGCTTGCTGTAACCAGGAAAGATAAGAAGAGGAACTTGTGGATAAGGAAAATGACAGGAGTGGACGACATCACGACCAGAGTGAAATCAGTGAAATGGCAACGGGCTGGACATGTTGCCAGAAGAACGGACCACCGATGGACAGCCGAAATTTTTGGACTGGATTCCGCGGGACAGGAAAAGACCCAGAAAAATACCCCATGGGAGATGGATGGATGAAATTCGAAAGTATGGTTGAGTGACATGGAGGAGACCGGCCCAAGACAGACAATTATTGGAAAACATTTGGGGAGACCTTCATCCAGTCGTGGATTGATAATGATTGATGATGATGATGATGATGATGAGGATATAGGTGGATGAGATTCGAAAGCATGTAGGCGTGACTTGGAGGAGTTGGCTCGTGACAGACCGTTGTGTTGTGGAAGGAACTTTGGGAGACCTTCATCCAGCAGTGGATTTATAATAGTTGATGATGATGTATATGCCATTTGAAATGTAACCTCCATTTTCTGTCTACGTTTTCTTTTTCTGTTTTACCGTTCGTTTTACTTCTTTTCATCATTCATTTCTTCCTCCTTGTTTGTACGTGTGTGTGTGTGTGTGTGTGTGTGTGGCTGAAGCAGTCCGGGGATTATACTTCAAATGCGTGCCATTTGGTTGAGTTCTTAAAATTTTGCCTTCCAGCAGAAATTTTTTGCGGAAATGTACCCGCCCAAAAGACACCAGCGCCATCAGTTTTTGGCCTCTAGCTTTCCAAGGTGAGTGGGGCGTGATTATTCTAAGCATTTTTAGAAATTGACAGATTAATTGTCTTTTATGGACGGTGGTTACCTTTATACAGTGTATATATATATATATAGTACATAAACAAAAAAAAATTACTTTATAAATAAATTATTTAACTTAAGTAAATTAGACAAAAAAGGCTAATACCATGAGAAGCGCCGAAGGCAGCTAAACCTCTTGTAGTAGCTTATATAGAATGAAAATATTACAGAACAAATATACAAAATTTCAAAACAAGTAAAAAACTGGAACAGGTTGCCGTCATCAGGAGAGCATCAACCTGTGGGAGAGGCCTTTCTAGTACCAACAAAACGACAAGGCAAGCCAAAATTGTCGGTTGGTCATGCTCCCTAGGCCACAAAACCAAATTTCAATAAGCACAAAAATTACAAAAATCAAATTTATAAAACTAAAAAAAAAGAAGAATTAAAAAGTCAGTCTTGTTTGACTCTTTGTCATGGCGGTTTTTGTTCTTGCCGGTAAGCTTTTAATTCTTTTTTTTTTTTTAGTTTTATAAATTTGATTTTTGTAATTTTTGTGCTTATTAAAATTTGGTTTTGTGGCCTAGGGAGCATGACCAACCGACAATTTTGTCTTGCCTTGTCGTTTTGTTGGTACTAGAAAGGCCACTCCCACAGGTTGATGCTCTCCTGATGACGGCAACCTGTTCCAGTTTTTTACTTCTTTTGAAATTTATATATATATGTAAATATATATATATATATATATATACGAGCACAGCATGTCCGAAACAGTAAGGGTTGCTTACATCAGAAACATATCGCTTTACTATAGATTTTTTGCGGCTTTTGTTATCAAATAAATAAATAAATAATAAATCCTTTTCTACCCAGTTATAGTAGACTCATACCATTTGCAGAGTAGCGCGGAGCACGATGCAGTGCTTTAAATTTTTTTTTTTTTTAAAGAATGTGTGTGTGTGATGCGTTGTGGTAGTTTGTGTGTGTGTGCGTGTGCGTGTGTGTGTTTTGGGTGGTTTCCTCATCTACGAGTGCATTTTCTGTAGCCATTCTTTTAAAACGCATGCAACCGTATGTGGGGCATAGGGCATATAAACCGTGATGAGGTTATTCTATGAGGAATTCCATACATTTCAGACAAAAACTATGTAAAATATTAATCTTAGGAAAGTGGAATTTGTGCATTTAGTCGTTGCCAAGAAAGAATGGATGTCTACAAAAGAGAGCTGTCATCTATATCAGAATTCGTCTGTACGTATCATTTTCAAAAGCGTTTTCCTTAACTGAAATCTTGTCAGGCCCATTTGCGACAGCATTATATTTTTATATTTCAGTAATGTTTCAGTCGCAGTTTTCTCTTAGGATAGTAACTTTTTAATGGATCTGTCGTTTTCCCAAAAGAGAAAATTTGTGAAGTTAATGCATTAATGCTTTCTGCATCTTTTAAAAGCATTTTAAAGTGTTAATGAATGTTTTGAAAGCGTGTACGTAAGAGGCACATTCTATTAGCTTTAGCTTGTTGTTTGGATTCGTCTAAATGTCTGTGCGAAGCATTCTCTCACAAGGTAATAATTTTTCTTCATTAAGCAAGTTACATCGACATCTGCAGTTCTCAATAATAGTTTTCTCCGTAATGTTTTCGTGAAATTCAGTTGTATTTAAAGTGAGTTTCTAAAATTTTGCACTTCACAGATAGCAATAAAACAACTTTTTTTGAGCAGACGTATCATGTTTTCACACTCCTGTTCAATGTGCGGCACTACGCTTTTTGTACGGATTGCGTTGGAATTTGAGATTGTCGTAAATTGTGTATTCATTCCCCTAAGGAATAATTGTAGTAACTTGTCATTGTTTTCAGGTTTACAGCCCATTTTTTTTTTTTTTCCTTTTCTGATGAGTTAAATTCATCAGATGTGCTGAGGAGTCTGTAGCGTGTTTTTGAAGTATTTCAAAAGTATTTTAAACGTTATTTCATAGACGTTTGTAGTTGTGTTACTGAATTATTATGTCCGTCTTATTATTCTTCAGTGATTTTCGATTTTAATACAGTGCTAATTTTAATACAGAGTACTCGTTGAAAATTGGTGAAGGTGTTATAAGATGCCGAGAAATAGTCTAAATATTTCAGCAAGCGTGTTAAGATATCTTCTTACTCTTTATGCAGCATTCTCATTCTTAGACGCTGATCCTAAAATTTTAGCGATATTTTAACATCTATGGCTAGAAGCAGTCTCCTGCATATTAATGTACGCTAACCATTGTCATAAGAACGGAAAATAGTACCTTTACTTGGATTTGAACCCAGACTGTGAGCTTAGCACCGGCATCCGAAAGCCCGCCGTGTCCACCACTGAGCGACCAAGAATAATATTCCTCGTTTTTACACTCTTCCAAGTATCTTTTCAATCTTATTATATGGCTCTTATTGAAGTATTTTCCTAATTTCTTGAACATAAAGAAGAAACGTTTTTTAGTTTGGAGTCTCTTTTGACTAGTTGTAATTATTAAAAAGTATTTTATGCAAACGAAATTTAACTAGTTGTGAATATTTAATAAGAAATGTTATGGATGCAAGCAAATTTAACTGACTGTAGAACGTCAATCAATATTATTATAACTTATGTACTTAATATTTTAACTTATGTACTTAATATTATAACTTATGTACTAACTTAAAGTAAGTTCTAGGAGATGACTAGTCGTGAAATTATTATGGATGAAAATTTTAGTCTCTGATTTGTTTGTTAATCAGAAGTGAACGAATGATGAGACAGTATCTCAATATGACTGGAGAATCGAAAGATGATTATGGATGATAATTTAATTCTGTATGGATAGCGAATATAAAAAGAAATATGGTTGCAAATTTTACTCAGTCAGAATATTGTTGATTGCGTAAATTTAACTCAACATTAATAGTTAAAAAATATATTACGGATGAAAATTTAGCAAATGAGATCATATCTACTTAATCAAAAATTATTATTGATGCAAATTTCAACATATGCCATAGTACACTGCCGGACAATTGCTAAGGACGGATGACAATAGCAACGATAGCAACCATAAAATGGAAGGCAGGAAAATGTGGAAATTAGCATAAGTGCGGGATACAGTAAGACGTGTTGTGCGTATGCAAATTTTGGATTGCCGAACTTGGTCGTGACGTCATAGCGCTGATAAGAGATATAAAGGATTTGACGCGTATTGACCGTTGTTGTTCAAACGCAAAGTTGAAAGGGAAAGAATCAATTGACGAACTTGCAATTTTCAGTATGTCTTTCCGACATCACCTAGATGATTTTACGCGTGGCCGTATTATTGGCAAGATTGAAGAAGGGCGAAAAACAACAGATGTTGCCAGGGAGTTCGACGTCAGCCACAGTGTTGTTTCAAGGCTTTGGAAATCATTTCAAACAAATGGAGAGTGTAGCAAACGTCACGGGGAGGTCGTGTTCGCAGTACGACACCTGCAGAAGATCGGTACATACTGCTATCAACAAAAAGACACCGGCGCAGCACAGCTAGTGAGGTAGCAAATCAGTTTATGGCTACTACTGGCAAGCGGATCTCCCGAAAAACTGTCGCCAGACGTTTGCATGAAGGAGGACTATACGCCCGCCGTCCTTTTGTGTGCATCCCATTGTCCAGACGTCACCGTACCGCCCGTTTGCAATGGTGCCATCAACATCGCAATTGGACTGATAACGACTGGTCTGCTGTCCTCTTCTCATATGAGAGTAGATACAGTCTATCGTCTGATTGTCGACGACAACTGATCTGGCGTGATAGTGGTACTGCATATTGTCCAGCAAACATACAGGAAAGGGACCGATATCCAACATGTAGTGTCATGGTATAAGCTGGCATCATGATCAATGGTCGTACGTCCCTCTATGTGCTTCCAACTGGGACTATGACTGGCCAACGATACATTAATGATGATCTGCTACCTCATGTTCGCATGTTCCGTGGTGCTGTCGGTGATAGATTCATTTTCATGGACGACAACGCAACATGTCATCGAACAGTCGCTGTCCAGGAGTGTCTTGAGAGCGAGACACTCCTGGACAGCGAGGATATTCAAAGCCTCGTATGGCCAGCACGTTCTCCAGATCTGAATCACATTGAAATTGTGTGAGATGCTTTGGGCAGGAGTCTTGCTGGTCGCCAATGCCCTCCAATAAACAAGGACACCCTCATCCGTGCACTGACAGAGGAATAGGATAAATTACCCCAACAGCTGCTTGATAATGTTGTGCAAAGCATGACACGACGTGTGGAATCTTGCATCGCTCTCCATGGTGGCCATATCCTGTATTGACATCTTACGCCGGAACGCCTGCGGACGGTAATTGCATTTTTTTCACGTTTACGTATTCTGCACAAAATGGACTGTTTGTCCCTTGAACACGTTCCAAAGCCCTCTGGATTTCAGAGCACAATAAATTGTCTTTCTTGTAATGTCCTGGCATTCTGACATTATTTTATTTCACTTGGCATCCAACCACACTTACTTTTTTATGCGCTATGTAGCCGTTTATGATCCGTCCTTAGCAATTGTCCAGCAGTGTAGTATAGATAGGGCGTTAAAAAGTAGTAGTTAGGACATTAACTTCTCCATGTGATTCGTAACGCGCCGTCAGATCTTGGCGTCGTAAATTGTTTCAACAATTGGATGTGTCTGTTTCCGCATGTTACATCTTATCTGCCCAGCTTTGTCACTTTTAGTCCCGTTTTGACATTCTTTCAACTGTTCAACACACTGGTGATGCTTTTTAAACCTGGTAATACAGTATAAATGAATTCCGGAAAAATTTTGATCTTTTCTTAGGCTTTTAATTTTAACCCTTTCGCTGATCTGTGGAACTGAGGTCTTGCCATGCGGTTAGTTTATTATTTACGCACTTGTATCTGTACCAGAGTTGGAAACAAGTCAAACATTTCAGACCCGGACCTGTAACTGACCCGGACAATTCTGCTTTGAACTATAAATTCGAATATATATATATATATATATATATATATATATATATATATATATTCATTCATCCCAATAGATGCTTGATATTTAATAACTGAAATCACTTTTTAATAATAAAATTTGGTTACTTGCTAAATTTTAGTGCCATTTTTAGTTCCACTATTTTGCGTAATCCAGAAGTAATGGCTGACTATGACATTGACCATGTAGTATATTACAAACGGGAATCATTATTTACGTTTACACAAATGTATTATTTTTTTTAATGTATTTAGATTGTTCACTCTTTCCACGCTTTGGTAGAGGTGCGCATACTTTCATATGGTCCGTTAGATTTTTGGTTCCATAATCTTTTTATTACACCGTCGACATCTTTCTTTGTAATTATACACTTTCCACATTTTGAACAACAAGCAAGACCAAACAACACATAATTATTCGCCGGTTCCTTAATGAGACGAAACAATTTCCAGCATTCACTCTTCCCCTTGTGGTTTTCAAGAAGCACGTATTTGTTGGCCTCGACGCCTTTCTCAACATCCTTAATATTAAATCCATCCATATTGGCAAATAAGGAGTTAATTTCGACATGATATGTCATGGGAACTGGATGTTAGCACATCAATCGAAAACCTCTGAATGGTCAATGTAAAAGATGCGATGTGAAAAATAACTGTTAGTCATCCAGTGAACTTCGCACGGAAAGAGTGAATCAGCTGAGAAACTGGTGAATGGCGTTTGCTCGTACCTTGCCCTGGACAATCGCACTGTAAAAGAACGCAAAGGAAGTATCTTTTTACGATATGGTGTCGGTGTATCTGACGTCGGTCGGTGGAAATCTTCGTTGCTTTAAGAAAGAGACAATATTTTTACATGGCAAATTATTATTCACTCCGTGGGCACCCGTATGGACTACAGAATTCCACAAAGCGCATTTTTCTTTGAAATATATTTTTCTCTTTTCAAAAATAAAACTGGATTAAAACCGGATCAGGAACACTTTGACCCGACCCATTAGACCCGCAAGAAATTGTCGTCCCGTTTACCCGTGACCCGTTTCCATCTCTGTTCTGTACAAGATTCAGATATTGCAGGGCATAGCGTGGTGCACAAAAATCAATAGTTATTTGGCTATTGAGTTCTTAACCTTTTAATTGTTGTGCTGTATTCCAAAGTGCAGGTGTATGAGTCACGAATGACGTTCCTCTTAGTGTAGGTCATAAAAAAAATCAGTAGAGAACTTGCAATTTATTCTTTAATAAATACCATGTAAAAAGGCCGAGGAAGCGATTGTTTTACTAAAACCGCTCTTATTACGAAACCCAGGCTATTTTATTCGTAGTCTAAGGATGCCACAGAAATTCCAAATACACTTATCGAAAACGGAGACACTTTCCTAAATCTTTTGGATATCTTATGACGTACTACAGGTGACGCACATGCTAAGACGGCAAGTATCGCTCATAAGCCCAGTCCAGCGTAGCTTAAATGGGAAAACATTCGGCTCCCGAGCAGAGGGATGTGAGTTTGAGTCTTGCCACCGGCATAGAGAGGGTTTGGGTTTCATATTGGCGTTCTAACGTAAAAATGGATCTTCTGGCTACGTTAGGTTCTTCGAAATATGTGTGATGTTCCTTCCACATGTCGTCTGGAATTAATGCGAGTCTTCTTCGCTTTAAAAAAATTGTGATGCTTTTCACACAGTTCGACTGGAATTGGTGAGAATTCCTTATTCTACAGAAAGTTACTTCAGGCATGGTTTGCGGTGGACCCGAAGCCTGAGATTTCCTGCCCCCACCTTCCCAAGGAGAGACGGGGGTGTGACGTACATGTCAAGACGGCAGGTAGTAGCGATAACCCTTGCCGGCGTAGCCATAGATGTTAAAATACACTATCTACCAGCAAGTAATTGGACACCTGTGATAGCAAAAGGAAAACGAAGTTTATTCACCTTCAATAGTTGGCGGAGCCTCCACGAGCGGCGATTACAGTTGCGACCCTCCGGGGCATACTCTCAACCAGGCGTTGTACGACGGCTAGCGGTATTTTCTTCCACTCGGCTTGGAGAAGACAGGTCAGTTCCTTCACCGATTTCGGACGGTGGGGGCACCCCTTAAGTCGACGCTCCAACTCATCCCAGAGGTGCTCGATAGGGTTAAGGTCCGAGCTCTGCGCAGGCCAGGCCAGTCCATTCGATTAACCCCATTGTCACCATACCAAGCCATGGTAGACCTCGCAACATGACAGGTGGCATTGTCATCCTGAAAGTAACATGGGCCCACCGTGTAAAACTGCCACAACGTAGGAAGCGCATGGTCATCAAAAATAGTGCAGTAGGTCTCGGCGTTGAGTCTACCAGGAATTGCGACCAAGGGTCCCGTGCCACACCAGGAGAAACACCCCCATAGCATAATTCCACCGCCGCCGAACTTCACAGTTGGTACAATACATTCCGGCAGGAGGCGTTCTCCAGGCAGACGCCAAACCCAGACCCTGCCATCCGAACGGTAGAGGGTGAACCTTGATTCTTCGCTCCAGAGAACCTGTTTCCACTCTTCAACGGTCCACTGTCGACGTTCTTTGCAGCACGTTAGCCGAGCAGCGCTATTGGACTTGGTGATCAAAGGCTTGAGGGCGGCAGCACGTCCATGATAACCGAGAAGATGGGCTTCCTTACGGATGGTATCCATCGAAAGAACACTCCCGGATATCTGCTGAAACTCCTCGCGGATGTGGCCCATCGATTTCGTGCGGTTCTTCCGAATTTCTCTGGCCAGCACCCGTCGGTCTCTAACTCCCAGTTTTGTGGGTCTGCCGGGTCGGGGCACATTCCGACAGTCACCTCTCATCTTCCACTTGTCAATCACGTAGGCCACTGTCGATTTTGGGTACTTCAACTAGCTGGATATGTCACGTATGGATCGGCCATTTCTGTGATACCCGACGATTACACCTTTCTCGAAATCAGAGAGCTCCGAACTGCGTGGTATCTTGCATGCGACTGGTTGCGTTGTTGTTTCCCACACGATATTTAATGGCGGCTGCCGTGACGTGTATCAGGACCGCAGATATCGTCGATTGCAGGGGTGTCCAATTACTTGTTGGTAGATAGTGTATATGAATAACTTGGGGAGCATTCGACTCCGGAGCGTTTGAGTCACGCCATCGGGAAATTTGGGTTTCGCAACCCTAACTGCGATGAAAGAAAATTTTTAAAAACATCAGAATGTCTTTTATATGAAAGACATTGAACTGTTTTTGATGATAAGCATGTTAAAGGAAGAAAGGGTGTAAAATTTGTATCTGAAAGCTATATTTACATTTTGATGTGTATTTACTTTTAACTAATTCGAAATTTTTTTGTTCGTAAATGTATTAAACGGACTGGATATGAACACTTGTTCTTCGTAAAAGCTTTTAGGTGTTATATGTACACAGAAAACACCCTGATTTCATTAAATTCGTTATAGCAGGTTGCCCCCACAGATCAAAAACCTGCGTCGGCGTTGCCCCCATGAAATCCTTAAGACACAGGAGTTCTTCGGCACTGAAACGACTGAAAGCATGCTTTATGCAATGTCACAAAAACGGCTCGTATATCTGACTTTGCCGTACACTTCGGAAGACCTAACAGATGAAACTAAACTGGATTATGTAGCCATGACCTATATGTCACGAAATGTTCGTAAAATATGTTTTCTGAAAATTTTAATATTCTATTCGTAGTATCCGTTTCGTAAGTGCCACTTGTAGTTTCTGTATTTTAAAATACTGGAATTATGCCTTTCTCTTTACCTCTGTGAAATATTAATTAAAACAGCTTCAATAGCATAAAGCCGTTTCTGTCGTGTACAACAGCCTCATTCATAACAGCTTCAAAATACTAATAGCATTCAGATAAGCACTTTTGTTCATGTTATGGACTTGATAATACAGCATAATTTTTACCTTTATTATACAGTATAATTTTTGATCAAGAGAAATTGAATTAAAAAATCAGTATATATGTTTAAGTATTCAGGGCTTGGAAATACCATGCCCGGGGCATGTAAGTTATTGGTCCAGGCAGGTAAATAAAAATCTAGTTGCCCGTTCCGGGCAGCTGAATTATAAAATAAAAAAAAGTTTGGAATATAATTTCCTACTAGAAGAAAAGCGACAGTCATCCCATGTCGTGCTTCTTTTAACTGCTAATCACTGGAAGCTGTGTTGCTGTTACGGAGTGCCAAGGACAGAAGAATATCACTTCATTAAGTTATAGTGTGCTCTAGGTCCAGATATGTAATTTTGCTCCACATGTTGTTTATAGTCAGCGACGGGATGCTTGCTTCTGATGGAACTAGCCTTTGGTGTTTAGTAATGAAAGGCGAAAACTTCAACGAGAGAGGAACATGGCAGAATCACTAAGTTTCTCAAATACCAATTCCCATCATTATGTCATTTCATACGAATTTAATCATCATCATGCCATTTCATACCAATTTCATCATCATCATACCAATTCATACCAATTTCGGCCTCATCATCTTAAAACTTGAGATACACACTTTTGTGCATTGAACATTTAGAATACAGATCCTTACAACGGAAATGCTAAACATGTATAAAAAAAATTCCATAATATTTTTTAACTTAAAAAAATTAAGGTTCGGATCTGTTATCTTAAAAGATAAATATTTTCCTGATTTTTCAGATATTTTTCAAGCCCTGGTATTTAAGCATAGTGAAGTGGCATGGCCTGAGGCTTGCTCCAAACAGAAAGTTGGCAGCCCCGGTGGCGCAGTGGTTTAAGCGGAGGCTTCTGATCATTCGTCCGAAAGGGGTCCGGGTTCGAATCCCGGTGATGCATGGATGTTGTGTTTGTCTTACGGGACTGGCTCTCTCCCTTCCCTGGAGTCAGTGGCCCTAAATTAGGGACGGGCGACTGCTTATAGCCCATTGAGTTGCTCACGGTGGTCGTTATACCTCCATTAAAAAAAAAAAGTTGTGGAAGAGATGAATACAGACATTTGACGTAGACTAGAAACATCAAACAGAAGTCACCGCTTTTTCCACGTTTATAGGTGAGTCACGGAAAATTTCTCGTTGGGCAGTAGTGCAGTGGAAGCATGTCCGGCGCGTAACTGGAAGATATTGGGTTCGATTTCCGGTGGCGGCCAATGAGAATTTTTCCATGACTCACTTATAAACGTGGAAAGAGCGATGCCTTCTGTTTGATGTTGTGGAAGAGACTTGGAGAGACCTTCATCCAGCAGTGGATTGATAATGGTTGTTGTTGATGATGATATAAATTTGGAAGCATATGTCCCCACTCAAAAACTTGAGTTAGGTCGTACTGACAGACTTGTACTTTATGTTTGATGAAATGAAGGGAAAAGCATCTTAAAGTTTTCGGATATTGCATTTAAACTGGCAGTTCTCGGAGTAGTATCATTTCTTTTCCTCTCGAATTGCACTTCTGAGCTTAGAGGGAAAAAAAGGAAGAAAGATAGTTCTTGTTATTATTTTTATTTTATTTTATTTTTGCCCTAAAATGTTTGTCGTATCTAGCGAATTCTTTAAGCCCTTGAGAAGGCTCCTAAAATTTTAATTGCGAATGTTAATCTGTTCCTGCTTGTGAAAAAAGTGGTCATAAAATTAAATTTACTGCTCTGCCGTTTGGGTTTGAGATAAGAAAAAGTTATGGCCGTGTCTTATTTAAACCTGTGGTGTTGACTCTTAACACACTTTTTCATTGTTTGCATTGACTTAGTATTGTGCAAACGGAATCCTTCAAGACTTTGCCAGAATATTAAGCAGTTTTCGGTCCGGCAAGAGTATTCCTCATACGCTTGCCAAAGACAGTTGATTTTGTTGCAAGGTACGTGACTTAAAATTCTTAGTGAGTTGATGTCTGTGGCTACCCAAACAGAGTCCAAATAATAATAAGCCCAAAGCTAAAAATTACTTGTGCATACATGTTTTATGTTTAAAAAGAATCTGTGGGTTTGACCAGGTGTGTGCATAACTCTGTCATTAGTATGCTAACAGTTACCGTTCTAAATGATAAATTCAAGGAAATGTGGTATCCCAAATGTAAAACAGATGTGTATGTTTTAATAAATAACTTTGAATTTAACGGGTCGTTACAGAATCTTGCTTTTGCTATAGACTCTGGCTGTGATTGCCAACGCGCTTACTTCCTAGAGCTGCGTGTCTAGGATGTAATATTACATCAGACCTTGTCTCAAATTTCTCACATAAATGAACGGATTTCTTATTCAGTAGCCTGGCCAGTAGTGTGACGTGCGTGCTGTGCTTTCATACCGCTTAAGTACGCATTTTACGTGCGTAATTTTGATGTTGATGAATATATTTTCGTCTTCTTGGGGAGTAATCACATTGATGTGACCCTGTTGGCTGTTAGATTGCAGTTTGTCCGATGTATGCATTGCAATGACGGGAAATCATTTAGTCGTCCTTAATCCCGCTCTTTGGATGACTACCATGTGCACTGTGAAAACTTTTCTGAAATTCACGAGCTATATTCCTTGAATCCTTTCGCAAATTAACGAAGCGTATTGCTGATACAACCTTTTTCGTGAAATGACGAGAGGGAAATCCCCCGAGGTTCCCGCATTTTTCACACAACAGGAAAATTCTGAATTTTCAGAAACCTTACTACAATTCCTTTCGTGTATTGACGGTAAATTGCCGCTTTTAAGAATTGTGAACGGAAAATTCGAAATTTTCAGAAACCTTACCACAATTCCTTTCGTGTATTGACGGTAAATTGTAGCTTTTAAGAATTGAGAACGGAAAATTCAGAATTTTTCAGAAACCTTACCACAATTCCTTTCGTGTATTGACGGTAAATTGTCGCTTTTAGGAATTTTTACCGGAAAATTCAGAATTTTCAGAAAACTTTCTGCAATTTTTATTTCGTATACTAACGGAAACATTCTGTTCTCACTTTTTCCATATCCATATAACGAAACAATTCAGGCAAATAGGTGCGATTCGCGGCAATACTTGAGGTTTGATTAGCTATCAAATTTCAATTGCCTGTTGGAGGATCGGATTTTAAAGTTCTCTGTATTTTTAAAGTTCTCAAGATATGTTTTTTAAGTTAGGTTATTCTGTATATCACATAAAATTTTGAATACTGTGGCAGCGGATATTTCTTCTCCTCTCCCCCCATTTTGTGCACATGCTATTTTATAATGTGTTA
Organism: Macrothele yani; assembly: GCA_039090855.1. Taxonomy (NCBI): domain Eukaryota; kingdom Metazoa; phylum Arthropoda; class Arachnida; order Araneae; family Macrothelidae; genus Macrothele; species Macrothele yani. The sequence goes on along the minus strand of CM077029.1, from coordinate 14,562,653 downwards.
CTGTAAGGAACCGGGTATGTAAATTATTGTACTGGTGATCTTATGATGCCTATGGATTAGTCTGTGGACCCATTGAATCAAAAGTACTGTAAGAAACTGGGTACGAAAATTATTTTATTGGTGATTGTATGATGTATGTCGGTGGACCCCTTAAGTCAAAAGCTATTACAGTTATCAAAAGTAAATTCTATATATTTAGGAGTTTCGTGAATAATACTATAAAGTAGTGCATTTCACCTTTTTTTAAGAGATAATTGAAAGTGATTTTCAGTTTGGAAAAGTCGAATAATGCTTCGAAAAACCACGGTGAAAAAATATGCATATGGTGAAAATATGTATCACGATGAAAAAATCGGATTAGGAACCCAGGGTATATATTGGATCAACTACAAGAACATTGGGAGTACGACGTAAGGAGCACCAATACGATATCAAAAAAGATAATATGAATACAGCTTTGGCCAAATTTGTAAAAGATTAAGACTACAGTCCCTAATGGGAAGACATAAGACATTATCAACCACAACGAATAAAAGTGATACGTGGTTCACAGAGGCAATGTATATCCTTCTATATGGTACCCAGTGTTGTAATGAGGACTTACCAACAATAATACCTTCATCATGGAGACAATTTATACGTACTATGCCAGCACCAGTTCATGAACATATATATCGTTTAAACGATTTTGAAGATACGTGATTGACGCAAAAATGGATTTACGTGATAATTATGTATTCATTATTACTGTTACTGCATTGTATATTGTGTTCATTTATAAATTACGGATTAACTTCTTTAACATCTTAAAAAAATTTAAATGTTTTGTTGTTCCCTGAGAGTGGTGTAGCTTGTTTGTAACTTTACAGCATTACGTTGTCAAGACAACTTTGACGTGAACTTTTGTATATAAATGCGTGTCTCTGAGGGTCCACACGGCATTATGGCTTGAGAATGAGCTCCAGTGGGAGTTCGAAAGATCTTGCCTTTTTAACCTATTATCTTTTATTTGTACTTTGTGACTTGACTGTAATAAACCTACTGCCAATGACTCAGGTGTACATAATGGAGATGTTTTTAATCGTGTGAGACAGTTGTAATTTTAAATGTATGATGTATAAAAAAATATGTAATTTGTGATAAGTCCTCCTATGGAAGAAGTAAAAGCAAAGGTATTCAGAAAAGTAATAAGCTTCAACACGAAATAAAATACTAATTAAATGTTCAATCGTGTTTACGTTGACTTTCTATGTAGATTTTCGCCGTCTTTACACGATCTTATTTGATTCAAATAACACATTTTGACTGTTTGAAAATCATTTAAACAGTCAAAATGTGCTATTGAATCAAATAAGATCACGTAAAGACGGCGAAAATCTACATAGAAATGAAATAAAATGACTAATTCACCCAAATTAATGACAAAAAAGAAAAACAAGAAACAAAACATTATGGAGCAATTAGAGTTCTACCTTATATGCACTTCCCGTTGGCGAGGTCCCTGGTTCAAATGCCACTAGAGTCCCACCAGGGACGAAGTACTCCAGGAAACAAGAATCGTTGTACTCCAGGAAACAAGAATCTCTGGTATAAAAGCTGTAAAAGTGTCAAAATCGAAAATTTTGCGAAATTTCTGTATAAGTACGGAAATAACCCTGAACGGAATTTTTACTGACTTCGGAAATTCTGTCGAAAGACTGAGGTTAGAAAAAACGGAAATTTCGTTAAAAGACGGACACCCATACAGGAAACTTTGCCGCACGTTATTTTCAGGAATTTTCCGGGAATTTCACAGCACTTATTTTTTTACAGTGAGGGTTGAAAATTTATCCGAATTTCGACCTCAGTTGCAGTCAACAGCATTGTCGCCGTACGGAAGGGGATTTTCCCCGATAACTCTTCTTCTAAAACTCCGATTTGAAAAAAAAAAAAAAAAAATTCAGCAGATGCACCTCCTGATGAAAAAATATTTTGCATATAATTTCAAATTTTTGGTAAAGAATACTTTGGCCACCAGGGAGCGTAAGAGTTAATTTTTGCTTCTGATGTATTTGCCATAAAATCAGAGCTTCTAAAATATCGATTGAAAAAATTCTTTCGTGGACTGTTGCTACTCACATCGATAAACCTTTTCGGAAAATTTTCTTCTTAAAATATTCCACAGTTTCTCCGCCAGGGAGCGTAGATGTTTATCCTATCTTTGTCAATATCTGTACTTCTAGAAGTCCGATTTGAAAAATTCTTTCTTTGTTGAATAGTGTTTCCAGTGTGACGTGTTTTTCATATATAATTTCAAAATTTTCAAGTAATTCATAGACTTTCCGCTAGGGTGCGTAGCGATAAATTGCGTTCCCCCCTATATCTCTGCTTCTAAATTTCCGATTTGAAAAATTCTTTCTGCATCGGATACAGCTCCTGGTGGGAAATCGTTTGCACATATTTTCTAATTTTTGTAAAAAAATAGTTTGGCCACCAGGTGGCGTAAGTCTTAATTTCCGCTTCTGTTGTATTTGCAGCAAAATATGAGCTTCTAAATTCTCGATTGAAAAAAACGTCGTTTGTTGACCGATACTAATCATGTCGACAAACCTTTTAGAAACATTTTCTTCTTAAAATAATGCATGGTTTCTACGCCAGGAGGCGTAGCTGTATATCTTATTTTTGTCAATATCTCTACTTCTAGAGTCCGATTTGAAAATTTCCTTCTTTGTTGGATAGTGTTTCCGATGCGAAATGTTTTCCCTATAAATTCAAAATTTTCAAGTAGATTATAGAGTTTCCGCTGGGTAGCACAAAGGTAAATTGCGTTTTCTGCGTTATTTCTGCTTCTAAAACTCCGATTTGAAAAATTCTTCCTGTATCGCATACAAGACCTAATGGAAAATGTTTTTCACATAATTTCTAATGTTTGGTAAAGAATAATTTGGCCACCAGCGGGCATAAGTGTTAATTTCTGCTTCTGATGTATTTGTAGCAAAATCTGGGCTCCTGAAAACTCGACTAAATATTTTTTTTTTTTTTTTTTTTTTTTTTGAACCGATACCGCTCATATGGATAAACCTTTTGTGAATACTTTCTTCCTAAAATAATGCATGGTTTTCCCACCAGGGCACGTAAAGTCACATCTTATTTTTGTCGATAACTCTGTTTCTAAGAATTCGTAAGCTCACGATTCAGTTTACAGCAATATCTGAGGTATTAAAACCCGATTGAAAAACTTCTTTCTTTCGTCAGATCTATTGTTTACCATACCGGTTCCATTGACTTTGAATAGCTTTGATAAATTTAATTTGCGTCAGAACGAATTAAAAAGACGTGCTTATTACACCCGAAAATTCGGTGTCATCTTTCTTGTTTTTTACTTTCAACTAACAATCATTGAAGTAGACGTACAACTTTTAGTAGAGTGTAATCGTTCGGTTTGCTCTCATTAAATGTAAGTTCGTTTGTTTCTCAATAATTTTTGTATTTCAACTGTTCCAATATTGATTAAAAGAGCTGAAAGGTTTAATAAATTAATCTGGACATTTGTAAATTTACATAATCTTATATTCTATATTTACATAATCTTGAGGGACGATGCATTACTGGCTGTATTTGACTTTTGCCAAATGGCATGTTAAAAAATTCCGAAATGTAGGTCCCAAAGGACGAGTAGAATTTATCATTATGGTTCTTTTTTTTTTTTTTTTTTTCCCCGTCCTTGGGTAATTTACGCGCTGTAGTGCGTTAGTGGCAACCCTGTATGTTTAATAAAAGAATGAAAGTAGCGTTTAGTTTGGATAATCTGATATTCAAATTTTAAAGCATAATCGCAAAAAACGTGTAAATGAATTGCGTATAAGTCACTAAAAAGATTTAAAAAAAAGCGGTAGTCTGCGGAAAAGTATCGGGATGACGCAGAATTACGTATAAAACTAAAAAAACGTATAACCAAGAAACGTGTACCTTGTGCGAACTTTTAAGGATATCGAAGTAAAAACAGAAAAGCGAAGCATGGAAATGATTTAATATTTGTTGATATATAATTATTGTGTAGCTTAATTTCTTTATGGCTGTATACATTTAATTATGTGTTACCACAACAAACCTTTAAAGTGGTAATTTGTAAGTTTTGTCTGAAAGTACAGTATTTACAAATTATCGTGGGTAATAGTTGTTAAAGTAAAACCAACATGTCTTCGCTCCCGTGTTCTCCGCTCAAAGAAAGCGAAGGAAGAGGATGTGATTGTACGGCAAGACGCGTTTTATGCGCCTGAATACTTCAAAATGTCAAAGTAGCTCTCGCTATGAGTGAAACATATTGGTGTAGATTAGAGCTGAGTAGCGTACTTCTACACGAAGCCAACCGAATAGCATCACTCCAGTCCACACTTCAGCAGAGGCCATAAAAAATCCTACCCCGCACCTCTCGTGGCACTACCTTATCGCATCTTAATTTTATTCAAATTAAAGGGATTTTTTTCTTCATTTTTTTTAACCTCTTCAGTGCGTGCCGTTTTAGGAAATAATTGAGAGGTTCTACGGTTTGGAAAGAAGGCAATGAATTTTCATCGCTTGCTGATGGTCGATGCGAGAGTTCGGGTGGGTGGAAGTGCGGAGAGGAAAGGGGGGTTAGGAGGAATATAAAAGAAAAAGGGGGCAATAAAAAGGCGATAAAAACAGGCAGTTATCGGATCGTTGATATGGGTGAGTGTAGTTCGTTTTTCCTGCCGCACGGTGGCGCTGCGATGGTCGCTGCGAAAGGTGTCTGACGGGTTCGTATCTGTGAGCGGGGTGTTACTTGGGATGACTTCTGTCTTTTTTCTTTCTTTGCCCCCCCCCCCCCCGTCTTTTTTTAATGCCTAATATGGCTTTGCCGCATTGTTATTCTATAAAAGCACTGCGATTGAAATAATGGTCCCGTTTGAAATCGTCGCCTGTGCTTCGCAAGAGATAAGGAGGAATAAAAGATGAAAATAAAACGACCGTGTGGAACTTAAGATATTTCATTTGATTATTTCTACTTTTGAAGCTTCGCAACTAAGTGACAAAGGGGTTAAAAAAAAAAGAAGTTTCAATTTTTTTATTTGCTTTGAATTACCATTATAGGTGTAACGGGGAAAAAAAAAGTCTATCTGTACTTATATTTTTTGAGGTCCTCGAACCGTATAATAGTCGGCGATTTTTTTTAATCCGTTGCACTTATGATACGCTAAAATCTGTAATGGATAAAAAGAAAAGAAAAATTTGTTTTTTTGTGTTTGCCTGTGTATGTTTAAAATTCTAGGAATGGAAAAATTTTTCTCTTAAAAAATTTCAGCATGTAGAGAGTTAGTTACATGGCTAAAAACGTTAGGATGGCACATTGTTATTGTATTTTCACATACAGACTTTTTTCGCTGTACTCCGTTGTTTATGTTTAATTTTGTATTTGCATAGAGTTGTTATGCGAAGATAGCACCAGAAAAGAAGTGTCACCTACTGTGCGGAAATCCGTACGATGATTCATACGTCACATAGCTGGCACACTCCGATTTTACCTTCTAGCACATGATAATCATTGTAGCATTTCTAACAGCCCTTTCCCGAGAACGAATACATTGAAGACTTGTTGATCTTGATATATCCTGTCGAAAGCACGGAAATGGTATATCAGTTATTTATTAACTTACGAGCTTTCTGAATTTTGAGATCACTAGAGTAGGAATTTTTTCATAACCCTGGATTTTAAATCGAAAATAGAGGTGGGAGAGAGAAAAGAAACTGTCATTTTCGCTTGCCCATCTGTTGAATTTTTTTTTTTTTGATTGGAGGTTTAACGACCACCGTGAGCAGTCGCCCGTCCCTAATTTAGGGTCACTGGTTCCAGGGAAGGGAGAGAGCCAGTGCCGACAAACACAACATCCATGCCCGACCGGGATTCGAACCCGGACCCCTTACGGACGAATGATCAGAGGCCAGCGCCTTAGACCATCATCGCCCGTCCCTAATTTAGGGTCACTGGTTCCAGGGAAGGGAGAGAGCCAGTGCCGTAAGACAAACACAACATCCATGCCCGACCGGGATTCGAACCCGGACCCCTTACGGACGAATGATCAGAGGCCAGCGCCGTAGACCACTGCGGCTGAATTTTTCTAACAATGTCGTTGTTTTATCTTGATTTCAATCAAAGTGAAGAACATAATCCTTGACACAATGAAGCAATTTGGCCTCCTTTAGATAGCGTGGATTCCCCAACCCGTCTGGTCAGCGTGGGAGATTAGACCGATTTACCCCCAAAATGAAGATGAAACAGAAGGAAAGGAAAGGGCGAAATAGCCATGGCCAAAATGGGGTGTTGTGTTTAAAAAAGAAATCTTCAATGCATGTATTATCTCTGTATTTACTCATGGAAGTAAAACATGGAGTATGCAGAACGACAATGTAAAAAAAAAAAAAAAAGAATCGATAAGAAAGTTAGAGAGAAGAGTGTTAGGAATAAGAAGAGATAGAGTTAGAAATGAAATTATAAGAGAAAGAACAGGGAATAATAGATAGAAAAATCATAAAAGAATTAAAGTGGAGATGGGCTGGACATATTGGAAGACTGAAAGATGGACATGAGTAACAACAGAATAGCAACCGAGAGATGGAAGGAGACTAAAAGGGCGCCAGAGGATAAGATGGAGAGATGACCTTCAGAAACTTAGAGGAGCTAAATGGTGGACTAAAGCTAAGGATCTAGGAAGTTCGAAAAGACTGGGGAGGCCTATATCCTGCAGTGGGTGTCAACAGGCTAAGAAGAAGAAGAAGATATCGTGGTAAATTTCTTATAAATGTATTTTATTAAAAAAAAAAAATGGAGTCCACTCTGCACTCCTAGTTTTCGCTTGCAACATTTTTTTTTTTTTCCAAATGCATACATGGCACATGAGTCCTCCTTTTGTGGACGACACACTCCTGTTTGAGGGTTCAGGAACATATCTAAAATCTTCCAATTCGTCGATCAAATCGCCTTTTTAAATACACTGCTGGCCACCCAAAATGCAACACCAAGAAGGAAGCATCCGATTGGCTTGAAATTTGCAGCATGCGTCGCCCGCGTAAGTAGTGGAAGTGTGTTGTACTGCCAGACCTGTGCGTGGGAAGCTTCCTGATGCCTCGTCGCAGAATACGGCAGTCATTCCAGCACGTTTCGGAGTTCGACAGAGGACGAATAGTGGCTTATCGCTACAGCGGTTTATCGTACCGAGACATCGGCGCCCGTGTAGGACGACATCCAGCTACAGTGAGGCGAGTATGGATTCGGTGGGTGCAAGAGGGATGGACGGACCGACGTGAGCGATTGCCGCAGCCGCGGCACACCACCGAACGAGAGGACCGACATGTTGTGCGGCGAGCATTGACGGCTCGTACCGCCACATCACGAACGTTAGCGCAGGAATTAGGGTGTGTTGCACAACAACCTGTGTCAGCACGTACCGTTTGACGTAGTCTGCAGGAGCGGGGACTCGTCGCACGGCGCCCATTGTTCCGATTACCATTGACGTTACACCACCGGCGAGTGTGGCTGCAGTGGGCCGTTGAACGCCGCACTTGGGCTACGGAATCGCACGCCATTGTCTTCTCCGACGAATCCCGCTTCTGCCTGCAGCACCATGTTGGTCGGATCCGCGTGTAGCGGCACCGCGGCGAGAGACTGTATGACGCCAGCATTATTTATCGCCATACCGGTCCATTGCCTGGCGTTATGGTTTGGGGCGCCCATCGAACACGTCTGGTCGCTGATCGGCAACCGAATGGCCTGGCAAGCACCACCCGCGGGTACGCCTGATGAACTGTGGCAGCGTGTGGAAGCAGCCTGGACCGACATACCCCAAGCCTGCATCCAAGGCCTCTTTCGTTCGATGCCGCGGCGCGTATCGGCCTTTATTGCCACACGAACTATTGATGTCTGCGTGTTCCGCAAGTCACACGGGCCTGTAAGCTCAATCGTTTTATCTTTGTATCTGTTGTTATGTGTCCAGTAAATCTGGCTTTGCTATTTCGTGTCCTTCTTGGTGTTGAATTTTGGGTGGCCAGCAGTGTATATGCAGAGTTATGAAGAAAATTGTATTCGCTGTGCGACAAAGGAAATACGCATCGATTGCTTTCGTTTCCGCTATATACAACTTGACGAAGAGGATTCGGATAACCGAGACAAATAGGAAAATACCACGTATAATGTGTGAATGACGAGCAGTTATAAAAGGTTTGGTTGCGCTGTACCGAGACAAAGGCTACCAATCGCCGTCCCGTACTACAGTTAAGTTTGTAAGAATGACATAACATGCAAAACTTATAAACAAGGAAGCTAAATACCCTTACCACGGCACATCTTGGGTTCTGTGAGAGAGAGCCATTGCAATCTTCGGGAAATGCTTCTTGTCTGCTCTGCAAAGCATTTCCTGTTAGATTTTGTGCAGGTAACGAGGTGAACATCCCATGCGAACATCATCCTAGCTTTCCAGGTGTATTCTACGAATTCTGCCATGTGTCGTCCATTAAATGGAGCGGCATCTCGGAAAGGGCGAACTTATCGATTCTGAATATTATCTCTGTTCTTCAGAGTTGGGTGACCGATACAACATCGAAAATGAGTAGCGGTGTATGTCTATTTAGTATTATATCACCGCACAGCAGCAAACTTTGAATATTGTATCAATCCCTTTCAGCAGTGTTTAAGGATGTGATGCGTGTTCTCCCTTCCCTGCAAAGGAGTTGTAGGCGATCATCCGTTTGCAGGCAGTCGTAGACTCATCCAAAGTATTGCTTCAGTAGTCGGGTGCGCAGTTTCGATGTTTTCGGTTCCATGAGAAACTTCAGGTTTGAATCATGCTGCTAAGGGAACATTAATCCCAGGCTGCTGGTACACAGGTAATATTTTAGTGTGGTTTTCAGCTTACTGGTTGACGCAATATTAGTCTCCTTTTTTACGCTTTCCAACCGTAGGCTGAAGAAGGTATATGTTCCAGCTTTGTCCGTCCGTCCGCACGATAACTCGTGTAAAAATGGTTCGATTTCAATGAACTTTTAGTATGTGGTAGAGGACCAGCTAGGGACAATCGCTATTGAAAATAGGCGAAATGGGGTCAAAGGTCAGGACATAGGAGCGGGATCCATTCCATTGCCCTTATGCTTCATAACTTACGTAAAAATGCTTCGATTGCGACAAAACTTTATCATGTTGCTCCGGAGGTATACTGAACCAGTTCTGTTTAATATAATCGAAATGGGGTCGAAGGTCAGGACACAGGAGCGAGATTTATTCCACAGCCATTATCCTCATAAGTTGAGTAATAAATTGAGTAATGATTTCTGGTATGTTGGAAAACGTACCATAATCAAATGCATTGCATGATTTTACTAACTTGTTTATTCTTTTCATTACATCTAGTAATTTCTCGTAGGGTTTACACCCTCAGCAGATGAACTCCCTATGCTCATGTGACTTTTGTTCTGCGTATTAAAAAAAAAAAAAAAAAAAAAGAAGTTTCATTAGATTGAACCTAGAGACTCAAATGCGACGGAGGGCAGACAGGTCATAGAAAATGAAGTGCCAGATTGAAAGAGCGTCAGGCTATGATGTCACCGCAAGCACTTCCAGGTAAAGAGGGCAGGATGAAGTAGCAGATGCCTTTATTTTTAACGGGGGTGGAGGGGTCAATAGCCCGATGGCGACGGCTTAACGTGGTCACCCGACGCATAAGTATTCAACGCTTTATAGCAGCTCAGCCTATCTAGGATCGAACCCGCGAACATCTGGTAGGAAGGTGACTGCTCTAACCCTAGGCTACTCGCGTATGAAGCCATGTTATTCGTCGTCTCACTTCGAAGGTGATACACAAATACACCTGAAGTACACTCGTGGTTCTGTTTTGTCTGCAGCTTTTAAATCACATGCGTCATCTTTGCGATACCAGTGTTCGATAACCGCAACATTTGTTATTCTACAATTGATTCCGGAGCCACTGTATGACATTTCGGCCATCCCGGTGGCCGGGTGGTTTTGAGGCACTGGCGTCTGATAATACGTGGGAGATGGGCCCGTGTTCAAATCCCGGATGACGCGGGGATGGTGTGTTTGCCTAATGGTGCGGCTTTTATTCCTTCCCTGGACCTGAAACTACTGGCCTTAAATCAGTTCAGATCATACGCAGAGGATTTAAGGAAGGGCTGTCTGACCTCAGGTCTTAAACAACCCGCATAAGTAGAAAGCTGCGAAATATGGGCTAGAGTACCAGGCAGGAAAGTCACGCGGAAGCGAGGTAGAAAGGGGAGGAAGACGCCGTTATTTATTATCGAGGGTCCAGCACCCTGGGTACGACGTTTTAATGTGCCCATCCTATGCACGGTGGATATTTAGTGGTTTGTGTGTTCGTAGATGCCCGAGGCTCCACCGTAGCAATTACGAACGTTGATCACAAGGACATCAATGGCTTTAAATTAGGGACGGGTGGCTACTTATAGCCCAAAGATTTCTCATGGTGGGCGATAATTACATGGTAGAGTCAAACGAAGACCTTAAATAATGTTTTTCTCACAATTTATTGAACAAAAGTAATGCACACCTATCTCAATTTTCAATGTAATCTCCATTTTGTGCAATACAAGTCGTCCAGCGCTTACAAAGTGCATAGATTCCTGTAGAAACAAATTCTTTCGCTCGCGTGTGCAACCACTCGTGCACCACCTCCTGCACCTCTTCATCGGACCTGAAAGTACTTCCTCCCTTTGCATCTTTGAGTGGTCCAGAGATGTGGTGAATACGGCGGATGTGGAAGACACTCGAAATGCAGGTCCTGCATGGTTGTAACCGTTGCACAAGCAGTGTGGAGCCGAGCATTGTCATATTGCAACAAGACCCCAGTACTCAGAAGTCCATGTCGTTTGGATTTGATGGCAGGTCGAAGATGATTCCTGATAAGATCTGCATACGTATCACTGGTCACAGTGTTCTCCCTGGAAATGGAGTGCTCCAAAATTACGCCTCGTTCATCCCAAAAGAGAATCAGCATAACCTTCTCTGCAGTTGGTTGTGTGCGGAACTGCATCGGTTTTGGAGAGGAGGGATGGCGCCTTTCCTTGCTCGCTCTCTTGGTTTCTGGCTGATGATAGTGAACCCAGGTTTCATCTCCAGTAACATCTCCGTAGGAAGCCATCACCTTCTGCATCAAAGCGCGGCAAAAGTTCTTGACAGGCGTCAACACTTCGTTGTTTCAATTCTAGAGTCAGCTGGCGTGGCACCCACCTTTGCAGTCACTTTGTTGAACTGGGGCACATCGTGGATAATGGGGTGCGCTGAACCATGAGTGATGTTCAAAAGTGCGGCTATTTCATCCACCGTCACTCGGTGATTCCCCATCACAATGCCTTTAACTGATGTAATGGACTGTGGTGTCACTATGCGTGTCTGACCCCGTCGGGGAACCTGTCTTCGAGCTCACGCCGTTTCGGAACTTCGTGGTTCTTGTTGAAGTAACAGACATCCGTCAGCATACGCCAACTTTATTCAACGATGATTTTCAATAGGTTTCACGCCTTTACTACTCAAATAACAGATGACAGAACGTTGCTCCTCTTTGGTACATGTCTCAAGTGTGGCGGCCATCTTTTCACTGCTACTGTGACATAACTAAGCTTGCCTGCACCGTGTTGCCACCTGTAAGAAAGCCTTTTAGTCATTGGTAGCAGTCTTGCTAAGCTACAGTACAATGACAGTGTATTTTGAAATATTTATCGCACTTTTATGGTTTTTCATTTGACCTGTGTTATATATTCCTCTTCAGAATATCGCCTGGCAATGTTATCTTGAGTACGGCCACTTTGTAGAATTCTGGCAGCACTCTGTCATATATTCCGCCATGTCTACGATTCATACTTAGCGGCAAAGCTAGACTAGGAACATAACACACGCACAAGCACCAAAGGAGACAATTGGCGTCGTCGATACTGTGGAATTCTGGAACCTCGCGCATGTACATATAAGCCACAGACTAATTTGCATGGTAGGCTTTCATGACGGCCATTGGTGTTCCACCTTCTGTACGCATCTCCAGTCATGTGAGTAGCTTTTTATTTCCGTGTTGATACACCGGCGTGCAAAAATTAAGGACGAGAGTGTTTTTCGAATGTAACGTCGTGCAGAAGTGCTCCACATCGACTCAAATCATACCATAAGATCCCCAAGATGTAAGAATATGGGACAAGTGAGCAAAACCGTCCAAACAAGGAATCCAAAGGATACAAATGCACTTTATTGAAAAGGTAGCTTCGAGCACAACTGGGCAGAAGACAGAAACGTCCATGTGACAGACGGCTGCCAAGAAAAATCCAGTCTTTAGTAGGGGATATGATCACCCCTGACTGCGTTGTAGGATTTACAACGTCTGTCCATGCTGAGGACGAGGTTGTCAAAGAGCTGTTAAGGCATCGCGGCCATCCCTCTTGTAGCGCCAATCGCAACTGCGGAATCGTTGCTGGCGGCTGGTGACGTGCTGCCAAGCGTCTCCCGAGAAGGTCCCACACGTATTCGATTGGATTTAGGTCCGGGGACCTTGCAGGCCAATCCATGCGTTGAATATCTTCACTCTCCAACAGCTCTGCGACAGCCACTGTACGATGAGGTGTAGCGTTGTCGTCCATGAAGAGGAACTCATGACCCACAGCACCTCTAAACAGACGCACGTGAGGCAGGAGAACCTCGGTACATTAGCGAACACCAGTGACTGAACCTCCTTGGAAGATGTGGAGGTCAGTACGGCTACCAAACATGATACCGCCCCAAACGAGAACTCCGCCACCTCCAAACAGGTCCCTTTCGATGATGTTGGAGGTGTGATTGCGTGTTCCCTGCTCTCTCCAGATGTGTATACGTCCAGAATCGCTCGTCAGACTAAATCGGCTCTCATCCGTAAAGAGAACTCGACCCCATTGCTGATGTGTCCAGTTCTTGTGTTCTTGGCACCACAGAAACCGCCGTCTCCGATGAGCAGGCGTTAATGGCACGCACCGTACTGGTCGTCGTGCAAATAGACCACCTTTGTGCAGCCTCTAGGCCACGGTAAAACGCGTTAACGGAAGTCCAGTCGTCCGCCGCCGTGGTTGCTCGTGGACGACCACTGCTAAACTCTCAGACATCTGTTCCTGCTGTTTGAAATGCTCTTCAAGTTCGTGAAACGATGCTGTGAGCGATCCCGAACTCCTTGGCCACACTAGTCACATTTCGACCTTCTTCCAAGTTCCCAATGACGGGACCTCGGGTAAAGTCATCCAGATATCGTCTACTGGATTGCTTGTTGGCCATATCACACGGTGGCAGCAACTCGACGTGGCTCAAACCGATACACCGTGCAATAGCTTTCACCGAATTGCTGAGCGTACACCGCCCGTGTGCTTTATACCCTTCTGACCCCCCCCCCCAAACGTCATGCTGCATATATGCGCATGCCCTACCGTACCAGACCCTAGTCTATCTCCTGAGTGGTCCTTCGGTCCGTTCTGCTTGCTGTTTCCGCTGTTATGTTAATTTCTCCTCTTCGTCCTTAATTTTTGCACACTAGTGTATTACTTGGGATTTTGCTTTGAAACTTCTTCGCTATTTTCACATTACCAAGGTTGTTTCATATGTAAATTATGAGTTCTATCTCTAAAATGAAATTTAAATTTGCCGCTGAACTGTTGCTGACAGTTTGTTTAGTATTAAGCATTTTACATTTGTCAAGTAATTTAAATGCGTGTAATTCATGTGTGAACGGGAATGTTTTTCAGGGCGTCACCAGAGATAATAAATAATTATGTGTATGAAGCAAAATATATTCCTATGCACTACCACTGTGAAAGGAGTTTTGGGTGCATAATGTAGTGTGCATAGAGTTACGTAGTTTTCTGGAAATAATAGCTTCTATTGCGTAGATTTTTTAAACACAATATGCAGGCAATATTACGTGAAAATTGCCTGCATAATGGAAAGGAAAACAAATTAGATCAATATAAATATGAGATTGACATTATTGGTTTGGTGTTAGCACCGTCGACCAAAATAAAATTCTTATTCATTCCTAAAGAAATGTTAGACAATATTATGGCTTTTAATATATGCATATATGGTGCTTAGGGTAGTTAATAAATGCTGAAAGGTTAATTATTTTTGCATATTCCTATGTGGGGAAAGTTTAGCCATTTTCTGCCATGACCACTTTCATGCCTGCTATACAGGGTTACAAGGAAAGTCCTTGATCAGGCCAATATCTCACGAACTATGGCAGTTAGTGATTTACTTCTTGTGCAGTTGTATAGAAAACCCCCTATGGCGCACACAATTACACCACTAGAGATCCTCTCGCCCCCTTTGCAGATAGGGCAAAAAAGGTCGATTAAAGTTGTTCAGCAAGGCAAAAATGGTACATAAATGTTTTTGTCCCATAACAAAAGATGGACGGGGACCGGGAACGTGGTCCCAAGAAAATCACAACATTCGGAAGCAACGACAGAGCATTTAGACAAGAGTATTTAGACAAGATGGACGGAGGACCGGGAACGTGGTCCCAAGAAAATCACAACATCCGGAAGCAACGACAGAGCATTTAGACAAGAGTTTATTACTTAGAACTTATCTAAACTGGTAAGTTCTAAGTAAATGAAAGCACAAAGGAAAATTGTTCCTTCAAACCTTATCAACATTTCTTGTTCTGAAATAAAACGCAGTTCCTTGACATATTCAATATCAGACTTTGATGTCCAATACAGTAAAAAATACAATGAGACAAGGAGAAATAGCATAAAGTGGCGAAACACTCATCCAATAGGAAAAACGTATGCACATCTAGTTGACTTGCGTAGGTGGCAAAGCTTTCGACTTTCCGTCACTGGTTCACGAAGTGTTGGCATACCGACCACGCATATCATTTTTGTATTCCGACGACGGAGTAGAAAGCACATTTGAAATCCATGCAAATATGCTGCGGACACAGCAACTCAGGTACTTTCCGCTTTTTTCGCATTTGGAGGGTCTCCTTCCATCTTTTGTTATGGGACAAAAACATTTATGTACTCTTTTTGCCTCGCTGAACAAGTTTGTAATTGATTTTTTTGCCCTATCTGCAAAGGGTGGTGCGATAGCAAACTCAACATCCCCCCGCAAGGGGGCAAGAGGATCCTTCGTGGTATTATTGTGTGTGCGCCATAGGGAGTTTCCTACAACTGCACAAGAAGTAAATCGCTAACTGCCATAGTTCGTGAGATATTGGCCTGATCACGGACTCTCCTTGTAACTCTGTATATTAATATATTAGGTGCTTGCTGTCGAATGACATAGCAAAATTTTCTGTAAATATGTGAGAAAAGTTCCGCTGGACCAAAAAAAACACGCTCTTATGAATTAAGCTAAAAGCTAACCCCAGTTAGACGCGGGTCGTTGGACTTGGAGCCCCCACTCCCCTTTCTTTTTTCACGAAAGGAGGGTAGTCGTACCAATTACTATGGTATCTGGTAGGACTTACCCTCCTTTTGTAATCGTGAAGGAGACACTAGTACCTATTCTGAGCCGGCGCAGTGGTTTAAGCACTGGCTTCCGCCATTCGTTCGAGATGGGTACGAGGAATCCCGGTGAAACATGGGCCTTATCCCGGTGAAACATGGGTCTTAAAGCACTGGCTCTCTTTTTGAGGAATCCCGGTGAAACATGGGTCTTAAAGCACTGGCTCTCTTTTTTACCAGGAACCAGTGGGCCTAAAAATTAGGCAAGGGTGACTGCTTATGGCCCATTGAAATGCTCACGGTGGTCGTTAACCCCCCTCCCCTAAAAAAAAAAGTACCCATTCTGAATGCCCATCAGACCTTTACCCCCGTGTGACACAGAAGGATTCTATATCGATACAGAGGGATGCTATGTCGACACAGAGCACTGAGCTATTCTCCCGCAGAGATATTCCGAAATCTCTGTCCCACTCGCACTTATCTTAAAAGAAAAAAGAAACAACAGTTTATTAAAACTTACTGGTTCAAAAAAAGGAGGGGGGGTCCTTCTGTCTACATATTAGTTTCCTGCGTTTAAAATAATGGGTAGACTTAAAAAAAACTGTCTATTCAAGGAGCAGTTACCAATACCATTCGCAGTAGGTTGATCAGTAACCAGGTAAATTAAAAATCAATTGCTTTGGGAAAATTGCTGTTTAGCAGTGTGCATTTCAGTGACCAAATAAATATAAATCTACCAGTGACCAAATATAAAAATCAATTGCTTAGGAATATTCCTGTTTGGCATGTGTGCATTTCAATTTCAGAATTATTTTCATGATGGTTTAATTATAAATAAGGTCTTAAAGATTAAAGAGTCTTTCGAATGATAGTAATTTATCTGGCCCAACACCTCTTTTTGAGCGTGGTTTGGTGTTACATTCAATGCTTTGGAAATTTTTCTTAGGAAATTTTCTGTTTGGCATGTGTACATTTCAACTTTCAGAATTATTTTCATGATGGTTCATTAGAAATGGGGTCTTCAAGAGATATTGAAAGTATGTAATTTATCTGCCACACCACCCCATTTTGAGCGTGGTTTGGTGTTACATTCAGTCGTTTGCGAATTTTTCAATTTTTTGCTTCACCTTTAAATTGTTAAAATCTGCTCACGACTGATTTCGTTTAATGACGCTTATTTCAACAGTTCGCTTTCATCCGGGACCTAATTTGTTTTTTTTTTTTCACGAGGGAATTTATAAGGTGTTTTTCTGTAGTTGACCCAAAGTCTAAAATCTCGGCGTGGTTTTATCGTCCCAGTGCGCCCCTGCTGCTAATAATAGTATTCCATAACCCCCATGTTTTGATGATCTCAAATTACTTTGTTCTAACGTATTAACACGTAAATTTTCTCACAATTCTTCCACTATTTTTCGTATTAGAGAAAAGAAGAAAACGTGGGAAGGAGCGGGAACTTCTGCTTCCCAGCATTTTCCCGTAGAACCTGATTAACTTTTTCCTGACGGTTTCTTGAACGCTCTCTCGTTCACACCTGTACGTAACCACTGGGAAAGTAATTGAGATAAATCACTGAGTAACAGTTTTGAATCCATTACAGAGTTCTAGAACGTCTTTTATCCTCCCCCACCGCGAGAGAAATCCTGGTTGCTGCCCTGATCACCGAAATTCCCCTCACTCATAAATGTTAGTGTGTGTGTGATGAATGTTGTTCCCATCATTCTGCGCTTCGTACCCGGGACCGCTTTTTTGACGCTACACGTTTGCATAGAGACGGATAGATGGGCTGGCTGTTACATGGCAGCTTTGTTTTGATGACGTTTTGGCCGTCTATTCTGGGATTATTCCTCCAACCCCGGTGACGGCTGCTGCCAGCGGTCTATTTTAGACGCCTCACGAACATCCCTGGAAATTTTCCCTGTGGAGACAGTATCAGCCGAGACCTGTCAGACTAGCGTCAGAGTCTCTGGGTTCTTAGCTAACCAACGACTATCTCTCATTCATTCCCAGAGGATTTCAAACCATCTGAGTCATGCTTCTTTGAAGAAAGTCGGTCGTAGCCAAGTGTGTATTTCCATTGTTTAGAACACGAGACCCAGAGGTAAATCGGCCTACGACGTAGAGCAGAAATTAGCCTATTCTTCAGTGTTGATCGAAGTGGGTGTTGCTTCTGCATAGCACAATTCGGCGACAACAAGGAGCCGAAAGCTGCGTGTAATTGCTTTGTTTCTTGCGGATTAAAACAGTTTTTAGGAAGACGTTGTCATCGTCGGTCGGCAGTTAAATAGTTAAAAGGGCGTAGGTTAGCGTCACGGAAGAGACAAAAGGTATTTAGCGTTAGTTTTTTGCTTGAACTAAAGATAAGAGGCTGCAACGGGGAAGTTCCACTTTAGGTGCCCTTGAGCTCTGAAGATCATTTTTGCCCCGTCAAAAATTTTAAATGCTTTTCCCGTAATCCTTGTACGAAGATACTGACAGTGAAGTGAAGAAAAAAAAATGTTTTTCTTGAATCTAAATTTCACGAAGAAAAGCTGAAAATATGCATTTCTGTTGGAAATACGGCGACTGTTCATTATTATTTTGAGAGGAGGGAAAGAGAATAAGGCGCCGCCCCTGTGGCGCAATGATCTGAGCGCTGGCTTCCGACACGGGTCTGGGTTCGAATTCCGGTGAGGCATGTATGGTGTGTCTGCTCTTCAGAGCTCGCTGTCTCCCTTCCCTGTAGCTATTCAATGCGTATTTCCCTCTTCGTAATGCAGTTCAGGTTCCTGAAGAAAACAGGTATCTTGGAAATATGTCTCAAATATCTGAATTCTCATTTTCTTGCAGTAAGTAAATGAAGTAATATGGCTCTGCTTTGCAATAGTTACGTCAAGTTCGACTGCTCTTCACCAAGCTTGGGGTGATTGATTACCTATGCAGCTTAGTTCCGACTTCTTGGATATTTGTGATTGGAAAAGTGTTGAAAAGCATGTACGAGGGAATTAAAATTCTGGGGAGCAAACGTAGCCTTCAGTGGCGTATATATTCGAGGGTAGCTGCGAAGCCCAGAGAATGCACAAATAAAACTGAATTAAATATACACAAATAAATAAAAGTAAATTATCAACGATATTAAATTATGTCGATGCTTTCAGTGCGAAAAAAAAAAATACCGCGTGCGGATTAGCTTCTTTGACTCAGTCTGGCGAAAACCAACGGCATAACGCAAGCAGCTCTTCTAGAGTCTTCCCAGTTCTGATGCGAAAACCTGCCGTACAATCGCCTGCTAGCGTTTCCACGACAACATGAATCAGCTGGTAGAGGGGAATGGGCCATTGCTTTGGGAAACTGTTCGCTCAGAAAAAAGAAGGGTTACTCTATCTCAGTCACTCGCATACTCCCGCCCATAAGTGTTTCGCGAGAGTTGTTTCAGCTTTTGTGAAGTGTCAATAAATTAAAATCAGAGATATTATATCTTAAATTCGTTACTTTGTTGGATTCGAACTGTTTTGATAAATTTTGTGAAAGCTTTCCTGAACATCTTTTGTCAGAACTTAAAGAACTCTATGCTTCAAATTTTGATACAGCTCGACTAAAAGATGAACTAAAAGTGTTTTACTCCTTTGATGGATACAAAAACAAATCAGTAAGAGACATTACGTGTTACATAAAGTTGAATAAATTGGATATAGTGTTTAGTGAATTGTACAAATTAGCAGACCTCATATTAAACTCTCCATCAACAACTGCAACTGCCGAAAGAAGTTTTTCAGCATTAAAAAGAATCAAGATATATCTTAGAGCCACACAAGGACATGCACGTTCGAAAAACTTGGCTGTTTTGTCAACAGAGAAAAACATTCTTTTTAAATATGAAAACGTACTCGGAAGAAACATTTTATGAAAACGTAGCACTCAAGTTCACACAAAAGGAAAGAAGAGTGGAGTTCATGTACAAATAAAGTATTCAGAAGAAGAATGGAGTTCATGTACAAATAAGTGTTCAAATCCTAATCCTCATAATTATTTGGTATCATGTTAGCAATGGCATGTACCTAAAATTTAGGAAAAAAAAGTATTACTTAGCAATTAAAAATTAAACTTCGCAATTTTAAAAAAAACAGTACTGGGAGGGGGATGGGGGTGAGATAGCCCAGGTTTCGGACCAAAGATACGCCACAGGTAGCCTTGTTTATAACGAGGAGTCTGTACCCTCGGACGTGATTTCGGAATTTGTCCGGTACATGAACCTGGATGCTTGCGTAACCACTAAACTATTCGCGGCAACCTCTTATGCAGTGCGTTATTTCCAGTGGAGAAAATGAATGAATTGTTTTGGTGGAATAGGCAGTATTTTAAAACTTCGGCGATTATTTGGTGAGGGTGGGTGGTAGAGCTGTCTCGCTCTTAGAAACACTTAGAATTCATTGATTGTTTCCCTCCTAATCCTGTAATCCTACGTAAAATAACTGAGGTAAGAGTAAGCTTGATTTCTCTATTCTGAGTCCAGCCAGAATCGCCGCAAACAGTTAAAAAATTTTTCCGCGGGATAGGTTAAGAGGTGCGACGGCAAATATACTAGATTTTAATTTTATGTAGACACTATAACGCCAAATTTTATTGTCCCAGTGAAAAAAGATCTGAAAACTGCAATAATAGGGAACAGAACTTCATTTTCCCATGTAGTCCAGTGGAACGTTCTGTATTTTTTTTTTTTTTTATGCAAATTTTTGTTCACAACTATTTCATGTAAGGCAGAATTTCTTAGGCGTAACGCTGTAACTTATTGTGCCCAACAACTTTTACTTTTGTTGCTCTTAGTGTGAATGTTTTATGCCCACGAAATTAGAATGGTCGTAATAACGAGAACAGACACTGTTAACACTCAGCGTAGTTTTTCGTTTAATGCAGAGTTGGGCTGAAATGCATTATAAAGTAATGGAAGTACAGATTACAATTAACGTGTAATGTATTACAAGGTAATGCAGTAACAGGCAATGCATTACAAGGTAATCCCCAAGTATGGTTTGCACAAGGTAATGGAATTCATCTGTAATGCATTACAATGAAGAGGATATAATTCAATTATTTAATAATGCCATTCAAACGCAATGGAATTATTTGGTAATGAAATTAGACAATTTGCAAATAATAATTACATAATAACGTAGTTCACTTTGTGGTTGCCATATTTTGTAGCAATCAGATCTTTAATTCCTTCCATTTCAAGTGATGTAGTGTCTCAGAGTGGTTTCTGTTGGCATTTAATGCACGATTTGTTATTTTCTGACTGTTTTTTAGTGTGCTTCAGTGAATTGTTTTTTGTTGAAGACTAAGATCACATGCAACGGCATTAATCTTTTTTTCATTTCTGTACTATTCTCTAACCGAAATAAACATCCCATTCGTACTTACTTTTCATATGTATTATTTCTTTCAAATCACTTTACTTTCCGCGAAGACGGGGAAACTACTCATGTCATACACGTACAATCTCCAATACCTACATACACGCATTTGAAGTCCGAGGGGTGGAACAATTATCAAATAACCTACACAACTTGTAAGGATGTACTGGTTGCTGGATTATTCACGTTGTGTTGTTACCCATAAGTTATTGGTTAATTACCAACATATATAGTTAACCATTACGATTATAATCGGTAACTGCTACATGTCATTACAATTACCATGTAATTCTAATGACCAGTTCACCATTATCATATAATGGTAACGCTAAGTTCTTGTTCCCATTACCATTACGCTGTAATGCATTACCGATTAATTCAATTACGATTTTGCCCAACTCTGGTTTAATGGAGGGTGTGAAAGGCGTCTTTCATATGTATACAATAATTCAGTGTTGTTTAAATGAACGATTCGCATAATTTTTGCTTCCAGAAGACATTACTGAGCAAAGTGAGGAAGACTGCGATTTTTGCTTCAGGTACAAAATGAACGAACAAAAAGAACAGTACTTTCACATCTCTTGCCATTGCGCCACCCTTATCATGTACCAGTGTGCGGTAAGCACTTGACTAAATCGCAAGTGCGTTATGCCCCGCCGCGACCATTGTTAAAATTGATTTATGTGACATTTCGAACAGAATGTAATGTCAATCTCGATCGGACGGGTCACGTCATAGTCAGTTAGAAGCCAATTAAAAACTAAAAAAAAAAAAAAAAAAACCTGAGTCACTTCCCTGTATCACATTTTTTCCATTGTCGGAAGTGAGGAAATGGAAGGATTTTCGTATCATACTGTGAGAAGACTGGCGTGTTTGAGGAAATAATTATCAGTTGTATTATGAAAACGAAATACTTCTATACTGATTGATTAGTAAGCATTTTCCAGATTGTCTGTAAAAGAATTTTTTTTATGGCACCTTAGATTCACTAAGAATTATAAAAAAAGGTGCGCCAAAAAAAAAAAAAAAACGTGCGAATAAATTTGATTAGCTATCTCATATATAATATCCGTTACAATTCCGCACTTAAATGCATTTTGTTATTTGTTGCTATAGCAACGGAAACAAATTTTTCACAATTGCTGCTGTAACGTCAAGCATTCTGACATGACGTCATACCTGCATTCTGTCACATAATCAAAGTCGTTTTAACAACCCAGGCTTACATACAGGAACATGTTACGTCACGTCTATTCGCTATGTTTGGGCACACGAAAGTGACATTTGAGAAATACATGGATTTTTACAAGACCCTTCTTCTCAATGAGGTGTTTATTTATGCCATCACACTGCAATATCCAGGCGATACTACATCGGAATGACCAAACGTCCGTTTAGAATTAGAATAAACGAACATAAAAGAGATACCAAGGACAGAAAAATAACCACTGCCCTATCCAGATAAGTCAAGTTCAAGTCCACTGATCCTATGTGGAATGACATAAAGAAATCAGCTTCATACTTCACACCCAAATCTACTGCCATTCGCGAAACCTTAAAGATAATAACCAACAGCGAGGCTTGCAATAATAGCGTCTCTCTAGAGTTGCCACACATTTGAAATAAATTCTTCAAGTAATGCTGCGTAATGGTGCGTTTTCTCCCACGGTACTGCGTGCCCAACCAACGGGACTCATGGTTTCTTCGAATGCATAATCACATTTGCGTCTATTCATTTATTGCCCAGTCAAGTCACCACGTTCAAATTGTTGAAGTGTTCTACTATTCAGTGTGCAGTTAGTTGCCTGTTTTGCTTGAAAAAGCCAGCTGGTTGATGTGCAAAAAAGCTTGGAAACTTTGATTCCTATTCTACGCCAAGAAATTCGGATTACTAGTATAGTTATACTGTTTTGAGTATAGTTGGTGTATCGTTCCTTATTATTAATTAAAACACACGTTTTGTCAATCTAGATGAAATGCATTCGTTTTTGTGAAATATTTGAACCATTTTTACATCCATTCTTGAAATCTTTTCATTTTTTTTTATTTTGTTACTTTAAGTTAAACGATGTCCCAAAAGTTTATACAGTACTGCCAGAATTGTTGTTTTTGATGGAAATCAGAAAATCCATAACAAACTGTTGTTAATGCGGTGGATTCCAAAGAAATCAAATTCTCTGACTTTTTGCCTGCAGCTAGTTAGTGTTAATAAGGCATTCGATGGTTATAATGTTTTTCGAATGGTACTTGTTTATCGATACAGTTTTAACGACAAAGACGTTTAGAGGATTTTGCTTAACGGTAATATTTTATTCCTGCAAGTACAGTTTACGTGATGTTTTGTTTACTATATACATTATGAAGTATTTTCGAAACATCATGAAGCGCAAAATTTAACTTTTTCCAAGAAACGAATGCGAAGCGAATTCCTGGAATGATTGATTATTTCCTAATTTATATGCCGCACATTTTACTGTCCCCCGTGTAGCCAGCCATTCTGCAGAAATTTTTTAAATCACGCCGTTTTGGAATCGAACCCGCACCACCCGATTTACGTTCGAGTATACTACCGTTACAGAGATTCCAGCTACTCCGTAGTTACGACGGAATTTGTTGGTCTGCTACGGATTACGGAAAATATCGGATATACTACGAAAATGAAAAAGCCAGTGGTTTAAGCGCTGGCTTTTATGACCATTCATCCGCGAAGGGTCCGGGTTCGAATCCTGGTTGGGCATGGATGTTGTGCATTAGGGACTGGCAAGTGCTTATAGCCCATTGAGTTGCTCACGGTGGTCGGTTAAACTTTCAAACAAAAAAAAAAAAAAAAAAAACATGTCTGTAAAATAACCTTTTTAATGATACGCGTAAATTTTATTTTCGTGTTTTCAAGATTTTGACATTCATTAAACATTTTGGAGCGTGTTCGTTAGATGTTTTCAGTATCTTCGCATTTCTTCCATAATCTTTCAATATGTTTTAGATGTCTAAGCGTCTCTGATCACGTGCACAGTTGTCTACGGCCCATGGAATCATGGAAACGTCCTGAAATTTTAGTTCCCTTTCCAGAACGTGGAACGTCCTTAATGTTTCGTATTCTTGTGTAAAGTCCTGGAGTAGTACTAGAATTTTTTTCTGCATTGAACAAAATTATTCATTGCAGGGGGGAGGGGGCAACAACTGAATTTTGTTTTCATTCCTTTTAAGTTTAAATACTACCATGAGCAACTTCCAATATCTGTACTGTGTAGGCAATTAACTATGTGTACTGTAAGGTTCCCATTGGAACATACACTGATCTTTGAGGTAAACTAGAAAAAAGAATTAAAAAAACTATATATATATATATATATATATATATATTCTATAAAGAAGATACCTAAGCAAAAAAAATACATATATAATATATATATATATGTTGTTAATTTGTTTTTTACAGTGTGTGGGATAATTTTATTCATTACTACCGAAAAACGCTGAAAACTACAGATTTTTGTCGTTTTTACTACTGAAAGAAAAGCTTAAAACTATAGATTTTTTTAGTGTGTACTACTGAAAATTTCAAATTAGGGTTGGAGTCTCTGCCGTTACACCAGACAAGGACAGCGAAGCTCCAAGCAACTGAAGCTTTCCAGTCAAACGTGCGCTGATTGTAATGATATTAAGCTGAATTTTATTTTATCAAAGTTCGAAAGAAATTGTCATGTTTTTCGCGGTGCTGCACCGTACGCACACACTGTATCTTTGCCATGTCTATCAACGTGCAGGTATTCTTCACAGAGATTAAAAATACCCATGATTTTGTAAAATAATAAGCTGAGAGTTTTTTTTTTGTTGTTGTTTTTTTATCTTTGTTTTGTTTTGGGGTTTAACGTCCACCGTGAGTCGCCCTTCCCTAATTCAGGGCCACTGGTTTCGGGGAATGGAGAGAACCAGTGCTGTAAGACAAACACAACATCCATGCCTCAACGGGATTCGAACTCCGACCCATCGCGGACGAATGTTCAGAAGACCACTGCGCTGCCGGAGTGGCAAGCTCATAATGAGTGTGTGTATAGGTGTCGCCGATTTTTAAGAGTGGTTGATTGATGCCCCTCAATAGACAATATAAGACGATAAAAATATATCATTTCCAGTCACGTGACTCCTTCACCGCATAAGGTTCTGGTCAGAGATAGGGTCACACCGGGTCGACAATTTCTTGCGGGTCAAACGGGTCGGGCCAAGATATTCTTCACCCGATTTCGAGCCGGTTTTATTTCAGTTTTATTTTTGAATAGAAAAAAAAAAAAAACGATATTTCAAAGGTCTTTGAATTAATACTTCAAAGCTGGAAAGTATGATCCAAGAACTTGCTGAGAATGGTAAAGAAATGGTGATTAAAAATGAACTTTCAGAAGACAAAACTGATGTACAATGTTTTTTGATGGAATAAAGATTCATCAGTTGATGGGGAAAAAGCTGGAGATCACCAATTCCTACATTTACCTTGGGCAGCAGATATCAAGCGAGGGTCACAGTGAGGAAGAAATTAATTGGTGTATAAATCTTGGTTGGAGAGTTTTTGGAAGAAACAGCACAATTTCTAAGAGCAATATGCCATTATGTCTTTAAAAAAAAGTGTTTAATCAATGCATCCTTCCAGTGCTTACATGCGCAGCGGAGACGTAGACCTTAACTAAAAAATATATACAAAGACTGTACGTAGCTAACTGAAAAAAGCATGGAGAGATGCATGCTTGGTGTAACCACGAAAGATAAAAAGAGGAACTCGTGGATAAGGAAAATGACAACAGTGGAAGACATCATGATCAGAGTAAAATCCGTGAAATGTCAAGGGGCTGAACATATTGCCAGAAGAACGGACTACCGGTAGACAACCGAAATTTTAGACTATTCCAAAGGACAGGAAAAGACCCAGAATACAGCCACGTGGGAGATGAATGGATGGAAGAGACTGGCGCAAGACAGTCCGTTGTAGAAGAAACATGGGGAGACCTTCATCCAGCTCTGGATTGATAATCATTGACAATGATGATGATATATTCGAGTTTATATCTCAAAGCAGATTTGCCCTGGCCCAAAATTTTTTACCTGTTTAAGACTAGTTCTAATCCCGTTTCTTGCCCTATAGCATCTTGCCAAACTGTGTCTGCCGTTGGCGCACTTACTCTTTGTTTTACGTTATTACATGGGGTGGTGGGGTGGGGGAATATTAAATCATGGTTCCCACGGTCCCTAAAATCCTTATAAAAAGTGAATATTTTTAGGGTGCTCATAAGTTCTGATTTTTGGCCAAAAATGGCAAAAAGTTCTTAAAAATTACGTACTTTTTCTGACTCGCTGGTCAAGTCCAGAAGTTGCAGTGTAGTGACTACAACTCCTCCTGCTGGTTGGTTATGTTGATGATGGCGTCATGCGGCGTTAGCTCAGTTTTAAGCCAATGGGAGAGCACGGGGCAGTGTGTGATAAATAATTTGTTGGAAAAAATGAAGGACCGTGAGCTAAATTACGTTCAGCATATTCCATGCAAAGAGCTCCGCCACGTGTTTTCTAATAACGTTGTTAGAAAACACGTGGCAAGGATTGAACAGCCGGTATGAAGCCTGCCAAGTCCGAAAAGGGGTCATGTATAGACAGGCTAAACAAACTTCCATCCATAAAGGTAATTTTTTCCAAATAATGATTTAATATATCTGTTACAAGCCGTACCACAGCATTTTTAAATTATCCCTATCCAAACGGATCACCCTGTAATTCTTCATGATAATTGATATAATTCTTCTTGATATATTTATATATTTTTTTCTTTGAGTAGCAGTTTTCATCAGTAAATATACAGGTAAGGAGTATGTTTTAAGGGAGACTGCTATGCGCCAGGCGCGGTGCCTTTCTTTAAGGTATGCCTGCTTGCTGTAGACGTATATTGATTGATGTACGGAATTCTTAGCGTTTAATAGGTTGTTTTAATTTCTCCTTCCCGAAACCCTGTTCATCCAATGGAACGAACCCGTTTCGTGCTCCAGAGTTAATGTTCTTCCCACGGTTACCTTTTCCGAACCAAAGCTCTGAAGAGGGATACCGTTCGAAATACGTGAATTCCTGCCTTCTTTCCATGCTGCTTTTTTTTTTCTTTTCTTTCTTTTTTTAATCCTCAGCATCCCGTCCCATCTCTTAATGAGCAAGCCTCGCTTCACGCTTAATGATGGGACGCCTTTAAAAGGCTGTTTAAATTAGCAATCTTTATCTCCCCTACTCACCTCCCGTTTTCTTTTTTGTCCCCCTCTCTTACCATCTTCTTTTCCTCACTTGGATAATTTTTTAAACCTCCTTTTTTCTTCTTGTTCTTCTTTCCTCTTCTCTCTCCTAAATACAAGTCATCATTTACCTCCATTCAGCCTTCGCGTGTTTTCAGAGACGTGGCAAAATTAATTAAACCATCTTTCACACGTTAACGCTTCCAATATATCTATCTGCATAATTTTTTAATCCCCCCATCATAATGCGTGTTTTTTATTGCACGGCGGTACACTTAAAAGCTTGTATCTTTATTTTTTATTGTCGACGGAGTTTTATTCTGTTCTGACTACGCAGGCAGGCACACATTCTGTGTTCTCTCTGTACAACTTTTTCTGCTGCTGTCTTTCTCTTTTTCCATTTCTGCTGTCTCTTTCGCCTGCGGGTAATATTTCAACCGGGGTGAACTTCTTAATTTATTGACGTGGGTTTATCGCGGTGTATATAATTTATCGCCTGCCATAATAGAGGATAAAACCGCACATTTTTCATTAAATTAACCAGAAGGCGGGCTTTGGAGGAAAACAATGAGCGTTAGTTGGTTCGAGGGGGTTGAACGAGTGTAGGGGCTGAAGAAAAAGGTTCGAAGAATACGACGGAAAATGAGAAGATAAAGAAGTAAGGGATAAAAAAATTAGGGGAATAAAAACTCCTGGTAGTAAGTGGCTTTCATTGTTCTTTTACAAGCTCCAATAAATTATCCGTGAGTTTTATTGTTTAATGAAATTTATAAGGTTCTTCTGACCTCTGTGGATAGTGGCATTGTGTGTGCAGACCTCGACGCGCGCGCGCGCCCGTCCGCGCTCGCTTGCAGTTGTTTTGGCGCGGAGAATTGCTTATAATTATCATATTAGGAAGCTAGCCTGGTTAAGTTCACTGAAGGACGGTGAATTTCTATTCTTCTTCGTCTCTTTCTTTTCGTTGTCCCTTTTTTTTCTTTTTCCTTCTTTCTTTCTTTCTTTTTTTTTTAAACAGTCTGTTGCCTTTGTTTGGTTAGATCTTAAAGCGAACATTCGGTTTGGTTGAATGAGAAGAATGGGATGTAGTCTGTGTTAAACCAGCCAGAAAGCATTACTTTTGGGAGAAAAGCCATGTTGATGCTGGCTTGCGTAAAACTATCTGCGAAAAATGCCCGACGTTTCGAATTTCCCCGCGGAGTACCTTTTAGCGTCGCTTTCTCCCTTTTTCTCTTCCTCTGTCTTTTAGTTTCTATTCATTAAATCCTTTCTGACAAACATCGCGCTACGTACAAAATTAATATGAAACTGTAATTAATTAATAAATGAAATATAAAAGAGTTCAACACGGAAACATTTTATTCGTTTGTGAAATAGAACTCGACGTTCGAAAATAAATATGATTAGTAGTTTTAAATCATTCGAATAATTTAGGCGAAATCTATATGCCGTTTGTTCGACTTCGAAGCTTTATGTGGGCAACAAATCCTTTCTACTCTTTTTCCGCGTGTTTTTTTATTTAATTCATTGAATACGTTCATCTAAATGTTTCTTACTGAAAATTTTAATGCGATGTGAAAGTATACTAATTACAGATGTGAAAACTGAAACAAAATATGAAATTCTGATTAATACTGGGTGAACAAAAAATACACGAAATTAAAGTAATCCTAAGAGAATCAATTAAGTTTTTCATGGAAATTGAGAATGGAAATGGTGTCAAAAATTTTCTTTTCGTTTATTTTACTAAATGTCCAAAAACAAAACAGAACAAAAATAATCTTGTTTTCAAAACCGCAGGGTGTGTGGAAGAAATGTAATTAGTCGAGGCGCTGAGGTTTTCAAGAAAATTTACTTCGAATGTGCTCTTCTGCATTTTTATGTAAGTTACTCCTGAAAAAGTGTCCGCTTATTTATGAAGTGTATCAGAATGCTTTAAACATAGAAGCCGTTTCCAAATTGACCTTGAATTTACCTATACAGAAATTTAATCAAATAAATAAATTAAACATAAATTTAATAAAGATTGCAGCAAAATCACAGGGTACAGGGCAGTTTACTCGAGCACAACCGTGCGCGTTAACATCATTTTTTTGTGTTGTAATGAAAAAGGTTGTATGAGAATAAGGTTCTTTATAATTTAAAGGCGCGCGCGCGCACACACACATACACAGTTTATAAAAATGTGTAAAACATCGGGAGTTGATTGTTTTTGAAAGCTAAGTTATCTGCTATTACTAGGATGCCGTTTGCATGTACTTTTCCTTCGAATGTTCCTTTACGGAAATTTGGTTGGAGTGTCAGGATGTACATGAACGTTGTACGTTCTTATTTTTTTGAACGTTGTACGTTCTTATTTCGTTATTTGCGCTTTTTTTTTTTTAATAGAAACAACCCAAAATCAGAGATAAGTGACTCCTCGTAGTGTGTAGAACTCATCATAGTCATGAAAAGAAACGCCCCGATGGCGCAGGGGTCTAAGCGCTCAATATGAACGGTTTGTTGTCGAGAGTCACACGTTCAGAAGTCATGGTGTGGGGTGCAATTGCCTACGATGCCAGATCACCTTTGGTGATCATTGCAGGCATTTTGACAGCCCAACGTTACGTTAGTGAGCTCCTACAACCAGTGGCCCTTCCTTTTCTGAACGCTCGTCCGCATACTGCTGCTGTCTCGAGAGCTTGCCTTCAAGACCTATCGCCGATTGAAAATGTGTGGGATGTTATTGGACGCGCTATCTATACACCACCCCTACCGCACAATCTGCCGGAACTGCGCGAGAAGATACAAGCTGTATGTGATGGCTTATCGCAGGACACTATTGTAACAGGGGCTTCCATATTTATCGGAAGTGAATTTCAGCAGCCGTTTTGCGGGATAAATAATTGGAATCGCCTTCCTTCAATTCCCACCACTTGGATGGAAGGCCAGCGAAAGGCAAAGTATTTCCTTTCCCACGCGTCGTAGCAGAGGGAGCAGCTAAGCAATTAAGAACATAGTTTTTAGAGTGAAGGCCTGGCTGCGCTTTCTTTGAATAAGTAGGACGAGGGGACAGTTTTTTGAGGGGGTTTCTCTCTCCGGACAAGCAAGAGAGAAGAGACTCGGTGACGAAAAGTGGAGGGAGGAGCAGAATATTTTTAGGAAGCTCTGAAAACCTCGGGGGTTTTGTCGCAACGGATGAAGGAAGGGGTTTGAATGGCCGGGAAGAGATAAAGAGAATTCGGCCAGTAGGACACCGAGGGACAACTAAATTAATGAAAGCACGAAAATGACGGAAAAAAAGCTTGGTGACATTCCCGCAATATCTGAATAAAAGTCTTCCTCACTGCACAAAAAGGTTTTAACTAGAGTTGCTTTTTGATACCTTGTGTTTTATTTATCTGCTCCAATCGGGAGAATCACGGATTAAACCCCCGATGCAGAACTTACTGCAGAGCAAAATCAAACGAACCCTCCACACAGGGCGCTGTAATAGAACTCAGCACCAAGCCCTGTAACACTATTAAGAACCTGTACAACTCCATGCCTATACATCTGGCATGCTGTGTGAGCAATAATGGCGGCCCGACGCCATACTGAGAGACTGTACTTATTGACGTGTAGCTCAATAACTCTTGTCCATATCAGTCTCAATGTTTAATCATTTATTGTTCCTGGTAAACTTTACCTTCCTCCCGAATAGCATTGTAATCCGACACGTCCTTCTAGGTGCAGCTATTTTTTTTGACGTAGAGTGTATTTGCCTGAATGTGAGATGTACCACCGTTACCTTCCACTCCGGTTTCCGATAAAACAAATCAAAACAAAAAATTGTTTAACAGGAATGTGCAATTAAAGAGAATTACGATAACTGCCAACAGCGTGACGAACGTAACTCTGGGTGATACATTCCTGCAATTTCGGAAAATACTATTAGTAATTGCTTTCATGAAGATTCTTTGGAAGACAACTAGATTGGAAATCAGCTTTTAAACTGAAGATGAAATACCAGTAGGACACTGAGAAAGGCAAACTATAAGTTGTAACGGTTCTAGGTTTTCCTGTTTCTGAGGTATGGCTTAGGTAGGATGGACCCTTCGGGACCACAGAAATTGCCTGACTTATCGTTTCTCTGTTCATGAGCGACACCAGGTTCGGAACGTCAAGTGCACTGTTGCTACTTATTATAAAATATCAAAAGCACATTAAAAATTATTCTTCATTCCAAAGTGTTGGTCGATAATGGCAATGTTGTTCAAGGCTTTTACAATTTAATATCTTAGTTTCATGTTTGAGTCTTCGCTATCATAAAACGAACTCATGTTTATTGGCAGTTCCTTATCTATCTTGTATATACGGCATAATATTTATTGTAATATCAACGTCACCTATATATATATATATTTAGTAAGAATGGTGTAGTAAAGTAACATCGCTACTGTCATTTTATGTTCGAAAGGCAGGTTAACAGCATACAAGAATGAAGACAAAGTGATCGTGTCTCTGAGAAACACGTCGAGCCATCATTCACTTATCATTGGAAAGACATCAGAGCCGTCCTAAAGGCCATCCCTCCGCACTCGGGGGATTCAAGGGGAAAGCTTTGGTTTCACCTTTCCCCTTTGTCCCTTAGGGCGCCATCTCATGCGAGATGGATTTCCAGAGGAAGAAATGTTCCATCAAGAAGAATGAAAGTGGACTCTGCTAAATCTTTGCATCCTTAAACTGGTGGGATGATGGACAGGCATCGGAGTCTACAGCGTGATTCTGTGTTCGCATTTGGTGCGCGCTAGCCAGTCTGCATAAATTGCATACTGGAATGCAAAAAAAAAAAATAAAAAAAAAAAATTCTCGTTGGATCTCAAAGATCTTTCAGAATACTTTTAATGTGAAGAAAATTGTAAAATCTTTAAATCATTGGACCTACCAGACTTCCTTTTCATTATTCCGGGGGGGGGACCGGATGAAGAAGTGGAATTTTATGTGAAAAGGTTATTCAAGAACAGTATTTTCTTCACACGATGTGCAGATACCTGGTTCTGATCATGAAGCCCAGGCCGGGATTTCATTTTCACCATCTAAAAGAAAAATTCCCTAGCCCGGATTTTTTCTGTTTACTAATGAAGAAATTCCTTTGTTTGCTATTTAACATATTATTAAGATTTAGCGCTTCCGTGGCTGAACAAAGCTAAGAAACTCACCTCCAGCCAGTCATAACTTGAAGTATCAGGAGTTGTCGATTATGTTGAAAACATCGACGTTTTGCAGTTCTTAATGAGAACTGCTAAAAAATCAAGTATAGTTTTACATTCGAAAGATACAGACGAGCTTATGCAAAATACATAGCAACGTTACCTATGCGCGTACTCGGTTGCGTCCGTGACTACAAGAATTCCGGCAAAACCTCCAACCTACGATACCAGTGTGGCCGTAAAAAGACATTGGGTGAACGTGACCATCGTCGGGTGTCAAGAATCGTTTCACGCGATAGGCGTGCAACACTCTCTCAGGTATCATCGGAATTCAATGCTGGAGCTTCAACAAGCATCAGCGTCCGGACTGTGCAACGTACCCTGCACGATATGGGCTTTGGGAGCCGACGCCCAACTCGAGTCCCCTTGAGGGGAGCACGACGCAGAGCTATGTGCCTCGCTCGGGCACGGCGACACCGCCACTGTACACTTCATGACTGGAAACAAGTAGCCTGGTCTGACGAGTCGCGTTTCCAACTGTATCGGGGAGATGGAAGGATTCGTGTGTGGCGCAAACCCCATGAAGCCATGGATTGCGCCGGTCAACAGGGAACTGTATCGGCTGGTGGTGAGGGGGGTCTGTAATGGTATGGGGGTGTGTTTAGCTGGACTTCACTGGGACCCCTGGTACGTCTACAAACGTCTGTGACCGGCCAACGCAATGTGTGCATTTTTTCTGACGTGGTACACTTGTTAATGTCCTGCATTCATGGTGATGGGTTGTGTAACCGGTGCTTCCATAGTTATCAGAAGTGAAATTCATTAGCCATTTTTAGTGGTAGTGAATGATAATAATTTTCCGCCATTTTAATGAGTGGGAAGCAAACGTCAATGTACTTCTTTTCCCACGCACGCGTCGCAGCAGAGGGGGTGTTAGATTTATAGTTTTGTCGATGTGAGAAGAATGAAACTGGACATTATTGCTTTTCCGCCATCCCAAGCAGCACGACGAAGAGGGGGGGGGGTAGCGAACCAATTAAAGAATCTTGCGTTTTCGGAGAGAAGGCACCTTAGGGTGTGGCCTGACTTTCGAGGAATAGGTGGGTCTTCACTCTACGAATGAGAGGACAGTTTTTTTATGGGGTTGCTCTCCGAGCAAAAGAACAAGGAACTCGGTGGCACAAAGACGAGGAAGGAGGAGAATTTTTAGCGAGGTTCTGAAGGCCTCGCGGGTTTGTCGGAACGGATGAGGTAGGACGAATGAGACCGGTCGGGAAAAGATAAGCAGAATTCGGCGTGCTGACAATTAGAGCGAGAAGGACACCGAGGTGTTAATAAAATAAAGAAAGCACGAAAATGACGGACAAAAGCTTGGTGACATTCCCAGCAACATCTGAATAAACATCTTCCTCACTGAACGAAAAGAGTTTATCTAGAGTCGATTTTTGATACCTTGTATTTTATTTATCTACTCCAGTTGGGAGAATTACGGGTTAAACCCCATATGCAGAGCGAACATCAAACGAACCCTCCACACAGTCCGCTGTAATAGAACTCAGCACCAAGCCCTGTAACAGTTGGGCCTGTTCCAACAGGACAATGCACCTCCACACAAGCGTCGGGACGCCACTAATGGTTAAAGGAGCATTCATCTGAGTTTATGGTGTTGCTATTCCCACCCAAGTCCCCAGACCTGAACGTGATAGAGCACATTTGGAATGCCATGCAACGCGCTATCGAACACAGGAATCCAAGACACCGGAATACACCCGAATTGTGGAACGCTCTGCAGGAAGTATGGTGTGCATCGCCTACAGCATATTTCCAGAAGCTAGTAGAGTCCATGCCCCATCGTATTTCTGCAGTCCTGCGTTCCCGTTAAGGACCTACCAAGTATTAGCCTGGTGTACCAGTTTTTCTGGCACTTCAGTGTATATATATATATATATAAAAGTTTATTTTTTCGAAATATATATATCATCATCATCATTGTCAACCATTATCAATCCACTGCTGGACGAAGGTCTCCCCAAGTTTCCTCCACAACGGTCTGTCTTGTGCCAGTCTCCTCCATGTCACTCCCGCATACTTTCGAATTTCATCCACCCATCTCCCATGTGGTCTTCTTCTGGGTCTTTTCCTGTCCCTTGGAATCCAATCTAAAATTTCGACTGTCCATCGACGGTCTGTCCTTCTGGCAGTATGTCCAGCCCATTGCCATTTCAGGGATTTAACTCTGACCATGATGTCTTCCACTCTTGTCATTTTTCGGATCCACGAGTTCCTCTTCTTATCTCTCCTGGTTACACCAAGCATGCACCTCTCCATGCTGCTTTGAGTTGTCTGCAGCTTTTGTATGTCTCTTTTAGTTAAGGTCCACGTCTCTGCACCATACGTAAGTACTGGAAGGATGAATTGATCAAACACTTTTATTTTAAGACATAATCGCATATTGCTCTTGAAAATTATGCTGTTTCTTCCAAAAGCTCTCCAGGCAAAGTTTTGTACGCCGATTAATTTCTTCATCAATGTGACCTTCACTTGATATCTGCTGTCCAAGATAAACGTACGTGTCTGTTATCTCCAGCTTTTCTCCATCAATCGATAAATCTTCATTTCTTGTAAAAGCATTGAACATCACTTTTGTCTTCTAAAAGTTCATTTTTAAATCCACTTCTTTACTCTTGTCAGCAAGTTCCTGGATCATATTCTGCAGCTCTGATGGGGTAGTTGCAAAAATGACTACGTCATCAGCAAAACGAAGGTGGGTTAGATAATCTCCATTAATCTTTATCCCTTTGTTTTTCCCAGTTCAGTGATTGAAATACATTTTCCAATGTGGCATTAAAGAGCTTCGGAGATATGGTGTCACCTTGTCTCACTCACTTTCCAATTTTTATGTGTGTTGTATTTTCAAACGGCCGAATCTTTGCACTTGCATTTTCATAGATGTTATTGATACTATTAATGTATGCATCTTCAATACCGCAGGATTTCAGAGCCATTGTAACTGCTGATGGTTTCACCGAATCAAAGGCTTTTTCATAATCGATAAAAGCCATGCACAATGGAAGTTCATATTCCCTCGCTCTTTCAATTAGTTCTCTCAGTACGTGGATATGATCTGTAGTGCTGTAGCCACTCCTGTATCCAGCTTGTTCTCTCGGTTGAGCCATGTCCAGTGTTACCTTCAAACGGCGTGAAAGAACTTTAGTGAAGATTTTATATACCACTGATAGGAGGCTAATAGGTCTGTAGTTCCTGAGATCCTCAATGTCACCTTTTTTATGTAGCAGGATCATTGTAGCGTTGTTCCAATCCTCAGGAATCTTTCCTTCATTAAGGCATCGAGTGAAAATTTGGGCGAATACTGTTTCGATTTCTCCACTTGCTTCTTGTATGATGTCTACAGTAATTCCATCTTCTCCTGGAGCTTTCCCCCGCTTCATGTTCTTGATTGCATGTGCAACTTCTGCTGGGAGGACTGGAAGAACTCTGGTACTGGTACCTTTCATGATGTCTAGAGTACATGTATCATCCCTTTCATATACTTTGGAGTAGAAATCTTTCACACTTGTCAAAATTTCGCCTTTATTTCTTGTTACCGAACCATGTTCTTTTCTCAGTGCCATAATCTGTTTTCTTCCCTTACTGAAATGTCCCTTTGCTATCTTTAGGCTTTGGTTGTTTTCAATTGCTTTCCTTACGAGTTCGCAGTTGAATTTCCTTACGTCTTCAGTTATACTTTTTCGTACTGTCTTGCATAGCTCTATATATTCCACTTTGGAAGTCACATCTTCTTTAGTTGTCCTCATCTCTCTTCTTTTTTGCATCAACATTTTCGTTTTTCCTGATAATTTGTTCACATGCAACTTGTTCTTAGACCCAGCTAATTTTGTTGCTGTTTCCATAAGAGCTTTGGTTACTTTTCTGTTAACTTCAGAAATATCCACTTCTTCCGATGTTAGGCCTTCTAAAGCAGAGAATCTGTTCTTCAGTTCCAACTTGAAAGTATTATGGTGTTTTTTAAGGTTGGTTATGTCAATTTATTTTGTTTGTCTTATGAGCTTGCCACGTTTGAGTTTAGTGTTGAGGTGCATCTTACATCTCACCAATCTATGGTCACTACCTGTGTTGAACTTGTTTAGCACACTGCAGTCTTCTATGATGAATGTTTTGTTACTCATAATGAAATCAATTTCACTTGTCGTCCCATTTGGATGTCTCCATGTCCATTTCCTGTGTGGCTTTTTCTTGAAAAAGGAGTTCAAGATGAAAAACCCTTCTGCCTCTGCAAACTCAACGAGAGTATTTCCACGCTGGTTTCTGTTGCCGTGACCGAATTTACCTACTGAAGTTTCATTCTGTTGCAGTTGCCCTATTTTTGCATTGAAATCTCCCGTAACTATCTTCAAGTGCTGCTTACCTTTATTATTTAGATGACGAATTTCCTCATAAAATTCTTCAATTTCTTCTTCAGGATGACTTGTGGTGGGTGCATAAGTTTGAATAATCTGAGCCTGGTATCTTTTCGAGAATTGGATAACGAGTCGTGCAGGTCTGGAAGAGGAACTTTCAACTTCTACAACTTTATCCTTCAGTTTCTTGTTTATTATAAATCCAATACCACTAGTTCTGCCAGTATCTGTCCCGCGATAGTACAAGAGATGTCCACTTTTCAGTTCAATGATATCTTCTCCTTTTCTCCTTACCTCACTTAGCCCGACGATGTCCCACTTGATCCTTTGTAGTTCCTCTTCCAATTCAAGAAGCCTTGAATCAGAAGATAGGGAGCGTCCATTATACATAGCCACGGTCAGCATCAGATGGCAGCCTAGTCCGGTCCTCCGGGGATTCTTAGCACATTCTGCCTTCATGTCGCACTGGCCGCTGCCTTGGCCAGATAACCTGAAGATCAAAACGCGCAACGCAGCAGTTATGAAAATTCAGAATTCACATTCTATTAAGAAGAGACTGAAGCAAAAAATTTTTGACTCATACCAAGTACAACATAGAAAAGGTTATGTATTGAACGGTGTGAGTAAAAAGAGAAAAAAATAGAAAAACCGATTGTAGAAAGTGTCGAGAATACTGAGCCTTGGTGTTATCAAGGACCAGCAAAAACTCTGCAGAAACCCATTTCCAAATAGGTCTTTGTGGAAGTGAGAAAATGCAAAGTCATAGATGCAAGTAATAAGCCCACCAAAAAAAAAAAAAAATATATATATATATATCATCATTGTCAACCATTATCAATCCACTGCTGGATGAAGGTCTCCCCAAGTTTCCTCCACAACGGTCTGTCTTGTGCCAGTCTCCTCCATGTCACTCCCGCATATTTACGAATTTCATCCACCCATCTCCCATGTGGTCTTTTTCTGGGTCTTTTCCTGTCCCTTGGAATCCAATCTAAAATTTCGGCTGTCCATCTATGGTCTGTCCTTCTGGCAGTATGTCCAGCCCATTGCCATTTCAGGGATTTAACTCTGATCATGATGTCTTCCACTCTCGTCATTTTTCGGATCCACGAGTTCCTCTTCTTATCTCTCTTGGTTATACCAAGCATGCACCTCTCCATACCTCTTTGAGTTGTCTGCAGCCTTTGTATGTCTCTTTTAGTTAAGGTCCACGTCTCTGCACCATATGTAAGCACTGGAAGGATGCATTGATCAAACACTTTTCTTTTAAGACATAATGGCATATTGCTCTTGAAAATTATGCTGTTTCTTCCAAAAGCTCTCCAGGCAAGTTTTGTACGCCGATTAATTTCTTCATCAATGTGACCCTCACTTGATATCTGCTGTCCAAGATAAACGTACGTATCTGTTATCTCCAGTTTTTCTCCATCAATCGATAAATCTTCATTTCTTGTAAAAGCATTGAACATCACTTTTGTCTTCTGAAAGTTCATTTTTAATCCCACTTCTTTACTCTTGTCAGCAAGTTCCTGGATCATACTCTGCAGCTCTGATGGGGTAGTTGCAAAAATGACTGTCATCAGCAAAACGAAGGTGGGTTAGATAATCTCCATTAATCTTTATCCCTTTGTTTTCCCAGTTCAGTGATTGAAAGACATTTTCCAATGTGGCATTAAAGAGCTTCGGAGATATGGTGTCACCTTGTCTCACTCCCTTTCCAATTTTTATGTGTGTTGTATTTTCAAACAGCCGAATCTTTGCACTTGCATTTTCATAGATGTTATTAATAATATTAATGTATGCATTTTCAATACCGCAGGATTTCAGAGCCGTGGTAACTGCTGATGGTTTCACCGAATCAAAGGCTTTTTCATAATCGATAAAAGCCATGCACAATGGAAGTTCATATTCCCTCGCTCTTTCAATTAGTTCTCTCAGTACGTGGATATGATCTATTGTGCTGTAGCCACTCCTGAAAAAATATTCGTCATCGAAGACTGCAGTGTGCTGAACAAGTTCAACACAGGTAGTGACCATAGATTGGTGAGATGTAAGATGCACCTCAACACTAAACTGGAACGTGGCAAGCTCATAAGACAAACAAAATGTATTGACATAACCAACCTTAAAAAACACCATAATACTTTCAAGTTGGAACTGAAGAACAGATTCTCTGCTTTAGAAGGCCTAACATCGGAAGAAGTGGATATTTCGGAAGTTAACAGAAAAGTAACCAAAGCTCTTATGGAAACAGCAACAAAATTAGCTGGGTCTAAGAACAAGTTGCATGTGAACAAATTATCAGGAAAAACCAAAATGTTGATGCAAAAAAGAAGAGAGATGAGGACAACTAAAGAAGATGTGACTTCCAAAGTGGAATATATAGAGCTATGCAAGACAACACGAAAAAGTATCACTGAAGACGTAAGGAAATTCAACTGTGAGCTAGTGAGGAAAGCAATTGAAAATATATATATATATATATATATATATATATATATATATATATATATATATATATATATATATATATATATATATATATATATATATATATACTAAAGAGCAAAACTGAAGACTAAGGAAAAAATTTTAGAATTTAAAACGAAGGGTGCCTCTATCAGATATAATCACCACCTTTAAAGAGCTGTATGCAGAATTTAAACTTAACCAATTTGTTGATGTAGGAACTTGGAACTCTTATCTCAATTGCTGCATAATAAATAACCATATCTTATATAATAATACTCTCTATAAGCAAGTGAACGGTATTCCAATGGGAACATCAACGTCCACGCATATCGCTAATCTATTCCTGTTCTTTAAGGAATATAAATTCATTAAAAATCACCCCACCTGCTCAGATAACTACCTTTACACTTTTAGATATATTGATGATCTGCTGTGTATCAATAATTCAGAAGTTATAGAGAGTGATTTTGATAATAACTATCCTAGCTCTCTTAACTTATGTAAAACCAACCACAGTAATCAGGAACTTGAGTTCCTAGACTTAAGCATTAAGCTCAACAGAGGTAACCCATCTATTAGCCTCTATGATAAAAGAGTTAATTTTCCTTTCAAAGTAATTAAATATCTACACTGGAATAATAACATTTCAACCAAAGTAATTGAGAATGTACTAATTTCTCAGGTCCTAAGAATTTCAAGAATTTGCAGCAACAATTTGGACTTCAATTACCACATTAATATACTATTAGAAAGTTTTCTAGAGAACGAAATTCCTTCTTCTTTCATCAAAAGAACTTTAAGAAAAATTATTCTGAATAATAGAGTAAGGTTGGCAGATCTGCTTTAATTTTCGACACAGTTAATAATATGATTCTGACCAATCAAAGCCGTAAGGAAGTTGGCTAGAGGATGCCTATTAACTACCTAAAGGAACCTTAGTGCTATGGATATGACGGTCCTATTAAAACAAAAAATTAAATAATATAAACAAAATCACAAAAAAGCTTAAAAATCTGTTTATAAAAGAAAATAAAAACAAATAAAAAAGAAAACTAGTTATTCATCACTAGGATAGCTATACTAAAAATAGTAAAACCAACATTAAAATAAATAAGATTCTGATTAATCTATAGAAGCTCACTAAGGTGATTTAATACATGCAAAGATTATTAAATAAACTGCTCGTGTATTTTATAATATTTCTCATGTATTCTGGAGAGTTAATTCAGCTCTTTCTGATCATACAGATCCACAGTCTTAAGTTTATCTAATTTTTTTTTTTTTTCTCTGGTTAAAATCTCCGCGCGTTGGTTTCTTGCTGTATGAGGAGGCCATCGGCCCCACCCTCACTGCCCCCCAGCGTCTAGGGAGTGGCGGAAGAGGTCAGCCATGTTCTTCTCTTGTGAGGAGAAAAGTTTTTGTAACACAAGAGGTAAGGTCTCTTCCTTGTTTTTATGTTCTAGGTTTTATAAGTTCAATGTTTGTACTTCATGTACCTTTTCTCTGTCGTTTTTTAGCTTTTCAGCTTTTAGGCATTGGTTTGTCTGTTAACATTTTTGCGGGTTTTAACTCTTTCTTTTCTTTGTAACTTTGAGCGTCTTTTGGGGTACCTAGGAACAGAAGATGGCTCAGCTTGTTCCTTTTCTATGCGCTGTCTATGCGCTGTTTTTTCAAAGTAGTTAAGTTCTTAATAACTAATTAATTATGCACTTAAAGCACTGCTGAAATACTTTGTACATATTGCAACTAACTGTTTAAGGTATATAACTTTCACAAAGTTTTCTTTAGTTAATTATTATCTTTAACTTATTCTCGTTTTCGTGCTGTCATAAGTTGTAGAGTAGGGGGTTTTAGACTCAAGTTTTCTTTCAAAAATCTGTTCGTTATAAATTAACATTTCCTTTTTTAATTGCAATGTAAAATTTGGATTTCTTTTGCATTGTTTTTCAGGTTTAAATTCTCTCTCAAACGAACTTGGAATTTCGTTATGGCTGAAAATCATTTCTAATTATTATGTCACTCTCACAGCTTGAGTTCTTTTATCTTCTTCTCTCTGTTTAATAGTAACAGATGAAGAGTATGGGTCGGGCCAGGAAGGTTAATGGATGCAAGCGAAATTGTTAACTAGTGCTAGGTCATGCAACTCTAAGGAGGACATGACTTATATATATATTTTTTAAACTATTTTAGGTGGGAATGTTACTTGCATCTATGGCCTTGCAGAAACCCATTTCCAACTAGGTCTTTGTGGAAGTGAGAAAATGCAGAGTTTTTGCTGGTCCTTGATAAAGCCAAGGCTCAGTATTCTCGACACCTTCTACATTCAGTTGTTTTATTTTATTTTTTTATCTTTTTTCCTTTTGATCACACAGGTAGATACATAACCTTTTCTATGTTGTACTAGGTGTGAGTCAAAATTATATATGTATTTTTTTGCTTAGGTATCTTCTTTATAGAATATATATATATATATATATATATATATATATATATATATATATATATATATATATATATATATATGTCATAACCTCCACAGAGTTGTATGACCAAGCTTTAGTTAACAATTTAGCTTGCATCTATAACTTTCCTGGCCCGACCCATGCTCTTTCGACACTTTCTACATTCAGTTTTTCTATTTTTTTCTATTTTCACTCCCACCGGTCAATACATAACCTTTTCTATGTTGTATTTGGTATGAGTCAAAAATTTTTTGCTTCAGTCTCTTCTTAATAGAATATGTATATATATATATATACACTGCTGGCCACTCAGAATGCAACACCAAGAAAGAAGCATCTGATTGGCCTGAAATTCGCAGCATGCGTCGCCCGCGAGAGGACATGCAAACGATTAGCATTGCAGGGCATATGCAAATCATGTGCGCCCGGCCCGCCACCGAGAAGCACTATAAGAAGGGTGCACAGAAGGCGGGGTGTAAGTAGTGGAAGTGTGTTGTGCTGCAGGACCTGTGCTTGAGAAGCTTCCTGATGCATCGTCGCAGAATACGGCAGTCATCCAGCACGTTTTGGAGTTCGACAGAGGACGAATAGTTGCTTATCGCGACAGCGGTTTGTTTGTCATACGGAGACATCGGCGCCTGTGTGGGACGACATACAGCCACAGTGAGGCGAGTAGGGATTCGGTGGGTGTAGGAGGGACGGACGGACCGACCGACGTGAGTGATTGCCGAAGCTGCAGCACACCAGCGAACGAGAGGACCGGCATGTTGTGCTGCGGGCATTGACGACTCGCCCCGCCACATCACGAACGTTAGCGCAGGAATTAGGGTGTGTTGCGCAACAACCTCTGTCAGTGTGTACCGTTCGACGTCGTCTGCAGGAGCGGGGACT
This sequence comes from Macrothele yani, assembly GCA_039090855.1. NCBI lineage: Eukaryota > Metazoa > Arthropoda > Arachnida > Araneae > Macrothelidae > Macrothele > Macrothele yani. The sequence continues at coordinate 14,520,121 of CM077029.1, read as the reverse complement.
TGTCGCACGGCGCCCATTGCTCCGATTACCATTGACGTTACACCACCGGAGAGTGCGGCGGCAGTGGGCCGTTGAACGCTGCACCTGGACTACACAATGGCACGACATTGTCTTCTCCGACGAATCCCGCTTCTGCCTGCAACACCGCGATGATCGGATCCGCGTGTGGCGGCACCACGGCGAGAGACTGTATGACGCCTGCATTATGCATCACCATACCGGTCAGTCGCCTAAGTTATGGTTTGGGGCCTAATTGGATATGACACCCGCACCCCTCTGGTACGCATCGTCGGTACACTCAACAGCCACCGTTACATCTCCGACGTTTTATAGCCTGTAGTCCTCCCTTACCTGCAGGACCTGCCAGCGGCCACGTTTCAACAGGACAATGCGCGCCCGCACGCGACACGCATCGTGCAGCATTTCTTCACGGCCCACAAGGTGTAACTGCTGCCGTGGCTCGCCTGTTCTCTTGATATGTCGCCCATCAAACACGTCTGGTCGCTGATCGGCAACCGAGTTTCCCGGCAAGCACCACCCGCGGCTACGCCTGATGAACTGTGGCAACGTGTGGAAGCAGCCTGAACCGACATACCCAAAGCCCACATCCAAAGCCTCTTTCGTTCGATGCCGCGGTGTGTAGCGGCCGTTATTTCAAGCCATGGGGACCACACGAACTATTGGTGTCTGCGTGTTTAGCAAGTCGCACGAGCGTGTAAGCTCAATCGTTTCATCTTGGTGTCTGTTGTTATGCGTCCAGTAAATCTGGCTTTGTTATCTCGTGTCCTTCTTGGTGTTGCATTTTGGGTAGTTGGCAGGGTATAAAGAAAGCAGGCGGGGTTGACATTTGTCAAGGAGAGGCTGTGATGTTACGCATCACCTGACCTTACATCGCTCAACCGAGAGAACAAGCTGGATTCAGGAGTGGCTACAGCACAATAGATCATATCCACGTACTGAGAGAACTGATTGAAAGAGCGAGGGAATATGAACTTCCATTGTGCATGGCTTTTATCGATTATGAAAAAGCCTTTGATTCGGTGAAACCATCAGCAGTTACCACGGCTCTGAAATCCTGCGGTATTGAAGATGCATACATTAATATTATTAATAACATCTATGAAAATGCAAGTGCAAAGATTCGGCTGTTTGAAAATACAACACACATAAAAATTGGAAAGGGAGTGAGACAAGGTGACACCATATCTCCGAAGCTCTTTAATGCCACATTGGAAAATGTCTTTCAATCACTGAACTGGGAAAACAAAGGGATAAAGATTAATGGAGATTATCTAACCCACCTTCGTTTTGCTGATGACGTAGTCATTTTTGCAACTACCCCATCAGAGCTGCAGAGTATGATCCAGGAACTTGCTGACAAGAGTAAAGAAGTGGGATTAAAAATGAACTTTCAGAAGACAAAAGTGATGTTCAATGCTTTTACAAGAAATGAAGATTTATCGATTGATGGAGAAAAACTGGAGATAACAGATACGTATGTTTATCTTGGACAGCAGATATCAAGTGAGGGTCACATTGATGAAGAAATTAATCGGCGTACAAAACTTGCCTGGAGAGCTTTTGGAAGAAACAGCATAATTTTCAAGAGCAATATGCCATTATGTCTTAAAAGAAAAGTGTTTGATCAATGCATCCTTCCAGTGCTTACGTATGGTGCAGAGACGTGGACCTTAACTAAAAGAGACATACAAAAGCTGCAGACAACTCAAAGAAGCATGGAGAGGTGCATGCTTGGTATAACCAGGAGAGATAAGAAGAGGAACTCGTGGATCCGAAAAATGACGAGAGTGGAAGACATCATGATCAGAGTTAAATCCCTGAAATGGCAATGGGCTGGACATACTGCCAGAAGGACAGACCATAGATGGACAGCCGAAATTTTAGATTGGATTCCAAGGGACAGGAAAAGACCCAGAAAAAGACCACATGGGAGATGGGTGGATGAAATTCGTAAATATGCGGGAGTGACATGGAGGAGACTGGCACAAGACAGACCGTTGTGGAGGAAACTTGGGGAGACCTTCGTCCAGCAGTGGATTGATAATGGTTGACAATGATGATGATGATGAAAGAAAGCAGTCATTCATCTACATCCCCATGGTCTTCTGGTTGGCATTTTTTATTTTGGTAAATTTTTATCTTTGATTTATCGGGAGCTCGTTTGATTTGGACACTTGAGGTTCGTTTTGTTTTGTCTCTGGTTTGTTCTTGGTTTTTACTTGTTAATTTTCCCCTTTCATTTAAAAAAAAATCATCAGGTTTTGCATTGTTTCTGTGTATATATATATATATATATATATATATATATATATATATATATATATATTATATTATATTATATTCGATTATTTGAAGATTCAGCAACAATAAAAATTTAAAAGCTGGGGAGACAAGGGAACACTATTTCTCCCGAACTCCTTAATACCATGTTGCAAAAAATGCCTTTCAATCATTGAACTGGGAAAACTAACGGATAAAGATTAATGGGATTATTTCACTCACCTTCGTTTTGCTGAAGACATAGTCATTTTTGTAAATGCCTCTTCAGAACTGTAGAATGATCCAGAAACTTGCTGACAAGAGTAAAGAAGTGGGATTAAAAATAAACTTTCAGAAGACAAAACTAATGTGCGATGCTTTTACAAGAAATGAAATTGTATCGATTGATGGGGAAAAGCTGGAGATAACAGATGCCTACCTTTAGCAACGGTGATATTGATGAAGAAATTAATCGACGTATAAAACTTGGTTGGAGAGCTTTTGGAAGAAATGAACCGTCCTTTATCAAAATTATTTGTTTCTGTCTCATCCGTCCCTCCGACACCGAAGGAACTACGTAAAATCCTAAGGGACATTGTGTCCGTTAGATGTACTCCATGACTTACTGGGGTATTCGATTACTGCTGTTAACCCTTTAGCGACCATGACCCAAAAATCTTATATCACTCTAAATACCATAACGCCCGAAACTTTCTGTTGGTTCACTTCTTCGTTTAGTAACAACAGTAATGACTGGGGTGTGACACCTCCTTATTCCTCATAGGCCGTGCAGGAAATCTGGACTATGGTCGTTTGTATGTACAGGCGTTACGGTCGTTAAAGGGTTAAGATGTTATTATTAATGTTTATCGTTTGGTAGCTATCAGATATGGAAACGAGTCAGCGGGTCAAAGTGTTCCTGACCCGATTTCGATCCTGTTTTATTTCCGTTTTATTTTTGAAAATAAAAAATATATATATATATATATATATATATATATATATATATATATATATATATATCATCATCATCATCATCATTGTCAACCATTATCAATCCACTGCTGGACGAAGGTCTCCCCAAGTTTCCTCCACAACGGTCTGTCTTGTGCCAGTCTCCTCCATGTCACTCCCGCATATTTACGAATTTCATCCACCCATCTCCCATGTGGTCTTTTTCTGGGTCTTTTCCTGTCCCTTGGAATCCAATCTAAAATTTCGGCTGTCCATCTATGGTCTGTCCTTCTGGCAGTATGTCCAGCCCATTGCCATTTCAGGGATTTAACTCTGATCATGATGTCTTCCACTCTCGTCATTTTTCGGATCCACGAGTTCCTCTTCTTATCTCTCCTGGTTATACCAAGCATGCACCTCTCCATGCTTCTTTGAGTTGTCTGCAGCCTTTGTATGTCTCTTTTAGTTAAGGTCCACGTCTCTGCACCATACGTAAGCACTGGAAGGATGCATTGATCAAACACTTTTCTTTTAAGACATAATGGCATATTGCTCTTGAAAATTATGCTGTTTCTTCCAAAAGCTCTCCAGGCAAGTTTTGTACGCCGATTAATTTCTTCATCAATGTGACCCTCACTTGATATCTGCTGTCCAAGATAAACATACGTATCTGTTATCTCCAGTTTTTCTCCATCAATCGATAAATCTTCATTTCTTGTAAAAGCATTGAACATCACTTTTGTCTTCTGAAAGTTCATTTTTAATCCCACTTTTTTTACTCTTGTCAGCAAGTTCCTGGATCATACTCTGCAGCTCTGATGGGGTAGTTGCAAAAATGACTACGTCATCAGCAAAACGAAGGTGGGTTAGATAATCTCCATTAATCTTTATCCCTTTGTTTTCCCAGTTCAGTGATTGAAAGACATTTTCCAATGTGGCATTAAAGAGCTTCGGAGATATGGTGTCACCTTGTCTCACTCCCTTTCCAATGTTTATGTGTGTTGTATTTTCAAACAGCCGAATCTTTGCACTTGCATTTTCATAGATGTTATTAATAATATTAATGTATGCATCTTCAATACCGCAGGATTTCAGAGCCGTGGTAACTGCTGATGGTTTCACCGAATCAAAGGCTTTTTCATAATCGATAAAAGCCATGCACAATGGAAGTTCATATTCCCTCGCTCTTTCAATTAGTTCTCTCAGTACGTGGATATGATCTATTGTGCTGTAGCCACTCCTGAATCCAGCTTGTTCTCTCGGTTGAGCCATGTCCAGTGTTACCTTCAATCGGTGTGAAAGAACTTTAGTGAAGATTTTATAAACCACTGATAGGAGGCTGATAGGTCTGTAGTTCCTGAGATCCTCAATGTTACCTTTTTTATGTAGCAGGATCATTGTAGCATTGTTCCAATCCTCAGGAATCTTCCCTTCATTAAGGCATCGAGTGAAAATTTGGGCGAGTACTGTTTCAATTTCTCCACTTGCTTCTTGTATGATGTCTATAGTAATTCCATCTTCTCCTGGAGCTTTCCCCCGCTTCATGTTCTTGATTGCATGAGCAACTTCTGCTGGGAGGACTGGAAGAACTCTGGTACCTTTCATGATGTCTGGAGTACATGTATCATCCCTTTCATATAATTTGGAGTAGAAATCTTTCACTCTTGTCAAAATTTCGCCTCTATTTCTTGTTATAGAACCATCTTCTTTTCTCAGAGCCATAATCTGTTTTCTTCCCTTACTGAGATGTCCCTTTGCTATCTTAAGGCTTTGGTTGTTTTCAATTGCTTTCCTCACTAGCTCACAGTTGAATTTCCTTACGTCTTCAGTGATACTTTTTCGTGTTGTCTTGCATAGCTCTATATATTCCACTTTGGAAGTCACATCTTCTTTAGTTGTCCTCATCTCTCTTCTTTTTTGCATCAACATTTTGGTTTTTCCTGATAATTTGTTCACATGCAACTTGTTCTTAGACCCAGCTAATTTTGTTGCTGTTTCCATTAGAGCTTTGGTTACTTTTCTGTTAACTTCCGAAATATCCACTTCTTCCGATGTTAGGCCTTCTAAAGCAGAGAATCTGTTCTTCAGTTCCAACTTGAAAGTATTATGGTGTTTTTTAAGGTTGGTTATGTCAATACATTTTGTTTGTCTTATGAGCTTGCCACGTTCCAGTTTAGTGTTGAGGTGCATCTTACATCTCACCAATCTATGGTCACTACCTGTGTTGAACTTGTTCAGCACACTGCAGTCTTCGATGACGAATTTTTTGTTACACATAATAAAATCAATTTCACTTGTCGTCCCAATTGGATGTCTCCATGTCCATTTCCTGTGTGGCTTTTTCTTGAAAAAGGAGTTCAAGATGAAAAATCCTTCTGCCTCTGCAAACTCAACGAGAGTATTTCCACGCTGGTTTCTGTTGCCGTGACCGAATTTACCTACTGAAGTTTCATTCTGTTGCCGTTGCCCTATTTTTGCATTGAAATCTCCCATAATTATCTTCAAGTGCTGCTTACCTTTATTATTTAGATGACGAATTTCCTCATAAAATTCTTCAATTTCTTCTTCAGGATGACTTGTGGTGGGTGCATAAGTTTGAATAATCTGAGCCTGGTATCTTCTCGATAGTTGGATAACGAGTCGTGCAGCTCTGTCAGAGGAACTTTCAACTTCTACAACTTTATCCGAAACTGAAGGATATATATATATATATATATATATGGGATGTAAGGTCAGGTGATGCGTAACATCACAGCCTCTCCTTGACAAATGTCAACCCCGCCTTCTCGTGGTGCATCCTGTTCCCACTAAAGGGGCTCTGACGACCGCCCATAGCGGTATAACTATACCATCGGGATTAGAGGAAATTCTATCCCACACTCACCAACCCGCTTGGCCAGCGTGGTGAGTTATGGCCAAACCCCTCCAAAATGATTCCACAACTTAAATCTTGGCCCTCAGTCTCCGGCAGCTGGAATGTACCTGGCCAAGGCAGCGGCCAGTGCGACATGAAGGCAGAGGGTGCTAAGAATCCCCGGAGGACCGGACTAGGCTGCCATCTGATGCTGACCTTGGCTACTTACAATGGACGCTCCCTATCTTCTGATTCAAGGCTTCTTGAATTGGAAGAGGAACTACAAAGGATCAAGTGGGACATCGTGGGGCTAAGTGAGGTAAGGAGAAAAGGAGAAGATCTCATCGAACTGAAAAGTGGACATCTCTTCTACTATCGTGGGACAGATACTGGCAGAACTAGTGGTGTTGGATTTATAATAAACAAGAAACTGAAGGATAAAGTTGTAGAAGTTGAAAGTTCCTCTGACAGAGCTGCACGACTTGTTATCCAACTCTCGAAAAGATACCAGGCTCAGATTATTCAAACTTATGCACCCACCACAAGTCATCCGGAAGAAGAAATTGAAGAATTTTATGAGGAAATTTGTCACCTAAATAATAAAGGTAAGCAGCACTTGAAAATAATTATGGGAGATTTCAATGCAAAAATAGGGCAACGGCAACAGAATGAAACTTCAGTAGGTAAATTCGGTCATGGCAACAGAAACCAGCGTGGAAATACTCTCGTTGAGTTTGCAGAGGCAGAAGGGTTTTTCATCTTGAACTCCTTCTTCAAGAAAAAGCCACACAGGAAATGGACATGGAGACATCCAAATGGGACGACAAGTGAAATTGATTTTATTATGTGTAACAAAAAATTCGTCATAGAAGACTGCAGTGTGCTAAACAAGTTCAACACAGGTAGTGACCATAGATTGGTGAGATGTAAGATGCACCTCAACACTAAACTTGAACGCGGCAAGCTCATAAGACAAACAAAATCTATTGACATAACCAACCTTAAAAAACACCATAATACCTTCAAGTTGGAACTGAAGAACAGGTTCTCTGCTTTAGAAGGCCTAACATCGGAAGAAGTGGACATCTCTGAAGTTAACAGAAAAGTAACCAAAGCTCTTATGGAAACAGCAACAAAATTAGCTGGGTCTAAGAACAAGTTGCATGTGAACAAATTATCAGGAAAAACCAAAATGTTGATGCAAAAAAGAAGAGAGATGAGGACAACTAAAGAAGATGTGACTTCCAAAGTGGAATATATAGAGCTATGCAAGACAGTAAGAAAAAGTATCACTGAAGACGTAAGGAAATTCAACTGTGAACTAGTGAGGAAAGCAATTGAAAACAACCAAAGCCTAAAGATAGCAAAGGGACATCTCAGTAAGGGAAGAAAACAGATTATGGCACTGAGAAAAGAAGATGGTTCTGTAACAAGAAATAGAGGCGAAATTTTGACAAGAGTGAAAGATTTCTACTCCAAATTATATGAAAGGGATGATATATGCACTCCAGACATCATGAAAGATACCAGTACCAGAGTTCCTCCAGTCCTTCCAGCAGAAGTTGCACATGCAATCAAGAACATGAAGCGAGGAAAAGCTCCAGGAGAAGATGGAATTACTGTAGACATCATACAAGAAGCAAGTGGAGAAATCGAAACAGTACTCGCCCAAATTTTCACTCGATGCCTTAATGAAGGAAAGATTCCTGAGGATTGGAACACCGCTACAATGATCCTGCTACATAAGAAAGGTGACATTGAGGATCTCGGAAACTACAGGCCTATCAGCCTCCTATCAGTAGTTTATAAAATCTTCACTAAAGTTCTTTCACACCGCTTGAAGGTAACACTGGACATGGCTCAACCGAGAGAACAAGCTGGATTCAGGAGTGGCTACAGCACAATAGATCATATCCACGTGCTGAGAGAACTAATTGAAAGAGCGAGGGAATATGAACTTCCATTGTGCATGGCTTTTATCGATTATGAAAAAGCCTTTGATTCGGTGAAACCATCAGCAGTTACAATGGCTCTGAAAACCTGCGGTATTGAAGATGCATACATTAATATTATTAATAACATCTATGAAAATGCAAGTGCAAAGATTAGGCTGTTTGAAAATACAACACACGTAAAAATTGGAAAGGGAGTGAGACAAGGTGACACCATATCTCCGAAGCTCTTTAATGCCACATTGGAGGGTGTTTTTCAGTCGCTGAGCTGGGAAAACAAGGGGATAAAGATTAATGGAGATTATCTAACCCACCTTCGTTTTGCTGATGACGTAGTCATTTTTGCAACTTGCCCATCAGAGCTGCAGAGTATGATCCAGGAACTTGCTGACAAGAGTAAAGAAGTGGGATTAAAAATGAACTTTCAGAAGACAAAAGTGATGTTCAATGCTTTTACAAGAAATGAAGATTTATCGATTGATGGAGAAAAGCTGGAGATAACAGACATGTACGTTTATCTTGGACAGCAGATATCAAGTGAGGGTCACATTGGTGAAGAAATTAATCGGCGTACAAAACTTGCCTGGAGAGCTTTTGGAAGAAACAGCATAATTTTCAAGAGCAATATGCCATTATGTCTTAAAAGAAAAGTGTTTGATCAATGCATCCTTCCAGTGCTTACGTATGGTGCAGAGACGTGGACCTTAACTAAAAGAGACATACAAAGGCTGCAGACAACTCAAAGAAGCATGGAGAGGTGCATGCTTGGTGTAACCAGGAGAGATAAGAAGAGGAACTCGTGGATCCGAAAAATGACAAGAGTGGAAGACATCATGATCAGAGTTAAATCCTTGAAATGGCAATGGGCTGGACATACTGCCAGAAGGACAGATCATCGATGGACAGCCGAAATTTTAGATTGGATTCCAAGGGACAGGAAAAGACCCAGAAGAAGACCACATGGGAGATGGGTGGATGAAATTCGAAAGTATGCAGGGGTGACATGGAGGAGACTGGCACAAGACAGACCGTTGTGGAGGAAACTTGGGGAGACCTTCGTCCAGCAGTGGATTGATAATGGTTGACAATGATGATGATGATGATATATATATATATTTCAGAGAAAAATAAAATACGCACTGTGGAATTTTGTGCTCGATGCTGGTGCCAACGGAGTGAAAAATTATTTGCCATACAAAAATGTTGCCGTTTCTTTCTTAAAGCAACGAAGATTTCCACGGACCGACGACACTATATCGTAAAACGATACTTCCTTTGCGTTTGTTTTCAGTGCGGTTGTCCGGAGCAAGATAAAGGCAAACGCCTGTCACCTGCTTCTCTGGTGATTCACTCTCTCACACCCGGCGTGTCACATTGTATAAGACTGACTCACATCGCATCTTTTGCAGGTGTTTGTTTGACGAGCTGACATATCCCGTTCCATTGCATGTCGTCTCGGAATGAATGGCTTTTTTTGTTAATATGGATGAATTTAATATTAAGGAGATTGAAAAAGGCGTCGAGGCCAACAAATACGTGCTTGTTGAGAACAAAAAGGGGAACACTGGATGCTGGAAGTTGCTCTATCTCATTAAGAAACTAGAATATGTTTCACAGCAACACCAATTTTCACAAGTTTATGATGATTTGAATGTTGATTTCATAAGTATCCCCTCCTAAGGGGCAATGAAGATATCAACATCCACATTTTGGAAACTTTCAACTCATCAGAAGCTGATGAAAATTGGTGTTTCAGTGAAACATATAATTATGTATATTTATAAATTTAATTTTGAGTTTATAGTTGAAAGCTGATTTGTCTCCAATTATGAGACGTCCGGGCCGGGTCCAAAAATTTTGACCCGTTCCCAATTCTGGTATCTGTTCTATTCCACCAAAACTAGCCATTGCTCGGAGGTTACCGTTGTTGGGAGGTGTCTGTTAATGAAAGTTTCCCTAAAATATGAGGTTGTGGTACCAAATCAGATCTCATCGGCTCAAATAGTGTCGTTTTATCATTGTAGCGTTTTCCTATAGGACTTGGTAAGTCAAGCAGGCAAATACGAGACACTGTACGAATTTTTTGTTCATACAGTTGTGACAACTCAAAGCTCCACATATATCTTTATAGCTGGAATGTGCCTAACCGAAATATTTAGAACAGCTCACCGGTCGAACATAGATTTCTATTTTCGAAAATGAATTTAGACATAATCGTACGTTTTAGTCTCTCTTTCTTGCGTAGTGCCTTGCAGGACGTGCGGCAATGCAACATCAGCTAATCTCTGTAGAATCACATGTCTCACTCGAAAAAAATTCTGATGGAATTGTTTTCGTTTTACTTCTGCTTGAAACTCCTTCACTCACCTCGTTTTCGAGAAAGTTTTCATTTTAAATTTCTGCCTGTATTTGATCAAGTGTATCACAAGATGAATTTTCCTCTGCAAATTTTATCTCTCGGAGCAGTTCATTGTAACAGGTGGGGATGTAAGTTGTTTCTGTGACGGGCTTCCATTGCAGCAGGTATTGCGGGCGAGAGGGACCCTTCGTTTTCTTCGTATTTTCTGTTAAAGCGAACCCACCGACGCAGCCAGTGTTGTTCGTTCGCGGGGCGTTAATATTCCACGTTCTCGTTCCCCTTTTCGCCGCATCAGAAGTGGAGAAGCGGGAGTGAAAGAGAGATTTTGAAAGCCGTGGTAGACAGGAAATAGCTTTTAAGGCCTAATAGCCAAACTGCTGGCGACACTCTACGGTAGCACGTGAATTAGTGACGACGGACCACTCGCTCTCTCTCTCCAGCTTTCTCCCTCCCCTACCTCCTTCCTCCCCATCTCTCCACAACCGCAAAAAAAATCGGAAAGAACTACCTCTTATTCTGTTTCTTCTTCTTCTGTCTATCACTCTAGCATCCCTCTGCTTTGAGTCAGTGCTCCTAGTTACACTTGGAGGTCCATTATATGGAGACCATTTTGGTGAAAGGCACCAACATTCCTACCCCCTCCCTCTCGTAGCCCTCCTCCCACCTTTCCTTGTTTCCTTCTTTGATTGGTTAATGGAAAGGTGGTTTCTGACTGGCCTGAAAGTGAATTCTTCCAAGTTTCTTTTTCTCTCTGTCTCACTCTATCGGAATCCCTTTTCCAAATTTACTATTTTTTTTTTCTTGTTTCTGGCTATAAATGTGTACTATGGCCTCCGTGTATGGCGTGGAATCAACTCCAAACTTGTGGTAAGCACCCTAATGGAACTTACTAGGAGTAGTGGAGTGACCAAGCGCGAACTACGTATTCAGATATTTATGAATTGTTTTTCAACATGAAAAACATGCAGTGGCAACTACAGATGTTTTTAATCCATAAAATGGAGATGTAAAATAGCTATTTCTGTGGAGTCCCTCCAACCAAAGAAGAACCTTGAGTCTCATTCATGTGAGTACTCTTTAACTGGGTGGACCATGTGTTTGATCTGCAGTTTATTCAGCGTTTCTGGTGAAAGTCAAACGTTGACAAAACCCTGCGCTTGTGGCATTTAAAACTCAGCTCGTAGCCGGATACTATCGTGAAGTTTATTTCATGAAATAATTTTACACACGCACGCACGCACGCACACGCACATCTTTATACTGTACTAAGAAGTGACGCACACGTGTTAGTAGTGCACACTGTGATACACACTCAGGCGCATATCACAGGTGGAACAGTTTGTAGATGACATTTTTAGTTGCTGTCAACATCAAGTTTACGCAGCCACCTGGTGGCGCAATGGTCTAACGGGTGGCTTCTGGTTGTTCATCCGCGATGGGGGTCAGTGTTCGAATCCCGGTGAGGTATGGATATTGTGTTTGTTTTACGGCGCTGGCTCTCTCCCATCCCTGGGGTCAGTGGCCCTAAATTAAGGATGGACGACTGCTTATAGTCCATTGAGTTGCTCACGGTGGTCGTTAAACCCCCAACAACAGCAGTTTAAGAATAAATTATCAATGTTTATTCACAATTAAACGCTTTATTAGCATCGATTATAGTTTCGCAGAGCGTTTGGCATGTCATCATCAGGACGAATGGCATATGTTTGGCTTGGCACCATCAGGACTGCTGTTATATGAATTATATATAACAGCAGTTTACGCATATCATTTGATTCGTCTAATACGTTCCATATAGTTTTTCACGCATTTTACTGTAATTCCCTACTCATTTGCGTTTGTGACTGTAGTACGACTACTGTTTTAACACATGACAGGTGTATGGCTTTGTGCTCGATGGTACTTCTGATGATTTTTTTGTTCGAGGGAGTACTTGAAAGTGCAGGAGGCAAAAAAAAAAAAAAAAAAAAGTGTTATTATTTTGCTTTTGTTTGGGATACAGCGGCCACCGTTTGCATCCAAGACTGTATGCAATTTCCAGTCAGTAGTTTAGATGCAGGCGATAAAAATACCATCGCCACCCACACTTCACCCTTGGGCTCAAACCCCGTCCCAGGTCGGACGATACGATTATCTAGGTGGCCGCGCCTTTGACCGCCCGGCCATTGAGGCGGCTAAGAAGCAAATTATTGCTCGAGTATCTTCAACGAAGCATTTCAACAGTTCCACCACCTACCGGGGGGGGGGGGGGGGGTTGCACTTTTAACCGTCGACAAATTAAAAAAATCTCGCATAAAATTGTAATACTCGCGTGGTGTTTGTTAAAACAAAATCCGCTAGCCCAAATTATTAATTTTCCAAGCAATAACCGTATTTATAATATCACATGACCTTCAGGAGATGTTTTAGAAGAACGTCTGTCTGATCACTCATCTGTCAATGGCTGAGACGTGCGAAACCATCCAAACTTCTAAAGAATCTCTACCACAGTGTTAGTTAGCATTTGTCAGACAGCACCGATTCATTCCTCCAAGCGTCATTTCGTCTTGAAGTGATAAACTGTTTCATTACAGTTACCCATCCGTGAATTTCCAGTTGGCGCAGTTTTCTACCAATGATTTTTCCAAAGATGGACTTACACAACAAACAATTCGGCAGGTACCACACACAAATGACTTAAAAGCTCATCTAACAGTATTGACATGTAACATACTCGCGTTAGTTAGTATCCAAACGCAGTTTTGCTTACAAGCTACTGTATCGCCTGTCGATTTTTTTTTAATCTTTGCTACGTCAGTCAACTTTCGTATGGTCTTGAGTTATAGATGAGTAGGCCTACGCGATGAGCCTTGTAGTTTTTAAACAAGTGAGACCAAGATGCCAAATATTTACATTGAAGCTGCGCAAATTAGGTATGATACAAATTGTGGAGGTGCAGAGTGAGTACATTATTGAAAGCACAAATATACGTTCGAGTTTCATGATATAATGGCGATTGAATAGTCAGGGACGTCGGCTTCTGGCTAAACGTACGAGCTGAAGTCCCGGATGAGGCGTGACACGTGACTTAGTCTGTCCCTTCCTTGAAACCAGTATGCCTTTCTCTTTTGTAAAGGTAGTGAATTGTCTTTCTAGTGTGGTGGAACCAAATTCCTGGTTGACATTGCGGACGGAGGAGATATCTAGCTAAGTTTGCAACGAAAAGATTTGTTAGAATACGTCCAACGTCCGCTGAACCGCCGGTGTCGGTGAATTAACTCCCAGAAGAAATATTTTATGGAATCATCGTGGCTCATGACTCAAGTTCAGTGAATTTTGGATCAGCAAATTCTTATCACTTTCAGGTAGCAATTAACTTCTCACGTCTAAGTCAGTAGCGCTCTTAATCATTGCCGTTCGCATTGTTAAACGGAAGCAGCTCAAACCTTCACCTTTTGTCCTAAAATGAATAATAAGGTGCACATCTTTCTTGCTTATGTAAAGTTCCGTAGCGTTAAACATCTTGACAAACTGGCATTGCATTGAAGAAAGGAGTTCATGCTTCAATACAACTATATTGAAACATCACGTTGTTCAGGCGACTGATACGATTCATGTCAGTCTTGTAAATACGGTTTCACTGTAACTTTGGTTGAGTGTGATGTTTTCCCTGTAAAGCTTTATACGGAGATGCGGTATGTTTATACGTCTTTAAAACAGAGGGGAATGACAAATTGAAGAAATTAGTTCATGCTTTGAATACAGTTGTATTGAAGCATCATGATGTATAGACGACGATCCGAATCACGACAGTCCTGTAAAGCTTTATACGGAAATGTAGTAGACTATGTGTATATGTCTTTAAAATAGAGGGGAATGACAAATGGGATAGATTATTTCATGGTATTGCCGATTGTTTGTGTTAAGCTGCATTTGAACGATATCTTAAAAAAAGTGCTGCAATTACTGAAAAAGAAAAAAATGCGGAATTTAAAAATTGAAAGTAATGCGCTATTTATTTCTGCTTCCAAAAGACGTTTGTAAAAATATCGGGTGGGTGGGGGTGCATTAAAATCTTGATTTGAAATATTTTTAAGCGTATGAAATTTAGCGTTTGTAGTGATTCGGAACTCGGTTGGGACAAATTTCTGGAAAAAACTAGTTACAAGACAAACGGTATTCATCCTTTTGTTGTTTTAATTTGCAAAATTCGAAATAGTACAGTGTGCTGAGTAAAATAAATGTAATTTGCTATCGTTCAACGCTTTGGAAACCTTAACTTTTCAAAAGAACTGTCTAGTTTCATATGAAAATAATTCTTTATGTGAATCAACAGTAGAGGAAGTACCGTATTTGGTACATAGAGGTTCATTTTAATTTCGAACAAAGGATATCTGCAAATAATTCGGTTCGTGAACTTGAAAGATGTGAGTTGCTATTTCACAGCACAATGAGACATGCATGCAGAGAACCAAACATATGAATATAATGGCATTTCTGTTTTCATGCGGTACCTGATTGGATATTGTGAGCCGCAAGTATTTCCACTACGTGATCAAATGCCTACAGTCCCATTCTTACGCTAGCGTGATGCATATCAGAAGTTCACCTAGAGAGCTTTATAATAGTTTGATTCGATAGCGTGACATTTCCTTATCGGCCGTACTAATATATATATATATATATATATATATATATATATATGTAAAAAAGGGATGTAAGGTCAGGTGATGCGTAACATCACAGCCTCTCTTGACAAATGTCAACCCCGCCTTCTCGTGGTGCATCCTGTTCCCACTAAAGGGCTCTGACGACCGCCAATAGCGGTATAACTATACCATCGGGATTAGAGGAAATTCTATCCCACACTCACCAACCCGCTTGGCCAGCGTGGTGAGTTATGGCCAAACCCTCCAAAATGATGCCACAACTTAAATCTTGGCCCTCAGTCTCCGGCAGCTGGAATGTACCTGGCCAAGGCAGCGGCCAGTGCGACATGAAGGCAGAGGGTGCTAAGAATCCCGGAGGACCGGACTAGGCTGCCATCTGATGCTGACCTTGGCTACTTACAATGGACGCTCCCTATCTTCTGATTCAAGGCTTCTTGAATTGGAAGAGGAATTACAAAGGATCAAGTGGGACATCGTGGGGCTAAGTGAGGTAAGGAGAAAAGGAGAAGATCTCATTGAACTGAAAAGTGGACATCTCTTCTACTATCGTGGGACAGATACTGGCAGAACTAGTGGTGTTGGATTTATAATAAACAAGAAACTGAAGGATAAAGTTGTAGAAGTTGAAAGTTCCTCTGACAGAGCTGCACGACTTGTTATCCAACTCTCGAAAAGATACCAGGCTCAGATTATTCAAACTTATGCACCCACCACAAGTCATCCTGAAGAAGAAATTGAAGAATTTTATGAGGAAATTTGTCATCTAAATAATAAAGGTAAGCAGCACTTGAAAATAATTATGGGAGATTTCAATGCAAAAATAGGGCAACGGCAACAGAATGAAACTTCAGTAGGTAAATTCGGTCACGGCAACAGAAACCAGCGTGGAAATACTCTCGTTGAGTTTGCAGAGGCAGAAGGGTTTTTCATCTTGAACTCCTTCTTCAAGAAAAAGCCACACAGGAAATGGACATGGAGACATCCAAATGGGATGACAAGTGAAATTGATTTTATTATGTGTAACAAAAAATTCGTCATAGAAGACTGCAGTGTGCTAAACAAGTTCAACACAGGTAGTGACCATAGATTGGTGAGATGTAAGATGCACCTCAACACTAAACTTGAACGTGGCAAGCTCATAAGACAAACAAAACCTATTGACATAACCAACCTTAAAAACACCATAATACCTTCAAGTTGGAACTGAAGAACAGGTTCTCTGCTTTGGAAGGCCTAACATCGGAAGAAGTGGACATCTCTGAAGTTAACAGAAAAGTAACCAAAGCTCTTATGGAAACAGCAACAAAATTAGCTGGGTCTAAGAACAAGTTGCATGTAAACAAATTATCAGGAAAAACAAAAATGTTGATGCAAAAAGAAGAGAGATGAGGACAATTAAAGAAGATGTGACTTCCAAAGTGGAATATATAGAGCTATGCAAGACAGTAAGAAAAAGTATCACTGAAGACGTAAGAAAATTCAACTGTGAACTAGTGAGGAAAGCAATTGAAAACAACCAAAGCTTAAAGATAGCAAAGGGACATCTCAGTAAGGGAAGAAAACATATTATGGCACTGAGAAAAGAAGATGGTTCTGTAACAAGAAATAGAGGCGAAATTTTGACAAGAGTGAAAGATTTCTACTCCAAATTATATGAAAGGGATGATACATGCACTCCAGACATCATGAAAGATACCAGTACCAGAGTTCCTCCAGTCCTTCCAGCAGAAGTTGCACATGCAATCAAGAACATGAAGCGGGGAAAAGCTCCAGGAGAAGATGGAATTACTGTAGACATCATACAAGAAGCAAGTGGAGAAATCGAAACAGTACTCGCCCAAATTTTCACTCGATGCCTTAATGAAGGAAAGATTCCTGAGGATTGGAACACCGCTACAATGATCCTGCTACATAAGAAAGGTGACATTGAGGATCTCGGAAACTACAGACCTATCAGCCTTCTATCAGTAGTTTATAAAATCTTCACTAAAGTTCTTTCACACCGCTTAAAGGTAACACTGGACATGGCTCAACCGAGAGAACAAGCTGGATTCAGGAGTGGCTACAGCACAATAGATCATATCCACGTACTGAGAGAACTAATTGAAAGAGCGAGGGAATATGAACTTCCATTGTGCATGGCTTTTATCGATTATGAAAAGCCTTTGATTCGGTGAAACCATCAGCAGTTACAATGGCTCTGAAAACCTGCGGTATTGAAGATGCATACATTAATATTATTAATAACATCTATGAAAATGCAAGTGCAAAGATTCGGCTGTTTGAAAATACAAC
The DNA here is from genome assembly GCA_039090855.1 of Macrothele yani. Classification (NCBI taxonomy): domain Eukaryota; kingdom Metazoa; phylum Arthropoda; class Arachnida; order Araneae; family Macrothelidae; genus Macrothele; species Macrothele yani. Next base: position 14,502,778 of record CM077029.1, on the reverse strand, counting down.
ACACATAAAAATTGAAAGGGAGTGAGACAAGGTGACACCATATCTCCGAAGCTCTTTAATGCCACATTGGAGGGTGTTTTTCAGTCGCTGAGCTGGGAAAACAAGGGAATAAAGATTAATGGAGATTATCTAACCCACCTTCGTTTTGCTGATGACGTAGTCATTTTTGCAACTAGCCCATCAGAGCTGCAGAGTATGATCCAGGAACTTGCTGACAAGAGTAAAGAAGTGGGATTAAAAATGAACTTTCAAAAGACAAAAGTGATGTTCAATACTTTTTACAAGAAATGAAGATTTATCGATTGATGGAGAAAAGCTGGAGATAACAGACACGTACGTTTATCTTGGACAGCAGATATCAAGTGAGGGTCACATTGATGAAGAAATTAATCGGCGTACAAAACTTGCCTGGAGAGCTTTTGGAAGAAACAGCATAATTTTCAAGAGCAATATGCCATTATGTCTTAAAAGAAAAGTGTTTGATCAATGCATCCTTCCAGTGCTTACGTATGGTGCAGAGACGTGGACCTTAACTAAAAGAGACATACAAAGGCTGCAGACAACTCAAAGAAGCATGGAGAGGTGCATGCTTGGTGTAACCAGGAGAGATAAGAAGAGGAACTCGTGGATCCGAAAAATGACAAGAGTGGAAGACATCATGATCAGAGTTAAATCCCTGAAATGGCAATGGGCTGGACATACTGCCAGAAGGACAGATCATCGATGGACAGCTGAAATTTTAGATTGGATTCCAAGGGACAGGAAAAGACCCAGAAGAAGACCACATGGGAGATGGGTGGATGAAATTCGAAAGTATGCAGGGGTGACATGGAGGAGACTGGCACAAGACAGACCGTTGTGGAAGAAACTTGGGGAGACCTTCGTCCAGCAGTGGATTGATAATGGTTGACAATGATGATGATGATGATATGTAAAAAAATCCATGTATCAAATAAAAAGTGAAAATAATAAAATGAAAAATCAAATCGTTTTTCGGCATTTAAACATCTTTGTCCAATAGCGTTCTGTTTTGAAATCGTAATAAACATTGCCGTAAAAAAAATAATAAACATTGCCAAATTCTGTACATCGCATTAAGGAATGCGTAACCTTTCTTTACCTGCGGCCATTGGCCGATCTTGCATTTTCATATTTCAGTCATCCTTAGCTTGATGTGGTGAAGGAAAAGAAACCAATTGAACACTTATGACAAAAACTGTAGTACTGTTAAAAAAAGTTTAGTGATGTCTGCGACCGACTTAGAGGCGAATTTAATTTCCAATACATTTTTCGCGGCTCAATTTAGTTTACCCATTTTTTCTGTGAGATCCCAATCCAGTGGCATAGCGAGAATATATTATCGCTTTAAATTCGTAGTCGGTCCTCCTCAAGTTGAGGGTCCGGATCGATTATCCCACTTTGGTTACGCCTATGACCCAAACTCTAAACTGAGTTTTATCAATCATTAAAAGAAAGAGAAAAAACAAGGTACAAATATTAGCAGCTTTAATATTTTTAGGAATTAAAAAAAAATACTCGTTTCTAAAGCCAGGAGTGATTTTTTTCCGCTGATTTACTTTCTCTTCTTGTATGTAAGGAACAACATATAGCTTGTTATATTTGAGAACAGAAGTAAGACACGGGGCCGCTTTTGTGTGCATTTTTCTGTTTGACATTTTTTTTTATTATTTAGTAGAAATATCTGGCCAAGGTACGCTGAATCGATGCTTGTGAACATCCTTTCCATCTAGTGCTTGTTGATGAAAAAAAAGAAAAAAGTGAAATCTTTCTTTGAAGCGGCACGTCCATCATTACCGTAGTATCAAAGACCACTTCCTCGCATGATTTGGCGTGTTAAACAAAGATACCGCAACCACGTGTTTCCACTGTTGCTGACAGTGGCCGTGCCGACAACACTTCATTATAATATGGAGTGTGGGGAGTGGCGTCAGACACGTGTTAGCCGCCATGTTGTCTCTGCTATCATTTATCTGTGTCGGCTATCAAACGTCCTCCTCCTCCTCCCCTCCTGGTACCACCCCTCCTCCCCTCACCTCTTGGCGGCGGCTGTTTGATTGATGGCGCTTTAATCCTCCTTCATATGGACAGCTGCTGTTTGCTCCTGGCAGGGAAGACATGCACGCACGCAGCTGACCCATCGTTTGCTATCATTTTCCAGCACCGATGCTGCTACCTGCTGTAGCATCTTCCTCTCTCTCTCTTCCTCTCTTGTGTCGGCCTGTCTCTAATGCTCATCTTTTGTTGATGCAGTTTCTTCCTGGCTTCGGAATGATATGTCAATTCAGTTTTCTCCGTGGTTGGTATTCTGCACCACAGTTTGGAACTTTGAGTGATGATTTTAGTCGACGGATAAAGATGGATAATTCTTCTCTGCGTTTTAACCCCAAAGCAAGAAAAATGTGTTCTATTCCTTATTTCATGTTAATTGTTTGCTCACCTGTTGTCTTTTATGCTGCTAAAATATCTTTTTCAAATGCACTTAAGTTTTCTTTTTGTGGGCAAAATACCCGTGCAAATTTTATTTGCGTGTAAAAATGGAACTACCTCTGGGATAAATAAATGTTGTGTTATGCACGCCTCGTTCAAATAGATATTTGTGTGTGTTTATTTTTGTCCGTTGCTTGTATTTAAAAGCGGAAAAAGTTCTGTTGATCAATGAACATCTTCCAAATTTGCATTGTACAATGGTGTAATCCCGTATTTAGTTCATTGATATTCTGTGCCTCCGGGCAATCGCGGGAATGAATTCTAAACCTCCAAATTCGATATATCTGAATGCCGGTTGCTTCGACTAGCGAATCCTGTGATGGTTATATTAAAATTAATCGGAAATTTGAAACTTGGACGTTCTGGGTTGTGTAATGGTAAGCATACACGGACGTTATCAGGGAGACGCGGGTTCGATTCCTGCTGCAGGACGGCGAAATTTTCAAATTTTCGGATCTTATGTCTTTACATCCATGTCATATTTACACCACTAAACAGATTCACATTTTCCGAATTAGTAAAGTTCTGTCGATTTTTATTTTCATCTGAAGTGAACACCTTCAGGGCTTTAAAAAATACCACGCCCGAGATGGCTGCGCATGTAAATTATTGGCATGAGTAAGTAAATAAGAAATCTAGTTGCCCGAACCGGGCAACTAATTTTAAAAATAATACAGTTGGGAATAGAATTTCCTACTAGAAGAAAAAAGACAGCCGTCACATATCGGGTTTCATTTCTCTGCTAATCACTGGAAGTTGTATTATTGTTACGGAGTGCCAAGAACAGAAGAATGTCACTTCTTTAATTATATTATGCTCTAGGTTCATATATTGGAACCATATGTTGTTTTGCTTTAAATGTTACCAGCGAGATGCATGCCTCTGATGGAACTAGTGTTTAGTGACAAAGGGCGAAAACGTCAACGAAAGGAACATGGCAGAATCACTAAATTTCTCAATTACCAATTTCGTCATCATACCATTTTATAACAATTTCAGCATCATTATCTTAAAACTTGAGATACACGCATTTGTGCATTAGACAATTTGAATATAGACCTTAAAACAAAAATGCAAAATATGTAAAAAAATTTCATCATATTTTTAACTTAAAAAAAAAAAGAGTTCTAATTTGTTATCTTAAAATATAAATTTTCCTGGGTATCCAGCTTTTACTACTTGGGCAGGTAACATAATTTCTGCGCATACCCAGCTAGGCATGCAACTTTTTTATTTTACATGTTTTTTTATTTTCTATTTACAGAAAAAAAAATGCGCCTTTAAAAAAACAAATGAAACGCCGTTCACGCACCTAAATACGTATGTCTTCATATTTACATTTACATACATTCTCTATCTTTTGCATGCTATTTTTTACAAGTCTAATTTTACAGCAATTATTTGTGTTAGAGGTTTGTATGGGTCTGGTCTGGTCCTGCCCGTAAAGCCCAAGCCAAAGTTTGTTTTTGATTCGATGTAAAAAAAAAAAAAAAAAAAAAAAAAAAAAAAAACTTGTTGAGATGGAAAATGAAGACTAACTGTTATCAGTCGCTTGCTATGTTGCTTCTCCATAACGCTGATTTAAATTTGCAAATAACATTTAAAGCAAATTCGATTTTAGAAAAAAAAAAAAAAAAACCCCAAAAAAACGAATCCTATTTTCACTCGAAATGTGATATTAATAGATGCATATATTTTAAAAGATGTTTTATTTTGAATTTTTAGCCTCATAATCAATCATACATACTCTGTTCCCATCCATCCGAAAAGCAAAATTTTAATATGCTGCAGATTTCGTTTTCACTTTGTGATCTTTTTCTTTGACCTTTCGTTAAGATGATGAGCGATTGAAGAAATCACACAGGGAAATGGAAGCACCACATGAACTGGGCTCTTTCATAAATTATAGCTGAAACCTTCGGACCCCAAGATATAAGTTAAAAGTCTGAATGGGGAATATTATGGCCTTTAAACTTCCGGGTTCTGCTCTACAAATTATGGGACTTGTAGGTCCCTAATTTATATCTGAGTTACTTTTTTTATTTCTGAAGTAATTGTTCATTCATTTTAGCATTTTAGTTGAGAAAATTGAGCACTTTGTGTTCTTCAAAGTGAATGTGTATATTATATATACAAATGTACATAATAAAAATAGATGTTCATTGTTTTATGCTTACAGAAATAACTGATTGAAATCGTTTCTTGGTAATGCATTTCAAAAGTTGACATAAAAAGATGTTATTTTTAGTTGTTTTCGTATTATATAGGTAAATACATGTATCCACCGCTTGTTGAACATTAGATATATAGAAATTTCTGGTACTGTGTGTGAACTGTTGCGTTCGTGATGGACATTTCAACAGTATGTCTTGTAGATACATAAATGAATCAAATGCTCCTTTCACATACTTAAAGTCAAATTTATCTTTTAAATTATTTATTGGCACCAATTTTGGCAGCATTGTTTTCAAGTATCGCCCCCCCCCCGCTGCTTCCTCTTGAAATGTTTAGTAACGCACCATTAGTGTGTCACAGGCTTTTAGTAAAGAGCTGAACACAATCACCTCCTAAGTTATCTGCTAAGTTTTAACAAAAAGAAAAGGCAAAAAGTAAAAGTTCGGTAACTCTTATGTTGATGCATTAGAAAGTTTCACAACCATTTCTTTAAATGACCCTGGCACGTCACATAGAGAAAGTGCTTCAATACATTTCATGTACCGTGATTTATTCCAGATTTAAGATTAAAATGTATCTCTGCGAGAATGTGCAGGGAACCTAGTTCACTAGTTAGTAGCTACATGTGAGTGATTGACACAAACGAATTGTCGCTTTATGACCGTCGAATGCTTAAAGCTACATGAGCCAAAATTTCCTGTTTTTGTTTCTTCCTAATAAAAAACCAGATATCTCGGGAAGTGAAATTAAAAAGAAGTAAAAAAAGAGAAGTTGTTTTATTTCATTTATTATGAATTTTTTAAGGAATTATTGTTTTCATGATGTAAACCGTGCAAATGAACTCCCACCTTTGCGACCAAGAAGTTGAGAAGAAAATAAGTAACAAAGAGAAGGGCTGAGACAAAAGATATACGAATTAAAAGCAAAAGCAAAAAATCATAAATGAAAGAAATGGTGAGAGCTGAAAGAGAGAACGAAAGAAAACGCAAGAAAGAAGAAGACAGAAAAAGTCAGACATATAAAAATGGAGGGAGGGTGGTAGGGGAGGGAGTGAGAGAGAGAGAGAGAGAGAGAGAGAGAGGGAGAGGGGTGAAAAGACGAGAGAAAGTGTGAAGGGAAGAGGAAAACCAGAGATAGTAGAAGAAGAAAAAATTACGCAAACTGTGCAGAATGACGTGCGAAGAACTGGTGTAACCCAGCACGATACGTAAAATACATTTGAAGGTATGAGTCATTTTCTTGTAGGACTTCCGTCCACAATGAGTGGATTTTTAGGTCCCAGCCATCTACAGCGAGTTCGCCTTTTGGGCACGACACAGAAACGGAAGGAATGAGAGCAAGTCTAGCGACTTTGACAGAACAGTTTGTAGTGAGATTAGAGTACAGTAGATGGCGCCACCGTACAAGTACGATGTTGTACATAGAGGGGTGAAAGAATTTCAGGGGGAGGCATAGGAAAGGATACCCATTTAACCAGTGGGTCCAACCTGGGGGCCGTCACTTAACGTGCTCGTCCGATGCACGGCGAATATTCAGTGATTGTTAGCAAATCACACCACCTTCGCAAGATCAGCCCAGGATCGAACCTGAGGACCTTGCATTGGTAGTCTGAACCGTTAACCACTCTGCCATTCGCGGCAAATACATTTGAACGAAGAAGTAGCGATATTTATAGAAAGAGAACCTTCGAAAACAAGTGCGCCACCGACTTTTGAAGTATCAGTGACGTCCAGGCTGAATCTACAACACTTCCACAATTATGGGTGTATTTGTGTTGTTACGGATAGTAGGCCTACACTACTGTACGATTTTTTAATGTTTGGTTCGCTGTCCCAAAATTCGTTCATTTTTGCATCATCATCAGTTGTTTGTCGCGAGCAAGTTGTAAATTTTATTAGTCTCAATAAGTAGTTTATACGGGGCTATTTCCACATGTTGTTGTGGTGTGTGATCTATTTTGGTCTAACCAAGTCAAAAAATAAAGTAAAAAAAAATACAGTAATGTAACTGTCGATGCCAAAACAGCATTGCAAAAAAAAAAAAAAAAAAAAACCGCATTTCGTCTGTTGTACGTTTTGTCAGAGCTTTTGCTTCCGAGTGAACACTAGCAATTCCTGAAATTTTTTTGTTCTTCTGAATATCGTACCAAACTTATATTGTCTGCCCAGAATGTTTTACATTAAACACACAATATTCTGATGGTTATCTGAAATGTTATTAGTTTTGTTTGACACGTATATAACCTAAAGCACTTCTTTCTCTTTTTTAGGTGAGTTCGTTGCTTCTACAAGTATTTTTTGTTTGCTTCATTCTCGAGTGAAAGCCGTTTCGTGGCGCAGGTAAGTTTGAAACTTCTGCTACATCTTTTACTGAATCATTTATTGATAGGCGCCCAGTATCTTGAGGAGGAATAGCAGGCAGAGGAGGGATAGCTCCAACACCTTGTTATGGCGCGTTCCTCCCGCTGTTGGTGCTTTAAATATTTACTACCTAGTTTAGTATGGCAAACCCAGATTCCAACATCTTCAAGTACCTGCTTGTTCACTTCTCTCCGCTTTCTGTTTTTCTTTCCCCAATAATTTTTTTCTTTCTTTTTTTTTTTTTTTTAGTCCAGAATTGATATCTTAAAGCTTTCAGCTTTAGATGTTGATCGAGATGCAGTTTCTGTCAAGGAAATGATTCCCCATTCATGCGGTTAAAACTTTACTGATCATTAACGTTCATTTCGAGGAGAAGCTCTCTCTCGATCGCGCGCGCGGCGGCCACAGTTGTAACCATCTTTTTTTTTGTTTTCGATGCGAATTCGTTCATGAAGGGTGCGTCGTAATTCGAGATCGTTGTTTAAATTGATACATTCATTCTGGCTGGAAAGAATGAAACTACCCAATTGGCATCGAATTTTATTACTTTCCTTTTACAGATTTATGCGTTAGTAATAGTGATACGCGTTTACGCGTGTCAACGTAATTTTAAACTGCGTTTTACGATATCATTTGCAGAATTGTTGAATATCATTGCGCACAGTTTGGATTCGTGTGCACAAGAGTTTTCCGTGTTTCAATGAATTACGCCTTTCGTTGTAAAAACATGCTCCGCGCATTAAGGATACAAAAAATGTTGTAAGGGATGTCAAAGTTCTCGCATACGAGTTCTGTCAACGCGTTCTCATTGTGTTCAGTAGTGTACTAAAAACAAGTGGAATATTTACTGATTGTTTTTTATTATTCCTTTTACAGTTTTCCCTTCTTTTTAAAGCGCATGATTAAACTTATGAATAACCTTTTATTTTATTCTCCATTGGCTAAAATAAGCACGTTTGCTCTTTGTGGTTAGTTATTCAAAAAGTTCCAGTGGATGCAACCTTCCATGTAACATGAGAAGACATTTGACGAGCACGCGTTTTCTAGTAATTTAATACCGTTTGCTGTTATAAGAAGAGAAGAAGAGTCACTGAAGGCAGCTATGTCTTATGGTTTGGCGGGGTATGAGTGTCCGCCATTAAGTGTCTCATTATATGTGGGCCAAAGCGATCTCCTAACGAGCTGTCTCCATACTAATTTTATTGCCCTGAAACACCTAAGCGAGCAGTGGTTCACTGCCAAAATGTGAGAGAACCCTTTTCCAAATTCCAAAAATTTTTGAGACCCCCTACAGGTTGCTGTTTGCGCTCTAATGTTCCCAAACTACGTGATACCACGATCCCTTCAAAACAGCATGTAAATTTATGTGACATCTCAGGATTTTGAGAGTGGTTAAATGTCAAATAAGGTGTAGTAATTCATCTTATATTTAAGTGCGATGCACATGTTTAAAAGAAAAGCGAGGTGTAATCATACCTGCCAACTTTTACGCATTTTAACTCTTCTTTACGATTTTACGCATAGATCGCTTTTTTTTTTACGCATTTCCGTTTATTTAAAAAAAAAAAAAAAATAAATCTTCTTTGAAATATTTTCTATAATGTTCCAGTTAAATCGTACCTGCCAACTCTTCCGGAAGTTTTCCGTTTTATTTATATAGTCCTCCGAGTTTTTCGGCCGGAAGAACTTTTCTTCCGGATTTTTAAAATTTTCTGTATTTTTTGCTAAAACTATCCCTTTAAATAAAATATATAACAGAGATGGGAATTTTGCGCCAATGTGCGCCAAAACAAAAATATTGTGCCATCTCGCTACAAGAAGCAGATTTTGCGCCATTGTGCGCCAGAACACCCGTGCCCCGTCGTCATCGTCGGGACTTTTGTACAGTTAATTCTCCGTGCACACCGTTCCACTTGGCGCTGAATAAGGTCATGCGGTGGGAAGAAAGATTCAGAGACTCCAACTACTGCGGATTTTATGTTGTTACTATGGAAACCGTCGGTCCTATACAGACAACAGGAAACATCGAGTATGCAATATAAATCGTCGGTGCGTATGGACGATGGAGAACGTCGAGTATGATATCAAAATGTGATATAATTTGTTTGTATTAAAAACATCTAAAAGTTATCAAATGCATAAATATTTGCATTTATTTTTACTTGTACACGGTTAAATTCATTAGAAATGTCCTTTTTACACATTTGAATTTTCTCAGGTTGACAGGTATGGGTGTTTATAAAATTCAAATTTATTTCCCTGAAAAATAAAATTAATTTTAAGAAGTTAACATACATAGGATGTTATTGACAATGCTGAATTAAAACCCCATGACGCGTTGGGTACTTCTGGCCTACGCAATTCATCGAACAATAGTTTGAGCTGGCCCGGTAGCCTTGTGCACAGGGGTGCAGATTTCTGTCTAGTCTTCTGAGCTAGGACCAGATTCAAGTCTCGGATGAGGCATGGGTGTTGTGATTGTCTTTCGGCGCCGTCTCTTTCTCTTCCCTGGAACCGATGCTTCTAAATTTGGAACACACGACTTCTTATAACACTAAGAAATGCTTGTGGCGAACCCCAAAGTAAGTAAGTAAAAAAAAAAAAACAGTAGCTTGAAAAGATGTTGTAATCTTGGCTCATTATGATGCAAGGATTCATTTGCTATAAGAGAGAGAGAAAAAAATGTGCTGCTCGTTCATTCTGTGCTCTTATAGAATATCAGGAACTAATTTAACAAATATGTCCAGCAATTGGATGTACTGCTATTGTGTGATTCTATGAATCATTTTAAACTGTGTTTTGTTGAACTGGTGTTATCATACATACATCATACACATCACTAAGCTCTCCTCTGTGATTCACAGCTTAACTCCTCAAAGGAAGACATACCACCAGACCCCACAGCAGAAAGTTGCTGGTCAGTCTGTGACAGATATCATTGTGCCGCAAAATAATCTGCGGTGTGCAAGATAATTACTAAATGCAAAAAAAGATAAAAATTGCACAGGCATATTTTTCTATCTAAAAAATGCCTAACCTAGGTACTACAGCAATTGCATGCTAATTAGGATCAAGAACATTCTGGTCCTCTGTATCTGGAATTTTGCCAATATTTTCAAACTGAAACACAAATATTTATGGAATAAAATGATATTTAACGACAATAAAGCGCAGAGGCATCACTAGGAATAAATTGTCATAAGAGGAGAAATCTTCGCTCCGTTCTACTTCCGTTTTCGGAACATTTTTTCTCCATTTCCCATCTCAAGTGCAAATATTTGTGTAATTAAATGATGAATAAACAATAATACAGAAGCACAGCAGGTGGAGGGTTATTAGAGGGAAAATTTTTTGCTCCGTACAACTTTGGTTTTCAGAATTTTTTCTCCATTTTCAATCTTAAATACAAACATTTATCTAATGAAATGATATTTAACGACCATAGAGGGCGGAGGGAATATCACAAGAAAAATAATTCAAGATTACTGGGTCCCGTCAAACTTTCGTTTTCGGAAATTGTTGCCTCCATTTTCAAACCAAAACACAAATATTTATGCAATAAAATGATATTTAACAACAATATCGGATAATCCTCTCTTCAAGCATCGAGGGGACGTCGGGGAAAAAAATTACGATTACGGGAGAAATCCTCACTCCGCCTAACTTCCGTTTTCGGAAATTTTGAACGGCGGAAAACTTTCATCTATGATAGAGAGTCTGCCAGATGGTTTAATATGGTTCTGGGGGGGGGGGCATCGTTTCTGTCTGCAGGACCAAAATAAATCTGCGATGTGTGTCGGCCGTCGCTGCGATTCTGCTACGAGGATGAGTAGAAAATGAATCTGCGAAGTACGTCGCCCGTCGCCGCAATTCGTGTACGGGGGTGGGTACAAAATAAATCTGCGATGTATGTCGGCCGTCGCCGCGATTCTGCTACGGGGATGAATGAGTACAAAATACTTATTCATCTGCGATCATGCTTCGGAGATTAGTACTAATTAAACCTGCGATGTACGTCGCCCGTCGCCGGATTCTTCCACGGGGATGAGTACAAAATAAATCTGCGATGTGCGTCGGCCGTCGCCGCGATTCTTCTACGGTGATGGGTACAAAATAAATCTGCGAGGTACGTCGTCCTTCGCGAGAGAAAAAAAAAAATTACGATTACGGGAGAAATCCTCACTACGCCTAACTTCGGTTTTCGGAAATTTTGAAAGGAGGAATCTGCAAGATGGTTCAATATTGTTCTGGGGATATCATTTTTGTCTGCAGGACCAAAATAAATCTGCGACGTACGTCGCCCGTCGCCGCGATTCTGCTACGGGGCCACTAGATAAGTGTTTAACTGGCGGAACTAGAATTTAGGTACTTACTGTTGATGCATCAAACGTCTCCATTTACAGCGATCTTGGCATACAGTTCGAGCATCACTGATATCCATCACACGACACAAACAAGACCTTTCGTACTTCATCTTCATTGTCTTTTTCTCATGCAGACATTCCTAAATCTGGTCCTCTCAAGATTTCCTGGGCCTTCCTCTACCTTTCTTCCCTGCCACTTGGGCTAAAAAAAATCTCTTAGTAAGCATCTCATCACTCATTCTTTCAATATAGCCAAACCACCTAAGAATATTAGTTTCCATTTTAAAAAACATTTTGCCTCACATCACACCACCGCAACACATCTTTAATTCCTCATGTGATCAGAGCTAGTTTTTCCACAAACCCCCAGCAAGTAGCGCATCTCCAGCACACAAACTACTCCTGTCTCTCCTGTAGTACCCAGATCTCACTGCCGTACATCGGTGTAAGACCAATTGCACTTTCATGCACAGCCATTCGAGACTTCCCTGAAAATCAATCATTTATGTGAAATCCTCCGAAAGCAGCTATGACTTTCAGTGACGAGTTCACTCGCCTACTAATTTCACCGTCTAATTTGTTCTGTCTGTCAAACATGCTTCCCAAATACACAAACTTGTTCACTTGGTCAATCACTACGCTGTTTAGACTTATCTTGCATTCAATGCTAACAGTTCCTCTCTCAAAAACCATATAGCTTATTAATACTGGAATTTCTAGGTCAACGCAACTATTTTAATATCTCTACGTTGTTCCGTTCGCGAGTTATGAATTAATTAATAAGCTAGTCAATAAAGTCATCGTCGTTTGCTACGCCATCGTTATCCTGGTCCAAATCTGAAACAACGTGATTGCATTCATCGCCGCGGCACATCCACAGGTGTTTCTATTCTTTGAGAACTGTGCATAAAAACGAACTTTGCGAAAACTTAACAAAACGGGCTGAAATTTTTATCAACAGCAATCGTAATAAGAGGAGTCCCTCAAATTTCACCGGAATCTGGTAAAAATTTTTTTAAAATAGGCATGAAATTTTTAATTCATCGGTAAACCGAAATATCCGCAGAAGCGGTTAATAAAATGTTGAAGGCTAATTTAAAAGTTATTTGTGCCGATTCAGGCGGAATTTGGAGGTCATGCTCCTATTAACGATTTATGGTGTTCATTAAAATTTCAGCCAGTTTCATAAAATATTCGCATAGATACGTTTTTAACTTTTTTATCACAGATTCGCCCCTCAAAGACGTCTGAAACTGAAAGCACGTGATGCATTTGATCGTCGATACCAAATTGTTAACGAAATTTGTTCAGTCAGTGTTCTAATGCTGTGTCTCCTGGACACGTGCTAAATAATTCGCAACGCTTTTGGTCCGTTTGATTCTACAGATTCCATACATTCTGTACATTTCGTTGCTTTAATTCTCGACAAATATTTGTGACAGCAATGTACGGCCAAGTGCTAAAATAATCACACTATGAATAAATAATTTGTAATGACCGAATTTGTGAAATCAGTTTTTTCTTTCTTGCAAGCATACATTTTTTTCCCGATTTTTTCAGTGACATATAAGGGAATATGAAATTAATGAGCCTAAATCCCGGGCAAAGCCGGGTAGTGAAGCTAGTTTTTTATAAAAACCCAGGTGTTTTAAATCGGGATTGTGTATACTGGGACTTATTGTGCCGTCTTACAGGTACGCAGCTGGAAAAGTTTTAAAAAGTTATACTGACAATCGCATTTCACTGAATGCACTGTGGCAGAGAGCGTGTTCCATTCTTTTATTTTTATTTGTGAGATTGCGAGCTGAGCAGCGTTTTAGGAATTCTTTCGTGGGACAGATAAAGGGGTAGTAGTCTCCGTTGACGCTTTGTTATTTTTTCTTGTGTGCTTGGGAACGCTCGTCGTTGATCCTCGCAGCAGATATCCTTTATAGAGTCGAAGTCCCCCCTTTACGCTAAACCATGTTCGGCATACATGTACCCATTTAGTTTTACTGCCTCGGAATAAATCAAAAGGCGCCGTAAAATCTGGACATTACGGCAACTGCTGACAAAAGTGTGTGATTATTTGGACATTGTAGCGGGATGACTCTCTCTTTTCCTTTTCACTCACTCTTTTACGTCTGTTAGCCGCTCGTAAAACACGAGAGTGAAATGGGGAATTGCGGGTGGGGTCTTTCAGAGAACACCTGTTTTCCAAGCACACACGCGCTGCCGCGAACAATTCATAAGGTGGCGGTTTGATGCCCCTACAATGACAACCGATGGCGACATAAATACGTAACGCCCCGCTCCGATCCCTTCCATAAAATGTTTACGACGAATAAAGATGGCTGCCGCCGCCACTGACCGACCGTCCGACCGAGAGGGCCATTCCTGCTCCTCGCGGTCTCTCCTCTTCTCCTCTTCATCTTGCTCTTCCGTCAACGTACCCAATGGCCTCACTTCCGTCGTGGGAAATAGGTTCCGTCAATCGTCGGTAATTTCAAGTATCGCCGTTCGTTTTTTTTTTTTTTTTTTTTTTTTTGCATACTGAAAAATTCGAATCGAAGTAAGGTTTTGCATCTTCAACATCTCATTTTTGTAGTTCCAAAGCCAGGAGCTGATTACAATTTTTTTTTTTTTTCAATGCTAAGCGTGCGATTCCATGACCTAAACGCGTTTACGTCGACGTGCTGAAATTGCCTTGCTGTTGATCTAAAAGTGTTTTTCAGGATACAGAAAACGATAATTTCAGTCTTTACCTGTATGCAAGAAATGGCTCGCACAGATGAATCATTTCCCCAAACTAAACTTAATTATTTCATTTTCCGCATCTATTATAAATTTGAAGGCACTTGCAGTTACACTTTGGTGTAGGTGTATTTCAAACGCTGCACATCTTTTCTACCTAACTCACTCTTAGTTTCAGCAGGCCTCAGTATTGCGCGCCCTGCAATTTATTTTCACTGCAATCATTATGACATGCTGGGTAGCTGATAGTGACGGCAGTTGTATTTTAGAGCTAAATTTTTGGCTTTTGCATGGTTTGGTATCTTTCTTTTCACTCTTTTTCCTGGCCCCCACCGTCTGCTTTTCCCCTACCTCACTGCTGTCTGTCATTTCTCTCTCACTTTTCTTTCTACTTTTGTCACTCGCTTTTTCTCCTTTTTCTTTTTTTCTCTCTCCCTATTTTATCTGTCTATCACCTTTCCACTTTCACTTTCTCTGTTATCATTCTTCCTCTCTCTTTTGTAGCATGTCTTTATTTTCTCGTTCTCCCATTGTTTCTTTCTGCCTGTCTGTTCTTTTTCTTTCTGTTCCCTCAGAACTACGAAGAAAAAAATTATATGACTCCTATCATCGGCTGTGTACGATTCGTTGTGTTTCGTAGTGAGTACAGCTTCAGAGGTGGTGATCGGAAAGTGAGAGGTATTGTTTTGATTGCTAAAAGCCTGTAACTGACTGTGAAAAGTAATTGTGTCTGTAAATCCATATGTCACGGTGCTGAATTCATAACACCTATGTTACAGAAATTATGCTGATGTACAATTTAATTACCATGAGCAAAAATGCTTCTGCAAACATCACAAGTGCTTCAGAAAAAAACAAGCAAACAAAAAATGAAGGTAGACCACTGTGGAATCTTTCTGTTCAGAAAGAAGTCATTGCTGGCGATTCGGTTTTGTATTCCTTTGGGAAATCATGCAACCTTTCGGTGGGATACAGGCTAGAATGTCATTTGCTTTGTAAATGCGAATGCAACTAAAATTATTCGACCAGCATCCCCTCCCCCTCCCCCTCCTTTTATTCAGGATTTTAGCTAGCGTTGGACACGTTTGATCCGAGGAAGAAATGAAAACGTCCTCTGGTGGAGACATACACATACTATTTGCACATCTGGATAGTAGGATTTCATCATCACCAACCCTTTTCAGTTGACTTCTGTATGAAGGCCACCCAAATTCTCTTCCATGTCATTACGACATGCTTTTGAATTTCACCAACCCATCCTCCATGTGGTCTTCTTTTGTAGCTTTTGTTCCTTGGAATTTGGTGTAATATTTCAGTTGTCCAACGATGGTAAGTTATTTTAGCATTATGTCCAAGCAATTGACACTTGAGGATCTTCGACCATGATGTCACCAACTATTGATCATTTTATATGTATGAAGGAATAAAGAACTGTCATAACTATTGCATATACGACGCAATTTTTATTAATTCACAACTAGACATTTGTGTAGAAAATGTAAAGCGAAATTCTCGGACAGGATTCCGTCCCACCTGAATTTTGATTTGTATATATATATATATATATATATTCTATAAAGAAGATACCTATATATATATATATTATTTATATCGGTACATTTATTCATAAATATATTTGTTGCCATATGTATGTACGGATGTGCATTTGTTTGTGCGTGTGTGGTGTGTGTGTACATTATGCTATTTAATAACATTTGAGTCGGTTAAGAACTTCGTCTTGCTTTTTTTTATTATTATTCCGTAGCAGGAGGGCAATGTTGGTTTGGGATTTTCGATTTAGCCCTCCATTAAGTGAGTTTCTTAACAAAGAATCGCATGCAGTCCGAGCGTGTTACGGTAGAGAAGTTGCTCTCCGCAAGAGAATTTATCCTTTACTCCCACATCTCGGCTTCATCCAGCATCTCTGTGATGCCTGGCATTTTTCATGACACGCATCTTTCTGTGTGATCCCCATCCTCCTCCCACAAGAATCCTCACCCTGTCAGAAGCCTATTATAGGAGTCCCTTTATTATATTTTCCCTGTATTATCCAATTTCTGGAGGCTTTAGCTTCTCCATTTCGCGAAGACGTGCTCCTCGTGACGATGCCCGAGAGGTCGGACGTGCGGATACGCTCCCGCAGCCTCTCCGCTCGACGAACAGGGGATTAGACCACTACCTCTTCTTGCGGCTCTAGTAATCACCAAACCTAACACGTGACCATATTATTTCTCTTTCTCACCTTTCTTTTTTCGCCACCCCTCCTCATTTTTTGAGTTTTCTCCCTTTTTTATTTTTTATTTTATCATTCTGGCGTAAGAGATTTTTTCCCCTTCCGAAGGATTTCGTTTCGTCGTTATCTTTCCCTCTGCGTTTGTTTCAATGCATTTAGTTTCCGTGTGCATGGCAGTTTGCAGATTTCTCCAGCTATTGCTTGGCGAATGTTCCCGTGCTTTTTATTTTGTACCGGATCATTCTTTATGTGAAACCGCTTGCAAGATGCTTGATGCTGTTCGCTACTAGTTATTCTCCGTGCTTCTGTTTGGGATCAAAAACTCTTGTCATTCCAATAACGTCGAGGCTAAGCGATGTAGTAATTCACTTCGTCATTATTTTGAAGAACGATGTATGGTGAAAAGCAATTAATAATGAATGACTCGTTTAGCCAACTAACTATAATGCTTGGCGGTCGAGAAATGCAATTTCTTGGGCTTCTATTTGTTGAGTTTCGGCTCATTCTTATTTGGTGAGCTTTTATTTGTTGAGTTTCGGCTCATTTTCATTTGGTGAGCTTCTATTTGTTGAGTTCGGCTCATTCTTATTTGGTGAGCTTCTATTTGTTGAGTTTCGGCTTATTCTTATTTGGTGAGCTTCTATTTGTTGAGTTTCGGCTCATTCTCATTTGGTGAGCTTCTATTTATTGAGTTTCGGCTCATTCTCATTTGGTGAGCTTCTATTTGTTGAGTTTCGGCTCATTTTTATTTGGTGAGCTTCTATTTGTTGAGTTTCGGCTCATTCTAAATGGCCCTTGGTGTGCCATTTTGGTATTGTGCCTTTCTATTGTATTTTATTAAATTATGAAAATTATATAATGAAATATTATTGAACATATTTAGTTGAATGTAGACTAAAGATTTTAAGTAAACTTTAACAATTATCGAAGAAGGATGGATGGATTCATGTATTCATATACATGCATACCTATCGTATGCATGTAAATGAATACGCGATAGAGTATGGTTAATTATAATTTCGTTTGAATCATGATATGTTTTTATTCATATTACGTGCGAATCCTAATGTTTTTAGGCAAATAATAAAAGCAAAATAAGTCGCTACACAAAGTTCAGGTTTGTAATTATTACTCGTGGCTGAGAATTCGTTTTTAAAACAAAACATTAATTCTACGAAATGCCTTGTGTAAAATTTCCTTTTATATACACGGTCGAGTCACATTATTGTGACCACCAGCTAATATCCAGAGTAACCGCCGTGTGCAGAGCGGACAACAGCTAGACAGGCTGGGAGTGACTCAATAAGGTACTGGAAGGTGTTCACAGGTATGTGGAGCCATGCTGACTGCAGTGCATCTGACAGCTGCTGTAGGGTGCGTGGTGGATGATCCATAGAACGAACAACACGATCAAGGTGGTCCCACAGACACTCAATCGGGTTTAAGTCTGGAGAATTAGGGGGCCAGGGAAGTACTTTGTAGTCTTCATCGTGCTCTTCCAACTACTCTCGGACATTTCGAGCTGTGTGACACGTCGCATTGTCGTGCTGGAAGATCCCATCCGCCCCAGGGAAGACAAATCAGCATGTGTGGGTGTACGTGATCTGCAAGGATGGATTCATAGCGAGTTCGGTCCATAGTGCCTTCCACAGGTATGAGTTTACCCAGGAAATTCCACGAAAACATTCACCAGGCCATAACGCTGCCCCCCACCACCAGCTTGTGTTCTTCCAGCAATGGCTGAAGAGTGTTCTCCGATGGTTCTCGCCTTATACACCAACGTCCATTCGTTTGATGAAGCAGAAAACGTGACTCATCTGAGAAGACAATCCTTTGCCCATCAGCGGAGGTCTAATACCGATACCGCCGTGCAAATGTCAGCCGTTTCTGTTGCTGCACCTTCGTTATCATAGGTGCTGTGACGATCCGCCTGCATCGGAACCCCATACGCAGCAGGGTTCGCTGAACTGCTGTTTTAGACACACTTCCGGTAAGCCCCCTAGTTTATTCGGTCACTGAGTTGCTCCACTGTAGCGTGTCGATCGGCTCTTACGCACCTTCACAGCTGACGTTTACCTCTCACATCAACGGCACGTGGTGCTCCGGAGTTTTCACGTCGCTTATTCGCAATGGCGCCATTTCTCTAATCATGATACACTTTAACCACAGCAGCACGCGAACAGTTCACAAACTGCGCTGTTTCAGAAATACTGCCACTCTTGGACCGAAAGACGATAATCATTCCTTCGTGCAAATCTGATAAATAGCTCCTTTTATCCATGACAGCAACGAGTGATATGTTTTCAGTTGATCATATGTAGAGGATTTTAGGAAGGGAGTGTCTGACCCCAGGTCTTAAACAACCCTTAGAAATAGGAAGCTAGGAGATTTGGGCTAGAGCGCCCGATAGGAAAGTGACATGGAAGCGAAGTAGAAAGGGGGAGGAAGACGCCCTTATTTATTATCGGGGGGCCAGTATCCGGGGTCCGACGGCTTAACGTGCCTATCCGACGCACGGCGGGTGTTTAGTGGATCGAGCGTTCGTACTTGCCTGGGATCGTACCTGAGGCCCTTTCCGTGGCAGTCACGAACGCTGCCCACTAGGCCACCCGCGGCCCAATGTTTTTAGAATGCCTACAGCACGCCTTATATATTCTCGAAGCCAGCTCACGACACGTGCTTTCTTTCATTGGCTGTTGACTTCAAAAGTAGGAGGTGGTCACAATAATGTGACTCGACTGTGTATTTCGTTGATGTTTTAAGGTAGGAATTAAAAAACTTAATTCATCCTTAAAAGGAAAGTTTTTCAGATACAGCCTCCCCCCCTCTTCCCCCTTGTGTGACGAACTATGAAAAACTTTTTCCAGTGGCATTATACACTGTAAAAAATAAGGGGAATGAATTCATGGAGAAGATTGCTGAAAATGATGTGCCGCAAAGTTACCGCCGGTAGGTGGCAGACTTTTCACGAACTTCCCGTTTTTAAAAGTTTCTGTTTATAATTTTGGAGAAGAGTATTTTCACAGGTCTTTCGTTGTCGAAAAACCTTTCCACAGGTTAGGTCTATAGTAATTTTATTTTTATTTTATATTTCTGTAGTAGGACTTATAAAAAATTATTTTGTTTTTCATCCCTTTTTCAATGCAACTGGAGTTTTTGAAACTACGAGATTTTATTTTATTTTTACTACCAGTGACTTATGTTTAAAAAAAGGTGAAATGCAGCTACTTCATAATACTATTTCACCAAACCCTTAATATAAAATTTAGTCTTGATAGCTGTTATGGCTTTTTGTATTAAGGGGCCGGGCCCACAGACGGATATATAGTTGTCGTACCATCACCCGTATGATCAGTGGCGGCTTAGGCTCCCGGTAAGGCAATGTTTGTTAACCCCTTTCCAAGCTGTTTTTGTGTGTGGTGGATTGTATGGTTTTTCAAAAGCATTCAAAGATGTACAATATAAATTAATAGTGTAATCCCAAGGTGAATGCCCAAAACAGCGCTTATTGTTTTGCGCTAAATTGTAACAATATCTATTGTGATGATTTTGATTGATTTGTTTCAGTGATAGCGAGATCATTCACCTAATCTCGAATTACAGTACTCGCTCGACATTTCTTTTTTTTTTTTTTTTTCTTTTTTTTTATACGCTCTACCACTTAAAAAAGTTCAGCTCAGTGCCTCACCCCTGAACTTGGCACCGCCCTAAAGCCAGCCCTCGAAGCAGGGGCGTATTTAGAGCTGAGGCAAAGGAGCCTTTGTCCTGTTATATAGAAATATTTAAAGTACTATAATTAGTCAATTTGGTTATTCAATGCGCGAATACAGCAGCCAGAATTTGGCCTTCAGTTAAAAAAAGGCGCTTAAGAGATTCCTATGGATAGCCATTCCTTCGCGTTGGCGTGGACCACCCAGGAACAAAAGGACCCCCCCCCCCCCCTTCCTTTATTCCCGGTTGTTGGAGGACACACTTGCTGTGAGAAAGCCCGCGAGCAACAGTTCGACAGTAAGCAATTAAGAGCAATCAGCTTCTTTCGTCAGGAGCATCTTCCTTCAAAGGGAAGAGAGAGTGAAAGGGAAAAGTACAGAGTGGTCATAAAAAGGGTGTCTAGCCTGGCTTGGGATTTGAGGGAGTAAAGAACGATTTTGCACAGGCTTGAATGAGAAAAGATTTTGGCTGGAATTACATAGAGAAAGCCTTCTAAAATATCTATCTCCCGCAGGAAGTATATACTAATTTATTTTGGCAAACCGATATTTTCCCTCTCTTCCCCCCCTAATCTGAAGAATGAAAATTCGAGTTTGCGTAAACATTCTATTTGTTGGACTATTTATTTGTTTGCTTCCCTGCTCCAATGGCATAGGAATCTGCAAACAATGACTCTTCTGTTAAATTGGGGTCCACTTTAATACCTAACAATAACCTCCCCAACAGCCCTCCGAAAGTGTTTATTTTTGGTTAAAATGCGACTTACATTAGAATAATAATAATAATAACTAAAGAAAGGCTTGATTGTTTCTTCTGTTTTTCATGCACTTATTTTGTTCTGGTGGACTTCAAAAACTTACGTTGTTCGTCAGCCCCCGCCACTCCCCACCCCCAAATCTATATACTACCCGGCTCAGTAAGATACTTTAAATACCCGGTTTCTAATCTATATACTACCCGGCTCAGTAAGATACTTTAAATACCCGGTTTCTAACTGTAACCCAATATATAATACAGAGTGTTTCAGAAAATTTGATATAATTTGAGATGTAAATATCTGAGTAACCAAATAGTCTAGGCAAATGAAACTAAACAGGCTTAAGGATGAGCAAAATAAGATTTATTCATCAAAATTTGAATGAGAAATTCAATGGTATGTGGATTTCATGAACGATTTCATAAGTTATCGATATGCGCTGCCTGTGACACGGCACACGTCAAGTCGGTAGTCTAGCTCCTGCCAAACACAATGCAGCATGTCCCTCATGTGCTCAAATACACCAACTGCAATGCAGATTTGGACATGGCATAAAAAGTTCAAAGAGGAAGGCTGTCTGTGCAGGGCAAAAGGATCTGGACGACCACCAGTAGCTGAAGAGATGGTCGAGCGGGTTCTTGAAACATTTCTACGAAGCCCCAAGGACGTCCATAATTCAGATTCCTCCAACGACAGTTTGGCGGACGCAAGGAAACGCTTGCGAATGACAAGCTACAGCTCGTTCAGGCCTTAAAGACAGATGAAAAGCAAAAGCACAAACATTTCTGTGTCGATATGCAAGAAAAACTTGAAGAGTTTGAAAATCGTCTTGTTTTCAGTGATGAGGCCACATTTCATACGAATGTCAAAGTCAACAAGCATAATGTTCGCATTTGGGACGAAGAAAATCCCCATGCCACATTTGAGCATATGAGGGACATGCTGCGTTGTGTTTGGCAAGAGCTGGACTACCGACTAGACGTGTGCCGTGTCACAGGCGGTGCATATTGAAAACTTGTGAAATCGTTCATGAAATCCACATACCTTTCAGTTTCTCATTCAGATTTTGATGAATAAATCTTATTTTTCTCAACATATTAAGCCTGTTTGGTTTCATTTGCCTAGACTATTTAGTTACTCAGATATTTACATCTCAAATGATATCAAATTTTCTGAAACACCCTGTACTATAACTGGCGCGCAAACTTTGGACGGGGGATATCCGGTGCCGCAACGATCTACACATCTTGCGACATGCGATCCGCAATATCCGATGTCGCTACTGAACTTCGAAATCAGGTCCTCCTACGGACAGTGAATTTTAATAGTTAGTCAAACCTCAATGTTTCTGAATATTTAGAATTTTCCGGTAACATCTCTTAAGAATGGTTTATTCGTTATCTTCTTTCGGTTAATACTTTTCTCTTATTAACTGAAGGAAGATGATCAGGAGTATTTCTGTTATTTCACGTGCGGAAAATCCGTGAAAGTTTTTTTTTTTTTTTTCACCGAAAAAGTCAGAATCATGAATGTGCATCGTTAATTCACTAAAGGAATCACTGAAAATGGTTCGTGCATTTGAGTAAATTTTTTTAAGTGCAGTGCAAAATATCGTTTCTAGTAGCATTCCCCCGTAGAAGTGTCAACATAATTTAATGCATACATCATGAGTGTCCTTCATTTTTGATGAATTATAGTAGTAGAAGAGTTCGGTATGGTTCTGTAAGCTTGTCGGTTACCTTTGCTGCTGTAATATATGCTGCACATTTCTAAATGTCCGCAAACATCATAATTTTAATACAGTGCCATGCGTCCTTGGCATTTTTTTTCCTTAGTAATTCTGTTAGCCGACGTAAATATAACTCGTTCTGGTATATATGTCATCGGATGAAACCCAGGGTTGGTGGAAGTGAGTTGAGGTGATGCGATGAATGGCTTTGGGGGGAGGAGGGGTCGCTCAGAGATTGAAGCCCCGAGTCTTTGACACAGGCACACGCGCACACACATGCTGTCAACCTTACAGTTCTAATTAGTTCAATATGGCGCCCGGAGTGCGTAACACGGGCTGAGGATGTCTGATTTATAGAAAGCTGTCTTCAGCTGCTGTACCCATAACTGCTGTATCGCTGGAACCCAGAAAGATGCGGGGGAGAACGGGGAATCGGAAGAGAGAAGCGGCCATATTTCAGTGGGAATGGGACTTGCTGAGAGCCGGGATGGCCGAACACTGTGATTCTGTCTCCCAGTTAGTCTCCTCTTCCGCACCATTCTTCCTTTATTATCCCTTCCTCCTCGTTCTCCTCTTTCTATCTATCCGCATCCTAGCTCTTGCTCTCTCTCTCTCTCTCTCTCTCTCTCTAGCTGGCTATTAATAAGACTCATATTCTTTCCTACTGCGAGGGCCAAAGGGCCTCTTCGGGATCTTTTGGAGATGGCTAATTCTGGATCCGTTCCCTCCCTTCATCACAGACACATCTCTTTTCCTTCCTTCTTCCCCTCCCTTCGAGGTTGTCTTCTTTTCCTCCCATTGAGCGTTGTATTTGACGGTAGCGAGTGCTTGCCACTTCTGGCGTCCTGATGGATAACTCCTCAGGAATCAAAACGCTGGATACTTGTGACAGTTTAGGCGTTAGCATTGCTCGCGTTACTTGGAGTTCACGTGTCCAAACTGCTCCCTAGAAGAGTGATAATAGGCCTGAGTGCTTTTTGCGTGCAGAAGGGAAATTACAACTCCATTGTAGAATGCGCACCGGAGTTGAGAAATTGGTCTTCATTTGTAGCCTGTGCGTGAAACAAATATTGGGTGTTTTCCTTAAATTTGATTGATCATCAGGTAGCTCATGTTTTAACGTTTAAATTTAATTTCTAAATTTAGCTGTTGGAAAGTTATCAGTAAATATACAAAAAAGAAGAAAAAAATATGCTGGAGAAAAATTAAAACGGTTTA
This sequence comes from Macrothele yani, assembly GCA_039090855.1. NCBI lineage: Eukaryota > Metazoa > Arthropoda > Arachnida > Araneae > Macrothelidae > Macrothele > Macrothele yani. Next base: position 14,478,990 of record CM077029.1, on the reverse strand, counting down.
CTTCAAAGGGCAAAATTTGCTGCATTAACGAATGTTTCAACTGCTTTACTGCCACTAGAACTTCAATTTGGAAGAAAATTTCTCCCCACCTATGCTGGTAGAATTAAGTTCACCGAACACGTTTCTGAGTCGTGGTTGTGCTTTTTTTCTTTAATGCCGTAAAAATATTCGGATTTATTTTGACTGTTCCATATTATAGCTATGAAATCTCCGCAATACACTGGTTGTGCCTCGGTAGCGCAGTGGTCTAAGCTCTACTAACTTATGACCGTTTGACCAAGTGGGTCCGGGTTCGAATCCTGGTGGTGCATAGATTTTGTGTTTGTCTTACGGCACTGGCTCTCTCCCTTCCCTGGAACCAGTAGCCGTGAATCAGGGACGGGCGACTGCTATATATAACTCATTGAATTGAGTTGCTCACCTTGGTCGTTAAACCCTCTACCGGGAAAAATAAATAAATAAATAAAAAATTTCGCCGGTTGTAAAGAACAATCATGATTGAAAAAGGCAAAATTCGAAATTCTTGGAAATAAACTGTTCCATACGCATTTGCACTCCGCGAAATTTGAATAATATTTATGAACAAAGTGGAACAAATGTAGATAATATGTGAAAAGCTATAAGTAGTTAAAAATCAGGTTAGGGTAGTAACAGAAGTTAAGGAGGGACGAATAAAAAATGGGGATAAGTCACAAACATTTATAGCGTAATGAGTGTTTGGCATATCTCACATTTAATGAGAGCACTGCAGTGGACGATTAAACTTTCCTAAAAGTTGTTACCTGTCCAATTCGATGCTTGTCGTGAAAAATAGTAGTAGTTTTTCAAGAGTAGAATCATTCATATTTTCCCTGTGGTTTGACTCTCCTTACTTCATATCAGAAAATGGAATGCATTTTTTGACATAAGTACTTCCAATCATTGAAATAATTTTTAATCTCAGATCTCTTATGTTTGGATATATCTCAGTAATAAAAGTTTAAACAATTCTGCTCCAGTCTGTGATTGAGCTCTAATAAACTTGTCTACTTGAAGTTCACATAATTCCTTTTGATAAACTGGTTTGTGCTTTCACTACCAACATTCAGTGAATTACTGAACAGGCATATGCTTAGCTTGAGTTCATGTTCTTATTAAGAATGCCGAGCTGAGGAAGAAATACTTATAAAATGTGTAGTTTCACTAAGTATTGTCATTTTAACAAAAAAGCTCCTCGCAGGATTCGAAGTGAGTCAAACTAGTTTTTTTTTTTTTTTCTAGATTTCAATTTTTTTTTTTTTTTTGACTGAAAGTTTAACGACCACCGTGAGCAACTCAATGGGCTATAAGCTGTTGCCCGTCCCTAATTTAGGGCCACTGGTTCTACGGAAGGGAGAGAGTCAGTGCCGTAAGACAAACACAACAGCCCTGCCTCACCAGAATTAGAACTCTGACCCTTCAATAACGAATGATCATAAGCCCGCGCTTAGACCACTGGGCCACCGGGGCAGTAGATTTGATTTTAAAAGGAGTAGCTTGTTGCGAAAACCAGCGCTATATAACCGTAAAAATTGTGGATGGAAATGGTCTTTTCTTTGCAGAGGAATATTTAACGCATTTAAATGGTGTGTGTGATATCAGTTGGCTAAACCAGTGATGTGAAAAGGCGACACGTGACGTCACAAAAAACACTACCATGGCTTTACGATTAGTACAGTTCATGCTGGTGGTAAACGATAAAAGTAGCTGTTGACTTATGTGATTGATTCTAGGTGCACATCATGGTGTCGCATAGGTGGTAGGAGCAAGTGCTGTTCTTTCAGCCAAAAGTGGAACGAAATCGTGGTCAGCAGTTTTGAAAATATATATGTTGCTGTTTAATATTGTTACACGGAAAATATAACAGCATTAAACAGCAACAGAAAGAAAAGTTTGATGACCTGAACGCATCGCATAATTACCGGGACTGGCTTGTACACAGATGTGATTTTCACACAGAACAAGTTATGTGTCAGGGTACAAGCCCGGAAAATACCGTCCGTGTAGAAATCTTAATGCTCATTGTGCCATTTTGAATAACCACAGACTCCGAATAGCAGAATGTAGACGTGAATAGTTTCCAAATTATTAGCAGTTTTTTCAGTTAGTTTTTGCTCGTAGTCTAAAAAAAAATAAGTAATAATAATGCTGTTTACAGCAATTAAAACACTTTCTGAAGACATCACTCAGATTAAAATTCTTAATTCTATTCAGTTATTTTTAACATCTGAGTTTTGTTGCAGATGTTTCTTTTTTTTAATAAGAACTGGACCAAAAGTTTCGTTTACGTAGAAAGAATTAAAATTTTATTGCCAGGTTCCTCTTCTAGTTGCCAGTTATTAAAACACATCTTTTTCTTATGTATCTTATGATTTTTGAAGTAAGTTGAAAATGCTATTTATAATTTTTGAAGGTTCATTGATGGAACTACTTTTCTGGATATAAAAATTTTCTTTAGTCCCTTGTTTTTATGAGGTTCATTGTCCAATATTTTAATATTTTGCCGTAGAGGTCCATTTCACACACATTACTACACATTGAATTCTAGTGTACTTATTTTGTCCGCATTGGAATCTGTAATGTTCTAATAATTTATGGTTTTATTAATTTTTCTTTAAATTGTCTTATTTAATTGTTATCGTGGTTCGCTCTTCGTGAGTTTGCAGCAAGTTTTATGTCTCAATGGTTGTGTACTCAGATACGTTTTATTTTTATACAACTCTGCACAGACGTGACGCGACGCGACGGTAAAACAATGTGGAAACTGAATATCGTTGTTCATGTACGAAACTGTAATATCGATGTTCACATGCAAAACTCTGAATGCAGATACTCATATCCGAAATTTAGTCTCACCACTTGTAAAGCAGTGTGTGTGTGTTTTAGAGGAGGGGATACTGTACTGTCTTCTTTTGAAAAGAAGGAAAAAAAAAAGTAGGGATTTGTTCAGTGCAGCGGCATTTAGGAATTTAGATGATTTCCGAAGATTGCGTATTGTCTTGTATCTGTGACCTTCTATCCAATGTTTCTGCCGCACGCGACGCCTTTTTCTTTCTTATCCGTCTATTTCTTTCTTCTTCTTTTTTAATCTTGGTGATGCGATGACCCGTAGTTGACCTTTCTTGTCTTGATTTCGTTAAAGCTTGGGGGTAATTCGGCAGAAAATTCGGTAAGGGAGACGCAGGGGTGTTACGCGAGGATCATTTTGCTTGAACATGTGATCTTGCTGAGTCCAAGAAATCAAACAATGGCAGAATGTTAATGGTTTCATGGATGAAACTGTGCTCGATCGTTGCGTGCCTGTTGAAGGGAAAAATGACCGTTTGCTTGATAACGGGTGTTGGAAAACGGAGGTAGTGTAGGCCGTGTGTGTGTGTGTGTGTGTGTGTGTGTGTGTGTGTGTGTGGGAGGAGGCAGGGGGGGATTTCATGTTATCTTGGAATCCCTGTAGGACAAACGTCTAGTTTTGGGGACCCGTTAAAAATCGTGTTGCTGTTATTTGTCGAGACTGATTGCGTGATTCGTAATGTGTCTCCTGCTTTAGACCTTTAAAAAGTCGCTGCTGGATTTCTTCTATCTTCATTCTAGCAAATAAAAAGTAATTTAACCATTCGGTTCTTCTAGCCAGTGATGCAACGTTTTAATACTAACTTTTTTCTTTTTTTTATCATTGTTAGAAGTAATGACGAAATTCTTGGGTGCTTGCGATACGATTAGTGGTTCAGCTTACGCAGCTGCTGACGAAAAATGTAATCTTTAAATTTCAACGTCAGTAAGAGTCTTAATTGTATAGTGCTAGCTACCAGTTTGGAGGACTTTCGTTGTAAAGGTTTTTGAGAGACAAGAATTTTGTTTCTTGGGTTCTGGTCACAGCTCGGAAACTGTCATAGTGGCCGGGTGATGCCTATGCAAACTCTTGTGCGGTGTATCCCAAACTTGCTGTAAAGGATTGATGTCGAAGACTCTGAAGGCAAAGGCAAACGTGGACCGGGATTTTCGATCTTGCAAAGCACGGTGTTAGCTCGATGAGGTGGTGCATTGTCATTCTCGAATGGGGGCTATGGACCAGCACACCGTGGAAAAGTGTCACAGTAATGATGTGATCTCGGTATACGGTACCGTTCTTGTGCCCTTGAGGAACATACAGATCTATTGAAGAAGATCCCCCTCGCACTGTGACTGAATCTTCCTTATACGGATGCAGGGATTGGCACATATACTGTTCGCCACGTGCTCCTAAGGTTGTTGAGAGACGAAGTGGCCGACTGTCTGAATGTTGGCCACAACGTAATTCATCGCTGAATAGGACGCTACTCTTCGTGCCACAATGTGTTGCACCCATTCAAATCTTTCTTGTCGTGTTGCTGTAGAAGTGATATTCCTCCCAATGTACGTCATCACTACAGACCTTCTTGCTGCGGTCGATTAAGGACCTTTTGGTTACTTACCGGGAAGCCGGTGGCAATTTTCAGAGCATCTTGGATTTTGCGGCTAGACAGTGTAGGATTTCTGCGAGTGTTTCTTGTGAGATACCCATCTTCCTGAGATGTAGTTATACTCGGGCGACCGTTTCTCCTTCGTTCTGCGTCATAACCTTTCTGTCGATAATGCTCTGTTATAACATTTGTCTGTCTGAGTCCATTTGGTAGCATACCGATGACTGTTGCATTCTTCGTCCGTCAGATGTCGCCTCTGTTTTGTTCACAATCTAACAGTAGCGTTAAGAACAGGTGCTTCGAAGTTCAGTTTCTTTCAAGCATGTTTCTTGCGCTTACGGTTACGTGGCAACAATGCGGAACCATAATTTGCGTACCGTTGCGTTTCGTACTCTTCCAGTTACCATATTGCCCTGAGAACATGGGCATAAACATCTCTTCTGGAGTTCTTAATTGTAATATACCCAACCTCTTAAGGTTGATAGGTTTTTATTTCGTGTGCAAGTAGATTCAAAAAGGTACGTTCACATAATGCCGCGGGGAAGAACCATCAAAACCTTTTTGGTCAACTGATAAATGAAACCTTGCTTTCTTTTCCACAGTTTTCTATCATTGTCTTTAGCAGTTCTTCACCCACGATATTTGTTAATTTCATCGTCCATGTGACATTAATTCTGATATTTTTACCGCCCTTTGATACTCAGTATTGACCAGTGTGAATCCGTTATCGTGGTATCATGACTAGTATGTTGTCACGTGAACTGTTGTACGAAGGATCTTTTCAGTATCTATCGCGTACATTTTTCCGGATACTCTTGCACCTTTCCTGACTTTACGTTTATGCCTACAATGTTTTTGCTGTCATAGAACATCAAGCTTTTAATTAAACCATGGATTTTTCGCAAGTATTTCTTCTCAAACTAATAATAAAGCATGGATACATTTTCATTAAAAAGTAAATAATGCCGGCGAGTTGGAAAAAAATAAAAGAAAAAGATCTTTCCTCCCAGTTGAATCTCCGTCGTAAAAAAAAATTAATAATAATTAATATGAGCATTTCAGAATTATGCAAATGGATGGCGAATTCGTGTTTCTACTTTAACAATATTTTCATTCAGATGTCAAATGGCACAAGCACTAATTACAGTGCCCGTCAAGTGCATATATAGTGTGATTTTTGCGATGCCCTCCTGGGGCACGAAAGCCTTTGGAATCGCTCAATAGTTCATTGTTTTTCTGGCGTGGGCGCATGAGGGGCACCATATACACTATCTACCAACAAGTAATTGGACACCTGTGATCGCAAAGGAAAACGAAGTTTATTCACCTTCAACAGTTGGTGGAGCCTCCACGAGCGGCGATTACAGCTGCGACCCTCCGGGGCATACTCTCAACCAGGCGTTGTACGACGGCTAGCAGTATTTTCTTCCACTCTGCTTGGAGAAGACAGGTCAGTTCCTTCACCGATTTCGGACGGTGGGGGACCCCTTAAGTCGACGCTCCAACTCGTCCCAGAGGTGCTCGATAGGGTTAAGGTCCGGGCTCTGTGCAGGCCAGTCCATTCGATTAACCCCATTGTCACCATACCAAGCCATGGTGGACCTCGCAACATGACAGTTGGCATTGTCATCCTGAAAGTAACATGCGTCCACCCCGTAAAACTGCCACAACGTAGGAAGCGCATGGTCATCCAAAATGGTGCAGTAGGTCTCTGCGTTGAGTCTACCAAGAATTGTAACCAAGGGTCCCGTGCCATACCAGGAGAAACATCCCCATAGCAGAATTCCACCGCCACCGAACTTCACAGTTGGCACAATACATTCCGGCAGGAGGCGTTCTCCAGGCAGACGCCAAACCCAGACCCTGCCATCCGAACGATAGAGGGTGAACCTTGATTCGTCGCTCCAGAGAACCTGTTTCCACTGTTCAACGGTCCATTGTCGACGTTCTTTTCACCACGTTAGCCGAGCAGCGCTATTGGACTTGGTGATCAAAGGCTTGTGGGCGGCAGCACTTCCATGATAACCGAGCAGATGGGTTTCTTTACGGATCGTATTCATCGAAAGAACACTCCTGGGTGCCTGTTGAAACTCCTCGCGAATGTGGTCCATCGATTTTGTGCGGTTCTTCCGAATTTCTTTGGCCAGCACCCGTCCGTCTCTAACTCCCAGTTTTGTGGGTCTACCGGGTCGGGGCACATTCCTACAGTCACCTCTCATCTTCCACTTGCCAATCACGTAGGCCACTGTCGATTTTGGGTACTTCAACTCGCTGGATATTTTACATATGGATCGGCCATTTCTGTGATACCCGACGATTACACCTTTCTTGAAATCAGAGAGCTCCGAACTACGTGGCATCTTGCATGCGACTGGTTGCGTTGTTGTTTCCCACACGATATTTAACGGCGGAGACCGTGACGTGTATCAGGACCGTGAAAGCAGATATCGTCGATTGTAGGGGTGTCCAATTACTTGTTGGTAGATAGTGTATATATGTACGAGTGACATTCCAAAAAATATTAAAAGCAGATTAACAATTTCTGTTATTTTAATAATCTGGAATGTCTATGACAGCACTATATATCAAATAAAGAAAAATAATGGCAAGGACTTGATTTACTATAGGAAGTAGAATTTCAGTTCTTTCATTTCCTAGTCGATGGGTGTATTACTTTGGCATATTTCAGCTGTAAATGTCTTTCCAAATGCGTGACACTAAACAGTATCAGAACATTTTTTCCAGTTGTTTGTGTTTGACAGAGAGAGAAAGAGGGGGAGAGAGAGAGAGAGAGAGAGAGAGAGAGAGAGAGAGAGAGAGAGAGAGAGAGCGCTTATACCTGTTTATAATATTTTTCTACGTATTTTTTGTAGGTATACTTCAAAGAGGCTTTTATTGATGAATTTTGCCTTACAAGCGAAGTTCGTCTGCAGCCTTATTTCAGTTTCTTTTCCTTTCCCCTTAAAGCAACGGTTTTTTTTTTCTTTTTTTGCCATTCGAAATTACCCCCAGCGGCGTTTCTTTCATTCAAACTAATATGCGTTTCTTATTTGAAGTTGGTAGACTTCTCTCCGCAGATATGCAAATTGAGCCCCCAAGAAACTGGTTAATTTCGAGGCCAGATCCCCTGAAACGGCAGCTGCTTGCTTGCTGGCTTCATTTGATTTTTACCTACGCCAAAAATCCCCCCTCCTCCTCTTCTTCTCCTCTCCACCTCCTCCCAAAGAAACTTAACATACAGCACATTGGAAACTTAAAGGAAAACGAAGCAGTGTTGGGTTGATGTGGGGGTGCAGAAGCGGGTTGTTATTTGCTGGCCCCTTTCAATTGCGTTTTCCCTCTACCGTGACTCTTACTGCTACAGCGAGCAATTTATTGAATTAGGCAGGAGGGCAACTGATTGAAAATTTCCCCACAGTCAAGAAGGATTCCGCATCATGGCTGAATATTCTTCTGTGTATCGCGTAGGATATACGTGGGCAGAGAACCGGGGAGGAGCGGGTAGGGGAGGGTAATCATACACATGCGTTACACTAAAGAATAGATTAAAAAAAGGAGATCTTAAATTATTCCTTTTCTGGGGGAGGGGGGACAGGAGAACCTGGTTTTTCAATATTTGGTTCGAGCACAAGAATTAAATCTCAAAATGTACCATTTAAAAACCCTAGAGTAAAAGAACTTCCGCGGAGAAACTTTGAGCACAGGAACAGGTGTCTTAAATTAGGCTCGGAAGCTCAGGGAGTTTTTTTTCTTTTTTTTTTTTAACTTGAAAATTTTGTTATGAAATCAGTAATGAATTAACTTCTGTTTGAGTAAATGTAAAACCAAGTTGTGTTTACGTTATTAAAGTTTCGTCGAAATGTTTGCACTTGCGGGAAATTCAGGAAAAATAAACCTAACTCCCCAACCCTTTTTAATGAGTAATATTTATGAAATATTTTTTTATTATCGAAAATATCAGGGGCATTTGACGTATCCTGACATGAAATTATCGGCGGTGTTGCACTTGCTGATTTAAAACCTCTGATTGGCGATGTGATCATTTAAATTAATAATACAACTACTTATATATAAATATATATCAAATACGTGGAGATAATATAAATGGACGATGTCATCGCTCTGTCCACGTTATTTTATAAACAGCGCATTGCAACTGAAAAATTGTGTTCCGACACCGCTAGGAACGAACCCCAGATCGGGAATTGTGTTCAGCGGTGTTGAACACAATTCCCCAGTTCCCAGCGGTGCCGGAACGCAATTTTTCAGTTGCAATGCGTTATTTATAAAATAACGTGGACAGAACGATGACATCGTCCATTTACTACTTATATATGTTTTTGTCGCTGCAAAACCTAAAAGTTAAAAGGAGACAAGTATCTCATCTTGATCTAGGGGTCTTCATTAGAATGGGGGGAAAAATCTTCAGTTTATTTCGCACCTAACTACTTTTAATGTAAAGGAAACATTTGCTTTTAACTTAAGTGATTTCCATTATCAAAAGACGCAAGAGACTTAATAACAGACGACGCTTCTTAGTTTACAAACTGCAGAAAATTTTCAATCACAGTTTACATTTCTGAACGGTAGTTCTGCGTTTATGTGGGTTGCAGATGTGAGTTTTGCACTGCAGACAAACGCAAAAAAACAAACAAAAAAACCCGTGACATTTTGACGGCAGTTTTGAGATGAATATTGTGCTTGAGAACGAACGACACAAGAGTGGATGCACTTTGTATGTGGGATTTTATTGTTTTTTTTTTTTCGCAATTTACAACTACAAAATCAACACATGGGATAACACCGTGACTAATACATTGGAAAATTCTGTGAAAAATGTGAATCAGGTACCTAAATAAAATCCATAATTTTGTCACTTAAATTGAGCAAAATGTGGTAGCCCTTCCGTAGAGCGAAGAATAATTATTGTATAGCGGTTTTGGTATATGGTAATATTGTATAGCAGATATGGTATATGGTAATATGGTATAGCGGTAAAACAGAAGAAGCGGGTGCTGTCCCGAGCAAAATAGTTCCCTGCTGCTCATCCTCCGATTTCTTTATCACATTTTCTGAATTTCAGAGCTTTAAAAATCTTAGTCCTGGAGTTGTGGGGTAGCACTTAATTTTTCTCAACTGAAGTACTTAATTTTTCTCTCATGCTTTCGTAGAACTGTTTCATTTTGCATTGAAAGGCGGGGAATTTGTGGGGAGGACAGAAAAGCAACAACAGTAGCAACTTTCGAGGCAGCATAAAAAGAATCGTAAGCTTGTTGGTTGCCGAGTGTGGATTGGGTTTGGGTCTGTGTTCGAATTCGGGGAAAGAAACAAAATTTTTCTGGCGTACGAAAAATCCGTTAAATTCAGACTTCTTTTTTTTTCGTCATTTCACGGAAAAAGTTGTATCTCGTTAATTCACAAAAAAAAAAAAAAAAAAAAAATCGTGGAAAGTTGCTCTTGAATTTCAGAAATGTTTTTGCAGTGTGGCTAGCATGTTCCAACTGACGCTTAGTGCTAGATTTGGCCTAATCCGAGACTATCCACCGCGTGTTAAAAGTGCCAACCAGATACTGTTCCTGAAAGTTACACAAGGCGCAATTAATTGCTTTGAGGGTGCCTCGTACTGAGCAGTGTCTGAGAAAGCGGTTCATGTAGTCCAGCTTGTAGGCAGTTTACATAGTTCACTATCTCCGCAAGTGCTATAATTCCTCGTACTATTGTAATTCACTCAGAATTAGTTGTCGTCCACGGTCAATAAATCTGGTATATATATTGGAAAGCTACGACCCAGCAGATAAACCCCAAGTTTACATAGGATCAACTTTACGTACTTTGAGCGTAAGAATAAATGAACATAAATATAACGTTGGAAACCATTTAACAACTACCTCCCTCTCTCGACTCACAACAGAAGGCTCATATACGCCAATATGGAATGAAGCTTCAATATTGGGTAGTCAAAAAACCAAGGCCTCAACCCTTTTTGCCGAGAGTTTGTACATCTCTGCCTTTGGTGATAAATGTTGTAAAGAGGATTCGCCTGATTTAGTGCCACAACCGTGGAAATCCCTCATCGATGGAACATTAGAAGACACCATAATTGACGATGAGTTCATCTCAACATAGCCATAGGAAGTGGAGTTGCTCACCTCAATCCTTTAAGACTAACTCTGTGCGCATGCACTTGGATGACTTTTTACGTTAACAACCAACTAACTGTATAAAAGTCCCTGCTGTCTGTATACCTTCCTTACATTTAACCTGAAGATGGGTACGTTTGACGGCCCGAAAGATCTAGTAGATTTTAACTTGTAAATTATATATTTTAATGTAGTAAACCTTTAATGTGATCTTGTTACATTAGATTTTAAATCGTGCAGTGACAGTGCTGATTATTGTTGGACTATTATAATTCAACTTGATTCTTTGGGCCCACAGCACATAAGACACCAAATATATGAGGCAATGATACTGATACGTGCCACATTGTGAGATTTTTAGACCACGAGCGACTACGCCAGTACTTGGATGGATGTCCGTACTGACAGAAAGATTACGCTGTAGACGAGAAAAATGGGTATAATAATGATGATGACGCTACGTATAGACACCCAAGACACGTGCGTAATCTCGTAACTCAAATCCAGCCAGACCTTCGAATACGAGACCTTAGCTTTCTTAATCGCTTGGCTGCCGCTGTGTGTCCCACAAGCTGTACCAATATGTTTTTCATTTTTTTTTATCTTTTTGTCTTAGTTTTAGAAACGACAGCAGAATCGCAGTATAACTTTTTTCTCGATTTTTTTATGAGTTATGTACCGCCTAAAATTGTGAATAATGCTTTTAAATAAAGACGAGATTCCCTGACATTGCAAAGGAATGAATGACAGGGAATCGGCTTAATAAATATGACGGACAATAACGGAATCTCAGTGAATGATGTAGAAATAAGAATGACTACGTTGCATCGTACACTACACGTATCCGCCTCACAGCATTCGTCACTTAGGAAATGATTTATCATTTTTCCCTAACGAAAGTAGGGGGAGGAAGAGGAGAGGAGGATCTGAGAAGAACATTGCGGTCCTATTGCCTTGTTTTTTTTTATGGCTTATGTGTCACTCTTACCATCGTTAAAGAATTCAGCGTTTCGTCCTGAGCTGTAAAATATCACTTGCGCTTCTTTATGCCAATTGCAACGCCGTTATTTCAGTCAGAAGACAATCGAAACTTTTGATTGAGAAATGCCAAGTATGATCCGTCGTTCGCGCATTCGTATCATTTGTATTTCTTGCGGACTAGCTTTTAAAGTGTTCATTCTTCCAACAAAAACCATGTTACGTCTACATGAATTCGTAGTGTTGGATTCATACTAAAGTTGCTTCGCTCTCGTGACGATCTTTTTAATTTACATATCTGTGTTGTATTTTTATTATTCCTCTTGATCATCATTGTCAGCCATTATCAATCCACTACTGGACGAAGGCCTCCCCAAGTTTCTTCCACAACGTCTGTTTTGTGCCAGTCTTCTTCATTTTACTCCCTCATACTTTCGAATTTCATCCACCCATCTCCCATGTGGTCTTCTTCTGGGTCTTTTCCTGTCCCTTGGCTTTATGTCGCACTGGCCGCATTCCTCTTGATACGCACACATATCTATGTATCATCACTAAAAAATCCTTTCCCCTCCGCTTTGGTACAAATGTCTAGTAAAAAAAAAAAAAAAAAAAACTGGTGTTCGTTTTGTCTGATTTACTTACGTAGGCTATTCTACTTCTTCTTTCAACCGTTTTTGTAGCGAATTAAGGCTACAGTATTGGTTTCTTTCATTTCATGAGGGATTTTTTGGTCTAATTTTGGTCTAAAAAATCCTTAGAAGTAGTAAGCTAGGAGATTTGGGCTAGAGTGCCCTACAGAAAAGTCTCACGGAAGCGATGCAAGAAGGAGGGGGGGGGGCGGCCGACTTTCTATAATCGGGAGGCTAGTACCCGGAGGGTGACGCCATTTTATAATCTAGAGGCTAGTACCCAGAGTGAGACGGCTTAACATGCCCATCTGACGTACGTCGGATATTTAGTGGCAGGAGCGTACGTACCTGCCTGGGATCGATCCTTTGACTTCTCCGTGGCAATGACGAACGTTGACCACTAGGCCATCCGCGACCATGCTCTGCTGCTAGGCGCGTAATATATACGCAGTTTATCCTCTTGTCGATGTGATTTGATAGATCGCTTATACATACGACTAACAGTGCACTTGTAGAACAGAAAACCACTTCAGGACGTGAAGTATAAAACGCGTACTTTGCACTAGTCTATTAGTATAATGTGTTCCGTGCATCAATTCATACATGTTGCCAGAAGAATGGACAGTCGAAATTCTAGACTGGATTCCAAAGGACAGGAAAAGATCGAGAAGAAGACTAAATGGGAGATGGATGGATGAAATTCGAAAGCATGCAGGAGTGGCATGGATGAGACTGGCGCAAGATAGACTGTTGTGAAAGAAACTTGGGGTGACCTTCACCCAGCAGTGGATTGATAATGGTTGACCATGATGATGTCAGCTCATGAACGTTAGTTATGTAGTCATAAATCATAATTTTCAATCTTTATGCTGCTCTTTATTGGATGAACCAACAGAGATAGAAGTTATGACACTAAAGCCTGAAATGCCCGCTTACAACCTTGTAAAATTTATTGTAATAGTTGCCTTTCTCACTCCCTGTTAGTTTATTCATTTGTGTGTGTGTGTCTGTGTGCTGATATTGCATAATACAGGGTAATTCAAAATGATTCATCTGATTTCAGAAGAGCGTAATTTCATAACCGTGTATGGCCTGGGCATACACCGAATGAAAGAGGAAATCTCCCAGTTTTAATAGGTCACCATGAGAGGGCTCCACTCTCACTGTGGGGCCGCCTCATTGGCCTTTTGCTGTTCACCGTTTCCTCAACGAAGTGCTTCCTTGCCATTGGATTGGTTGCAGTGGACCCCATGTCTCGATGCTCTACAGCTGGCCACCTAGGTCACCAGAACTTAACACCTTGCAACTTCTTCTTTTGGGGGGTATGTTAAGGATACTGTGTACATACCACCGTGGCCTACAACCCTGGATGAGTCCAAAAACCTCATTGTTACTGCGGTGGAGTCAGTGACAAAGGACATGCTGGAACGAGTGAACCTGCGCATTAGAAAGGTTGCCGACAACCATGGAGCTCATTCAGGGTTATAGGCAACGGTGCATGTTCATAGTATCCTTAACATCCCCCCCAGAAAAGAAGTTGCATGGTGTAAGTTCCGGAGACCTTAATGGCTACATGTAAATCACCAAGTGATGGGGTCTACTGCGACCAATCCAATGGCAAGGAAGCACTTCGTTGAGGAAACTGTGAACAGCACAATGCCAATGAGGCAGTGATAGTGGAGTCCTCTCATGTGACCTACTATAACTCGATTGATTGATTAGAGGTTTAACGACCACCGTGAGCAACTCAATGGGCTATAAGCAGTCGCCCGTCCCTAATTTAGGGTCACTGGTTCCAGGGAAGGGAGAAAGCCAGTGCCATAAGACAAACACAACATCCATGCCTCACCGGGATTCGAACGCGGACCCCTTTCAGACGAATGATCAGACGTCATCGCTTTGACCAATGCGCCACCGGGGCGGCACTGTAACTCGGAGATTTCCTCTTTCATTTGGTGTATGCCCAGGCCCTACACGGTTGATAGGTATGGAATTATGCTCTTCTGAAATCAGATGAATCATTTTGAATTACCCTGTATGTTTCTACGAGTAAGAATATTGTTGGATCTTTAGTTATTTCAGCTGGCAGTTGATAAATATATGTTTTATAATGAAAAATTTTCAGATTCATCATCATATACAAAGTCTTAACGTCTCCTCTCTGAGCATTTCAAAATTCGCTGTAGCTCTCAGTCGTTCTTAGTTACTTATGAGCTTTTTTTCTTCTCTCCCTCCCCTCTTTTTAACAACATGCGACGTTCCCGTATGAAACATTTCCAGACTCAAGATTTTTGAGCTTGCATTTAATAAATTTATATTTTAGTGTAGATAAATTTCCAGTTGCTGTCCAGTTTTTTTTTTTTTTTTTTTTTTTGTTTCATAAAACTCCACTCACGCGTGTACTGCAGGACTCGTCTCTCCCCTTTTAACTTTTCAAAGTTTTTAAATCTTTGGGACGTGGCTTTCGCTTTTGTGTGAAGGCATGTGGCGAATTTTTCGGTAATAGGATTTTTTCTTATTTCGGGATCTGCTTCGGAGAAGGATATGCTAGCACGTCGCCTTCGGTTCGGGTAATATAGAGGATGCTTATACAGTAATATGTGCATCACATCTATTGCACGAAGCGAGACGTCGTGTGGAGAAAAGAATGTGTTGCGACAGGAGGCGCCAAAACGCAACATCAAACTTTCATTAACCTGTCATGGGCATTGCATGCAAGGGATGATGAGCCAGGTGGCCTTACATGGGCGTTAATTACCCATCTCCCTGGCGCTCCCTTCCCCCACTCCCCGCTTGCTCTTGTGTTTCAGGGAACAGATGACACAACGCATCCCATTTCTGCTGCTCCTCTTCTTCCCTTTTTACCTCATGGATCCCTGAACTTTGGTTGGGCTCAGAATGTCATGAATTTCTGATGAAATGGAGGGGAACAAAAAAAAAAAAAAAAAAAAGAAGAAGAAGAAATTCGATGCATGGGATCCCGCGGTCAGATTTGCATAAAATTCGCCCATCCTTCTCATCCGGAGAACTTTGGATTGCAGGAATTTTTTCCCCTATCTGTCGTCGTCGTCTTCTAAATAATTCACAGTAAAAAATATGGACTATTAATTTCGAAAGCCAAGGATATAATGACTAACATATTAAACTGGCGAGTAAGGTCCCGGAACGCATAGTTAGCGACATTCTCTTGTTTTACAAACCATTTGGAATGCTGGATTCGCCGCCCCGGTGGCGCAGTGGTCTAAGGCACTGGCCTCTGATCATTCGTCCGTAAGGGGTCCGGGTTCGAATCCCGGTCAGGCATGGATGTTGTGTTTGTCTTTACGGCACTGGCTCTCTCCCTTCCCTGGAACCAGTGACCCTAAATTAGGGACGGGCGACTGCTTATAGCCCATTGAGTTGCTCACGGTGGTCGTTAAACCTCCAATCCAAAAAAAAAAAAAAAAATGCTGGATTCGATTGTAAGCAGCACGTGACAAATAAAAATAGTATCGAGTGGGGTGTGTACGCATACAGAATGTAAAATTTTCTTATTGTGGAAGGTTTTAATTACATATTTGGTCCCTTGAGATTATATATTATGTAATATTTACTAAATGCTTAAAACTACCTCATAATTTCAATGAATACTAACAGCTACACTATTCAGCTTGACAAATGGACCACAGCTTTATTTCTGATTCTTGTTGAAGTATAATTCAGGTGGCAGAACCACGCCCTTCACTAGACACGCCACACTCAGGGAAATTTCTTCTTGTTAATGCAATTATAAACTTCATCATCTTAAAACCTGAACGAACGCTTGTAAACGTAATCTTGTGTAGGATTTAGTTCCCAGGCAATTAATTTACTTTGATACTCGCTGCCAGTTGTTGCCGCATCGTGAAAAACTTGAAGATCTGATATGACGTTAAGACCAGTCCGTAACGAGAGATAACAAAAGTTACATAAGATTCGGAAACTAAAATGGAAAGTTAAAGTAGTTGTATAAGTCACTAATCATACGTACGCATTTGAAATTCAAGTGTTATAAGTGGCAGTGGCCATTGTTTTATTTGTTATATACGTTCTTTTTGCTCTGGGGGATGTTCGTACTATCTTCGCATCACTGTGGGGAATTACGGTGTGTTTATGGAAGTAGGTTTCATTTGGCTGTTGTTACAGTAGAAAATTGGTCATCACATACATGTAGTAGGTAGAGCATATGTGTTAAAAATAACAAAAGCGAATGAAAGTACTTCGCCGTGAATGGTGAACATCTTTCGTATATTACGCAGGGTTCCACGAGTGGTGAACTTCCCAATATTAGCGTTTGAATTTTTGTTTCTCAGACGATAGGGCACAAATCTTGCATATTTGTAGTATTTCTGAGCGTTACATTCTTTGTGTTGCTTTAGTAGCTATTTAGATATCGCACACCACACGCCAATCTTCTGTTCATGTAATGGCATTTCGTGTATCTGATGCGGATTATTGGAAGACCAGATGCGGCTGTTTTGGCTATTCACATATCCCGATAAGTGGAACAGCACCTCATCAGAGAAAAACATGACGTCCAGAATATCCTCTCTGCTGTCATTAATGAAGTCCCTGGACTATCTGCAATATTCCACACGCTTATCATAGTCTGTGTGTTTCAGTTCGTGCACTGTTCTGATTTTGTACGGGTAGAGCTGCAGTCGCGCCTCCGGTGCCCTACGGGTGCTGCTGTGTGACACACCTGCTTGCTGTGCCAATTTTCGAACATATTTCTTTGGACTTTCAGTGATGCGAACGGAAATATTCTCCACATTTTCCTTTGTTAACACTGGCGGGCTACCGCTTCTCGGAGCATCTCTCACTGATCCGGCTTTACGAAACTTTTCAATTAACTGCCTCACTGCATTGCGATGGGGTGCTTCAGTATCGGGAAATTGTTCTCTGTACGTACGTTTCACTTCGTCCGTATATTCACTACCACTAAGGGACACATGTTCAATCAGAAACACTTGACCCTCAAGCGACAGCATCATGTTCAACCGGCCACTGTGACACCTCACTACCGACTGATTCAATCACGGCCAGACGCCGGGAATACCGGCTGCGTCATTCAAGGTCAGACGGCAGGATACGCGTTACCCAGCCCCAAACACCCGAACATTATACTTTCACAATATTGCATGTACGTGCGCGGTAACTACACTTTATAGATTTATTATTATTTCTTATCACAGTACGTCAGGTGCACAGGGACTTTTGGCTCACTCTGTATGTTGTGTGCTGAGTGCACTCTGTAGTTCCAAGTATCCGCTTCAATCTTGGAAGATTCGGCTTGCGTTAAATACTGACATTTGCTTTGCGCTGTAGGAAAACAAATATAGCATTTTAATTATAAAGAAACTAATAAAACGTGCATTGCTAAAACTCTATCAAATGAAAATTTAAAGCCTCATACTCAGTCAGTTTACATACCTTAGATTGTTTTTTAGAATCTCGTCAATTTTCATTTATGTTTTAGATTTCAACCCAGCTACAGTTATTTGCCAAAGTTTAAGACCACGTGCCAATTTATTGAAAATTAAGATTTTCAAAGAAACAAGTAATTACCAGTCAGAGATATTTGAAAAAATGACACCACAGATGAATACTAACATTCTTTAGAACACAAAATGACCGAAACCAGTACTTTGTGGCCACCTTTGTTTTTTTTATAACTGACAGAACACGATGTGACACACTCTCAATGAGGCATTTGCAGTAGTCACTTGAAATGTCTTTGCACCACACGTACTTTATCGCGTCAATCAGAGCTTGGGAATTTGAAGACTGTTTTTCTGCTACCTTGTCTTTTAAAATGGTCCACAAATTTTCGCTGGGGTTAAGGTCGGGACTATTACCGGGCCAGTCAAGCACAGTTATGTTTTTCCTTTGCAGGTGGTCCTTTAGTGTCTTTGATCTGTGGCATGGAACACCATCATGCTTACAGATTGTGCATGTGTGCACTTGCATATGAGTTAACAGCTTCCCATGTAACAGTTCTACATAAATAGGACTAGTCATGGTAGTGCCTGTCGGTAAAAAGAATATTGAAACAGTACGGGATGCTGACATAGCACCCCATATCATCTGACTGGGCGCATGTCTCACGGTACTAACGGTGTATTTTTCATCAAACCGTTTGCATTTTTGGTCGTCTAACATGTGTTTCACGTGATTCAAATTGACGCACAGCTGATTTACCGGAAAAAATAATTTGTCTCTAATTTTCAGCAGACTACGCTTCGCAAACTGGAGTCCCTTCTTTTTCATGACAGAGTTAAGTCTAGGTTTATGTGCAGGTTTATAAGACTTTAATCCAAAATATTTGTTAAGACGTCGGGAAACAGTGCTGATACTGATTTCAGACTCTTTTAAATGTAGAAATGCCTTGATTTTCTTGCACGAACTCTTCAGAGAACGCATATAACACACAAGGGAAGAGAGCGGAGTTCACGTGGAAATTCAGATAAAGAAATACAAAGTTTCTTTTACTTAAAACTTTTAATGTCAACATTTTTTGCTGTATGACGGGATCGGTTGTCGAAATAAAGACTTGGAATATGTAAAAGTAAGTATAATAGGGATTCTATGTTACAATTTACATTGATCAAATTCTACAAGATTTTGCGCTGACTAAATTCGTCAAAATTATCGTAATCCCTGTGGATGATAGCAACATAGAGATAAAAGTTATTTCCTTCAGCTATTTTCGTGTTAACGGGTAATAGAGAAAGCTGAGAACATGGCTAATTGGCGGCGGCAACACTAAATAGGAAACCAAATGCGTGGACTCTGAGATTAATTCCGCTTGTCTGAAACGTATTTAGGGGGACACGATGTCAAACTTATCAAAAGCAAAATCTCAAATAAAAGTAGATTTGAAAGTAAGTTGAATGAGGTAAAGTATTAAAGCATCTGTAATAAAAGCCAGTCCATTATTATAAAAGTCTGTTATTTTGCCGCTTTCATAAAAGATGCAAGGAACAGTCGTAACATGGAATACGAGAGTTTGCCAAGATAATATAAAAGTTGCCACCCATTCCCCCTCCTTCCTTATTATTATTTTTTTTTTCTTTTTCCGTTTAAAGTGAATTTGAGATTACGCCTTGCGGGATGTACGATTGAAGGAATTGCCGCTAAACTTGATGTTTTAGGCACATCTTATTTAACTTTACAACTTAGCGTTTAATTTTTGCTTTTCGTTAAAAACACATTTAGCCAAGTAATGAGATCAGAATATGTGCGAATACTGGAATAAAAATCTAACAAGAGCCTTAAAAGCGTTGAAATTTCAGAACAAGCGCCACTGAGTAACAAGCAGAGCAGAGGAGAGGGGTGGGGGCGGGGGGGGGGATATGCGGCGATTTAGTCTTGCCCTACAGTAAGCCACGTATTGTACGAGCAGGTAGTCATAATGCAAAGCAGTGAGTCAGACAGCCATCGCCATCTTTTGTAGCCTCGAACGAGCTCCTTCACCTGATTAAAAAGCAAATGAAGATGGGGCATTAGCATAAGTGGGAGTTTAAGGCAAAGCGCCTAGTGACAAATAGAAAGCTCGCTGAGGAATTCATTAGCTTCATCAACAAGAACCTTGTGAGGGTTCACCGAAAGCACGTCTCTCGTCTCAAGGCTGCTTGCTACACACCTCCTCCCCCACCTCCCCCCAACAAAGCCTCCCTCCCGAAGCTTTTCAAACCTCTATTCATTCTCAAAAGAGGCCGCGATTCTCCTAATTGATTAATTCAGTGCTTGACGGCGTAAAACGGAGGATATTTTGGTCAAAAGCCGCCTTTAAAAGCCCGACTTGCTATGCAGCGTTTGTGCCGGCGAAAATGGCCATTGAGCGCAAAGTCTGAGGGCATAAAATTTGAAGTACTATTTGTGCAACAACAGTAGTTAGGGGTCTAATGGAAGAACTAGCGGTTTAACGACGGAGAGGGCGTAATGCTGCTGCAACGTTCCGTTTTTTTTTTTTTTTTTTCGTTTGTTTGTTTTTTGAAGAATCGGAGATGGTGAGTTTGTGACGGTTCAAACAAAAATACAGCTTTCAGGTGTAAGCTTCAAGATTAAAAAAGAAGCCGTCGTGGCAACTTTATTTTTTTAAGTATTCTCGAGCATGAATGTGTTTTATTCAAATAACTACAAATTGTTAAACGTTATCGAAAGGTTTCATCACGTCATTCAAACATTTGTTATATTTTATTATGTGTATACGAAATATAATTCAAACGATGAACACATATGCAGTATATACTCAATCGTATCAGAATAATATGGCCATCTACCTAATAATGGAAATAACCACCCTTCGCCCCAATGATAGCGGCGAGACGGCGTGGCATGGACGCAATAAGGCTCTGGAAGATTCCCCGAAGCAAACGTTCCCATTCGGACTGAAGCAGATCACGAAAGTCCCGGAGATGACGTGGTTGTGCGTCGGCATGTCAAACCTGTCGATTCAAATAGTCCCACAAGTGCTCTATGGGATTGAGGTCGGGCGATTTCGCTGGCCAATGGGAGAACTGAGACATAGCTGTCGTGTTCCTGGAACCAATCACGCGCCCCCTGAGCGACATGTAAACGTCGCATTACCCTGTTGGTAGACTCCATCACCACCAGCAGTAAACGTCTAACATGAAGGGATGCGTATGGTCAACGAGGATGGACAGGTAGCTCATTTCAGGTAGTTTTTTTTTAGTAGTTCTGATTAATGACCCGAAACTCGCTCAGTCATCCATCTGGCGGTCAGTGGCACTCACTCTGTGTGCCTTTTCACAGGCAATGCTGAAGAGCTGTCCTCTTCTCAGGCATAGAGTCACGATATTATTACTATAAAAGAAATGCTACCTCATAAGTTCTCTCTGGATAGTGTTGTGGTATATTTGTTTTTGAAGCATTAGTCCTAAGCGAAGCAAATGGTCGAAGCGATTGAAGTTTTAAAGCACCTGTTGATTATACACGCGTTAAGAGCGTTCGGTATTCTAAACCTGATTTTTTTTTTTTTAAATCTAGACGATGTGCCTGCAACACGCGAGCATATGTCGCCATGCGTCATATACTTTTAGTTAACCATTATTTATATAATTAGTAGATATCTTCCGGGCTCCACTTTTATTTTCTCTTTGTGCTGTTCGTGTCGTTGGTGGGGGTGTTACAGAGCTAACGAGTGTATGCGATATATATGTATGTATGTATTGTGTGTGTGTGTGTGGGGGGGGGGTTATTCCTGGAAACCATAATGCACAGAGTAGGATTTTCATGCAAAAGTATACTGCCCATAGAATGTTAAGGGCGAATGAATAGCAAGCAATACCGTTGAGATGTAAGCAAAATTTTATAAATTTTATCTGTGCTTCTGATTTAAAGCATATTCTACGCCAAGCACACGTGTTGGATGGTGATTCGCGCCGGGAGTAATACACAAAGCAGAACGTCTGAAATGAGAAGAGTATTTTTGCCACTGGAGGCTATCAGAACATCTGGAATGTTTCTGCGTAAGAAGTAGACAGTAGCCATTTTCCTTGTAATAAAGACTAGCACCCGAAAGATTCAAAAGAATGGAAAGACGTTAAGCGGTTGAAAGCTGGCCAATCCGTCAAGAAGGCAAATCAAGTTTTTGGTATCAACCGTTTTGCAATTCTGAGGCCAAGTTTTAAAGTAAGCGGAATTGTCGTCCGTGACCGGCCAAGACTGATAATCCATCAAGAAGACCACAACTTTACATTATTGATTAGAAGGAATCTGAGGGCAAGGGGCCCTGTCTGCGCGGCCGCAGAAAGCCAGGTATCAATCTCTACTGCGGTTGGAAGGCCTGATAACTATGGTCTGTGCGCAACTAAACTTGCCTTGTGTGTGCTTACGTGCCAAACTCAGGCGTATGGTGGCATTCCGACCGTATTAACTGTTCCTCGGAACAATAGCAACGTGTTTTCTACACCTATTAGCCTCGTTTCTCTCTGGAATTTGACAATAGACGTACTGTCTGGAATTTGACAATAGACGTACCTCAGGCGTATCACGACCGTATTAACTGAACCTCGGAACAATAGCAACATGTTTTCTACACGGATTAGCCGCGTTTCTTTCTGGAATCTCAAAATATTCGTATATTAACCTCAAGCGTATGATGGCATCATGACCGTATTAACTAATCCTCTGAACAATAGCAACGTGTTTTCTACTCGGATTAGCCGCGTTTTTCTCTGGAATCTGACAATAGACGTATATTAAACTCAAGCGCATGATGGCGTCACGACCGTATTAACTGATCGTCGGAACAATAGCAAGGTGTTTTCTACACGGATTAGCAGCGTTTCTCTCTGGAATCTGACAATAGACGTATATTAACCTCAGGCGTATGATGGCGTCACGACCGATCCTCGGAGCAATAGGAACGTGTTTTCTACACGGATTAGCAGCGTTTCTCTCTGGAATCTTACAGTAGATGTATATTTGTTTCTCGAAGGCTGCAATCGGTACAAGCGTTGGTGAATGTTTGGATTTAGTCTCTTTTAGGTGGCCATAGCATCCTTTGTTTGTTTGTGTGTGTGTGTGTGTTTGGTTTCTTTTCTGAATGTCCTGTAACTACCAGCGTTACGGGTTTTAAACCCGTGCTGCCGACTATCAAACTCGGGAGTTTTTCACGAATGTACGGGAGCGCGTGGTTGTAACTCCCTAAAATCGGCCGTGGACGTACCACACCATCTCTGGCTCTTTTCCCGTAACACTTAATGAGGAAGGCGGTAGGATGTCACCTCATCGTAATCCTTTTTCCGCTGGATATAAGTCATCATGTCTGCTTGGTGATGAGTCGCCAAACATCCGAAGACATGGCACCTGGGTAAGGAGTTCTGTGTAGCCGCTCCTGTGGCGCAGAGGTCAAAGCGCTGACCTTTAACCATTCGTCTGAGATGGGTGCAAATACACCTCTTATGAACATCAGCCAGTGCAATGCTATAATTCTTTATACTGCACTGTGCTTCGTAATTATAATTTTTGTGTGTGACCGTAACAAGAAGAGTTGCTGAGTTTCAGCATGTGAAATCAAGTTGCTGCTGCTACTTTGTTTTTTAGCTAACAAAATGGACGGAATAACATGGATGAAATCCTAGGGACTGTCTTTAAAATGAAATTTTCGCATAAACATTGTAATAGTGTTTTGGGAAATGACAACCACCTTTTTTTTTTTTACCGATTTTCTTAAAACGAAATGCATGTTTTTACGAAGGCCGTTCCATAAAAACTGAGAGTATTTTTTTTTTTTTTTTTTTTGGAGTTGACAACAGTGCGATGGGGGGAAATAACCACGCAGACGACTAACTGAATTAAGGAAGTATTTATGGCAACAGTTATTTATTAGCCGTCGCAGACGATTCTGGTTTTGTTATTGCGCAGTTGTTTAAGGTACGGCTATGGAGGTGTGTGATTCAGAGTTAAGAAGTGAAATGCCTTGTGCGATAAAATTTTGCTATCCTTTGGCTAAAACGGATCCAGAAACAGTTGATTTAATGAAAAAAGTTCACAAAAAAAAAAAAAAAAAAAATGTTTGGGTAAGTCAACGATATTTAGATGTCACCATGATTTCAGAAAAGTGCGTTTGTCGACAGAACTTGCACTTAAGACTGGTCGACCTGAAAGTCAGTGTTGTTACGGAGCGTATTATTAACACTGTTTGGGCAATACTGCAAGAAGATCGCCGAATGACGTGTGAAGACATGGCGGCGTCAACTAATATTTCAAAAACGTCGGCATTCCGCATTCTACGCTACAAATTACTGCTGCATCGTGTGTGTTCCAGATGGGTACCTCATCACCTGACGAGAGAACATTAGCCAGAGTTCAGGTGTGTCATGAGTGGAAACAAATGATTGCAAAGGATCCAAACTTTCTAAACACAGTAATAACTGCCGATTAAACATGGGTCCACTATTTCGACCCCCTCCCGAAGCGCGCAACGAGTGTCTGGAAACACACAGGCTCGCCTCCTCCGAAAAAACGTCCGCCAAACCATATCGGCTGGAAAGGTGATGATAATTTTCTTTGATTATAAAGGTATAGTCTACCAGCATACCGTTCCTCCACAAATTACTGTCAATGCTGAGTATTACATTTCAGTCTTGAAGCTTCTGCGACGACACATATCGATTGAGCGTCGGAACTGGTGGGCAAGTGGACCCTACACCACGATAACGCCCGTCCACATGTGGCTGCTTGTGTTCAACAGTTTCTTACGAAATGCAGTATTGAAATCATGCCACATCCTGCCTACAATCCCGACCTCGCCCCATGCGATTTCCCGTTGTTTTTAACAATGAAGGAGAAGTTCCGTGGCGCAACATTCAACAAAGATGCTGACCGTATTCAAGCTGTACAGGGGTCGCTAAAGCAGCTTCCACAAAATGCCTTCGCCACATGTTTTGAAAAGTGGACTGAACGATGGAACCGTTGCATATCATCCGAGGGAAGACACTTTAAGTAAAAATGACACACATATATGTATTTCGCTGTACTATATTTCTTCATTGTGTGGGATTTTATTCTCAGTTTTGATGGATCGGCCGTTGTATATTCTTTCCGCTATATCATCCAACGTAGCAAGCATTCTAGGTTGCTTATTTCACAAGCAACCTAAACAACAGCGCTAAAATCTCATTTCGCACGTTTCCAGTCATGGTGCGTCGAATGGCGGTGTTTCCGGGCATAGGCGAGGCGCACAAGCTTGTGTCGTAGGGTCAGCAATTGCACCCAGGTGAGACGTCGGTCCCGGAATTCCATAGAACACAGGGAACGTTGCACTGTCCGACGCTGTTGCTATTACTGGTCCCAACATATGATTGCGCTGTGATTTGCGGCAATGCTGCACGTCGAGCGGATGTGACGACGGCTGTCAGACACCGCTGTCCACGATCTTCCAGGGCTTTTCTACGGCCACACCGGCGTCGCACTCTGGATGTTTTCCCTGAATTTGTGTAGTCCAGGTACACCCTTGAAATTGTTGACCATGTACATCCAAATTTCGTGGTAATTACGAGATGGAATGACCCATCTCCCGGGCGCCGACTATCGTACCATGCTCGAAATCGTTTAAGCTGCCCCGGTGGCGCAGTGGTTTAAGCGATGGCTTCTGATCATTCGTCCGAGATGGGTCCGGGTTCAAATCCCGGTGAGGCATGGATGTTGTGTTTCTCTTACGGCACTGGCTCACTCCATTGCCTGAAGTCGGTGGCCCTAAATTAGGGACCGGCGACTGCTTATAACCCATTGAGTTGCTCACGGTGGTCGTTAAACCCTCAATTAAAAAAAAAAAATTGTTTAAATCCTGTTAAACTGCCTTCTGAACTGCGAATGCTACTAAT
Source organism: Macrothele yani (assembly GCA_039090855.1). NCBI lineage: Eukaryota > Metazoa > Arthropoda > Arachnida > Araneae > Macrothelidae > Macrothele > Macrothele yani. The sequence goes on along the minus strand of CM077029.1, from coordinate 14,453,416 downwards.
TGAGCTTGCGGAGATATCCGCCTCCAATAATATACGTCGCTTGCGGACGATATCAGTGTGTGTGTGAACATTGACGAAACTTTGTATGCTACGTAGCATATTCTGATTTATATCAAAATTTTTCATTGTATTAATTTATTAATTGACGGTCTGTGATATCAGTTGACCCAACCAATAAGTTTGAACAATGTGTTGTTAATTTCCTAACTCCTTACATTTGTCATTCTAAGGAATTTATGGATTCTCGTGTGCTGCAGAAAATTTAAGGTGACAAGCGAACTTTCAAAATTGTTAAAGTAAAACACCTTTTATATAACCGTTGTAAAAAAATAAAGTACGAAGGTGTGAGAGCATCTCGTATTTCTTGGGGTTTGTCTGCGACTATCTTTAATCCTGCATGCATACAATAAAGCACGGCATCCCTGAAAGTCGTTTGCGCTTGGCCTCCCAGGTGTTTGAATCAGTAGGACTTTGAAATTAACTGAAGCAAGTCTTTCTTGCGAACAGAACTTTCGAGACAAAGAACTTATTTATTGCGTTTTATTTCCCCAATACTGAAACTGTGATGATACGGGGAAACATTATTTTGATTGCCATTTTTTGCTGGTTTGTCAACATTACCTATTTATATTATTCTTTATTAGTAAACTGAATTTAAATCAAATTTTTACGATGTCGTGTAAAGTGTAAGCATGTTAAGAAGGAAAACGGGGCTCAAGGATGGAAGGCACGTTGTCTGTAACAGCCGTTCAGGCACTCATCAAGTTGTCTCTGCGGTATGTGTGCAAGAAGCGTTTCCTAAGATTGATGTGGGGAAAAAGAAAATTCCCTGAACATTTGAATAATGCATGTAGACTACTGGTTAAATTGTGACGTTAAAGATTGGAAGTGTTAGGTAATCCACCCACCTGTTAATTTCCCTCGGAAATGTCACATGAGTGCTTTCATGTCACAGCCCCCCTCCAGCTGCATATGCAAGAATCATCTCAAAAGACTTAGCTTTAGAGTGACTGGCACCATGTCAACACAGGTGGAGTGATCTGACTCTGTTGCGACAGGTTACACTGCTTCTAGGGCTTATCTGTATGTCAATCTCGACATCATGATGTTCCAAGAATTGTTGTTGTGCTGCTGAACCCAGTCTTTGATTCTCCTGTTTTTCCGCCTAGTTTTAGACACCCTTGAGTTTGTTTTCTCTCTCTCTCTCTCTTACGGCATACGTAAGAACGACAGGTAAAGATTCTGGGAATAAATATGACTTTTAGCACCCTTTATGTAAGGCAGGGGTGGGGGTCCAGTTTGTTGTTTAGCGTTCTCATTTCATCATTTTGGGTATTTTCTCCATATATCTTGATAAAAAAATCAGAGCTCTAGGTCAAAAAGAAGTTCATGTTCTCAACTTTTGATGATTCCAAAAACGTCATTTGAATTACAGGAATTATGCGGGCACACTGGTCACAGAAAGCACAAACTTTTGTGAAAAGACGGTCGCATATACACTGAAAAGCAATTGAATTAGAGACAGCTGGCGTTATGCAAACGTGGCGCTGTGGGTGGTCCTGTAAACGGAAACGACATGACGTATGCAACGATCCGACAATATAAGGAGTGATGCGACGGGGATCAGTAAGAGTCGGACGCAGTATGGGTAAGACGAAGGATCTAAGCGCATTTGATCGTGGGCAAATTGTCGGGGCCCGACGAATGGGTCATTCCATCTCGGAAGTCGTGCAGGCACTGGGATTTTCACGAGCCACTGTGTCACGGGTGCACCGTGAGTACATCGACACCGGTAAAACCATCCCTGCAAGCGCCAACTGCCGTGGACAACAGCGTGTGGATGAGCGGGGTCACCGTCGGCTAGCTCGCATTGTAACAGCGGATAGACGGGCCACAGTGCAAGAAATCACTCGGCAATTTAACGCTGGTGCACAAAGACGTGTAAGCAGCCACACCATCCAGAACCATCTCCTCGCTATGGGGTACAGAAGCCATCGTCCCACGAGGGTACCTCTGCTGACCGCACATCACAGGGAGCAAAGATTAGCATGGGCGCGGGAACATCGCCACTGGACCCTAGACATGTAGGAAAATGTTGCCTGGACTGATGAGTCGAGATTCACGTTGGTACATGCGGATGGCAGGAAACGAGTACGGCGCAAACCACATAAAGCGATGGATCCTTCTTGCCAGCAGGGTACCCTTCAAGCTGGTTGGGGTGGCATTCTCGTCTGGGGACTGTTTACGTGGACTGAAATGGGACCCCTGGTACGTGTGACATCGTACCTCACAGGTCAACGTTACCGGTATAACCTGGACGACCATTTGCTCCCGTTTGTGCGTCTTCAACATCCCACTGGGGACCTCATCCTGCAACAAGACAGTGCACCGTGCCATCGCTCCCGAATTGTATCCGAATGGTTGAATGAACACTCCACCGACGTGACCTCGCTTCCTTGGCTAGCTAATTCACCTGACCTCAATCCAATCGAGCACATCTGGGATGCCATGGAGAGAGATGTTCGAGGCTCTGACCCCCTCCATCAAATCTTCGTGAACTGTGTGAGCTTTTTTAGGGGTCGTGGATCCATATGGCTTCCCAACGCTTCCGGTGTCTTGTCGAGTCTCATGCCGAGAGGAATCGCCGACGTCATCAGGGCGAAAGGTGGTGCTACACGTTACTAGACAGGTATCTCTAATTCAATTGCTCTTTAGTGTACATGCACACTATATTATGAAAAATATTTGGATACTATCAAATATTTGCATAAGGACTAAGAACGGTTGCTCAGGAAGGTGCGCTGTGTGTGGGGAGGTACGCATATAAAGGTATAAAGCTGACATGTTCTGTCGTGTTATATCAGTACCTAATCTTTCATTCCATTTTTTTTTTTCGTTAAAGCTTTCCTATCTGAGCAACTGTTCATTCCTAATTTCAAGACGGTTGGCGCGTCTTTCCCGTCTGTCAAGATTCGGTGGAATTGCATACGGGCGACTAAATCGGTTGTGGGACCAGTAATCGAAAACTGCTTTCAATCTTCGATTCGTGATCTGTTGTTCGTGTTATCAGTAACTTTGAAGCGGATATGCCGCGTGGACGTGAACTTTCCGAGTTCCACTGTGGGCTGGTCTTAGGATGTCATTTGAGCAACGTTTCCATAAAGAGCATTGCAGCTAAACTAAACATACCAGAATCGACTGAAAGTGATGTCGTGCAAAGATGCAACTATAGCCCCCCCAAAAAAAAAAAAAAAAAAGTTCAAGAAGCCCGCACAAACTGACGGAACGTGACGGAAGAGCCATGGTAAGGAATGTTAAGAAATCCTGTTCTTCCTCTGAAGTTTCCATCGCTGCTGAAGTAGGAAATGCTGTAATGGCTCGGTTAGTACCATAACTATCCGCCGAGAGTTGCGCAGTGTGGGTTATTAGAGGCACACAAACCACACATCACTGTATCTCCCGTAGTTCCTGAACTGTGGGCGACTGGAATGTTGTTATTTGGGGTGATGAGTCACACTTTTCACTCTTCCAATCTAATGGGCGTGTTTGGATTTGGCGACAGCCCGGCGAACGATTATCGTTGGACTGTTTTCCCAACTGTTAAGTTCGACAGATGCTGCACCATGAAATGGAGTTGTTTTTTGTGGATGAGACTCGGTCCGTTAGTTAGTATACCACAAACCATGATCTCTGAAGTGTACCTCGACGTTCTGGGTAACTCTGCCTTACCAACAATGTGGAATTATTATAGAAATGACTGTTTTCTCTTTCAACACGATCGAGCTACCTGCCACACAGCACAGCGTGTGGAGGACTGGTTTCTGGAAAATGAGGTGGAATTGTTTGACTGGCATGGTTCGTACACTCCTTGAAAAGTCTTTGAAAAATAAAAGTTCATTTTCAAGTCCTTGAAAGTTTTTGAAAAAGTTTAAGACTTTAAATAGTACTTGAAAAAAATTGTTTTATTAAATATTGGTGTAAAAGAGTATATGTAAAATAATTGTTTGTGCTAAAAAGGTGCATAGGATATTTCTGTGTAGTTCTTATAAAAACACCAAGCTGATCAAATAACGCTGAACTTGCGTTCGACCCAGGAACCTTGGCTATGACGTCACTATGTAGTAAAACGTCAGCCATGGGAGTAAAATAAGTGAAATGATGTGTTCACGAATTGTGATGGACTGCTGTTGACTCAGGCTAAGGAGCGTTCTTGCAGGAGAGTGGAACTTCTAGGAATTGCATGTGCTTCATGAGTGGACTCTTCATCTCCTGGCTTCATCAAAAATAAAAAGTTAAAGCAAACAATAAATATCATACCAGCGGATGAATAACAAAAATAATGTACCTTTCAAAACATTCCACAAAATAAAATGATTTTGAAAAACACCAAAACAGAGGGGCAGTTCAAAGTTAATAAAAGAAACTAACAGGGGAGCAGGGGGTAACAGGCAGGTCACTAATGGTGTGCCCCCCACTAGCTAGGTTTAACGGTTTGAATTTGCTCAAATACCTACCTACTGACTGACTAACTACACAAGAGTCCTCGAAAAGTGCTTGAATTTATTTTTCTTAGAAGAGTACGAACCTTCACTGGGCTGCTCAGAGTCCTGATACACGCTGTCGATTCGTCGCTCCAGTCCATCCCAGAGGTATTCCATCGTATTAAGATCACTTAATCCCATGGAATACCTCTGGGATGGACTGGAGCGACGAATCGACTACAACGACCATCTTCGCTCTCTACTCTGGCAGCAGCTTTGGAGGTCGAATGGCGAGCCATTCATGTCGAGACCTACCGGAAATGGGTTGATAGTATGCCTCGATGTGTTTCGCTGTCATGCGTGCAGATGGTGGACCGGCTGAGTACTAATTTCGATAATTAAAGCCATTTGTCCCAAAACATTGTGGTGTCCAAATAATTTTAATAATATAGTGTAATAAACGTCAATCTATCCAAACGTAAGTCACATGGGCTGGTGGCGTTTCCCTTTGTTCTTTAGATATAGCGTGGAGATTATTCGTCTGCAGTAACTCATGTAAATATGGGACAAAATATGTGGGAATTAAAAAAAATGTCAAATCGTACAGTTTAAAAAATTGTAGTAGGTTGCACCAGAAAGTGGTGCTACACCAGCTTCACCACTTTTGGGGCAAAGGCAAACCAGGGTGTGGTACATGAAATACGCAAAACATGATGCATTTATACACCACGTTACTGTATCCAACCTGAATGACTCAAAGCTGCACCCATCGTACCATGGTTTTGTATGTTTCAAGCATCACACAATGGTTTGCCGTTGCCCCAAAAGTGGTGTAGCACCACTTTTGGGTGTAACCTACTGAAGAGTTTTTAACATTGTAAGCGCACGTTTCGCACTCGGGAGGCACGGATTAACAAGGCCAAAGAAATAACACACATTTCTCAAAAGCAACTATGCCAAAAGCTTAGCGACTAGAAGACAACCAGGCCTTCCGTATGCGAAAGGCATAAATGTGGTCGAAAAAGTAGACTTACAGAGCGTGACAATCGTGCACTGAGGAGGATTGTACGGAAGAACAGGTTTTCGAGTGTGCAGCAAATGGCAGCTTAATTCAACCAAGGCTAGATCAGCCCACTTTGACCCGAAGCATCTGTCGGGAGTTTAAAAAAAAATGTGATACCAAGGGCCCTGTGAATGAACAGGGAAATGGAAGAAGGTGATGTAGTCAAATGAATGACCAACAATTTTGCATTGATGGTCGTCAGAGAGAGAGAGAGAGAGAGAGAGAGAGAGTAATGATTACCTTACGAAGCGGTGTACCTGGCATGCCTTGCATGGAGATGGCACCCTGCCACGCGCTATGTTCTGTTTGTATGGACTGGTTCCGCTAATACCATTGGAAGATAAGATGGCATTCACTCAATATCTGAGTTTTGTAGCGGACCAAGTGTACCTTGCAAGGACAATTCTCCAGAGTCGTGCAAGAACTGTTTGATGAGCACGAGGAAGATTTCAATCATCGCTCCTGGTATGCACTGTCCCGTGATCTCAATCCCACTGAATGCGCTTGGGAAGTTCTGGACAGAACTGCGCGGCATCAATGTCGCATTACCTCTTCCATTAACACTGATAAGAGTTACGGAATGTTTTGCTGCAAGAAATGGCTATATTTGGATCAGAACGAACTGAATCACCTCATAGAAACTATGTAGCGTTGCATGCTTTCTATTTTTTTTTTTTTTTTTTTTTTTTTTTTTTTCCTATTTGGAGGTTTAAAAAAAATGTTTTATTGGACTTGGTAGTACAAAGACATACAGGCAGGCATAAACAGGAAACACAAATTACACAGCAACAAGTACAAATCATACATGGTTGATATGCCAAATGATCAGTTTACACAGAGAAAGCCAGTGTTGGTCAAGTAACATATCGAGAGCCAGTGCCGAAAGACAAACATCCATGCCTCACCTGGATTCGAACCCTGACCCAACTACGGTGAATTCCCATATTCGAACACAGTTGTAATTAGTGCGCTTAGACGCCTTTTCTTGAGGCGTTCCAGGCCAGTGGCGCACCCAGGATTTTGACAAGGGGTGTTCCAGAAAATATCTTCTCGTAGAAAGAAGTGTGTGTGCGTGCGCATCGACCTCGTATAGATAAATAACTGACACTAGAAATATTATCATGGATTGGACACTTACCTAATACTTCGTTGAACCTCCTTGATCAGAGACTTGAAATTTACAGGATAACTTTCAGGTCAGAAAGCACTTTTTTTGTCCGTCTGTCTGTACGTCCGCCTGTTTTTGATAAATATCTTGCTAACCGTTGGAGGTACATTTGAAATTTTGTGGGTGTTTTTTACAGACTGCACATAACTGTCACAACGTGTTTGCAATTTGTGTGTCTGTTCGTCCGTCCGTCTATCCTATATTTTCGATGAATATCTAAGGAGCAGTTTAATGTGAAAATAAAAAAAAAAAATTCTGAATAGCCATCAGGAACCTGAATTAATTCTGTCCCTAGGGCGAAGGAACCGAGGTACCGCAGCCTATGAAAGAATGCACATGCTTTGACTATTTTTTCTTTATTTAAAGAACATATCTTGCGTGTGCAGGCAATATAGTATGCATGAATTAACTAGGTATTAGTTTTGTAATAGCACAATATCTTAGGGTCATTACTATTATTTTCAAGGGGGAGGGTGGCGGTCCGGACCCCTTGGACCACAACCGTCAGTTCGCCTCCGCACCAGTCCCCCTCCCGTTATGATTTAACTTGCGTATCAAACGTCTGATGCTGTAAAGAGTTCCCGATCCCTAAGATAAAGTCACTGGTTCTAGTACAACCGAGTGCCAGAAAATCAAACACAGCATTCATGTCTCATGGATTGACTTGAATCCTACGCATTAATGCGCGAAGTCAGGTGGCCGCGCCCTATACCACTTTCCAATTCATGTAGATAATGATTTCGTTTTCTTTTTCCCGTTTAATGAAATTAAAAAAACAACTGAATTTTCAACATAGAAATCGGTTTAGTATTCTTAAGCTTTCGTATTCTTGAAACGTAGTAAATGAATGATAACAAATTTGAATGAATTATTGGAGCTGTTGTGCGCAATAGTTTCCTGTAATTATTATTACAGTAGCTATACACCACTAAAAATGTTTCTTTTCGTATCATGCAGTTTGATGGCGGACGTAATAATATAATCATACAGTTTGTTCATGTATAACGTAACTAATTTAATTCTATATCACTAAGATATTTTTCTGTGATATCGTTGATGCTGGTTCAATGTCCAAGGCGGGGGGAGTGTTGTTATTTCAACTCAGGTTCTTTTATTCAGTACTGCCCGTGTGTTTTGATCTGTTTTCGCGAGACTTTAACATCTTTACAATTCTGATGACTTTGACATACCTATAAATTTGCTGTCTTATCTGTGATGTTAAATCAATCTTGAAGTTTCCCAACCTTTTGTTTATGCTTTTATGGGTTTGGATGTTTTACATATATTTTTTGAGTGAATACTGAAGAATCGTAAAAGACCGTTGTCCGATTTTATGTTGAAGAATGCTTATCAGCTCAGCTCTTATCTGATAAAAGCCGTGGCTTCGCCACGCTGAATTTTATATACTGTGATAAAAACTGCTGTTATTTTTCTTTCGCGCATTGCTTCTGTTCAAGCAGCGAAACATTTCTCTGGAGCCTTTTTAAAAGTTGCAGCTAGTTGCGCATAATAATTAACTCGATCAAAGAAAGAGAATCACGTCAGCTTCTGCTGATACTTTAGTGTTCTGCCCTTTAGCGACACAAATCCAGCGCCATTGTTTTTCCTATCCGTGGCGCCAACGGACTTTAATCTTCGGGCGATCTTTTCTGAATGATCTCCACTCCAGATCAGCCTAATGTGAAACCTTTGGTGGGATGATTATAGCGCATTCAGAAGCCTTACGAGGAGTATCTTTCCTTGCTTGCTTTCAGCTCCTGCAATTTTTATTGTTTTTTATTCGGAAGAACGAAGAATGTTTTTTGCAATGCGTCGAGAATGACATGAAGTATATTTATTAAGGAAAAAAAAAAAATGAGAGGAAGAAATCTCCAAGCATTTCGGCGTGTTGAAATAGCGACTCTTTCTGGCGGTAATAATGTTTTGAAATGATTTTTTCCTTTAGAAAAGTTGACAGTTTACTTCGGCCCAAATATTTGTGTATTTAATAGTTCTTGTTGGAATTAAAAATTTTATTTTTAAAATTTGTATGTACGAATGCTCTTTCTCCGAACCCTTAAAAATTTGCAAACAGGACTTTTACAATAGCGTTTGCAATGGTGTCACAGAATATATATACACTCACGGACAATAAAATTTGCTTACCTAGAAGAAAACGTGTTACACCCGCGAAACTTTGCAAATAGCTACGGTGCGTGCTGGTATGCAAATGATCCACGTCTGGCGCGGGTGCGCATGACCGCACTCCCTGTGGTGGCGCTGCAAGCACGAACCGGCGCATAGTCGATGCCCCACGAAGGCGAAAAGCTCCGGCCCACGCAAGCAAGAGTACAGAGCGACAAGAATGCCTGGTAGACGCCAGATACGTCGATTTACGCAACTTACGGACTTTGAGAGAGGCCGGATGATCGAGCTGAAAACGGTATGGTGGTCAGCGCGCCGTATAGCCCGCCACGTGGATCATTCTGACCATACCGTTCAACTGTGTTGAGAGCAGTGGACACGTGACGGCACTGCCACACGGCGGAGCGGCTCCGGACGGACCAAGGACCACCGGTAGGGGAGGATCGACGGATTGTGCTCCGGACACGAACGGATCCCACTGGGACCCTGTCCACCATACAGGCAGATGTATCGGCTCTTGTGTGCCTACGAACCATTTTCCGATGCCTCGCCGAAGCGTATCTGGGATCCCAGCGCCCCTTACGGTTTGCTGCCATTAACACCGTAAAATCGCCAGCTCCGTGTGTAGTGGTGAACAGGCCAGAGCGACGTGTAACGCCACATACTGGCGACGTGTGCTGTTTAGCAATGAGTGTCGCTTCGTTTTGGGAACAGATGATCGTCGTGTCTGGGTGTGGAGGTCCCTGGGTCAACTGCACAATCCCAATCTCGCTATACATAGAGTGCCCCCCCCCCTACTGCAGTTATGGTCTGGGGAGCCATAGCCTACGATAGCCGATCAGCTCTAGTAGTGGTACGTGGATCATTGACGGGCCAGCGGTATGTGGATGAGATCCTACGAGCCCATGTGCTCCTATTCCTGGCCGGGATTCCAGGTACGCTATACCAGCAGGATAATGCCCGGCTCAGGTTGCCCAGGACTGCCTACGTCATGTCCAGACGCTTCCCGGCATGTCCCCTATCGAGCATGTGTGTGACCAGTTGAAACGCCGGCTGCCTCCGTGCCTCACTGTCCAGGATTTGGAGCACACCGTCTAACACGTGTAGGCTAGTCTGCCGCAGGACAGACTAGCCTACACTGCCGGACCGTATTGCAGCATGTATCGCCGCACGAGGCGGTGCGACGCGCTATTGAAGATTACCGGACTGCATGCCACAGACCCCACTGTAATTGTCCTACAGCTCTGTTTTTGCCATCATGTGTATCATTCATCTGTATCATTACGTCCGTAAAATTTCAGTTCAATCCGATGCTTCCCTCTTGCTGCGCAAATTTCATTGTCCGTGAGTGTAAATATATTTTTCTTTTTGTTTCTGCGGTCTAATTTTAAGGCGGGATAGTTACTTCCTTATTCGTGGAGAATAAATTAAAATATTTAGATCCACACGAACGCTCGCTTTATAAAATTAAGAAAAGAAGTAAAAATAAATGCAAATAAAACCTCGCATTTCATTATATCTAAATAGTGGCATATTCTTGTGGTAAGAATTACTCGAGGTGATATTTCGTTCCTGTGTAAGGTAGATATAATTAGGCTTCAAGTTGTATTTTCTTAATATTTTGTTTACTAACTTCCCGTCTGAAATGCAATGGCTACAGTGTACTGCATACAACTTCTGCTGCTGGTTGGTTATGTTGATAATGACGCCGTATGACGTCATCAGAAAGCCCATGGGAGAGGACAGGGCAGGGAAAGGTCTCATCAGTGTCTCATGGTGAACTTGACTTTGCAATTTTGAGTTTGGTTTTGCAATTCAAGCCATGAAATAACCATGTGCAATATCCAAATCTACAGCCATTTGCAAAAGTTTAAGACCACCTATTGGTATTAGGAGACTTCGGCCGATTACATCAGCTACTCTCTGTTTTACTCAACTTCCTGTCGGTGTTACGTCATCCTTCAGCGGCCACTGTTGATAGAGTTGGGGGAAGCGTTTTTAGCGTCAGTTTGCTTCTGGTCTTCATGCTGAGAGGTTTTGTACGTATTTTCTATGTAGCGAAAAATGGGCGAAAAAGCGTCATTAAATGTTACTCAGAGGGCACAAATATTGACTTTATATCACGAAGGATACTCCGAACGTGGCATAAAGCAGAAAGGTGAATGTGAGTGAGACTGCTATTCATAATACGATCATGAAATATCGAGATACCTGTGAATTAAGCGATCGAAAGAAATGTGGATGTCCAAGAAAAACAACCTCTCGTAATGTCAATACCATAAAGGGAATAATAGCGTTTTCCGACCAGTTCGTGGAAAAAAATCAAGGCGTTTCTACATTCAAAAGGGTCTGATTTTAGTATCAGCACTGTTTTCCGACGTCTTAGCAAATATTTTGGATTAAAGTCTTATAAACCTGTACATAAACCTAGACTAACCTCTGTTATGAAAAAGAAGGGACTCCAGCTTGCGAAGCGTCATCAGTCGTGGACTGCTGAAAATCGGAACTAAGTTCTTTTTTCGATGCATTAACGTTGCGTCAATTTTAATCACATGTTCGACGACCAAAAGGCAAAAAGTTTGATGAAAAATACACCGTTAGCACCGTGAGACATCCGCCCAATCAGATGACATAGGGTGCTATGTCAACATCCGGCACTGTTTCATTATCTTTTTTCCCGACAGGCACTACCATGACTGGTCCTTTTTATGTGGAAATGTTACGTGAGAAGCTGTTAACTCATATGCCAGTGCACAGATGCACAACCTTTATGCATGATGGTGCTCCATGCCGCAGATCAAAGACAGTAAAGGACTACCTGCAGAAGAAAAACATAACTGTGCTTGACTGGCGCGGTAATAGTCCCGGCCTTAAACCCATCGAAAATTTGTGGACCATTTTAAAAAAACAAGGTAGCAGAAAAACAGTCTTCAAATTCCTAAGCTCTGATTGACGCGATAAAATACGTGTGGTGCAAAGACATTTCAAGTGTCTACTGGAAATCCCTCATTGAGAGTATGCCACATCGTAATTCTGTCCGTTGTAAAACACAAGGGTAGCCGCACAAAGTGCTGATTTCGTTCTTTTTGTGTTCCAAAAAAAATGAAATTATTCATGTGTGGTGTCATTTTTCAAATATCTCTGACTAGTAATTAGTCGATTCTTTGAAAATCCTAATTTCCAATGAATTGACAGGTGGTCTTTTGCAAATGACTGTAGATCTTGTAACTAGTCTTATGATTTACGTCTTTTTTTTTTTTTTTTTTTTCGAGTATGTGATTATTCTCTTATAAAAACTGGTTTGACCAGCAGAACTGTCTTTTTTAAATTGTATAAAGTCTAATTTATTATATCCACAAACGAATTATATGTAGCAATATTGCAAGTTTCATCATTAGACTTTAATTTGTATTGTTAGATCATGTGTAAAAGTAAATTTTGTATATACGTTATTTTCGCTTGATCCTTAAAATTTTTTTAGTAAGATTCTTTAAAAAGTTTTGTACGGTGCTTTAAAGTGCTTATATTATTATTTGGGGGGGGATGAGAGTGAATGCTGTGTGTAGATAATGAAGATATTTAGAACACATAGTAGAGATGTTTAGATCGCTCAGGTTTTTTTTGTTATTATTGTTGTTATTGTTTTTTTGTTTTTTTATCTTTTTTAATCTCTGTTCTTCAGATTGCAATAAGTATTATTTGCGATCACGTATTTAATTTCCCAGTTCCATGGCAGCGCGTCAGCTGTTCCGTTTCCCCTCAATTCACGAGGCGAAGTATCCGTATTCCACTAAACTCCATCCGCAGAAACGGAACTATTAAGTTATTTTACTCTCCTCAAATAGGTAATTCATAGAAATATTTCCGTTTGCACTGAGGAATTGTCTTCATTTGAATAATGAAAAAGTTAATCAATTGGTGGGTTTCTGTGAGGCATTGAGTTTAAAGATTCATATACCGAGAACTTCTGCTGCCTGGAAGTGGGAAAGCAAAGACGTATTGTAATCCCCACCGCCTCCCACCCTTCCGCCTCGAATCTGGGATCGAAAGTTCCCGTTCGATAAGTTTTAATGGGCGCCTGGCGTGTCGCAGAAAGTCAGTCATTCCATGTTTGTGCGTGTGTGCGTGCGGGTGTGTATGTACGTTAGCGCGAACCACCATAGAAAGAGGCAAGCTAACTGAACCCTCCGGAAACACCCATTCCTCTTTCGTTAGTCCCTGATGACATTGTTTAGAGTTCCAAAGACCACATTTCCACACCTCGTTTAGAATCTATTCCTTTCTCTATGTCTGTTATGGGTCGCTTTCTTCTTTATATATATTTTTTTACTTCTGTGTTGTCTCACCATATCTGCTTGTCATAGGAGTTAATCGTTTTGATTCGGGCGTGGCCGACATTCATCATCTTTATTGCGGCGATGATCCGTTCAACTCCGTTTGATTGTCATGTCGACGCAGGGTGTTTTTCCGTTTCTGGTGAAGCGAAACGGAAGAATAAAAAAAAGTATATATATATTTGATCTACGTCTGTAACCGAACCAGATTCCGAGTCAACCTAAGAGAAAAGCACCATTGTGGAAATTGGAAAAACCTCCGCTATGGCAAGTAGTTCCAGACGTTTAGATCGAAAAGCAACAGAATTATTGCACGGAATTTATTTTTGTTCTTTCAGCAGTTTATAGCGCAAAATTGCTGTCTAAAACAAATTTTCAGAAAGATCAGAGCATTTTAGAAATAGAATTGATGTGAGAAGTTACTTAAGCACCTCGCACTTTCGGCTGCAGACTGTCCAGCCGGGTAATATCCGAAACTGAGATTTATGTAGATAGTTTTAGGAAAACTGTTTGACCCCAGTCCTTAAACAACCCGTAAAAGTAGGTAACTAGCAGATTTGGAGTAGAAAACCCGACAGGAAAGTCACACGGAAGCGAGAAAGAAGAGAGAGTAAGACGCCCTTATTTATAGCAGAGGGGCCAGTACCAGCGCCCTGACGGCGTAACGTGCCCATCCGACGGACGGCGGATGTTTACTGGTCTGAGCTTTCGTTCCTGTGTGGGATCGATCCTGACACTTTCTCATGGCAGCCACTAACGTTGACCACTAGGCCATCCGCGGCCTAATGTCCGATACTTGGAGGAGTGGGAGACTTCTCACATCATTCGCAATAATTGACCATCGGAAAAACGCGAAGAGGGGTGTACTTAAACTGCGGCAAGGGAAGAATTTCTTCGAAGTTCAGACCCCCACCACATCCCAATTGTGTTCTGTCCTCTCACTACTTGTCCTGAAACTGATTCCTGTATAAGATTCATTTCCTTTTGGCGTTATGATTAAATTCTATGCTCATTGTAGTTCTTCGGTGAAAGGACGCAGCAGGTGTTCAGTGTAACGCGGATTGACACCGTTTTTGCGTTCCGCTGAGTGGATGTGATCTGGCTTCCCCAACTGCTACAACAACACACTCTTAGGGGAGTTTGGAGTAATAATAAAAATGAAAACTGAACCTCGTACTAACCGCAACACTACTAGGGTGATATACTGGTCTTTCCCACATTACAAAAATGAATAAAAATAAATTTATGTAAGTTAAAATACAATGGTTGGCAACGTATTATAGCAGCACTCATAAAGTTTTTTTTTTAGTTATTTAGGTGAGTGCTACTGCTGAATAAGAGGAACATTTCATCGGTAATGGCTTCCATGCAAGAAAAAGCTGCGTGCTGTGGTTCCATGAGACCAAATCTGCGGTTACTGTCCAGCGTCATTTCAGGAAAGAGTACAGACGATCACCACCGGACCAAAAAAGCATAAAAGCTTGGTACGAAAAGTTTAAAACGACGGGTAGTGTTGGCGATCTCCCCCGAACCTTGCTGACCACCGGTTACACCACAGGCAGGAGAAATTTCTGCGAAGCCACAGGAAATCCATTCGTCGTACTTCACTGGAAACTGGGATTCCCCGTGCCACGGTTCTCAAAATTTCAAACAAACGTCTTCATCTGTATGTTTATAAAATACAGATCGTTCAAGCTCTTCAGCCTGATAACCGGCCTCGCCGTGCTACATTTGCTACGGAGATGTTGCAGAGCATAGCTCATGATAGTGATTATCTGCACCGCGTCTGTTTCTCAGATGACGCCCCAGGCCATTCTACGTCTCTGGTACAGTAAATAGGCACAATGTGCGAATCTGGGGATCAGAAAATCCTTATTATGTCATCGAACAACAGAGCGCTAACCCGAAAGTGAACGTATGGTGTGGCCTGATGCATGACAGAATCATCGGAACCTTCTTTTTTACAGAGCCCACGGTAACATGTAACGTATACCTGCACATGCTGGAACTTTTTGTAGCACCTCAGTTGCGTTCACTCCAACCTTCAGTTATTTTCCAACAAAACGGTGGCCCACCACATTGGTCAGTAATGCTTCGTGAGTTTCTGAATGCCACATTTCTGCACAGATGGATTGGCCGCGGCGGTCCCATGACATGTCCACCTCGATCGCCCGACATATAACCCCTCTAGACATTTTCCTGTAGGGTTATGTGAAAGACCAAATTTACTCTAGCAGTGTTCCGGATGTCGAGACGTTGAAGAGCAGAATAACGGACGCGATTGGTTCTGTCTCTGCTGAGATGTTAAACAAAACGTGGCGTGAAATCGAATATCGCTTAGATGACCTCCGGACCACAAATGGCGCCCATGTGGAGGTGTACTGACACTAGAAAAAACTTAGCTTGTGCACATTCTTTGTCGTGCAATCCCTTTCTTGTACCTTTAATACATTTTTTATATTAATTTTTGTAATGTGGGAAAGTCTTTATGGACACCCTGTATTTAGGTATCCACATTTTTCGCTGTGTAGAGTTTTCACTGTGTTGAATTTTTATATGTAGGACCAGTGGGAAATACAAGTTCCACTGAACCTGCACTTGCCTGAGACGAGTATATGACTTTCAATGTCTATTTTTTATAAAGTTTTAGATTGAGGGTTTTAATTATTGAAAATTTTGTACACTTCCGTTTCACGATTAGAAAACAGGAATTTGAATCTACTTAAACGCGCCCCAAGAAATATGCCATTATGGATAAGGGGACGGGGTGGGGGGAGGTACCAGTCACCGTTCGCGTTGCTCAAACTCGGTGTAGTAAGTTCAAAGGTGGTAAGCCGTGATCTTCCGTCAAGTATCAGTAGATCATGACATTCTGTTCTAGGTTGTTGTGTCTGATCCGTCGACAAGGACTCCCATGCTGCTGTATAACGACATTTGCAACGCATTGAAATGGTAGCCACGAGTCTCCAAAGTGTTATAAATGATATGAAAAAAGAAAAAGTGTTGTAAATGAAACGCGAACGACTGTTCGGACCAAAGCAAAACTTAAGAGAACGGGCATTTCAGTAGCCTCATCATCCAACATGTAGTCCGGATCTAGCGCCTTCCGATTAGCACCTTTTTTCGCCCCATGGCTGCTTTTCTACAAGGTAAGTGGTTTAGGACATTGGAGAAAGTCGAAAACGGTCGTTGGGAGTATTTCGTCTCTGAGAGCCAGGGGTTGTATCGAAGGGGATTTGAGTAGCTTGCCAATTGACGGCTACGAAATACTGAGAATGGCGATTTGCATTTCGCTGAGCATGGTGCGCGATTTATATCGTAAAAATGTCTTCCCAATTTGCAATGAAAACCTCCTGCTAAATGATCTTGTAGAAGAAGGGTAAAGTGCAGTGGAATCGATGTGCTTAGAAAAGTCAGATCAGGAACCACTGTACAGGTAACGCACGTATAGTCTTAATTTACCTTATACAGGAAAGACCCAAATTAGAGGCCAATCCCCTCCCCACCTCTACTTATGAATGAATGCAGCAATTAACATGAAATAAATGATGCTGCATTAGATTAAATTTTTTGACAACCATGTTAGGTTGTCGTGATCTGAAACAGGTGGCGTTAGTTAGAAATCGAAGATGGCATACTTCAACTTCCATGGCAGAAAGCGTGCAGCATGTGGTTTGTTGTGTATTGAAAGTCATTCTGAGGCTGCCGTGCAGCGGCATTTTAAAGGAAATTATCAAACGAAGCCTTCTGCATCTTCTTTTATCACCGAATGGCATTCACGCTTCTTATTAACAAGGTGCATAGCGCATCGTGAATCAGGACTAGGTCGGAATGCTGTTTCTGAAGCTACAGTAGAACGTGTGAGGGAAGCATACCTACGAAGTCCGCGTAAATCGACCATGCGATAGAGTATGGAACTTTGGGTGCCGAAAAAAAACCCATAAAAAAACTGTGCGGCCTTGCGTAAGACTAAGCATAAAATCATTCAAACTGCTGTTACTTCATGCAGTACTTCACAATGACCAGAAGTGCCAGAGGGAATTCTGTAGCAACACGAGTGAACTGATTAAGTCGGAAGAAAAAATTCTCGTGTGAATTGTTTTTAGCGACGAGACTGCATTTCACATGAGCGGCAAGGTAAATAAACGTAAACGTGCGCATGTGGGGAATAGAAAGAGCATATTGTGTTATGCAAGTTCCAAATTGAATATATTTTGTGCCGTGAATAAGAAGTTATAAGGACCGTTTTTATTTGAATCAAAAAAAAAAAAAAAAAAAGTCTCATATAATTTATCTGGACATGCTGCAAAAGCCCCTTGTTCCTCAGCTGGATAAAGATGCCGATTTACATGTCCCAGGTGTAATTTATAGCAAGACGGTGCACCACCTCACTTCGTTTTAGAAGTGTGACATTATCTGGACTTAAGTGCTTGGATGAGTCGAGAAAGGGGCAAATGGGTGTCCTCGAAGGTCCCCACGAAACTACCTAGTTTTTGTGTCTTGTGGGGCCACATGAAGATCAAGTGTATCTACCCCTTCTGCCGACTACTATTAAATAACTCAAGGGAAGGATTCTGGCAGTCGGTGCTACTGTAAACGAAGCTGTGTTTTTCCCGAGTGTTGAATGAAATGTCTTTTATCGCATAGCATGAGGCAGCCCCATGAAACATTAGTAAAATTGCAACTTGTAAAAAACAGATTAGTTTGCTCCTGTGCAAAATTCATTGTTTTATGGTAATTTCTGCCTTCATTCCTAAGTTATGTTAATCGGTGATTAATTCCCCTGTTTATATACACGATTCAAAGCTGTTTCCTTTAACCGTGTATATATATAACCCTGTTTTATACACGGTTCAAAGTTGTCTCTCAATTCCATACGTAAGGTATTTCTTTCATTCCGTCGTGTCGACACACAAATGTAATACGGTAAATTCGAATTAACATTTTGTAAACTTGAGGGGACAAAAAAAAAATGCGTCTGAGCAGCAAAAAATTGTTGGAGAATCGTGGTCATCAGAGCCCATTTAAGAGGGCGGCTAGGGCGACTGCAGCAACGCGCCCCAGCATTGTGAAGGGGCCTCAGAATTATGAAAGATGCTTGAAGAATTGACAGAGTTCTACAGTTTTTGCTTTGCTTTTTTTTTGCAGGTAGCACAGCAAGAACTGTAAGAAATTGCCTTGTGGAAAAATTATCTATTTCTTTCCGCTTTTCTAGAAGGAGTCCGCAAAAAGCAGTCGCGCGCGCACCCTGTCTATCCCCAAATCTTTCGAAGGCATTACAGATGTTTTTCTGTGTACATCTGTAATTGTGAGAAATTTTCACAAATTAACAATTCGTTCAAATCATTATATTTGGATCGTATTATTTTTTGCCCACTACTTCGACATAATTTCATCTAGCTGAATCTTGGGGGGGGGGGGGGTAAAACAGAACTGAACTAGTATCCATTTTTCAACCATGCATTTTTGCATTTTCTTGCTAACACTGATTCGTCCATGAACCATGGGGTACACACTTCAATACGGAGGGGGTATTTTTATGGCTTCCTTGTCATATTTTGGGAATGTTCTCTCCTGGGTATTTTTACCCGTATTTGTCCACCCATAGTAAAATCCTAGATATGCCACCAATACCGGGGCCCCAAAATACTGTCCAGCCCATCGAGCCCCCTGTCTCCTCGGGCCCCATGTGCTCTGGTGGTCATGCTTCCATATGTCGGTTCCAAAAAGGTATTTTCTGATGATTTCGAGAATGGTGAAGGTAATTCCAGACTAGCGGATAAACAAGACTCCAGCATGAAAATACACTAAACAATTGTTTTATTATTATTAATTATTATTATATGTAGGTGAGTGAAAGATAGTGTTTTATTTAAATTAAAATAATGTAAAGTTTACTGAATTTGATAAAACTTTTGCACACCATGAAAAAATAACGGTGCTGGATAGACAATTATGCGCACGCTATTGAAATCATCCCGAATGCCACTCAAAGCAAGCAAAGCATTATTTTGTTGCAGAGAAGGTAGTTCTGCTTCTTATCATTTTGTCCAGTCAGCCTCCCTAAATTGGGACGGCTAACTGGACTAAACAACTGACTTGATTCTCACATCGATGTAAGAACTGCTAGCAGTTGAACCCAAGAAACCCTTAAAACTTCATTTCGGGAAAAGGTTTAGGTACGTCAATATAAATCTGCACCGCTACTTTCTTCAGGTTTCTGCATTCTTTTCCTCTTCAAATTCTTGTAAGTCTCTGTGGAAAATATTTTATGTAAGCCTGTTCGCGCCACACCCCGAAATTCGCTGTTATATATCATGGTCAGCTTTTATCACGTACTTTCTTCTTTTTATTGGCCCCCTTTGCTGTTTTATCCGTGGAATTTTTCGGCTCGCCATCATAGGTCCGCGTCTCTTTTTTTTTTTTTTTTCCCCTCCCGATTTTCTTTCTTTCCTTTCTTTTTGCCATCGCCTGCAGAAATGGCAAAAGAATCTCCTGACGTGGCATATTCTCATTGATTTCTGTCCTTTTGGTGACATTTTTTTTTTCTCCTGCTGATTTCCTAAAAGAATTAAGTTTTGTTTTTCTTCTCCTTTCTTTGTTCCCTATCAGTCAGCAGCCTACGGTCAGCTTCTGCAGGGTGTGCTGTTCAATTCCACGATCAGAATTTTGGTATCTTGGTGTGAAGGAACCCCAGACCTCCCTTCCCCCTACCTTACCCACCTAACCTCGTCCCATCTGCTGCCCCTTTCCTCTGTCAGCATCTTTGGCGTTAAGTAACGTGAAGGTAGGAAAGAAAGTGTTTCTAAGCATTTTGTTTTTGTTCAGAAGTTTTTTCATAATTACAAGCATGAGCAACGTAATCAACCAAAAGGTTCAAGTTTCTTAGGTATTTAGCAGCACAGGATCAAATCTACAACTGAAACACGTAAAATTTGTCTTTTTTTACCCCTGGGAATGCCGCTGTAAACGGAATAGTACTTTCCTAGCTTAATTTTTTTTTCTATCTGGTGAAGGATGTGCGAAGAATATTTTTAAGCTGATGAATGTAAATTTATTTGCTAAGGAAAAAGTATTTCACCCTTTTGAAAATCCAGTTTTTGCAGTTTTGAACATCTTTGTATGTTGACAGAGATAGACATAAGAATTAGTTCATTATCTCTGTGAATCTACCTACTAAAAAATCGTGAAAAATATGAGGCACATATTTCTGTCAGATTTTTTATTTCGGGGTTTAATGACCTCCACGAGCAACTCTAAGGGCTGCAAACAGTCACGAGTCCCTAATTTAGGGCCGCTGGTTCTGGAAAAGGGACAAAACCAGAGCCGTAGAACAAACACGCCACCCATGCCTCACTCTGGACCCAAACCCAGGCCCATCTCGGAGGAATGGTCAAAAACCAGTGCCTCAGACCACTCCGCTACCTGGGTGGGGTGGCTGTCAGAATTTTTCGGCTATGTGAAGTGTGTTTTGCTACGGTAGTGGGGGGGGGGGCATTTGTGCGTCTGGTAGATACTTCCATTACCAAAGTTATTTTTCTGATCCATAGATTTCTAGTTAAGCAGAGTAATTATGCATTTATATGTGACACGAAAACGAATAGGAAATTGTCTTTAGTTATTTCCAATTGTTTATTGCGTCCGTAAAGGTACTAAATGTGGAAATTTGGATCTGCTTGTGATATGATTTAATTTACGTTGGAGCACAATTTGTGTGCATGTTCATACATGTGTGTGTGTGTGTGTGTGACGCTGCTATGAATCATATACATCATTTCGTAGCTTTAACAACGAATTGCAGAACGGGACTAGTGACTGTTCAGGGAAATAGAACTGTATCTATACACTTTGTATCTCCGCTCGTTACTTTTTATTCTTCTCTAGTTTTTCTCACTTGTCATCGGTTGCTTTGCAGAATATTTATTTTATGACTTTTCAACTTGTTATTATACGTAATATACTTTATGTTGAGTACGTACTCATATTAAGCGATAAAGTGGTAAAGAAACGGATTAAGGAAAAGGCCGAATTGTCGTGGTTAACGGATTCAAGTTTTATGCCTGGATGTTGCTTCCTCTTATTTACTTCGTTGTAATTGGAATACAGAACTCATTTTTTCCTCATGAATTTTGTATTTAAGTATGACAGCAGACAGACGGTTTTCTCCAAACCTAAGACACAAAGATAGAGCAGTACCGGGTAGAATAAGTTGTCTCGTGTTCACAGTAAGAAAACGAGAACATCACGGAGCTTAATTGTAATTATCCCGTGCAATATAAGCGACAAGAACCTTCTGTGCTAACTGTTGGGATAGCAAATTTTCGGTACGCTTGTGTGCTGAGCATTATTTTATTTGGCATGTTTTTATCCTTACGAGCAGCAGGTCCCCCTTTAATTCCTGTTTAATCATTTACATGGGGGTAGGGGGAGGATTAAGCACGTGACGATTCCTGCAGGCTGAATCATCGACAAATTGCGCTGCACGTCTAGAAACCAGCGCCAGCTTTAAGGCCTAGAACAGAGCAACACTCCATTTCGGAGGTCTTAGAAGTGATGCATATATCTATGCATACACGTAAGTTTCCCAGCAGTGTTGGCGTCATTTAATATTAATAAGGTTTTCGAGCGTAAAATTCATTCCACTGTAGAGAAGCATAGGCTCTTACGAAAGCAATCCAAAGCCTTGAAGGTGAAGAGTAAAGGATTAGTAGGGAAGCTTGTAATTTATCATTACATTAATATTAGATCACTTGTAGAATTGTGGTGCCTCCCCCTCTAACGCAGTGACCCCCCTCTCGTCTGCTTAACACCTTTTCCCATTGGCATTCCGCTGCCTTAATAATGAGATTTCCCGTCATCCCCTCGTAGAGCCTTTAAACTCATCGCTTCGTTTAGTGGTGAGACTTGTTTTGGATAAACGTGTCTGTTAATGGTCAAAGTAGTGTGATGTGTTGTTCCTCGCAGAAGCTGCCTAACAAAGTGTGCGTGCGTGTGTGTGTGGTGGCATGGTGATTGGGGTTATGGAACCTCCATGCAAATTGAAGTCCTTGCCTCATTGTGTGAGAGATAAATTCTTGAGTGTGGCGAGCAACTTGCCGATTGCGATTCGTAGATCTTAAAGTGAAATATGCATGACAAACGAATACCTCTTCTCTTTTCTAATGACGCTTTATAGACCCATTATCATAAAGTGGACTAATATATCATGTCATTCCTTATTCGAAGTTAAACATCTTCGTCTTTCCGCGGAATTCTTAAAGCGGGGTTCCGCTACATAAGGAAGGTTTCGTTAGTTCTCTCGAAAGGCCTACGGTGAAATCTTCTCGATTCTGAAAAATTTAAAACGCAGTAAGTAGATTTCCGACTGCGAATTGTGTTCCAAGGCGATGATTTAAATATTATGTTGCTACAGTTTTGGGTATGTAATGTGACACATGCTCACACATACGAACATTAAAAAAAAAAACTGCGCTGAATTAGGGTATAAAAATTCTAGGGCCCAAGAAACAACGAAGACACAAATCAGTAGTAGTAGACGAAAGTTAGATTAGAATCTTTATAATTGAAATTTGAGTGGATTTTTTTTTAATGTGCATAGAATTGCCTCTCCTTGTTTGGGAGTTGTAAGCTTCCGATTTTTCTGCACAAAATATGGAAGCTTTGATTTCGTGGTTTGCCACAAAAGTTGGAATAGTAAGTACTACACCGGACGAGCTTTGCTAACCGTTGTTCAGAGTAGATGCTGCTGTGCTGGTACAAGTTAGATTTTTTATTTTTTTATATTTTTTTCGGGGTTTAACGACCATCCTAATAACAGAAAGTTTCTGATCTGTCTTCAACGGATATCATGATGCCACAAAATAATCTGCAAGATGGTCACGGGTCAACGGCTAGCCCGGTCTACAATTTTTTGTGGGTCAAACTGGTCAGGGCAAGGTGTCCCTGACGCGATTTCGACCCGGTTTTATTATCGTTTTATTGTTGAATAGAAAAAAAAAATATTTCAAAGAACTCTTCAGAGGTCTTTGAAATAATACTTCCGAGCTGCAGAAGATCCAGGAACTTGCTCAGAAGGGTAAAGAAATGGGGATTAAAAATGAACTTTCAGAAGACAAAACTGATGTTCAATGGTTTTACAAGGAATGAAGATTTATCACTTAATGGGGGAAAGCTGGAGATAACCAATTACTTCATTTACCTTGAATAGCAGATATCAAGCGAAGGTCACATTGCTGAAGAAATTAATCAGTACATAAAACTTGGTTGGAGAGCTTTTGGAAGAAACAGTACAATTTTTAAGAGTAATATGCCATTATGTCTTAAAAGAAAAGTGTTTAATCAATGCATCCTTCCAGGACTTACGTATGGAGCAGAGACGTGGACCTTAATTAAACTAAAAAAGACGTACAAAGACTGCACACAACTGAAAGAAGCATGGAGAAATGTATGCTTGGTGTAACCAAGAAAGGTAAAAAGAGGAACTCATGAATAAGGAAAGTAACAAGAGTGAAAGACATCACGATCAGAGTAAAATCTCTGAAATGGCAATGGGATGGACATATTGCCAGGAGAACGGACCACAGATGAACAACCGAAATTTTTGACTGGATTCCAAGGGTCAGGAAAAGACCCAGAAGTAGACCATGTGGGAAATAGGTGGATGGAGGAGACTGGCCCAAAACAGTCCGTTGTGGAAAAAATTTGGGGAGTCCTTCATCCAACAGTTAATTGATAATGATGATGATGTTGTTATATATTCGAGCTTAAAGCAGATTTGTCCGAGCCGGGTCCAATTACGTGACGTCCGGGTCCAGAATTTTTGACCCGTTTCCAACTCTGGTCACTGAGCAAGATAACTAGTAGATGACTACTGGGTAATATAACGAGAAACAATAAATATTTGCACAGGTAGAAATTAAAAAAAAAAGAAGAAGAAAGAGGCCTAACCTTAATTACTGCAGCAATTGCAACGACATTGATCAAGAATACTGCCCTCTGTACATAGAATTGTACCTCCGTATTCAAGCTGAATACGGAGGTACAATTCTAGGTACAGAATACGGATACGGAGGTACAATTCTGTACCTAGAATTGGTACAATTCTTTGTACCTCCGTATCCGTATTTTTGATAGAGGTACCATTTCTGGAAGAAAAATACGAATATGGAAGAAATGTTTGCTGCTTCAGACTTCCTTTTCTAGAAAATCTTCCTTCATTTTCAGTATTAAATACAAGCATTTACGTAAATAAAGGATTTTAAACAATAATGCACCACAGGAAGAAACACCAAGAGAGAAATGTTCACTCTATCTGTAGCTTCCGGTATCAAAACGTTTGTCTCCATTTTTAAACTGGAACACAAACAGTTATGCAAGAAAATGAAAAATAACGACAATAGCGGGCAGAGAGAACACTGCGAAAAATCACATTACGATTACGGGAGAAATCTTCACTCCGTCCAGCTTCCGTTTTGGTAAAAATTTCTTCCATTTTCAATCGTAAATGTAAACATTTATATAATAAAATTATATTTAACAATACAGGGTAGAGTAGGTAGGCATCGTGAGTAAAAGAATCAGGATTTCAAGGTTCCGTCTAACTTTCGTTTTCAAAAATTTGCTGCATCCATTTTCAAACTGAAACACAAACATTTATGCAATGTAATGATGCTTAATATTTAGCAACATTATAGTCAGCACGTAGAGAGAGAAAAAAAAGATTACGGGAGAAATCTTCACTCCGTCTTACTTGCGTTTCCGGAAAGTTTTGAAAGACAGGAAACTTGCATTCATGATCAGGTGTCTGCAAGACACGGTTTAATAGGCACCTGGAGATATTGTTCTTGTCCGCAGAAGCAAAATAAAATTTACGACGTACGTCGCCCTGACTCTGCTATGAGGGGCGACCATTTTGAGGTGTACGCTGTCGCCCGTCGCAAATTTAAGTCATCTGGTTCCATCCAGGAAAGGGGGAGGACCGGAGCTGTAAGACAATCTCATCCTCATCCAGATATATAACCCAGTTCGGACGACTGCGTCTCTGACCACTGGGCCACCGGTGCTACAAAAGTACTTTCAGAACAAGGAACAGCAACAGTTTGTTAAAGGGTTACTTTCTATATTTGTTGGAGGATCATTTTTTGTTTCCCTGTATTATCGAAAGCCGATTGTAATCGAAAACGTTTTTGCCTCCCGGGTAGCAAGGGTGGCAAAATCGTGGCGTATCTCGGGCGAATGATCAAAGCGATGGCTCCTGATCATTTGTCCGAGAAATATCCACTGGTTGATGATGGTGTACGGTGATGATATATACTGTCATGATGTATTTCAAAGTACTGTAAAATTACAAGGGATAATAATAATGTCCTCATGAAAAAATGTTTCATGCTCATAGTTGCCATTTTTTCTTATGGTATTTGTGTCAATGAAATACGGGATTACACCACTGTACAATACAAATTTGGAAGATGTGAATCCGTTTATTGGTGTAAATATGACAAGGATGCTAAGTCAGATAACATCCGAAAACTTGAAAATTTCGTCGTCCTGGAGCGGGAATGGAACCCGCGTCTCCCGGATAGCGCCCGAGTATGCTACCAACTACACCACCCAGAACGACCAAGTTTCAAGTTTCCGATTAATTTGAATATAACCATCACACACGGGAATGATGTCTAAACCTTCAGATTCGCTATATATGAATGCCGGTTGCTTCGACTAGCGAATCCTGTGATGGTTATATTCAAATTAATCGGAAACTTGAAATTTGGTCGTTCTTGGTGGTGTAGTGGATAGCATACTCGGACGCTATCCGGAAGACGCGGGTTCGATTCCCCCTCCAGGACAACGGGTTTTGTCTATAGCTTAACATCCATGTCATATTTACACCAATAAACGGATTCACATCTTCCAAATTGGCATGGTATTAGTAAATCTTCTTTTCAAAGGACAGAGATAAGTTCTTACGTTTCATTTGTTCTTTCATTCCATGTCAAGTGAGAGCACGTTCATAGTGACTCACCGGTCGTATGACTCACCGGTCGTATGAGTGGAATAGCATATGAGTATCTGTGAAACTCAAGAAATTTGCGGAGAGTGTGTGGGGAAAAAGATAAAAACATTTTTCAAAGTTTCCACTTGTACTA
Source organism: Macrothele yani (assembly GCA_039090855.1). Classification (NCBI taxonomy): domain Eukaryota; kingdom Metazoa; phylum Arthropoda; class Arachnida; order Araneae; family Macrothelidae; genus Macrothele; species Macrothele yani. The sequence goes on along the minus strand of CM077029.1, from coordinate 14,427,101 downwards.
AAGTATTTCAAAAATACCAGTAAAAAAAAAGAAAATTGTGGCACAATTTAATGCAGGAGTTTATATTTTCGTCGAAATAAATGAATAAATGCCAAACATTAAGCAGTCTTTATGTACTTCTGCAGTACTGAAAATGCCACGGTGCAGGAAGATGAGATCCTTTCGAAATTCCAGGCATACGAGGTATTTCCTGCTTCTGAGAACCACATGGTGGAAGGTATGTTGCCGACAAAGACCACTTGGAAGTCGGAGACTGCGTTAAATCATTCGCTCCCGTCATGCAATTGATTTATGCGCCTTTATTTTTATTTTATTTTATTTATTTTATTTTCATTAGCATTTTCATTTGACTTTCTATTCAGTTCTCTTCTGAAAGAGAATGTGAATGCCATCCAAGCATAATGAGAAATTGCTTTGCATTGCCTGAAAACTTCCTCCGAAAACGCCAACATTTGCATTTTCGGGAGAATTAAATTTTTAAAACAAATATTCCCATACCAATAGTAGAATCCTGTCTCATTTATAAATTTTATTTCATTACTCGCTGTCTATCTCTCTGTCTCTTCCGGTGCCTCGATTGCCATTTCGGAAACTAGTGCGGTTTTTTTTGTTCCTTTTTTTTTTCTAAAATATTATTATTTTTCATTCGGTTTTCGCATCCACTAACGAGCAAAATATTTCAATCGACTGTGTGGAGCGTTGTAATTACACTCTTGCGTGTTTCACTCGACTTGCGGTATTCTTAAAATCACCGTTTGGGTTCCGTTCCCCCCAACTCTGTCCCTTTTTAAGTTTCTCGTAGTCTCCACCAGACATCATTGTCAGCGATCTTGGTTTAACTCCTCAGCTCTGGGAAATATTTTCCCAATAACAGTTTGTGAATCTTATTTCAACAGCTTTGCAATTACGTCGAGTACGGTTCCGTGGCGCAGGCTTGTTGTATGTGTGTACGTCTTATGCCTCGTCGCGTGCTTAAGGTAGAGCAAAGAGGTTTCAAGTACCCTTTGCATTTGTATGCACTTCCCCCTCTCACTCTTTCTGCCTTTTCCCATCTTTCTTTCTTTCTCTGTTCTCCATTCTCTTTCTCCCTGATACTTGTGAATTCTGAACGATTCTCTGTATTTGTTTACTTGTGGGAGGCGAACGGTATAGTGTACTCCGACATGCTAAGAGACGTCACAGGCCGTGCTGCTTTGCTGCCGTCCACGTTTGACTCTTAAATATAATCAGTTAAGCGTTATAGTGAAACGAATTGCCGTATGGATGTGCTTATAATCTGAACAAAACAACTTTCGTTTTTTCACGATAATCAAATGAAACACTATTTAAAAACCACTAACTTACTAACATCTTTAATTTACAATTAAAAGACATAATAATGTCGTAGTTTAAAACCATAAGACCATTCGAGCTCGCTGCGAGCAGATCTTTAGATGTGAGACTACAAATGAATGGAAGAGGTGTTTAGATATCAAGTTCTCGGTCTCATGATTGAAAGATTAGCGACAAATATGCGTGCAAACAATCAAGGAAAAACTGCAAATGTTCTAGTGTGAGTTTTCACTTGAGTTTGAACTGTAAATGTTCTACTAGTGTGGGTTGTCACTTGAGTTCGAACCTCAGTTTTCTAGTGTGAGTTGTCACTAGCACTAGTGGGTTCGGCCACTAGCGAGAGGTGTGACAGCGCCGCGTTGTCGAGGAACCAGGTTTTCCGTGCTGTCTGTCCTTTCGATGTATCAGGTCGTTCGGAAAATAATGGCCGATTTTCTGAGATGAGACATTCAACTCGCCCACAGTGCTTTCAGACCCACCCGCTCGTAGCGCCAGTCATACGAGTTGAAGGGCGACTCAGACGCCACATAGACGCCGTAGTCGGTTGAGCTGCAGTCGTTGCTACTCGTGTGAGTGTTACAACATCTTAAGGAGTGAGTTGCGGGTGATTCTGCTTCAGGACTTTAAATTTTGTCGTAATGCGGCACCAACGTACCGTAAATTCAAAGGGATTAAAGAGTTCCGCTTTTTTTGGAAGTCATCTGTGGAGTTCCCGAGATCGAGACAGAAATGTGATAATTGCAATAAAAGTATAAATATGGGACTGACATTATTGGTTTGATGTAAACACATTGACTAAAATAAAGTTCTTATTCATTCCAAAAAAAAATTAAGACAATTTTATAACTTGTATATATGGTGCATGGTTAATCATTTTTGCATATTCCAATGTGGGAGAAGTTCAGTCTTTTTCTGCCACGACCACTTTCATACCTGCGTAATGTGGTCGAGGCATGGGGCAAGGATGCAACATCGGAACGTACTGTTCGTCGGTGGTCGAGGAGTACTGTTCGTAATGTGGTCATGGCATGGGGCGAGGAGGCAACATCGGAACGTTCTGTTCATCGGTGGTCGAGGAGTACTGTTCGTAATGTGGTCGAGGCATGGGGCGAAGGGGCAACAATTGAACGTACTGTTCGTCCGTGGTCTAGGAGTACTGATCGTAATGTGGTCGAGACATGGGGCGAGGAGGCAACATATGAACGTTCTGTTCGTCGGTGGTCGAGGAGTACTGTTCGTAATGTGGGCGAGGAGGCAACATTTGAACGTACTATTCGTCGGTGGTCGAGGAGTACTGTTCGTAATGTGGCCGAGGCATGGGGCCAGGAGGAAACAATTGAACGTACAGTTCGTCGGTGGTCGAGAAGTACTGTTCGTAATATGGTCGAGGTATGGGACGAAGAGGCAACAATTGAACGTACTGTTCGTCGGTGGTCGAGGAGTACTGTTCGTAATGTAGTCGAGGCATGGGGCAAAGAGGCAACAATTGAACGTACTGTTCGTCGGTGGTATGAAAAGTTTCATTTCGGTGACACGAGCTCACAAGATGAGGAGGGCCGAGAACGACATTCAGTCTTTGATAACCACAAATGTGGAGGCGAATCTCCGTGTCACAGTCAGGGAACTCTCTAAACAGTTCACTGTGTCGGTGTCAACCATTCCCGAATGTCCACCAAATTCGTAAGGTGAAGAAGTTCGATACGTAGGTCCCACACGAATCTGACGGAGCATTAAAAGCAACAACAGTTTGAGATATGAAAAAACCTCCTGCTTCTCAACGAAAAGAAGCCTCTACTTGATCGCATTGTAACCTGTGATGAAAAGTGGGTGCTATACGGCAACCGTAAGCGATCTGGACAGTGGCTGAACCATGGTGAACCACCGAAACAACGTCCTAAACCAAAGTTAACGCCAAAGAAGGTTTTGTGGACTGTTCACTGTGTCATACGCTACAGGTTCTTGAATGCTGGTGAAAGCATTACCTCGGTCACACACTGTAAAGAAATTTGACTGAATGCACCAGAAGTTGTGTTTCAAAGAGCCACCTTTGGTGAACAGGAGGGCTCCTATTTACCCCCATGATAACGCGAGACCAGGTGGGTCATATGTGACATGCGTCCTGCGGCACGCAAATGAGATAAAGGCAGTGAGAGCACATGTCCGCGTAGCTCGGTTGGGAGAGCGACTTTCTCCGGAGTGAGGGGACCAGGATTCGATGCCCGGTGTGGACAGAACTGTGTTTTCACACTGGCGCCCGAACTTCAAGGAAGACCTGGCCGTTAAAGTTCTCGCAATGGTGTGATGTTCTTTCCACACCGCGAGACAGGAAAAATGAGAATCCCTTCTTCAGTGCTTCGAAAAAATAAATGTGTGTAATGTTACGTTCCACACACCAAATTGTCCGGGAGTTTTCAAATGCAAGTTTTTCATCGGATGACTGCCTACAGCGACACATGGTCCCGGCTGACCCGTGGGGCATGCCCCCGGCCCCCTTTCGGTTAAGGGGGAGAGATGTGACGTGCCTGCGCCGCAGGACGCACATGAGGTAAAGGCAGATAGCAACGAGAGCACATGTCCACGTAGTTCAGTTGGGGGAGCGACTTACTCCGGAGTGAGGGGACCCGAGTTCGATGCCCGGCGTGGACAAAACTATTTTCACACATAGATGGCGAAACCGAAACTACATGAACTGAGGTTCGGAATCCAACCACATCCAGCCTACTGGCCTGACGTGGCACCTACCGATTTCCACCTGTTCATGCATTTCAGCAATCGCCTCAAGGACAACTTCAGAAACCGAGAGGAGGCCGAAATTGCATTCCAGGGACTTACTTGCCTCCAGGGAGCCAGTTTATAAAAAATGAAGACAGATAAAGATTCGAATCATGGCAAGGCTTGAAGATTTTCTTCCGGTGAAAGCAAGGAAAAGGAAAAAGGCGCAAAAATGTTTTTTTTTTTTTTTTTTGATTGGAGGTTTAACGACCACCGTGAGCAACTCAATGTGCTATAAGCACTCGTCCGTCCCTAATTTAGGGTCACTGGTTCCAGGGAAGGGAGAGAGCCAGTGCCGTAAGACAAACACAACATCCATGCCTGACCGGGATTCGAACCCGGACCCCTTACGGAAGAATGTTCATAGGCCAGCGCATTAGACCACTGCGCCACCGGGGTGGCGCAAAAATGTTAAGCGGACGTCTTGAATTCTCCATTCCTCGCTGGAAGGTAATTATTATCCCTAACTTTTAAAATTTAAAAGAAAACTAAATAACTGTGCCATGTAAATTTACTCCCTTGCTACCATTAACTAAAGCGTTCAATCTTCTAGTGTTATGCCAGAGCTCGCATGATAATCTCCGAGTGCTGGTTGTGGAGGCCGTGTGCTAGGCCTATATGGCCTAGCACACGGCCTCCGAACCCTCGGTTCGCGGCCTACCTGACCTTGGCTGATCGTCGAGGTTTCTGTCACATGAGTGAAATTTCTTGAACAACCTGGTTGCGGTGCTGTGGTCCACGGAACCTTCGCCTTTCGCATGACAAACGTTTCGTGTTGCTTGAGCAGCGGCATGGCCGAGTTCAAACTCGTAAAGCAAAAGTTCTCTATTTAGCTGGTTGTGGCTGTTCATCTTTTAGGCGTCCCAACCGCAGACTGAACGACGACTTGCAATGCTGTTCGCGGCAACGACTACCACTTTACATCCCTTTCGACTGACTCCAACGCCCGACTTGAACTAGTTTAGACACGTGACACACCCGGAGCCGCACATGCGTTGATGCAAATATTGCAAAATTTTCGACTCACCCTCTGTATAAATCGTATTCGAACTGTCCCAGATCGCACGAGGCGGAAGTTTTGTGTGCTTTCGAATTTGTTGCTGTAATCAAGGTCTTCCGAGATCTTCTAATGCAAAGTTTTCTCGCTAGGTTAAATAAAAAAAAAATCGATTTTTTTTTCATTAGAAAATACATGTTACGCACTCTGAAAAATACCATGAAGCACTTTAATGTTTTTCGTTGGAAACTTGTCAAAGATATGCGCATTACGCCAGGGGACTCATTGGAAAGGCGTGTAAATCAGCAGCCTACCAAGACCTTTTTTGTGGTTTGCTTAAAATATACACAGTCGAGTCACATTATTGTGACCACCTCCTACTTTTGATGTCAACAGCGCGTAGCCAATGAAAGAAGGCACGCATCGTGATCATGATGATCATGATCATATGTAGAGGATTTTAGGAAGGGAGTGTCTGACCCCAGGTCTTAAACAAGCCTTAGAAATAGGAAACTAGGAGATTTGGGCTAAAGCGCCCGATAGGAAAGTGACACGCGTAAGGGGTCCGGGTTCGAATCCCGGTCAGGCATGGATGTTGTGTTTGTCTTACGGCACTGGCTCTCTCCCTTCCCTGGAACCAGTGACCCTAAATTAGGGACGGGCGACTGCTTATAGCCCATTGAGTTGCTCACGGTGGTCGTTAAACCTCCAATCAAAAAAAAAAAAAAAGTGACACGGAAGCGAAGTAGAAAGGGGGGGGGGAGACGCCTTTATTTATAACCGGGGGGGAGACGCCCTTATTTATAACCGGGGGGGGGCAGTACCCGGGGTCCGATGATTTAACTTGCCCATCCGACGCACGGCGGGTATTTAGTGGATTGAGCGTTCGTACCTGCCGGGGATCGAACCTGAGGCCCTTCCCATGGCAGTCACGAATGTTGCCCACCCGGCCACCCGCGGCCCGCACGTATGGTGAGCTGGCTGGGAGGCTATATAATGTGTGCTGTAGGCATTCTGAAAGCATGTCACTTGTGGCTGTCATGGATAAAAGGAGCGATTTATCACATTTGCAAAAAGGGATGATTATCGGCTTTCGGACCATGGGTGGCAGTATTTCAGAAACAGCGCAGTTTGTGAACTGTTCGCGTGCTGCTGTGGTTGAAGTGCAGGTGATTGGAGAAATGTCACCATTGCGAATAAGCGGCGTGGAAACTGCGGAGCACCACGTGCCATTGTTGTGAGAGGTGAACGTCGGCTTCGAAGGTGCGTGAGTGCCGATCGACACGCTACAGTGGAGCAACTCACTGGCCGAATGAACCAGGGGGTTTCCAGAAGTGTAACTATAACGACAGTTCAGCGAATCCAGCTGCGTATGGGGTTGCGATGCAGACGGATGGTCACCGCACTTATGCTGACAAAGGCGCATCAGCAGAAAAGGCTTACATTTGCACGGCAGTATCGGAATTGGGCCTCCGCTGATTGGTGAAGGATTACCTTCTCCGATAAGTCACGTTTTCTGCTTCATCGAACGGATGGACGTTGGTGTATAAGGCGAGAAACATCGGAGAACAAACACTCTTTAACCATTGCTGGAAGAACACAAGCTGGTGGGGGCAACGTTATGGTCTGGGGAAAGTTTTCCTGGTATTCTCTGGATCCACTCATACCTGTGTAAGGCACTATGGACCGAATTCTTTATGAATCCATCCTTGCAGACCACGTACACCCATACATGCTGATCGCCTTCCCTGGAGCGTATGGGATCTTCCAGAACGACAACGCGACGTGTCACACAGCTAGAAATGTCCGAGAGTGGTTGGAAGTGCAGGATGAAGACTTCAAAGTACTTTCCTGGCCCCCTAATTCCACAGACTTAAACCCAGTTGAGCATCTGTGGGACCACCTCGATCATGTTGTTCGCTCTGTGGATCCTCCTCCACGCGCACCCTCCAGGAGCTATCAGATGCAGTGCAGCAGTATGGCCACATACCTGTGAACACCTTCCTACACCTTATTGAGTCACTTCCAGCCCGTCTAGCTGCTGTCCGCGTTACACACGGCGGTTACCCTGGATATTAGCTCGTGGTCACAATAATGTGACTGGACCGTGTATATTAATTTAGAAATGGGAAAAATTAAAAGAAAATGCTTGATCGATATATTATAAATGGTTTCTGTTATATCGTGTTTCTAGGGAGCATGCAAACCATTAAAAGTGTTTTTGTTTTTTTCAGTTCAGAATTTTCTTGAAATTATGTATGCCTTCCCGTTTCCTCAAAGTGTGTTTTTTTTTTTTTTTTTTTTTTTTCAGTTTAGAACTTTCTTGAAATTATGTATGCCTTCCGGTTTCTCTCAGTTCGTATTTATTAATCAAAATTTCCGGATTATGATTTCTATAATAGCCTCTGACAAATGAACCAGAAGCCATAAGCAGTTTTCTTAATAGCTGAACACGAAAACTTCTCTAAAACTGTATGCAAATAACTTTCTTCGAGCCCCGACTTTTGACATTGAGTAAGCGTTGAGCTTGACGCAGCGGCCTTTATGGTTAATTTCCGATGAGCTGCGTAACGGGCGAATTTTTACGTAGTTCTTTAATAGACACCATTGTCTTATTCTGATACCCTTCAAACGTGAAGTATTTATAAGTCGCTGTCGGACATTTCAAGAGTTTTCCACTCAAAACGCCTTACCCAGCTCCATTTTCGTGACAGCAAATTAGTCATTGTATAAAGCCCTGATATCTTCATATGGAAGGACAAAAGAGTGTTCATTTACAAAAATAAAGATTCGGCCGTTATGGCGCTTTGATTATTAAATAAAATAATTGTGGCTTAGAATTCACTTGAGACTTGCGTTTCTCTCCCGACAATGCGTTGGCAATGACAATGGGTGTAATGGGGATGGGAGGAGGGGAGGGGACTGAAAGAAAAGGGAAGAAAAGATTAAGTGATACAAAGGATAAAAGATGGATGAAGGCAAAGGAGAAAGGGGTTCAGGCTAGGGCAAAGGCGTAGGAGCTTCATCATCGACGTCAAATGTGTGAATCGCAAACGTTTTGTTGTTGGTCTGGTCGTCGCCTCGGTCGCCTTCTCTCAGCAGTGAACCCCGCCATCAACTGCAATTGCAGCCGAAAAATAATGGCGGGTTTAACTGAGGATGATTTCAGAGGATGAGGATGAAATCAATCAGTTGCGACGAAGGATGATGATGCTACTGGTGCGGGTGGAGAAGACCAAATCCAGAAGCAGTCTGGGGGAGAGAGAGAGAGAGAGCGCGAGTATCTGTGCGTGGGGGGAGAGCGGGAGGAAGAAGGAGCGAGAACTCACGGATGAGAGGGTGTAAATATTTCACGAGCTCACCGTGAGACATAAACTGTCTGACCTCCCGTATAATCCTGTAATCATTCTTATGGTCGAAGTTTCACTACTCAAACCACCGGGAATGAAGTGCGAGGAAAAGGGAAGTGGGGGATTAGCCTAGATGGGAGAGGATGAGGTTAGGGGGGTGGCACGTGCGACACATTGTTGCACAGTTCGTGACGTCACGTCTAGCCTAACGACCAACCTTTTCGAGCTTTTGAGGTAAAGTCTTAGAATTGAAAGTCATGTTGTTTCGACAGTAGGAAAAAGTAAATAAGTACGCAGAAAACAAAATAAAAAACAACAAAAAAATAATTGCCGTGGGTTGATCATTTCTGGTTGTTCCACTGCACAGGTTTTGGAAATGGATCTTCAGTTTCGTAATGCTTATGATACGTGTATTACATTGATACTGGGGCATGCATACCTGCTAAGTTTTACGGTTTAACAGTAAAATTTACGGAAATTCTCATTTTCTTACTAAGATATCAGTCTCCTCATGTTAGTCCGATTTCGATGGGAGAATAAATGTAAAAGACCATAGCGCCTGTAAACCCTTATTTACCTGATCGCATTTACTCCCTTCTACTTCTGCATTCCCATCCCTCTCTGCTCACAGACTGGAGAGAAAGTCTCGGTAAAAACGCTGTAGTATTAGAAATGGCGATAACTTCTAAACGAGATAGAGAGGAGAGGAGAGGAGAGAGAGAGAGAGAGAGAGAGAGAGAGAGAGAGAGAGAGAGAGAGAGAGAGAGAGAGAGAGAGAGAGAGAGCCTCATACAGAAAAACAGTTTGGTATTTAAAGATATTCTAACATGTCACAGAGGTTTAAGGCCAAAAACTCAGTTACAATAAAAAGTTAATGCAATTAAAACAATACCACAGTTGCTAATGAAATTTTTATGTGTGTATATAGCTCTATCGATTGCATTTTAATGGCTGTAAGAGTTAAATAATACCAAATATCTTAATTATGCATTGATATTAAAATCAAAACTAATTTATTCAAATTGGCAAATCATTTGCTTAATAAATCGGCTTTTAGTCGATATTGTTGGATACATTTAAGCAATATATTCGATGCATAAGTCACTCGAACATATCGATTATACCCGCCAGCCCCCAATCAACTACAAGCACTAGCTAATTTCATGCGGTTAATGTTTGTAATGAACGAATTATGGTCAGAAGATTTGTTTAACAGATAATTACGCCCATTTTACATTCAGTCAATGTCAACATTTTGTTTTTTATATATATAATCTGGCATGTGAGATCAACACATCTGTACCCACTCGAGCACATTTAGGACATGACTGGAAGAAAACGTTTTGTCAAATTTGATTACTTTTACTTTCGATCTCTCAACTCTGAGTTCTAAATGCCTAGTATGACATGCGAAAACCCATCCAGAGATGGCGCTTCTATTCAAGTACATGTGGAGGAGTGACATCTGGTGTCATTTACACACACACACACACACACAAAGTGATCCTACGAAAGCTGAATCACTTATTTAAGTAATTATTTTTAACATTATCATCAACTTTGGTCAAAATCTTATCTGCTGACCAAGTAAGTGGCCGAGCGGTCTGAGGCGTTGACTTAGGAACATTCGTCAGATATGGGCCTGGGTTCGAATCCCGGATGATTCATGGGTCGCCGCGTCTTTGTCTTAAAGCGCTGACTCTCTTCCTTTCCTGGAACCAGTGGTCTAAATCAATGACGGGCGACTTTTAATAGCCCAGCAAGAGCCCAACAGTTAGTATATAGACCTTAAATTATTTCTGCTCATAATGGATGAATTCACATTTTCTTGTGAGTGGATGTTACACAAACAACAGTAAATAATATAGACACCGTAAAATTCAGATCTACGGCTTGGCTAAGCAGGTGAAGAACAAAAGATAAGCGAGGAAATTATTATTTAAAAACATTAATAAATCGGAAAACTGCGTTAGGTAATACTGGTGAAAACATTAGCAACGCTTATTGTTAGCATTACCATAAAATATACAATAAGAAACAGGAAGAAAGAAACAAGGTGAGATTTGTTGGTTTATTACAGTGAAACAAATCTATGAAAACAGCATAGCAAGTTAACCTTAGTAAAATGAGGACACGTATACATCCTCAAACTCGTACGGCGATAGAAACAACTACATACAGCTGGATGAAGTAAGAAGTACTACTTTGCATGCTCTCATATTTATTGAAAGCACAAAATACATTTGGATCGTAATTGGGAGAACACTGTTCTCATTACAGTTATTCACATTATCCATTCTGCTTTCAGAATTAATGAGAAGAGCAACGGCGCAAGATGCAGGTCCCAGTAGTGATGACACCACGAGTAAAAGAGGGGAAAGGAAAGAACGCTTCTTCCGGCGCTCAATTTTGTTTTTATTTTTTATTTGTTTTTAACGAGTGACAGTTTTAGGAGGCTCTTCGGTTGCGACTTATTACTGCCATCAGCTTTAAATGAGAATCCGCAGGTAGGTAGTAATCAGCTGCTTTTAACAAAATAGAACGATACTGTATGATATATGCCCGTGGGATCTGGATAATATAACTTAATACCGTTCTGGAATCTCTACTAGGACAGGAACCTTAACACAGTCGATATTAGGAAGAAAATCTACATAAAAGATGAAACTCACATGCGTGTCTCCGATTTAAATGCTGCAACGGGAGCTAAATTTGTAATTGTAATGCGAACTTTTTATTTCTCGTTAGGGGTTCTGAATTTCCGCATCAGAAACATGCAAACCCGACTAATGCACTTTCCGTCTTTTTATAAAACGCCAGAGAACGACGAACAGGCGTGCATCAACATTTTTAAGAACACCAATTAACAACCGACAAATCTTATGTTTCTTGTTAAAATGCATTTAAATGAGATGGCATTACCACCTACAAAACGCATATGCATCTCGATTTCACGTAAAATAATTTTGAAAAAGGAAGCATGACTGAAAATATTGTAAAGGGGGAATCTTGCTTAACTATCGCTTGTGGACAATCAAGTGGAGCTGAATGGATCAGATCATTCAGGCACGATAAAGCACATGAAACGAACTATTTCCATCTGCCTTATATTTTTCTTTCTTTTGTAATTTAACTCATCGACAACGAATATCTAGGAGGTACCATCCGATTCTAATTAACTTAACAGACCCACTGTGTATGATCCAGGAAAATAACTAGCAAAAACTTCATGTCTGCAGAATGGATTTCAGGCCCTAGCAATAAGACTTCCATGAAAAGAAAAGAACGAGCAAGACCGTCATGTCTCAAAATTCAAACACAGTGCCAAGAAGCGAAGTGTACTTGTACACAGAAAGAAAAAGCAAACAAACAAGACCACCAATCTCAAGATTCGAACCCAGGTTCCTGGGAGAGAAGCTGACTGATTGAGGGAAAGAAGAAACAAACAAGACTATTGGGTTGATGCGAATGAAATGTCCGGCGCGAAGAAGCAGTGGAGACAGGCCCCCGCCACAGTGGAATAGAACCACCCAAAAGTGTGGCGGGTATTACGTCACAGAGTTACTGTAAATAGCTAGCACGTGTGTGAAGAACGAGGTTCAGGCTTTGTCTGTTTGGACGTAACGTGGCTTGGAAAGGAAACATGCAAACGCCGGATTTGAGAGTCATCTTCCTGTATGAATTTAAACTGGGCCATTCTGCAGGAGTTGCCGCTCGACACGTTAACAAAACGTTTGGGGGAGAATACAGCCCACGAACGAAACATTTGGCGATGGTTTGTGAAGTTTCGAACCTGAGATACGGACCTGCAAAACGAACCACGTGGTCACTGACCTGTCACGTGGTCACTGACCTGTCACGTGGTCACTGACCTGTCACGTGGTCACCGACCTGTTGCTGTTTCTGACAATGTTCTGTTACGTGTGGTTGAAGCGGACGACCCCGGAAAACGTGTCGTGAGATAGCGGCAAAAGTAGGTGCCCACCACACGACAGTTGTTCGGTGTCTGTGTGCGCTGGGTAAGGTCAAAAAGCTGGACATGTGACTGCCGCATGGGCTGACGACTGCTAACAAGACTAAGCGGGTTGGAAGTGTGTACGTCGCTCCTTGCCTGGAATGAACAGGAACCTTTGCTGCATGGAATCATCACCTGCGACGAGAAGTGGGTCCTTTATGATAATCGGAAACGATCTGCACAATGGTTAAGCAAGGCACAGTCTGCTGGATGGTATCCTAAGCCAACCCTACACACCAAGAAGATGATGCTCCTTGTCTGGTGGTCTACAGCCGGGATAATTCATCGGAGTTTCTTGGCAAAGAGGCCAAACCATCACTGCAGAACGCTATTGTGCTGAATTACACTAGATCCACCGGAAATTGCTGCAGAAACAACCGGCTTTGGTCAACAGACGTGGTGTTCTTCTGCCCTAGGACAACGCTTCCCTCGTGTCGCACAACGAACGATGCTGGCATTAAATTTCTTGGGCTATGAAGCCCTACCTCATCCTACCTATTCCGCAGACTTGTCTCCGACAGACTGTCATATGTTTCGTCGCCTGGCTCACTTCATGTCCGGAAAACAGTTCACAACAGACAAAGAGGTTCAACGTACAGTTGATGACTTCTACGGGTCCCAGTCACAAGACTTTTTCGTTCCGGGATTATGGCCTTGCTGAACAGATGACAACTATGTGTCGATGCCGAGGGGGATTATTTTGCCTAGGTAAGTTGTCCTACTTTTCCGTTCTCGCCGTCCACGTGTGCTGGCCCTTTGACGGACATTTCATTCGCACCAACCCAATATTAATATAAAAATTCAAATACAGATCCCGGAAGAGAAGCTTACAGGTCCATGAAAAGTACAAACAGGACTTCCCCGTCTCGAGATTAGAACTCTGGTCGCAGAAGCAGAACTCCCTGATCCATAGAAGAGACAATCAAGATTACTAGTCTCAAGGTTCGAATCCAGGTCTCAGAAGCGAAGCTTATAGGTCCAAGGAAAGGATATGCAAACAAGACCACCAATTTCAAGATTAGAACCCAAGCCAAGAACAGAATCTCCGTGGTTCAGAGAAAGAACCAACAAGACTGTCATGTCTCAGAATTCGAACCCAGTGTCCGGAAGTGAAGCTTACTGGTCCAAGAAAAGAAAAATAAGGATCACCAATATCAAGATTCGAATCCAGCTCTTGGAAGTGAAGTTTACTCGTCCAAGAAAGGAAAAGAAAAAATACTACCAATCTTAAGTTCGAACCCACGTCTACTAGCCTAAGAAGTTACTGGCCCAGGGAACTGACAAACAAGAACATCAATCTCAATATTCGGACTTAGCCCCGGAAAAGAAGTTTACTGGTCTAGCAGAAGTACCAACAAGGCATCTTTTTTCGAGATTGGAACCTAGACCTTTGAAGAGAGGATACGTATTGTAGGAAACGAGCAAGCGAAACTTCTACTTTGCGCGCATAAAACCCAACCTCTATGAGCGAAGCTTGAAGAACAAACAAAGCTTCCGTCTGCACCACGGGAAATCAAACAAATGAAACATTGAACTCAAGGTCTGGATGCGAGGCAAACAATAATTACCCCTGCCCTTCGCTCAAGCAATACATATAAATAAGAATGGAAAGAAACAGAACTAAACTAAGACTGTAATGAAAATCACTCATGTAGACGTCACTGGGTTAAGAAAAAAACAAAAATATTTAGTGTTATTAAGGCATCACTAACTCTGTAAAGCTCGATACTACTTTCCGGACTAACGTAATGCAATTGTTTTTCAATATATACTTTATTGGCAGGATTTTGATGAGGGTTTATGAAGTTGCATCAGCACAATCAATTAATGCTATAAATGCGATGCAGCTGATAAAACAAAATTATGAAGTGAAGTTATCTTTTAGGGATAAAAGTCGTGTTCCAAACCTTTTCGTGAAACGGTTCGTAGACGAAAATTAAGATTTCGTGAAAGCAGCCAGTCCATGAGATTACCGAAGTAGAATACATCGCGCACTACCATAGCAACGTTCTTAGTTCATATGTATAGTGCACGCGGATGCCAACAAACAGGGACGGATTTACAGACTGTGACGCTCTGGGCACCTCTCACTTTGCAGACCCTCTACTACCAGTCATGTTGCAACTACTTGTTTGCATAAAACGATATTGAGTATAGTTGCTACCTGTATCTTTCAAACGGTATCGAATCAAACACAGACATTTCGGATCGGAAAGGGAAGGGCGACTTATTTCCGGTGAGTATTGTATTATTTGGGGGAAGGAGGAATAAGAACATCTTATCTGAGATCGAGAAATCAAACGCTCTATGCGGTTTCCATTTGTTAGAGGAAAGATTTCTCTCCCGGTGATCCCTATGATTCGATACTTCTTCCAAATATCCATGGCTTTGATTAACCGATTTAATGTAAAACATGTAAGTATTAATGGCACGCAACGTATTGCTCTTAAGTCGTATTGCTCTTACCAGTTCAGCCCGATGAAATCCTTAAATGAGAATTAAAAAATTATAAATAATCCACAAGTGATTTTAAAGCTACAGGAAGTACAAGATCTCCTAAAAATCTAATGAGGTACGAAAATTTGCGAAAGTGTAAACAATTTATACTTGTACTCCTGCCTCGGTGCAATTTTGGCTATATCTTAACTTTCGCCATTGCATTAACTACACTGCTGGCCACCCAAAATGCAACACCAAGAAGGACACGAGATAGCAAAGCAAGATTTACTGGACACATAACAACAGATACAAAGATGAAACGATTGAGCTTACAGGCCCGTGCGACTTGCGGAACACGCAGACACCAATAGTTCGTGTGGCCTCCATGGCTGGCAATAACGGACGCTACACGCTGCGGCATCGAACGAAAGAAGCTTTGCATGTGGGCTTGGGGTATGTCGGTCCAGGCTGCTTCCACACGTTGCCACAGTTCATCAGGCGTAGCCGCGGGTGTTGCTTGCCGGGCCACTTGGTTGCCGATCAGCGACCAGACGTGTTCGATGGGCGACATATCGGCAGAACAGGCGTGCCACGGCAGCAGTGACACCTGGTGGGCCGTGAAGAATTGTTGCACGGTGCGTGCCACGTGCGGGCGCTCATTGACCTGTTGAAACGTGGCCGCTGGCAGTTCCTGCAGGTAAGGGAGGACTACAGGCTCCAAAACGTTGGAGATGTAGCGGTGGCTGTTGAGTGTACCGGCGATGCGTACCAGGGTGGTGTGGGTGTCATATCCAATTGCGCCCTAAACCATAACGCCAGGCGACGGACCGGTAAGGCGATGCATAATGCAGGCGTCATGCAGTCTCTCGCCGGGATTTCGCCAGACGCGGATCCGACCATCGTGGTGTTGCAGGCTGAAGCCGAATTCGTCGGACAAAACAATGTCGTTCCATTCCGTAGTCCAGGTGCAGCGTTCAACGGCTCACTGCCGCTGCACTCGCCGGTGGTGTAACGTCAATGGTAATCGGAGCAATGGGCGCCGTGCGACAAGTCCCTGCTCCTGCAGACGACGTCGAACGGTACGTGCTGACACAGGTTGTTGCGCAACACACCCTAATTCCTGCGCTAATGTTCGTGATGTAGCCCTTACTATATACATACATATAATCTGTTTAATATTGAAGATGATGACATCGGAACGCTGTACTCAAGACTTTGACGGCTCGTCAATGCCCGCCGCACAACATGCCGGTGCTCTCGTTCGGCTGTGTCCGCGGCTGCGGCAATCTCTCATGTCGGTCCGTCCATCCCTCCTGCACCCACCGAATCCATACTCACCTCACTGTGGCTGATGTTGTCCCACACGGGCGGAGATGTCTTTGTGCGAAAAACCGCTGTCGCGATAAGCCACTGTTCGTCCTCTATCGAACTCCGAAACGTGCTGGAATGACTGCCGTATTCTGCGTCGAGGCATCAGGAAGCTTTCCACGCACAGGTCCCGCAGCACAACACACTTCCACTACTTACACCGCGCTTTCTGTGCACCCTTCTTATAGGCTTCTCGATGGCGCGCCGGGCGCACATTATTTGCATATGCCCTGCAATGCTAATCGTTTGCATGTCCTCTCGCGGGCAACGCATACTGCGAACTTCTGGCCAATCGGATGATTCCTTCTTGGTGTTGCATTTTGGGTGGCCAGCAGTGTATATTAATTTTCATTCTACATCTGTTGTGAAATATGTTCTGTTTTTTTCACTTACTAGACCTCTAGTTTCTTCTTTACTTTCAATACATTTCTTAGTTTCTTTTTGCAGCCCCTCCCCCCATTCCAATTTCATTCGCAAATACGGTCCTGGCGACTGAAGTACCAACAAAACAATCTACCACGACTCACTCATACCAAATTAACGTAAGCACCCCTATGACACGGCTCTGAGTACCTGTGCGAAAGGCATATAAAGCAGTATAGCCACACAAATTGCAATCAAACCACATGTTTACTCATCAAACCACGTTTTTTGCTCTCCAGATTTGGGTTCGATTAGAATAGCAACTTCTGTCCAGCAAAATATACTATATTGACAAAAGTCATCTGACACCTAGGAGAGAAACATAACATAACATTTATTGACATTCTCAAAGTCAGTTCTCTCCCGCCGCGACATTTTCACTCAACCTCACAGCGCGATATGATCACAGTCCGCAAATCAGTATTTGTCATTTTCTTGTAGGACTTCCGTCCACAGTGAGTAGAGTTTAGGTCCCAGCCACCTACAGCGAGATCGCCATTTGGGCGGGACACAGAAACGGAAGAAACGAGAACAAGTCTGGGGACTTGGACAGAACAGTTTGTAGTGAGATTAGAGTACAGTAGATGGCGCCACCGTACAAGTACGATATTGCACATAGAGAGGTGAGAGAATTTCAGGGGGGGGGGGCATAGGAAAGGATACCCATTTAACCAGTGGGTCCAGCCTGGGGGCCTTCACTTAACGTGCTCGTCCGATGAACGGCGGATATTCAGCGATTGTTAGCAAATCACCATCTCTGAAAGATCAACCCAGGCTTGAACCTGAGGACATTGCATCGATAGTCTGAACTGCTAACCACTAAGCCATCCGCGGCTATGATCACAGTCAGCTGCAGGCTTGTTTTTATACAGTTTGCTGCTGAACCGCGCATCTTAACAATGCAGAGGATCCGTTCATTTACTTTTGAAGGGGTGTCCGGTGACTTTAGTCAATATAGTGTATATCATCATCCACCATTTTGATCCATTCCTGGATGAATGTATTTTACTACTGTTCCAGCATATATTTTAACATGAACTGTAATTTAGTTACATCAACATTGTTATTTACATTTCGATTTTTTCCCCTGCATTTATGGATTTGATTTTCTTTCAAATCATGTGCACTTTAACTTGAACTAAACGTCGAATCCTTTTGTACTTACAAATGCTAAACTTGTATGTTTCGATAATTAGTGATCTTCATATCTGTAAAAGCGTAGCAACATTAAGAAGTATTCACTTCATGAGTGGAAGGGTGCTTTACAGTAACTGTGCAAAAAGTCAGTAGCTTGTATAACTAGCTCAGCATGAATCTAGTCATGCATGTGCAAGTAGCTTCTCTTACTCTTTAATACGACTTTTATTGTCATAAAATCACTTATTCGTCCAACGCCTCTTTTTGCCAGTGATGTGTTCATGTAAAATAGTTCCTTTCCATCTCTCATTCGCCTTTCTAACTTTTTTCTTTTCCTTTTCCCTTCCGTATCCCTCCCCTGGCACACAAATTGCCGGTTTTCTTTTCTTCATTTCATCTCGGAGTCTTATTGCGTGTCCTCACTTAGGCGAAATTAACTCGTTTCCGCCTCGAACAGGTTCGGCGCAGTCTGAAAGAACGATTCTGGAAAAAAGAAAGAAAAAGTATCTGCTGCCGAGAAGCCTTTATTCCCCCCCCCTCCATCCTTTCTTTAATGTGGATTGCTTATAATCACAGTTACTTGATGAAGTGAAATAACCATTAAGTATTATGATAGTCTTAAATAGCAGCTGGCTCAGTAAAGCAGATATTTTTTTCGAACTCCCACCCCACATTTTTTCCCTTGTCTTTTTTTTTTTTTATTTCACGTAAAATCGAATGAGAATTCAATGTTTCAAAGAAGCCTTTCTTCAGAATGAAATATAAGTATCTTTCGATTTTGTATTGCCGGTATTTTTTTTTTTTTTTTATTCTGCATTACGGAACTACCGTAAGTGAGGAATTTCTCCAGTTTGATTTATAACATCGCACGTACGTTCTTTTCCTTGTGTGTCTGTGTGGCGGAGGGGGTGGGGTTCGTTTAGGTAAAATGAGATGGTTTCATTATTTTAAAATTTGGAGGAACTCCGAGACTATTTAACCGGATCGCATTCACACAAATACACATTTTTTTTTATTTTTTTTTTTTGAAATGAAAAGATTTTGAAAATAATTCGAAATATTTAACATATTCAGACAATTTCCATTATTGCAGTTCACGGTAGAAAATTATTAATTCGTAAAAGGGATAGACATTTGGTTACTAATTGCAACTAAAATGAAAATTCATTCACTTGCTAATTCCAATTGAATAGACGCCAAATGCATAACTATCAAAAGCAAAAAGTAACTTTTGTAAGAATTCTGTGCCGAAACTGTTTTGTTTTTTAAAGTTTGAATTTGTTGCAAAGCTTTTTATTTTCTAGTTAATAACAAGGAACTGTACACCAATTACACTTAAAATAGTATAACTATACTAGCAATCCGAATTTATTGGCGTAGAATATAAATAAAAGCTTCCAAGCTTTCGCACATCATCCTGATGGTTTTTTCAAGGAAGGTAGACAGCAAACTGAATAATAGAACGTCATATACAATTAGGAAACGAATTTCTCCGAAGAAATAATTCTTCATAAATACATGCTAATAATACATTCTTCATAAATACATCTTAAAAGAAAAGTGTTTGATCAATGCATCCTTCCAGTGCTTACGTATGGTGCAGAGACGTGGACTTTAACTAAAAGAGACATAGTGCAGACAACTCAAAGAAGCATGGAGAGTTGCATGCTTGGTGTAACCAGGAGAGATAAGAAGAGGAACTCGTGGATCAGAAAAATGACAAGAGTGGAAGACATCATGATCAGAGTAAAATCCCTGAAATGGCAATGGGCTGGACATATTGCCAGAAGGACAGACCATCGATGGACAGCAGAAATTTTAGACTGGATTCCAAGGGACAGGAAAAGACCCAGAAGAAGACCACATGTGAGATGGGTGGATGAAATTCGAAAGTATGCGAGAGTAACATGGAGGAGATTGGCACAAGACAAACCGTTGTGGAAGAAACTTAGGGAGACCTTCGTCCAGCAGTGGATTGATAATGGTTGTTGATGATGATGATGAAATACATGCTAAGCATTATAATGCTATTATTAGAATATTTTCACTGTATTCCATGTTACCACGTCCTTCAGAAAACTTGAAAATTTTCATTGTCTTGGACGAGAATCGAACCCGCACCTCTCGATTTCCGGTCGAACATGCTGGTCATTGCACTACTCAGGACAAGGGAATTCCAGGCAACTGAACGTAGATATCTGAGAACATTCAGGTTTGCGCTAGTCAAAGCTATTCATACCCCATCGTAGCGTCTCACGACCTTTTCTCACTCCCGGGTCGGATGTACGTCACAAATTCCAGTGATGAAAATACGTCATATACGATTACAATGCCTACCATGTATTTTTGAAGAATTATAATTATTTCTTCGGGGAAATTTGTTTCCCAATTGTATATGACGTATTTTGGTCACTGGAATTTGTGACCTACATCCGACCCTGGATGTGAGAAAAGGTCGTGAATGCTACGAATGGGCAAGAATAGCTTCGACTAACGTAAAACTGAAAAGTTCTCAGATATCTACGTTTAGTTGCTTGGAATTTCCTTGTCCTGGGTAGTGTAATGACTAGCATGCTCGACCGGAAATTGAGAGGTGCGGGTTTGATTCCCGCTCCCGGACGATGAAAATTTTCAAGTTTTCTGAAGTAAGTGGTTGCATGGAATACAGTGAAAATATGCCAATAATAGCATTGAAGAATAGAACGCTTCAACAATTTGAACGCGGTGACTTGACTTTACAATAAACGAACAGATGCGAAGTAAAATTAATAATATGATGGATACAAAGTCTGTCCGGAAAGTAATGAGACTTATTTGATAACAGACGTTTAATTAAAGTTATACTTACATAACATTGAAATTCCTCGAAATAACATCCTTGAACATCAATACACCGCTGCCAGCAGTTGTGCCACGCCGCGTAGCTTGCCTGGAAGTCGGGAACAGAGATCGCTTTCAAAGCACTCGTCGAACACCTTTACAGTCAAAGAAGACAATGAGCATCGATTTCATCTTCGATTTGCACATTCGAGCCTGTTTTGGTCGAGGAGACTCGGGAGTGTGCCACTCTGAGCTCTGTCTTTTCGTCCCTGGACCGTACACAAAGACCCACATTTCATCACCTGTTATCACTTTTTCCAAAAAAAAACCAGGTTCACTCCTCACACGGTCCACAAGCTCACGAGAAATCGACACACGGTTGTTTCTCTGTTCTTCGGTTAAAACCTTTGGGACCGATTTGGCGCAAACCTTCCGCACCTGCAATTCTTGCGTTATGATATAATGCACAATGGATTTCGCGAGTCCCACGTGCTCTGCTACCAATCTAACACTCAGACGTCGGTCAGAGTCCAGAACCGCTTTCACCTTTTCCACATTGTCCGAAGTGTGAGATGTTGAAGGGCGCCCTGGGCGTGGCTCATCCTCAACTCTCTCTCTCTCTCTCTCTCTCTCTCTCTCTGTGAACGTTTTGTGCCACCGAAACACTTGTGCATTCGATAAAGCATCCTTCCCGTAGGCTTTCTGTATCATAGCAAACGTCTCTGTCGCGGATTTTTCAAGTTTAACACAAAAGTTTACCGCGTATCGCTGTTCGACACTCTTCTGTATTTTGATCGTTACGCGACGCTCACACAGCTGTCCAATTCGCAAGCGATCCTCACTCTCTAAAAGCTCAGAGCCAACTGACGAGACATCGATCGTTTACCTAACATACCCCGCCACCCTTCACTCCCGAAGACTCTGCCCTCCGGCCTTTCCAATTGGCCGAGGAAAAGTGGTCTCATTACTTTCCGGACAAACCTTGTATATGATGAACATAATAAATATATGATGCGAAGTTTGAATGAATAATGTACATCTGTTCGTTTATGGCCAAGTCACCGCGTTGAAATTGTTGAAGCTTTCTATTATTCAGTTTGAAGTTTGCTGTCTACCTTCCTTGAAAAAGCAGTGTGGTTGATGCGCGAAAGCTTGGAAACTTTTATTTATGTTCTACGCCAAGAAATTCGGATTACTAGTATAGTTATATTGTTATTATTTTTATTTATTATTATTATATTTTTCATACATTAATACTTCCCTTTCAGTACTCAGCATGAGCAAGAGCATTATTTAAACTCATTCATTGCAACTTTTTTACTCTGCATCCACTGTTTTCATATTACTGTCTCGCACACCGTCATGAAATCGAAAACGATTTTAGGCCGATATAAGTTTCATTCAAGACACAGACTTTAGAATTCTTTTGGAGGCACTTGTCGGTAAGCCAATCGTCATATGCTTTTGTTTTTGAATTTATATTAGCGGCTTTCGGCGAGATTTCTCTTCTTTTTTGCACCCCACCCCACCGCGGAAAACGTTTATAACATGTATTATTTTTTTCTATGCTATTTGTTCTTTGTCATAAATCCAGTGAGTGATGTAACAATTCTAGTCCAGTATTTTTTTCCGTAGCGCCTGATTGACACTGTTTTTGTATACACGAAGGTGACATCTTACATTAAAAACATCACCTTTGTTTCTCCACTCTTGAGTTCACCTTCATTAGGGTGACTTGGCGCATTCAAAGCAGAACTGCGTCGTCCAGGTTTTTTGATTTCGAAAAATAAATTCCTAGGTGGGAGGGGGTGGGGGACAGCTTCATCATGCAGGATAATCCCAACTCAACTTTAATTATTAGCGCCATTAATTATTAATCCATGTCTTCTCAAATCATTTTCGCTGATGATTTTCAGGATTCTCTTTGGAAAACGCTCAGTCATTTTTTGAATTATGAAATACTGGGTTTCATCGCTTCAACATCCTGGGTGAGCTCTCGAAAAGCCACGACATAAAGTCGAAGACCGTAAAGTGAGTAGTGCTTCCACTTTCCGTTGCAGTTGAATGGAATATTGATAGATTGTGCTCCATCTCTTCATTAATACTCTCCTCCTGTTTTCAACCTACAGGAAGATTTGGGCAGCTAAACTTCATCCAGCGGTGTCCGGATAACAATTTTTCTGTTGTTGCGTGTAATAAAGAAAAAACGTGGAAAGAGCGATGACTTTTTCTATTTACATTGTCTCCACGTATTTGGAAGATTTTCACTTTGAAATCAACTATATTTTATGAACTGCTGGAGTGCCTCCTTTCCGATGTTCTGTTTTGAGAACTAGACCAAATCTCCCTTCCCAGGTTTGCCCACCGAATTATCTTGAATAGCTGTTACTTAGTCTCTGGGTGAGAAAGGGAGATGAAATTGAGTACGGTTTCTTACACAATCCTGTGATATCGAAATCGTGAAACTTCTTCCAACTAGCACACGCATGGTTCAACAACGCATACGAATTTATAACGACGAGATAGATGCCTCGATGTCCAACTTTTTGCCATCAGAGAATAGATTGATGTAGACAATGAACATGCAAATTCCAGGTTTTATCTATGGTTTTTAGATACCTCGGAAAATCGACATCTTTCTAAAACTTCAACGGTATTTACGTTCTTGTATTATCGTTTATGTACTAACAAGATACGAAAATAAAAAGCTTCCCAGAGAGAAACGGTGCTATGGTCTAAAATAATTCCGGATTCTAATCCTGGTGAGGCATGGCTTGTGCTTGTCTTACGGCACTGCCTCTCTCCTTTCCCTTGAGCCAGTGACCCTAAATTAGGGACGAGCGACTGCTTGTAGCCCATTGGGTTGTTCAAAGTAGTCGTTAAGCCGAGAGACGGAGAGAAACCGTCGTTGGTTAGAGGCTGGCCAAACAAATGAATGACGCCTCCTTTCAACCAGCAAATGAATGCCACCGTTCAACCCCGTCATTATTGAGCCGCTGTTTGAGTGGCAAGTTTTTTTGTTCTTTTTTTTTTTTTAATGTATTAGGTATTTAATTTATTTTCTACAGTGCGATTCTGAAAGTTTCAATGTCCAACTTTTTGTTTCAATGTTCATTGTTTCAACTGCCAATTTTGGGACATTTTAATGAACCAACTCAGCTTATCCCATGAACAGAGTCCATGCGGTATTTTCCTCTAAAAATTCCCTTTCGTCTTATAAATTTAACTTTAAAATTTGAACTTTCAAAGCATTCATGTACTAGTTATTGCATTTAGAAAATCGATGAAGTATTGTCCGGATTAATATGACTTTTTTTTTTTTCCCCCGTTTTATTCGATTCTTCAGATTCTCTTGCGTGCACTGGCTGTACAGGTTTCCGTCTACGTTCCATTTCCCGTACATACTCTGTTCCGTCCTTTATATCTTTGAAGGAATTATACTTTTGGCCCTTCAATCCAGATGCAGTAGTTCTCCAATAACGTATCCTCTACGCGTTCCCCCCTCCCCTATCCCCGCTGTCCTCCTACCGTCTGCGTCTCCCCACCGCGTCCTCTCTTTTTCACATGCACCGAACCACTTTGGAAATCTGGCTCCACAATGACCAGGCGTCGATGTTCCCCGGATCTTGATTTCCATTTCTTCCTCACCCTGACTCTTTCAGGACTCCTTTCATCCCGAGCTCTGTTCCTCAGCCTCCCAGATGCTAAAGGGATCGCATTTTCTGATCAAAAAAAGAACTAAAATAGAAAAAGTCAGAAGGGTGGGTAGTAAGTAGGACCTTGGACCACTTCTTCCATGATGCTTCTCAAGTGGCCATTTCTCCTCTGCATCCTCATCTCTTCTCTCCCTCTCTGTGAATCTCTTCCTCTCTCTCTCTCTCACTCCCTCCCTCCCCCTTTTCCATCTCCTTTCGATTCATTTTTTCTTGTGTGTGTGCGTTCCAAGCATCTCTCTCCCTCCCAGCATCCCACTCTCTTTCTCTCTCTTCCTGCCTTTTCTCAAGTTGTTCCCGTATCCCAAAGTGGGTGAAATTTCCATCAGAAAAGGCAGAGAGCCTCCCCGGCCAGCGAAGAATCTTTTGAATCCAGGTCTACGATGTGATCAGATAGGCAATCTCTCTAACAACTTCACGACCGAATTCACCGCTGATGGTGTTCGTGGAAGGTGATAGATTAGCGAATGACCTGCCACCTAGTGGGCGGACGCATGACAGGGGCCCGTCTACTCATTACTGACGTTCTCCAAGTCTTATTTTTGTTTTTGCCACTTTTATTTTTCGTCGATGTTGTCTTTGCCGCCCTGTTTCGCGTGGTCTTAAGAAAGACTTAATGGTTACTTTTGCTCACAAATTGGCTGAAGAACCTGTCACTCTTAACTTCCATAATCTGCTTTTCTGCCCAAGTTGCTGGCACAGTTTGTTTCAGCAGCACGCTTAACTCATGCACTTTTGCCCACCTATTGCACCTTTCCCACGTCTTTACTGTTTTCGTCGTTCCACGAAAGAAAGGGACTGCAGCATGTTCACTTTCAGATATCGTTTATTGTTTACGCGTTTGTTCCCTGATGTGTACTGTTTGACAGAAGTCACACTGTCGTGATGTATGTACGAAGCAAAAGAAGTGTGACTTCTATAAATTTGAAAATTCCCACATTTGCTAGTGAACATTTTCGTTTAACGGTAATTTCCAAGTGAAAGCTACACTTACAGCCCCATTCAAATAAAAAACCGAGTCACATGAAAGTTACTGAAAGTCGCAGTTTTTATAACAATCATACGCTATAACATCAGTTATGTTAGATAGGAAAAAAAATTATGTGAGCTATAGTAACTTTTTTTATTTTTTTTTTTTTATTGGAGGTTTAACGACCACCGTGAGCAACTCAGTGGGCTATATATAAGTTGCCTGTCGCTAATTTAGGGCCACTGACTCTAGGGAAGGGAGAGAGCCTGCGCCGTAAGACAAGCACAACATCCATGCCTCACCGGGATTCGAACCCGGACCTATCTTGGACTAATGATCAAAAGCCATCGCTTAGACCACTGCGCCACCGGGACGGCGGCTGTAGTAACGTTTTGTAGGTTAATTCCTATTATAACATTATGCAGACTGTTTCTTATTAAGATATTATATAGGCTGTTTCTTATTATAACGTCGTATGCGCTGTGAAGTATATGCTATAATTTAATTTTCAGTTTTAACTGCCCGTTTCTATTTAAATGAATGTATTTCTCGTTATTTCTTCTTACCTTACGTCATATAGAGATTTTCATTTTCCTTTAGAAAGCTACTGGCTAGTCAAGTCAATAAGAGATAGATAAAAGCCCACGTGATGGGCAATGGGTTTGCCAGTTGGCGTGTTTGATTCAGTTACTGATATAATGATTTATTATTGCTTGGCGATTTCATGTAAGTTCTTGTAGTCACCGAAAGTTTTTTTTTTGTTGCATTGGCGTCAAATAATTGAACGTTGGATTATAACCATATTTGTATCTGACAAGGTCATTAAAAAGGACTAACTGTAAGTTGTTCTTATCTTGATATCGTATTTGTTGTGTGTTAAAGGCTGCTTTGAACCTGTTAGAGGACTTTGCTATTCCGTATTTTAATATCGTATACCCCATTTCCTGTTATAGTTATTTCATATATTCCTCTAGGTTGCTTCCTATTTCGATAGGTGTATTGTGCGTGGGCTCTCTCTCTCTCTCTCTCTCTCTCTCTCTCTCTCTCTCTCTCTCTCTCTCTCTCTCTCTCTCTCTCTCTCACACGCAAGTTGCTTGGAAATAAAGAAGTGTCCCGGGTGATGTAACAGTATTATGCTCAGTCATGGAGAATGGGAGTTCAGTTTCAGTTCCCGTACGATACGCTTTTCTAATTTCCTGAAGAGTTTGTCCCCGGGAGAAAAGTTAGTTCAGTCACCTCCATGCGATAAAAAATAACATGTTAAAAAAAAAAAATTCACTGAGCAGAAAATTCACAATGATACTTTTCCGCCATTAACATTTAAGGCACGGACATCCAGGTACTGCCTACAGCAAGAGGTAACGACCAAAACATAAAATAAACAGGATTATATCTCACACATGACACGAATTGCACTCCAGGGTCTAGAAAGGTCTACCAGTGATCATTCTTGAAGTACCTGCTTATGTTGGACTCGCACTGATGAACGAAATTTCGTTATACTGCAACAAACGTGGAAACAAATGTGGTACATCCCAAAATGCACTCTGACAAATGCACGTTTAGACACATGTTGAGGAGTATGAGAACAAAATTTAAACATTTCAACATGAATGCACAACACACCAGGCCTTGATTTCGTTTTCTTTTAGCAGTAGTAACACTTTCTAGTGGCCTTATATTTTGCTAGCAAATTGCATTATCTACTAGCGAAAGTTTATTAACATTATATAAAAGAAACTTTAACATGTCCCCCTCAATTAGTCAATCATGACAAATTTTGATTTCACCCCTGTAACTATCAGTGTAATGCTGAAAAGATACAAGTATTTAGATATAACTCACCTTTTCATGACCTGACAGATTAATTCTAACAATTTAATTCGAATGCAAATATTTAAAAAAACTTTTCTTTTATTTAACTTTATTCACAAAAATCAAGAACACCATTCAAAATCTCAAGTTATTTTCCATATGGTTTACGATCTGGGTTTTGGGTCTTCATCATATCACTTTGAAACAGCAGGCTTGGGGTCAAACTAGTCTTCGGAAGGACCTTCAACCTCAATATTCATGAG
The DNA here is from genome assembly GCA_039090855.1 of Macrothele yani. Lineage (NCBI taxonomy): Eukaryota > Metazoa > Arthropoda > Arachnida > Araneae > Macrothelidae > Macrothele > Macrothele yani. Next base: position 14,399,687 of record CM077029.1, on the reverse strand, counting down.
AGTACTCAATGTTTGTAAGTTTAAACTGCCCCTCCAATCACCCTGGATTTTCTTCATGAAACTGAACCCAACCTCACATACAGAAGTAGATAAAGGGAAATATACTGGATATTTCTACTAGTGCCAAAATGTTTTTATAATGTTTGTACTTTTCAAGAAACATTCCTTTCCTGAAAGCAGTTGTTCTTTTTTGTATGTGTCTAAAATATTCCACACGCGCAATGCAGTGGCGTTTTACAGTTCACTAAAACATTCAAAAATTTTCCGCTAGCAACTTTTGCTAGAACCACTTTTTATCACTAGCAAAAATGCATTTGCTTACTAGCTTCACTACTAACTACCGGTCGAAATCGAGCTTTGATGCATACCAGTACGAATATAATCCGACAGTGTGCTGGCCAATGCGAGAATTGCCCAACAAATGCGCAGACCGATTTAAAAAAAAAAAAAAGAAAAGAAAAATACTCCCCGAAAAATGTGCAAAACAATCGATTAGGTCAAGCGAACTTCACATGCTCGACCAAATGTTACGACAAATGAAAATAACATTCCGCTTAGTTGGTCAGATTAGAAACAATTCGGTAAATATCTCGCAGATAATGTGTTTAAAATGTGCGTTCCCACTCATTATTTGCGTAGGGGTGGGGTAGAGGAACTAGTTATCTCTTTTAAAAGAACGTTCTGCATTTTCAGACATATGAAGACCTGTTCATTGGCATGTTTTTACCCCCTTTTAGTACTATCTGGTCTGTATTCCGTAATTAGACGGTAACCGTTAATCAAGACTATAATTTCTTTTTATGAATTTTCGCTAGCAAACATTGTCCCCTTCCCCATGCATTTGTCATAATTTTGAAAAAGAGACTTTTGTTTTCTGATCATACTCGTACGCGTAGATACATGCGTCGCTGTACAGAATTTTATCGAGTTGAAGAAAGCATAGTAAGATCATATGCCGTGAAAGCTGGATATCACGTATCTTAAGAGAGTATCTCTCTCTCTCTCTCTCTCTCCATCCTTTTACTTACTTATTTATTTGTTTTTTCATTTATTTATTTATTCATTATTTTAAGATCGATAAAGGAGTGTACTGAAAGAAAAATAGTGTTAATAAGAACAATAAAGGAGTTATTTATTTATGTTTTTTTTTAAGAACAATAAATAAATAATACAGGAGAACGCACACTGTAAAAAATCAGTGGTGTGAATTCACGGAAAATTTCTGAAATGTGTGTATGTACTATTTGCTTAGAATCGTGTAGTTAAGCTCGTAAGGGTTAATGTAAATGCCATGCTAAACTTCTGTAACACAGCCTTTTTCTAACAGGCTTATTCGGTTAGTTTTCTCTTTATCCTCACTAACTTTATTCTGAAGAATTTCTTTTGCTTCGCGTGATATATGCACGTTTCTGTTTATCCCGATATTTTTTTTTTTTTTTTTTTTTTAGAAACCGAGCTGGAAGTTTTTGTTTTGGCTATGCCTTGAGTAAGCTTGTCCCCGGTTTTCGGGGATATGTGTGTGTGGCTTACAAGTTAAATTCGGAGCTAAAGGATTTCAGATGCCCCCCCCCCCTCTCTCTCTCTCTCTCTCTCTCTCTTCTAAAGCTTCTAAAGATATGCTTATCATTCTTTTCCTCCCTTGTCTTTTATTTCATTTGTGGCTGCTCGTCCATCTGGACTAGATCCAAACCGGAATCACTCTATCGTGTTGTGTACTATTAACTCTTCATTTCCGTATAGTTTTCTAGTAAAATTGTCATGTTTCAGTGGAAACTGTTTCGCATCCTCTTCAAATAATTGCCCTTTTCTCCTCCCCTCTCCTTTCGTGTAGACTTCTTTTTACTTGTGCTGTATTCTTGCCTGGGATTTAGGACCTTGGGAATTTACTGCTCTATTCCTCATTTGTTACGTATGAGACACATTTAATATCGGTCTTTCACTTAACTGCTCTGTTTAGTTTTTTATTCACTTGAATTTGCTAACAGAGCCTTTTCGTCAAATATCTTCATAGTAATTTGGCAGGCTTTCGTGCAGCTACGTTATAAATTCGAAAGTCGTAGTCGGAAAACAAACACTACAATTACTGTATTCCAGAAATAAACTAATTTCCTTTCGTGTCAAAGTACTTTTGTAATACGCCGTCTCTGTATGTGTTCGTCTCCAATGGATGTCTAATGCTGTCTCACAATTGCTATGGCGACAATATCAAGTTCAAGACTTGTCTGAACTCCACCCCGTTTCTTCTTAGATACGCGTATATTTACTTTTTGCTTTTGTTCTATGATCTGTCAATTGCTGAGCACACATATCATGGTGCTCATATGACGATTAAACGCTGTTAGGTAACTGCTGATAGTTACTACCATCTTAAACCAACTTCGCATGATAGAGGGCACCGTATTAAAAAATATATATATTTATTAAGTAGTTCGCTTCAGAGATTGTGAACCACGTGATCAGCTGCCCAGTGGCGCAGTGGTCTCAGCTGTGGCTACTTACCGTTCGTCCGTGATGAGACTGGGTACGAATCCCGGATGAACCATGGATGGTGTTTTTGCCTTATGACACTGGCTCACTCCCTTCTCTGGAACCAGTGGCCCCAGATTTGGGGCGGGCGACTGCTTAGAGTCATTACAGTTGCTCATTGTGATCGTTAAATCCCGAAATAATAATAATAATAATAAACTCACGATCATAAAATGGTATTGCAAAATAAGGCTTAATATCAGAACAGAGGGATCCAGGGACAACCACTGCTCACAAAGATTGAAAAAAGTGCCTCGATCTGGCATCGAAGAACTGCGGGAATTATTTCTTCATTGGAAGCATCAATTTCAGATATTATTTCGGCATGTTTGACCAATACACCTGGATATTTAGCATTTCACTATGACCTTTTCGTAAAGAACAGCATACCTCCACACGTCAAGAAAGGGCATTTTTTTTTTAATCGATATACACTATATTGACAAAAGTCACCGGACACCCCTTCAAAAGCAAAAGAAAGGAACCGCTGCGTTGTTAAGATGAGCGTTACAGCTGCAAACGTTATAAAAACAAGCCTGCAGCTGACCGCTATCATATCGCACTGTAAGGTTGAGTGAAAATGTCGCGGCGGGAGAGAACTGACTTTGAGAAAGAAAAGATTGTTGGGTGTTATATTAGTGGGTTATCCATAAGAGAAACCGAGAGGCGTTTAAACATACCCAAGTCAACTGTTTTGGATGTACTGAATAAGTGGAAGACACATGGCGTGCCTGAAGCAGCAAAACGTACCGGCAGACCAAAGAAAATCAATGATAGAGGACGTCGAAATCTCAGAAGAAACGGTACAGCTAATCGACGAAGTACTGCACAAGATTTCAATGTACAGTTGAGTAAAAATGCTGGCACTTCTGTGTGTTCACGTACCATTCTCAGAGAACTTCATTCCAAGGGTTACCGTGGTCGTGCCGCTGCTAATAAGCCTTTCATCTCCACTAGGAATGCTACTTGTCGTTTAGCATGGTGTAAAGAACATTTATCGTGGACTGTAGATCAATGGAAACGGGTCCTATGGACTTATGAATCCAGATACACGATCCATTAGTCTGATGGCCATGTGTGGGTATGGCGGCAGCCGGGGGAACGCTATTTACCACAGTGTACTGTTCCTACAGTCAAGTTTGGAGCTGGCAGTATACTCGTGTGGGGGTGATTTTCGTGGTATGGTCCCGGCCCATTGGTTATCGTGGACAAACCTGTTAACCAGCACGTCTACCTAGATATTCTGGACAATTATGCCCTACCAACTCTGTGGCAATACTGTGGAACCGAGCCTTGTTGGTATCAGCAGGATAATTCACCGAATCATAAAGCAAGGACTGTTACGGCGTGGTTTGACGATAATTCCGTATCGTGTGTGGACTGGCCAGCACAGAGCCTTGATCTTAATCCCATATATCACCTATGGGATGAATTAGAGCGCCGCATAAGAAGTTTGGAGCCAAGGCTTACTACAGGGGGGAGAGGGGGGATCCTTAATGCAAAGCAAAATAAGTGTATGTCAGTTTGCATGAAGACAAGAATTTTTCAGTTTGTTTTTTATTAGTATTATTACCTCATGCGCCCCATCACACCATTGCTAGGCATACTTAAGCTGTGTTTAGGAAATCTTCGGGTTTATTTTGCATCTAGAAACATCTGAACCACCGCGTCACAGGAAGTTGAAAGACATTTAAAACAGCTATCATGATAAGCATAAAACAAGCAAGAATCGGCTCATATATCCGACGTAACATGTAGCAGGTGAAATTTTGAATATTTGGTTCAGTTTTTTACATTCTTTAAATTTTTCGCTTACTGCATTTTTCACTCATATTATTTTGCAAGCTACGTCTTTCATGAACGAGTGTTTTTATAGTAGATTAATTGATAAACAGTTTATGATTGATTAGTTGTCACCTGACCAAAAATAGGCCCAATTTTATCTGTCCGGCTATAAGGAAGTTCGCATTTATCGAAAGTTTTTGACTCTCCTTCAACTCCGTTATATGCGGGCTCGACTGTACCATCGGAATTTTACTTTATTCGAGGGTGTCCTTTCCTTTTTATTGAAAGGAAGGTATGGTAAATTGTATGGTAAATTAGATAGTACTTGTTGAATTAAACCACCATGGGTTCATTTAAAGGAAGAGGCATCCCTCTAGAAACTGTATCCCTTTCGCATTCCTGATTACACTGTTAAGGTTGTTAAACCGATTCACTGACATGAAATCTCTTGTTTATCAGTATTTCTCCGCGCACTAATGGGGTGCCATGTGTCGCGGACCCTTTCCTCTAAGGGCGGGGTTCGGAAGGCTTGACAAAAGAAAACTTCCTACGTTCCATCACAATGTCCCATTCCACCCCTACCCCTTCTCAACCTTACCGACCACCAGACAAGTAATTTCTGAATGAGTATTTTGAAACAGCAACTACGATGAAAGGAGTAAGCTCATGCAATGACCACCAAGACATAATTCCTTTCACTAGCTATACTCGGTGCAAAGCTAACCTGATTACACTGTTAAGGTTGTGAAACCGATTCACTGACATGAAATCTTTTGTTTATCAGTATTTCTCCGCGCACTAATGGGGTGCCATGTGTCGCGGACCCTTCCCCCTAAGGGCGTAGTCCGGAAGGCTTGACAGAAGAAAACTTCCTACGTTCCATCACAATGTCCCCCTCCACCCCTGCCCCTTCTCAACCTTACCGACGACCAGACAAGCAATTTCTGAATGAGTATTTTGAAACAGCAACCACGAAGAAAGGAAGTAAGCTGATTACAATGCCCGCCAAGACATTATCTCCCTGGCTCAGGCTAACAATTCTTCCCTCCCAGTCTCTGTATATGTCCTCCGTGTTAACTGTATACTAGCCTCTCTGAAGCAAAACAAGTGACAATGACGCCGCCAAAGAGCGAATATTTGTTTTTTAATGTGCGTATATACGACATTTAGAACATCTATATATCCATTTGCTTTCTTAGGTCTCATTTCAAGCTCAAACACGGCTTTTTAACGGGATCTATATCGTGGAAGTACACACTCCGTAACTTAAAATCCATAGTCAGCTTAGCTTTGCATCTAGTATAGGTGGGAGCAGTTCTGCCGCTTTAGTGTATTCGATCGCGCGGTAACTGATCGGTTGGTGTATTGGCTTTTCGGACAGAACATTTCGGTTTGAGAAGTTTTGTGTGGTACATTACGCAGCTGTGTGTGTGTTGCATTTGTAGTTCCGTTTAAATCTAGCCCCCCCCCCCCACCTTCCCAGCAGACTGTAATTAGCAACAGTCTTTCATTTTTGTGCAACAAATTGTCTCCCATTACCGGAAAGAAAAGTTCTGTATCGAGCTGGAACTGTCTGTCCGTTCGTCGGTAGTTCAGTGTTTCTTATTTTTCTTGCTACGGTGCTATACTTTGAAATTTATTCATTGAAAACATACAGTCTGCATGAGACGGCAATCTTGCATTTTTTCCCCGGCCCCCCTTCCCGTTGGCGCAATCAGGGAAACAGTCTTTCCTAATGACCAATTTATTACCTCCCATCGCATGAGTTGGAATTTGTGTTCCTCGTTTCTTTTGTTCCCCATCCTCCCTCCTGTCGATAGATTGAGAAAGTGTCTCATTCTTGTGTTGTTGTCAGTGAGTGATGAGTGATTACATGGTGTCTGAGAACACGGGCCACTTACGTTTAACGAAGTGATCATTTTGAACCATAAATTTAGAAGGATAGAAAATACGTTGGACATACCCCTCCCCCTCCCATCTTTCTTTTCCTGTAGGGGGAGACTGCTAGTTGTTCTGCGCACGAGTGTTGCTGATATCAGGTAGATGACTGATCGAAGCAGTGAATGGCGGAAAGAAAACATCGAATGATTTTTGTTTCTCGTATTTTCCTTTTTTCTTCTTCTGAGATATTGTCAAGTTAATAAATTTGGAAAAGAAAGAAAAAAAGAGAAAGTGAGATAGAAAAAATTCAACGAGACGGAAGAAATTGGCATCAAATGATTGTGAATCCCAAAAAGTTATAATTTTGAAAGTATGCCAAACGCGTTGGAGTTTGCTTAGAAAGTATGTATTTGTCAAAGGAAAAATAATAATAAAAATAATGATGTCTGTATCACTGTACCGTAAAGGGACGAGTTTCTGTGTTTTCTTGTAAATTGGAGACTATTGCTTCATGGTTTATTGCGATATTTATATCTGTGAATTATATCGATATTTATATCTGTGAATTATATCGATATTTATGTCGTGGATCTACACCGATGAGCCATTACATGATCATGTGATCATATGTAGAGGATTTTAGGAAAGGAGTGTCTGACACCAGGTCTTAAACAACCCTTAGATATAGGAAGCTAGGAGATTTGGGCTAGAGTGCCCGATAGGAAAGTCACACGGAAGCGAAGTAGAAAGTGTGAGGAAGACGCCCTTATTTATTACCGGGGGGGCAGTACCCGGGGTCCGACGGCTTAACGTGCCCATCCGACGCACGGCGGATATTTAGTGGATCGAGCGTTCGTACCTGCCTGGAATCGAACCCGAGGTCCCTTCCGCGGCAGTCACGAACGTTTGCCCACTAGGCCACCCGCGGCTGATGAGCCATTACATTATGACCACCTACCTAATAAGCTTGTAGAACTCCCTTTAGCCCGTAAAACCGCAGCCATTCGGCGAGGCATCGATTCAATGAGGTGGCAATAGATATCCTGGGGTATCTGGTACCATAATGTCAACAACACGTCCTCCAGTTCCCGTACATTTTGGGGTGGTGGTGATGTGATTTAGCGCGAAGCCACTTTTCCAAGTCGAACCACAAATGTTCCCTTGGGTTCATGTCCGGTGAATTTGGAGGCCAGAGCATTAATAGAAAGTCACCAGCATGTTCCTCGAACTACTGCTTCACGATTCTGGCAGTGTGGCATTTCGCATTATTCTGTTGGTAATGGTCATCACCAGCAGAGAACACAGTTGCCATGAATAGGTGAACTTGGTCCGCAGCGGTGTTCAGATACCTGACAGCTGTCAGGGATTCTGCTATTGGGATAAAAAGTGTCCCATGAAAGCATCGCCCACAGCATAACACCTTCGCGGCCGGCCTGTTTCTGCCCAACAGTGCATCCAAGTTCCATAGCCTCCGTTGGTAATCGGCGTAACCGCGCCCGGCCGTCTGCGTGATTCACCAGGAATCTTGATTCGTCAGACCAGGCCACTTTCTTCCAAACTCGATGATCTTGGGCCCATTTCATGCATTGTAGGCGATGACGTGCAGTGAGCATGGGGACCCGGCTGGGTCTTCAGCTACGCAGGCCCATGCGCAGAAGGCTGCGGTGAACTGTGTGCTGTGACATATTGTCCTCATCACCGCTGTTGTAGCTGCGGGTGATTTGTCGCACTGTGGCTCTGCGGTCGCCGTGAACAATGCACGACAGTCTCCGTTCCCCTCTGGCATCAATGAGCTGCGGACAACACACGGCTGGACGAAGGTTCGTCGTTTGGCCACCAGTGCACCACTTTTGATATGCACTCACTACAGCGGCACGTGAACAAGCCGAGTCGTTTCCGAGATCGTAGTTCCAAACTCCGATAAATCCGCAGCTTTTCCCATTCTGATTCCGAACACTACTAACCGAAAGCTGGTCCGCGGGTTGTATGCATACTGCTCTGTGAACTGCCCTGCGCCACCATTCGGTTTCCAGGCGCTCTCATTTTGCTAGGCTGGGGGAGGTGCGTTTGAAGTGGAAGAAGGTAGTCTTTTGCTTTTATAATAATTCCCCAGATATTGTATTTTAAAAACTTTGTCAAAATCAATGCTGGAAAATCTTAATATATTTACAAGCTTTATTTTGAAAGTTCTCAACACCAATTAGGGCGAATTTTTGTATCTAAATTTACATTAACAAATAATTGGGCATTCACCTACCTGTTTTGACTATTGATTTTTGTTAAACACTGTTTACAGTACACCTAAGCTTTTTCATAGACTGATTTCAGATATTAAGTGCTTTATAATTGCCCAGAATGTTTGAAATGACTTGGAGGAGAAAGCAAACGATTAAAAAGCAATCAGCTTCCTTAAGCAAAAAAGAAATTGTGATATTGCTCTGCAAATTAAAAACAACATCAACAAAACCTTCCTTGGAGTGGATTTTTGAAAGTGTTTTTTGGGAGACAGGTGGGTTTTTGTTTTTTACAAACCGTATCACAGGATGACTGAACATAACATATAATGGGACGGTCACTTGTTGAATATGGTGGTTATGTCAACATTGTTATTAATATTTTTTTAATTCAAAATTTTTGCGATCTCTTCTTGTCTCCTGACTTTTATCATGTGGAAGTTTTGTGGCCTGTATGATTCATGACGCATCCGAGTTGTTCTAATTTCCTAGATGTCAAGGGTCTGGCATTTCCTACTATTTGAATAACTTTTTTTTTTTTTAAAGGTTATGGCTCCTGATTGCAAATAATAAAACTATCACATCGCAAGCAGGTTACCGAAGGAATATAAAGAGTTTGTCGAAATCCAAACTACCGTCACCTTTGAGATTGGTGTGTTCCGGATAATAAAGATGTTGATGCTGCTGATTCCCTGTGTTGTTATTTTCAAACTTAAGAGTTGCTGTCGGGTAGTGTTACGGATGTAGGTTCTTTGGGATGACCATCCTCCTCATCGTACCCACGTACAGTATAACCAACATGGTTTTCAAGCATGTTGTTGAAAAAAAAGGAGAAAAAAAAACCCACTGAAATATTAACAAGAGCATTAATAATGATATCACCACGCTTGTAAGCGTCGATTAAACACTACAATAAGTTTGCTAAGGTAATTTAAATTTGCCCAGGATGCAGGAATGTTAGTGTCAGAAGTACCTGTAAGTATCAATCCGTTGAATTCTTAAAGAACAACGAGTGCAAATATTATTGACATCGTGGGATCAACCGTATCTGGTAATCGTCGGAACATAGTGCTAAATAACCAAAGGCAGAAGAATGCAGTCATTAGCGAACATATTGGTACCATTGGACCATAACATTTAGACAATGTGACAAAAATCAACAGGTATTTGGAACTGACTAAAAAAGATTGAACAGAGGTAAAAGATGAAAACAATTCATGTCCACTAATTGTCTAAGACTGTTATAACTCAGTTTTGTGCTTTGTACTAGCCCCGTACTAGGTACTACAGCGTCTGAGACCCAGAATTCAGGACTGTGATTCTCGATTTGTTCCACATAGTGAGGCGATTTTTAAACCATGAATGTCTGTATCTGTCTTTATGTTCGTTATGACAGAAGACCAATGTTGTAGATGGCATTGCTATCGATGACAATAATAATAATAATTATTATGATTATTATTATAATAATGAATAATAATTATAATAATAATGATCAAGGGTGCCGGGAAACGGGCCTTAATTTGGAAAGCCCGGCCCAAGTCCGCACGTCCAAGGCCCGGCCCGTTTCAAATTAAAGCACGGACCGTATATTTCTCATGTTTCCAAAGCCCGGGCCGGCACGTAAAATTTCAACAATTACTAAAACACGAATTTGACACCTGGTGCATTTGGTCAATCGACTCCTGAAGAGTTTTCGTTTTCTTACGTATTCTATTACGCTAAACGTTAATTCGGAATATTTCTGTGACTCTGTATAAGTCACGTGACGTCTGAGGAGGGGGCGAGGGGCATGTTTACTCAAAAATAATGCATGTAAACGACAATTTCCATGCCTTTCAAATTTTCTGGGTTTTAAAATTATCATTGCCTACCGTCCGCTGGACCCGGAATATCTTTGAGGATAAGGCGGAGGGGGGGGGATTCGAAAAGTACGAAATATCCATAATTATGAGTCCGATCGTTCTACTTCACATTGTCTACAAGCACATATTCTCTGGAAGCGATTTTTTCGTGAAAATCTTTCGCTTTCTTAAACTGCATAATAAGTATGGAAGAGTATTTATCAGCAACACTGAACTGATCATATGCTAAGGGAATACAACGACAGACTGCCCAGCTAACCAGTGTCACAGAAGTTTTGAAAACGGCTGGGCTGGGATATCTAAGGGTTCATTTACCATTTGCTGACTCCCTGAGAGTACAAATGGGAAACATACGGCACAGATTTATACACAGAAGTAAGTTTCTCCCAGCCCATTTCTCCCGTGTCTTTAAGACAACTTAAAAGCTTTTCACACATCTAGAGAACAAAGTGCCGCCGACCAGAACAATAAAAAAGATCGTCTGCGAGCGGGTGGCTCGGTTTATAAATGCTGCAGTTAATAGCCTGCCCTGAAACATGAGAGGAGGGTAGGAGTTAGAGAGATAGATAGATAGATAGAGAGAGAGAGAGAGAGAGAGAGAGAGAGAGAGGGGGGGGACCACATTCACATTGAAAAACTAAGAGAGCTGATCCACTCCAATTGTTTTGTAGGAGGGAGGATGTCGTAAAACTTCTATTTTTGTCAACAGCGGAGATTATTCAATTTTATCCTGCTGCTGTACGTTGTGAGATTTCCAGACGAGAAAGGCACCGTAAAGCGATTGTTTTGCCCATAAACAAAAAAAAAAAAACAAAAACAAAAAAAAACCTGTTCGGCCCTTGTCTGTTTTATATTAAATATTGAAGGCCCGGGCCTGGTCTGTTTTCCCACCTTACAAATGAGCAAAAGCCCGACCCGGCCTGTGGCTGTGTATTCAATCTAATGCCGACTTCCCCAAATTATTTGGGGGGAGCGGGCGGCAGGTGTGAAGAGATCAGATGTGAAAGAGGCACGTCTCTTCCGTTATCAGGAGGAAAATAAGGGGGGGGGGGGGCAAATGATAAACTACGAGATTGGAATACTCAGCAAAATGCAATTGTAATTTCTCATCAGCTATGAACGAGAAAAATATTCTTTTGCTGAATATTAATATTTTTAAAAATAAAATCTAGCCTGTGATTTTGTAAAAATATCCATAGAGATTTTATTTCCAAATGTTTTTAAAAGTATGAGAAATTAGCGGGGTTTCTCAAACAAGGAACACGAAGCGTAAAATAGAGCAAGAGATATAAAGGCTCTAGAGACTACGTTTCTGTACTTTTATTTTATTTAATTTTTGATTATTGCTTTAAACATTTACCACATATCAGGAGAATATGTCAAACGCAATACGGGGCTGGCAATCTAGTTTCATATCAAATGAGGAATGCAGAATATGGGAAAACAGTTTTTACTTATTTTGTTATTTATGAATTTTTTGAAATAAATCGCTTTGGTTCCATATGGTGAATCTTGGTCTACCTTATGAGACCAAAGCGATTATTTAATTAAACAGGAAGAAAAATATTGGGTGTGCACTGCTCTCCCCCCAGTAAATTATTGGAGGAGTTTGTGCCAAAATGTTCTCAAATTCTTATCCCTTGCAGTATGCCCCCCTCGGTCTTACATTCTGACACGCGTCTGAACTGTTGCCACCTATGTTGATAATAGCTGATTTTAAACTTGGGAAGTCTGCTCTTTGCCCTACTGGATGATACTACAGAATGTTGAACCTGTTTATATAATAGCCACACCTGACGTAAACTTTCTCATTTACCTATCGAATCAGTTAGTTTCTATTAAAGTCTACCACCAAGTCCGCCCAGTTTTTCTTCATAACCCTCTTATCAGTTCCGTGTCAGCAGCTTCTAACCTCCTAAAGAGTTTATATATATATATTTCTTTTTGGCGAATGTGTATGAGCATGCTCTCAAATCTCGTAAGAAAAGACAGCGAAACTGTAATGTTTGTAAATGCACATTATGTCGGAACTAGCGGGAGCCACAGGTTATATCTGTTCGTATCAGGAGAAGCAATGTATTTATTTATTCCTGTTTCCCTCTGCTTTTACTTTCTGGTTTGGTGTTTGGGTATCTGTTGCTTTAATTCTTCAGTAGGTGGGATCTCACTTATCTCCTCAACTCGTCTCATCCCTCTCTTCAGGAAAACTGAATGACATATGTTAAACAACTGCCGAGGAGAGAAGAGGGATTAAAGATGGAGAGAGAGGGAATGGGGTCTGGATGCAAAGGAATGGCATTAAGGAAAGGGGAAGCGTGGGGTGGGGATTAATGCTGCGGGGTTGTTAGTGTCTAATGGAGGACAACAGCTGGGCGATAAGCCCCCTGACCTGTACTGGAAATTTAAGCTGCTTACCCTTATCGCTGCCTCTGGAGGTCGGCTGTTTATAAACTATGTCGAAGGTTCCAATAGCGACTCCTTGTGGTTCACAATATACACAACTCCGTCACGCGATAAGGTTCCCGTAAGGGAAGACGTTAAGCTTCCTTCCAGACGTAGAGTTGCCTCGAAGAAAGATTGAGGGAAACTCGTCGGAACGCATTCTATAAATACAGTGAAATTATAACTGGCGCAAACATACAGAACTAGGCAAAGCAGAAGGAAGTATAATGATTGCGTGAATACTTGATCTACGAAATATGTGGAAACAGAAATAATGTGAACTCGCAAGACGCTCGTAGATCTTTATTTATACACCAAGTCAACCTCAGAGTGTGCTATTGTGGAAGGTACGGTACAGCTACCTCCGCTATGAAAAGTAGTCTCTAGCGTTTAGAACGAAAATTCATATAATTATTGCTCATAATTCATTTTTGTTTACTGGGCAAACTTCCTACTTCAGACACTTTTCAAAAAGCCAAAGCGTTTTAGAAATGGAATAGACATGAGAAGTTACTCGTTTAAAAGCTTCGCCCTTTCGGTCGCTGACTGTCCACTTGGAGAATGTTAATTTTGCGGGGTGAGGGGCGGAATGAAAAGAATAGAAATCTTCTCCAAACATTAGCAACAAATTGTCAATTAGGGAAATGCGAGGGAGGGGGTTACTTAAGTAGTCGTACGGAAAACATTTCTTCGGAGTACGAACGTAAGCGTCGGGGGCTCAGTGCGCAAATAATGTTTGTCACCAAGAAAGAGTGAAGTGTGACGTGGATTGTTACCGTTCTACGGAGACGCTGTGAGCTAGCTTCCACAATAGTACATTCTTAGACTGATTTGTAGTACAGCTCTTTTTAATATACTGCTTGATCTCCTGAGGTTTTGTGCGTTTTTTTACTGCAATATTGAAAAGACACCCTTTATAGGAGAGAAGAAATTGCCTGACCTGAATTGTGTAATTTTCACGATATTGGTTTTGTGTTACGAGGTCGTTTTTGTGTATTGCACTTTCAGGTTTGATGTTTATGCCTAGTTGCAACTCATTGCGGAAAATGTACAGCAAACGAATGGCTGAGAAAGTTGTAGTTTCATAAAAATACTAAGATCGGTTGCAGTATTAAATCAGTTCTTTATTTCTGTCTAATTGACCTATTGGGTATGTCCTGGAATTATATTGATTACTGAAGTAATTATGATTACTTTATTTTGTGCTTGCCCACCTGCACGTTCTACCTAAGTGTAATTTCCCCTTATCGCTCACGATTTCCAGTTTGGAAACCATTATCCTCAACCTATTTCCAGTTTGCTGTCCGAAAATCGTCTACCTTCTAGACGTACACCTCCTCCCCCCTCTCCCCTGTATCCGTCATAGCTTGATGGACTTGGCGGATAACTCCCCGGATGCAATAAAACAATTTAGCCGTCTCGAATGCGCTTGTTGATGACAATTTACATGATCGTAGCGTAGGCAAGTAGAACGATTTAAGCAAACATTTGAAACTGCTTTTCCATACAAAGAAAGGTTCCCTGGGAAACACATTTTACAACCTCTAATTACCGATTGTCGCCGTAGATAGTCACTTTCGAATTTACCGCTACAATATTTTTTTGCTTGGAAATGAACTAATATTTAAAATCCTTTAAAACATCCAAAATCCAAGTAACATTTGTCTTCAAAAGTGTGTCCTGCTTTTTTTTTTTTTTATCATACTCGATATTATTAATTCGAGGAACCGTTTCTTTTTATTGCTCTATTAAGCTTTTCCTCTGCTGTCTCGCTGCTGAGTTTTCGTTCTCAAATTTAATTTCTGCTCGGTCTCACTTTTCGCCATCGGATATTCTCGTTCTCGCCATTTTCCAGCGGACCCAAAGCACTCCTCCACGACACAGAGTAAAAATTGTTCCTCACCCCTCGCTGGATCTCACTTTTCGCACTCTTTGGCAGAGCTCGATCACAAGTCCTCGTGCTTTGCTGATTTCGTCTCGAAACATTCCGTGATCTCCACCTTTAAATCCCTATGTTAAGAACTTCGCCTTACCGTGATAATTTGCTGCATTAAGACCATACGCTATTATGGGCTTGACACTTGTCGTGCGAAAAGATCTTCGTCTACTCACACCCTCGCGTAGCAATACAGACATAAATTGAACTTTGCAATTCCCTTGGATGGTACAGTTGAGAAAGGAGAGTGTCCTATCTCATTAACGCAGCTGGCATAAAACTAGGGGGAAAGGGGACCGTCTCCAAATAAGCACTAAGAAAAAGGGAGATGGTTTTGACTTACCGAGTATTCAAAATATTAAAGTTTACTCTTATTAAAACCTATGATCCCCTGGTTACATAATCTTCAACAGGGAAGATCTTTGTTGTTGGCCGAAACGCCACTAGAGCGTATCAATGATTTGCCTTTGGGTGGAACACCGTCAGAGTGAATTAGCTTTGTTGTTCAAAAAGTGAGTCAGTACCAAAGGGTTTTGTTGTCACTCGCTGAGTATCATCAGTACTCAATGATTGATGAGTACCATCAGTCACTCGAGTACTCCAATTCAGCGAGTGACTAATGAGTATCATCAGTACTCAGCAAGTGACTTAGTATAGATGGTACTCAGAACTCCTGAGTCAGGTGTTTTATCACTTGGCTTTAAAATCATATAAGGAAATTAGATGTTTGGTCATCCGCTGGCGCACCATTTTTGCAACCGGTAATATGTAAGGATGTTCGATCACCAAACTGTGATAGCATTGTTTTGATTTTAGAGAAATCATAAGTGTATTTGTCGCAGTTTATAACAAAAAAAAAAAGTAAAAAAATAAAAAAAAATGCAAATCTCTTTAGAAAACAGCGATTATTGAAAATAATTCAAGGATTTTTTTTTCTTGCTCTGAGTCATCGCAGTGATTTTATTTCGCCATTAGTTTGCATTGCCAGCCGTTGTTTATAATTTGACAGGCTGCGCTTTAAAATTTCACAAACGGTTTAAAATAAAATTGTTTCTGTGTAAATACCAGACGCAGAATTTCTGGTGTTACGAATTCATGGAGATCCTTAACGTTTTCAGGACAACAGGGGCTGCAATAGATATGCCATGTTTAGGTAATACCTGTAGTTACATTGCCAAAGTAGCGAAATGTTGAATATTTAGGAAGCCGGTTCTCGTACTTTCTCTCCGTGACGATATACGAAGGGACTTTTTTCTTCTTTTTTCTATAGATCATGGTTACTTTCTATCAGGAGTTTTTATAAGGGGTGAAGTGATTCGAGTGACAGATAACATTCCTGGAATTATTGATGCTTTATTCACACCCCATGACTACAGAGTACTTGATCCCTTGTTAAGCAGGGGTTAACAGGAGGGA
This sequence comes from Macrothele yani, assembly GCA_039090855.1. Lineage (NCBI taxonomy): Eukaryota > Metazoa > Arthropoda > Arachnida > Araneae > Macrothelidae > Macrothele > Macrothele yani. Next base: position 14,383,602 of record CM077029.1, on the reverse strand, counting down.
AAGGAGGGAGGGAACGGGAAAAGAGGAGGAGGAGGAGATGGTTGATGTTTCCAAACAGACTGATGGTGGTACGTTCACGTAAAGGGAATGATGGATGAGGTAGTCTGGGGAGGGCGACCCCTTTTTTTTTTTTTTTGCTCTCCATTTGAAAGCCAGACAGGAAGAAGTGGTGATCTTCGCCAATCACTGTATACTGAAATCTTGTTAAGACGCACTTCTAAGGGGAGAGAGTTGGGCCACCCGTACACTTCCAAAAATACCAGATACTCTCCCGGTCGTGACTGTCTCTGACTGTATCGCTGTATTTACCCGGGAATAAGTTGATGCTGTTGTCTAAATCGAAGGCTTCTTGCTTCATCCGAAAGTTGATAACTTATTTTGGTGTTGGCGTTTGTCTCTTCTCTAAGTATTTATTTCGTCTTCTTCGTGTACCCATAAGAAACATAATCTTTCCTTTAAGATATTGATATTTTCTTTTGTAAACATTCGTAAAAAATACGACGTATTCGTTTTCTTTCCTGCATGTATTCATGAGAAGTATTTTTTTTTTCTCTTCTGGAAGTAATCATAGGAATCTCGTTTTCTGTCAGTAAGTGTTCATAAGAAATGCTAATTTTTTCTTCCAGAAGTGTTCAAGAAATGTGATTACTGGATCCTCTGGAATTATACATAAAACAATATATTTCCCTTTGTATTCTGGAAGCACTCATAAAAAGTATTTGTTTTTGTCTTGTGGAAATATTCATAACATATTTTCTCTCGTGGAAACTATTCGTAAGAAATTCTCATCTTATATTTTTAAAGTGTTTATTTTCTCTCTCCAGCAATTTACGCATAAGAAATATTAATTTTGTGTTCTACACGTATTTAGAAATATTTGTTTTCAATTCGGAAGATTTCTATAAGAAGGTTTTTTTTTTTTTTTTTTTTTTTTTTTCTTGCGAGAATTTGTCTAGCAAAAAATTCATGTAAGAAACATTCATTTTCTAATCATCCCATGAGCAGACTTTTTCATGAACATCTAGAAGAGACAAATATTTATTTTCTGTTCTGATCTTGTTCATAAGAAGTATTTTCACCTCCGGAATTATTACTAATTTTCAGGAGTGTCGTTTTCTAACGGGAATTATTTATGTTCAGTATTCTTTACTTCTGACACACAAATACTTGTTTTTCATCTTATGCTAATTTTCGTGATATTTATTGTCTCTGCAGGAGCTATTCATTGGCAGTTCTCACGTTCCCTTTTTTGAAAATAGTTATAAGCAAACTTTATTTCTTTATTTTGCTCTTTTTTTTTTTTTTTTTCTGGAAGTATTCTTATGAGCTACCGATGGGATTATTATCACTTAGAACCCAAACTAAAGTTTCTTACTGATTTTTGCTATTTCAGTACTAAAAGCCAAGCACAAATGCAGAACGATTCTTGCCGCCTAGGTGGCGCAGTGGTCTAAGCGCTGGTCATGAAATTCGACCAAAAAGGGTCGGGGGTTTGAATCCCGGTCGGGCATGGGTGTTGTGTTTGTCTTACGGCACTGGCTCTCTCCCTTCCCTGGAACCAGTGGCCCTACATTAGAGACGGGTGAACCCCCAATTAAAAGAACAATAATAATTAAAAAAAAAAGGCACGTTTCCGTTTACTTCTCACAATTTCATCATCAGTTACAAATAAATAACCTCATGGATTTTGCCGAAGGCATGGTTACAGTAAGCTTTTTCTTTGGGGGGGGGGGGCTTTTTTTTTTTCAAAAGGAAAGAAAGAAGAAGACAAGAAAGTGTGGACTGAATCTTCTTAGAGCAGCTGACATTATTAAAAAAAACAAAACAAATTTGGTTGGGGGTGTGGTGTGTGTGTGTGTGTGGGGGGGGGTCTAATGCTGCAGAAAGACATTTTCTTCTCTCCCACCCCAAGTACTCGTATATATATATATATATACTTCCACCCAGCGGAGGGGATAAAAAAAAAATGTTTCCGTGATTCTTACCTCCATTCGACGGGAAAGGAGTTCTTCCGTGAACATCCGATATCTCTCAACGAATAAAGATTAACACTCCCATATAGTCGAAAAGGCCTGAATGGCTTAGCTGTACCTGTCTGAGAGAGATTTTGCAATGCTCCTCATACTTACAAAAATCATGACATGTGTAATATATTTTTACCATACAGCGCAAAAAGTTATGCGCCGTGTGAAATCTCTGGAGTATTCGGCAAATCGTGGTCAGGTTTACATGCAGATATTAGGTCCAAAAAGAATTACTCGGGTTCTTTCACAACTGACTCTGAACTGTGACTAATGCGGATGCAAACTTGAACCACGTGAGTGAGGTGGGGTATATATCTCGCGCAAAAGGGAAAAAAAAAAGCAAGTAAAACACATGGAGTTGAAGTATGGTTACTCCCGTCCGGATGCAGGAATTTTTTATCCTTCGTCATTGTGTAAGAGATATGATGGCACTAACACAAATGTGCATCTGCTCCTTCTGGGGAAAACAATTGTGCGCCCAGGAAATTTGAAAACACGGTAGTATTTCTGTCTTATCAATAAGGGACACCCATGGGATCGGACGTTTTGTTCCTTATTTGGGAGGTTCCTAACGAAATACTTCTTAAATAAATACGTACTAGACATTTTAATTTAACAAGGAATGTAAATGTTATATGTAAGTAACAGTAAACTTAAATACGATAAAAATATAAAATACATATGTATAAAACAGAAATACAGTACATATGTAAAAGTACAGTCCCTGTATATGAACAGTGGAAAGTATGTGTAGTACGTATTTATTTGAAATAATCTGACAAACGTTTGTTTTGAAGCTGCCAATTTACAGGCATTTTTCTGTTCATGTGTTTTTTATCATCATTATCAACCATTATCAAGCCACTGCTGGATGAAAATCTCCAAATTTCTTCCACAACGGTCTGTCTTTAGCCAGCCTCCTGCATGTCTCTCCCGCATGCTTTCGAATTTCGTCCAACCATCTTCCACATGATTGTCTTCTGGATCTTTTCCTGTCCCTTGGAATCCTGTCTAAAATTTTGGTTGTCCATCGGTGGTCTACAATGGAGATTATTTACCTACCCTTCGTTTTGTAGTCATTTTTGCAACTATACCTTCAGAACTGCGGCGAATGATTCAGGAACCTGCTGACAAGAGTAAAGAAGTAGTATTAAAAATGAAGTTCCGGAAGACCAAACTGATGTGCAGTGCTTTTACAAGAGATGAAGATTTATCGATTGACGTGGAAAAGCTGGAGATAACAGATACCTGCATTTAGTTTGGACAGCAGATATCAGACGAGGGTCACATTGCTAAAGAAATTAATCGTCGTTTAAAACTTGGCTGAAGAGCTTTTGGAAGAAACAGTGCAATTTTTAAGAGCAATATGCCATTATGTCTTAAAAGGGAAAGTGTTTAATCAATGCATCCTTCCAGTGCTTGCGTATGGTGCAGAGACGTGGGCCTTAACTAAGAAAGACTATAGACTTCAGACAACTCAAAGAAGCATGAAGAGATGCATGCTTAGTGAAGAGTAGCTTTTTAAAAGGTTGTTTAACACAACCTAGATGTATAGATTTAACAGCTGTAATTATCCACTGTATTGCATTCAATATACATCGACAGACTTGGCCAAGCTATTCGTTGTTTTCACAAGAATTTTGAGAAAGAACATGCCGTGGTAACAGTTCTATATGTGCATTCTTAAAGCTTCTGATGATGCCTTGGTCCATAGGCTGCAATACTAATGTTTTATTAGCTTGAAAAGTACACATATTTCAGATTTTGATTCTAAATTTCTGATTCTTGAGTGAATAATTTCTTTTAAAAGAAAATTTTGGTTTCTATCCTAAGCTTATTTGTTCACCTGAACTAGCATATGTGTATCCCCCCTCCAGTATTCCTGTATGCATACAAAATAAATGCACAACAATAAAGCCGTGTGTTAGCTGTATTAAATGTTAAATTTCATAAAATATATTTACCCGGAATTGGTTGGTAAACATTTGATAGAATATGTACACCACCCTTGCCCATATGAAGGCTTGAAAGTACACTGTTAAAAATTTCACAGTTAGATTACGGGCAATGGCCGGCAACTGGGGCCCGGCCGTTGCCCATAAAAATATGGCTGGCCTGTTTTTTTGAAAGCCCATGAAATTACGGTCTGAGCCCTAAATACTATGCCCATAATCTGAAGAGCAACGCCCATAAAAAAATAAGTTTGACCGTACTGAGCAACCCCATAATTTGAAGGGCATTGCCCATAAAAAAATAAGTTTGACCGTACTGAGCAACGCCATAATTTGAAGGGCATTGCCCATAAAAAAATAAGTTTGACCGTATTGAGCAACGCCATAATTTGAAGGGCATTGCCCATAAAAAAATAAGTTTGACCGTATTGAGCTATGCCATAATTTGAAGGGCTATACCCGAAAAAATAAGTTTGACGTATTAACTTAAGCTGTAATTTGAAAGGCAATCCCTGTAAATATGAAGTTTGACCATATTCAGTTAAGCCTCACGGCGAAGTAGTCACCGACTTTTACATAAATGCATTTTTTGTGGAAGAGTGTGCAAATAAATGCATGTTTTTTGTGGAACAGTGTGTGAGTGTGAAATTGTTACTTACATTATAACTGAATCAATTCAGTTCTAAATGTGAGTAATGATATTTTCATATCTTAAAATCAGGTTTATTACAATATGATAAATAATGACATCAGTTACACACAGATTTGTTTAACATTAGGCTTTACGAACTCTGTACACACAGTTGGTTGAACAATACTTACGTTTCTTTTAGACATGTTTTAATTGGAGAATTATTTCTAAAGCACAGTTGGTTGAACAATACTTAGTTTCTTTTAGACATTTTAATTTGCACATACGTACTTATGTAGTATTTGTATGAATGAATACAAAGGGCAGTTATGTAGTAAAGATATGTACAGGCATATTTTTGTATTTATATGTTATATCAATGACAAACAGAACTACAAACTGGCATCCGAGTACATTGCGTCTATAAGGGTATTCAATCCACAATGGTGTCAAAGTTGGTTTTTCATGTAGGTTTTGGCTAGTATTACATTTGACATAGGGTTGAATCATGCTTTTTTTGTTTTCACATTCACTGCCTTGTGTGCTGGTTTATTTTACATTCTACTGAGCACTGTGTTGTCAGTGTTCCCAGAACTTTTACTGTCTTGTTTCCTATCTCTAATTTTTTGGATATTTACCTACTTTTCACATGTTTAGTAAAATTATGTCAAAAACTGGAAGTACTGCTTTTGAAAGATCACATTGCTTCCCCATAATTAAGGTATCAGAAAGAAAAGAAAAAAAAAATACTTGAATGGAAATGAGAGCTTTTGAACTTGATAGGGCATAATTTCAAATCTCAGACCCCCACCCAAAGAAGAAACACTTGTTTAGACCCTGATTCTAACTGAGTCATTGTAGAACATTAATGCATATCAATATTTCTAAAATATTAAATTTTCCTGTTTGGAATGTTTTAGAAATGACTTCAGTGATTAAACCTGTTCTTTCATTGTTGTGTTGCCACAAGAAAACCATTTGAGGGCACAAAATTTTTTTTTTGGAAAGCTATTAAATAGTTGTATTTATAATATCTTGGCAATACCTGAAGATACTGAAACAATTTTTATTGATGTACAAATCAGGTGTTTAGTGACAAAGGAAAAGAACACGGCAGAATCTTTAAATTTCTCAAAAAACAATTTCATCGTATCATTTTGTACCAATTTCAGCACTATCATCTTAAAACATGAAATACATGCTTTGCATATTGAACATTTTGAATAGACCTTTAAAATAGGAATTACAAAATGTGTAAAAAAAATTTCGTATTTTTTAACTTGAAAAAAAAAGTGGCTTCTGATTTATCTTAAAATATAAATTTTCCTTGGCATCCAGGTTTTACTACCTGGGTAGGTAAATAATTTATGTATATACCCAGCTGCGCATGTAACATTTCAGATATTTTCCAAGCTCTGCTTAAGTGACACAGGTGAAAGATTTCACTCGCAGAAATTTAGAATGAAATCAATTTTTTTTTACATTTAACTTTAATTACTACATTTGCAAAGCAAAGAAACTGTTCATGATATATTTTCACTGTCATTTTCTTGGCCAGCATTTACCAGATTCAGTAAAAAAGAATAACAGTCGAAACTCGTTATAATGAAATTCAAGGGGGACAAAAAAAAAATTTGTAGCAACGTATTGTTCTTAAAACATTACAAATTTTTCATTAAAAAGTTAGTATGTACTACAGAAATTTTCATTACGCATAAGATTGCAATGCTGTAAAAGTGAAATAGTGCCCACAGAGACAAGCAAAGGTAATTTTTTTTGTAATGGGAAGTTTTTGCTAAAGTAGTAATAATGAAATATATAAGCTTTAATTAATATGTATGTATGAAATTATGTACTGTATATTTTTACTTATACATATCAGGGTTTGAAAAATACCATGCCTGGGTTGTGTGAATCATTGACCTGGGCAGGCAAATAAATAATCTAGTTGCCCTAGGTGCCAGACTGGGCAATTAAATCTAAAAATGAAGTTCAGAATATAATTTTCTACTACAAGAAAAAAGACAGTCATCGCATGTCATGTTGCTTTTCACTGCTAATCACTGGAAGTTGTATTATTGTTACGCAGTGCCAAGGACAGAAGAATATCACTTCTTTAATTATATTATGCTTTAGGTCCATAAATTGGAAGCATATGTAATTTTGCTCCAAATGTTTAAAGTCAGCGACTGAATGCATGCCTCTGATGGAACTAGCCTCCTGTGTTTATTGACAAAGGGTTAAAACTTCATATTTTAATGTATTTCATATTTTTTCAGATATTTCATATTTTAAACGTGTTTTAAAGATTTTTATTGTAATATGGACCTGTGAGTCTGACACTGTGAAGAGAAGCTGCGATAGGAATAATGCATCGCTCCAGTGAAGATGTGAAGCTTTGATCCGTTAAAAGGAAGGTTTGTTGCTGTGTGGAAATGACGGGTACAAGAGAAAGAGGACTTACGTTATTGGCAGAAGAGCAATAAATGTTGTAGTGATACGCTACAGAAAATAGGTCCATAGCAGCTACCCTTTATTTTGTTGTATCCTGTACGTTGTTGGCAGGAAAAACCGGATAAAACCTCTTCGATTTGCAAAAGATACATATGAGTAAGATAGAAACTCGCGTGCGAACAAGCTATTAACAGAAGAACCAAAAGTGCAGAGACACAGCAAATGTGTTCAAACCAAAACCGAAATTTATAGTTCCCCAGTTTTCTGTACAACATAGAAAAGCATATTAGTACTTTCAGTAAATGTGTACTTCAGCGTCCTAAACTATTTCGTTGGAAAAATTTAACTGTGGGTGAAAAGTTCGATGCACACAATTTTTTAAGCATGCAAAATAATAGGGAAAGGTGAAAAATTATATTATTTTTAGATAAAAAGGAAATAATTTTTCCGAAGTATTAACCTGCGAGTACGATGGTTTGTAGCAGGTGGTGCGGGAGGCTGAAGCGATGCTAACGGCCACCACGTGAAGGTGCTGTGCGACGGAGCGGAGTACGAGTTGGTAGCAAATGCGTGGAAGAATACGACAGCAGTAGGGTATATTTTTCGGAAGAGTGTCGTGTAATCGTGCGCAGAAGTAGTTCAAACCTGTTTTATTCATTTTTGAGAAAGATATGTGCAGAATGTCGTTATTAGTGGTTTCACAGTGTCTCCGAATGGAAAGAAATTAAGGAATGTAAAATAATTTATGTACGACAGAAGTTTTGAGGAAGACGTTTTGGTTCCAGTTGAACCCAAAGTTTTAGTTTTGGTTTGGAAGATGTGCACAGGTAGGTGATTTCTTCAAGCACTTCATTTGCAGTTCTGCTGTTATTCAGTACATCGTAGCTCACATTTTTTTCCTCGTGACATGGATATTTTTCAAAATAAGCAATTTTCTTCAATTCACATATCGCACTATGGCAGGGAGACAGCTTCTTGTATTGTGGCGGATAATGAAATTTTAAGCCCTGACGAAATCCGAAATGACTGACGATTTTGTACTTCCGCTTTCTCAAAATTACCCTTCAAAAAAACAAAAACTTACAATGCTGCGCAAATTCAACCTTTCTTTCTTTCTGCGTATGCCTACAAGACTTTCGATGACTACGTACTGCTAAACCGCTTCCTTCTTAATTCTTCCGCCCGTTACATGCCCTTCTCAACGAAGCTTCCATTCACCGGACTTCACCTTGATGCCGTTGCCGCTCTCTCGTCCTATGCCTACCGCACGTACTCTTCCAAACCATCGCACTCTCAGGTAAATACTTCGGAAAACTTTCCTTTTATCTAAAAATACTATATTCTTGCACCTTTTCCCATTATTTTGCATGCTTAAAATATTGTATATCACACTTTTCCCACACAGTTACATTTTCCGACGAAATAATTTAGACGCTAAAGTACACATTTACCAAACTTTCTATTTCGGATCAGGGAATCATATGCGAAAGAATGAAAATTTTCACGTCTGCTTTAAAAACAATTACAAAACATGAACAAACTATATTGTGTAGCATATGAGTATAAAATGGTTCGCTCTCTTGGCAAGAAGGTACTTGCTTGGACTTGTAGTCATCCGCACGTGAATTGCACGGCGAAGCGAATCTTCCTTTCAACAAAGCAAATCTTCACATCGTTGCCGTAGTGATGTGTTAGGCCTACCACAGCGTCGCACTCACAAGTCAATATTACAAGTTTCCGACAAAATAATTTAGGACGCTAATCTGCCAATGATGAAGATTGGAGTGCCATTTCAGGTGGATTCAGTAGTTTTAAAGAGTTTGTAGAAATCAATGAAAATGCATTATCGGGGAATTGAGGGATATTCAAGAAATAGCCAATGAAATTCAGGATGATGATGAAGAGACATAACGAAGAATTAACAAAAGATCCCCAGACTGTCACGAAAGCAGTGTAGAAGCTTTGGAAACACTGTCACTACATACAACTCACCGATACATCTAATTGCCACACATTCCTGTTTAAACAAACTTGTAAAAGCTGTTTTCAATGAGAGGCAACAGCAGAAACAGTCTTCAGTTTTACATAACTTTAAAAAGCCATAAATATAAACAAGGTATGTAATTAAAATTTTGAGATCAAGTAATTTACATTTTTGAGTAATCTAAGCTTTTAAGGTGTTAAATTTAACTAAGTAAATTCAATCATTGATATTTTTCTTATTTTGCATGTTATTCTCATGTTAATTACATTTTAAACTTAATTTTGGCTGGAATTACACTAATTTTTACTTATGCTGCGCTCTTATTTATGCGTGCTTTGGTTTGCGCTGACATATATGTGAAATATTACTGTATACATGTGATAATGAGGTGATTATAGATATAATTAAAAAAAATATATTTTTTCGCTCTTCTGGTTTCCAATTAAATTTATGTAATTTATGTGTTGAGTGGTAAAAATGTTTTCAATTAGAGGCATATGGGGTTTGTATATATGCAGATTTCCATTGTTTGCTTCTTCCTGCTGAAAACTAAGCTAGGGGTGCCTATGAGTTAACTGAATATACCATAGTCACAAAATGATTGATAATTATATACTAAGGAATGTGAGTGAAATGGTATTCCTAAAAGCAATCAAAACCATGTAGCAGTCAGGGAGAATCACAAATGTGTTTCCTGAACGAAAATGTGACATTTCATCACATGAAACTTTTTTTCCACCTCTAAATTGAGGCCATTGGTTCTAGGGAAGGAGAAAGCCAAAGCTGTTATGTTATGTAAAAAACAAATTTCTTTTTTTAAAGGTTTTAACGGCTAATGTGAGGAACTAAATGGGATATAAGCAGTCCCCGTCCCTAATTTAAAAGTCACTGGTTCCAGGGAAGAGAGAACACCAGTGCTGTAAGACAAACACAACATCCATGCCATACCGGGATTCAAACCCGGACCCACTTGGACAAACAATCATAAGATGGTGCTTAGACCACTGCACCACCAGGGTGGCAAAACTAATGCCTCATATGGGACTCAAACCATATGTTAAATTGTGACTGCTTGCCAAAAACCTTGATGTACAACCAACTCTGATACCAGTACGGCTTGAACATCCTCTAGACCAATAGTTCTCAAAGTGGGTTACACTAAAATAATAGAGGGGAGGGGGGCATATGCGGATTTGTCACATAGTGAACCAATTTTCAAAACAAAATTAATCTGAATTTATGGCTAGTGATGGTAGGATGTGTGGTGAAGTTTAGCATATTTAGCTGAAATTTCTGAAAAATGAACTAGTGGAACTTCTCATTACAGGGCAAAAACAATCTGTTCTATGTTGAAAAAACAAAACACAAGCAATGACCAAAAAACTTTATGAGAAAACCAAATTACAGGGAACAGCTCTGACCAATTTTCATAACTGAATTCATTATCATTAGAAAATGAGCAAACAATTGGAAACTTGATGTTAAACAGCTAATAATCGTCCATCTCTGCACTCTCCAAACATTTACAAGGCAGTATTTCCCATTCCCACTGAATGAACTAGTTACTCATTCACATACAATGCAGAAATGTGTAATCTTCTATTGCCAAATAAAAAACTTATGAGACATCTTTTAACTCTGGTTGGTTTGAAAAGCATTTGTTCTTTGAAATCACTGACTAGTTTTTGGATTCCAATGGAAAAAGAATTTCCAACATTGTCGAGCACTGCCTTAATTAAGTATTTGTTGCCTTTTACAACTACATATTTATGTGAAACTAGTGTTTTATCCTTAACCACCAAGAAATCTAAATATTGAAATAAGCTGGATGTTGAAGATAACTTGTTTGTACATAAGCAAGAAAACTCAAAATATTGATGAACTTTGCAAGAGTAAATGAGCTCATACATCTTACTGATACTAAACAAATGACTTGACCAGTTTTATTTGATTTTTTTTTTTTAGCCATTTGTGCAATTTCTGTGACATCAGTGTATGTAATTTTAGCAAATATAAGTGTGTATTTGTATTTTTTATATATTTTATACCCACATAAACACACTGGAATAAATTTTTCATTAAAGAATATGCCTGTACATATCTGTACTCCATAGCTAATCTTTGTATTTATTGGTGCAAATATAATACTTCACAAGTTCTTAAGTACATGAGCAAATGAAAAGGAGTCTTAAAAAAAAACCAAAGTATTGTTCAGCCAGTTTGTGCTTTAGAAATAATTCTGTCTAACTTCAGGAGTTGAACACTATGCCGTAAAAAAAAAAAAAAAAAGCACAAAACGGTAAGACAATATTTATGCGTGTTATATTGCAAAATGGCATTCATTTCAGACTACAAACATACGAAAACAATGCTGCCCTACGTAATTCCCAAATCAGCATGTACAGATCGAATTTATTCGACATCCTAGACAACGCTAGGTATATACCTGACGATAAAGACTTGCACAGATAGTAAAACATATATGGATGTGAGATTTATGCCCCTACCCCAGTCAAATGAAATCTTAGCTACTACATAGATTTTCCTGTGTGACAATGCTTCAGCCACCCTCGTTTGGTGGTGAAACTTTTAAAATTATATATATATATGTACACAGTTCGTGAGCTTACTATCAAACAAAAATGTGTGTAATTGATTTCGTTACTTTTACATATCATAATAAACTTAATTTTAAAAAGTGTCTACTCACATGTTTTGTTTCTTCAACATGCTGGGTTGCTGGCGTCTTTCCAGTACATGTTCGGGACTTCGTGTTCGTCATCGTCAGTTAGGGATGGGCGATATTTATCAATATCTCGAAATATCGATATTTTTGTCCGATATTTCGATATATAGTATTGATATCCAAGTTACGATATATCAGAAAATCACTATATCGGTGCGATATTCAATATATCAGCTTATGGCTGATGTGATTTAACTTGTGGAATGAAATCTGTGTTCTTTCCTCTGGCATGTCACGAAAATTATGTTGCTTGAGGACTATCAAACTGCGATCTCATTATCGAGATTCACATGATATTGTGTCACCTTCCGATTTCTAGAACTTTACAAGGAAAAATATCTGCTGTGTTGAAAATTTTAACTATTAGTTGACAGTATAGGCACCCAGAAAACAAATTTAAGGAACGGTTGATAGCAGATTGTTCTTTTGCCTATGAGCATTATGTTTGAAGTAAACTGGCACTTTAACCAAAATTAAATACATACCAATGACACACAATTTGAAGTTAAGCATTTTTTTTTTTTTTTTTTGTTAGTGATAAATTATGTAGATCTTAACAGCTGGGTAAGGAAATGCAAAACAGCTTTTCGAGAGTTTTCTTGATGTCTTACAAGTTATGTAGTATAAAGTTTGTTGTAATTCAGGCTATGTATATATCAGACGTAATTTTTTTGTCATCCTTTGATAATTATCTTGTAAATACATAGTGAAACTTCCTGAAGTAATTATATAATCTGGTAAAAATATGAGCATAACAACTTTCGTCTTGATCTGCTGATTTTTCCACACTTACAGCAGGTAATTTCCTCTGATTGTCCATTCGTTTTTGTTATCTAGGAGAGACAGGCTTTCATACATTAATTAGTAAATATATACTTGATGAATTTGGATTATGATATTTTTTTATGTTTTCATACATTAATTAGTATGGCTTTCATTAATTAATTAGTAAATATATATACTTGATTAATTTGGATTACGATATTTTTTATGTTTTTATTTTTATAATCATATTTTAATGGAGGACTAATAATCATTAGCATTTTTAAAAATATCTTTCTGGAAAAATAATTGCTTTCTATGAAAAGGCCATCACAAATTATTCGTACTCTAATTACTGTTTTTAACAAAAATGTCACTTGTAAACATATTATAAGCACTTTAATTTTTTTGCTTATGCCATGGGAACTATTTTTGCTTACACCATAGAAGTAATTATATCTGTATACTCCATTAACATTGTGTTCTGTCTTAAACGATAAAAAAATAGCAAACATTGTTCACACCTTCTGAAAAATACAAATGTATACAAAATGTTCTAAAAATTACAATAACAAAGTTTTTTTAAAGATTTTTTTCCATAACATTTCCTTGCAAGCTGATATAATGTTGTTAACTTTGACATTTGCATCCCAATAAAAATAGTTATTCTTTCTATAATTCAGTTATTCCCAAGTTAATTGATGGTTAAGATTCCAGTCTGCTGGGATTAATAAGTACTTTTGTTTTTTTGTCATTTATGCCATACTGAAGCTTCAACTTACCTTTCCTCGAAATGTTGGAAATACATATTTCTCATAATCTCACATTGATGAAAAACTCATGAAAACATTCCTTTGCAACTGGGATTTTTGGAAACTTCTTGGCAGAAACCATATCCCTGCTCGTCGAGCAATGCCCACACATGAAACAAGAAAATCACCTTTTGGGTTTTGGAAAGTATATTCAGCATTTCTGCAAATTACAAGCTCACTTCTGTTGCATGATTTTTTTATTTATTTTTGCATCAAAACTTTCTTCTATATATTTTTTTTATTTTAGGATCTGAAAAACAATATTTTATGTGTTTTCATATCACTAAAAATACAGCTTGAGAGCTGCAATCTTGCATAAAGATAGTTTTAAGCTATAAAATGTAATAATAAAGGACAAATAAAATTGCTCCCTTTTAGCAGGAGAAAGCAGCTCTTGAAAAAAAAAAAAAAATCAGCTGATGTTTCTAAGAAATTATCTGAGACAACTGGTAGGATATTTATTCCCCACATTCACTGCCAAGCTTGTGTATTATAATTAGTTATTACTTATTACCAAAACAATTTTTTAAGGTAAAGAATATTTTTATGTCTTAAGAGACACATATGGTTGAGTCGTCATTAGACTATGTAAATGCTATCTGTGGAGAGTAGTTACTCAATTATGTTTGCTCATGCTGATGAAACAATCCTGTTGGCAGAGAGCAAAAGTGAGTTGCAGCGTATGTTGTCCCACATGTATGAAGTTTGTATGAATTTCAAACTTAGTATATGAAAGGAAAAACCCAAAGTTATGTTTTTGACAGATGAATTGTTAGTATTAAATCAAACAGATCAGTCTAAATGGCAAAGAGATTGACCAGGTAAATCAATTTACATATTTAGGAAGCATGTTTGACAGAGAAAACAAATTAGGTGGTGAAATTAGTAGGCTAGTAAATTAATCTTTGAAAGTCACAGCTGCTTCAGGAGGATTTTGAATAAATGATGAATGATAGGTTCTCAAAAGGTCCCTAATAGTTGTGTGTGAAAAAGTACAGTAATTGTTCCTACTCTGATGTGCAGCAGTGAAGGTGGAGTACTGCAGACGAAACATAGGAGTGATTTGCGAGCTGTAGAGATGTGTTACTTATGGGGGTGGGGGCAAGATATGTTTTGATCATGTGAGGAATGAAGAGGTTTTGTAGATGAGTAGTGTGAAGCAAAATATTGTTTGTAAGGTGGGGACAAATATTCTTGGGTGGTTTGGAGAATGAGTGGTGAGATGATTACTAGGATAATTTATTCTGCACAAGTGACAGAAAGAAAATGTAGAAGATCAAGGGAGGACCAGATTCAGGAATTCCTGCATGAGAAAAAAGAGAATAAATGTGAAGTACAAATGGTCTTGTGTGTGATGGATGTCAGTGAAGCTCAAGTTGTGAGCTGAGATCACTGTAAATGCAGATGTTTGATACATCAAGAGTAAATAAAATGTATTTCCATCAGTTTTAAACTTTAATCCAGCAGATAAGCTCTCATCAAGAAACTAACCTATGATCTTAGAGAACAGCTTAGTGATATATATGCATGTAAAGAGAAAATCCCTCATCTACAGCAAGTTAAATATAACTAAAGGTGAGGAATCAGTACTAATTTTTGTGTTGTTTTGGTGTTAATAAGTGAAACATTAAATGCTATATCCCATTTGAGTTCAAAACTGTAATTTTTTTTTTTTTAAATCTGCTGACTTCCTTAATTTTAAGGATAGACTCCACCAATGAGCATTTAAAATGTAAAAAAAAAAAAAAAAATGATATGATATCGAAGATAGCTCCTCAGGTGTTTTAGACTTGATAAAGAATACTTCAGATATTTATTGTGTACAAGTTTTTAATGGAGATGAGAAATCCAAAGAAATGGACTGAGAACTGGAAAAAAATGCTTGAAGTGAAGTGGTGTGTGTGTTGATCTCCATGAGCATCTAAAGTTGTTCCCGAATGTGTAGAAGCTTGATTCACCATAAGCAGACACATGTCCCTAATTTAGGGCGAGTGGTTCCAGGAAAGACAAGACAGGAACAACTTCTTTATGTATTTTACCACTTGGTAGGCACATTTTCCATGATTATTTAGATACTGAATAGTTTCCATGACATTTAATGAACATTTCATGACTGAATAGATTTTATTCATGACATTTAATAAATAGATTTCTTGACTGAATAGATTTCATGACATTTAATTGCTAAAACCTGGAAAGAGCGACATCTTTGTTTATTCACTGACGCCACATATTTGGAGGATTTTCACATTTAATGAACAGTGCTTCTTATTTTGAAAATTTGACTGTTTTCTAGCAGTTTCTGAGGAAGAAGTAATCTTTTTGTATGAGAATTTTCCTGATATTGATGCTGAATCAGTTGTAGCAGGTATAAAATCACATACAATTTTTGCAAACTTGATCAAATGTAAAACCGATGGGCGCAATGCAAGGTATTCATATAATCCGAGCATTGTTTCAGCTAATATATTAATATAGTCTTTAATGGTAGTCTAAGAACTCCCTTCCTACAGCTAGTGTCAAACATTTGGCACAATGTATTGCCTTTTAATCAAACCAAGAACCCATATTTATGAGTACAAATGCAATTTTTACATTGCACATTTATTAGATTTTAGCAGGAAAAGAATTTTGAAAAAAGTAACCTTGTATACTGTAAAGAAACACTAGAGAAATCAAATGAGGAAGAGCACTGCACGTTAAAACTTTTCTGGACAACAGAATTTTGTTAATGCCATTCCGTTTAAGAATAACAGTTTTCACAAAAAAAAAAAAAAAAAATATGTTCACAGTTTTTATCAAGAGAGAAAGAGACATAATGACAAAATGGATAACACTGGGCAAATTAGGCCGAAACCTGTTAACAAGGTTTGTTGTATTTTCAGTTTTTTTTTTTGTTATTTTTTTACAAAAAAAAATAAATTATATATGTATCTACAGTGTATATGCACACTAACTTTGAAATAATATATTTTCATGTATGCGTGCAAACTTCTTCAAAATTGCATTAAAAAGCTCTAGCCATTTACTTCTCAACAATATTATGACTTTGCAGAGCATTCTGCATTAGAAATTGCAATAATATGCTGTGATTACAGGCTAAGGGGGTAATGTTTCAGACAGAAGTAACCCAGTGATTTTGTTTTAGGCATTTTACTCCACTTTTGTACTTAAATAAACATTTCGAATAATGGAAAAACCTTAACATGTGTAGAATAATCAAATCAATGAGACTTATTTACCCAATTGCCTGTGGTTTACTGGTCTTCTATGTAGCAAAATATTTCTGCCACAAATTCCATTTCAAGTGTGTTTTTTATTCATATATATTCTTTAAAAAGATGTTGAGTGTGCTTAACAGGAAAGTTGACATCTAATTTGTTTACTTTTAAATGATAACCAAAACCTTCAAATATTGTTGGTGACAGTTGATACTATCCACAACCACAGCCCCCCCCCCCATTAGTGGAAAGGGAGTGCAGATGTTATATAAACACAAAAGTGCACAACACTTTTATGATTGCTTTTTGACTAATTTTGTCTCGCTGTATCAACAATCTTGCATAGGTAGCAATGTTAAGTACAGAGAATCATGATAACATGTTTTGTTAAAAAAAACAGTTTCTGCATTTATGTTCTGTAAATTTATGTGACAACTTCCTGCCCTTTGGCCACTTTCATCCCATCTGGGCTCTGCCCCTTCATTAAGAAATACAACAAGGGGCATATATAGATTTTTTTCTGAGGGCGTGCCAATGAAATGAAAAAAAATTAAATCCACCAGGACAAAATAAAACAATGAGAATAGAAAAAAATAAAAAAAAATTGTAATGTAAATTAATGAATTTTTTTATTAAATTAAGCATTTTTGTTTCCAATGTAAGGCACATTTTAACAATAAATAAAACACATTTAAACACTTTCGGGGGGGGGGGGAAGTGGGCATAAATATATGCCACCTTACATTACATAAATGTATAAAATATATAATATAAATACGCCCTTACATTACCTTGGCTACGATGTAAACAACCCTGATGTTGGCTTTCCAGCTCAGCATACAAGATATATTTTTAGCGAATTTTTATGAATTATAAAAACGTAAAATGTTAATTCCGCTGTCGAAAATATTTATTTACGTAACAAAACAACGTAAAAGGGCAAAATAAAAGCACTAACCCATGGCGTCGGTCTTGTAAAAAAACGTTAAATATCAATTCCGCTATCGGAAATAATTATTTACACAACAAAACGACTGAAATGGCAAAATAAACGCACTACGTTTATTTCCAAGTACAGCGACTGTCTTGTAAAAGGTACGAAGTTAGTAATATACAGTACTTTTCTGAGATATCACTATTTTAATGGTATTAACAAAACTTGATTGCAGCTATATTTTCAAGCTGCAGGATAATTTAGTAATGGCTGAGATTTGTGCGAACAAGCCAACAGCCAATTAGTCCCAAGTTCCCAATAGCCAATACTTAGCACAACATTGGATCGGATTCAGTGATAACCCTGATGCAGTACGCAGTGAATAAACCGAAATATCAGTCTTATTGAGATCAGAAGTATTGAAAAATATCGAAAAATCAATCTGATATATTGATCTTTAAATACAGATATTTTCGATTCAATATATCGGTCTCAGAAATATTAAAAGATATCATCATACTTTTGAAAATATCGCCCATCCCTTCGTCTTGGTAAAAAAACGAGCAATCCCCGTAAAATCACGTGACGACTCGCTGACCAATAGCAGAAAGCGACGCATGCCGCATTCCTTTTCTGTCATTATCGTTCATTGGCTAACCCGTGCCTCTTAGCAACGCCCATAAAATTACGGATAGGAACCGTTTTCCTACATATCCATGCCCGTTAAAATACGGGCATCGCCTTGAAACTGCAGAAACGAGCCTTGATCGTAAAAATACACGGGCAACAAGACTTTTTTTACGGGAATTTTTAACAGTGTATAGCTTGTCTGCATACAGACAAGTCACGTGTAAGCATACAGGCACGTCACGTGTAAGTGTATTTCAGTTGGTTTACCATTGTGCCGTTAAGCTTTTGCCCATATCACATAATTTTCACGTTCTTTTGGGGCATTTATGTGTTGCTGAAGTCAACCTTTTTCTCATGTCGGAGATACTTCACAGAGAATGGCCAGTTGCATTTCGAAAAAAGATAAAACAATAATAATAATAAAAATAAGACAGGAAATCAAAGTTATTCAATTCCGTTCAAAATTGAAAGAAATGCTATGCGTTGCAAACCACAATCTCCATACTTCTCTAAACTGGTTCACATTTTTAGAGTTCTTCTGATAAGTTCTGTGGAATTGAGCATTTCCTCTGAGCTGGTGTTCTTTTACGTGTCGGATTCCGCCTTACAAACATTTTGTGTATGTTTGCACGTGGATGCCTAAAGTTTTTTAATTTTTTTTTATTTGTCATTATTTATGTTCCGAAGTGAATCATAAAATGAATATTTAAAGGAATAAATTAATAGTTGAATTATTTATCAGATAATTAAGTCGTGTTGAAAAACACATGAATAAGTAAAGAGCAAATAACACTGAAAAGAATCTGGAATGGTAATGGAAGAAGTAGTATGTAGTTTTCCTCAAAATCGCTTTGGAAAGCGCAGTTAACATTACATTACTAAATGTTGCAAAGGTCAGGAAACGCCGGCTTAGAGTTGGATTTATGTACTTCAAAGTAACGCAGTTTTTGGAGTAAAACCTATGAGTTGTTACTGATGCTGTAAAGAGACGTTTTTTTTTTTTTTGTTTAAATAAACATTACAGAGCTTGTATATTACAAATGAATTTTGTCACTATTAAAAGAAAAAAAAAAACAACCTCAGGGAGACTACTCGCTTGTTTTAACGACGCTGCCCGTGGTCTAAACGCTTTGGAATTCCTTTGTTGTATTTTAATTACTTCCCATCATTCTTGCAGCTTTGGAGGATAGCTTGTTCCGCCACACGTCTGCTTCCATTTGCCCCAAAATTATCGCCAGTTTACCATGATGAAAATTTATATTTTGCTCTCACCCTGTGTAAATTTTTTGTAAATTTTTAGTAGTCCTTCCAGAAGAGCATGTTCTGGAACCAGACATGATTTCGACAGCAGAAAAGCTGTACTTTTGAGGATGGATTTAGCCATGGAGACAATCGGAAGTCATTTGGATCCAATCCTGATTAATAACGTGAATGCCAGTTTTTACCATTTTGGACTAGAAACCAATTCACAGAAGTGCGTTTGGAGCTTTTTCAGCGTCACAAAACAACAATCAATTTTGTCCAGTACGTGGCTGATTGGGCGACTTGGAAATTATATTTGTTGCAAGTTTGAACAAGTTCAACGAAAATCCCTCTCACATCAGTATGGCCACATTTTATACGTAACCGCGTGCAATGTTCCCTCTAAGCTCCGCGCAGTAAGCATTTTAGATTAAAATTCCAAAATCCCTAATTAATTTTCATCAATCGAAAATCAATTACGTGCAAAAATAATAATAAAGAAATAAAATTCGGGCTCTCAAAAGTCAAAACAACACTTTTCTTAAATGCCATTCGTCTCCTTCTAAGTTCGTCTCATTGTCCTCTTCATTCTCAAAGGCTTCTCGCAAAGTGTCCTCGTGCGAGCAGATAGTGAACGCGAAAATGCGGATTAGTGATTTTCCCACCCCGAGAAAGAGGCAGATATTAAGTATTTTCTCAAAACAACACATCAGCACCAGCCAATCACAGCAAACCGTAACCAAGTTCCTCGTATTAACTAATGCTCCCATGCTGGTTGGCAGGAGAAAGGCATTCCGGTCAGTTAAATTGTAAGCGTCTGGTAAAGGGGTTTTTGCTCAAACTTTGTCAGATAATAAGGCAGATTTATTCCATAAGTAAGTTTGAGCTTCTCACTTTTTATAAAATAAAAATTTTAATTAATGAAATGTTTTTAATATTTTTTTTATTTAAAATCAATTGCGGAAAGAACGGTGATAAAAATGGGGGGGGTTATAAAAAATAAGGGTTTCAAAGCAAGTTCCAACTTCTACTGCTTTAGTAAAAGAAGCCGAGAAAATAATTTTTTTTTTTGCCCAAGTGGATTTAATGCCTGCTCAACTCATTGGGTTAGACGCGCATTGCCCTTGGCCGCTTAGAGGGAACATTGACCGCGTGCATCTTTTATTGCAGCGTTCTGCATGCTATTTTTAGGCCTTTTTAACATGAGCTTGATATTGATCACATTGAACATATGGTAGAAGTAGTTCAGCCGTAGATTCTGAAGTTGGAGTAGTATACTGGTGTACTCTCCTGAGAATATTCTCACTTGAGGTACCATGAATTTTTTATTTGTTTTGGTACACGCATCTGCCGGACTCGGTTTTTTTTTTGTCTTACCAACATGTCATAAATTCGGCGAGGTATCTCTGGGCAACCACCAATCACCAGTAACGAAATTTGGTAAAAAGCAACATGCAGAGGAATAACTAGTCCACACTGCAAGTGCCTTAACTGCAATCTGCGAACTATAGGAGATTACTCGAGAACTTCTAAATATTAACCATAAGTATAGGAATTGTGTATGAGCAATCCAGAGCGAAAGTAATGGGTCACTAAAAAAGGTGTAATAGTGTTTGCACAAATCGAGCACAAAGTTGTTGTTTTTAATTGAAACATTCATTATTATTATTAATAGTCATTCGTTGAGAAGTATGTTTCTCAGGGCGAAGCAGAATCTAGACTTTCTAAAGTTAAAAGTAATTCAAAGACGAAATACCGTATGGAAACGGTATTTTCCTTCGAAACCTGAAGATAAACCGAGTGAAGATTTTTCCCGTAGTTGTAATTTTTTCTTGCGATGTTGCCTCTCTCCATTATTGTGGTAAAATATCATTTTATTACATAAAAGTTTGAATTTCAGC
Source organism: Macrothele yani (assembly GCA_039090855.1). Taxonomy (NCBI): domain Eukaryota; kingdom Metazoa; phylum Arthropoda; class Arachnida; order Araneae; family Macrothelidae; genus Macrothele; species Macrothele yani. Next base: position 14,362,309 of record CM077029.1, on the reverse strand, counting down.
TTCAAACTGTAGGCAACAGTTTTCGTAACGGAAGTTAGACTGCGCGAAAATTTTCCTGTAATCTCCACTCACGATATTCATCTGGGGATTCAAGAAATTCCGCCATTTCCGTTACCACGTGTGCCATACTCGAAATCAATGCTCAAGTAAACAGAATTTTTGGGGACATTCATGGTGAGGGTGTGGGAATTTTTTCCGTCAGCGGATGGAATTCCGACTTTCGCAAACGGAAGGTAGGCGGAGTGAAGGTTTCTTCCGTAATGGTAATTTCTTTTTTCTCGCGATATTTCTTGTGCCCGGTATTGCTGTTAAATATCATTTCATTCCATAAATATTTATATTTTAGCTTGAAAATGTTGGAAAAATTTTTGTAAATCGGACGAAGTGAAGATTTCTCTCGTAAACGTAATTTTTTTCTTGCGATGTTCCCCGCTCTCCTGTGTTTGTTAAATGTTATTTTCTCCCTAAAATGTCAGCATCTAAGCTTGAAAGGCGATGGGGAAGTTTCCAAAAACGGAAGTGACGAAGTTGGAAAATTAAAAAAAATATATTCATTTGTGTTCAAAGGTATTCATTCATATTGTCAAAATTACATCATTTATCTAAAATTGTGAAAGCTTTGATATCATGCATTTCATGATCCTCGGGTTGAAAGTTCTTTTAGCATGATGAATGAAATTATTGTCATCTGGGGGCATAAAAGAAAGAAAAGCGAAAATGAAAAAATGGGAAGGGAGAGATAGATATCAGCAGAAAGACGAATTAAACAATGGATTATGTGCAGTTTCAGAGTGAACAAAATACAAATATGGTTTTGAAACTTTCTGAGAAGAAAGAAAGGCTTGTTTGCAAGAGGAAACCTGGGCTGATGTTCTAGCAAGTACAACAACAGAACAAGAAATACAAACTGTTTGAAGTAGTCTTTTAAAACCATTTTGTTTTGTTTTCAGTAATTTTGTATTGTGAATACAGTGATGTGCTTGAGTTTAATATTTACACGAACAAATTACAGTGATCAATTCCGTCATGCCGTATTATTTGTATTCACACTTGTCTCACCTCACGTTCTGATTTTTCACGTGGTTTAAAACTTCAGTTTTTTCTTTCCCTTCGTCAGCCTCATATATGACTGTTTTCAATGTTTAGTCTTTTTATAACTTTACTATCCAAAAACCGCCGTTACTTATGATATTAGCTTGATCCCATTCTGTTAGCTAACAAATCATTTAGTGATTTTCAATTTCCTCAAAGGAGTGCAGAATCAGCACTTTCGGATGCTGACCCGGAAGCCGATTGAGAACGGGCTTCTGGTCAATCGTCCCAGAGGGACCTCGATTCGAGGTTCTCTTGATCCACAGCTCTGGTTGCGTCATTTTCCCGGAACCCTTAAATTAGAGACGGGTTACTTCTTATAGCTTTAGCTGCTCGCGGGGTCGTTGAACAACGGGGGGTTTATTTAAGTTTGTGTGATACATGTTTTCGTACATGCTAATCTACAAATTCACTCCATTCCTTTTTCAATCATTATGGGCTAGGTGAATAGTGTCTTGTTTCAAATCAGCAAACTATTACCGAATATCAATACTGTAACATCGAGGCTTCATTTGTGAAACGATCACTGATATCAAATTTTGAAGATGACAATCACTGATACCGCCGTCCAAACCTTAGTGATTTTTTCATCTTTGTGAGTATATTTTCCTATGCGGAAGGGTTTACTCGACACCGTACAGTGGTTTAATGCTGATGTACGGATTTGATTCGCTCTTGTTCCATTTCTGCTCCATTTTCTTCTTTCGTACTAGACAAAACCCGTCAGAATCGACGGTTAGTGCTTTTTTTTTTTTTTCCAAAGAATAAACTCGTGAAACAACAAATGTAAACTTAATTTGATTGACAAATTCATTCAACCACTTCAGTAAAGACAATAGTCCAGGTTCGTGATTTATTTTTTTTATTTGAGTGAAGGTTTAACGACCGCCGTGAGCAACTCAATGGGCTTATAAGAGTCGCCCGTCCCTAACTTAGGGCCACTGACTCCAGGGAAGGGAGATAGCCAGTGCCGTAAGACAAACACAACATCCATGCCTCACCGGGAATCGAACTCGGACCCTTTGCGAACGAATCTTCATGAGCCAGCGCTTAGACCACTGTGCCACCGGGGCGGCCAGATTTGTGATGAGCATCACGACTGCACCCTTTTTCAGTCGTAAAATGTGAGGCGGAAGTCCACTCATCTCGATCGCGTGCAAAAGTTCAACAGGATAGCGCACTCTTTCACTCTCATCTTCAGTCACAACTGTGTTTGTAAATGTTGTTGGAATGAGATTCGCGTCGCGAATACTCTTCACCCGTAGGAATCGACAGTTAGCTTTTTTTTTTTTTTTTTTTTTGAAAAGAATAAACTCATATGAAACAACAAATGTAAACATAATTTGATTGGCAAATTCATTCAACCACTGAAGTAAAGACAATAGTCCAGGTTCGTGATTTTTTTTTTTTACTGAAGGTTTAACGACCACCTAACAATGGTCAACGTAATGTTTACTTACATCTTTACATAATGGGAAACGTCTTACCTACGTGAATGAACTGGATCGAATGAATATTAAAATGTATATCTACATCACACAGTCCAACGGCATAACGCAATCAAGTCTTCGAGAGTGTTTGCTGTTCCGATGAGAAGAACTTTGATAGCAATGCCTACTAGCATTGCTTTGCGCAACGGTTCGTTCAGAAAAGATAAGACTTCGGACTATCTCAGTCCCTCCGCGCTTTCGCCTTCAACAGCGCGTGAGTCAATCGCACGCTTCTCTCATAGACTTTACATGGGAACTTTGCCGCCTCACAACGCCCGAACCGTTGCCCAAATCTACATACCTTTATTTTGATACCTCAACCATATCTTTACGTTCATCCCTTCTCTCAAAATAGGACTCACAGTGAAAAACCTTATAGAATTAATACATAGATAAAGCTAATAGGAAGTCCTTGACATCATTTTTGCTCCAAACTAAAATGTGTTATCGTAACATATGTGCATGTTCAAAATTGTATGCGTTTCTTTGGTCGTTTATGTGTACCACGAAATCGTACTTGTGCTCGGTTTGAACAGGCAAGTGCATTTAATGCGGTCGCGGGATATGTCCTTCGGTGTTTTTGTAAATCGTGTCGTTCCTCATGATTTTTTCCCCTCATGATTCTGTTGATATCAGGTACTTAGCATGCTTGTTAAGTCTGGTGTGTCTCATTGAAATAGTAATGTTAGAGCGATAGTTGTGACGTTAGGACTTGTAGCCTGTACACTAAATCAAACGAACTAAAATTTTATTCCGGCATATAAATTCATGTGCGTTTTATTCGACAGTGATTTTGTATCGCTTTTTCTTACAAATATTTCTTAGACTACATAAAACTTAGCACGTGTTGCATTCTAAGCTGTGATACGTACGCTTTTAGTAAAAAAAAAAAAAAAAAAAAATCGCATTTTATAGAAGCCCATGATAATTCTTTTAGCTTTAAATTTTAGATTTCTCCTAACCTATGCTCTTGTAGTTTTTTTTTTTTTTTTTTGTGCTTGCTTTTTTACGCTTTCCAACCGTAGGTTGAAGAAGCGTTTATGCTCCAGCTTTGTCCGTCTGTCTGTCTGGCCTTCAGTCTGTCTGTCGGCACGATAACTCGAGTAAAAATGGTTTGATTTCGATTAATTTTAGTACGTGGTAGGGGACCAGCTGGGGACAAACCCTATTGAAAATGGGCGAAATATGGTCAAGGGTCAGGACATAGAAGCGGGATCCATTCCATTGCCCTTATGCGTCATAACTTGCGTAAAAATGATTCGATTTCGATTAAATTTTTAGAAGTGGTAGGGGACTACGTACGGACAAACCCCATTGAAAATGGGCGGAATGGGATCAAAGGTCAGTACTTGGGAGCGGGATCCATTCCATTGCCCTTAAGCGTCATAACTTATGTAAAAATGCTTCGATTGCGACAAAACTTTAGTATGTTGTTCCGGAGGTATACTGAATCGGTTGTGTTGAATATCATCGAAATGGGGTCAAAGGCACAGGGGGAAATTTATTCCACAGCCATTATTCTCATAAGTTGACTAAAAATGTTTCTATTGCGACAAAACTTTAGTATGTTGTTCCGGAGGTATACTGAACCGGTTCTGTTTAATATAATCGGAAATGGGGTTGAAGGTCAGGGCACAGGAGCCAAATTTATTCCACAGCCATTATCCTCGTAACTTGAGTAATGATTTCTGGTATGATGGAAAGCGTATCATAATCAGTGCATTGCATGCTTTTACTAACTTGTTTTTAAATGCCAATGCTGTAAAGCTGTTCGACAGTGTGAGTGAATAACTAACTCTCGGTTATAAAATATGACCACAAAACGACGAGATAGTTTGCGTTTTGGTGGGAAAGCGAATGCAACGTTTAATTACGTGGCTATAGTGCCATGATGTTTTGCGACCAGATTCGTCGTGACGTAGTATCGGCATTCCATATAGAATCGAGCATCTGTCGATTTAAAGCGCCTTACGTGTTTAAAGAATCGTGCTTATTTTTGATTAGCGAAACTTAAATTTCGATGCTTCTAGAATTGCGGAAATATTTCATAGACAGAGGGATAAGAGACGCCGTTTGAAGCACTTCCGCCGGGTCCTCCCCCCAACGTTGTCTGTTTCTAGTGGAGAAAAGGCTGGCGATCATTTAACAATTCAAGTGATGTAACTATGCTGATTAAATGAAGATCTTCCACCCTTCTATGTAATTCTGCAGACCGCTGGCGTTCGTTCATCGACGATGATTCCACTTGTCATTTTCAGTGGTCCTTTTCTGGAGCGTTTATCGGCCCACCCACTTACCTTCCTGCCGATAAAACGTCGGCAACTCTTTGTATCCCCGATTCCGCGGCAAATGCTGGTCATAAAAGTTTTACGAGCTCTCTGTTGGCTCTTTTCACACTGAAGAGGGTTTCCCACGCACACACATACATGCATTTGCTCCTCTTCGCATCTTCCTCATCCCCTTTCTCTCTCTCTCTCCTCGTGCTCCTCGAGGAGATTGCTACCGTGATGGGCTTCCGCATATCAGAAACGTCCGTTCTTTTTTACTTTTCCCTCCTTTTTTTTTTTTTTTTTTTTGTGCCGAACCTGTTGAGTATGTGTTGGGCATAGTGATTTTTGAGACATTCGAAAGTATCTTCGCGTCCTTCAGTATTACAAACAGATAATTACGCTTACAAATTCTAGTGGCATTTGCTGTTTTGTATTAATAGTACCGAAAATGCCAAACACACATGTTCATATATAACTAAGCGACGATTTTCGTGCGATGTATTTTTAAAAATGAGGTAATTTCACGTCCTTCTCGATGCGCTTGCGTGTCACCACACGACTTTCGACATCGCCACGCACTGCAAAGTTTCCTTCGTCTCTGTAAAATGTTTTTAACTCTTAAGCGGATGTGTCTGAATTAAATGGTTCCCAAAAATTTCTACGTTCCCCAAACGGAATTATTCACACAGCTACCGGGTGTTACAAAAGCTACGCAAAGCAAAAACTTCTAATCTCAACTGTACAGACCATAAACCTGTTATTAGTGATAAACGCTGCCATCTAGTCCTTAATTTTCTGCTCAACAACCCAACGCATAATGAGGAAGGGCTATTCCCCATGACGCTGACATATTTTTTTATTTTTGCTGAACCTGTTCAGTATGTGATGGGGAATAGGGTCAAACAAGAAAATGTTTGAACCATTGTGTGAAACAAGTGGTTCAAACATGTTCTGTCTTACTTGTTTAGGTGCTTCACCGTTGTTATAGCCCTCTTAGCAGGTAATCCATGGTTCGTACGCTCCTTGAAAAGTCCTTCATTTTCTAGTTCTTAAAAGTTCTTGAAAAAGTTTAGAACTCTGTAAATAGGATTACGTGCGGGAAGCAACCGTTCGCCAAGCCACACTGCGGAAAATCGTGCGCGAAGCGACTTTGTTATATTTCATCGAGGACGAAGCGACCCTGCTAAACGACAAGGAAGATTCCGCTCATTGTTTAAGGAAGTCAAGACTTTGTGTCCACATTGTGTTGCAAAGTTGGTAAAGACCGACTTCGAAGCAGCCGTTATAAAACTAAAGATGCAACTGTCTCCGATTGCAATTTTCTCTTCAGTCAAAGTCTATGGCGGAATATTCAAGATCTGGGACTTGCACAACTGTATAAAACCAACGAAGAAATAAGAAGAATATGTAAAATGTGCGCTGCTCTGTGGCCCACCTACCTGTAGAAAATGTTGAAGACTCAGGGCTGCTTATTATGGTGGACTGCTCTGTGGCCCACCTACCTGTAGAAAATGTTGAAGACGCATGGTTGCTTATTATGGTGGACTGCTCTGTGGCCCACCTACCTGTAGAAAATGTTGAAGACTCAGGGCTGCTTATTATGGTGGACTGTTCTGTGGCCCACCTACCTGTAGAAAATGTTGAAGGCGCAGGGCTGCTTATTATGGTGGACTGCTCTGTGGCCCACCTACCTGTAAAAAATGTTGAAGACGCAGGGCTGCTTATTATGGTGGACGCTTCACAGAATAAAATATTAAATTTATTACTTGACTATTTTTGTTAACCAATGGATGGATAATCCTAATGTTCCAATTCAAATGTGGAATGTACATGGTCAGCGCCACAGAACCAACAACAACGCCGTGGAAGAATGAACTCAAAATTAAATAGTATGCGAGGAAACAAAAACCCAGCCAAATATATGTGAACTTATTAAATGCCTAAAGAAAGAATCAAAGCGTGTGATGAACAAATAACAATTAAAAGAATTAGGAGAACTTGTTTCAAAAAGGAAGAAAATGTGTGTACAAGTAGACGAACGCTATCGCAACATCATGGCGGAATTTGGAAATTCTAAATGAATATATAAGTAAAATTATTCGATTAGCAGGGTCGCTTCGTCCACGATGAAGTTATAACAGGGTAGCTTCGCGCACGATTTCCAGAGGGTCGCTTGGCGCATCAAACCGTAAACAGTACTTGAAAAAAAAATTGTTTTTTTTTTTTTTTAAGTAATCATTGAAAGAATATGTATTAAAACAATTGCTTCTGTTAAAAAGCTGAATAGGAGATTTCTGTGTAGTTCCGATAAAAACACCAAGCTGATCAAATAGCGCAGAACTTGCGTTCAACTCAGAGGAGCGTATAGACAACTGGTACCTTGGCTATGACACCACTACAGAGTAAAATAAGTGGAATGATATATTCGCCGCCCCGGTGGCGCAGTGGTCTAAGGCGCTGGCCTCTGATCATTCGTCCGTAAGGGGTCCGGGTTCGAATCCCGGTGAGGCATGGATGTTGTGTTTGTCCTACGGCACTGGCTCTCTCCCTTCCCTGGAACCAGTGACCCTAAATTAGGGACGGGCGACTGCTTATAGCCCATTGAGTTGCTCACGGTGGTCGTTAAACCTCCAATCAAAAAAAAAAAAAAATGATATATTCGTGAATTGCAATGGGCTTGTGTTGACTGGGGTTAGGGACGCGTTCTTGACAGAGGATGGATGGAACTTCTAGGAATTGCTTGTGCTTCATGCGTAGACCCTTCATCAAAAAATGCATCAAGTCATGTATCAAAAATAAAAAGTTAATGCAAACAAATAAGTGCCATACAGGCAGATGAACACCAAAATAATGTACCCTTTCAAAATATTCCACAAAATAAAATGATTTCAAAAAATACCAAATCAGAGGGGCAATTCAAAGTTAATAAAAAAAACCAACGGGGGGGGGTTAACGGGCAGGTCATTGAAGGTGCGCCCGTACCAGCTAAGTTTAATGATGGTCTGAACTTACTAAAATACTTACCTACCTACTGACCGACCGACGGCACACGCATGATAATTTGGTTTTAAAAAGTTCTAGAAAAGTGCTGGAATTTATTTTGCTTGAAGGAGTACGAACCTTGTAATCGGTCATACAGGATTATTTGCATTCATAACCCAACATGACCACTTTGAATTAACAGCTAAGAGGAAAGCATGCGCAGGTTAATTTATTTCCGTCGCGCTCTTCTCACTTCTTAGGCAGCGAATATATTCCTTCGAGCTGTTTTTTAGCTCGTATTGATTACCCCGAGTTAATTCGTCCCAACCTGTTAAATGGTTAAAGACCTACCCTTATGTACGATTTATCTCAACCTTTTTTCACGTCACGCCGACGTGCTCGTGCTTTGTCATTGCTCTTCATGAGCTAAATTTAAATGTTTCATCCCGCTGTTTCGCACTGATTATATCTTGAATAACTGCACAGATTACATAATTAAAAACCAGTCTTTTTCTTCTATTGAACTTTGTTTTTATACAATGGGACTGTTTGCCACCTTGAAGAAAAGCAGCCGTTTTTGTGAATTTGAAGATCGGGAAAATAAAAATTGTTTTAGGTGGTTGGACGGATTTTGATTTCACACACACACACACACGTTGTTTTTCAACACAGAGGAATGTTGTGCCTAAAGTTTCACACACATTTTTGGACAAGGTAATAAGGAGTAACTGCTACTTGAAAAACTGCATCAGTGAACCACGTATTTTGCACAGGACTGATGAATGATATTCCAATTCTTTCAGCCGAAGATATACGGGTAATGTTTCCGATCTACAGTCAGACCCCGAGGAGGAGGCCTTTATTTTGAAGGGGGCAAATATTATTGAATGCAGTTATTGGTTTTCATAAACTAACGTTATTCGTATAGACATCATCTTCGTTTAATAAACAAACTGTGCCTTCTTTAAACTGACAAACATAGTTTCTACTCTTTAAATTGACAAACTTATTTTCTACTCTTTAAATTGACAAACATATTTTCTACTCTTTAAATTGACAAACATGTTTTCTACTCTTTAAATTGACAAACATATTTTCTACTCTTTAAATTGACAAACGTGTTTTTTTACTCGTATTATCTGCCTTCAGTAACATTTTATAAGCTACTTTAAGTGTAGAAGCTCTCGCTTTGCTGTTTTACTAACGGCACAGTTTCCCACAGTTAATTTAGCATCATTTTTTCGACTGCGATTGGAGGACTTAGTCGCAAGGCGATGGCACGTGTTTAATAATTTCGTAAGCCAGGTGTGTTTTGTTTCTGTATGTCTAGCAACTTTTTTAGCCAGGCATCATCAGTATGGAAGAAAGGATTTTCATTAAAGGAAATCAGCGGTATCTGTTACATTTTTCATTGCACCTAGAGCTCACAGGGAGTTCCTTTAAAAATCTGGCATATTGGATTTAGTAAATGGAATTAATAGTGCCAGCCCTTCGCGCTCATGATTTTATCGATCGGCGCTTTTGTTGACCGTCTGGTGCTGGATAACAAATTAACTTGTGCCCCATAATGCAGATTTCCTTTGATACTTGTGTAATATCTTTAAAACACTCTAATGGATAATTCTTGAAAGGTCAACATGTGAATGATTGGAAATGACCAAATACAGCTTTCCGTAGATTTAATCCAACCTTATCAGTGGTTTGACCATGATGTATTTGTTAATGTATACGTAGAGGGCTAAATATACAATATATGGAGAAGGCTAAATTTGCTGTGTAATACAGAAGGAATGCCGGTGCAATTAGTATCTGGTTCACGTGTTAATTGTGTCCAAATGTGTAAAAAGATCATTGAATTATTATGATATTCTATTGCCTTTGTTAGTCAGCAATTCTTAATGAACACAAGATGAAGAGCAGTTCCACGAAGAAAGTACTTTAATCAGCCTGCAGCGTTGGCAGAATAATAACTGCCTTAGTTGGTTGTCTTAGTTACGTGACCTGAGTCATCCAATTATGAATTTTTGAGATACACTGGTTAAGAACCAAATGGTGTAGGATAGAGAACCGTTTTTTCATATCATAACAAAACGCAATCGTTGTATTGTCTCCATGTGGTTTGGTACCCCTCCTTTTTTTATGAGATGCAAATAGGCAGTTATATCAAAACTTAAATTTTCGATTACTAATGCTATGTATTTATCCTTGCTACGTCTAGACATAACAAATCCGATCGTACCAATTTTCTCCCCTTCCGTTTAGTTCTTTGACGCTTATGATTTCAATTAATGATCTGATCATCTTTTTTTAATATCGACAATTTGTCACGAAAGACAAATTCTCGATATTAATAATACATATCATAACTACTTTTCGTTTTCCTATTTAAAAATATTGTACTGCACAAAATGATTTTCTTTGTCCGTGATTCTAACAATCGAGAGATGTTATATTAGTGAATAGATATAACCTGATAAGAAATCCCAAAGTTTCGACGTAGCACGTATGATTGAGGGGACATAGCACGATACTGGTTTTAAAACTGTTTTTTTTTTTTTTTTTTTTTTTTGCACAGCGTCAAGAAGTTTTGGTGCCGATTTAGTTGCCCTACTTCAAAGCTGTGGAGTTGAACGAATTTAAGATTTGACAGTGTTTCGGAAGTTAGTAAAACTTTTCGTCAGAAGTCGGGCATTCTTTTGTAATCAGGAGCGATGTTCATTTTGAGAAAACTGGTTCCCCCATTAGTGCAAAAGTAGTTGTGTGTAACTGCTATATCATAAAATTATTTTTCTTATTTTGCTTCTGGGGCGCTCCTGAGCTTTGATTTGAACCATGTGTGAGACAAGTTTATTTTTTTCACTTCCCCGTCCAACCCGGTATCTCAAAGTGTGGAAATTCACTTCGGTATCCACTTGTGGATTTTGGTAGGAGTTTCAAAACTATGGGTGAGAGAGAGAGAGAGAGAGAGAGAGAGACGGGTAAGCTTGGGTTTAGGAAGATCCATTTTGTCATTGTCTTACAATATCCCCAATTTGTTTCATTATTTGTTATTGTGTTATAGTGTCTGAAATAACGATAGATATGTTATTTAACCGTTCACTTGATTTAGGTGACTTTAGTTCTCAATTTATGTCACTATTGTACATAAATAGGTAGGAGCTTGAATTTGAATCCCTTGTAAGGAGGTGGGGAGACAGACTTGATGATTTTTATTCTTTTGGACCCCTTTTTATTAGAAGAAATATGCAGTTTCTTGCATTTTTATCGCCGCTGTGGACTATTAAATAAGCAATGAAAAAAGAAGCTGCATTTAATTAGTTGAAAAGCTCCATATAATTCTGCTGCTCTGCATTTACAGAGATTGGGGATAGTACTTTTTTTTTTTTTTTCTCCTAACCTTTCACTACTTTGGCTGTAATTAGTTTAGTAATTTACTTTGGCTGTTGTGAAGAAATAATAATAATAATCATGATGATGATGACAATAATAATCATGATGATTATGACAGTAATAATGGTAACCCCCTCCCTTTTTTTTTTTAACGCATTAGTATTTCACATTAGTAGGTTTTGTCTCCGTCATTGCGTTTTTCTTCCGCCCTGTTGTTGTACTTTTTCTACTGTGCTGTTTCCAAATTCGAGGTAGACTTATTTCTTCATAACCCAAGGAGATTGGTCAAATTATTGATGCTAGATAACAGAGAACGAAAAAATTTGTAGAGCACAGGTTTTTTTTTGGGGGGGGGGGCTTGCAGTAGAAGTTTCTGTAAAGGAAATGGTGATATAACCATTGATAGGTAAAAAAAAACTTTGGTTAGTAATTAATTCAAATGAAACTGGCGAGGAATACCGTTGTAGGAGAAAAAAAAAAAAAAAAAAAAGTAGAACTGAACCTCAACTTGAGAAACTGTTTGGTTCTTTAGGCAAATCATATCGGCTTAATCTGTTGTAAGATGCTACCGAGAAATTGTGGTAATGCACTTTTCCACACAGCTTGACTGCAGTCTGTTTGGAGCAAAACAAAAATAATATTAGAGCTTGGATATCCACAACGTTTAGTTGATTTCGCCTTATGTAGTTTTCTGAGGAAAATTTCGTGAAAGGGTTCTGTTTCGAGGAAATAAAGTGATGACATTTTTACATCACTAAGTCTTAATAGTGATTCTAGCCCCCCCCCGCCCCCTTGTTTTATCAAGAAAAACTAGAGTCCTTGGCATGTGTGTGTAATGCTCCACACACATGCCAAGGACTCTTGTTTCATCAAGAAAAAATTAGAGTTCTAATTGTTCGTGGCAAAATATGTACAAAATCATACCTGTTATTTTGTTGTCGGCCCTCATGTACATAATCCTTAGATTTCAACTTATGTGCTCATGCCCTCGTGTTCTCTCTCTCTCTCTCTCTCTCTCTCTCTCTCTCTCTCTCTCGTGAGAAACATGAAAAAAGGGAGCTAATAAAAAAAAAAAAAAAAAAAAAAAAAAAAGCGAAAGGCAACAGTTTCATCGTGTGCTTTTCAATGGTCTGTTGTGTGGAGCCGAGAGAACCGCGGAAAGAAGGGGTGAACACTAGAAATACGGAGGATCCTCGAGTGAAAATGGGGGCCGGAGAACTGATGGTCGTAGTATTAGGAACTATCTACTTAACTTTCATGAGGTGCCCTACCAGTAGCTCGCTCAATCACACCATAAAAAGCATCCACCCCCTCCTGCATCCCTACCCAGCCCATCGGTAAAAAGCAGTTAACTGTTCAGTAATCAATATGCCATTAGGTAGCTGTTGCCAGACTTTCCAGAGGGGGTAAGAAAAGGAGAAGGAAAGAGGAGGATGAAGAAAAAAAAAAAGAAAAACACTTTTTTCGGCGCCATAGGAACATAATCACTTGGAGGCGATCTATGGAAAATATGTAGCGAGTCGTTATGAAGGTTGTTGGGGGTGGGTAGGCGCAGCTCAACTGACTTGGGGTGGGGATTGACTGCTTGCCCTCCTTTTTTTTTTCTTCGCCCCCATTGATCGGCAATATAATCATATGCGTGTAGATCGTCATTTTGGGGACATTAATGTAGCCGCCGATAATACCCTTTCATTCCGCAGTCGTTGCTGCATCGTCTTTTCAAGTCCGCTTCCGTCCGATTCTTCCTCTTCTTCTTCTTTTTTTTTCTTTTTTTTTTTTTTTTTTTATCCCTACCGTCTTTTCTTTTATTTTTCATTAATGTGAGATACGAAGAAGCTATCGCCTTTACCACTTGAGAAGCTGTAGTTGTGTGTGTGTATGTGTGCATGTACTTGGTGGTGATGCTTTCGGGTGGAGAAAAGCAAAAAGCGGCGTACGGCTAACTGCTCACTGGATGATTCCTCTTGGTGCTCCCCATCTTCTTCTCCTTTCCTTCTCTTCTCCATCTCGCAGGAACGATATGTCCTTTCCTCCCGATACGTTTGCTCCCGAACGTAATGCCGCCGCCTTTTGTCTGGACGGGGAGAAAAGAGTTGGTGCGTGAGGAGGTAAGGAAGGGTAAGGGGGAAGCAAAAGTTTGGGGCGGGTGTGAGAGCTGATGTTTTTAAGAGACAGAAGAGTTGAGGCCAAGATGATGTTGGTTGGCGTCCTCATCTTAATGGATAGTTCCGCGTCTTCCCAATGTACATCTGTTATCTGAATTCCTTCTTCGCCCGTCTTCTCCGTATTATCTCGTCGACCACTTCGTCGTTGATGAGATGCGTTTTCTTATTTTTCCAGAAGGAAGACTTGCTCCCAGATAAGGAAACTTTAGCCATATAAAATGGGAGTCGAGCGCGATGTGACGTGCACAATACCGGATGGGAAATCTCAATGCCTGGCATCTCTGTAGCATTAAAAGAATAGCGCATCATATTATATCAATTTCCAGCTATGAATAAAGAAACATGTACCGTATTTACCTTTACTTACATCAGTTTGATTGAATTTGGGGTGATACTGTTCACGTAAAAACAACATGAAAGATCGATAGCCTTAATGAAATTTTTTATTTCTTTTAGAATATTCTTGAAACCGATAAAGAAGAATAAGTTGTAACGAAATTCATAACTGAGTGTTTTTCTTTGCTTTCTTCCCGTTATATTCCAGGGAATTTACAGTCGATAGCAATAGAAAGATATTTTTTTCACCAACTCATTCTTTTGCATCATAAATTTCTCGATAAATTAATGAGTTTGAACTTTCTCATCTCCACTCACATTTCCCTTATGTTCTCGTTTAAAGATTTCTTTATGTCGTTGTTTACATGGTATATCCGTCTTTTATCTTCCTATAGTTTGCTGTCGAAGTAGCTCCGTGGTAACTGTGCGTGTAATGCATAATTTATGTTCCTTCTCAATGCATGTGTACCAGTCTTGGTCAGTGTTCATTCTTGAACACCTGTGTTATTTTAATTCCTCTATCCGTTCTGGTGACAACACACTTCCGCATCAGTATCTACATCTCTACAACCTTAAAATTATTCCCAATGCATTTCCATTGGTTATGTCTTAGTGGGTACAGCAGTGCTGATCTTACTTCAGTCTTGAACCTTCGCAGAATGCATCTCATATTTTCCCCCCATTGTTAGGTTCAATCTTCGTTGTGATACTTACTTTTCCCTTCTTATCTCCTTCTCCCAACGCTGCCTTCGATAATTTTATAGTCTGCCTGGATGTCAGCAGCATTTAAACTGATTCCTCCGCTATATGTTTGCATTTTCACCGCCGTCGTCATAAGTGCACTGCTGGATGAAGATCTTCCGAAATCTTCTTCACAACTTTCTGCTTTTAGCCCGTCTCTTTCCATGTCATGCCGGCAAGCTTTCGAATTCGTCTAACCATCTCATACGTCGTCTTCTTTTTGGGTCTATTCCTGTCCCTTGGTGTCCAGTTTACATCAACCATAGAACGTGGCTCAACCAAGAACACAAGCTGGATTGAGGAGTGGGTACAGCACTTTGGAATCATATCTTTCTCCTTCACGACTTTCTGCCTTTAGTCCGTCTCTTTACATGTCAGGCAGGCATGCTTCCGAATTCATCTACCCATCTCATACGTAGTCTTCTTTTGGTTATTTTCCTGTCCCTTGGTATCCAGTTTACATCAATCACAGAACTTGGCTCAACCAAGAACACAAGTTAGATTGAGGAGTGCACTTTAGAATCCTATCTTGTACCTAGAGAACTAATTAAAAGAGCGAATGAATATGAACTCCCAGTTTTTTTATGCATGTCTTTTATTGATTACAAAAAGTCTTTTGATTTCTTGGATCTCTTATAACGTCTTTCAAGGATTGTGGTATTGAAGATAGTGCAAGAACTAACCACTATTGGGCAACTGAAATACTAGAATGGATTTCAAGGAAATAGGAGAGGACCCAGAAGAGGAGAATACTTCTTGGAACATGGGTTGAAAAAATTTGAAAGCACACCAAAGAGTTGCTTGAGACAGAGAGTTATAGCAGAAACTTTGGGAGACAGAGAAACCTTCATTCAGCAGTAGATTGAGAATGGATGTTGATGATGACGATACATCAACAGTGGTATCCACTGCTGTATGTTCCTTCTACAAATGTGTCTGTAGCACTTTCCCGTCCAGGTGGTCTTAGTTTGCTTCCTCATTTCCGAAATCCTTTCATTTCCCATGCGTTCGTTTGGATTCTTTTATGGTCACTTGCTATCTAGCTGATCATTCCTATGGATTAGCTGTGGTCTACCCATTTGGCAAAACGTGAACTTCGCCACTTTTTAGCACGTCTTTTGTAAAAAAGATTGTGCTTATCTTATCGGTTTGTCCGTCTGTAGACACCAAATCTCTAAGTCCCATTTGAAAAATTCTTTTTGCATTGGGAAGCTTGAAACGTGCGAATGATGATCCTTTATTTCGTTTTTTTAACGATGTACAATCTCGTCGCTAGAGGGCGCAAATGCAGATGATATCGATTTCAAAATACATTTTATTCCATATATTTAGCTTCTAAACTTCCGATTGAAAAATTTCTTTTATCTTTCGATTCCATTTATGTCGAAGAGTATTTTAGGTATAGTTACTTTCTCAAGTTACGTATAGATTTTCCGCTAGGGGGCGTAAAAGTAAATGATGTTTTCCCCGATATCTCTTCTTTTAAAACTCCGATTTGAATTTTTTTTTTCTTCAGCGGATACAGCTATTGATGGAAAATATTTTGCGTATAATTTCTAATTTTTGATAAAGAATACTTTGGCCACCAGGGGCCGTAAGTGTTCATTTTTGCTTCTGATGTATTTGCCATAAAATCTGATCTTCTAAAAATCTCGATTGAAAAAATTTGTTCGTGGACCGATGCCACTCACGTCGATAAACCTTTTCGGAATATTTTCTTCTTAAAATATTGCATGGTTTCTCCGCCAGGCGGCGTAGATGTATATCTTATTTTTGTCAATATATCTGCTTCTAATGGTCCTATTTGAAAAATTATTTCTTTATTGGATAGAGTTTACCAGTATGGCATGTTTTTCACATAATTTCAAAATTTTAGAGTAATTCATATACTTTCCGCTAAGAAGCGTAAAGGTAAATCGTGATTCCCACGATATCTCTGCTTCTAAAACTCCTATTTGAAAAAAATCTTTCTGCACCGGATGAAGCTCCTGATGGGAAATCCTTTGTATATAATTTCTAATTTTTGGTAAAAACGTTTTGGTAACCAGGAAGCGCTAGTCTTAATTTCCGCTACTGATGTATTTGCAGTAAAATCTGAGCTCCTAAAATATCGATTGAAAAAAATTCGTTTGTAGACCGATGTTACTCACGTCGACAACCTTTTAGGAATATTTTCTTAAAGTAATTCATGGTTTCTATGCCAGAAGGCGTAGATGTATATCTCAATATGTCTACTTCTAGGAGTCCAATTTGAAAAATCCCTTCTTTGTTGGATACTGTTTCCGATGCAAAATGTTTTTCATATAAATTCAAAATTTTCAGGTAAATCATAGACTTTCCACGAGGGGGCGCTAAGGTGAATTGCGTTTTCCCCGATATTTCTGCTTCTAAAACTCCGATTTGAAAAATTCTTCCTGTATCACAGACAGCTCCTGGTGGAAAATGTTTTTCATATAATTTCTAATATTTGGTAAAGAATGGTTTGGCCACCTGGTGGCATAAGTGTTAATTTCTGCTTCTGATGTATTTGCAGTGAAATCTGAGCTCCTGAAAACTCGGCTAATTTTTTTTTCTTGGACGGATACCGCTCACATCGAAAAACCTTTTGAGAATACTTTCTTCCTAAAATAATGCATGGTTTTTCCGGCAGGGGCGTAGATGCATATCTTATATTTGTCCATATCTCTGCTTCAAAGAGTCCAATTTGAAAAATTCTTTCTTTGTTAAACAGTGTTTCCGCTGCGAAATGTTTCTTATATAAATTCAAATTTTTCTTAACGCAAAAGTCTGCAACCAGAGGGCGTAAGTTCACGATTCCGTTTACAGCAATATGCAGGGGATTAAAAACCCGATTGAAAAACTTCTTTCTCCGGTCAGATACATTTTTTCCATACCGGTTCCATTGGCTTTGAATGGCTTTGATAAATTTAATTTGCGTCAGAACGGATTCAAAAGACGTGCTCATTGCACCCAAAAATTCGGTGTCATCTTTATTGCTTGTTATTATTGTTGTCTGCAACCATGGTATCTCCCTGATCAACATGTTTCGTTTCTTGCCCTCCGTAGCAACTTCAGCTCGTCTTGAAGTATCTGTCATATTTGTTGATCTTTTGTGGCTAAAATCTCAATCTGTAACGTTTTGCGAAATGAGTTTTTTAGGTGCGTATGTTTTGTTCCTACATATCACATAATTACTTTCTAAGTCTGTGAGCTCCAATTTTACGCATCTAAAACTGGAATCGAAAGACTGATATATTTATCTGTTTTGGCCAAAAGATTTCCTCAGAGGATAGCATCAGGAAAACAGTTAATTTAATCACAATTAAAACGTACTTGAGATGCATTTGGCAGAAGAGATGCAGTTTGTTTAAGCGAGTTACAAAGCATTTTATCAAGGCTTCTGACCACCTGCCAAATTGTGGATTAGGTACATTTCCTAACTTTGAAAAATATCGAAGGATCACGGGCAATTTTGAGAAGAATGGAGATCTAGATGGTAGGGGAAAAAAAAAAAAGACCGGGAATAGGTGGGGAACTCGTGGATCAGGTAAAATCCAATGTTGCGCATCAGAAATGCATCATTCAACAGAGTATGTCATTATCAATCATTTTGATTCATCTGCTGGGTGAAGGTCTCCTCCACAACTTCCTGTCCTGAGTCAGTCTTTTCCAAGTCACTCCAGTACGATTTCGAATTTCATCCAAACCACCCGTCTCCCCGTCGGATTCTCTGGATTTTATGTATACAGTGTACTGGTATATCGAAATTAATTTTAAAACCGATCTCTGTGCGTGAAAGAACAATTCTTCTAATTAACGACATTGTGCAAAATTGTTTTCATGTGTCAGAGGTTAATAGTTGCAGCTGTGTATATCACTTACAAGGAGTGTCACAGTCATTTATATAGTTATCTTTCGTGTATCACTGCGTCTTTTGCAATGTGTATCTCTTACACTTAAGCAGCAGCCGTTATACGAATTATTTATAGGGCCTTGTATTTCCTTCAGGGACTGGCATAATTATTGCTGTAGGTACGTTTTGTACGGTACTCATCTCTTTCAGGGACTGCCCAGTCATTATTATTATTATTATCTTGTATACGTTTGCTGCGTATGTCTTACAGGAGATAACAGCTAGTCATAGTTTTAGGTGTCATTTATATGGCTGTATATCTCTTACGTGAGCTGTTCAGCAGTTGTTGTTGGTACCTTTTACGTACCAGTGAGTCTCTTAGGGGTGGGGGGACTATTAACTCTTACAGTATTGTAGTTACTCCTTATGCATCTGTTTATATCTTGTTCGCAGAGCCGTTAAAACACACACGCGCGCGCGCACACACACACACACACACACACACACACACACCAGTCAAAAAATTATGACCACCTCTTAGTATGAGGTAAGACCTCTTTGTGCTGCCAATACCGCAGATATACGGCGTGGCATTGATTCAGTGAGGCTTCTGAGCGATGCTGTACCATACAGACAACATAGCTTCTCGCAGATCATCAAGAGTCATCGGTGGTGGATCCTACATCGAACCTGTTGATCAAAATATTCCCGTAGATGCTCAATGGGATTGATATCCAGCGAGTAGTCACTGGAAAGCTTCTCAAACCATTCTCGCACATCTTGCTGGAAACAATTGAATGGGAACACCTGATCCGCCACAATGGTTAGGTATCCTGAAGCAATCGTCGTGCGATCCAGGGGAATGATTGCTCCAAATGATTCCCATGATTCTCCAAATGATAACCCTGCCACCTCGTGCCTGTTTTTTTTCTCCAGAATCGTGTCTTGATGATTTCTGTCAACAGTGCTTCGCCGTACTCTCCACCGATCATTCACACTGTGAAAGGAAGTGTGATTCGTCAGAAAAGGCGACTTTCTTCCACTGTTCGATGATCCAAGGCCTCCTCTCAGATGCAAATTCACGCCGTAATCGTGGATGTATGGCCGTCAGCGTGGTTACCTTGAGTGGATGGCGGCTCCTGGAATCCATAAAGAGCAGAGTTCGTGGATATGTGGGTTGCGCTACGCTCCTCGATGTGTCTGCATTAAATGCTCTGGCCAGTTGTTCCACTGTGGCCGGTGTGTTGAATTGTGATTGGCTAGTCTAGATAGCCTTCGCTGCCCGCGGTTGTGTCAGTGCTCCGTGAGCATCCACGGTTACCCCTATTACTGCAGGTCTTACCGGTTTCCTTCCATTCCTGAAACATTTTAACAATTATATCATGCGAACTGCCCACTATATCGACCGTTTCTGTAAAGCTACCACCATTCAGTCGGTAGCAGAGCTGAGTTCGGTGTCAATTTTAAGAGCCCGAAGTATTTCAACCGGAGCCCGCCCAAGCCCGAATTTTATATTGCAAGATACGAGCCCGAAAACTATAATTAGTTTGTTTAGGCATTAACAAAAATCTCTTCTTCCATACTTGCACTTTTTCCTCCACATGCAGTTAACTGATGTCGTTATCAACTGCGGAGTGGGGAAGCGATGTCTATCTATTTGTATAGTTTATTTTACCATTCACTTCTTCCTGAAATGTTTCGAGGGGGGGGGGTTGCATCAGGAAAAATCGGGAGGCACAACAATCTACGTCGTATGTTGCTCAATAGAATCAGCAAGGATCAGCCCCTTTGAGGTAGGAAGCAAAATTTCGTCAGTTTTCTATCTACTATCTATAGTTATTAAAGAAACTTTTCCTTCGCAGAAATCCAGTAATTCATGGCCTATGGTATTTTTATCCAAGCCCAGAATGGATAGCCCTGCCGAATTTCTACTCCCCATCTAGATCCAGCTGCCGATGAATTCTGTGTCTGGCGCTCTTTGGCCAAACATGGCCCTTGCGCCATAAAAATCAATCAAACAACCAACCAACCAACCGATGAAATTCTCTTTAACAACTCGAAAGTGTAAGAAAGTCTCGTGTGATAAATCATGTAAAATCACATTAAAAGCAAAAGGAAGAAAAATTCTCTCCCTCTCTCAGAGCCCGAGCTCCAGTAAGTATTACGAAGCCCGAGCAGAGTTCGAGATCGGCCTCGACTTCGGGCTTTCGGGCTCGGCCCGTCTCAGCACTGGTCGGTAGCCAAAAATCATTCCTTTTTCAAAGTCTGTTAGGTCACGTCCTTTTCCCATTTTCACGCGAAACTGCATGCCGTTCACGAGTCTGTGTCCTTTTAAAATTTGCCTTACAAGATTTGCATATGCTGCGACGCACACCATCTGTCTGCTGATTACTGTTCCTTCTTACATGAGGGGTGATCATAATTTTTGACTTGACTGACCATATTTGTATAAATTAATATATGTATGAATGTGTGTGTACATACATATATACATTCGTTCAATGTGACTCCAAAACGATATTCATAGTCATTGCTGGAGGTGTCTTTCATAGATTTGTCTCTCTCTCTCTTAGAGGGGATGTGACAGTCACTGCTGAGATATCTTTTAAAATATTGTTAAGTGTGCTGTCAGCAGCTCCAGCACTTTTCATACACAGAAGAAGGTTCAGTTTCTGAGCACCTACAGTGTATTCAGTTAGTAAGTATTTACCTGAAATAGCTTTGAAATTCTGACTAAATTATAGGCAGATAGATTTTGTTCCAAAATTTAATAAATTGTTCGTGTTGTTTTATGCATTGAAGGTATTTCCTTCTTTATGATCAGTTCCTGTCGTGTGCATACATATATATTGTACAACTTAAAGAAGCATGGAGAGGTGCATGCTTGGTATAACCAGGAGAGATAAGAAGAGGAACTCGTGGATTCGAAAAATGACGAGAGTGGAAGACATCATGATCAGAGTTAAATCCCTGAAATGGCAATGGGCTGGGCATACTGCCAGAAGGACAGACCATCGATGGACAGCCGAAATTTTAGATTGGATTCCAAGGGACAGGAAAAGACCCAGAAGAAGACCACTTGGGAGATGGGTGGATGAAATTCGAAAGTATGCGGGAGTGACATGGAGGAGACTGGCACAAGACCGTTGTGGAGGAAACTTGGGGAGACCTTCGTCCAGCAGTGGATTGGTAATGATTGACAATGATGATGATGATATGTGCGACAAAACCGTTTCTGTGTCAGTGGGTAACAATTTTGTTTAACCCCACGTACACACTTTTGGTTCACGTGAAATTAGTTAAAACTTGAAACTAGGTACGACTTCTCCTTTCCCCTCCAAAATTGCATATGCGGAATTAATTCATTTCACTTGTGGTATGTAGTGTGTTTCCTTATTAATTTTTTTGAACCCCGTAATGCATAGCTGTTACCCTGAGATTGATGTCGCTCTGCAATATCTTATTTCGTGTTTTCAGCCAGTGAATGCACGTATGACTGACGCACTCATATACGTGTTTGTTGTAATTCCGCACTTTCTCGAGAGACTGTACCTTTTTCCACCGTACCATAATTAAACCTTGCCGAATTGCCCCGACAGGGAATTGTTCTTTCATTTAGATTTTAGTTGATGTTTCGAGGTGTTGCTCTTGAACTGGAGCGTTTCTGAACATAGGCTCTGACGTGGAATGTTAATTAATGATCTTTGGAGACGAGAGCTGGCAGCTGCTAACTGTCGTGACTAAAATCTCCGTCGTGTCACCGCGCAGCGAGGAATTCGCTCTCACTCCATCTCTCTCTCTCCTCCCTGCTTACACGGATGGATTCAATTTTAGCTCGCCCCCTGGTGTTGAGTGAGATTTTCGTAATCATCGTATAGCACAAAATCTGTGTGCAGTCCGAGAAGTGACGAAGCCAGTGTTTTCCAAGCAAGTGGGGAATCGCCCGAGGAAATTAGCAGTGTTTATTCTGAGTGGTTCTGTGAAACAATTCTTGTGTGTAATAAAACCTAATAAGCTTCGTATTATTTCTTTACCAAAATTCAATTCAGTTTGTACTTTGTAGAAATTTATGGAATACCGAGTAAGAAAGGGTTCTGCTTTTTGTCCTGTACGGTCCATATATTTGTCTCGTTTAAAAATGAATGGCTGCGAGTCGTGGAATCTGTAATGAATAAACTTCCGATGTGGGAGAGCAAATCTCAAGCCTTCGCCGACATTTATTTTGTTTGATGTGTTGCATTGTTATTTAAGTCGCAGAATGTGCGAATGAAAGAGGAATCCTGTACTGCAGTTTTTCTTTTCATGGCAGCTTTGCACACATTTCAAACTCGTTGACCCTCGCGTGCTACAAAAATTGCGCAATATTTTGTAGTACCTCTTAACGTGGAAGTGATTGGGAAATTATTAAGTCTATTTCTGCTGCTTTTCTAAATACTTATTCAGCACATATTAATTACTCGGTTTCCATTTGCGTGTTTGAAAATGTGATGCGTTATTTATGAAAAAAAAAAAAAAGGCCGCCCCGGTGGCGCAGTGGTCTAAGGCGTTGGCCTCTGATCATTCGTCCGTAAGGGGTCCGGGTTCGAATCCCGGTCAGGCATGGATGTTGTGTTTGTCTTACGGCACTGGCTCTCTCCCTTCCCTGGAACCAGTGACCCTAAATTAGGGACGGGCGACTGCTTATAGCCCATTGAGTTGCTCACGGCGGTCGTTAAACCTCCAATCAAAAAAAAAAAAAAAAAAAAAAAAAAAAAAGAAAAGAAATTGCAGACTTTTTTTATAATGGGCTTCACAAGAGCAGACGCTTTGTAGACGCCAATCGTGTTCGATACGTACTCATAACACTGCAATCATAGGCGCCCATATAAGGGCAAGTTGGGGAACTTACCGTCCCCCAGATTATACGCTTTCCCTCCTTGGAAGGTCCTATAGAGATTTTCGTGATAGCACTAATTTTGGTTGCTGATATTTCTGTTTATCTTCTGTATGCGTGTGTAATAGGAAAAAAAAGTTGGGAAATTCCAGTAGAAAAAGCGGAAATTTTCAGTAAAGTATTAATAATGAAATTTTCCGTTGCGTGTTACAATACAGCGTACATACGTACAGTATTTCTTGATGACCAATTGAGTGATCTCTGTGATCACGGTGCATGAGACACAAGGGGCAAAAAGGGGCAAGGATCAAAAGAAAAACAAAGAAATTTCCTCATTGTATGAACAAGCTGTCTAATATCAATTATCCATTTTTTTATGTAGTTTTATGTCTTCTGGTTTCCAGTTAAATTCATATGTTGAAAATGTAAAAACGGTTATAGAGATAGCAAGAAGACACAGTAGAAATTTGAATATGGTGTTTGTGTTCACAGTTACTATTTTTATTTTCTTTCTGAAAACTAAGCTATGGGCGGCCATGAATATAATCGGTCTTTTCAGGCGTTATTTTTGTAAGTCCCCCACTTTAATTGCTTTCTATACCCAAATGGCAAATGTTTTGTGCATTCATATTCAAATCATTGAACGTTGATATTATACCAACATAAACATGAAACTTTCTGAGTTTTCATAACATTTGCTGGAAACGTTTTCTGACAATTGTCAATATTCATGACAAAGTTTCGGTTCTCAGCTGCTACTTGACAATTTCTGTATTTGTTTCACCCTTGCTCGAAAAAAGTGATGAAAAACTTCTGTTGATTGCCCACAGTCATTCCTGTAGCTCCTCCTGCTGATTCTTTCCTACTGTCTGTGTCATTTCAGTCTCTTATCTTCCGTCTTCCTCTGTTCAGGTTGAGTTTAGGACATTTGGGCACAAATCTTGAGGGGCCGTACAAAAATTGCCGGTTTTTTTTTTTTATCGCTGTGAGGGGAATTGAATGGAGAAAACGTTTCCAGTAAGACAAACGACAATTATAATTGAATTTAAAAAAAATATTACAATGCACAAATTTTGAAGATGACAATACGTTTTTTTTTGGGTGTAAATATGACAAGCATAATATCCGAAAACTTGACGATTTCGTCGTCCTGGATCGGGATTACAAGCTCATAATCATGAATGTGGATTACATCATATTCATGATTACATAGCACCAAGGGTGTCCATGGGGGGGAGAGCCCCCCCGTAATATAGCCAAATTTTTGATAAATTTAAAACACTATAATAGACGAAACCTTTTTTTAAATGTTTGACAGCCTTGAAGGAGGTAAGGATTTTTCTTACCCCCCCCAGCACACATAAAATGTCCGAAATTTCGTATTTTCTTATTTACGATATTTTTCTATAAACTATAACTAAACAAATTCTCTGCGAGTATGAGCAAACCCAGGAAACTTGTCGGGGGGGGGGGGGTGTCTTAAAACCTAAAATATGAAATATAAAGAATTTCTGGTCCGATCGGGAGATTTTCAGCCATTACAAGCTACAAGTCATCGAATTGCCTGAGGGCGTGGGGGGGGGTACGAAAAGCGTAAAATATCAAGAATTTCTCATTTGTTTTCCGATCGGGAAATCTTCAGCATTTACAAGCTGCAACTCGACAAATTTTCTCAGCGCATGTGCACTCTCTGGAAACCTGTCGGCGATGGGGGTGGGGGGGTGTAATACAAAAAGTGTAAAATATGAAAATTTCCTCGTCCGATCGGGAGATTTTTGGCATTTGCAAGCTACAACTTGACACATTATTTGAAGGCATGTGCCTACTCAGCAATCCTGTGTATGGGGGGGGGGGGGGGTGTGGATACCAAAAGTGTAAAATATGAAGACTTTCTCGTCCGATCGGGAGATTTTCAGTATTTACAAGCTGCAGCTCGAAAAATTTTCTGCTCTGAGCGCATGTGCCTACGCGGTAAACACGTCCAGGGGGGCTTCAAAGGTGTAAAATATGAATAATTTCTCGTCCGCTCGGCAGATTTTTGGCATTTACAACTGGACACATTATTTGAGGGTATGTGCCTACTCAGCAAACCTCTGTGTGTGTGGGGGGGCATACCAAAAGTGTAAAATATGATGCATTTCTCGTCCGATCGGTAGATTTTCAGCATTTAGCAGCTTACAACTCGACACTTTATCTGAAGGCATGAGAATGATGAAAATCTCCGGGTAGGAAGAGAAATTCTTCATATTTTACACTTTTGGCAACCCCTCCTCCCGGACAGGTTTGCTCAGTAGGTTTTTGCCTTGAGATAATGTCTCCAGTTGTAGTTCCAGTTGTAGTTTGTAAATGCTGAAAATCTCCCGATCGGACAAGTCTTTATATTTCACAATTATCATATCCCTCCCCCCCCGACAGGTTTGCTGAGTAGGCACGTGCCCTCACATAATCTGTCGAGTTGTAGCTTCTAAATGCTGAAAATCTCCCGATCGGACGAGAAATGTTTCATATTTTACACTTTTAGTATTAACCCCCCCCCTCGACAGGTTTGCTCAGTAGGTTCATGCCCTGAGATAATGTTTCCAGTTGTAGTTTGTAAATGCTGAAAATCTCCCGATCGCCGATCGGACGAAAAAATTTTCATATTTTACACTTTTGGTATCCCCCCCCCGACAGTTTTGCTGAGTAGGCACGTGCCCTTAAATATTTAGTGCCTAAGTAACTTACGGCGAACATTTTCTCGGTCAAATTCTTACTATTGGGCCAAGAAACGGCAATTGCCTTAAACATTTGTGCCCAAATGTCCGCCGGGGCCCCGTCAATCGTAAATATGTCTCAATTTCTTAATGATTATGAGATATAAGTGAAAAAAATGTTGTGCACACCACTTGCTGAAGTAGGGAAAAATATAGGAACACTATAATTTTTAACGCAGCGCAATTTCATTGCTTTAAAAGGGAATGTCCGAACCCTGTTCAGGTTCACTGGCAGCGCTCTGCTCGTTATTCAACGCACTAAATGCTTTACCACTTCCCAGTACATTTTTATATCAGTATAGTGTTATTTTTACCCCTTCCTTTAAAAATTCTCAGTTTAACCATTGACGTTATTCAAAAAAAAAAAAAAGCTTTTGTATATCCACGCGAAGTAGCTCTAAAGTCTATGAAACTTAATGGAAGTGTTTTTCTTCATACTGGATGTATGTATGTGTGTTCGTGTGTTTAGTGATGCTCTCTCTAAGCTGCGCACGGGAGCCCAGCGATCTAACTCCCTCCGCGCAGTAAGCATTTTATATTAAAATTCCCAAATTCTTCATTTTCATAAATGGAAAATCAGTTACGTGCAAAAATAATAATAAATAAATAAATTCCTGGCTCTCCAAAGTCAAAACACTTTTCATAAATGCCGTTCGACTCCTTTTAAGTTCGTCTCATTGTCCTTTTCATTCTCAAGGGCGTATCGTAAAGTAGCCTCGTGTGAGCAGATAGTGAACGCGAGAGTGCGGATTAGTGATTTTCCCATGCCGAGAAAGATCAGATCATGTGCTGAGGATTTTAGGAAGGGAGTGTCTGACCCCAGCTCTTAAACAACCCCTTAAAAATAGGAAGCTAGGAGATTTGGGCTAGAGTGTCCGATAGGAAAGTGACACACAGGAGCAAGGTAGAAAGGGGAAATGAAGACGCCCTTATTTATTACCGGGGGCAGTACCCGGGGCCCGACGGTTTAACGTGCCCATCCGACGCACGGCGGATATTTAGTGGTTCGAGCGTTCGTACCTGCCTGGGATCGAACCCGAGTCTTCTCCATGGCAGTCACGAACGTTGACCACTAGGCCACCCGTGGCCCATGCCGTGAAAGAGACAGATATTGAGTCTTTTATCAGTACAACACATCAGCGCCAGCCAATCACAGCAAACCGTAACCAAGTTCATTGTACTAATGTACCTATGCTAGTTGCCGAGGGGAAAGGCATTCCGGTCAGTTAAATTTAATTAATGAAATTTTTTAATATTTTTTTTTATTTAAAAACAATTGCGGAAAGAACGGTGATAAAAACGTGGGGGGGTGTAAGAAGAAATAAAGGTTCCAATCCAATTTTCAACTTCTACTGCATTAGTGATAGAAGCTGAGAAAGCCGCCCCGGTGGCGCAGTGGTCTAAGGCGCTGGCCTCTGATCATTCGTCCGTAAAGGGGTCCGGGTTCGAATCCCGGTCAGGCATGGACGTTGTGTTTGTCTTACGGCACTGGCTCTCTCCCTTCCCTGGAACCAGTGACCCTAAATAAGGGACGGGCGACTGCTTATAGCCCATTGAGTTGCTCACGGTGGTCGTTCAATCTCCAATCAAAAAAAAAAGAAGCTGAGAAAATAATTTCTTTTGCCCACGTCGTTTTGATGCCTGCCCAGCTCATTGGATTAGGCGCGCATTGCCCGTGGCTGCTACTAAGTGAATGTTGTTTAGGGAGAGACTGTAGCATCCCTGAACATTTTTTCATCGTTACAGCGCCTCTTATGATCACAAATGAATTCATTAAGAAAATTGATGGCCAAAGCTGTCAACTTTTTAAAGTTGACAGAAAAAAAAAGAGGGTATAATTTACTTGATTGAAAGATCATTTGACCGAAAATCACTTAATCTAAAGGTACATTTCGCCGAGGGGTCACTTGACCAGAAACTTCATTTCACCGAAGGGTCACTTTACCAAAAGGCTATTTGATCGAAAAGTTCATTTCACCGAAGAATTACTTCACCTAAAAATTCATTATATCGAAAGATCGTTTCACCGAATGGTCAGTTTATCGAAAACATAGAATTTTGTTGTTAGAGATCTGTTGGAGTGTGGTGCGGCTTTTTGAAAAACTGGTCACCTAAACGTTGTGGGAGTGTATAAAAATGCACTTTTAATTTCTAGGAAACACTCCTCCATAAGTAGGGTTTCCGAAATATAACATAAATTTTTATGCCTAGATCTGGGCCTTTTTATCAAATTTCAATCATCCGAGCTCATGTTCATAAGGGTTACATAGCAAGTCAAGTAAATAATGTTTCATCTTTTACTCAACCACAAAACATTAATTATTTGACCGTAGGCCTAGATAGAGGTTATTTTAACCCTACTCATATTCATAAGCGTTACATAATATTTAAAGTAAAATATGTTGCACTCTTGTTCAAAAATAAAGCATTAATTTTTAAGGCTTTAGGCCTAGATCTGGGAATTTTTAATGTTCATAAGGTTTTTATGTAAACTTTATGAAATCGGTACGCACGATTAAAATATGCCAAAAAGGCCTAAGCCGAGGCCTAGGGACTTCAAATTAGTTACTTTTGTCTTAAAACTAAATCTTTGCGCTCTTTGTGACACGGAGAAATCAAAACTGCAATTTGAGTATGATCCCCTTACGTTTCGGTGGTCTGTCTTCCGAACTGGCACCATGCTTCAACAGATCTCGTAATGAAATCCAAAGTTTTCGATAAACTGACCCTTCAATGAAATGACCTTTCGATGAAAGGAACTTTTAGGTAAAGAGACCTTTCGGCGAAATGAACTTTTCGATCAAGTGACCCTTCTGTGAAATGAACGTTTCGATCAAGTGATCTTTCGGTGAAGTGACCCTTCGGTGAAGTAAACGTCGGGCAAATGAACCAGACCCCCCCCCCCAATGCTGTTCTGTCTGTAAAATCTCCAAAACTGTTTCCCACCTGTACGCAGAACGTATAATAGATTTGCGCAAACCAGTCCATTCGATTAATCCCATTGTCACCATACCAAGCCATGGTGTGGACCTCGCAACATAACAGGTGGCATTGTCATCCTGAAAGTAACATGGGTCCACCTCGTAAAACTGCCACAACTTAGGAAGCGCATGGTCATCCAAAATGGTGCAGTAGGTCTCGGCGTTGAGTCTACCAGGAATTGCGACCAAGGATCCCGTGTCATACCAGGAGAAACACCCCCATAGCATAATTCCACCGCCGCCGAACTTCACAGTTGGCACAATACATTCCGGCAGGAGGCGTTCTCCAGGCAGACGCCAAACCTAGACCCTGCCATCCGAACGGTAGAGGGTGAACCTTGATTCGCCGCTCCAGAGAACCCGTTTCCACTGTTCAACGGTCCACTGTCGACGTTCTTTTCACCACGTTAGCCGAGCAGCGCTATTGGACTTGGTGATCAAAGGCTTGTGGGCGGCAGCACTTCCATGATAACCGAGCCGATGGGCTTCCTTACGGATGGTATTCATCGAAAGAACACTCCCGGATGCCTGTTGAAACTCCTCGCGGATGTGGCCCATCGATTTGGTGCGGTTCTTCCGAATTTCTCTGGCCAGCACCCGTCGGTCTCTAACTCCCAGTTTTGTGGGTCTGCCGGGTCGGGGCACATTCCGACAGTCACCTCTCATCTTCCACTTGCCAATCACGTAGGCCACTGTCGATTTTGGGTACTTCAACTCGCTGGATATGTCACATAATGTATAATGCAACACAACGAACTCTTTGGCATCCTGCCAGAAGATTTACCACGTGGTTCTTGCACATCGGTTAATTGATTTATACGTTACTGGTACAAAACGACATCTGTGGTGAATGTTATAAATATTGGTCGTCAGTTTTCGGAATCCATTTACTACTTTCCACCGGCTGGTCTGTTATCACAGGAAACCTGTGTCATTTCGGCGTAAAATTTTCGATTATTTTTCTGAGACAAAGCATACAAATAAACTATTATTTTAGTAATATAAAAAAAATATAACATTGTCATATCCTCAAAGGATATCATAATACTTGCCGAAATAGGTTTTCTGTAAATAATGTAATTAAATTGCATCTTCGTTTAAGATTGTTTAATCTGTAAAAGTAACGAGAAAGGGGAGGGATGTGCTCCAGCTCTTAATGTACATATTTTTCAATTGGAAATAAATTTCACTGCGGTTGGCAACGCTGTTTTTCTCTTTTTTTCTTTGCTTTTTTTTCATATTTAATATTGCGTCCATTTAGTATAAGCGCTTGAAGTTTGCTTGATCAAACTTGGTAAACAAGAAACGCGGTGCTATTGTTGCACATTTTACACTTTTGTTAGTATGTTGATAAAGTCAAACAAGCCGCAAGTAAGTTTGAATTTCTGTTTTATCCAAAAGCTGTCAAAACAAACGTTGTGACATCACTTTATTCAGTGTAATATAATACATGCAAACGACTACCAGTTTATCCAAGAATTACATGTTTAAGTGTTTTAGGAGCTTTTCATTTTAAGGTACGAAACCTCACATTTTTAAAGTTCCCACATAGCGATAACCAGAGCTTTCTGGTTGTGTTGCGTAAGTCACATCATCAACGTTCTTTTCCATAGGCATGATATGAACGTGATTCATAAATTGATCAAGCACTGTTAAGTGGATTTTAATTTAGTATTCTCGTAGTCACAGAGCGTGCATAATGTTTTAAATTATCTAAGGTTTTAATCGGATGAATTATGCTGATAAACGAGTCGCAATCCAGCTGAAAGCCTAGGATATTAAGAAAAGGGTGCTTCAAATATTAGTACTTTCTAATTTGTACTTCATTTGCATTGCTGTTTGAAAGCTTTAATACAACCAGTACTCCCTAAATTTAATCCTTTAGTTTCAAATAAAATAAAATCTGTTTCAAATATATATTGGTATTTGAAAGATATCGTTTTAAATACAACTAGTATTCTCTGAATTTAATTGCTTGAAGTTCAAACTCCTCGTAACAGAAGAAAAGAGGGTGCAGTAATTTTTAGCAGAGGCCTCCTCCAATGTTGTGTACTCGTACTGTGTCAACTGCCGGAGTACGCAACGTAAGTTTCGAACAATAGTACCTTCTCATTTTTCTTCATTTCTGTGTCAAAGGTATCTTGATATTTGAAAAATGTCATCTTAAAACAATTACTACTTTTTGAAGTTAATTGCTTCAAGTTCAGACTCCGGATAAAAGAAGCAAAGAAAGTGCATTAATTCTTAGCAAAAGCCTTCTCCAATGTTGCGTACTGAGACTGTCCCAACTGTCTGAGTACGCAACATAAGTTTCAAACATTAGTACGTTCTTATTTTTCTTCATTTCTGTTTGAGGGATATATGTAATGCTAATCTGTGTTTCATTTCTGTTTGAAAGATAACTTGATATTTGAAAAATATCATCTTTAACCAGTACTGCTTGAAGTTTATCGCTTTGGGTTCAAACTCCTCACAAAAGAAGCAAAGAGAGTGCATTAATTCTTAACAAAGGCCTTCTTCAGTGTTTCGTATACTGAGACTCTGTCACTCTCCGAGTACATAAGAGAAGTCTCAAACATTAGTATCTTCTCATTTTTCTTAATTTCTGTGTGAAAGATATCTTGATTTTTGTGAGGTATCGTCTTAATGCATGTACTGCTCCTTGCATTTAAATCCTGTGGAGCTTTAACCTCCTCATAACAGAAAAAGAGAGAGAGAGAGAGAGAGAGAGAGAGAGAGAGAGAGAGAGAGTGAGTGAGAGAGAGAGAGTGGTAATTTTTCGCAAAGCCTTCTCCTGTGTTCGGTATTCGGACTGTGTGGACTGTCTACCGCTACTGCACCTAAGCTGGTACGCAAGCTGCTATCCCTTCGCTAATGATTCGAAAAAATTCCTCAAGACTTCTAATCTCCAGTTACTGTTGAACATGGCGTTATGGCATTTTTCTGGTGACCCTCAGAGCATCTAGAGATTAGAGGTTTGAGATTTTTACGAGAACGGTGTGGTAGATATGCTGGTTTTAAACACACATCTTAGCAGCGGACCTCTCAAAACAGCTCGACCCACTTACTCCGTCCCGAGTTTAAAATTTTTTTCGACACCGAGCGTGATGGATGAGCCTTCGTGCACCCTCACTTCTTTGCTTCCCCCGCATGTCAGCCAGTTCACTCTTCTTTTTCGGATGAGCTTCCCCGATCTTTTCGTAGCTGCCCTCTCTTTCTTCGTCCTCTGGGCGTCTGGCCCGTTTCAAGTACGCGATTTCTCTGACATATCTTGTTACACTTCTCAGCTGTGGAGGCGCTAACGAGGTGCCAGCTTATGCCCATAGCCCCCCCCCTCCAACCATCTCTCTCGCTTTCCCCCTGTAACACATCTGCCACAGCACATACAAACTGCAAACTACAAAAGTGAATTTCTTCTCCCGATGTTGGAAGTATTTATAAAAGCTACAAATCACGAAGTATGCGAAAAATGCTTTATACGTATAGGGTGCCCATGGAGTTCTTTTGCATTTCATGTCATCCGCTTTTGCCGAAAATGTATAACATTATATTGAAAAACACTGAATCGAAATAAAATTAGTGTATTAACTGCCATGAAAATCGATGCTAAAGTTCTTTCGTTTCTTATTCGAGTTGGTTATGAAAATCAACAGCGATAACCCATCTCGTTTTTAAAACATAAAACTTCTATACTACACTTCGTTTGGTATAAATAGTGGAATGCTGTAATGTTTAGCAAAATTTACTCGGAGATGATTAATGAAGTTCCGATTTTGTAAAAACTGTTTGTGTTACACCACGATATTTAGTCAGCTAGAGTGAGTAAGTGGGTGTGAAATAAATATTTTTCCTTTGTGTTTGTTTCCTGTTTATCGTTTTTTTTTTTTTCAAAATTATTTTTCACTCCAGAATTTTGTTTTCAAAACTAATAGAGTGCACTGAAATTCTCTTCATTCAGCATGATTTCAATTTAATGTTTCTCGTTATTGGTAGTATTATTGTTTTACTTGCATTTGGTGAATAGCGATTTATATATAGTTTTATAAAAAAAATATATAGTCTTAGAGTTTTAAGCAGAAAGTAGTCTATGCACACCTTAAAGGATACCTCTCACTAGACAAAGAGGAAATACTCTATAATAAAGTTTAGTGTGATTAAAAGAAAAAAAAATGTCTTACGAAAACCTGGATAACACTAATAAAATCGTTCAGTATAACAATTTTTGCAGCACCTATTTGCATATATTATTTATTAACCTTTTTACAGGTATACTATAGACATTTGTGTGTAAAAGAACCTTTTGAGGCTCCTTTTGGCGAAAAACTTATGTTGTTTGTTGAAAGGGTAAATGTTGCTCTGCCGTGAAGGCATATGACATTGTTTCTTTCTGTTGCTCGATATTGTTTTCCTTTGTTGCACTGTAGATCTGAATGGACCGTTTCTGAATACAAGAAAATTAAATTGCTGTTATGTGGCCTTGTGTATCGTTGTTTGCCATGAGGGCAGGGGGGGGGGGGGGGGTAGGACACTAAGCGATCAAATTTTGTTTGCATCGCGCACTGTACGAATAACCCTAATTCAGTAGTAAGGAACCATCAATATTGAATTAGTTTTATTCGTCGAGTGTGCACTGGATAAAAATTGCTCTCACGCAAAAGAAAACATTTTAACTCACTGGAAAGATATTCAGTAGTCCCTGCATTTTATAAAATAAGTCATATTTTTGTACCCTTAAAAAAACGATCTCTCCTTATTTTATCTATTTTTCCTCCCCCCGAATAAGACTTGTGTGGTTTAAAAGCAAGGAAAACCGCAATAGAGCTAAAACCAAAAACTCTGGAATAAAATTGCAGTGAAGCATATCGTGGCGAATAGTTAGTTTCGTTGCAAGTCAGGCATTGCGAGAGAAAAAGAAATGGCTTTTATAGAAAAGAGAGACGGAAAAAAAGAAAAAAAAAAAGAAAAGAAACCAATCCACAGGAAACGTTCGATGCAACTAACGGAATGTAAGCTATTCGGTCATTGTTAAACGTGCATCATAGGTAACTAAAGAAAGCTCTCTCTCTCTCTCTCTCTCTCTCTCTCTCTCTCTCTCTCTCTCTCTCTCTCTCTCTCTCTCTCTCTCTCTCTCTCTCTCTCTCTCTCTCTCTCTCTCTCTCATAGATAAAATGAATAAATAAATGAAACGAGATAAAGAATAAGGAACTAGGGAAACTTAAGCAACTGTGCAAATTACGTTGTATGGAGTTTAAGTCGCCACTATAATGCTTTAATTTTTTAAGTATGTCTTTGCAGACTTATTTTTTGTTGCAACAGTCATTTAAATACTAAACACTTGGACAATTAATAAAACGGCCAGAGTTCATTCGACTGCTTACGTTGAAAATTCAATTTTATTTTATTCTCTGTAACTTGTCAAAGCAGCCGTTGTACCTAACAAATCCACGAAGATATCAGCAACCATCTAATACTATCATGATATATCCCTTTAAAACTTTTTCGGTGTGTAATCTTCGACTCCAGTACTATTAAGATAATATGCGGTCCTGCTTCAAGCACTATGGCCTTACGTTCAACCCCCCCCCCGTCCTTACACTGGGCGTTGCTTTATATTTACCGCTGACTCACTGTCATTTGTTATCAATAACGTATTAGAAAATTTGAAAGCTTTGGCGGAAAAATGTAACTGAGAAATAACATATTTTACGTAAAAACAGAGACTCAAATGAGAAGTTTAATATAGAGATATTCGTTACAAAGTTTTGTACCTTTAAAATCATAATTTCAATGCAGAACATCAAGTAATTTTTTTTTCAATCCGTTTCATTCTTATTCACTGTACTTTAAAAGTTAGCCACTGATGAACAGTACAGAATAAAGCAAGTTTTCCAGAAACCCACATCTAGTTATTTCATAGCAAAAATGTTTAATTTTGATCACGTGAAGTCAGGGCACGGGTTGATTATAGTTTTGTCGTTAATGAGCTCTTTTGTGTTTGTCGTAGGTATGCTATTTTGTTGATAAAGATTAACATTTTTAGGTTGTGTGAATGGGATAATTATCTGCATATGGAGTGGACACCACAAGGCAAAGTTGGCATAACTTTTAAAATACTGTACTTATTTCACTCTGTGTTTTTCCGTATTTAGCATAGGGAAGCTTTCAGAACATCTAACACAATTTTTTATTATATTAATATAATTAATGCTACATGTCCCTTTCACTCTTAGAGAGAGAGTGAGGCTCAGAAAATATTAGTTTTTTGAGATTATGGTATATTTCCGTAAACTATGGAGGTCGTGGGGGGCTAGTGTTATATGGAAATATTCAAACTATATTTAAATTGTAACTTTTGTCATTTTGTGGGCCAACGACAGTGAGAAATTTTCTCCCCAGTCAGAAAGACGCCCAGCACAGATCCATTTCGGAGAAAGGTTATTCTCTCGTCGGGCCCCTCCCACGATACTTAAAATAAATCAAGCCAACATAGTCCTTTGTGCTATCATAATATTCTTTTTGGTGCTTTGTTCTGTTCGATGCTACATTTAGTCAGCTTCAAAATGCATTGACCGCCGCTTTTAAGGTTTGCTGGTTTTTTAAGGCTCATAGCTGGAAATCTAAGTATAAATTGAGCTTTCACATGTGAAAACCGCCGCTTCAGTGTCGCAGGTTATGAGGATCAACAGCTATTGGGGAGATATAGCTTT
This sequence comes from Macrothele yani, assembly GCA_039090855.1. NCBI lineage: Eukaryota > Metazoa > Arthropoda > Arachnida > Araneae > Macrothelidae > Macrothele > Macrothele yani. The sequence goes on along the minus strand of CM077029.1, from coordinate 14,326,676 downwards.
TTTCCTTGCATGCATTTGTCGATTTTGAAAATTTTAGCAGACAGTACGTTTCCGTTTCATTAGTTTCTTTCAGACATAGTGGTTTTTTTTTTACTTCACTGTAGGAGATAAATTTATTCCATCCAGAAGCCTTTACTACTGAGGAACGCCCTCATTTATAGCCTTGAGTCACTTTGTTCTCTTTCATTCGTTTCTCATTTTAGTGAGACTAGCAGTCAGTCGTACCAAACTTTAAAGAGGAGGAAAAAAAGGCATCTCCGCTAAGAGCCTGAGTAGGTGAGGATTTCGGAGTCTAATGTTCTTAGCAAATTGCTCATCTACTGTCTAATCCCTGAAAACAGAACGTCTCGTGATTTCTCGGGAAGGGAATGAAAGATTTAACCCTTTTACTGCCTGGAACGAATTAACTCGAGGTTAGCAAAATGGATATAATCAGCTCGAACGGATATAATTGCTGTCTAAGAAGTGGGGAGAACCCTGCTGGATCGATTGAACCTGTGCGTCAAAAAACGTTGCCTTTTCCTTATTCAAAGTGGTCATTTAGGGGATGATCCTGATCCTTTCTTACTGAATACCAGCTGAAAAGGATACAACGATGGAGGCGAACTAAAAAAGAAGTGAGAAAATGTTTGAGTCACTTGTTTCCACCCAGTGTCATGATGCCCGATTGAGGAGGACTATCTATGCATTGGGTCATGAAAAAGAGAATAAAGGGCTTGCAGGAAGCACTTGTGACTTATAACCGGTGATTAGCATTTTCTTCTAGTCCTTGGTTATACGCAACCATATTACCTGTTGGATTTTATTTATATTATTGGTGTCGCTGAGACGGGAAGCGGAAAGGAATTACTTTGTCGTAGCTTTCGTTAAACCCGGCCGCTATGTGAAGATTTCTGTTTGACAGAGCAGAAAAGTTTGGTCACCATGGTTCAAGTACATCGGCCGCTTAAAGGGTTAAGGCAAGTCAGCCTAAGAGCATGAGGTCACCTTATGCTTTGACAATTCAGTAAAACCGTTCACTTGCAGCATAGTATCTGACCGCCCAGGTTGCGCACTTGTCTAAGCGTTTACCTTATAACCATTCATCCGAGTGGGCCTGAGTTCGAGTCCCGAATGAGGCATGGGTGGTGTATTTGTCTTGCGGCACTAGCTCTTTCTCATCCCTGGAACCAGTCGCCCTAAATTAGGAACTAGCGGCTGTTTATAGCCCTTAGAATTACCCATGGTGGTCGTTAAACTCCGAAACGAAAGAAACAGATAGCATCTCATTGCAGGGGATGTTCCAGAACATTGAGATACATATTTGAAAGTTTAAAAAAAATATGCTTATACTGTAGAAGTCAAAATGAGTAGTCACGCACGCGAGTCATATACGCAGCGGTCGCTGTATTGTGTTTTAAATGTGTATTCCGTTGCTCTCAGAAACAGAAGGAGAGAGAGAGAGAGAGAGAGAGAGAGAGAGAGAGAGAGAGAGAGAGAGAGGATTTTGGTTTTGCGAAAAAGAAAAGGACAACGAGTAACATCTGACCGAAACCAAGTACTTTAACTCAAGAATTAAATTTCAAATATCTCCAATCTTCGAAGCCTTTAGAAGAAAATAAAAACGAAGATATTATTTTAAGAATTGGAAAGGAGAAGCGAAAAGAAATGACATAGCCCTAAACTGCAATGCAAACCGAAAGAGCCCGAAGAATAAAAAGAAGAAAAAAAAATATATATCGAAATAAAAAGAAAATCTTTCTCGATAGAGCAGCAAACATCATTGACTTGCCACTTTGCGTGGCGTTTATACGTTCCTGCATTTTCCGATAGGGGCAACCCTGTGCGGTGATGTATGTAGCCATCAGAAATCGTTTGTAAATTCCATCATAGAATTCCCAAATGCGTTCTTGATTCTCTGCTTCCACCCTCCGCCACTCAACCCCACTCTGCCGCCATCCCCATCTGTAGAACGCGCGAAGGAAAATAAAGAGAAGAGAGAGAGAGAGAGAGAGAGAAGGATGAGGACGGGAGGGAGGGAAGGGAAGGACTATCTCGATGAGCACCAAATGCACTTGGTCTTTTAGAGAGGCAAATATTTATCAACAACTGCCCGAATAAGAACAACAACAATGAGCTCTATACGGGTGCGCGAGTCGGGAAGAGCGGGAGCATGTGTGAGTGAGATAGATCGACTGAGGTGGGAGGGAGAGATGCAGAAAAGAAAGGATAAAGAGAAATGGGAATGGAAGAAAAGGCGAGGAGAAGCCAACGGGATGCTGCCTACTATAAAGATATGTGTTTTCGGACGGGAATGCCGGAGTGCAAAGATTGAAGAGTGACGAAGAGAAAACAAAATAGCGTAGAGGACACTGAGTGAATGAGTGAGAAAATGTCTCCCAGCTCCCCATCACCTTCGAAGCGGGCGATGTTTTAACTGCACAACACAACCGAGATCGCTCTCATCTTCTTCCTCTCCACCCACATCTCCAAGTTTCCATTTTCCAGGCTTCGTCCTTTTATATTTTTTTTTCCTTCCCCTCCATCGAGATGAGAAGTGCAGCATGCGAAGCCGGTAGCGGGAACTGCATCCTCTTGTCAATCCATTTATAGCTCAGAGATGGCTACAAAATAACGGGGGAGAAATTTGGGGTGGGTGTAGTATGTGGATTTGGGGGAGGGGGCTTTACCAACTCTGAAAGCACCACCGCACCCGCCATCTTATAATAATAACAACAACACGATATCACCCCAAATGGTCAAATTGAAGTGTTGGCAGAGTGTGGTACAGCATTGTGGAAGAGTATAGGGATATCGAGAGGAAGGAATCATCATCTGTGAAGCCGAAAATGACAGCATGAAGTAGGAGGTGGGTGAAAGAGCGGGATAAGGGGCCTCTAAGGGAGAATCCAGCGTTCCCTACTGCTGACTGTTTCATTGGTCCTGATCACAAAACCCCCTCTTCCACCTCAGGAGGGTTTTTTTTTTTTTTTCGACACTCGACTTCCTTCCACTCGCCATAAACCTCTGGAAATTTCCCATGTGGACCGAGTCGTTGGCCTTATGTGTGCAAAGGGAATTCCTCTCCAAGCGAAAACTTTTGCTTAAATGATCCCCACCATATTTCAGAACAGCTATTATGTGTCCTATGTAATGTTCTTTTCATGCAGCCAAAAAGAGTCTTTTGGGACCTTCTTTTTATATTTTCATTCGTTCCATAGAACGTTGGGGGTAACTGCAAATGGCAACAAGGTGGGGTAGTTTTTTTCCCCCGTCTTGTTCATTTTGCTGGACGCACTTACAAAGGGAAGCAGCTTTGAAGAGGAAGAAGAAAAGAAAATGGTAGCTATGGATGCCAAAACAATTATTTTTATTTTTTTTAAAACACAATTGAAACAGAACTATGAGAAATCCTTGCAAACCATTTTGCAGTGTATGGATGCTGCTGTATTTATTTGGTTTACCGTTAAATACGGGATTACACCAGTGCACAATACAAATTTGAAGTTGTGATTCCGTCTATTGCTGTAAATTATGAAAAGAGTGGTAAGTCAAATAATATCGATTCCTGTGATCTATTATATTCAGATTACTCAGAAACTTGTGGTTTAGTGGTGTTAGAATACTCGGCCGCAAACCGGGAGGCACGGGTTCGATTCCCGCTCCAGGACGAAATTTTGAAGTTTTCGGATATTATCTGACTTACCACTCTTGTCATAATGTACACCAATAGACGGAATCACAACTTCAAATTTGTATTTCTTTGGTTTGTTACGCGAAGTTCAAGAGATCATTATTCAAGCAGTTTTGTCTTTTCTTCTTCCGCTCGTTTTTTCTCTATGTGTGTGTGTACGGTGACATGTTACGTAGGCTACCTCATTTTATTTTTGTCTTTTTTGTCATCACTGGCGTATGACCAAGTGTCGCTGCGCTGGACAACTCAAAGCATTTGCTCACTCACAGTTTGTGAAAGGACTCCCTCCGTTATTTCCGAACCTCATTAAAAAATTTTTTTGGTTGCATATTCTCGCTATTTAATGAGCTTTTTTCTTTTCAGTTTATTTAAAATATCGTAGATGCCCATGATTCAAAAATGTGTTTCATTTTCTAATCACATGCGTGTGATTTTAAACGTTATTCTATTTCATTTTCTATAGATCATCCCATAACTAGGTTTTAAAGATTTTAGTTTTAGTTTTTTTAATAAATCACTACATTATGCCTATGATTTTAAGGTTTTGTGATTATTTTTTTCGAATACATCATCGCAGCTGTCGGATTAAAAACAGATTGTCTATTTATCTTTCTATAAATCATTTCATGCCAATGGATCCCAAGTACATTTCTCCATTTTCTGTTTTCCTTGGGTGTTCGTGAGTAGTTATGCATATGGAAGTTTTCTAACGAACACAGCATCTAACCCTCTGAGGAATGTTGTCAAAATTAAACCCGCTTTTTGAGGTACGATGAACCAGGGTGTTTCACTGGGTAGTGACGAAAGAAAGAAACAATGAAGTTAACTTACTTTATTGGAAGAGAAAAAAGACAATTACATGAGTAAGAGTAGGCAAAACGTAATCAATGGATGACTTGTTCCACATGATGACCATCCGCAGTCACGACGCACGTGGCGAATACGTGCTTCGAAGTGCTGCAATACCGACGGAAAAATGTTCAATGGCATCCGTGCAATTTCCTGTTGGATGTCATGTCGGAGGTCAGGCAGTGTTCGCGGGTTGTCCTGATACATCCAATCTTTCAGATAGCCCCACAAGAAGAAGTCCAGCGGCGTTAAGTCGGGGCTGTACGGAGGCTGAGAGAGACCGGCTGAAAAACGTTGGGGAAATCGTCTGGCGATGACTCGTGGGCCATACTGCTGGTGAAGCAAATCAAGAACAGAATTTGTGGAGTGTGGCGGTGCTCCGTCGTGTTGAAACGGGCTGTTGTGAATCCAGCTTTTCTGGACTGTAGCAGGGAAAAAACGATTCTTCAAAAGGTCGCTGTATAGGCGGCAGCAGTAACTGTGGATTCCAGGGAAAATGGCTCAACGAGGCCATCATCGCTCATTGCACACCAAACGGTTAGCTTCAGCGGATGGAGAGGCTTCACAACACAGACCGCCGGCTTCTCGCTTCCCCAGATGCGGTAATTTTGCCGGTTAACGTAGCCATCCAACCAGAAGTACGCCTCATCGCTGAAGACAATGCTCTTCACATCAAAGTTGAGTTCATCGATCAGTGAACACATGTCATTTGCAAACTCATAACGCTGCTGGACGGTTGTTGTGCTCAAAGGCTGATACACCTGGATTTTGTTGGGAAACGTGTCTAAATCCGATGTCACAATGCTCCATGCGGACGCTGGGCTAACGTCTAGTTGCTGCGCAAGTTTTCGTGTTGACGTACCGGCTTCTTCGTGCAGGAGTTCTCGTGCGGCTTCGATGTTTTCGCCGTCCGCGCTGTTCTTCTCTTCGTCGCCATGCTTGCCACGTCATCTGTGACACTGCCGGTTCGTTCCAATTTCGTCAGGTACGCACGGAATGGTTTACGACGATTCTTAGACGCTGTACCCCACTTTCGCAACACCTTTGTGGGATTTCCGCCCTCCGCATACCAATTTTTCACCAATAAAACTCTTTCTTCCGTGGTATATTGCTGCATGTCCGAAATCACGTGTCCACCGTCCTACTACTTCCTCACGAATGCCTGTCGCCTACTGATCGACGTCTCGGACTTAAAGCTCTATCTTCATGAAACCCCTAATATATTTTTCTCTTGATTGACATAATATTTTTTGTCTTAAGAGGTCAACAAACTGATTCATAGACACCATACAATCACCTGTACATGTAAGTACCCAGTTTCGTACCCTAACACAATATACAATCGCCGATGCACAAAATGAGGGATAGGGGAAGAAATACCCCGTGCTCAGTAACCAAAATTTCATGTGATATGCGACAGAACTTCAAAATCAGGTCCTCTGACAAATGATTGAAATTTAATAGTTAATCAAACCTCAGGTATTCCCGTGAACTGCTCCAATTATCGGAAATTTTCCGCCATATACACTGACGGAAAAAAATCCCAACACCAAGAAGGGGTTGTGTTAGATAAACGACAGTTGGTAGGCCGCGAGAGTACATCTGTAAGATGACGTCTATGCAAATTTCGCGCTCGGCGCATACGTGTGGCGCGAGTAGCGTCCCTCGGAACATGCAAAGCAGGTTTGCTGTAAATACGCGCTGTAACGTTCGTGAGCGTTAGTTATCGTTGAGATTCGGCGTAGGGTGTTGATGTAAGTCAAGAATGCCTTTAAGAAGACGAAGAAGCCATTATCAACAGCTCACGGAGTTTGAACGAAGTAGTGTACTAGGGCTACGAGAAGGTGGATTTTCTTTCCGCAATATTGCAGAACGACTTGGCAGGAATGTAGCCACTGTGCCTGATTGTTGGCAGCGGTGGTCAAGGGAAGGTACTGCCTCAAGAAGACCGGGTTCCGGCCGGCCACGTGGCACTACTGAGAGGGAAGACCGCTGTGTACGGCGTATGGCCGTGGCGCATCGTACCGCGTCTGCGGCAGCAATTCGAGCTGCAGTTGTCACCACAGTGACACAACGAACTGTTACAAATCGGTTACTTGAAGGACAGCTCCGAGCCAGACGCCCTGTAGCGTGCATTCCACTTACTCCAAACCACTGCCGTTTGCGACGACAGTGGTGTCAAGCTAGAGCTTATTCGAGGACGGAGTGGAGATCTGTTTTATTTTCTGATGAAAGCCGGTTCTGCCTGGGTGCCAGTGATGGCCGTGTGTTGGTTAGAAGGAGGCCAGGTGAGCGCCTGCAACCAACCTGTCTGCGGCCGAGACACACTGGACATACACCTGGAATTATGGTCTAGGGAGCAATTTCCTATGATAGCAGGAGCACTCTTGTGGTTATCCCACGCACCCTGACGGCACAGTTGTACGTCGGTCTGGTGATTCCACCTGTTGTGCTGCCATTCATGAACATCATTCCAAGGGGGTGTTTTCCAACAGGATAACGCTCGCCCGCATACCGCTGTTGTAACCCAACATGCTCTACAGAGTGTCGACATGTTGCCGTGGCCTGCTAGATCACCAGATCTTTCACCAATCGAGCACGTATGGGACATCATTGGACGACAACTCCAGCGTCACCCCCAACCAGCATTAACCGTCCCTGTATTGACCGACCAAGTGCAACAGGCATGGAACTCCATCCCACAAATTGACATCCAGCACCTGTACGACACAATGCATGAACGTTTGCGTGCTTGCATTCAACATTCTGGCAGTTACACCTGTTATTAATGTACCAGCATTTCACATTTAAAATGGCTCTTCTTGCGCTTACAATAAGCTGTGATCTTGAAACCTTTAACGATTAAATATGTTACCTATACAAATGTATTGCCGCCATTTCATTCCTCTACAACTATTTTTTGGTGGTGTTGAGATATTTTTTTTCCGTCAGTGTAGATACGGGAAAAGTGGGAACAGAACTTTCCCGTTAACATCTCTCAAAAACAGCAATTTATCATACTGTTCAAAAGAGATTTCAGAAAGTTTTCTGAAAATTCTGAATTTTCCTGGCGTACAAGAAATCCGTGAAATTCCGGTGGTTTTTTTCATTATTTCGTGGAAAAGAAAATGTGTCAGGAATATGCTTCGTTAATTTACGAAAATAATCGCGGAAAATGGCTTGTGAATTTGAGAATACGGTTTATAGTGTAAGTACGTGGTTTTATGTTTGAAAATAAGAATTATGCATGAATCGTTGTAGCTCCTTATTCACCTGTCGGACTATCTTTATACGACTACTTACAGGGTAATTCAAAATGATTGCCCTGGTTACAAATGACAATACCTGGTTTATGAACATAGATACAGAGACCACATTGTTGCACAATAAAAAAGGAAATTTAGAAATTTGTTTCCGTACCTTACAAATGTTCTGTGTGACTCCCGCTGGGTCACGCGGACAACATCTAAACAGTAATCCATTTCACGCCATACATTGTGAAGCATGTCCGTAGTCACTGATGCCAGTGTCTACGGACATGCGTTACAATGTCCGTAGTTACTGGCATGCCGTGAAATGGATTACTTTATATATATATAGCTAAACGGTAATCCATCTCTGATGCTGTGAAATGGATTACTTTTATATATAGCTAAACGGTAATCCATCACTGATGCCGTGAAATGGATTACCATTATATATCTAAACGGTAATCCATTTCAAGCCATACATTGTGAAGCATGTCCGTAGTCACTGATGCCAGTGTCTACGGACATGCGTTATAATGTCCGTAGTCACTGGCATGCCGTGAAACGTGAAATGGATTACTATATATATATATATATATATATATCATCATCATCATCATCATTGTCAACCATTATCAATCCACTGCTGGACGAAGGTCTCCCCAAGTTTCCTCCACAACGGTCTGTCTTGTGCCAGTCTCCTCCATGTCACTCCCGCATACTTTCGAATTTCATCCACCCATCTTCCATGTGGTCTTCTTCTGGGTCTTTTCCTGTCCCTTGGAATCCAATCTAAAATTTCGGCTGTCCATCGATGGTCTGTTCTTCTGGCAGTATGTCCAGCCCATTGGATTTCAGGGATTTAACTCTGATCATGATGTCTTCCACTCTTGTCATTTTTCGGATCCACGTGTTCCTCTTCTTATCTCTCCTGGTTACACCAAGCATGCACCTCTCCATGAATCTTTGAGTTGTCTGCAGCCTTTCTATGTCTCTTTTAGCTAAGGTCCACGTCTTTGCACCATACGTAAGCACTGGAAGGATGCATTGATCAAACACTTTTCTTTTAAGACATAATGGCATATTGCTCTTGAAAATTATGCTGTTTCTTCCAAAAGCTCTCCAGGCAAGTTTTGTACGCCGATTAATTTCTTCACCAATGTGACCCTCACTTGATATCTGCTGTCCAAGATAAACGTACGTGTCTGTTATCTCCAGCTTTTCTCCATCAATCGATAAATCTTCATTTCTTGTAAAAGCATTGTACATCACTTTTGTCTTCTGAAAGTTCATTTTTAATCCCACTTCTGTACTCTTGTCAGCAAGTTCCTGGATCATACTCTGTAGCTCTGATGGGGTAGTTGCAAAAATGACTATGTCATCAGCAAAACGAAGGTGGGTTAGATAATCTCCATTAATCTTTATCCCTTTGTTTTCCCAGTTCAGTGATTGAAAGACATTTTCCAATGTGGCATTAAAGAGCTTCGGAGATATGGTGTCACCTTGTCTCACTCCTTTTCCAATTTTTATGTGTGTTGTATTTTCAAACAGCCGAATCTTTGCACTTGCATTTTCATAGATGTTATTAATAATATTAATGTATGCATCTTCAATACCGCAGGATTTCAGAGCCATTGCAACTGCTGATGGTTTCACCGAATCAAAGGCTTTTTCATAATCGATAAAAGCCATGCACAATGGAAGTTCATATTCCCTCGCTCTTTCAATTAGTTCTCTCAGTACGTGGATATGATCTATTGTGCTGTAGCCACTCCTGAATCCAGCTTGTTCTCTCGGTTGAGCCATGTCCAGTGTCACCTTCAAGCGGTGTGAAAGAACTTTAGTGAAGATTTTATAAACCACTGATAGGAGGCTGATAGGTCTGTAGTTCTCGAGATCCTCAATGTCACCTTTTTTATGTAGCAAGATCATTGTAGCGTTGTTCCAATCCTCAGGAATTTTCCCTTCATTAAGGCATCGAGTGAAAATTTGGGCGAGTACTGTTTCGATTTCTCCACTTGCTTCTTGTATGGTGTCTACAGTAATTCCATCTTCTCCTGGAGCTTTTCCCCGCTTCATGTTCTTGATTGCATGTGCAACTTCTGCTGGAAGGACTGGAAGAACTCTGGTACTGGTACCTTTCATGATGTCTGGAGTACATGTATCATCCCTTTCATATAATTTGGAGTAGAAATCTTTCACTCTTGTCAAAATACGCCTCTATTTCTTGTTACAGAACCATCTTCTTTTCTCAGTGCCATAATCTGTTTTTTCCCCTTACTGAGATGTCCCTTTGCTATCTTTAGGCTTTGGTTGTTTTCAATTGCTTTCCTCACTAGTTCACAGTTGAATTTCCTTACGTCTTCAGTGATCCTTTTTCGTACTGTGTTGTATAGCTCTATCTATATATTCCACTTTGGAAGTCACATCTTCTTTAGTTGTCCTCATCACTCTTCTTTTTTGCATCAACATTTTCGTTTTTCCTGATAATTTGTTTACATGCAACTTGTTCTTAGACCCAGCTAATTTTGTTGCTGTTTCCATAAGAGCTTTGGTTACTTTTCTGTTAACTTCAGAAATATCCACTTCTTCCAATGTTAGGCCTTCTAAAGCAGAGAATCTGTTCTTCAGTTCCAATTTGAAGGTATTATGGTGTTTTTTAAGGTTGGTTATGTCAATACATTTTGTTTGTCTTATGAGTGAAATGGATTACTTTTATATATAGCTAAACGGTAATCCATCACTGATGCCGTGAAATGGATTACCGTTATATATCTAAACGGCAATCCATTTCACGTCATACATTATAACGCATGTCCGTAGTCACTCATGCCAGTGCAAGCTGAATGCGCATCTTTAGTTCTTCAGGTGTTCTCGGCAAAGTTGGCACATACACATGGTCTTTGACATTCCCCCACAAAAAGGAAACAACAGAATGACACTTTTCAAACTCCAGCACACAAAATGCCTTTCCTGCTGCGATAGCCATTTCTTCCCACTGGCTTTGGCGCACGGGCAGCTCACTTTGCTACGTCACCATAGCAACACCACAGCAATAGGTTCCAATAAAGCTCTAAACTTCCTTCTTTCTTGTGTAGGGATATCAGCTGTCTATTTATCTTCATAACTACGTTATTGTCATTTGTAATCGGGGCAATCATTTTGAATTACCCTGTATGTACGTATCCACGGGAGTTGGCTATTTCGGCAGTTGATTGGTGAGTAGCTTCTATACCGCCCGGCTGTCGCTTTCGTAATTCATTTTTTTTTTTTTAACTTGGAGGTGACGGGACGGGGCAACCTTACTCTTGCGTGGTACTACGAGTTGTTCATTCTTGATATGCGTACTTTAAACAAAAACCTGTGCCCAAGCTTGTCCTCCAGCATCAGTGAAAATATACACATGTCTTCGCCAATTGTGAAATGCTTAGTGATACTCCTGTTGGAGAATACTCCGAAAATCTGAGTGAAGGCATTTTGCAAGGTCTTGCAGTCTTAGAAATGGCTTCACAGAAAGCTCCTTTTTAATTCTTGAGGACAACCAAAAATCACGTGGTGCGAGATGAGGTGAAAATTCAAGATGAGGTAGCTGTTTGGGTCTTTCTTGCTTCATATAAGCCTTAACTTGCTGTGTTTTGGGAGCACTGGTATTGGCCTGAAAAAAAGAACCCTTCACACTCCTATTACTTTCTCATCTCCTTTTGTTCAAAAAATCAACATGCAGTTCAAGCCCAAACATAGTTATCGATCTTTCTTGGAGTAGTATAGTAATAAAACCACGTGTCACCACCTATGATGATATCTGTTAAAAGTTTGGAACCGCTAAGCTAAAACATTGCTTGTATCACATTGCAAGAATCGACTCCATCTCATCTCCACTACCCCCCCCCCCCCACCTTTTTTTTTTTTTTTTTTTTTTTATGTTCTGTCAGTTTGTGAGGTGCCTATTTGTACAGATATTTCGGAACTTTAAAGATTGGTGTATAATTCTTTCTACACTGCCAATCGATACACCGTCCTAAACGTATTAACGGAACGGTGATGTGGGAGTTTTTCTTAATGAGTTCACGAACATCAGTGATGGTTCTCTTGTTCAGGGCCTCCTTCAGTTTTTTCTGCGCGAGGGAGGTCTTCGAAGATCTGCTTTCTTCTCTGACTTTGCGCATCAATTCTGTAACAGTGCCACGTGAACAAGCGTGATCCTCATGTACATGTGGTAAATCTGCATGAATATATTTCGCGTTGTGCCCAAGCTACATCTTTGTGTCTTTAGTCGGCTGCATAGCAAAAACGCGTAGAATTCGCATGCTGAACTTTTCGCGCGAACAGGAAAATGACCATACGGCCTTTGTTTTTAAGCGCGTAATGTTAAGTTCATACACGATTTCAAACAAGCTGTGCGTCGTTAACTTGGGAGGAACGGGTGCAAACTTACAGACACACGTGTTAAAAACATTTTGAGCGTTATGTATACCTTTCTAAGTCAATAAACCCCTTGTTTGATTTAAATCACATCACACAAATTCGACAGCTGGTGCCTTTATGGCATTTAGGACCGATTGTGATTCATTACTGCTTTTATCGAAACAAACCATGATAGAGGCATCAAAGCCAGTAAAAATCCAGTTTGGGTGGCTTGATGCCCAAAGCTACACTGAGAAAAACGTTTTGTTAATTCAGCAAAAAAATTGTTTGAATCAACCAAAATATTTTGTTGGTATGCAGTCAACAAAAATGTTTGTTGAATTTACAAAAGTATTTTGCTGATAATTATTGTTGATTCTACAAAATTTATTGTTATAACGAAACTTTTTTTTCACTTAACAAAATGCTTAGGTCGATTTTTAAGATTTTGTTTGATCCAACAATATGTATTGTTATCCTGATAAAACGTTTTGTTGCTGCAACCAAACATATTGGTATCGTGACACAGTAATTTCTTGATCCAACAAAAATTCAGAGTTATACAGCTGGTCCACTTTGTCCCTAACTTTTTTCCCGATGGTAACACTTCGCCGGTGCAATAATTTTAGGCGGTACCCGCCATTTTTTATTTCGGGAGTGTCCACCATTTGCGATCAGGAACCGATCGCAAATAAAAATTCGCAGTCAGCCATAATTCAAAACGAAATCTTAAGCGCAAAACGAGATTCTTCTGGTCAGTGGTAGTCTGGTAGTGCCCGGATGGAGTAGCTAGTAATCACGTGCGCTTTGGCGTAAGGTCGATGCCACCTCCATATAGTTGAATTAACAAAATATAGCCAACGAAATAATTTTGTGTTGCCAACAAAACAATTCTCATGGAGTTTGGCTAAAGGAACAAAATAAATTGACAAAACAGCTCAACAAAACTATTTTGTTGTTTCAAACAAACTTTTTTCTCAGTGTAGGAGCAAAGTGCGTCGGGGCCGACTTCACAGAGAATTGTCCATATATTTGTCACGAGAGGCTGCGGAAAACCCGCAAACTGAGTCTGAGCCGCAGCCAGAAATGTCCGACCCCCACACTGCATACAGCGCGCATTAGCTAACCATGATAATGCGGATAACATTTAATCTAAAGTTTCTTAGTGTCTCAGCTACCTTTTTACTTGGATTCTCTGAACATTAAACTCAGTAAAGAGACAGTTTTCGTGAGAAGACATAGCTGAAGTAGAACCCTCGTATTCTGGTGTGTACGCAGGTACTCCAACGAAGTGCACCAGCAAAGTGGTTATTATGGAATCGTAGTTATTAATTCTAGCTAATTCCCACATCATCACGTACTTATCTTACGATCCAGTTACTTCAGTGGAATACCAACAAACTGCTAGTTTGCTGCAGTTACGCTCATTGGTATTTAAGTAGGGGCACGGGCTTGCTTCCAGTGCTCACTGGCATGCGTGGTGTTTTTGTCCTGCAGAGCTAGTTTCCTTCCCTGTAACCAGTGACCCTAACTTGGGGATAAGAACCTCTATAGACTTTGATGCACACGTTGTTCATTATGAAATAAAGAAACACAAAAAAAAACATGGAGATTTTTTGTGGAAACAAAAATATGCAAACAAAGGTCACGTGCCAATTCTCTGCGATTTTCTGTAAATCATACTATCCTTCGTTGACAGACACACATACACACACCATATTACCTTGGATTAAACAACAGAATTGAACCAGATTATCAGACTTGGATGCCGCATGAAATTTTCTTGAGCTGCTGGTTTTGATCACCAGAGGCTTAACTTTGATTGTTACCTAAGTCTTCCTTCAACCCTTGCAATTTTGTTCCTCTCTTGAATCCTGTAGCAAAGTTTAATTATATTCTTAGAGTTCTTATGCCTTTTTTCTTTTTTTGTGCGTTCTACTTAAAGAAGTTCAGTCCTTTTGTCTGTGTTATGTTATGGAACTTGTGTGTTGTGATTTGTTATAGCAATTTTACGTATTAATTTTAACTATAACTTGTGTCACCGAAAGAGAAACAAAGTAGCTCATTTTTATTTTTAAAGTTTCGGAGAAAAGCGAGAACTGAAATCCAGTAACAAACTCAGTACCTGTATTGCAGCTCTAACGTATTTAGGTATTACGTTGTTTAATTTACGGGGCACATCCAGACCTGTTAGCGCATCCTCACCAATTGTCCAGTGGGCGACAATACGCTCTAAGTAGTTTGTCACAAACAAGGTTCGTGGTTTGAAAGGTTGTGCATCCGTAAGATATGCAGAGTTCGAAAATGAAAAGCGGCGCATGCGTCCTGGGTACCTGTCAATTTTGTGCGACATCAGGTGTCCTTCACCTTACTGATTCGATCACGTTACGATACAAATGTTTGAACCTAAAACATACCAGCTTTTCCTCTCGTATAAGCTAGAATTAAAATCCCAGGGACAGTTGTGGATGCTACACACACTTTTCGGCAAGCACCTTCACTTCAAACTGCTTAAGAACGATTTAGCATGGTTTTAACCGATTGTCCCCAGTATGAAATCTACAGGGGTTACTCAACACTAAATATGTTTTTCTTTTCAGTGAAGTCTTACTCAAAGCCGGTTTACAACTTCACTTCAGTATAATATTCGCAGACGTATAAAGCGTATTTAAAAAAGCTGCCTTTGTTTCTTTATTTTTTGGAAACACAGTTCACTTGTAAAAATGTAAAGTGCGGGGGATTTAAAAAAAAAAGTTTGAATACAGTGAAAAAAAGCCGTAGGAGGTGAGAGAGATTGCATGCAACATTGCTATTAAACATGAATAATCTTCCTTCGCGAAGTTTTCGGCATCCAAATTGACGTGTTTGCACAGATTACATCTAGTGAGTTTGCTTGCAGTATTTACCCTGTTTTGTGTGAGGTCAGCTCGACACAATAATCTATCTTCTTTCTTAACGGAGAATTGACTATAATGGGGGAAACCCCGTTGTTTATTGCAGCATAATCCTTCATATTTTTCATTCTTACAGCTCAAAAGTAGCTTCTTAATTCCTGATTCAAAGAGTGGAAGGTTGTAATTGTCACAGTAACGTCAAATAAGGGGAGTAATTCTAAAATTCCAATGCAGCAGGACTATACATCGATGAGCCGTTACATTATGACCACCTACCTTATAAGCTGTACGACCCCCCTTTAGCCTTCTAAACAGCGGCCACTCGGCGAGACATCGATTCGATGAGGTGGTGATAGGTATCCCCGGGTATCTAGTACCATAATGTCAACAGCAGGTCCTTCAGTTCCGGTAGATTTCGGGGTGCTGGTGACTTAACGCGAACCCGCTTTTCCAAGTGGAACCACAAATGTTAGACTGGGTTCATGTCAGGTGAATTTCGAAGCCATGGCTTTAACAGAAACGCACCAGCATGTTTCTCAAACCACTCCTTGAAGATTCTGGCAGTGTGGCATGGCGCATTATCCTGTTGGTAATGGCCATCACCAACAGGGAACACCAGTTGCCACGAATGGGTGAACTTGGTCCGCAACGATGTTCAGATACCTGACAGCTGTGAGGGATTGTGCTATTGGAGTAATGGGGCCTAAAGTGTTCCAAGAAAACATCGCCCACAGCATAACACCTCTGCCGCCGGCCTGTTTTCACCCAACAGTGCATCCAGGAGCCATAACCTCCGTGGGTAATCGGCGTATCCGCGTTCGACGATCAACGTGATGCACCAGGAACCTTGATTTGTCAGACCAGGCCACTTTCTTCCAATCATCCACGGTCCAAACTCGATGATCTTGGGTCCATTTCATGCGTTGTTGGCGATGACGTGCAGTGAGCATGGGGACCCGGCTGGGTCTTCAGCTACGCAGGCCCATGCGCAGAAGGCTGCGATGAAATGTGTGCTGTGACACATTTCCTTCATCACCACTGTTGTAGCTGCGGGTGATTTGTCGCCCTGTGTCCCTGAGGTCGCTGTGAACAATGCGCAACAGTCTCCGCTCCCTTCTGGCATCAATGAGTTGTGGACGACACACTACTGGACGGCGGTTCGTCGTTTGGCCATTTCATGTCTACGCGTAAAGCATGGTCCATCTGAAAAATCCTTGGTTAATTCACAGTTTTTTCTTTGACCTAGATTTTTAAAGTAAGAGTGTGTTTTCGATGTAGGACTTTTATAGCATTTGGTGAATTCTAAAAGTTCATATTTGGCTTTTAAATTTGCATGATATTGTAATAGTGGCAATGTAAATAATCTAATAATAACGAAATAGAACAGGAATATTTATTTTATGAAATGTAATGTCATGTAAATATCTTTTAATTGTTGAATTTTAATGAATATGTAAATAATTAAGAACCCTTGCAGTTTTAGAATGTTTTAAAAGTAATCATGGGAAACTTCTTAAGAATATATTTTTTGAGTTCGATTGGGTAGAGTCAATAAGTCGCCGGAAACGATTAGTTTATCGGCGGACTTCCTGGAGATGGACAACACGGACGACATTCGTGTGTAGATAGCTACAATAGAAGGCTTTTTTTTAGAGTTTTAAAGCGGCTCATTAAGCAGGACTTCCGTCCTTAGGGGTGTTGGCATTAGGAATGGACATTGAGCGACTGGAGAGTGGGTTGTTTTTCTGACGGAATGCTGGAGGCGTGTTTTGGAAGTAGTGCGAAAAACAATAGGAACGCTTCTTCTGAAGGAAGGATGATGTGTCTTTGGGCAGTATGTGACTGAGAGAAGGACAGAGTGGTTGGGGGTTTCGAGGGAGGAGTAATTTCGAGGAGGGGAAGTTATCTCCGCGTACGAGCGGTAAGCATGAATGTAGCGGGGAGTTTTGGACATTTCACAGTGACCCGGAGAAATCATAAATTAAGCAAAATCACGAAAAAAAAAATGATTTTATCAAACGTCAAATCGCTTCTGTTGAATTATCTATTGCTACTCTATTGATTCTTACAGTGCTCAAGAAACTTTGCAATCTTCTGATTATAATATATTTCGGTAATTAAGGAAAGAAGTAAAACAGCACTATGACAATATATGTTATTCTCATTTAAGAAGCGTCTCAGCCTGAAGTTAAAACGGAGCCGCAGATGAATTATAGTTAAATTGATGTTACTGGTAGATGGATGCCAAATTAATCATGCAGCAGACATGCCTCAGGAAACTTTAAAATGACATCATCCTGAAATGAAAAACGAACCCGCATCTCCCGATTTACGTTCGAGTAGGTTACCGTTACACCACCCAGAACAGGAACCTCCAAGCAACTAAGGATGTGTATTGAGACTCAGAGGCTTGGAGGTTTCTTGTTCTGGTTGGTGTAACGGTAACCTACTCGAACGTAACTCGGGATATACGGGTTCGTTTTCCGTTCCAGGACGATGAGATTTTCAAGTTTTCTGAGGCATGTCTGCTTGCTTGCTTGCCTGCAGGTGAATTGTGTTTTAAGAAATGTTTTTCAGGAAGGATAGCAACTAACTACAACAATCAAATAATGGCACTAATGTGAGTTTAGCCCAGTGTGTGGGAAAAAAAAAACCCTGCCAACTCTCAAATATCAAGGGAGAAGGGCACGGCTGACAGTGCTGTTTTTTTAACAAAAGAGTTCTTTCCTGTGATACATGGTGATTCAAAAGTCCCCGAACTCTGAATTCAAATATTGCGACCACGATAATAGTGATGTATAACTATTTTACATACTGTTATATTGGCACTCATACTTACAGGTAATGCAAACCACTTTACAATAGATGCTGGAATTTTCCACCATTCTGTTGAAGACACAAATTCACCCGACGACACATGTTGGCGGACACTCTTTTCAGTGTGTTGGCTGGTATGTCCCTCACGGCTGTAATGATGTTGTTCCGCAGGTCCTGTACCGTCTTAGGGTTGTTGTGGTAAACTGTGTCTTTCAGATATCCCTACGAATAAAAGTCTGGAAAGCGCGACTTCCAAAGTTTTTTCGAGATTAATCGATTGTGGAAGAACTCACGAAGCATCCCCATTCTGTCGTTTGATGTATGGCACGTTGCTCCATCTTGTTGAAACCAACAGTAACGTTCGTCTTCTTCCAGCAACGCTACATATTGATGGATGATGTCTGCCTACACAGCGGAATTTACAGTTGTGGCGAAAAAAACATGGCCCTACAATTCGCCGTCTAGAAATGGCGCACCACACTCCAACTTTCTGACAGTGAAGTCCAACCTCGTGCAATGCGTGTGGATTCTCCGCAGCCCATATGCGAGTGTTTTGGCTATTGACATATCCATTCAAATGGAACCATGCCTCGTCACTGTAAAAAGTGTTGTTGAGCTTGTTAGTCACGTTGTTGCGCATGAAACTCTTAAACCATTGGCAGTAGGCAATGCGCTTTTCCGAGTCAAAATGACATAGCTCTTGCACTACTCGAATTCTGTACGGCCGTAGCTTTAGAAGTTTAGTAGCCCTCGGGCAGGCTGAATCGATGCCCCTTACTCTTGAAACAGCCACCGAAGTGACTTCCGGGGAGAGCGCTGCAGGGAAACGTGAATTTTCTCCAAAAACATGGTCGTCACCACGGACGGCCGGCCGGCCGCTTTTAGGCTTATCCTGAACACCGCCTCTCTCGCAAAACCGGTTCACAAAGTCATACACAGTTGTTTTCCCTGGTATAGGAGCATCAGGAAACTTCCTCTGAAAGAGCTGGATGCAACTTTGGTAAGATTTTTCCACAAAATAAACTTCTAATAAAGCGACTCTGTTCTTGCGTGAGACTCGTGGCTGACTGAACGTTACTGCTTGCCAGCGCCAGCGTAAGCGTAGTGTCACGTGGTCCTATTACGTGGCGCAGTTCGTTCTCCAAGGTCAACCACAACAGCCACGAGCAGCAATACTCGGATATCTTTTATAGTTTTACAGCAAATACGTCTTAAAATATAGAGTTCGGGGACTTTCAAATCACTTTGTATCTTACTCTTGTCCTGAATACTCACTGCTGGTAAATGTATTGGTATTGTATATGAGGTTAAAACGACTTCGGCAGCTGGTAACACTGTGACTTACTTTCAGTCATCCGGTAAGTCCATTATATCACGTCCAGATAATCCTCCCAAAGATTAGATTATCTATTGCCAAGATTATCTACAGTTAGCAAGATCTATTGCTACCAAAGATCTGAGAAAGAGAGAGAGAGAGAGAGAGTCTCCATGACATAAATATTGTTTTACGAAAATAATGTAAATTATTCATTAATCATTCTTGTGAAATTCGTATTTTTGGGTAAATTTATTATGCAAACATCCAATTCAATGTGTTAATCGAATTTCATTACACTCTAAATAGCGCAAAGACATCTTCAATGTTAATACTTTTTTTTTTTTAATGTTGTATATGTTTGACAATAACATTGCTTATGTGCTGATATCACTCATTTGTACGGTCAGACCCAAAGAACAACATTAAGTGTAAAATTCGCGTACATCAGGTAACACTTCTCTGTAAAGTTCTTGCCCGCTGTGTCGTATTTCGAATGTATTGCCAGATTGAACACGGGGTGTTCACACCTTATGTCGCGTTTGGCTGGTATACAATAGCAATGTACACTATATTGACAAAAGTCACCGGACACCTAGAAGAGAAACACAGCATAGCATTTATTGGCATACATTAGTACGGTGTCGGTCCAACTTCGGCCTTAATGCATGCACTGACCCTTCGAGACATGCTTTCGACAAGGTTTTGGAACACAGCGATAGGTATGCGCTTCCATTCAGTACATAATGCTGCCGCTAACTGTTGCTTAGTAGTAAGCCTTAGTTCGAAACGTCTTATGCGACGCTGTAATTCATCCCATAGGTGCTCTATGGGATTAAGATCAGGACTCTGTTCTGGCCAGTCCATAGACGATACGGAATTATCGTCAAACCACGCCGTAACGGTTCTTGCCGTAACAAACCACGCCGTAACAGTTTTTCTTGTTTTATGGCTCGATGCATTATCCTGTTGGTACCAATGAGGCTCGGTTCCATAGTATTGCCAGAGAGTTGTTAGGGCATAATTGTTCAGAATATCAAGGTAGACGTGCTGGTTAACATGTTTCTCCACGTACCGAATGGGCCGGGACCATATCACGAAAAACACCCTTACACGAGAACACTGCCAGCTCCAAACTTGACCGTAGGAACAGTAGTAAATAGCGTTGTTCCCCCGGCTGCCGCCATACCCAAACACGGACATCAGACTGATGAATCGTGTATCTGGATTCATCAGCCCATAGAACCCGTTTCAATTGATCTATGGTCCACGATAAATGTTCTTTACACAATACTAAACGACGAGTAGCATTGAGAGTGGAGATGAAAGGCTTACGAGCAGCCGCACGACCACGGTAACCCATAGAATGAAGTTCTCTTCGAATGGTACGTGTACATACCGAAGTTCCAGCATTTTTACTCACCTGTACATTGAGGTCTTGTGCAGTACTTCGTCGATTAGCTGTACCGATTCTCCTGAGGCTTCGACGTCCTCTATCATTGATTTTCTTTGGTCTGCCGGTACGTTTTTCTGCTTCAGGCACGCCATGCGTCTTCCACTTATTCAGTACATCAAAACAGTTGACTTGGGTAAGTTTAAATGCCTCTCGGTTTCTCTTATGGGCAACCCACTAATATAACATCCAAAAATATTTCCTTTCTCAAAGTCAGTCCTCTCCCGCCGCGACATTTTCACTCAACCTCACAATGCGATATGATCGCGGTCAGCTGCAGACTTGTTTTTATACCGTTTGCAGCTGTACTGCGCATATTAACAACGCAGCTGATCCGTTCATTTGCTTTCAAAGGGGTGTCCGTTGACATTTGTCAATATAGTGTACATTGTAGTTGGATTCTGTTTATTTTGCAATTGTTCTATTGTTTTCATGTTGTTACAGCGCTCTTCATTCCATTTCGTTCGGTGCCCTGTCACGTGGGTTGCCTCTCGGGCTTCGCTTTAAGCCGTTCTGGCGTTTGGTCTGTTATTTCCCCGCTGATGAATTAAATAAATTACCAGCAAAATGAAAACTCGCTGTTCTATAATGGTGCTCATTCTTCAACGCTATACATGGGGGAGGCTATGGAAATGCGTGTCTTAATTTCTACATCGCTCTTTTTGTTGTTTACATATTGGTATGTTTCAGCTTGTTCTATCAGTTGTTTTTCTGGGTTACCTCGGTGGCAAAATATCCATTTCCCACTTAATCTCTACTTTGATCTCCATTTCGTCATCGAACACTCTAGAAGCTCTAATTCCCCTCGTCTTCCCTTCTTTGTTCGCGAAGGACGAAACTCTCTGCGTCTCACGGGGAATTCTCATCTCTCTTTTAGGCGCTAGCTGCAAACTCCTTTTTACTTTTTGTCCCTTCTCTTAGAATAAGTGCTGGTTTGTCCCATAGTCCAGTTTCCTGGCCTGTCTTGTGACCATCAGGTGAGCTCCATGTCACTTTCACGCATCCCACGTCTTTTCATTAACAACTTGCTTTGTGCGTGTGTATTTCCTCTTACGGGGTAGCCATTTTTCGTTCCACTTGCTCCTGAAAAAGGAGATGAATCCTGAAAATTCCAAAGTTGCATTTAGAACCATTTTCAGGGCACTGAAATAATTCAAACTGAACTTCATGAACATCCAGTGCAGGGAGTGGCGGACTAACGGCTGGCTGAAAACTAGGAAATGGATCATATTAGTACCTTCCCAAGAACACTAATGAAAAGAGAACTGATTTTATTTTAGATTATATAAAAGATGGTTATTAATAGCATCTTTTTTGCTGAAAATAATGTGCCCAGGATAACAACTTACTCATCTATAATCCCGCCCGACGAATTGTATGGCCATCGATTTAACATGATTCGATTATCATTTTATCGGTCAGTTATATCGTTAGAAAGTGTAGAGGCTACTAGCTGTCAAATTTTAGAAGACACTTCTTCATAATGCCGCATTGTTCGAGGTGACAAGGCTGTCAGTCATCCCATCAAAATGTATCATTTAAGTGCTCGACGCAGAGGGTGATGATGTGCCGCGTTGCGTTTGCAAACCCTCTTTTCATTTGTAACACATGGAAAAAGATTTGGCGGGAAAGCGAAGGAGAATGCCATTGTGTAATGTGTTATGCAAATTCCCTTCCAGCAGAAGCTTGTAAGGAATAAAATAAGGATGTTGGTGGATATGGAGGAGAATACTGACGATTCTATGATCTAGGAATGCAATGCGCTCGGATTCGTAATAACTTTGGGAGACACAGCAGTCGTAGAAGGGCTGAGGTGGGGACGGGGAGGGTGAAAAGCAGAATGGCGTTATCAGTTCGGCTACAGATCCGACCTCTTCGAGTCTCCGGACGGACCCGCTGGCTTTCCAACCAACGCAACTCCTGCTATTATCTGATCCGGAGCGCAGAAATATCGCCATGCATGCAGAGAAGGGGGAGGGTGCCAAACGGATGGGATAGCCCAGGGCAGCAAATATCTAATCATTTGTTGCCTTCTCTGTATGTGTATCTATGTGTGTTCGTGTTCTGCTGCTTGCTGTAAGAGGCAGGGATGCTCAGGAAATGACATTTCATGGTGGAGGGGTCGACAATGGGGTCTGAATGCTGCTGCTCGGGGGAAGACGCATTCTGCATGCCACCATCCAAACATCCGTTGCAATAACGGGACAGCTTTTCTCTCGCTACATGCATATATACACATACACACACTCTCTCTCGCTCTCTCTCGCCCAGTGGGATACAGAGAGAGGGAGATCCACGATGCTGTTGTGCCTCCCGCTCACAAAAGATAAGCGCTTCCAATTCTCAGGGCGGCCATTGAATTCGGCCGCAATTGTACACGGAGCCCAAGCGCAAAAGGCACTGTTTTTATCTGCACGACCGAGCGCCGTCGACAACGCCAGCGCCAGCGCCGTAAGGAGAGTAAGAAAGAAAGAAAAAAAAAAAAAAAAAAGGGAGATGATAGAGAGAACGAAAGTGAAAGCACGGATAAGAGTGGAAGAAGATGGGAAGAAAACATAGAGAAAGGATGCAATCTGCCAATGATGGCAGGATGGTTACGTTTCTCCATTGTTCATAGTCTGCTGCAACGGTGACAGCATATACTACTATTATTTTTACACCCCCCCCACCCGTCTCTCTCTCTCTCTCTCTCTCTCTCTCTCTCTCTCTCTCTCTCTCTCTCTCTCTCTCTCTCTCTGTTTCTGTCTGTTATTTATTTATTTTACCGCGTCCTCTACTAGTCTCTCATTTATCGTATCTTCTCTGAAATGAGATCAACAAACATTGCTTTGCTCTTACGGCTGTGCATTTTTGAACCTCTCTACGCTTGCTAAATTTATCCATATTGGGTATTGAATGCACTTCTTCAAAGGTAACTTTTTTTTTTTTTTTTTTTGGCTTTTGCTTTGCATTTTAACTTTTAATTTACCGTTCATTAAGACATAAAATCAACGCTGAATAAACTTTTGCGTTGGATATCCTTTCTGCTGTTACTGTGCCATTTTGGGGGTAGTTTCGTGTTTCTAAGGAGTCTGTTTTGTCATGGATGCATTTTATTCTTCTGTGTCTGGGGTCTGCTCCCGGCGGCTATTATGAAACACTGTAATACACGTGTGGTCTTTCGGCGCATAACCGAGTTTTTAAGTTCATAAAAAAAAAACTTTCTTTTTTTAATTAATATAAAATGGGCGTGATCACCAGCATTATGCCCTATACAGGAAAAATTGCTTTCTCAGTACGCATCAGGGTGCTCATTTAGGAAGAGATGTCTGAAGTAGTAGATCACGGGATTCCACTTCACCACACACACACACACACACACACACACAAGACCTTAGCAAGCTTTTCTTATCTGGGAGGGCGAGACTGAAAATTTCGCCCCTTCGACTTCCACTCAAATAATTCGTGGTTTGTAGTTTTTCACACACCGCCGTTATAGGAAAGTGCTATGATCGTTCAAAAATCGCACTTCGGGTTTTTGACACAATTTTATTAAAAACGTAAGAACTAGGTACATACCCAAGTACCACAGGTTGTAAATACCAAGTAAAGCGTAAACGTTATATGAACACCGACAACACAACACTCCACAGAATGCAGAACGAAAAAACACCATCGCAGAAAAAATTAGTATCGGATAGTGAACGCAACAGTAGGAAGAATCTTTTTAAGGGTAGATCTTGGAAAAGTTCCGTTAAAGGTTAAACGCTCAGAGAACTTTTTGCGACACAGCATAAATGATTAATTAGCTCTTCATCCTAATGATATGTTCCGAAAGTTCATGGAGGTTAGGCATAACAGCATATTGTTTCCTATGCCTTCATGCATTGTTCTGGAAAATTCACTTCATGGAATGAGATGTTCGCACCTCATAGTGTATGTTGCGCTGTACCCTGGTTAACTGCATAGAATACTGTATGCGACTAACTAAAGTCTTTAAACAGAAAGTACTGAAGGGTGTACCTTTCTTTTTTAGTTACAATTTAGATTTTTTACTTCCCGCAGAGCATGAATTTACGTCCCGGGAATAACAATTCTGGCCCTTCCGGTAGCTACGGTCCTGCGCACACGCCCTCACGCGCGCGCGCAACTTTAAATGATAACTTGTATAACGGATTCCTGTGTCTAAATTTTTAGTGATAATTTTGTCAGTCTCTGCTCAGTTGAGGTCGCCATATTAACTTTATGGTCTATTCCTGTAACTAACCACGTCAAACCTTGATATTTTACAGGATAAATTCGAGTAGAAGTTATTCTCCTCGGAAAGTACTGGGATAGGTATTTCTTTTGCGTACCAAATGTTCATTCCTCTAGAATAACGACCCAGAACTTTAGCGCAGTGACTTAAACTGTGCAGTATATTATAATACAATGGAGAAACTATGGAGAGCGAAACACATCACCGCGGTGCCGCCCCGGTAGCGCAGCATTCCTCCGTGAAGGATACAGGTTCGAATCCCAGTGAGGCATGGATGTTGTGTTTGTTTTACGGCCCTGGTTCTCTCCCTTCCCTAGAGCCAGTGACTCTAAATTAGGGGCGGACTACTGCTTTATAACCCATTGAGTTTTGAGTTGCTCACGGTGGTCGTTAAACCTCGAATTAAAAAAAAAAAAAAAAAAAGAAAGAAAGAAAAAAAAATCGCTGCGGTCATCGACTTGGCATTACCTATATAAGGTGACTCGCCTTTGATTTGTAGTCCGGGAGCCGCGGATGGCTTAGTGGTTAGCGATTCGGACTATCAATGCAAGGTCCTCAGGTTCAAACCTGGGCTGATCTTTCAGAGATGGTGTGATTTACTAACAATCGCTGAATATCCGCCGTGCATCGGACGAGCACGTTAAGGGACGGCCCCCAGGCTGGACCCACTGGTTAAATGGGTATCCTTTCCTATATCCTCCTCCCCTGAAATTCTCTCACCCCTCTATGTGCAACATCGTACTTGTACGGTGGCGCCATCTACTGTACTCTAATCTCACTACAAACTGTTCTGTCAAAGTCGCTAGACTTGCTATCATTCCTTCCGTTTCTGTGTCCTGCCCAAAAGACGATCTCGCTGTAGGTGGCTGGGACTTAAACTCTACTCACTGTGAATGGAAGTCCTACAAGAAAATGACAAATACTCTGCCAGCTCTGCCATTTGTAATCCGGTCCGGGTACTGCCCCCCCCCGGTAATAAATAAGGGCGTCTTCCTTCCCCTTTCTACTTCGCTTCCGTGTCACTTTCCTATCTGTCACTCTACCCCAAATCTCCTAGCTTCCTGTTTCTAAGGGTTGTTTAAGACCTAGGGTCAGACACTCCCTTCCTAAAATCCTCTACATATGAACATTTTATGATAATTTGTAGTCCGGTTTCAATAGGCTTTGATCTTTTGAGTTTACCGTGTAATATATGATCCCTAACCTGAATCACGTTAATTATGATGTTGATTAAATAAATTCAGAAATCACACGAATCGGCGTCTTAACAATTTGTGTTAACAGCGATTCGTTTTCAAAAAGTTTGAATTTCTCCGTTTCTATATTTTCCATTTTCTTTTCAGATTTCCCGCGGTAAATACTGCCTCTCATGAACGCTTGTCAATTACCAACTAATAGCGCCATCGTTCGTTTAGTTTCAACTCTCACTTATGCGCCATCTTACGTTTAGTTTGTTAATCGTTTCCTGACAATGCCATATTTCTTTAGTTCGTAGATCTCTCACTGCCGGCCGTCGTCCACCTTGGTGAGAGGGGGGGGGCATGTAGTTTGTATATCGCTCACTGAGATCGCCGTCTTTCGTTGAGAATAGATCGCTTGATGTGGGTGCGTTGTCTGCCGTTTCATTTGTAAATCTGTCACTGATGACCGTCATTTTTCGTTTAGTATATAGATCGCCCAATGAGAGAGTGTTATCTTGCCTTTAATTTGCAGGTCGCCTAGTGATGGCGCCATCTTTCATGTATTTAATAGTTCACTCGATGAAGACGCGTTGTCTTTCGTTTAGTTGGCAGTTATATCGCTGGGTGGGTGCCATTTTTGTTTAGTTCTTCCGTCGCTCACCGAGAGCATGTTGTCTTTCACGGAGTTCGTAGGTTCTGCCTGAGTGCGCTGAATGGCTGAAAATTGCAGAATTTCGATGTGCTTTGGGGGAAATGATCTTCTCGTTGAGCTGAAATTAATTTCATGTGTGGTAGATCTTGAATAAATATTTAATATAACGACGTCACTGAGTTTCCGATACGTAAACTTCCCAAGGCTCGTAAATTTTTCGGAGATTTATTGCTTTGTAATTATTGTAATAGAACTTATTGAGTTGTTTAATGGTTTTAAAAATTTCACTCTATGGTTTCATTGCCAGTAAAGTATAAAGTGTGAACACTGAAATTATTTATTCCGGGGGGGGGGGGGGGGAGTGAAGATTAAGAGAGAGATTCGTCTAGCAGTTCTTTAAGGATAATTTTAACTCATGACTTTTTTTTTCATTTAAATTGCTAATTTGAAACTCTTGGGGGGGCGCATTTTATTTATTCAGTGATAATGGTTTATTAACTGGAATGATAACCAGAACAAACAGAACAGAACAGTTAAACACAAGAGTGTTGATTCGAACCCAGGTTCACATCGTCAGCAGCTAGTGCCCTAACCATAGGCTGTCGTGTGAGGCTGATCACTTAATCTGAAATTAAACATTCGCTCTTGCTTAAAAAAGCATCATCTGTGTAAAATGGTGGGATATGGAATGGTGAGGAGAGTAAAAACATCTCCCTTTCATGTGGAAGCGGTAACGGAAACAAAATATAAAACAGAAGTAGTTTACATTGCAAGAATAAATCTTGGCACATTCCTAGTCCTGGGTGATGAATTGCAGTGTACTTTATGCTATGCTGTCTTCGTAATACGATTCTACATATTGCATTGAGGCACACTTCGTTTACCTTGAACCAAAGCCAGCAAGGGCGTAATTAGATCGTGTAATTTTCGATGTACACGCCGTTTACGAAACAACAGCACAGATACTCATTCTTTTCTCTGCTAGTAGTAGTAGGTTTTTCCAAAGCCACAGGTTCTGTTTAAATCGGTATAAAAACAAAGATAGGGGCTTTTACGATTGTGTCTTATACAATGAACTGTTTAGTCGTAACGTCCAGGCAACGGTGTTTTTATTCCTTTCGGTAAATGTTGCGGGAGAAAAAAAATAATGCGTTTCATGGTCAGAAATGTTTTGGGGCGTGCAAACACGTCTCCATGCATAAATTTATCACTATTGAACAGTTCATTTGCGAAGCTAGCCAACAACCTATTCCCTTTCCGCCATGAAGTATTTCTTGAATAAGAATTGTTTATATGACCGCTGAACTTTTATTTTATGTTTTCGTATTTTGCAATCGTTCTGCCAAAAAAAAAAAAAAAAAAAAAGCATTTGCCAGAAATAAGCCTTTAACCAAATTATTGCTTTTATTTTTATTCCGATATTTTAAATGCAGACAATTAAATTAAAAAAAAAAAGTTACAGCGGTAACAAATATTGTGAATCAAATTTCCGGGTGTGTAAAGCCTTTTGTTATGAATAAAAATATATATAAATATGCCGACATGACTTTTATTTGTAACTGACAGCACGTAAGCCTATCTGATTTATATATCAGCTCCTTTTCGCTCCCACGTTTTCGGAAAAAAGTACTGTTTTGGCGCCTACTGAGAAATAGGAAACTGTCGCGCATTATTTCGCTCGGATTTCTAATCCGAAGAGGAGAATTACTCAACATAACTCGAAATTTCCCGCTGTAATGAGCACTCTTTTCAGGAAACGCTTTTCTAAGTCTTCTTTTTTTTTTTTTTTTATATGTTTTTAACTATGTAGTCAATAAAAACCTTCTAGTAAAAAAAAATTAGAAACGTTCTGGAACGTAAACCATTGCATCAGAAATGTTGACACAGTACATGGAAAACCTGTACATCGCATAAAAAATATGTTTTTTAATTTAACATTTACACTGAAGAGCAATTGAATTAGAGATACCTGTCTGGTAACGTGTAGCACCACCTTTCGCCCTGATGACGGCGGCGATTCGTCTCGGCATGGACTCGACAAGACACCGGAAGCGTTGGGAAGCCATACGGATCCACGACCCCTGAACAAGCTCCCACAGTTCACGAAGATTTGATGGAGGCGGGTCAGAGCCTCGAACATCTCTGTCGATGGCATCCCAGATGTGCTCGATGGGATTGAGGTCAGGTGACTTAGCTGGCCAAGGAAGCGAGGTCACGTCGGTGGAGTGTGAATCCAACCATTCGAATACAATTCGGGAGCGATGGCACGGTGCATTGTCTTGTTGCAGGATGAGGTCCCCAGTGGGATGTTGAAGACGCACAAATGGGAGCAAATGGTTGTCCAGGATATCCCGGTAACGTTAACCTGTGAGGGACGATGTCACACGTACCAGGGGTGCCGTTTCAATCCACGTAAACAGTCCCCGGACGAGAATGACACCCCCACCAGATTGAAGAGTGCCCTGCTGGCAAGAAGGATCCATCGCTTCATGTGGTTTGCGCCGTACTCGTATCCTGCCATCCGCATGTACCAACGTGAATCTCGACTCATCAGTCCAGGCAATATTTTCCCACATGACTAGGGGTCCAGTGGCGATGTTCCCGCGCCCATGCTAATCTTTGCACCCTGTGATGTGCCGTCAGCAGTGGTACCCTCGTGGGACGATGGCTTCTGTACCCCATAGCGAGAAAATGGTTCTGGATGGTGTGGCTGCTTACACGTTTTTGTGCACCAGCGTTAAATTGCCGAGTGATTTCTTGCACTGTGGCCCGTCTATTCGCTGTTACAATGCGAGCTAGCCGACGATGATCCCGCTCATCCACACGCTGTTGTCCACGGCAGTTGGCCCTTGCAGGGATGGTTTTACCGGATTCGATGTACTCACGGTGCACCCGTGACACATTGGCTAATTCAATTGCTCTTCAGTGTATATGCGTGTATGTATAGCGGTAAAGGCAAATATATATAGTGATGAATGCGAATATGTATATGTTGCTACGCTTGAGGGGGAAAGAAATTGAAGATATGTTGATCGTATTGATCTCGTTAGAATTGCGCAATAATAATATATGTATATATATATATATATATATATATATATCATCATTGTCAACCATTATCAATCCACTGCTGGACGAAGGTCTCCCCAAGTTTCCTCCACAACGGTCTGTCTTGTGCCAGTCTCCTCCATGTCACTCCCGCATATTTACGAATTTCATCCACCCATCTCCCATGTGGTCTCTTTCTGGGTCTTTTCCTGTCCCTTGGAATCCAATCTAAAATTTCGGCTGTCCATCTATGGTCTGTCCTTCTGGCAGTATGTCCAGCCCATTGCCATTTCAGGGATTTAACTCTGATCATGATGTCTTCCACTCTCGTCATTTTTCGGATCCACGAGTTCCTCTTCTTATCTCTCCTGGTTATACCAAGCATGCACCTCTCCATGCTGCTTTGAGTTGTCTGCAGCCTTTGTATGTCTCTTTTAGTTAAGGTCCACGTCTCTGCACCATACGTAAGCACTGGAAGGATGCATTGATCAAACACTTTTCTTTTAAGACATAATGGCATATTGCTCTTGAAAATTATGCTGTTTCTTCCAAAAGCTCTCCAGGCAAGTTTTGTACGCCGATTAATTTCTTCATCAATGTGACCCTCACTTGATATCTGCTGTCCAAGATAAACATACGTATCTGTTATCTCCAGTTTTTCTCCATCAATCGATAAATCTTCATTTCTTGTAAAAGCATTGAACATCACTTTTGTCTTCTGAAAGTTCATTTTTAATCCCACTTCTTTACTCTTGTCAGCAAGTTCCTGGATCATACTCTGCAGCTCTGATGGGGTAGTTGCAAAAATGACTACATCATCAGCAAAACGAAGGTGGGTTAGATAATCTCCATTAATCTTTATCCCTTTGTTTTCCCAGTTCAGTGATTGAAAGACATTTTCCAATGTGGCATTAAAGAGCTTCGGAGATATGGTGTCACCTTGTCTCACTCCCTTTCCAATTTTTATGTGTGTTGTATTTTCAAACAGCCGAATCTTTGCACTTGCATTTTCATAGATGTTATTAATAATATTAATGTATGCATCTTCAATACCGCAGGATTTCAGAGCCGTGGTAACTGCTGATGGTTTCACCGAATCAAAGGCTTTTTCATAATCGATAAAAGCCATGCACAATGGAAGTTCATATTCCCTCGCTCTTTCAATTAGTTCTCTCAGTACGTGGATATGATCTATTGTGCTGTAGCCACTCCTGAATCCAGCTTGTTCTCTCGGTTGAGCCATGTCCAGTGTTACCTTCAAGCGGTGTGAAAGAACTTTAGTGAAGATTTTATAAACCACTGATAGGAGGCTGATAGGTCTGTAGTTCCTGAGATCCTCAATGTCACCTTTTTTATGTAGCAGGATCATTGTAGCATTGTTCCAATCCTCAGGAATCTTCCCTTCATTAAGGCATCGAGTGAAAATTTGGGCGACTACTGTTTCAATTTCTCCACTTGCTTCTTGTATGATGTCTATAGTAATTCCATCTTCTCCTGGAGCTTTCCCCCGCTTCATGTTCTTGATTGCATGAGCAACTTCTGCTGGAAGGACTGGAAGAACTCTGGTACCTTTCATGATGTCTGGAGTACATGTATCATCCCTTTCATATAATTTGGAGTAGAAATCTTTCACTCTTGTCAAAATTTCGCCTCTATTTCTTGTTATAGAACCATCTTCTTTTCTCAGAGCCATAATCTGTTTTCTTCCCTTACTGAGATGTCCCTTTGCTATCTTTAGGCTTTGGTTGTTTTCAATTGCTTTCCTCACTAGTTCACAGTTGAATTTCCTTACGTCTTCAGTGATACTTTTTCTTACTGTCTTGCATAGCTCTATATATTCCACTTTGGAAGTCACATCTTCTTTAGTTGTCCTCATCTCTCTTCTTTTTTGCATCAACATTTTGGTTTTTCCTGATAATTTGTTCACATGCAACTTGTTCTTAGACCCAGCTAATTTTGTTGCTGTTTCCATTAGAGCTTTGGTTACTTTTCTGTTAACGTCCGAAATATCCACTTCTTCCGATGTTAGGCCTTCTAAAGCAGAGAATCTGTTCTTCAGTTCCAACTTGAAAGTATTATGGTGTTTTTTAAGGTTGGTTATGTCAATAGATTTTGTTTGTCTTATGAGCTTGCCACGTTCCAGTTTAGTGTTGAGGTGCATCTTACATCTCACCAATCTATGGTCACTACCTGTGTTGAACTTGTTCAGCACACTGCAGTCTTCGATGACGAATTTTTTGTTACACATAATAAAATCAATTTCACTTGTCGTCCCAATTGGATGTCTCCATGTCCATTTCCTGTGTGGCTTTTTCTTGAAAAAGGAGTTCAAGATGAAAAATCCTTCTGCCTCTGCAAACTCAACGAGAGTATTTCCACGCTGGTTTCTGTTGCCGTGACCGAATTTACCTACTGAAGTTTCATTCTGTTGCCGTTGCCCTATTTTTGCATTGAAATCTCCCATAATTATCTTCAAGTGCTGCTTACCTTTATTATTTAGATCACGAATTTCCTCATAAAATTCTTCAATTTCTTCTTCAGGATGACTTGTGGTGGGTGCATAAGTTTGAATAATCTGAGCCTGGTATCTTCTCGATAGTTGGATAACGAGTCGTGCAGCTCTGTCAGAGGAACTTTCAACTTCTACCACTTTATCCTTCAGTTTCTTGTTTATTATAAATCCAACACCACTAGTTCTGCCAGTATCTGTCCCACGATAGTAGAAGAGATGTCCACTTTTCAGTTCAATGAGATCTTCTCCTTTTCTCCTTACCTCACTTAGCCCAATGATGTCCCACTTGATCCTTTGTAGTTCCTCTTCCAATTCAAGAAGCCTTGAATCAGAAGATAGGGAGCGTCCGTTATAGGTAGCCAAGGTCAGCATCAAATGGCAGCCTAGTCCGGTCCTCCGGGGATTCTTAGCACCCTCTGCCTTCATGTCGCACTGGCCGCTGCCTTGGCCAGGTACATTCCAGCTGCCGGAGACTGAGGGCCAAGATTTAAGTTGTAGAGTCATTTTGGAGGTGTTTGGCCATAACTCACCACGCTGGCCAAGCGGGTTGGTGAGTGTGGGTATATATATATATATATATATATATATATTTTTTTTTTTTTTTAATTTGACTCTGTGTAAAAATGGTAAAACGAAATATGCTCCTCCTAACTAGAAAATTTAATCAGGTAGTATGTGGACTTCATTGATCATGGATTGTGTTCAGTATTTTTTCTTTAAACGATTGTTGAACATGAGTTTTCAAAACAGATACTTTGGAACGAGCCACGGATGGCTTAGTGGTTAGCGATTCAGACTATCGATACAAGGTCCTGAGGTTCGAACCTGGGCTGATCCTTCAGAGATGGTGTGATTTACTAACAATCGCTGAATATCCGCCGTGCATCGGACGAGCACGTTAAGTGACTGCTCCCAGGCTGGACCCACTGGTTAAATGGGTATCCTGTCCTATGCCCCCCCTGAAATTCTCTCACCCCTCTGTGTGCAATCTACTGTACTCTAATCTCACTACAAACTGTTCTGTCAGAGTCGCTAGACTTGCTCTCATTCCTTTCGTTTCTGTGCCCTGCCCAAAAGGCGATCTCGCTGTAGGTGGCTGGGACCTAAACTCCACTCACTGTGGACGGAAGTCCTACAAGAAAATGACAAATACTGTGGTGGATACTTTGGAACTCCCGGGTACTGCCCCCCCCCCCGGTAATAAATAAGGGCGTCTTCCTCCCCCTTTCCACCTCGCTTCCGTGTCACTTTCCTATCGGGCACTCTAGCCCTAATCTCCTAGCTTCCTATTTCTAAGGGTTGTTTAAGACCTAGGGTCAGACACTCCCTCCCTAAAATCCTCTACATATGATCTGATCTGATACTTTGAAATTGAGATGCCATTCAACTGCAAATATAGGTTTGCCCCACCTAGCAGGAACATTTAACTTTAGAAAGGATTAGAAATGTGCTATCATGTGTAAAAATACTTTTGAAATCAGACTTCTAGAAACATAAAATGAATTTTATGCCACCAAGCGGGAAAATTGAGCATCAGGGATATTCGGTAGAGCATGAATTATCATTTTTATGAGAAATGCAAAAAGGAGTTTTCCAATCCAATGTAGTAATGCAGAGATGCCGTCTCTGCAGTCGTACAGGCAGACAAAACGCTGCTATGTAAACACGTAATATTTTTTTAAAACTCTTGGTAAGAAGTGGAGTTCGTTTTATGCTCCGCATGATGTCAGGAAGTGATAGGCGTGTAATCACTGCCTAAGTCGACGAATCAGTCAGTTTAAAATGATAAATGCATTAGGCGGGAGTAAAATTCGTTTAAGGATGCTTGCAGCGTTGAGAATAGTTAATACTGCAGCAAACTTCAAGCTCTCCATACAGTACTTAAAGAAAAAAAGAAGGCAACCTATAAGCTGCAGGTCTTTCACCGTACCCATTAAGTTGATAGAGGAGCCGTTGTAAGGAACTTTGTGATAATAGATGAAAGAAAAAACAGACTTCCTAGTTAAAATTTTACATTATCCCATCATTCAGAGCTTATTTTCTCGTAAAAAATAAATTAAAAAGAACGATATTAATAAATAAAATAAATATAAATAAAAAAAAGGCAACTAATGTACATTTGCACTCCAAACGCCAGTAAATTTTGAGGAAAGTCTTGCGTTCTTTTAATTTAAGAAAAATCTTTCTTGCAATTTGGCATGCAAAATTTCATATTTGCTTCTTATTGTAATGGAATTGCTAAGTGCAACAACATTAGTCCCAGAAATCAGTTGCCTCAGTATATTGTGACACTTTTTAAGCGTTTTGTGAGGTTGATTTTAGATCTAGTATATTAAATGTGTATTGTAGGAGTAGAATGTTATTTCACTGTAATTTCATTTTGAAGTACAGTAAATCCTCAATTTTACAGAAATCTCTAAACAACGTCAAGTTTGTGTTGGTGCAGGATGGCTGCGTGTAATACTGACATTAGTGATAAGCTCCGAATAACGGAACCCCTTTACTACGGTCACCGTAGTCAGTCCGGAAGGGGGCTAACGGGCACTTTGTCCCGTAGGGATTTACTTATCTCCTTTGGTACTTCTGCTTATGAGTAAGTTAGGGACAAGAATTTCTCCAAGAGCCCGCCTCGTAAAGAATAGGTTGCATACGTGAAAAAGAAAGGACTTAAAGTTTAGTTCGACGTGTGATGGTAATTCCTTGATGCGTGCTCCAGCTCCCGTGTGTGTCGCAGTAACCCACCTAGGCCGCCGGATTGTGGTTGCTGGTGCAGGCTGCTGCTTTCTTGCACACAGCCGCCTAACTGTGCATTTGACTGTCTCTAAAATTGTTCGGCTTTTCCTTCCTAGAGAGTAACCCTAATCTCCTAGTTTGCTATTTCTAAGGGGTCTTTAAATCCATGGTTCGGATACTGCCTTCTTCAGTTGTAGTGAACGGTAGATGGAGGCAACGAGAAAAAGCTTTGCATTTAAACTGCTGTTGGTGGTTCAAAAGTTCAGCTGCGCACAACCAACTGTGTTTACTGTTCTAAATTGTTTTAAATCTGAACATTTTCACTTTTGAAGTGACTTCAAGTCTCTCTAGACTAACATCATGCAGTCTGCATTCTGATCGCTACAATTGATGATTACATCTGTTTCAATTAGCTCAGGCCGAATGCAACTGACAAGCGATATTATTATAATTTAGGCCTCTGAACAGCGTCTACCTCCCAAAAAACGGTCGCACTTTTCGGGTCTAAGCAGTGATCGTTATTCAGAGGTTTCTTTGCATTAATATTTGTAAATGAAATAGGTTGTTTTTTTGTTTTGTTTTCTTTTTCGTATCAGAAGCGACATTTTTACACATCACGTACCAGAATGTGGGAGTTATCTTGTGAGGAAATCGTAAATTTACAGATAAGATAACCATTTCGTGAACCAGAAACGTTAAAAGTTACAACTGATAAAAATTTAGGAAAATAAGAAATGACTGTATGGTGTTTATTACTTCAATAGGAACGTTGATATTCGGAAAATTTCGAATGTTTTCATTTATTGGATAACTTTTCAATTACTTGTTTAATACTGAAAATCTTTCATAATTCGAAAGTTGGCTGCTGAAATGATCGGTATTTAAAGTGGAAAGTACTTCGACATGAAAGGTAAATAAAAAAAATCTTGAAATACGATCTACGTGTTACGTTCTTATGAATTCATTTATGAATGTATCGAACGCTGTATGTTTAGTTTAAGCAGATTAGCAGACTTTCATTTTTTTATTTCTACTTAATGTTATTTATTCTGCTGAGTTTCCTTTTTTGTTGCTTTTTTAAATATTTATCTGGACATAAGGCGAAGAAATAAGGTAGTAATAGTGAGGGGAAAAGAAAAAAGGCCTTACATACTAGATTGAATAAATGGAATGAATTACACCCAAACCAAAGCTTCGTTTGCAATAGCTGCTTCTTCGTCTGGGAAAGTGAAAAAAAAAAAAAAAAAAAAAAAAAGCTTGCATACTAGATTAAATAAATGGAATGAATTGCACACAAACCTAGCACCCAAACTTCCTGAGCCATCGCCTCTCCTGTCGACTGGCTCAAATTGGGTGATGACGATCTTGTACTCTACAATAAAAGATGATTTAAAAACAAAACATTTTTTTCTTTATACGTAGTTAAGTTCTGTTAATACCAGTAAAGAGTTCCCTGTTAGTGGTTGTACGGTCGTCTTACCTGAATAAACTCCAACCGCTTAACTCCTGAAAAGCAAGTACAATCTGCCTATTTGTAGCATTCGACAGATATAATTTGACCTTTTCAGTAGTTTGACATTGAGCTTTATTAACTGTAGCGTTGAAGGCTAATTTCACCAAGAAATGTTTTCGCCTCCGTTTCCTTTCCAACATCCAATTGCGCTAAAAATCTTTAAATTATTGAAATTCGTTTCGCACGAGTAGTTCCTTGGGAAATACCAACAGTGTGGAACCGAATGGCGCAAGAAGGTGCACGATTTTTTTAGATGTGCAGATTAAGATCTCATGAAGTAGGATTTAAAGTTATCCTGTTGCTAATTTGTGTATCTCAGAAATATGTTTTAAAATTTGGTTAACTATGTTTTTGGAATTAGAATGACTAAGACATTGTGTTAGTGTTTTATTATAACAAGGAATTTCTTTCGTTTCATTAATTTATTTTCTTGTTTACTTTCAGGTAAGAATTTCGACCTTGTGGAGTATCTTGCTACTCTGGTAAGCGTAGATCTACCAACTGCTGTTTAATGTTTGTGTGATGCCACATTCTGTATCGTTCATTTAGAATTTAATCATACACAACGGTGCTAGCGTCATAAAAAGCTGCAGTACGCAGAAAATATTTCTCATATACTAAAATCTGCGGCTGGAGTATGGTTGGCGAAGAATGATTGCATTTTGCTAAAATGTTACGAAAAAAAAAAAACGCGATATAGGGTTATAATGCGATAAAATGTGTAGGCCAAAAATACCATAATAATGATAATAATAGTAACTGACAGTTTTAATTGCGTTAACATTTTGAAATTATGCGTGCGTAAAATTTATATGATAAACAATATAAAAGAAAAGGGAAAAAAATATCGTGTGTGTCCTGAAAGATGAGTGCATTTGTTTTATTCAGAGCTTACCGTTGCATTGTTATCAAGCAGAGTCCTAGGGATACCCAGATTTTTAAACATATTTTTTTCACACATATTTGATTTTGATATCTTTTTTCACACAGATTCAGATTTGATTTTTTTTATTTTGGATTTTTTTTCACACAGATTTTTTATTTCTAATAATAGTAACTGACAGTTTTAATTGCGTTAACATTTTTAAATTATGCGTGCTTAAATTTTATATGATAAACAATATAAAAGGAAAGGGAAAAAATATCGCGTGTGTCTTCGAAGATAAGTGAATTTGTTGTATACAAAGCTACTGTTGCATTGTTATCTAGCTGGGTCTTAGGGAAACACATATTTTTAAAAAGTGGGTACTTTGTGAGATAGATATCCTAGGTCCTTTTAAAAAAACCAAAAGAATCAATAGATAATGAATATTTATACTTACATAAGCAAATGAAAAATGAATATAATGTACGTTGTTTGACACTTTAATTTATGCTCTTTGAAAGCAATCTTTAAAAAAAAAAATCAAGTACTGGCAGAATTAAACTTTATCATAATGGAACTAACTACACAAAAACAATGCATTTTAAGTGAGCTCAGAGCACCAGAGTGGTTTTTATTTTTCAAAACACTGGAACTGTGTGATGACTACTCCAACAGTTTTTTTTTTTTTTTACTTTTAACGAGCAATCATTAAAGTAGACGAGCAACTTTTAGTAGAGTATAATCGTTCACTATGATCTCATTAAATGTAAGTTTGTTTCTCAATTTTCGAATTTCAACTGATCTTATATTGTATGTTTACATAATATTGATGGACGGTACATTGCTGGCTGTTTTCCTTCCTATCCTTCCTTCCTTCCTTCCCTAATTCTCATGAATTCATGGTTCGTACGCTCCTTAAAACGCTTGGAAAGAAAGTCCTTTAAAATAAAAAGTTCATTTTCAAGTCCTTGAAAGTACTTGAAAAAGTTTAAGACACTGTAAATAGTGCTTGAAAATGTTTTGTTTTTGTTTTTTA
Organism: Macrothele yani; assembly: GCA_039090855.1. Classification (NCBI taxonomy): domain Eukaryota; kingdom Metazoa; phylum Arthropoda; class Arachnida; order Araneae; family Macrothelidae; genus Macrothele; species Macrothele yani. The sequence goes on along the minus strand of CM077029.1, from coordinate 14,288,246 downwards.
AGTAATGATATGAAAGATCTGGAGTAAAATAATTGTTTGAGCCAAAAAGTTGTATACGAGATTTCTGTGTAGTTCTAATAAAAACACCAAGCTGATCAAATAGTGCAGAACATGTGTTGAACTCAGTGGAACGTATTGTGCTTATCCTAGCTGAGTTTAATGGTTTTAACTGACTACATACCTAATACCTACAAACCGAACACGCACGCGCATATGATAATTTGGTTTTAAATTGTCCTTGAAAAGTGCTTGAATTTATTTTGCTTGGAATTTGACTTGTTTTGCAAATGGCATGTTAAAAAATTCCGAAATAAAATGTGGGTCCCAAAGGACGCGTAGAATTTGTAACTATTGGTCCTTTTTTTCGTTTTTTGGGTAATTTACACGCTACAGCGCGTCAGTGGAAGCGCTGATATTTACACGAAACATGATTTTTATGCAAGCACATGCATGCTTCGTCTTTCAAAATTTCTTTTTTTGTAGATTTTCTCAACTGGTGATTGCAGTTTAGTGTACCCTAGAAATTATAAAAGCTTTCCGTTTTTATTTAGTGATAGGAATTCAAGCTTGTAGAATAAAGAATTCGTGCCTCTCGTCATATGCTGTGGCTGAACGAAAATCACAGTTCTGTTTTCCTTTTAATTCCTTGATTCCTTTTTCGTCCTGCACGTCCGAGAAACACTCGAGTGCTGAACCCAATCTAACAACCGGGTTAGAGCCCCAGATGGATTTATGCGTTTGGAATCGGGAGTTATAGCCAGACATTGCCTATATCCCTCTTGCTCGAACCGTCGTCCAAATGGTCCTTGCTTCAGACATTAACGGAGCCTTAATTGAGCGCCGATGGCCCTCCGATGCTTATGGGGGATCCCCTGCGTTTGGTTATGGCCCCTCGGCCATTTGGTTCGAGCCACCTTCGCTATCCTCGAGCGCTAATTACACCACGCAAGATCCTTAGTCCTTATTCTTCTTCTCCTCTAGCCCAGATATAGGATCGCAGAATCGATGGTCTTTTGTCTGCCTGTATATCTACTTTTACTGCACGGCAGCAGATCTTCACAGGAAATACATGGCTACTCTTTTCGACGCAGCCGAATTTGTTTTCTTAGGATTGCTCTGTGTTTTGCAGGCAACATCTGTATGTCTTTCAACTTTATTTAAGTTGACGCAGTTCCCGTTATTTATGTTCATATGTTTTTTAAATCACATTTGAAATTCACCGCAAAGCGATTCTGGTACGCGAACATTTATAGGGTGGAAAACTGCCAAGTGGCCCTTCTGATCATTTAATTAGGACCACTTTTACAGAGTACGTATGGAAATGAACATTTATAGACTATGTAACTGTTGAAGTAACAGTTGCAACAAACAAAATTCGCCTAAGGCACTCAAATTTATTGTTGCTTATACCTTAAGAATGTGAGAACTTTTTAACATCCTAAATCAGTTCTCTCTTTTTTTATTTTTAACCTGACAGTGTTCCAACTAGTAAACGATGATCTCATCATCTCTTCAATATAACAATGTGTACTTTAAATATTTCTGTCTGAGTACGCATAATACACGAACTTTCGTGTATCAGAACAGATGTGCTCTATAGGTGCTGGCATTTACAGCCGATTCTAAAACTCGTGACTCTAGGGGAAAATAATTCGAAAAATTTCATATCGATCAGGAAAATAAAAAGCAGATCGTTCATTCACGTAGCCGGAAGATTTGAACCATTCAAGCTTAAACTCTGGAATCTCGTTTCTTTTTTACAAAGGGATATTCTTTGTTTTCTGTTTCTGATTCTTGCCATTCGTTGGAGTCATTAAGTAAATAAGCGATGACCGTCTGTAATCTAAGATGCGTTTGGTGATCGAAAAAATCTGGAAATCAGAAGAAATAATTCTTTTTCTTTTCCTTCCTTCCTTTTCGGCATTTGGTTGACAAACCGTGGCCCAGTTAACATGAAACCTTTGATTTTGCGCATTGTAGTCAGCAATTTGAGGGCATTTCGTCACTTTTCTAATTTTGTTGAGTTTACCATCTTGCTAAAAGTAAACTTGTATTTTTAACCACAAAAGGGAATCTCACTGTTCTTTCCCTCTTGGATTCTCTCTAAAGTTAGGCTTTCTATAAGTCTCTTTTTCAGAGTGTTTTTCTCTCTTTTTATTCCCTGTGCGTCTTTTATGATAGTTCGTTACTTAATTTCTACCTTTTCCTGTTTCAAAGTCCCACCTGCTTCTGTTTCAGTATTTATTATTACTCTGCCAGTTATTTTGTTTTATTCTTTTCATATCCTTGTGTGTTTTTCTCTTTTCTGTCATCTCGTACTTTATTCCTGTTAGCCTGTCTGTATGTCTGTTAGTCTTCATTTTTGTCGTGAACACACTCGTTTTCTTCTATCTTCTGTACAATACACCACAGCAACTCTGGTTTGCCTTTCAAACAAGCAGCGTGATGTAACTTCTGCATTGTCAGTTTTATTTTCATTTTGTGTATTCCGTGCTTTTTTGTGATGGGCCCTTTACACCGCTTCTTGTCTTTTTTTATTTGTTGGATCCGTTTTGTTATTATTGATCTCCTGAAGTTTTTTCGTGAACTTTTGTCAAACATCATGAAATCTGTCTTTTTTCACATTTTTTTTTTTTTTAGATGTGTCATGGGCAGAAGATACAGAAATAATTTTCCACGTCTAGTTTTTATCCAATCGATATTTGTGGCGAGTTTTGTCAAACCGATAGATATGTAATGCAAAGATGACGGAGGATTGGACTGATGCTTCCTTATGTCCATTATATTTTAATCACCTAATTTTCTGTCATGAAAACAAATCGTGTAGCAGATAATATGAATTCGCACGACTTTTTAAGTCTTGAGTGCTGTCCCGGTGGCTCAGTGATCTGCGTTTGTGCTTCTAAGCTTCTAACTGAGTCGGTCCAGGTTCGAGTCCCGAATGAGGAATGGGTGGTGTTTTTGTCCTACGCGGATCTGACTCTCTCCCGTTCCTGGAACCAGTGATTCATAATTAGGGATAGATGAGTGCTCAAAGCCCTTAGAGTTGCGCACGATGGTCGTTAAACCCCAAAACACTAGCGTGTGTGTGTTTCAGGTTTTCTTCGTTTCAACCATAACACATGATTTCCGACGGTATGGCTACAGATTCATTTCACTTATTTTATCCGGAAAACGTTGTTTCTTGAGGTGGGAATACTTTGAATTCAAGTCGTTTGCAATCAATTTATTAAGAACAGATAATGCGTTTTCCGACTGTATTAAGATTACGGTAATATTTTAAAGCATTTGGGGGCTGCGTAAAGATTACGGCATTATTTGAAATCAATTTCGGACGGTGTAAAGAATGTGTTGTTATTTTAACGCGTTTGCCAGAAATGGTGAAAATCACTGCTGCTTGTACAATGCGGATATGGTAGTTCTTTTTTTTTGTTTTTTTTTTCTCGAAGTGATATACAGTAGTAATTGCATTATAGCAACAAGGGCATATGCAATAGAGGTAAGCAACGAATAACTTAGAGATGGAGGAAAGCGAGATGGAGTCAAAATATGGAGAAAAGTTGATGCTGTGGCAACAATGACTCCCTGATGTTATAATCTCTCTTCCAGAAAAAACTCAGAATGCATGTTCTTGGGTTATTCAAGGAAAAACATCTGCTGTCAAGTTTCTGTCACTTTATTTGTACTTACCTCCTATATTTCTCTCTTTTTTTCAGTCTCCGTTTCTCTGATTTATCTATCTGTTTTCCGCCCACTTTCATTCTGTTTATATCTCTGTTTCTCTCGCTTTATTTTTCTGTTTTTCCTTTTTCATTCCTTTTTCTGTTTCCCTCACTTTCTCTTTCCAGCGTGCCTGTTTCCTTCTGTTTCTGCCTATTTTCGTATTCCTCTCTATCTTATACAGTTTTGATGTTGCTGAGTTAAAACTCTGACTACACGGGGATGATATTCATAGGACGTGCGTTCGTGTTATCCACTGGCGCACGGGGGGGGGGGCTTAAGCCACCCCATCGGCCCCGTACGTGAACTCTTTTATCTATCTAATGTATATCTATCTATCTTATGCACTATATATATATACATTTTGTAACATATTTATGTATATATATATATATAAAAAATTGTTTTTGCTTCTGTCTCTTCTTAATAGTCTGTGAATTCTGAATTTTCATAACTGCTGCGTTGCGCGTCATGATCTTCAGGTACTTTAGAAAATTTCGTTTCAAAATTTTTAGGTAATATCTTTTGTTTTTGACTTTGCTCTTATATATATATATATATATATATATATATATACTTAAGAGCAAAACTGAATTTATTTTATTTTTTTATCTTTTCTCCTTTTACTCACACAGGTAGATACATAACCTTTTCTATGTTGTATTAGGTGTGAGTCAAAATTATATATGTATTTTTTTGCTTAGGTATCTTCTTTATAGAATATATATATATATATATATATATATATATATATATTTTCTATAAAGAAGATACCTAAGCAAAAAATACATATATAATTTTGACTCACACCTAATACAACATAGAAAAGGTGTCGAGAATACTGAGCCTTGGCTTTATCAAGGACCAGCAAAAACTCTGCATTTTCTCACTTCCACAAAGACCTAGTTGGAAATGGGTTTCTGCAAGGCCATAGATGCAAGTAACATTCCCACCTAAAATAGTTAAAAAATATATATATATAAGTCATGTCCTCCGTAGAGTAACATGACCTAGCACTAGTTAACAATTTCGCTTGCATCCATTAACCTTCATGGCCCGACCCATGCTCTTCATCTGTTACTATTAAACAGAGAGAAGAAGATTAAAGAGAACTCAAGCTGTGAGAGTGACATAATAAATGGAAATGATTTTCAGCTATAACGAAATTCCAAGTTCGTTTGAGAGAGAATTTAAACCTGAAAAACAATGCAAAAGAAATCAAATTTTACATTGCAATTAAAAAAAAAAAAAGGAAATGTTAATTTATAACGAACAGATTTTTGAAAGAAAACTTGAGTCTAAAACCCCTACTCTACAACTTATGACAGCACGAAAACGAGAATAAGTTAAAGATAAATATTAACTAAAGAAAACTTTGTGAAAGTTATATACCTTAAACAGTTAGTTGCAATATGTACAAAGTATTTCAGCAGTGCTTTAAGTGCATAATTAATTAGTTATTAAGAACTTAACTACTTTGAAAAAGCAGCGCATAGACAGCGCATAGAAAAGGAACAGGCTTAGCCTTCTTCTGTTCCTAGGTACCTCAAAAGACGCTCAAAGTTACAAAGAAAAGTAAGAGTTAAAACCCGCAAAAATGTTAACAGACAAACCAATGCTTAAAAGCTGAAAAGCTAAAAAACGACAGAGAAAAGGTACATAAAGTACAAACATTGAACTTATAAAACCTAGAACCCAAAAACAAGGAAGAGAGCTTACCTCTTGTGTGACAAAAACTTTTCTCCACACAAGAGGAGAACATGGCTGACCCCTTCCGCCACTCCCTAGACGCTGGGGGGCAGTGAGGGTGGGGCTGATGGCCTCCTCATACAGCAAGAAACCAACGCGCGGAGATTTTAACCAGAGAAAAAAATATATAAACTTAAGACTGTGGATCTGTATGATCAGAATGAGCAGAATTAACTCTCCAGAATACATGAGAAATATTATAAAATACACGAGCAGTTTATTTAATAATCTTTGCATGTATTAAATCACCTTAGTGAGCTTCTATAGATTAATCAGAATCTTATTAATTTTAATGTTGGTTTTACTATTTTTAGTATAGCTATCCTAGTGATGAATAACTAGTTTTCTTTTTTATTTGTTTTTATTTTCTTTTATAAACAGATTTTTAAGCTTTTTTTGTGATTTTGTTTATATTATTTAATTTTTTGTTTTAATAGGACCGTCATATCCATAGCACTAAGGTTCCTTTAGGTAGTTAATAGGCATCCTCTAGCCAACTTCCTTACGGCTTTGATTGGTCAGAATCATATTATTAACTGTGTAGAAAATTAAAGCAGATCTGCCAACCTTACTCTATTATTCAGAATAATTTTTCTTAAAGTTCTTTTGATGAAAGAAGAAGGAATTTCGTTCTCTAGAAAACTTTCTAATAGTATATTAATGTGGTAATTGAAATCCAAATTGTTGCTGCAAATTCTTGAAATTCTTAGGACCTGAGAAATTAGTACATTCTCAATTACTTTGGTTGAAATGTTATTATTCCAGTGTAGATATTTAATTACTTTGAAAGGAAAATTAACTCTTTTATCAAAGAGGCTAATAGATGGGTTACCTCTGTTGAGCTTAATGCTTAAGTCTAGGAACTCAAGTTCCTGATTATTGTGGTATTCCAATGGGAACATCAATGTCCACAAATATCGCTAATCTATTCCTGTTCTTTAAGGAATATAAATTCATTAAATATCACCCCACCTGCTCAGATAACTACCTTTACACTTTTAGATATATTGATGATCTGCTGTGTATCAATAATTCAGAAGTTATAGAGAGTGATTTTGATAATATCTATCCTAGCTCTCTTAACTTATGTAAAACCAACCACAATAATCAGGAACTTGAGTTCCTAGACTTAAGCATTAAGCTCAACAGAGGTAACCCATCTATTAGCCTCTTTGATAAAAGAGTTAATTTTCCTTTCAAAGTAATTAAATATCTACACTGGAATAATAACATTTCAACCAAAGTAATTGAGAATGTACTAATTTCTCAGGTCCTAAGAATTTCAAGAATTTGCAGCAACAATTTGGATTTCAATTACCACATTAATATACTATTAGAAAGTTTTCTAGAGAACGAAATTCCTTCTTCTTTCATCAAAAGAACTTTAAGAAAAATTATTCTGAATAATAGAGTAAGGTTGGCAGATCTGCTTTAATTTTCTACACAGTTAATAATATGATTCTGACCAATCAAAGCCGTAAGGAAGTTGGCTAGAGGATGCCTATTAACTACCTAAAGGAACCTTAGTGCTATGGATATGACGGTCCTATTAAAACAAAAAATTAAATAATATAAACAAAATCACAAAAAAGCTTAAAAATCTGTTTATAAAAGAAAATAAAAACAAATAAAAAAGAAAACTAGTTATTCATCACTAGGATAGCTATACTAAAAATAGTAAAACCAACATTAAAATTAATAAGATTCTGATTAATCTATAGAAGCTCACTAAGGTGATTTAATACATGCAAAGATTATTAAATAAACTGCTCGTGTATTTTATAATATTTCTCATGTATTCTGGAGAGTTAATTCTGCTCATTCTGATCATACAGATCCACAGTCTTAAGTTTATATATTTTTTTCTCTGGTTAAAATCTCCGCGCGTTGGTTTCTTGCTGTATGAGGAGGCCATCAGCCCCACCCTCACTGCCCCCCAGCGTCTAGGGAGTGGCGGAAGGGGTCAGCCATGTTCTCCTCTTGTGTGGAGAAAAGTTTTTGTCACACAAGAGGTAAGCTCTCTTCCTTGTTTTTGGGTTCTAGGTTTTATAAGTTCAATGTTTGTACTTTATGTACCTTTTCTCTGTCGTTTTTTAGCTTTTCAGCTTTTAAGCATTGGTTTGTCTGTTAACATTTTTGCGGGTTTTAACTCTTACTTTTCTTTGTAACTTTGAGCGTCTTTTGAGGTACCTAGGAACAGAAGAAGGCTAAGCCTGTTCCTTTTCTATGCGCTGTCTATGCGCTGCTTTTTCAAAGTAGTTAAGTTCTTAATAACTAATTAATTATGCACTTAAAGCACTGCTGAAATACTTTGTACATATTGCAACTAACTGTTTAAGGTATATAACTTTCACAAAGTTTTCTTTAGTTAATATTTATCTTTAACTTATTCTCGTTTTCGTGCTGTCATAAGTTGTAGAGTAGGGGTTTTAGACTCAAGTTTTCTTTCAAAAATCTGTTCGTTATAAATTAACATTTCCTTTTTTTTTTAATTGCAATGTAAAATTTGGATTTCTTTTGCATTGTTTTTCAGGTTTAAATTCTCTCTCAAACGAACTTGGAATTTCGTTATAGCTGAAAATCATTTCCATTTATTATGTCACTCTCACAGCTTGAGTTCTCTTTAATCTTCTTCTCTCTGTTTAATAGTAACAGATGAAGAGCATGGGTCGGGCCATGAAGGTTAATGGATGCAAGCGAAATTGTTAACTAGTGCTAGGTCATGCTACTCTACGGAGGACATGACTTATATATATATATTTTTTAACTATTTTAGGTGGGAATGTTACTTGCATCTATGGCCTTGCAGAAACCCATTTCCAACTAGGTCTTTGTGGAAGTGAGAAAATGCAGAGTTTTTGCTGGTCCTTGATAAAGCCAAGGCTCAGTATTCTCGACACCTTCTACATTCAGTTGTTTTATTTTATTTTTTTATCTTTTCTCCTTTTACTCACACAGGTAGATACATAACCTTTTCTATGTTGTATTAGGTGTGAGTCAAAATTATATATGTATTTTTTTGCTTAGGTATCTTCTTTATAGAATGTGTATTCTGAATTTTCAAAACTGCTGCGTTGCGCGTTTTGTTTTTCAGGTTATTTTGCACCCTTCGTTTTAAATTCTAAAATTTTTTCCTTAGTCTTCAGTTTTGCTCTTAAGTATATATATATATATATATATATATATATGTGTGTGTGTGTGTGTGTGTGTGTGTGTGTGTGTGTGTGTGTGTGTGTGTGTGTGTGTGTGTGTATATTGCATGCATACAGATATATGTATATTGCATGCATACACATAATATGTATATATATATATATATATATATACACACTCAAACCAAGTACAATATATACATATATACTATGTACGTATACACACATACCTAAATATACATCTAACACCGCCCCCCCTCTTCAAAAGGAATTCCTCGGTGCGCCGCTGGTGTACTCATCAGCATTGATAACCAATCTCAGTTCGCTGGTAGATATTGATAGTTAACTGTATATTTTTAGGTGAATTCGTAGCAAAGAACTTTTTCACTCCGTTGTCACTTCATGCTTTTAGTATTTCATTATCGAGATGAAAGATTTATGGTTTGGACTCCTACTCTTATGCAGGGGCGCCGCGAATTTTGGATTCCCCGCTTCTATAACTATTACTCTACCTGCCACATTGGGATTTCCACCGTATCACTTACGTCCCTTTTTTGCTCTCGTTTCTTTGAGCACACTCATCAGTAAAACAATGTACTGCTGCTTTGTAATTTTCGCTCTACTTCTCTTAAATCTGCGGATCCTCAGGGTGTGAGTGGAGAAATCGTATGTTGGGGAGGAGGAGGGATGATGATTTTCTCTTCGACAGTGGATGGACGCTTTTGAGAAGGGACTGGATAGATAGATTGAGAAAGACCATTACCAAAACAGCTCTTTATACTGCTTCGTCCTGCTGTATGTGTATGTGTGTTGCCTCGAGGTTTCTGGCTCCATCTCAAGTGTTAAGGGGCTTAGTGATGCTGCAGGGTCCGAGGTTGGGAGGGTGCCGACGATGGGGATTGCTAACGCAGCCAGCCCTTAGGCTATCGTCTGGAGCTGGTTGTGGTTGCTCTATCCTTGAATGACCACTGGTGAGAAGGAGGAGAGATCGATCGCCTGACACATGCGCTCGCATCTTTCTCACCCTGTCTCTCTTGCCCTCTCTTTCTCCCTCTCTCGTATCTTGGACGCTGAAACCAGCTAGAAATATTCGCTGAACCAAGGTCATGTTTATGTCCTTTGGTCAAACTGATGAGCAAATTTGCTTCGGAAATTGGATTTTTCCTACGTGCTTCGATTTGCTTTTCTCACGGCGTTATCAAAGTTTGCGACGCATGATTGTTTCCGAATATGCTATCAAGCTAAGATATACAGCGTGTCAACTGAGCGGTTCCCCCAAAGGTGAAATGAATAACCTTATTGAGGTGCATATCATATAAAATAATTGCAGGCTCGTTACGAGTCATAAAACAAATATGTCTTGCCATCTTTATTTGAAATTTGTTTAATGGTGGAAAGGGTTATTAAACGCACAACTTTCATTATTGAGTCATGGTTTTTGAGCACAACAGTGTCAAATATTGCAACTGTCTTAAATAAATAAATACATAAATAAGTAAATAAGCACGGAGAATGAATTTAGCATCTCCAGTAAAGAGAAATTTGTCGAGACGTGATCCGTTATACCGTTCAAGGCTGTGTCTGGAGTAGAGATGAGCTCATTAACTACCGAAAAACCCGGGCCCAGGCTCGGAATTACACTTCTTGAATTTCATTACTGTAATTAATTCAACACGTGTAGTTCCGAGCCCGGTTGAATTACACGTGTTAAATTTCATTGTGGATTTGTTACCATGGAGGAAGAATTTTCAATTTTCTAAGCTAGCTGCCATTGCAAGACAAATTTTGCTTAGCAAGACTTGCATATTATGCATTGTCCAAAGCTATGGCCCAAGCAAGGATTAGTTTAAGGTCTGGTATGGAAAAACTGAGGAAAAATTACATTCCCATTTTTTTGTATTTTATTAAAAATCAAGAATCTTGTCTTTAAAATGATGTATTAATTTCCAAAATTGTGCTGTTAGAAGTGTTGTTATTCATTTTTTTAAATTTCCTCACTCCCGCGATTTTTGGGGTGACGTTGGTTTTTAGTGCAGCAGGTCGAGTTTTAGAGAAAAGAAGATCAAGTTGAAGCGCTGAGGCATTAGATGCAATTCCCTCTCTCTCTTTTTTCATGATGAACTTGATCTGGAAACTGCACACACATGATAATATTGTGATTATTATACTATTAAGCGCAAAGCTTTGTTAATGTTACATAATGCAGAATAATCTGGTCTGGAATGCTTTTACGTTCTTTTTTTTTCTTTTAATTTTGGAAATTTCCCTACATGCTTTTTTTTATATTCTACTACATCACTCTAAACTACCTTTACCAATTAGCATATATGTAAATTATATTGCGAAGATTAGTGGTCTAGAGTCAAAATTTCAAACACTTGCAACTGTCTGTACGGCATTGTACGTTTTATAATGCAATTTATTCATAATAAAAGTAAATTTAGAAATCAAAAAGAAATAACGAATGGAATTTTTTGTTTCTAAACGATTTTCTTTTCTTCAGCTTTTACCAAAATTACTGATTCCACTGATTCGAAGTTGATTATTTATTTATTTTCAAATCCACGTTTTAGAACATTTGGCTTTATGCGTAGTATTTCTAAAAACATATTAATATTGTGAAGTGGATTAACTGAACTAAACTTTTTAAACTAATCCTTGCTTGGGCCATATCTTTGGCCAGTGTATAATGCATAAATGCAAGCCTTGATAAGCATAATTTTCCAAACACGGGCCCGGGCCCGGGTTTTTCGGTAGTTAATGAATTCTGAGCCCGGGCTCCGAAGGCGAGCCCGGGCCAGAGCTCATCTCTACTGTGGACGGTATAACATTCATCCCGCTTGCTAGTGTTCCACGATGAGCGATTTTTTTCTAAAGACGTTTTGCACATGAGGAACGAGTTGTATCTGTCGCTTGGGAGTCGAAAATGGTGGATAATACGGAAACAGTTAAGTCCATTTTAACGAAGCAGTTGTTAAATTTAAGAACGTCAGCAGTTTCTGAAATTTAATTTTCAGAGCGTTAGCAATTTTTCAGTTTCTCAAATTAAACAGTGGGTAAATTAGAGAAACTGCTGACGGTCAAAAACGATGGATTATGTGGCCCTGTTATAATTGCATGTTTACCTTAAAGGGGTTGAATTCTCATGTTCATAAATTGCATCGGGATTTTTGCAAATTGAGTCAGAGGCGATTTTTATCAGCCGCAATTCCTGTCGAATGTCTGAAAGAATGCCCACGGAAAAAGTATGTCAACCGCCTGCTGATAAGCTTTTATGTCTGTTATAAACGGGGTTCGGACAACTGGCCACAAAAGCGTTTAGGGGTCGTATAAAAATTGCGGTTTCTTGGCCACTTCATCTACATGCCGAAAATTGGTGTAGAAGAAGTGGCCCAGGAGGAACTGGCCACAAAAAGTCTAAGGAACCATACAAAAATTACGTTTTTGACCGCTTCGTGGCCACGTCTCCTGTGGTTGGTTATCTGAGTCACATAACTTTCCGTAATTTCATTTTTTCTTAATTCGCGATGTATCTGAGCCACAAAAGTTTACTACAAATCATTCACCAATAAATTTATGTGATCAGTGAATTAATTAAGAACTCTTACACCGATGGTCGTAGCACTTGTTTCGTAAAGCAGTGTGTCCAAAAAACGGGCGTCGATATGTGTGCGGATCTTCGTTGGGTGGCCGTATGGTCTAAAGCGCGATTTCGGATCAATCGTTCGAGAATGAACCCCATGTGGTGGCGAGTGGTCTAAGCGATGGCCTCTGATCATTCGTCCGAACGGGGTCCGGGTTCGAATCCCGGTGAGGCATGGATGTTGTGTTTGTCTTACGGCACTGGCTCTCTCTCTCCCTTCCCTGGAACCAGTGACCCTAATTAGGGACGGGCGACTGCTTATAGCCCATTGAGTTGCTCACGGCGGTCGTTAAACCTTCAATCAAAAAAAAAAAAAAAAAGACATGTGTGTTGGATAACGCTGTTACTTCCCGAAATGTCAGAATAGTACTTCATGTATGGGTGGTAAACAGTATAGTACAGTACGAAAAGTTGCTCAGGGGAAACGAAACATCGTCTAGCTCCAAACACGAATGGTATTTATTCTGAAGAAGTTCCGTAATTGAAGAAATGTGGCTTTTTTTTTATTTTTAAAGCGGGGTTGAGATTAACGACCTCCGTGAGCAACTTAAACTGTCCGTCCCAAATTTATGGAGTTGGGGCAACTGCCTACAAAGCTTTAGGGGCCATGAAAAAATTGCCGTTTATTAGCCCTATAATGAGAATTGAATCAAGAAAACGTTATAGGTAAGCCAAGCCAGAATTTTACTTTAATGTGGGGAAGTAAAACTACATTCGTAAATACAAAATTAATTATTTAGTATCTTTTTTAAACCTACGGTGTTGGACGAAACAAAGGAATTACAGCATGACTCATGCTTTGTTAGGAAAAGGACGATAATGTGGGATTTTTAATAACGCTGCGCTTTTACCTAAGCGCTGAATATTTACCTAGCATATGAAGTTAATAATATTTCTCTTTTACTAAGGCACTAAATATTAATTGCTATGTCTTATGCCTAGGGCCTTTTTATTCCACCGATGTCATATAGTCATAACGTTGACGTGTCAACTGAAGTTAATAATATTGTGTTTTTACTTAGGCGCGAAATATTTATTCCTACGCCCTAGGCCTAAGTCTTTGTAGCAGTTTTTATTCTAACAATGTCATAATCATAACATTTACATATCAAGTCAAGGTAATAATATTGCGCTTTTACTTAGTCACTAAATATTAATTCATAGGACCCAGGCGTATGCCTTTTTAACAATTTTTATTCTACCGATGTTATATTCATAACGTTTACAAAAGCGCAATATTATTATCTTGACTTGATATGTAGGCGTTATGAATATAACATCGGCACGATAAAAACTGTTAAAAAGGCTTAGGCCTAATTAATATTTCGTGCCTAAGTAAAAGCTCAATATTATTAACTTCAGTTGACACGTAAACATTATGAATATGACATCGGCAGAATAAAAACGGTCAGGAAGGCCTAGAGCCTATGAATTAATATTTAGTGCCTAAGTAAATGCGAAGCGTTATTAAAAAAATCCCACCTTATCGTCCTTTTCCGAACATCATATGAGCTATGCTTTACTTCCTTTGTTTCGTGATAGGTCAGGTTTAAAAAATATACTAAGTGATTTATTTTGTATTCACGAATGTACTTTTATTTCCCCAAAAAGTACAACTCTCGATCGGCTTACTTTTTTCGAAATTTCTTTGGAATTCCCAACTCAGTTCTCATTATAGTGCCAAAACGGAAATTTTTATATGGTTCCTTCAGCTTTTGTGGCCAGTTGTCTGCTCTGCCTTTCAGCCAAAAAAACCGTAAATTTTCTTAATAATAATGAGGTATGGAAGAAAAAAAACTGTGCCTACCAATTACTCAAGTAAAGAAAAGTATAGGAACTCTGTAATTTTTGCGCAGAACAATTTCATGACTCTATGTAAAAAAAAATTGTAATGTTCTTAAAACTAATGTGGCAGTTGTCCTAAATTCTAATTTAAGGCCACTGGTTTCAGGGAAGGGAAAGGACTAGTGCCGTAAGCGCAGAACGCATCGCGTGCCTCTTCCTGGAATCGAACCCGTTCCAGTCTCGAACGAATGATCATTAATCAGCATAAAATGGCTAGGCTGCGTTGTCAGTTTGTAAACAGGCTAATCAATACGCGCTGCTTCTCTGTGTTGAGTGGCACGTGTTTGCTATTTTTATTTGTTTTTTATTCGAATACCACTTGTTTTCCAAGAAGTCCCCAGTCGTTAAAAAGATTTTAGTAGAAATTGCGTTAGTCATTGCAGAGTTACATTGTTCTGTAGTTTACTTTTGTGATGTGATACATACTGATGAGCCATTATGACCACCTACCTAATAAGCTGTAGGACACACCTTTATCGCGCAAAACAGCGGCCACTCGGCGAGGCTTCATTTCGATAAGGTGGCGATAGGTATCCTGGGGCATCTGGTACCATTATGTCAACAGCCGGTCCTCCAGTTCCGCTACATTTCGGGGTGGTGATGATTTAGCGGCAACCCACATTCCCAAGTCGAACCACAAATGTTCGATTAGGTTCATGTCAGATGAATTTGGAGGACATGGCATTAACAGAAAGTCACCAGCCTGTTCCTCGAACTACTCCTTGACGATTCTGGAATTGTGGCATGGCGCATTATCCTGTTGGTATTGGACATCACCAGCACGGAATACAGTTTCCATGAATTTTTCGCAACGATGTTCAGATACTTGACAGATGTCAGAGATTGTGTTATTGGGATAATGGGGCCTAAAGTGTTCCAAGAAAACATCGCCCACAGCATAACACCTCTGCTGCCGGCATGTTTCCTCCCATCAGTGCATCCAGGTGCCATAACCTCTGTTGGTAATCGACATATCCGCGCTCGGCCGTCTACGTGATGCACCAGGAATCTTGATTCGTCAGACCAGGCCACTTTCTTTTAATCATCCACGGTCCAATCTCTATGATCATGGGCCCATTTCATGCGTCGTTGGCGATGGCGTGCAGTGAGCATGGGCACCCGGCTGGGTCTTCAGCTACGCAGGCCCATGCGCAGAAGGCTACGATGAACTGTGTGCCGTGAGACATTTCCCTGATCATCACTGTTGTAGCTGCGGGTAATTTGTCTCACTGTGGCCCTGCGGTCGCTGTGAACAATGCGCGACGTTCTCCGCTGCCCTCTATCATTAGTGAGCTGCGAACAACACACAGCTGAACGACGATTCGTTGTTTTACCATATGTGCACCGCTTTTGATATGTACTACCTACAGCGGCATGTGCGCCGTTTCCGAGATTGTAATTCCGAGGCACCGTGCCGTCACAATTTGTCTTTTGTCAAACTCCGATAAATCGGCAGCTTTTCCCATTCTGACTCCAAGCACTACTAACCGAAAGCCGGTCCTCGAGTTGTATATAATGCCTTGTGAATTTCACCTACGCCACCGTTCGGTCTCCAGGCGACCTCATTCCTCTAGGTTGGGGGTGGTCATATTGTAATGACTCATTGGTGTGTATATATAGTAGAACCCGCCTATAACCAAGATCTCGAGGCCTACAGAAAACCTCGTTAAATCGTATCGCAATAATTTTGCAAAATTAAAGAACTGATAACTTTTATTAACGTTCTTTGGTACAAATTATAACGCAGGCAGACATCGTGTATTTTATTTGTACTAAAAAAAATGCAAAACATGAAAAGGGTTGCAGTCAAAAATATTGGAGGGGACATATCCTCCCCGTCTTCACCGCCAGCCACGCCCATACCCGTGAATAACAACTTCAGCCATGATAATCCTACCTAGGTTTTCTATACACGACACATCAGCAATTGGCACCGTACCCCCAGGTTTCGTAGCTGGGATACATAGTATTTTTCGATTCGTTTCTTCTGAGCAGCAAAACAGGTCTGTGCAGTTTAGTTCTTTTAAGATGCAGTACCTTCTTGATATTGAGGGGCAGTGTGGTGGGGAAATAAAGAAAATGATCCCTAGAAAGAAAGGCAATGATAAATTTAGAGAAGTATAAGCTCCAGGAGAAGATGGAATTACTGTAGACATCATACAAGAAGCAAGTGGAGAAATCGAAACAGTACTCGCCCAAATTTTCACTCGAGGCCTTAATGAAGGAAAGATTCCTGAGGATTGGAACACCGCTACAATGATCCTGCTACATAAGAAAGGTGACATTGAGGATCTAGGAAACTACAGACCTATCAGCCTCCTATCAGTAGTTTATAAAATCTTCACTAAAGTTCTTTCACACCGTTTGAAGGTAACACTGGACATGGCTCAACCGAGAGAACAAGCTGGATTCAGGAGTGGCTACAGCACAATAGATCATATCCACGTGCTGAGAGAACTAATTGAAAGAGCGAGGGAATATGAACTTCCATTGTGCATGGCTTTTATCGATTATGAAAAAGCCTTTGATTCGGTGAAACCATCAGCAGTTACAATGGCTCTGAAAACCTGCGGTATTGAAGATGCATACATTAATATTATTAATAACATCTATGAAAATGCAAGTGCAAAGATTAGGCTGTTTGAAAATACAACACACGTAAAAATTGGAAAGGGATTGAGACAAGGTGACACCATATCTCCGAAGCTCTTTAATGCCACATTGGAGGGTGTTTTTCAGTCGCTGAGCTGGGAAAACAAGGGGATAAAGATTAATGGAGATTATCTAACCCACCTTCGTTTTGCTGATGATGTAGTCATTTTTGCAACTACCCCATCAGAGCTGCAGAGTATGATCCAGGAACTTGCTGACAAGAGTAAAGAAGTGGGATTAAAAATGAACTTTCAGAAGACAAAAGTGATGTTCAATGCTTTTACAAGAAATGAAGATTTATCGATTGATGGAGAAAAGCTGGAGATAACAGACACGTACGTTTATCTTGGACAGCAGATATCAAGTGAGGGTCACATTGATGAAGAAATTAATCGGCGTACAAAACTTGCCTGGAGAGCTTTTGGAAGAAACAGCATAATTTTCAAGAGCAATATGCCATTATGTCTTAAAAGAAAAGTGTTTGATCAATGCATCCTTCCAGTGCTTACGTATGGTGCAGAGACGTGGACCTTAACTAAAAGAGACATACAAAGGCTGCAGACAACTCAAAGAAGCATGGAGAGGTGCATACTTGGTGTAACCAGGAGAGATAAGAAGAGGAACTCGTGGATCCGAAAAATGACAAGAGTGGAAGACATCATGATCAGAGTTAAATCCCTGAAATGGCAATGGGCTGGACATACTGCCAGAAGGACAGATCATCGATGGACAGCCGAAATTTTAGATTGGATTCCAAGGGACAGGAAAAGACCCAGAAGAAGACCACATGGGAGATGGGTGGATGAAATTCGAAAGTATGCAGGGGTGACATGGAGGAGACTGGCACAAGACAGACCGTTGTGGAGGAAACTTGGGGAGACCTTCGTCCAGCAGTGGATTGATAATGGTTGACAATGATGATGATGAAGGATGAAGACATTACAATGACAACAAAGATCATAATTCTTAAAGCAACGGTCTTTCCTGTAGTAAAGTATGTTTGTGAAGGCTGGACATTGAGGAAGAGTGACAGTAAGGGGACAGTTGCTTTTGAATTATGGACCCGGGGAGATAGATACTTAGAATTCCATGGGCTACCAGAACGACAGAGAACAAGATGGGCAAATGGAATCAAAGGTGCTTGTAGAATTACCGTGGAAGAGCTGCGAGATATTGCTGAAAGGGATCGAGAATTTCATTAACTACAAGAACGACAGAGAACAAAATGGGTGAATAGAATCAAAGACGCTTGTAGAATGACAGTGGAAGAGCTGCGAGATCTTGGTGAAAGGGATCGAGATGTGGGACTTTTGTTCATACAGTCACCAAGAGTCTCACATGACGCGATAGAACCTAACAATAACCACCAAAAGAGTTCAAAATTTTCCTGCCGTTTCTACATCAGTAGCGCTTTAAAAATGAGCTCCTTCGTCAGTTCTTCAGCTGAGCATTTCCCTCAACTTATCTTGGCATAGTCTCATTTCGCCGCCCACATCGCCGAGTGGTCTGAGGCTCTGACTTCTGACCTATCGTGTGAGATGGGTCCGTGTTCGCATCCCGAATGAGGCATGGATAGTGTGCTTGTCCGATATCGCTGGCTCTGTTGCTTACGTATAAGTAGTTGCCCTAGATTATCAGATCATATGTAGAGGATTCTAGGAAGGGCGCGTCTGATCCCAGGTCTTAAATAACCCTTAGAAGTAGGAAGCTAAGAGATTTGGGCTAGAGTGTCCGATAGGAAAGTCACACGGAAAGCGCAGGTAGAAAGGGAAGGAAGACGCCCTTATTTATTACCGGGGCTAGTACCCAGGGTCCGACGGCTTAACGTGCCCATCCGATGCACGGAGGATATTTAGTGGTTCGTACCTGCCTGGGAATCGAAGCCGAGGTCTTCTCCAAGGCATTCACGAACGCTGACCACTAGGCCATCCGCGGCCCGCTTTAGATTAGTGACGGGAGACTGATTATATACAGTGTTGGCCACCCAAAATGAAACACCAAGAAGGACACGAGATAGCAAAGCCAGATCTACTGGACACATAACAAAGAGGTACAAAGATGAAACACGATTGAGCTTACAGGCCCGTGCGACTTTTGGAACACGCAGACATCAATACTTCGTGTGGCCCCCATGGCTGGCAATAACGGCAGCTACACGACGCGGTATCGAACCAAAGAGGCTTTGGATGTGGGCTTGGAGTATGCCGGTCAAGGCTGCTGCCACACATTGCCACAGTTCATCAAGCGTAGCCGCGGGTGGTGCTTGCCAGGCTACTCGGTTGCCGATCAGTGACCAGACGTGTTCGATGGGCGACATATCGGGAGAACAGGCGGGCCACAACAGCAGTGACACCTGGTGGGCTGTGAAGAATTGTTGCACGATGCGTGCCACGTGTGGGCGCGCATTGTCCTGTTGAAACGTGGCCGCTGGCAGGTCCTGCAGGTAAGGGAGGACTACAGGCTCCAAAACGTCGAAGATGTAGTGGTGGCTGTTGAGTGTACCGGCGATGCGTGCCAGAGGGGTGCGGGTGTCATATCCAATTGCTCCCCATACCATAACGCCAGGCGACAGACCGGTATGGCGATGTATAATGCGGGTGTCATACAGTCTCTCACCGCGGTGCCGCCACACGCGGATCCGACCATCGTGCTGTTGCAGGCAGAAGCGGGATTCGTCGAAGACGACAATGTCGTGCCCATTCCGTAGTCTAGGTGCGGCGTTCAATGACCCACTGTCGCCGCACTCGCCGGTGGTGTAACGTCAATGATAATCGGAGCAATAGACGCCGTGCGACAAGTCCCCGCTCCTGCAGACGACGTCGAACGGTACGTGCTGATACAGGTTGTTGCGCAACACACCCTAATTCCTGCGCTAACGTTCGTGATGTGGCGGTGCGAGCCGTCAATGCCCGCCGCACAACATGCCGGTTCTCTCGTTCGGTGGTGTGCCGCGGCTGCGGCAATCGCTCACGTCGGTCCATCCGTCCCTTCTGCACCCACCGAATCCATACTCGCCTCACTGTGGCTGGATGTCGTCCCACACGGGTGCCAATGTCTCGGTACGATAAACCGCTGTCGCGATAAGCCACTATTCGTCCTCTGTCGAACTGCGAAACGTGCTGGAATGACTGCCGTGTTCTGCGACGAGGCATAGGGGAACTTCTCACGCACAGGTCAGGCAGCACAACACACATCCACTACTTACACCCCGCCTTCTGTGCACCCTTCTTATAGTGCTTTTCGGTGGCGTGCCGGGCGCACATGATTTGCATATGCCCTGCAATGCTAATCGTTTGCATGTCCTCTCGCGGGCAACGCATGCTGCGAATTTTAGGCCAATCGGATGCTTCCTTCTTGGTGTTGCATTTTGGGCGGCCAGCAGTGTAGATCTAGAGCTACACTCGGTGGTCCTTAAGCAACAAACGAACAAACAAACATTTCTTCGATTCCGAAACTTTTTCAGAATAATTGGCATTTTTGTTTACAGCTAGATGATGATTCGTTTCTGAGCACCTTTTCACGGTGTATTGTTTGTTCACCGCTAAAACATCGAGTAAAGTACTATTCTCACGTTTGGGTTAATGTACCTATATTCAACGGCAAAAATTCAACTATGAAATTTGTTTTTTCCACAGAAGCAGTCAGACTGTTAGCAACTGTGCACTTAATAATTCCTTTTAGTTTCGTTCCCAAAATCGGGTAGAGTGTCACGCCTTTTTTTTTTTTTTTTTTAATTACTGGATATTTTTTCAAGAGTTGTCATTTCTTTTCCGACCTCTTGCAGTATTCTGTCCGAAATCAGAAAAAACTGTCTTCGTGGTAGTTTCATGTCCATCTGATCGAAAGAGCCACCATACATCCAGCTCACTCATGTCTGCTACGTGGAATTTTTTTTTTTTTTTTCCGTTTCTTTTATTCTTTTCTTTACAGACACCAATTCTAGACAAAAAATAAAGGCAGCGTGGAAAGTCAATCACTTCATCTGTGTGTTGTTTCGGGATTTATACCCAAGTCCATCTATATGAGGAGTCAGTGTTCCACGCCGTACATTGGAATTTTAGTTTGTGAAGTTGGTTGAATTTAGGACAATCAAACTATATTTAAGCTGTTTTTATATTTTACTTCTCTGCACATTAACCCTATAATCGGCGTATTTATTTGAACCAAATGGTCTCCAAAACAGAATTGTTCACACGGCAACTGGGTTTTACGAAAACTGCAGTACATTACGTCATTTCCTCTTCTCATCTGAGCAGTAACAACCATAAACCTGTCAGTGGTGAAAACCGCTCCCT
This sequence comes from Macrothele yani, assembly GCA_039090855.1. NCBI lineage: Eukaryota > Metazoa > Arthropoda > Arachnida > Araneae > Macrothelidae > Macrothele > Macrothele yani. The sequence goes on along the minus strand of CM077029.1, from coordinate 14,267,190 downwards.
TTCAATCCTTTATTTTCTGAGACATGGAGAAGGACTAGTCAGTCCCCTTGACACTGACATCATGCCACTGGGTAAAATCAAGTGACTCAAACGTCTTATCTCTCCTTCGACTGATCGTCGGTGTCGTGTTTGACGTCACACCACACATGACAACGTTGGAAATCAGTCGGTAAACTTGACTTTCGCATGACGTCACTAACTAACGGGGGTGGAACACAGTTTTGTAATATCCTGCCCTTTTAGCAGGTAACCAATCAGAAAGGATTAGTAGAAATCTCCACTTTGAATAACAGAGCTAAGCAACACTTTCGGATGAGCAGGTACGCTCGTTCCAACCGCTATTGGTCCACTTTTCAGGCACTAAATAGATCCTTTTGAACTGATATCAGTCGATTTTGCTAACCCCGAGTTAATCCGTCCCAGCTGGTGAAAATATTTCTTTTTTTTTTTTTTTTTTTTTTTTGGGTGATTGGAGGTTTAACAACCACCGTGAGCAACACCATGGGCTTTAAGTAGTCGCCCGTCCCTAATTTAGAGCCTCTGATTCCAGGGAAGGGAGAGAGCCAGTACCGTAAGACAAACACAACATCCATGCCTCACCGTGATTCGAACCCAGACGCATCTCAAACGAATGATCAGAAGCCATCGCGTAGGTCACCGCACCACCGGGGCGGCATGAAAGGATTAAACGAACAGTCAATTCCCGAATTGCCTATTGCAGTAAAGTGAGATCATCAGAAGCGAACACAGCATCTTGTACGTACGTGGAAGTCCGCGTGGTTTACATATTAGAAATGGTAATGCTTTCTTACGTAGAAACGGTTTATTTGGGAACAATATTTTGCGTATTGCAATGATAAAAAAAGTGCAATATGTGTTCCAATATAAGAAAGACCGATCAGGGATACCACTTCTGAGAGGACAGGTACTTTACTTTTCTTTTCTTTTTTATCGTAGGTGTTGGACCATAATAATCCGTGTGGTTTTTGTTTACTCTTCCGACAAGATAAATAAGGTACAAAACATTTCCCTTTTGTAAAGAAGCGCTTAAAAAGCGTACTGAAGACAGCTGTTGCTGTACAAGTTTTCCGTGTCTTCTTCGGAAACAAAACGGAGTCACGTTAAATTCGCCCCAAAAGCAAGGAGAACGTCATTTCTTTCGAATTTTGCGTCCGGTTACTTTGTATGTGCTGTGTTGGGAGGAAGTTAGGGGAGGAGGGTGCACGATGGCTCATGTGGCCATCACGTGACAAGACCTCGCGCCCAATGACACAGGTGGGTCGGTCCGACGTCAGTTGCGATGATGTATGGGTAGACTTCGCCCCCGCCCGCTGGCCGGCCTCCAAATTAATCATTCGCCTGTTAGCAACCGTGATGTCTTCAACAGTCCTCCTGGATTCCATGCCTCTCCCCCCCCCCCTCGCCCGCTCCTCCATGGATGGATGCTTTTCTCCGGGAAATAAATGGACGTCCAAACCGCAGCTGTTTTACAAACCACTAGGTCGTTGCATTGACGATGTGCCAGTGTCTGTCATCTTAAAAAGACAATTGAAATAAAAATGTTCTCGACGCCGCGTCCCATCTTTACGAAGGTAGAAAGGGGAAAGAAAACAGCGGATTACGTAATTGGTGCTTGAAAACAAACTCTTATTGAATGAGACATGGAATACTTACCGCAGATTTACTTTTCTTTTTTTATATATATATATTTATTTATTTAGTCTACACGGAAATGAGGAAGTGTTCTGACTGTAAATAATTTAAATCTAAAACCGTGAATCGACAAGCGGACGTATAACGTCCCTTCACCATCACTTCAGTTTGAGTATAATGTTAACCATATGTACGTAAAACAGGATAAGTATTTCTTCGGAAGTGCTTTACTTTAATCGTTCCAAAGTTCCGTATTTCGGTCTTAATATTATTTTAGTTAACTATATGGACTTTATATGACTCCCCCCCCTTTCGACTGACTCAGTCTAAAGTTGTATCGCCAAAGGTGTGGGGGGCTTAAGACTGTCTCACACCGAACTCGGGAGCGAAATCGGAGAAACGTGTTCCACTGGTTTGGTTTGCGTGAGGAAACGTGGTGCTCCCTCAAAATAGAAAAACCAGATTTGCACCAATATGTTTAATTTCGGTCTTTGCTGTTTTCTTGATAACGTATATCAAACTTCAGGATATGTTTCACAGCACCACCTGTTTTCACCAGCTTCTGATGAGTTGAAAGTTTCCGAAGTGTGGATGTTGATTTCATCATTGCCCCTCAAAAGGAAAGGAACACTCATGAAATCAGCATTCACATTTTGAAAACTTCCAACTCAGCTTGTGAAAATTGGTGTTGCTGTGAAATATATTGTTTTTTTAATGAGACGAAACAACTTCCAGCATTCACTCCTCCCCTTTTTGTTTTCAAGCACGTATTTCTTAGGCTCTACGCCTTTTTCAATCTCCTTAATATTAAATTCATCCATGTTAACAAATGAGGCATTAACTCCGACACGGCATACAATAAAACGGGGTGTTAGCACGTCAAGCGAAAACCTCTGAATACTCAATGCAAAAGATGCAATGTGAAAAGTAGCTCTCATTCGTACAATATGACACGCGGGGGTGTAAGAAAGTGAATCACCAAAGAAGCAGGAGGCAGGCGGACAATTGAACAATTGCTCCGGGCAGTCCCATTAAAAACAAATGCAAAGGAAATATCGCTTTACGATATGGTGTCGGTGAGTTTAGTGTCTGCGCCGTATCGTCGGTCGGTGGAAATCTTCGTTGCTTTTAGAGACGGCAGTATTTTTGTATGACAAATCATTTTCCACCCCATTGGCACGAGCATCGAGCACAAAATTCCACAGTGCGCATTTTTCTTCGAAATATTTTTTTCTCATCAAAAATAAACCGGGTTGAAATGGGGTCAGGAACATCTTGACCCGACCCATTTGACCCGCAAGAAATTGTCCACCTATTGACCCGTGACTCGTTTTCATCTCTGGTCTCGGCCTATCTGGAGTTCTGTATCTGTTAGTATGAAAAATGTCTTACGATGAGAGGAATGTAGTATTTAAATAGGATGAAGTATAGTTTCTCACGTATCGTATTAGGTGATTTTTTTTTAATTGAGGATTTAATGTACCTCTAAACAGATATTATGTTGAGTAAGTTCGTGAAACATCTTAAGTTCAGGTATAGTTTCGTAAGCAATGAACGTTGCTTTAACTTATTTAATTTACTTTCATATTCTGCGTCTTTAATTGGGCTTGAAATGCGGCAAAACAACAGTCGGAAATTAATTAAATCAAGAAGCAACTCTTGGCAAGCGCGTTTTGCATACGCAGCCATTTGCTATGAGCAGTTTCCAATTTGTCACTTAGTTTTCACATGTGTATTTTTTCTCTTTGTGTTTTTGTAGTGCAGAAATCCTTGTAGACCAAATATGTTAACTTCGTTGTCCATTATTCATTCGTAATAACGCAGGTCTTTAAATGTTAGTCTGAAGACACCCGGGATTTCTTGTAGTAGAGGTTGCTGTTGTTAATCTGTAAAGAGGGTAATAAAATAAAAACAAATAATAAAAAAACCTAAGCTTGTGGAAAACAATTTTGTCAGTATAAACAAAAGATGTTCCCTGCTTATTAAGAGTGTTGATGAAGCAGGTGTCATGATTAAAAGTGGATGTGCTGCGAATAATCTCTTTGCTCTGTTTCCTTATTTCATTTTGAACTTAAGAAATTAATTTGTTTAATTAAAACGCATCGTGAGATTTGGAAAAGGGGATGAAAAGAAATGTTTCATTCTTTAATTAAATGAACTGCTAATTTAGCATTATTTTCCTGAGTATATGAAATTAGTACGTGGTACTAATGCCAGTTCTTCTGCTGAATTAAGACTTTGCAGCTTTCGCCCGTTATAAAGGCATAAATTTGATAAGTGTGACTTGCGTGCATTTTTCATTACGTGACGACTACAAACATTGTACCAGCTTCTTCTTTTTCTTTTCTTTTCTTTTTTTTTATTAGCAAAATATTTGTGTAAATCAAAGAGCGCAAACGGAAAAATCTCCCCAGTGCCGGTATTTCATACCTGGGAAAAATAATTTTTCCTGACTTCAGTTATTTGTTGCAATGCGTAATTGCACTTAATTTTCTTCGAAGACAATTTATTCGGTATCTTCGATTTGTTTTAGGTTAACGCTTTCTTAGTCATTCTTGCCTTTCTTCCAATTTCTGAACTCATTATATTAGTGGTTTCCAAACACTTCCATTTTTGAGGCCTTCTTGGTTATAATAATAAAAAAAAAAAATGTTTGAGACACCTCAATGTCAAATAGTGTCGTCTTACGCGAACGTGATTTTTTTTAAATTGAAATATACATCGTATTTAATGTGCATATTCGAGGGTTGTTTTAATTACTCCAGGAGTTCTGCACGTGTATAAGTGAAATCATTAAACTTCGTTTCAGTTTTAAATCACAGAAAAAAGTGTCACCCTGGTAGGAAAGCCAGACCACCTGTTTCGCTTCTGGTTCAGTCTCCCCATCTCATCCTTGGTCTGACTTCCGAGTCATTTCGGCAATACACAAATTTATCTGGAAGATATTCGATGGAGTTCCATCCTATTTTAAGTAAATTTAAAGGCGTTATTTTTAAGACGCTGACTGAGATATTTTCTTCTGGCCTAAATTCATATAATTTGCAAAGCATCTGGTGTTGCATATCGCTGTTTTAAGTAAAACTTGTCTCACTTGTTCCGGATGATTTTTTTTTTTTTTTAAGTGACCGTAATTTTAAAGGGCGGCGTTTTTATATTCATTTTTTTTATTGATATTATTATTTGTTTAGTTACTTCATCAAATGTAAATCGTTTAATGTATAGCAGATAATTGATTTAGGTAATTGAAAGCTGTAACATTCGGGGAGACCTTGACGTGGTGGCTGTGCTCAATTGCAGCACATCACTTTAGGCAGAATTGTTTCTCTTCTTTTGGTAGTCCTTTTCTGCGTGTGACGTGTTTTTTGAAAGAAATTAGTTTCTCAACAGCCAAAGGTAAGGCGTCCCCTTGAAAACTTTTTCTCAAGTGTGTAGGGCATCAGCTTTTTCAGAAATCACCTCTTACTCATGGATCTCTCTCTCTCTCTCTCTCTCTCTCTCTCTCTCTCTCTCTCTCTCTCTCTCTCTCTCTCTCTCTCATAGAAATATAATAAATATAATTCAGTAGTAACTTCGGTTACCCAGGGCGCGAAGAACTGCAGCTAGAAATTCAGATAAAAAAAAGGCGCTGAACAGATCGCTCGGGGAAAACCATTCCCTCGTTGACCGGGGACCACCCACGAATAAAAGGAATCCTCCCCTCGTATATTCCCTGTCGTTGGAGGGCAAACACTTTCTCGGAGAATCTCCGCGAGTGAGAATTCGACCCTCAGCAATTAAAAATCAACTTCTTATGTCACGAACATCTTCCTTCAAGCGGCAGAGAGTGAAAGGGGAAAATGCCCTGTGGTCATAAAAAGAAGTCTCGCTTGGAACTTTGAGAGGGGGGGTCGCACAGGCATGTAAACAGGAAGGAATGAGAACAGATTTTGGCGGGAAATACAAAGAGAAAGTCTTCCAAAATACCCACTTGTCCGCTGGAAGTATATCATTATCATCCATTATCAATCCACTGCTGGACGAAGGTCTCCCCAAGTTTCCTCCACAACGGTCTGTCTTGTGCCAGTCTCCTCCATGTCACTCCTGCATACTTTCGAATTTCATCCACCCATCTCCCATGTGGTCTTCTTCTGGGTCTTTTCCTGTCCCTTGGAATCCAATCTAAAATTTCGGCTGTCCATCGATGATCTGTCCTTCTGGCAGTATGTCCAGCCCATTGCCATTTCAAGGATTTTACTCTGATCATGATGTCTTCCACTCTTGTCATTTTTCTGATCCACGAGTTCCTCTTCTTATCTCTCCTGGTTACACCAAGCATGCACCTCTCCATGCTGCTTTGAGTTGTCTGCAGCCTTTGTATGTCTCTTTTAGTTAAGGTCCATGTCTCTGCACCATACGTAAGCACTGGAAGGATGCATTGATCAAACACTTTTCTTTTAAGACATAATGACATGTTGCTCTTGAAAATTATGCTGTTTCTTCCAAAAGCTCTCCAGGCAAGTTTTGTACGCCGATTAATTTCTTCATCAATGTGACCCTCACTTGATATCTGCTGTCCAAGATAAACGTACGTGCCTGTTTCTCCAGCTTTTCTCCATCAATCGATAAATCTTCATTTCGTGTAAAAGCATTGAACATAACTTTTGTTTTCTGAAAGTTCATTTTTAATCCCACTTCTTTACTGTTGTCAGCAAGTTCCTGGATCATACTCTGCAACTCTGATGGGGTAGTTGCAAAAATGACTACGTCATCAGCAAAACGAAGGTGGGTTAGATAATCTCCATTGATCTTTATTCCCTTGTTTTCCCAGCTCAGCGACTGAAAGGCACCCTCCAATGTGGCATTAAAGAGCTTTGGAGATATGGTGTCACCTTGTCTCACTCCCTTTCCAATTTTTATGTGTGTTGTGTTTTCAAACAGCCGAATCTTTGCACTTGAATTTTCATAGATGTTATTAATAATATTAATGTATGCATCTTCAACACCGCAGGATATGAGAGCCATTGTAACTGCTGATGGTTTCACCGAATCAAAGGCTTTTTCATAATCGATAAAAGCCATGCACAATGGAAGTTCATATTCCCTCGCTCTTTCAATTAGTTCTCTCAGTACATGGATATGATCTATTGTGCTGTAGCCACTCCTGAATCCAGCTTGTTCTCTCGGTTGAGCCATGTCCAGTGTTACCTTCAAGCTGTGTGAAAGAACTTTAGTAAAGATTTTATAAACCACTGATAGGAGGCTGATAGGTCTGTAGTTCCCGAGATCCTCAATGTCACCTTTTTTTATGTAGCAGGATCATTGTAGCGTTGTTCCAATGCTCAGGAATCTTCCCTTCATTAAGGCATCGAGTGAAAATTTGGGCGAGTACTGTTTCGATTTCTCCACTTGCTTCTTGTATGATGCCTACAGTAATTCCATCTTCTCCTGGAGCTTTTCCCCGCTTCATGTTCTTGATTGCATGTGCAACTTCTGCTGGGAGGACTGGAGTAACTCTGGTACCTTTCATGATGTCTGGAGTACATGTATCATCCCTTTCATATAATTTGGAGTAGAAATCTTTCACTCTTGTCAAAATTTCGCCTCTATTTCTTGTTACAGAACCATCTTCTTTTCTCAGTGCCATAATCTGTTTTCTTCCCTTACTGAGATGTCCCTTTGCTATCTTTAGGCTTTGGTTGTTTTCAATTGCTTTCCTCACTAGTTCACAGTTGAATTTTTTTTACGTCATTAGTAATACTTTTTAGTACTGTCTTGCATAGCTCTATATATTCCACTTTGGAAGTCACATCTGGAAGTATATATTACCATTTATATTTTGGCTAACTGATACCCCCCCCCCCCCCCCCCATCTGAAAAATAAAGATTCGTGCGAGAGAAATCACCTGTCGCTGCTTTCAATTTGTTTAACTATTTATTTGCTTTCTTGCTCCAATGTCATAGGAACTTGCAAACAGCGATCCGTCAGACAATATGGCATCCACTTCAATACTTACAACAACCACGCCAAAATCTCTCTCTATGTATCTTTCTATCTATCTATCTATTTATCTATCTATCTGAATTGGTTTTCTCTACCATTATAACTAAACTCGTAGTTTTCAACTTGTTACTGAAATAGAATTGCTTTTGCATTTTTAAGCCGTTAACGGATAATGCGCCGATGAAGGCACAGATGAATAATGTCTTCCCCATGCAAGATTCTCTAACCCCGTGCAGGAACTAATTATTGTGCATGTGCTTTAATATTCATTGTTCGCAAACGCGGAGTTTCGTTGTTTGCGCCATTTTCGGCAACGTTGTTGAGACAAGTGTATTCTCCAGCCAGGTGGCGTCGAACAAAAAGGAATTAGCCGTCGTGGTAAACCTGGTGAACAATGTTAGTTAGATTGACGATGAGAATAGAAGAACTGTAACGTACCAGGAGATGTGACGTACCTGCCAGAAGGACGCACGCGACATAAAGGCAGATAGGAATCAGAATAAAAAGTCCGCATAGCTCAGTCGGTAGAGCAACTTATTCCGGAATGAGGGGATCCGTGTTCGAATCCTGGCGTGGACAGAAATGACGGAGAAATTTACTTCGTTATAGAACGCTAATGTATCTTCTGAAATGTAATATGCTGATGGCTTTCGTTAGGTGTCGGTGAATCAAGGAAACAGTCTTAGGAGCAAATTTCAATGCAGGTAGACAAGGGAAGATTAACTTTTCAACGCAGCTAGTAAAAAAGATAATTTATGCTCCTGGTTGGCCGCGCACCGGTGGCGCAGTGGTCTAAGCGCTGGCTTCTGACCATTAGCCCTAGATGTGTCCGGGTTCAAATCTCGGTGAGGCATGGATATTGTTTTGTTTTACGGTACTGGCTGTCTGCCTTCCCTGGAACCAGTGACCTAAAATTAAGGACGGGCGATTGCTTATAGTCTATTGAGTTGATCACGGTGGTCATTATAATCCCAAGAAAGAAAACAAGAAAAAATAAGAAAATGAAAAAACATGCTTCTGGGGCTCCAAAAGTGTATGAAATCATTGTTTGAGATGTAGACGTCATCTCAAACAATGATTTAATACACTTTTGCTCTTCAGACGTCATTGGTTTCGAAAGTGCGGGATAGGCGTCCTAAAGCTTTGGCGTTTGCGCTTTTGTAACCGAAGACTCGGAGATCAGTGGAAATTCTTGCCTTCACTGACAAAACAAAAAGCATGTCGCTAAATGTATTTATTATGTGTGGAACTTTCATCAAGTATTTTTAACTTTGAGCAAAGGCGCCTTGGTTCCTTACTTTTAGGTGTATGGTCTAGTTTGACGAACCACGTTAGCTTCCTCAAACGCATTAGAAAAAGAAGAAAAAAAGGACTAACGACATATTTTCATAAAGGGAACAGACGTGTTTAAAATGTGATGACTCTCGCTCGATCACGGGCAGAGATGGAAACGGGTCAACCGGTCGACAATTTCTTGCAGATCAAACTGGTCGGGTCAAGGTGTTCCTGCCCCGATTTCGACCCGGTTTTATTTTTGAATAGCAAACGAAAAAAAAAATTCGAGCCATAAAGCAAGAACTGTTACTGCGTGGTTTGGCGATAGTTCCGCATCGTGTGTTTGACTGGCCAGCACACAACCTTGATCTTAATCCCATAGAGCACCTATGGGATGAATTAGGGCGTCGCATAAGAAGTTTGGAACCAAGGCCTACTACTAAGCAAGAGTTAGCGGCAGCATTATGTACTGAATGAAAGCGCATACCTATCGCTGTGTTCCAAAATTTTGTCGAAAGCATGTCTCGAAGGGTTAGTGCATGCATTAAGGCCAAATGTGGACCGACACCGTACTAATGTATGTCAATAAATGCAATGTTGTGTTTCTCTTCTAGGTGTCCGGTGACTTTTGTCAATAACGTGTAAATTATAATTCAAAGCAGGTTCGTCCGGATCGGATCCGGGTCAGTTACGGATTCGGGTCGGGTCCGGGTCTAAAATTTTTCAGCCGTTTCCAACTCTGATCACGATGATAATTGTAATATTTGCGTAAAGCGGCGGAAAGGTGCGAGGTTCGTCACATCCCTGTTTGATCGATTGATGTTATAGCCTGCCGTCATTGGCCATCCGTTCTGTCCTCCTTTTCTTGGCAGTTTTCAGACATGCAGCGAATTTTTCTTTTATCGTTAACTTTTTGCGACCTCTCTCTTCTCCCCCTTCCCATTTATATATGGGCCATTCAGATGTATTAGGACATTTATATCGTTGGTGAAATATGTATGTGTCAACCTGCTGTAAGCTGCAAAAGTACAGCAGTTTATTGTCACTTTCTAACTTGCGTACTTTTCTGTCTGTAAAATGTGCCCCGCGCACGCGTGTGCTGAAGAAAATGTATTTGCTGAGGTTCTCAAAACACAACCCGAATGTCGCAAAAATGTAATTCCTCATGAACGGAGGAGTGCTGTGGATGCTCCCCATGTCACTGTCTTCGGGATTTATGTGGAGCAGAAGGTCAGGGTGGGAGGCAACGAACCCTGACCCTCGCCTGAGGGATCATGTGTCACCCTAGCGCCTTCACTATAGCTGGTCTTTGTCGCTGGCCTAACGACCCACGGATGCCCCCTGTCGGCTGGAACACAAAACTCTCGTTAGGACGACGGCGGCTTTCGCAGTCTGTGGAGAATGACTTTTCGGTGTGACGCCCCCCCCCCTCCCTATATATTTTTTTTTCTCTCGTAACAAGATACATGGCCATGTGTCTTGGTTAAGAACACCCTGTACTTGGTGCAGATGGGGATACCACCGCCACCTCCCTCGTATCAAACACCAGGCTGGACAAGAAGTGGTAAAAAAAAAAATTTTTTCTTCTTCTTTAGCAGTTCAGCATCTACGTTTTTGTTCTTTGCTCGACTGCAGAAATCGCATAAACATCTGGATTGCAAATATCCCTCCCCACCCTATTCTCACCCCATTTCTTTTTGTCACAGCTTTTAATGCTTAGTGTAACGTTGATTCATAAGATATTTTTAGCACGTAACTGCGATAAAACGGCGAAATAGGATGAAACATATTTGTTGTCCGAATCTATAATTGTATCGTTCAAGTAGCTATTGGGAAGTACATAGCTTCTGCCGATTGTATGAAAGAATGCCCACGGAAAAAACGCCCACGGAAAAATCGCCCACGGAAAAAACGCCCACGGAAAAACGCCCACGGAAAAATCGCCCACTTTTCGAAAGTAGGAAAAAACGCCCACGGAAAAATCGCCCACAGACAAAATGCTCACGGGAAAAATATGTGATCGACTGATAAGTTTTTATGTCTGTTATAAACGGTGTTCGGACAACTAGTCACAGACTGCTGGCCAAAAAATCGTTAGGGGTCATATAAAAATTGCGGTTTCTTGCCACCTCACCTACATAACGCGAATATGGGAATGACGGAATGAAACTTTTAGAAGGGCCTAAACGTTAGTACTAATATTATTTTCTGCCTAAGTAATACCGCAATATTAATAATTTGATGTGTAAAATATTTTCTGCAAACCTTACAAATATGAGAGGAAAGTTCGGATTGTACTGATTGACTGTAGAGGTTGTATGGTGTTGGCCTGAAAGCCGTGGTAGTCTTATGCAACATTTATTTAAAAACATACTAATGATTCACCGTTGTCTTCAAGCCAACTGCTATACGATATTTTTCTAGAAACTACAAATAAAAATTCTCTGCGAGTATGTGCAAACCCAGGGAATTTGTCTGGGGAGGAGGGGGGGTGCTTAAAATCTAAAATATGTAATATAAAGAATTTCTGGTCCGATCGGGAGATTTCCAGTGTTTACAAGCTACAACACGTCGAATTATCTGAGGGTATCTGCTGCCTCAGGAAACTAGTCGGGGGGGAGGGGTAATACCAAAATCGTAAAATATCAAGAATATCTCTTCCGATCTGGAGATCTTCAGTATTTAGAAACTGCAACTCGACAAATTTTCTTAGCGCATGTCACTCTCTGGAAACCTGTCGGCGAAGAGGGAGGGGGGGTAATACCAAAAGTGTAAGATATGAACAATTTCTCGTCCGATCGGGAGATTCTCGGCAATTAGCAGCTACAACTCGACACATTATCTGAAGGCATGTGAATGATGAAAATCTCCGGGTCGGAAGAGAAATTCTTCATATTCTACACTTTTGGTATTACCCCTCCCCTCCCCCCGACAGGTTTGCTCAGTAGGTTCATGCCCGGAGATAATGTCTCCAGTTGTAGTTTGTAAATGCTGAAAATCGCTGATCGGACAAGAAATTCTATATAATTCACAATTATCATATAACCCCCACCCCACCCCCAGGTTTGCTGAGTAGGCACGTACCCTCAAATAATCTGTCCAACTGTAGCTTGTAAATGCTGAAAATCTCCCGATGGGACGATACATTTTCCAAATCTTAGAGTTTTGATATCCCCCCCCCCCCGGACAGGTTTCCTGAGTCAGCACATGCGCTCAGATATTTTGTAGTTTGAAAACCCTTAAATCTTTTGCTGAGATGTAGATCATAAACATTTCTTATAAAGAATTACATTAATTATCGCAATTAAGTAAAGACGAAATTACGGAAACTTTATATGACTCTACCAACCTCTGGGGTTCGTGGGCACGAAGCGGTCGAAAACGTTATTTTTATGAGGCCCCTTAAAATTTTTGTGGCCAGTTCTCCTACACCCGTCATGTAGAAATTAACTGTTTTAGTTGTCCTTTGGAAAACTCCCAGGAAGCTTATGAGTGCGTATTTTTTTCTTTACACTGGGAAGAAAAGAAGTATGCCTGTAACTTGAGATTATACTACTCACGGGGAAGACACACCCTGACCGGTGGCCAACCGATAAATTTAAATGAAATATATCCCTTGTTATTTGGGGTGCGGTCGCTAGCAAACGTTCCAGCTGCAGCTGCAAAGCACCACTTTGACGAAAGACAGATGCTCCCCTCCCCTTCGGCTCGCCGTACACAAAAGAGGATTTCAAAAGAGACAAGAGTGCAAAGAAAGCACATTACACAAAGTTATATCTGTACATTGCGCCTTTTACGAAAATCGCTTTTACAATTAAATGCTATACTTTTACAAGTTTTTATAAATAAAATAATCTGACTTTTAATGATTTCCCTTTTAATTGATATAGTTAAATAACAAACATGCATAGTTTTATAAAAATTAAGACCTTACTTTAAAAAATAAGAATAGTCACAAATTTTTTACAGTAAAGCCGAACTGGATTTTTTTAAGAAAGTAGCTACTCTACAGTCATCATCATCATCATCATCAACCATTATCAATCCACTGCTGGACGAAGGTCTCCCCAAGTTTCCTCCACAACGGTCTGTCTTGTGCCAGTCTCCTCCATGTCACCCCTGCATACTTTCGAATTTCATCCACCCATCTCCCATGTGGTCTTCTTCTGGGTCTTTTCCTGTCCCTTGGAATCCAATCTAAAATTTCGGCTGTCCATCGATGATCTGTCCTTCTGGCAGTATGTCCAGCCCATTGCCATTTCAGGGATTTAACTCTGATCATGATGTCTTCCACTCTTGTCATTTTTCGGATCCACGAGTTCCTCTTCTTATCTCTCCTGGTTACACCAAGTATGCACCTCTCCATGCGTCATTGAGTTGTCTGCAGCCTTTGTATGTCTCTTTTAGTTAAGGTCCACGTCTCTGCACCATACGTAAGCACTGGAAGGATGCATTGATCAAACACTTTTCTTTTAAGACATAATGGCATATTGCTCTTGAAAATTATGCTGTTTCTTCCAAAAGCTCTCCAGGCAAGTTTTGTACGCCGATTAATTTCTTCATCAATGTGACCCTCACTTGATATCTGCTGTCCAAGATAAACGTACGTGTCTGTTATCTCCAGCTTTTCTCCATCAATCGATAAATCTTCATTTCTTGTAAAAGCATTGAACATCACTTTTGTCTTCTGAAAGTTCATTTTTAATCCCACTTCTTTACTCTTGTCAGCAAGTTCCTGGATCATACTCTGCAGCTCTGATGGGCTAGTTGCAAAAATGACTACGTCATCAGCAAAACGAAGGTGGGTTAGATAATCTCCATTAATCTTTATCCCCTTGTTTTCCCAGCTCAGCGACTGAAAAACACCCTCCAATGTCGCATTAAAGAGCTTCGGAGATATGGTGTCACCTTGTCTCACTCCCTTTCCAATTTTTATGCGTGTTGTATTTTCAAACAGCCTAATCTTTGCACTTGCATTTTCATAGATGTTATTAATAATATTAATGTATGCATCTTCAATACCGCAGGTTTTCAGAGCCATTGTAACTGCTGATGGTTTCACCGAATCAAAGGCTTTTTCATAATCGATAAAAGCCATGCACAATGGAAGTTCATATTCCCTCGCTCTTTCAATTAGTTCTCTCAGCACATGGATATGATCTATTGTGCTGTAGCCACTCCTGAATCCAGCTTGTTCTCTCGGTTGAGCCATGTCCAGTGTTATCTTCAAGCGGTGTGAAAGAACTTTAGTGAAGATTTTATAAACTATTGATAGGAGGCTGATAGGTCTGTAGTTTCCGAGATCCTCAATGTCACCTTTCTTATGTAGCAGGATCATTGTAGCGGTGTTCCAATCCTCAGGAATCTTTCCTTCATTTAGGCATCGAGTGAAAATTTGGGCGAGTACTGTTTCGATTTCTCCACTTGCTTCTTCTATGATGTCTACAGTAATTCCATCTTCTCCTGGAGCTTTTCCCCGCTTCATGTTCTTGATTGCATGCAACTTCTGCTGGAAGGACTGGAGGAACTCTGGTACTGGTATCTTTCATGATGTCTGGAGTGCATGTATCATCCCTTTCATATAATTTGGAGTAGAAATCTTTCACTCTTGTCAAAATTTTGCCTCTATTTCTTGTTACAGAACCATCTTCTTTTCTCAGTGCCATAATCTGTTTTCTTCCTTACTGAGATGTCCCTTTGCTATCTTTAGGCTTTGGTTGTTTTCAATTGCTTTCTCACTAGTTCACAGTTGAATTTTCTTACGTCTTCAGTGATACTTTTTCGTACTGTCTTGCATAGCTCTATATATTCCACTTTGGAAGTCACATCTTCTTTAGTTGTCCTCATCTCTCTTCTTTTTTGCATCAACATTTTCGTTTTTCCTGATAATTTATTTACATGCAACTTGTTCTTAGACCCAGCTAATTTTGTTGCTGTTTCCATAAGAGCTTTGGTTACTTTTCTGTTAACTTCAGAGATGTCCACTTCTTCCGATGTTAGGCCTTCTAAAGCAGAGAACCTGTTCTTCAGTTCCAACTTGAAGGTATTATGGTGTTTTATAAGGTTGGTTATGTCAATAGATTTTGTTTGTCTTATGAGCTTGCCACGTTCAAGTTTAGTGTTGAGGTGCATCTTACATCTCACCAATCTATGGTCACTACCTGTGTTGAACTTGTTTAGTACACTGCAGTCTTCTATGACGAATTTTTTGTTACACATAATAAAATCAATTTCACTTGTCGTCCCATTTGGATGTCTCCATGTCCATTTCCTGTGTGGCTTTTTCTTGAAGAAGGAGTTCAAGATGAAAAACCCTTCTGCCTCTGCAAACTCAACGAGAGTATTTCCACGCTGGTTTCTGTTGCCGTGACCGAATTTACCTACTGAAGTTTCATTCTGTTGCCGTTGCCCTATTTTTGCATTGAAATCTCCCATAATTATTTTCAAGTGCTGCTTACCTTTATTATTTAGATGACAAATTTCCTCATAAAATTCTTCAATTTCTTCTTCAGGATGACTTGTGGTGGGT
This sequence comes from Macrothele yani, assembly GCA_039090855.1. Taxonomy (NCBI): domain Eukaryota; kingdom Metazoa; phylum Arthropoda; class Arachnida; order Araneae; family Macrothelidae; genus Macrothele; species Macrothele yani. Next base: position 14,251,753 of record CM077029.1, on the reverse strand, counting down.
GCATAAGTTTGAATAATCTGAGCCTGGTATCTTTTCGAGAGTTGGATAACAAGCCTTGCAGCTCTGTCAGAGGAACTTTCAACTTCTACAACTTTATCCTTCAGTTTCTTGTTTATTATAAATCCAACACCACTAGTTCTGCCAGTATCTGTCCCACGATAGTAGAAGAGATGTCCACTTTTCAGTTCGATGAGATCTTCTCCTTTTCTCCTTACCTCACTTAGCCCGACGATGTCCCACTTGATCCTTTGTAGTTCCTCTTCCAATTCAAGAAGCCTTGAATCAGAAGATAGGGAGCGTCCATTGTACGTTGCCAAGGTCAGCATCAGATGGCAGCCTAGTCCGGTCCTCCGGGATTCTTAGCACCCTTTGCCTTCATGTCGCACTGGCCGCTGCCTTGGCCAGGTACATTCCAGCTGCCGGAGACTGAGGGCCAAGATTTAAGTTGTGGAGTCATTTTGGAGGAGTTTGGCCATAACTCACCACGCTGGCCAAGCGGGTTGGTGAGTGTGGGATAGAATTTCCTCTAATCCCGATGGTATAGTTATACCGCTATTGGCGGTCGTCAGAGCCCTTTAGTAGGAACAGGATGCACCACGAGAAGGCGGGGTTGACATTTGTCAAGGAGAGGCTGTGATGTTACGCATCACCTGACCTTACATCCCACTCTACAGTAGGAAGTTGAAAGTTAACAATCTTATTTGGTTCTTCACTTGGCCACCGGCCCTAAGTCATAAGTCCTAGGCCTTGGCCTATTTAACAGTTTTTATTCTAACGATGTTATATTCATAACGTTTACGTAACACATCAAATTATTAATATTGCGGTATTACTCAGGCAAAAAATAATATTAGGACTAACGTTTAGGCCTCTTCTAAAGTTTTCGTTCCGCCATTCCCATATTCGTAAATTTACATAACAAGTATTGTCAATAATCAAACAGAAGTCATCGCTCTTTCCACGTTTATAAGTGAGTCACTGAAAAATTTCAGTGGCCGCCTCCAGGAATCGAACTCAGGGTCTTCCAGTTACGCGCCGGATATGCTTCCACGGCACCACAGCTATTCCTATTCCACGTCAAATGTCTGTATTAATTGTCAATAATATTGCGCTTCTACTTATGCACCATACATTCAATCCATACATTAATTAATAGGCCGTAGGCCTAAGCCAATTCAACACTTTTTTCTTCGCCTGTGAATTAATTAAGTGCCGCCCCGGTGGCGCTGGCCTCTGATCATTCGTCCGTAAGGGTCAGGGTTCGAATCCCGGTCAGGCATGGATTTTGTGTTTGTCTTACGGCACTGGCTCTCTCTCCCTTCCTGGAACCAGTGACCCTAAATTAGGGACGGGCGACTGCTTATAGCCCATTGAGTTGCTCACGGTGGTCGTTAAACCTCCAATCAAAAAAAAAAAAAAAAAAAAAAAAAAAAAGAATTAATTAAGTAAAAGAAAATATTGCAAACTTGACATGTTATGTAAATATTTAGTACGTACGTAAAAGTGCAGCGTTATTAAAAAATCCCACCCCTTAGGGTCCTTTTCCGAACATACATGAATTATGCTGTAATTCTCGCTTGGCTTACATAGAACGTTTTTCTCGAAATTTGTTTGGAGTTCCTAATTCAATTCTCAATGTAGGCCAAAAATCGATAAGACTTACCCCCCCCCCCCCCCACACACACACACCCTTGAACTTTTGTGGCCAATTCTCCTACACCCATTCGCGTTATGTAGGTGAGGTGGCCAAGAAACCGCAATTTTTATATGACCCCTAACGATTTTTTGGCCAGCAGTCTGTGACCAGTTGTCCTGTCACCGTTTATAACAGACATATAAACTTATCAGTCGATCACATATTTTTCCCGTGAGCATTTTGTCTGTGGGCGATTTTTCCGTGGGCGTTTTTTCCTACTTTCGAGAAGTGGGCGTTTTTTCCGTGGGCGTTTTTTCCGTGGGCGTTTTTTCCGTGGGCGATTTTTCCGTGGGCGTTTTTTCCGTGGGCATTCTTTCCTCATACCCTTCTGCCAGCGTTGTGCTTCAGCTGAAAAACATGGTTGCGTATAAAAACAAAACAAAGTCTCCTGTTTTTTAATGTTATATTTAGAGTTAAGCAAAACGATTAGTGCTGTTGTATGATTCAAAGATGAAATTTAGACTTTCTTTATTTTTTTATTTGTTTTTTCTGTTTACAGAACTGGAAGAGGGGAAAAATTTTGCTTATAAGTTTTCAGAATTTTAATCTATAACAGATCTGCCAATTGTTACGATTTTATCATATTTAGTACGATAAATGACGCTGCTGTACGATAATATGATTTTACCGCCAAATTTTTTTTTTTTTTTTTTTAAAGTCGTTTTCTTCTTTTTAGGCAGAAGTGGGGAAAAATTTCCACGTAATCTGTTTTTTTTTCCCCCATTCGAAAGATTTTTTTTCTCTGAGAGGTTTCCAGTTTCTCTTAAGAAATTCCCCTGGCTCTAGTTTCCCAACGGAAATAAAGTAAGTCAAGTCAAGTGCAATCGGCAACCAATGGACGAATCCCGATTCGTTTCGTATAACGTTTGAGACTGATTCGTATTTTCGAATATTTGTCATACTTAAAGCTACTGATTGGTCGGCCGTGGAACGTGGGCGAGTGTCTGTTTATTCAAAGCAACCTCCCTGCCCTTGCACATGCAAACATCAAGAATTTATATAGCTACACCTTACACCATCCAGAATTTATATAGCTGAAATAGTCTTCAAAAATTATCAGCACGCGTCATGTTACGATTTTTCTATCTATTTGATTGTTACGATTTTTGGTTCTGAGAGGTTGACAAGTCTGCTATAGTATTTAGTATATTATGGAGTCTGTTATACAGACGTATATTTTTATTGTAATTCCTATAAAATATGTTGCAAAAACAGTGCTTCTCAATCTTTTTCGTTTCTAATTATTATTTCATTTGTTATGGTAACATGAAATGTGGACGAATTGAAATATTGATTCAGGTTAGCGAAAGCGTTATGTGGAAATAAAGAAATGTGCTAAAAAAAAGGTTAAAACTTATTACCGCTCACTTATTGTTGTTGATAAATAAATAAATGAATATCGCTCCAATATATGGTAAATACCCCCCCCCCCCCCTCTCTCTCTCTCTCTCTCTCTCTCTCTAAAGAAAAGTAAAACGAATAAAAGTTCTTGCACCAAGTTAATTTCTGCAAGCGAAAATTAATATGTCGTGGAGCAAATGTATTTATAGAAATTTCCTTCCCTTGTAGGTAGTAATTCAAAATGAAAAAAAAAAAACCGCTCTGCTATTATGTATTAGAGAAAACTAATGTAATTTTTTTAGTTATTTATTAATTGATAAATCCAGTATATGGTTTAAGTGAAGCGTGAAAATGCTTGTCGCGTGTATGTACCACGATGGAGTAATTTTTTTTTTTTCGTACATATTTATTATATGTGTTTTGATTTCTCTTTTTCCTCTATTTGTCTCTGTCACGTAAATACCTGTGTCTGTACTTTTAGTATCAAATTAATAGCCTTTTTTACTCGAAAACTTCTTCTGAGCTGATTCGACCCAACTGTCTCGTTCCAGAAGACAAACACCTTTGTCCAAATTGTTGTTTAACTTTAGTTTTGTGTAGAGTAAATTGTTTTGAAATTTCGTAGTAGTAACACCTAAGAGAGCATTTCACTGCGAAATTTTTCTGTATGTATGCTGTACAGTTTGTTACTCGAAGTTGATGGGAATGCATATGTAACAGTGTTACTGTTGGTATGCTTTTAACGTTGCCAGGTTATGTTCTCAAGCGCTGTTGAATGCAGAGATATCTATGATTTTTTTGAGTGAGGGAGTCGAAAGAGCAAAGAAATAGTTTTGTTGCAAGTTTGGTAAAGCAGTTTCATAACCACATGGTGTGTTACAAACTGCAGTTGGTGAACATACTTTCTATGGAAAAGAACAATATCCAGTGCGTAGTGGAGCCCGGGTCTGTTACTTCACGATTTTGAACCTGCGTAATATTTAACCAGAGCCTACCGGATATTAGAACGGATTCAAAGGACGTGCTCATTACAACCGAAAATTCGGTGTCATATTTCTTGTTTACGTTCCTTTGTGAACATGAGACTGCGGTTGGCGGAAGACCGCCACACAGGAAGACTGCCACACATCTTTCAGCAACTTAGAACACTGCCACACATCTTTCAGCAACTTAGAAAACTGCCACACATCGCAAAACCGCCACACAGGAAAACTGCCACACGCTTTTCATTAAGGGGAAGGGTACAAATTGCTATTCCTCCGAGGAACACTTTGAATGTGTGGCAGTTTTCCAAGTTTCCGAATTATGTGTGGCAGTTTCTCAAGTTGCCTAACGATGGAAAGGAGCTCTTTTGTTTGTCTGAATTTTCATGTCGGTTCATACTTAGGGCAACTGGCCACAGAAGTTCAAGGGGAGGGGAGTATAAAGATTGCTGTTTCCTGGCCTATATTGCTATATTGAGATTTGAATTGGGAACTCCAAACAAATTTCGAGAAAACGTTCTATGTAATCCAAGCAAAAATTGTTGCGTTCAGGAAAGGAGAATAAGGTGGGACTTTTTAATAACACTGCACTTTTACTTAGACACTAAATATTTACATAACGTGCCAAATTTGTAGTATTTTTCTTTTACTTAATCAATTCATAGGCCCTACACCTCGGTTTTTTTTTACAGCTTTTAATCCGCCGACTTCATATTCATAACGCTTACGTATCCAATCAAGTCAATAGCATTGCGCTTTTACTTAGGCACTAAATATTAAAGTCATAGGCCACAGGCATAGGCCTTTTTAACAGTTTTTATTCTACCAGTGTTATATTCACAACGTTTACACATCAAATCAAGTTAATAATATTGCGCTTTTACTTAGGTACGAAATATTTATTCATAGGGCCTAGGCCTTTTTAATAATTTTTACTTTATCACTGCCATATTCACGACGTTTACACAACAAATAAATGTAATAATATTGCGCTGCTACTTAGGCAGGAAATATTAATTCATAGGCCCTAGGCCTTTTTGACAGTTTTTATTCTACCAATGCCATTTTCACAACGTTTACACATCAAATTAAGTTAATAATATTGCGCTTTTATTTAGGTACGAAATATTTATTCACAGGGCCTAGGCTTAGGCACTTTTACCAGTTTTTATTCTACCAATGTCATATTCACAACGTTTACACAACGAATCATGTTAATAATATTGGGCGTTTATTTGGGAACGAAATATTAATTCATAGGCCCTAGGCCTTTTTAATAGTTTTTACTCTATCAATACAATATTCACAACGTTTACACAGCAAATCAAGTTAACAATATTACGCTTTTAATTGGACACGGAATATTAATACATAGGCCCAGACCTTGGGCCTATGAACGAATATCTCGTGCCTAAGTAAAAGAGCAATATTATTACATTTATTTGTTGCGTAAACGTTGTGAATATGACAATTATAAAGTAAAAACTATTAAAAAGGCCTAGGCCATGTGAATTAATATTTCGTGCCTAAGAAAACGCCTAATATTATGAACTTGATTTTCTGTGTAAACGTTGTAAATATGGCATTTGGAGAATAAAAACTGGTAAAAGGGCATAAGCCTAGGCCTTGGGCCTGTGAATAAATATTTCGTGCCTAAATAAAAGCGCAATATTATTCCTTCTTGCCAGCAGGGTACTCTTCAAGCTGGTGGGGGTGGCATTCTCGTCTGGGGACTGCTTACGTGGACTGAAATGGGACCCCTGGTACGTGTGACATCGTCCCTCACAGGTCAACGTTACCGGATATCCTGGACGACCATTTGCTCCCGTTTGTGCGTTTTCAACATCCCACTGGGGACCTCATCCTGCAACAAGATAATGCGCCGGGCCATCGCTCCCGAAGTGTATCCGAATAGTTGGATGAACACTCCACCGACGTGACCTCGCTTCCTTGGCCAGCTAGGTAACCTGACCTCAATCCCATCGAGCACATCTGGAATGTCCTTGAGAGAGATGTTCGAGGCTCTGACCCCCTCCATCAAATCTTCGTGAACTGTGGGAGCTTGTTCAGGGGTCGTGGATCCGTATGGCTTCCCAACGCTTTCGGTGTCTTGTTGAGTCCATGTCGAGACGAATCGCCGCCGTCATCAGTTTAAAGGTGGTGCTACACGTTACTAGACAGGTTACCTAGCTGAAAACCAAAAAAAAAAAAAATGGCGACTTTGGAATGATGTCTGTTTGAATTTTTCTACCACTTCTACACCTAGAAAAGTCTGAAAACCAAAAAAAAAATTAAAAGGGTGACTTAGCTTTTAAAGAAAATTATGCCAGAAACGTTGAAATGCTGTAAAAATTGTATGAAATATTGATTTTTTTACGTCAAACTGTATGCATTGACGTCACGACCCTGTTCTAAATCGTAAACTGTTACGGATCTTACTTAAACTACTTTTGTTTTTTGGGGCGGATTGGCCCACCGGAATTCCGGGACATTTCCCGGTGGACCATTCGAGAAATGGCCCACTTTTTCGTATTATTTTTGTCTGGATTATTTTGGAAAGAACGAATAATTATTTTGGTACTCATGAATTATATAATGATAAAATTCATTGCTTTTTTTTTTTCTGGGTTATTTTTTTTATTTTCTCTCTGAAAGGTTATTTACATAAAATCAGCAACTTTTCCTTCTATTTATGTTGCGCGTTGTAAGTTCTCTGCACGTCTGTGAGAAAGTGCCTCCTAAACAAGCAAGCTGTTTTAAATTAAGCTAAAGCTAACTATAGTTAGACGTAGGTTGCTGGATTTTGGAACCCCTGGTCATTGGTGTACCCTACCCTCATATGATAGTATATCGTCACCACACATGTATTCAATGACTGACACAGAGCATGTTTCTCCGGCAGAGATATTTCGAAATCTGTGTCCCATACACCTACAATATATCTTAAAAGAAACAAAGCTTTACCAGTGTTAGCTCATGGGTCAAAATAATGGGGAAACTTTAAAAAAAGGCCTCTATTCAAGGAGGAGATACCAATACCATTACGTAGTAGGCGAATCAGTAAGCAAATAAATATTAAAATTAATTGCTTAAGGTAATTGGTATGTAGCATGTACACATTTTAACTTTCAGAATAATATTCATAGTGATTTAGTTGGAATAGGGTCTTCTAGAGACTGCGTTTTTTGTTGTTTTTTTTTTTTTGCTCAAAAACAAACTTCTTAAAGGGAAACAAAATGGGTCAACACCCCGTTTTGAGCGCGATTTGCTGCTAAATTCAATCACGAAAGGATTTTTTAAACTGTTCAACGTTAAATTGTTAAAATTTGTTCACACTTGAATCCGTCTTACGATGCCTATTTCAACAATTCTACTTTATCCAGGATCTAACAGTTTTTCCATGAATAAATTTATGACATATTCCCCTGTATGTATCTGTGTTTTTTTTTATAGTGAACTGCAAGACTGAAATTCCCGGCCTGGTATGGTAGTCCCAATCCGCCCCTGTATGTTTCCCTTAATTAATTTCCCCTTTCTTTAATTTTATGATAAAAAAAATTATTTTTATTGATTTACCGTTCGGAGAACGGATATGACTGCTAGTGAATCAGTATAATACTTGTAATGTTGTAACCTTGTAAATCAATATAAAGCTATATGGTGCTGCAGATCTTAGAATTCATGTTCACTTTGGTCGCGCATATCAAAGGTAAGATTATCACCAAATAGTGTAATAGAGTTAATGATTCTTAATTTCGAAAAATCAGAAACAAAGAATCCGCTCGTAAATTCATGGAGTATTAGAATGGCGCGTGAATTTTGCTGCACTTGGCAAAACGGCGATTTCTTCGCCGCGTTCCAGCAGAAACAAGACAAACCCGAAAAACTGTTCTTTTGATATTGCTAAAGCGAGTTAGAAAAGTAAAAAGCAGAACGAGAGAGAGGGAGACAGAAATCACCGACTGTGGAGACCCTCAGTCTAATTCAATTCCACATGTCCATTTTTTTTTTTTTTTCCGCTAGTGTCGCTCGAACAAAAGTTTCTTTTTATTCTTTTTTTTTTTTACTTCCAACTAAAAATTCGAAAGAAGACAAAAAATTGATGACAAAAAATGTGAAAAGAAACAAGCGTGACCTCTCCATTTTTTTCCCCCGTTGCTCTTTATTCTGCTTTCCCCAACATTTTTGTGTCTGCATGCATGTGTTGTTCTTGTGGCGTAGTGTTTGGTAATGTTGTGAATCAATATGACTCTTCTGCCTGAAAACACCCTTTAAGAAGGGATTCACATAAAGTATTCATTACTGAATCGTATTAATTTTTCCTTCTTATTTGTTCTTTCGTTTCGGGATTTTTTTTTCTTTTTATATCTTTTTCTAGTTTCCCCTTCATCCATCCGTGATCCACTTTTTTGCCTCTGGCCCTCTTTTAATTTTTTTTTTTTGTTCTCTTTTAGTGCCGACAGATTTTGCAAGTGCAACAGAAGAAAAACTCAGTAAGAACTGAAATAAAAAAAAGTCTGAATAGACTGTTTAATAAAAATAAAAAGAAAGCTAATAAACTAAGTAAATACACGAAATGTATGCAGTGGTTTCACGTTTGTCTTCTTAGTTTTGTAATTGAGCACTGCTTCGGGAGACGTGAAAAAATGAATTGCAACAACTTGCGATGTGTATATCGCTCAGTACGGATGTTATCCAGCAGTCATGGGAAAGAAATCGTTCAACATCTTGCGAGATATATGACGTAAGCATGTGTTGAGTAGTTCGAGAACAAAATTGCATCAATTTGTGATATACTATATGAACAAAAGTATCTTGACACCTCTTTTGAATAGTGGAATTGTCCATACACAGCGTGCGTGGTTCATAATTATTGTCCGAGCTTCCGTGGCCTGGCATTGTCAAACCGTAACCGATCATCTAAAACTGCCGACAGCACAAACAAGTTCACCACTAATTTTTATGTGGCAACACGGTACCCGCTGAATTGACAACATACTTCAAAATGGCGACTGTTCAAGAAAAAGCAATGTGCGTACTCTGGTTCTTCGAAACAAAATCAGTTTTCACAACGTAACGTCGTTACAGAACGCAGTATGGAAGAGCTCCACCTTCCGGTAATGGTCTCCAACGTTGGTTAAAGCAGTTTCAAAAGACTGGTAACCGAACGGGGTCCGGGTTCGAATCCCGGTGAGGCATGGATGTTGTGTTTGTCTTACGGCACTGGCTCTCTCCCTTCCCTGGAACCAGTGACCCTAAATTAGGGACGGGCGACCACTTATAGCCCATTGAGTTGCTCACGGTGGTCGTTAAAAATCCAATTAAAAAAAAAAAAAAAACTGGTAATGCGCAGCATCAAAAAGGAGCTGGAAAACCGAGCACTTCGCTGAACGATGTTGATCGCGTCTCGGAAGCCTCCAGAAGTCAACGAGACGAGCTGTGTCGCAGTTAGGTATGCCACAAATGACTGTTTGAAGGGTTCTGTATAACCACCTACAACTCCGTGCGTACAAACTGCGGAATGTACAGGCTTTACAGCGGAACGATAAACCCCGCCGTTTCCAAGACATTTTGTCCAAAGTCAAAGCTGGTGAACATTACATTACATCGGTGCATGGAAATTTAGTGATGAAGCAACGATTTTAACTCATGGAGGGCACAATGGCATAACTTCAGAATATGGGGGCTCCGAAAACCCTCACACCATTAGAGAAATCGAACGAGATGGTCAAAAGGTAAAACGTCTGGTGCACCTTGTCATGTTCGGAAGTGTTGAGGCCCCTTTTTTGTGTGGAGAAAACAGTAACAGCTATGACCTATTTGGACGTGCTACAACTGTATCTCTTGCCTAAGTTGGAAGATCGGCAGCCCAAAGTGGTATCCCAGCTCGATGGCGCACCGCCGCATCGGCCTGGTTATCGTCCGAGAATTTTTTGACCTGCATTTCCCTGGGCGCTGGGTTGAGCGTGGTGGACCCATTTCGTGGCCTCCGCGCTCACCTGATATTACGTCACTGGATTTCTTCCTGTGGGGATATGTGAAAAAACATCGTTTACCAGACCCCTGTGACCTCACCTCGATGACCTGAAAACCAGAATTGTTGCGGCGATAGCAACAGTAACGCTGCGAATGCGAACATTTGCTTGGCGGGAAATTGATTATCGCTTGGATATCTTACGAGCAACGAAAGGCGCGCATGTCGAAGTGGTTTAGCAATCTTATGTATCGATTCTATAGGTAATAAAACGTTTAGTGTTTGCGGTTTTAGTTTGTTGTTTTCCTGTTTTCCGATTATATGCCACTGAAACCACGACACTAATTATGAATCCCCTTGTACAGTGACCACCGCTTTCCTCTAGGGACATAGTCGCCAATCCGTGATTTGGAGCCATTGTTTCCCGGAGGGCAAGCGCAGTGGGTGTACGTCACGGCCATATCCTCTACAGGTATTGAAAGATGTACGTGGTCTGGCAAACATTATCTTGAACACTAGAATGGGCCGTATGACACTGTTCAGTGACTTTCAACGTCACACCCATACTCTTTACAGGTATTAAAAGATGCACGGGGCCTGGCAGACATTATAGATAAGCATGAACACTAGAATGGGTCGTATGACACTGTACAGTGACTATCAACGTCACACCCATACTCCTTACAGGTATTGAAAGATGCACGTGGCCTGGCAAACATTATAGATAAGCATGAACACTAGAATGGGCCGTATGACACTGTTCAGTGACTTTCAACGTCACACCCATACCCTTTACAGGTATTGAAATATGCACGTGGCCTGGCAAACATTATAGATAAGCATGGACACTAGAATGGGCCGTATGATATTGTTCAGTGACTTGCAACCTGGAACGGTCATAAGATGCCTTCTTATAATGCCTTCCAGGCCACGTGCATCTTTCAATACCCTTGACAGGTATTGAAAGATGCACGTGACCTGGCAAACATTATTTATAAGCATGAACACTAGAATGGCCCGTATGCCACTTTTCAGTGACTTTCAACGTCACACCCATACCTTTTACAGTTATTGAAAGATGCGCGTGTCCCGGCAAACATTATAGATAAGCATGAACACTAGAATGACACTAACAAACATTATACACTGCTGGCCACCCAAAATGCAACACCAAGAAGAACACGAGATAGCAAAGCCAGATTTACTGGACACTCAACAACAGATACAAAGATGAAACGATTGAGCTTACAGGCCCGTGCGACTTTCCGAACACGCGGACATCGATAGTTCGTGTGAGCCCCATAGCTGGCAATAACGGCCGCTACACACCGTGGCATCGAACGAAAGAGGCTTTGGATGTGGGCTTAGGGTATGCCGTTCCAGGCTGCTTCCACACGTTGCCACAGTTCATCAGGCGTCGCCGCGGGTGGTGCTTTCCGGGCCATTCGGTTGCCGATCAACGACCAGAAGTGTTCGATGGGAGACATATCGGGAGAACAGGCGGGCCACGGCAGTAGTGACTCCTGGTGAGCCGTGAAGAATTGTTTCACGATGTGTGCCACGTGCGGACGCGCCTTGTCCTGTTGAAACGTGGCCGCTGGCAGGTCCTGCAGGTAAGGGAGGACTACAGGCTCCAAAACGTCGGAGATGTAGCGGTGGCTGTTGAGTGTACCGGCGATGCGTACCAGAGGGGTGCGGGTGTCATATCCAATTGCGCCCAAACCATAACGCCAGGCGACAGACCGGTATGGCGATGCATAATGCAGGCGTCAGTCTCTCGCCGCGGTGCCGCCACACGCGGGTCCGATCATCGTGGTGTTGTAGACAGAAGCGGGATTCGTCATAGAACACAATGTCGTGCCATTCCGTAGTCCAGGTGCGGCGTTCAACGTTCCACTGCCGCCGCACTCGCCGGTGGTGTAACGTCAATGGTAATCGGAGCAATGTGCGCCGTGCGATAAGTCCCCACTCCTGCATAGGACGTCGAACGGTGCGCGCTGACACGGTTGTTGCGCAACACGCCCTAATTCCTGCGCTAACGTTCGTGATGTGGCGGTGCGAGTCGTCAATGCCCGCCGCACAACATGCCGGTCCTCTCGTTCAGTGGTGTGCCGCGGCTGCTGCAACCGCTCACGTCGGTCCGTCCGTCTCTCCTGCACCCACCGAATCCATATGCGCCTCACTGTGGCTGGATGTCGTCCCACACGGGCGCCGATGTCTCGGTACGATAAACCGCTGTCGCGATAAGCCACTATTCGTCCTCTGTCGAACTCCGAAACGTGCTGGAATGACTGCCGTATTCTACGACGAGGCATCAGGATGCTTCCCACGCACAGGTCCGGCAGCACAACACACTTCCACTATATACACCCCGCCTTCTGTGCACCCTTCTTATAGTGCTTCTCAGTAGCGTGCCGTGCGCACATGATGTGCATATGCCCTGCAATGCTAATCGTTTACATGTCCTCTCGCGGGCGACGCATGCTGCGAATTTCAGGCCAATCGGATGCTTCCTTCTTGGTGTTACATTTTGGGTGGCCAGCAGTGTAGATAACCATGAACACTAGAATGGACCGTATTACACTGTTCAGTGACTTTCAACGTCACACCCATACCCTTTACAGGTATTGAAAGATGCACGTGGCCTTTCAAACATTATTTATAAGCATGAACACTAGAATGGCCCGTATGACACTGTTCAGTGACTTTCAACGTCACACCCATGCCTTTTACAGGTATTGAAAGATGCTTGTGGGTCCTGGCAAACATTATAGATAAACATGAACACTAGAATGACACTGGCAAACATTTTCGATAAGCATGAACACTGAATGACGAATACGTGACACCGTTCAGTGACTTCCAACGTCACACCCATACCCTTTACAGGTATTGAAAGATGCATGTGGCCTGGCAAACATTATAGATAAGCATGAACACTAGAATGGGCCGTATGGCATTGTTCAGTTACTTTCAACGTGGCGCGGTCATGAGATGCCTTCTTAGCTGCAAGTCATTTCGGGAAACTTCTGCCCCTGCTGCAGCTGCCTCGATCAATTGAGTAATGTTATTGTGAAATGGAAACACACAAGAGTAACAACGGCAAAATCGCGACGTTGTAGGCCATGTAAAATGACAGAGCGGGACTGCTTAGGGCTGAAGCTGCTGGGGCGACAAAATCGCCTCTCTTCGGTTGCAACACTCACCACCAAGTTCTAAAGTCCCGCTGAAAGCAGCACCAGTACCATAACAGTTAGTAGAGAGCTGAAGGAAAAGGGTTTCCATGGCCGGGCAGCATTTCACATGCCTAACATCAGCAAGATCGACGACAAACGTTGGTTGTTGTAGTAGTGTAAAGCTCTGCCTTAGTAGACTCCGGAGCAATGAAAACGCTTTTGTATTGAGTGATGCATCATCCTTCACTATCTGGCATCCTGACGGACGAGTCAGAGTGTGGAGGATGGCAGGTGAGTTCTACCTGCATGACTGTGTTGGGCCTACTTTGAAGTTTGGTGGAGAAGGTATCGTGCTGTGGGGTGGTTTCCGTGGTTTTGATTAAACCCCTTGTAGTTTCAGTGCCCGCGAATATGAACGCTGCGACCTATAATGATAGTCTCGACAATTCTGTGGTCCCAGTATTATGGCAACAGTTCGGTGAACACTCTTTGCTTTACCAAGGGTGCAATGCCCCCGTCCACAAAGCGAGGCCCGTGCAAAGAATGGTTTAATGAGATGGTTGTGGAAAATGAGATTGTTTTTTGACTGGCTTGCGCAGAGCCCCGATCTCAACCCCATAGAATACCTTTGGGATGAACTGGAGCGCCGATTGCGAGCCAGGATGAACTTCTCGATATCTGTGACCGACATGACTAATGCTCTTACCGCTCAATGAAAGGCAGTTTACTTAGCAGCGTGCGAAAATCTAGTGGAAAGTCGTCCCAGCCGAGTGGAACCTGTGACAACAGCACAGGCGGAACCAACTCGATATTAATTCCTTTCGTATTACGGGTTGTATAAGGATTGACAGGTGCCCGGATGCGTTCGATCAGGTATTGTAGGTATGTTGCAAGCTTGTATGTTGGACAGTTATATGTTCAGTTTATTTTCAGTGATTCTAAGAAAATAAACTGAACTTATAATTTTTGGTTGTGTCTTATGTGAGAGAGATCTTAAGGAACGTCCAAAATGTTGAGACTTGTGTGTTGAGTGGATGTAGGTAAAAATACCCCTGAAAACTGAAAAGCGGAAAAAATGCCCCCGGAAGAAATACCCCCGGAGAAAATACCCCTGAAAACTGAAAAGCGGAAAAAATACCCCCGGAAGAAATACCCCCAGAACAAACGGTTCACTGTAAACTGCCACACAGGAACACTGGTGTGTGGCAGTGTTCCGGTGTGGCAATTTACCGACAACCCTGCCACACATCTTTCAGCAAATTAGTTACAAAAGTTCAAAGGTGGTGGGGGGGTCTATAAAGATTGCCGTTTCTGGGCCTACATTGATAACTGAATTGGGAACTCCAAACGAATTTCGCGAAAACGTTCCATGTAAGTACTTTAATTTGAAGAAATAAATTGCCGAACATCCGAGGTGCACTGGGGGGGGGGGGGGGGGCTCTACCCTGAACTTCCGTAATATTATATTCTGGGCCGCTGGAGTCTGTCAGTGTAATCAGGAAGTTCCCCTTGAAGTGTCCGCGAGGTCCATGATCTTGGGGGGGGGGGTTCCCCCAAAATGTTAAAATGGATGTAGAGCTCTAAACATTAGTAACATGCTTTATATAATGATTCTGTACACGACCACGAATTTTCAGGTGGGTGGGGTAACCCCCCCCCCCGTTTCTAAGAGCTATTTAGGGGTAACATCGAGGATACACTGACCGACTCTAGAGGTCCAGAATATAAAACTACGGAAGTTGGGGGTAGAGCCCTCCAAACCAAGCACCTCGTATCCTTCTCACAGGCTTCACCAAATTTCTGGGGGAGTGGGGAAGGGCATACATAGCTTACCATTAAACACAAAATGAAGCATAGAAATTGAGAGCAAATCCCTTACCTCGAACACTTGTCTGCGCTCTTAGAAACTTGCACCCCACCCTCCTGAAAATTCGTGGTGGTGTACAGAATCATTATGTAAAGCATGGTTCTAATGTTTACAGCTCTACGTACATTTTGGGGACCCCCCCCCGAGCTCACTGACCTCGCGGACGCTTCAAGGGGAACAGCCTGGATACACTGACAGACTCCAGCGGCTCAGAATCTAATACTACGGAAGTTGGGGGTTGAGCCCCCAAAACCAAAAGTACCTCGGATCCTCGGCAATTTATTTCTTCAAATTAAAGTACAATTCTCGCTTGGCTTACATGGAACGTTTTCTCGAAATTCGTTTGGAGTTCCCAATTCAGTTCAAATATAGGCTCAGAAACGGCAATCTTTATAGCCCTCCCCCTCTTGAACTTTTGTGGCCAAGTTGCTGAAAGATGTGTGGCAGGGTTGCCGGTAAATTGCCACACCGGAACACTGCCACACATCAGTGTTCCTGTGTGGCAGTTTACAGTGAACCGTTTGTTCTGGGGTATTTTTTCCGGGGGCATTTTTTCCGCTTTTCAGTTTTCAGGGGTATTTTTTCCGGCTATATTTTTACCGTTTACCGAGTAATGCTTTCACTGGCTAAACGAGTGTGCTAAGATCTCGGCATTTTCGAATTGCAGAGGAAGGAGTTATGTCTTAATTAACTATCCTGGAAATACGAGCCAACGTGCGTACTATTCAGCAACTTGTCAATTTATATGTCTGTGCGTGCATTGCGGAACCTATAGTCGGCGCAAGATGTGTGCTCACTAAAAAATGTACTCATAAGCTAGATGACTACGTACCTAACAGCGTGCCATGTGTTAGGCCGCGTTTTACCGCACTAACCGCTTCCTCTCGGCGTGGTATCGACTCCAGTGGAACGCGAAAGGTGTCCTGGGGTATACTGCGCCAGGTGGACAGAATGAATAACACCGGCTTCGACAATGGAGACAGGTACTGGGGTAGACCGCGGAATGCTACGTTCTACTGCTTTTCACAAATGTTCTATGGGACTCGAGTTGGAGAACTTTGGCGGCCAGTTGTGCTCACGAAATCCTAGCTATGATCTTCTGACATTTCTGCACAATACTGCTGGCTTTGTGACACGGAGATTTACAGTGCTGTAAGAATCCCACAGTCATAATGTAGGAAAGCACTTCGTCTGAACGGTACTTGTGTGCAATAAAATAATTGTATTGTAACCTATTTAAAACTACAATCATAGGAAAATGCAATAGACCAGGAGAAATATGAGCATATTGGTTGTAACCCCCTATCAGATGTAAGAAGAGGTATAAAATATATAAAGGCAAGTAAGATGGTTATAACAGAAGCGCCGCTGTTAGCAGCATAGCTTTGGACTACAATTCAGTGATAATATTGAGATTCATTATGGAGATCAGGATGACTTACAATGTAATTTCTCAGAGACAAGGAAAACTTTTTGATATTTTCCAGAGATCTGATGCTCTGTCGGAGATTATTCCATTGGATAATGGCGTTATACATTATGCTATTTAAACCATAATTAAGTCTAACAGACGGTAGACATAATTTCTTGTTTGCAGGAGACCTAGTGAAGACAGCATAATCCAGATATCAGCCAGATTGAAAAATATAGGCATTTTAAGATGCATTAAAAACACGTTAGTAAAATCATGCAATGCATTGATTATGATACGCTTTCCAACATACTAGAAATCATAAAATGGCTGTGGAATAAATCTCACTCCTACGCCCTGACCTTTGATCCCATTTCGATGATATTCAACAGAACTGGTTCAGTATACCTCCGAAATAACATGATAAAGTTTTGTCGCAATCGAAGCAGTTTTACGTAAGTTATGATGTATAAGGGCTATGGAATAGACCCAGCTTCTGTGTCCTACCTAACCTTTGACCCATTTCGCCCATTTTCAGCAGGATTCGTCCCCAGGCAGGCCCCTACAACATACTGAAATTTCATCGAAATCGAACCATTTTTACGCACATTATGGCGCATAAAGTCAATGGAATGCATCCCGCTCTTATGTCCTGACCTTTGACCCCAATTCACCCGTTTTGAATAGGGTTCGTCTCCAGGTGGTCTCCTACCACATTGTAAAATTTCATTGAAATCGAACCATTTTTACGCAAGTTATGACGTATAAGTGCAATGGAATGGATCCCGCTCCTACGTAGTGACCTTTGACCCCATTTGTCCCATTTTCAATAGGGTTCGTCCCCTGGTGGTCCCCTACCACATACTAAAATTTCATCGAAATCGAACCATTTTTACGCCAGTTATCGTGCGGACGGACGGACAAAGTTGGAGCATATACGCTTCTTCAACCTACGGTTGGAAAGCGTAAAAAACAAAAACATAATACCTAGTTTCAAAGTAAAAATGTCATGAATTTTTAGAATATTTCGTTTTAGAAATGGTTTTGAATGAGACGTGTAATCTGTGATCAGCATATAGCGAACAGATTTCTTCTGTAATTTGAATTATTTCTTCTGTAATTAATGGTTGTTAGGTTATGTTCAATGAGAATGTTTGTGGAGCCAGTGATGTCCATGATAACAATCCGCTTACTGTGATACTGCCGCTGCTGGACCGTTTCAGTCTAACTGTGTTGTCTGACTGCAGATGTTTCACCCGGGCTCATCGGACGAGGCGACTCTTTTCCAGTCGTCCAGTCACGTTGTTTCCGTGGCCACATGAACGGGCTGCCGACTCCTCAAGCCCATATGCTGGGAAAGTTTCTCTCTGTACCAGGGTTGTGATCTACTGCTAATTGAATGACCATAAGCCGCCTGTTATTCCGATCAGCACGTGCCCACCGGCGTTCGCCTCTGCTGTCAAGCAGTGGTCTCCTGTTTCTGGCACGTTGGGTGGATATGTGTCCCCCTCTTCAATCCGTTCCCGCGGCACCTTCACTACAGCAACCGTTGAGGAGCTTACAGTTCCTGCCGTTACCGATAATCCTTTCTCCAATAATCTTTCAGACTCCGACCCGCTCATTGCGTCGAGTGGTTAGAGGCGTAGAATTCTGACTACTCCGAGTTAGGTCCTGGTTCTAGTTCCGAACAAGGCAGTGGCCCCTAACAAATTAAGATGGGCGCTTAGAGCCATAGAAAAAGAAAGGTGTGCTAGCGGTTGGCAAGATATGTATTTCCAACATGTGTACGAGTATTTCATAGTTCACCAGCTGTTCAAAAAAAAAAAAAAAAAAAAAAAAAAAAAAACACTATTGCGAAACTATGCAATAACTTGTGATGTATTTGTCAGATGTACCAAGACAGAAAAGTGCATGAGCATGAAGTTTTAACAGAAATGCTCATACAGTTTAAGTGCATGCAATAAAATTGGTTAACCTAATAACGGGAGCGCATGAAGTAGCAAGTTAACTGCCGTCGATCTTTCAAATTCTAAGTGTGATGAAGTATGAACTTTCTGGATCGAAATTGCGTTTTTCTGAAGAACTCGAATAGCTGGCCTGAACGAAAAAATTCAAAACGCTTCACTTGCCTTAAATTCTTTAACGTATTTGAATGAAGCTATCTCAGAAAATATATGCCATAATATTGCTAGGATTTTTCAGTGAAATGAAATAGTCTACAATATCCTATGACAGAAAGACACGGTGTCACTGCTTGTGACATGTGTTAAAAATCGGTTGGAGGGTGAGAGATTAATTGTTATCCTAAGCAAGTGTATATAGTATGTTGATCATCACCTATGAAAACCAGCGGCAGCTGTGCCGGGTGGTCCAAAAGACTGGCTTCTGATCTATCGTCCGAGATGGGCCGATAGAGTCCATTTGAGTCCCGGATGAAGCATAGGTTCTGCCCTTGTTTGATGGCGTTGGCTGTATCCCTAATTTAGAGCCAGTTGCTCTAAATTAGGGACGGACATTTGCTGAAAGCCTACTAAGTTGCTCATGGTAGTCGTTATACCCCACAACACTGAAAAGTGTATTACGATGTGCGAACATTACGCTTCCGAACATCAGAGTAATTATTCGTCACCATTACGTCCACGTATTTGGTTGTCAAGAATGGTTTTCACGCGCCACAAACATGACTGTCTGGTTTCGATCCATAAAAAGTTCTTCCTCTTCTTTATGACGTCATGTTTTGAATAAAAACTCCAAAAGTCGTGTAGCCTCCTAACCCATTCCACAGTACTTACCGTTGTTTTGTATCACTGTGTCTGCACTGCCCTATTCGTGGCTTTTTTGACGGGATTCTCATAGCTTCGAATTCCTCCTGGTTGTATAGAGATTTCTCCTCAATTCTAGCTGTGTGCTTAGTTGTTTTACAGTTCTTGTTGAAATGTGTTGCTGTTTAGTCAAGAGAAATTAATCTTTCAAGCACTTTAAGTTTACGTGGGACTCAGTACTTTCCTTATACGTTTATTGTGAAACCATTAGCTTGACTTAACCCTATCTAAAAGAGTCTTTAAGTTCACGAATAACTATTTAGTTTCCTTGTCGTAATATATACACAGTAGGAGTTTTCGCTCCTACCTGACGTTTGGATCGTTTCCGGCGCGGCGTGCACACGTGTGACAGTCAAGGCGATACGCAGCGCTAACAGGTGTAGTATCAGTCGGAGCTGAAACCGTGTTTGTATAATGGTAAATGTACGAGACTTCACACCCTTGATAATTGGATACAGAGCAGTGGGTGGCACTGACCTAGAAACTGCAAGCTCTGTCGGCTGTTCGCGGACAACCAAGAGTGGATAGAAAGAGGCGCAACGCATAGCCAGCGGGGTGGGTGTTGGACATCCACGGCTGTTTAATACCCCGGGGAGAATCAGCACAGCCGTATTATCCGGAAGAATATGCTTGTTATCGTGGCACGGCTGACTGTGGTAGGGAAAATACAGGAGTGCATCCACAGCTACAGTGCCGTGATCCCTCCATCGTGATAGCCAGCGGTTTGATTACATGACCACAGTGCCCCGCACCACAGCACATCATAAGTGACAATGACTTAAGTGTGCCAGAAAACATGTTTATGGATCGCGAAAGATCGGAAGAAAGTTTTCAGGTAGCACAGTCTCGCAATTTAACGTAGGCCCAACACTGAGCCACCGTCTTTTAGGAATAGAAGACGGTGGCTCAGTGTTGGGCCTACGTTAAATTGCTAGGCTGTGCTGCCTGGTTCCTTCTCTAAGAAATCACGTTTCCTACTGCATCGAGTGTGTAGTTGGGGCGAACAGCTGCATAAACAGTGTGACAAAATGCCGTCACCGCCACGGATATAGGCTGGTAGCGAGGTGTTATTCTTTGGGAGATGTCTCCATGAGACATCCTCAATCATTTCACAGCATAGATGACTGTCACTGCTTACTTGTCCATCATTGCAGACCAGGTTTGTCCGTTTATGCTGACAGTGTTTCCAGACTGTGTTACAATAACAGAACGCTGTGTATCGTAAGGCCCGTATCGTCCAGAACTGGTTTGAGAAACAAGAGAATGACTTTCATGGCCGGCCTTGTCGCTTGATTTGAACCCAATCGAGCATATTTAGGACCATGTTGATCGGCAGCTGCGGGTTAAGAACCGTTACATAAGGTCATTGGTTGCAGCATCTATCCGGATATCGTACAGCATGCCAGTTTCATCTTTAGGGGAGTTCTGGATTCCATATGTCGTTGCGTGGCTGCAGTGGTGGCGGCTCACGGGAATTCTACATATTACTAGGTAGGTAGTCATAATATGTTTTGTTCCTACATTATGAGTGTCGCATAATTCTGCGCAGTTTTATTTCTTGCAGTGGTGGCGGCTCACGGGAACAAAACATATTATGTTGTCTTCGTTGAACCCTACCTCAAACTCATCAGGATGTATTTATATGGAAATATTTAAACTATAATTAAATAGTAACTTTGGTTATTTTGTGTGCGAACGGCAGCTAGAGAAATGATGACATGATCATATGTAGAGTATTTTAGGAAGGGAGTGTCTGACCCCAGGTCTTAAACAACCCTTAGAAATAGGAAGCTAGGAGATTTGGGCTAGAGTGCCCGATAAGAAAGTCACACGGAAGCGAAGTAGAAAGGGCGAGGAAGACGCCCATATTTATTACCGGGGGTGGGGGGAGTACCCGGGGTCCGACGGCTTAACGTGCCCATCCGACGCACGGCGGATATTTAGTGGATCGAGCGTTTAACCCTGCCTGGGATCGAACCACAGGTCCTTTCCGTGGCAGTCACGAACGTTGCCCACTAGGCCACTCGCGGCCCGCAGCTAGAGAAATTCTCCCTCGGTTAAAATAAGGTGTTCAACAGATCCTGAAAAGCAATCCTTTCACGGAGCGGGACCTACCACGAACAAAAGGACACCACTCCGTCTTCGTCCCCCTATGGCCCGCCAGGGACAATCCGAGTAAGCAATTAACAGTCAACTTTTTACGTCGGGAGCGTGTTCCTCGGGGGATAGATAGCGAAAGGGTATTTAGACGGAGTAGTCATATAAACGGGAGTCTTGTTGGAGATTTCAGGAGAGAACGACGAAGGATTTTACACGGACATGCAGCCATGTAGGGATAACAACAGCTTTGGGGGCAAATACGTAGAGTAAGCCGTCCGTAATATCTGTCTCCCGCTGAAAGTATATACTATTTATTTTTACTAGCCATTATTTCCCCTTTCTCCCCCAATCTGAAGAATAAAGATATGTGCGGACGAAATCATCTGTCGTTACATTTAATTTGTTTAACTATTTACTTATTTATTTGCTTCCCTGCTCCAATGACAGAAACCTGCAAACAACTGTACTTCTCATAAGATGGCGTCCAATTCAACACTTAAAATTAACCAAGCTAAAGATGTTTTTAAAGAACTCAACCAGTTCCTTTGCCTTAATAACCGTCGCTCTATTTCTAGTCCTTTTGCTTTTAAAAGGTGTTTTTAATTTAAGTATGCTGGGCGCAGTAATTTCCTTGCCTTTTATTATCTGGTGTTTCAAACAATTTAAACGATACATAACCAATGTTATCAATTCAACGAGTGATGTTCACAGCTTTTAGAGATTGAAGACCTAATGCGCGTCTAACAGAATTATTCCTTTTCGATAGATTTCTCGTTTTCGTAGTCTCGGAGATAATCAAATTCATGTATTTTCGGATTTTATTTTAAAATATAAACTTCCTGGGGCTTATTCTAACGATTTTATACGTGCCGCGGGCTCTGTAGATCGGAAAATTTGATTCTGGAAAAGCTGCTTATAGAAATGTATTGAAGACTATTATCATTTATTCTTTCCCGATTTCTCTCTGCATCGGGCAGGGACTTCAAAATATGGATGTATTCGAATAAAATGCAAATTGCTAAGAAATATTGTCAATGGTTAGAAAAGAATTCTGTGAGGAAGAGTGGGATTCAATACCCTGACCTTTTTTTTTTTTTTCCCCCATCCTCTCTCCTCTACTCACTCTCCCCTTCTATCTCTCTCTCTCTCTTTCCATCCTTTCGTGCTCTCGGTGCTCCTCTTGGAGCACCGAGAGCTCGATTCCTGATCTTGCCATATGCGGGAGCTCACGAATAAAATTACTCTCGCTCCTCGTCTCCTATTACCCGCAATTAATATTGATCCACCAAATCCAAATCGACCCCTCCCATCTTCCCAGCGCCTTCTGGTGGCGGTTTCAGGAGCCACGCTTGAAGCGATAGTGTTCTGGGCAAGAATAACATTAGAGAAAACGTTGTCTTAAATTGTTGGGGGAAAGTGTCATCGTGGGAAAGTATTTGTAGATCAGGATTGAAAGATGGCTTCAAAGAAGTATAAAAAACAATCTGTTCTCTGAGCAATAAAGATTAAAAAGAGGGGGCCGTAAGGAGAGAACTTGAGGATTGTAAAAGATGCTGCTGCTGTTCTAGAATTTTATGCGATTGTCCACATTTACTAGTTTAAGTATTAAATTAGCATTTACAGTTCATGAAAGTGCCAGTCATGCGATTTTATTCGAGATTTGAGCGTCAGTAGGATTTCCCGGGAGCTATTTTTAATGATATCGATGTCGCCTGTAGTTTTATCTTGTGCGCAGACGTAATTATGGTGTCAGTCAGTATTCCATAGAGATTCTGTTTTCTTCTCCTCACCCGTAGTGGCCTTCGAGCTGAACTGTCACTTCAAGTTTTGTTTCAGCTTATCGTATGTAAAAGTGTTAACGTGGGTGTTCTGTAATTTTACTAGAAAAAACACGGTAGCTGGTTTCCTCTTTACCTTCTATGAAACCAAAATCGTATTTCCCATGCATATTACCCATTTGATGGTCTGTATTCATACACGAGATTTTGAAGGCTTCCCAAAGACACTTGTAGTTTTAAATTGAAAGATCGGAATTTGTTATGACATAAACGCTATCAATTATAAGCACGCACACACACACAATATTTATTGAACAATTAAAATATTAAATGGTGCAAATCTTTATTTGCGTTAGGATTTACTGAGATCAGGCTCTGTTTGTGAAGAAAAGTAATTTATTTTTATTTTTTACATGAGTGTTTTTATTTATTTATTTGTTTGTTTATTTAGCATAAGACTTTTATTACCTAAAGACAGTATTTTATTTTATTTAATCGCCTCTTTATCATTTTCATACGAATTGTACCAATAAGTACGCTACGTAGTTTTTTTGTGATATATTAACCACATTTGGCGTTAGACGAAGCACGTAACCGACGAGCATGCGCAAATATGAACGATGTAAAAGTATAAATCACATGCCACTCATTGTTTTCAGTTCGAATTGATGTCATTATCCATTTGCATAACCAGTTCAATAATTT
Source organism: Macrothele yani (assembly GCA_039090855.1). Lineage (NCBI taxonomy): Eukaryota > Metazoa > Arthropoda > Arachnida > Araneae > Macrothelidae > Macrothele > Macrothele yani. Next base: position 14,227,900 of record CM077029.1, on the reverse strand, counting down.
TTGGTAATCGCATTGACTTGATATACTATTTGAGAGCAAGCCTATCACAAACTAAATTATGAGCTCACTGTACAATCCTTTCTTTTCTTTTTTTAACCGAAGCCAGGTAGGGAGCTCTTTAAAAATTTCATGGTTCTTAATTGTTTTGTCCAAGTTTTCTTGTTCGAGGCTGTTATGTATTAGCAATACAGTAAGTAGCTATCACTAGAAACACTCTGTCTCTGTCATTCCATGTACTCTTGTCCATAAATGCATAAGAGAAGGCAAACGGATGCCTTCCAATTCCTCAATGTTGTACATGGACTTAAGTATACTGTATCAAGGGAGGCGAGAGGGTTTAGCAAAAGAAAAGGAGAAGGCCTTATAACATGTGTTCAAAAACAAGTACGACTCCGTTTTAACATAGAGAAAATTACTTTAAAAAGCTGTAATCAGCCAATATAATTTTTATAAGTTAAATAGTTTTATTTCTTGAAATTCAACTACAGAATAAAAAAGTGTAAAATGGTTCTTTAAATTTTGGTAATCTAAATGTGCCCTTAAAAAAAAAAAAAAAAAAAAAAAAAAAGAGAGGAAAAGAAGGCCCAGAATCTTGAAACTGAAAATGTATGAAAGTTCGTCTCGTTCAACATTCGTTAAGTCCCGTTTTTACTTGAAATTGTTTTTTCAATAGTTACACCAGAGATAGTTCTTTCCAATAAACGTAAAGGCGTCGCAATAAAACAACTGCTCGCTGTACATTAGGAAAAAATTTTAACATTCGTGAACCATTTTTCGTGAAATGACGGGGAAAAGAAAAACAACTTTAATTTCACAAATTTTTTATACGTGAATTAACAGAAACATTCCTTGTTAATCTTTCGCCTGCGATATTAAGAAAATGTCGTTTTTGCGAGGTGTTTACCGGAAAATCCTGAATTTACAGGGAAGTTTTCCGTGATTCCGGTCGTATTTCAACGGAAAAAATCTACTTTTTTTTCCCCTGTTCATATGACGGAAAATTACAGGTGATAAGAACGGTTCTCGTGCGAGAAGAATTCAATTATTTGTTGGCGGAACTGATATTGAGATTGTGTAGCTATAATTGTGGATAACATGTCACATGATATGGTATTCAGGCTATTGTGGCAGCGGATATTCTAACCTCCTTGGCGGATATACTGCCTTCCTTCCCCGTTCAGATACCTGTTATTATAATTGTATTTTCGTAAGAAACTGGGTATTTGAAGAGTCGTACTGGTGAATGTGTAATGTTTAAGCATCAGAGTTGAAAGCGCCTCAACGGGTCGACAATTTCTTGCGGGTCAAGGTGTTCCTGACCCGATTTCGACCTGGTTTAAATTTCCGTTGTATTTTTGAAAAGCAAAAAAAAAATTAATACAAATGCGCACTGTATAATTCTGAGCTCGATATTGGTGCCCGCGGACTGGAAAATGATTTGTCATGCAAATTAAAAAAAAGTCTGTTCTCAGAAGGAAGAGTGTCTTTCCTTCTGAGAGGTAATGATGAGAAAAACGTCCACATTTTGGAAGTTTTTAACTCATCATAAGCTTGTGAAAATTGGTGTTGTTGTGTAACATATTCTGAAGATGTAAATAGACAAAGTCATCGCTCTTTCCACGTTTTCCTTTAATAAGCACACAGCAGCCGAGAAATTGTTATTCGATACCGCTCGGATCGAACCCAGATCTCTCTATAACTAGCCGAGTGTGTTCGCTTTACGCTGCGGTACTAACAATCCACGGCGCTATCTGTTTATAACACACATTCGCCATATTCAGAAGCTTGATGTGTTATCAAGAACACAAAAAAACTGAAATTACAAATACAAGTAGATACGTAATTGACAAATTTTGACTGTAGCGCCGTTAAAATTGGTCGGGACAGCCTTAATATTACAGCGGAGGGACTTTTTGACGTACGCAGATGTGTTTAAAAACATGTGTAAAACAATTAGGTTACGTCTTGCAAATGAAGACTACAGTTTCAGTACTTCCTTTATAAGTCAGTGAGTAAATTATACGTTCCCATAATACGTTTGTTTGATTTCCTTATAACCTACGTAAGATACCCATTTTGAGAGACTTTTTGAACTCCCTGCATATAAATAGAGTCGAGTCAGTATCAATTATAGATCCGGGTCGGGTTCTATTATGTGCCGTCCGGTCCAAAATTAATGGCCCGTTTCCAGCTCTGTTATGTATCCGTCTGTGGACCCCTTAACAAAAGCTATTACAGCTAAAAAAATTATTTGGGGTTTTATGAAATAATTATATGAAGTTAGTGCATTTCGCTTTTTCTTAAACGAAATTAGAAGTAAATATCATTTTAAAAAATCTGGGCCGCCCCGGTGGCGCAGTGGTTTAAGCGATGACTTCTGATCATTCGTCCGAAAGGGGTCCGGGTTCAAATCCCGGTGAGGCATGGATGTTGTGTTTGTCTTACGGCACTGGCTCTCTCCCTTCCCTGGAACCAGTGGCCCTTAATTAGGGACGGGCGACTGCTTATAGCCCATTGAGTTGCTCACGGTGGTCGTTAAACCTCCAATCGAAAAAAAAAAAAAAAAAAAATTCTGGAGTTCCGAAACACTGTTGTTTTAGAAAATCCTGAAATTGTTTCTGCTGTTGAAATGGTCATTTCTACCGAAACATGTTTTGGAAATTATTGTTCATTGCAATACTTTTCCATATTCCATTACGTACGGGCAGTCAAAACCTATTACTTTGCGAAAAGTGTGCTCCCCCCGACCCCCTTCCTTCTATAATTCGGTGAAGTCAAAAAAGTATTGAATTCTTATCACATCTGAAGCAGATGTACTTTTAGCCGATTTAAACGGTAGACTATTGGTATTTTAGACGCGGTGTTCTCGAAAGAAATCATTCGCCCTTGCGTGTGTTTCTTGTCAGCTGTGCTTACGAGGTGCGCGGTGAAGCATCATCTACGAGAAGTGACATGAGGAGTGTTGGAGTGTTCCGATTGTCCGTAGGCTAAGCTATGCTTCTATGCTCCTTGATTCTTGTGCTCCGATATGTCTTTAGGGACTAAGAGGATGTGATGGCCACAGGGTGACTGAGCGATGGGTATTATGGGTGGCGAAGGCGTGATGCGGCTTCATCCACACGCAACGTTTTCATTCAGGTTTTTACTCCTCTTTCTCCCTCTCTCCTCCTTTTACGGCCCCCCCCCCAACTCCGCCTTTAGGAAAGAAAAATGGAACGCGATTTTGGTTCGGACACTTATCCCTTGAGGATCTCAACATTATTTTATCTTTACAAATTTCGTCTCATACTTCTATCTCTCTACCAATCAGTCAGTGTCTGAAAAAGATGTGGATGGTTTCTCCTACCATTTTTTTTTCCTTTGCTTAAGTGCACGCGGTTTTAAATAAATTTCATACGAACACCACACAGCAGCGTTATGCTCCGTAGCATTTATATTTTTAGCTGGCTTTTTACTTCCTTCTTCGTGTTGCATTTCATTACAACTCTTATGACACGAAAAAAATAAACAGTAAAAGCAACTTGTGGTATTAAATCGACTATTTATTGTTATTATGCTGGTCATCCTGGAATTGGTCTTAGTTGTACAGTCATTTACTTTACTTCCTGCTTTCAGCAGAACGTTCTATCTAATTGATTCTCCCAGCAAAAACAGTGTTGCTGGGCCAGCAATTCCCCATCACTAGGTTGCCGCCGCCGTCCCACCGTCAATTATTTATTCCGGCGGCCACCACATGGTCCAGCAGTTCAGGCCAGCACCTGGTCAACAGTTGGCACCTCCATCAGTTGTCATATGCCAGAACAGGGTCATCAGTTATCCATCATATAGGCAATGGCTGCCACAAGCAGCTCTTACGCGGCCCTGCAAGCACGTGCTATAAATGATGGCTACCCTAATGTGGTCCGCTAGTTTTCCGGCAGTGGAAGCCGGCAATCACGTGACGTAACCGATAGCTTGCCGAATCTTGTCCACCAATTTCACAGTAGGCAATTGAACAAGGAACAATTTATCTTTCTTACCCAACGGAACTTATCCGCATTGACGTCCCAGAGCTAAGGAGATTTCCAGAAGAGGTCTGGAAAACCGCCCGGTGGATTAAGGTAGCATCGAACAACGACGTCTTGTTTGCGAAGCGGACGCTCTAGACACTATAATAGTTTGCAACATACGAGCGCTCGCTTGGAAGTGAACCTCTTTCCTGCGCGATGTGGAAAAAGGGTTCTCTTTTTAATTTTACAAAATTACGAGTTATGTTTCAGAAATGCCCGTTTCATATAATTAATAAATTTATTTCAACGTAACGATTGTTTTCATTTACCTAAAGGGAACTTCACTCATTTTCAACGTGTGTGCCAATTTCAAAGACGTTTTCCAAAGTTTTGTGCTGTCCTTGTGGTCTTGAAAGGCGATTGTTTAATAACTATATTTACCCCGTTCATGTCACAATGTTACATTTTTAACGCTGTATGTATATATATATATATATATATATATATACATACACTGGCGGAAAGTGAATATACAACACCAAGAAGGAATTGGCGGACGATCATGAAATTTACATATGTTAATGGGGTCGAGTTGACGTAGGTGTGATGTTAATTTCGGGACCAACCGGTGAGCGCTTACGCCACAGCACGGCATAATATGCAAATTATCGTCGGTGGTATTTAAGGAGTACGGCGAAGTGAATGTAATCAGTCGTCGGCGTACGGACACGTGCGAAGACCCTGAAGAAGCTGCAATGCCTGGACATGGAAGACTTGTACGATTTCAGCAGTTATCGGACTTTGAGCGAGGTCGTCTAGTCGGACTCCGCGAGGCCGGGTGGTCGTATCGTCGTAATGCGGAGCGAATTGGACGGGAAGTATCGGTGGTGGTACGATGGTGGCGTACATGGTCCGAGGAACATTCCCACACGAGAAGACGTGGAACCGATAGTCACAGACAGACTGATGAGCGGACCGATCGACGCATAAGAAGAGTGGCGTTGTCGAGCAGAACATCCACTGCGACGCAAATCCGAGCTGCTGTTGCACCTGAGGTGACTGTGCGAACAATCCGCAATCGTCTACTGGATGCAGGACTACGTGCACGTGTGCCTCTGGCATGTGTACCTCTGACTCCAGCCCACCGTAAGGAACGGCTGCAGTGGTGTCGCCAACGACTGCACTGGAGAACGCAATGGCGATCTGTTGTGTTCAGCGATGAAAGCAGATTCTGCTTGGGAGCATCCGATGGCCGTGTATGCGTGTTCGCAGACGCACAAGGGAGCGTCTCCACCCTTCTTGCATCCGCTAGCGACACACAGGGCCTACACCTGGTCTCCTGGTGTGGGGAGCGTTCAGCTATCACTCCCGTACACAACTAGTGTTTGTACCGGGTACGTTAAACAGCACCTCCTACATCAACAACATCATTCAGCCCGTTGTTGTGCCATTTGTAAGGTCGGTCCATCGTGGTGTTTTCCAGCAAGATAACGCACGACCACACATGACACGTGTATCGCAACATGCACTTCAGTGTGTAAGACAACTTCAATGGCCTGTACGTTCACCGGATTTGTCCCCCATTAAGCACGTGTGGGATTTTATGGGACGACTTATCCGGTCTCCACGGCCATCCCCGATTTATGCGTCCAGGTTGAGGATGCTTGGAACTCAATACCCCAAACTTACATCCAACATCTGTACGACAGACTCCATGCCAGAATTGCACAGTGTGACGCAGTTCATGGCGGTTCAACCTCGTACTAACCATGTTACATGGAAATGTTATTTTTCAGTTTACCAGCAAATACAGCTGTATTTTGCCATAATGTTTTGATCACGTTATCCTCTGTATTCCGTTATTATGCTGTATAAATTTCGTTGGTATCAGACGTCTCCTTCTTGGTGTTCTTTTTTCACTTTTCGCCAGTGTATTTCCCACGGTCCGAAGCTACATTTGTTCTAAAGAGGAAAGATATTTTATTTTACTTCTCGTTATTTTTAGCAGCGAATCCTCCAGTCTTCTGTATTCAACATTCAACCCACGGATGAGTCCATTATATCCACATAGCGTTCCTTTCTTTTTATTCTAATAATTCATAAATTTCGTAGGCGTATAATTCTTAATTTTCTCCAACATAACGGTTTTTTAATGTATTTCCGAGACTCTTGTTTTGAAGCGGTTTAGGGTATGTTAGCGAAAGATTATACAGAAAGTATTTATTGTTATTCATGGGAATGGAGTGTGGTATGATTCATGGCTGTCTGTATTCTGGATTCTTTGTGTGCTAGTGCAGGAATTTTGGGATGAAATGAGTTTTTATAAATATATGACAATAATAGACTATTTGTTACAGTTCATTAATTATTTATAAAACTTTCCTCCGACGGTAATCTTCGTCGACGTGTCATTTTATTAGGAAATTAATTCTCCTCTCTACATATGGCTTATCTCCCCCCCCCCTAACATTCATTAAAACAACGCGATTGCATCGTTTTCAAGTAATTGGTACTACGAGAGACTGCGTACGTGTGGCTTTTGCGCATGCGCAGTACCGCTGCTTCCACCTCGTGCTGGAGTTGCTTCGGTTGCCAGCTACGGGCCACTCGTGGTGCTTGCTTGGAGGCCCGTAATTTACAAAGATGCTGCAGGACCGTCAATTGGTGCCACCAACGGACCGCTACCATACCGTGAGCGGCATATTTTAGCCAGCAGTGACCCATCACTGCCAGCTGGTGGCCAACAGTTTCCCAACACTTCTGTTTTTGCTGAGCTCTGTTTCATTTCCTATGCTCGTACTCATCCCTTCTGGGGAGCTTCTTCCTTCCCCGTATGCTTCCTATTTCGTCTCTTAACCTTCGCTCCCATTCTTCTCACCGCGGATCCCCGGATGGGGGCGCTAACTGTGTTGTAAAATAATTACGTGGTTTGGGATCACTTTCCTTCACCGTGCTTTTTGTTCGCTGAAGGCAAAATTAAAATGGCTGCAATAAAGCAGTTGAAACGTTTAGCTAATATACAACGCTCAACTGCTCTGGAAAATGCTTTTGAACTGTTAATAATGATTATTGCATCTCGATGGCATCGTCGAGAAGTTCCCTTTTGCTGACTGCAAGATGGTCTCAAAGAGTCGTACTGTTCAATATTAAAATCTTATGATTACTTTCAATATTAAATTCTTATTAATATACCATATAAAATTCTGTTTGGGTATTTACTAATGTAGATGGAAAAGCTGTTTCCATCGATGTCGCTCAACAACAATCACGTAATAGTTAATCGAGGTTACGTTTCATGCGGTGGATAGTGTTTAATCCCGTCAGAAATAGGAGTTAACGCGTGATAAAGTTATGTAGAAATAACAGTACTAGAAGGGGTCGGTTTTAAAGATATGTACAGCAGTAGTAGTAAGGGAAAGTGGCGATTATATTTTAGAATGTCTTAAGAGTTGGATGCGTGAGCAGTAAATATAAGCGTTTAAAATTTTCAGTTTAGTAGTTTTGTTTGATTTATTCGTGTGGAATATTGACGGCGAGAATATTGCTTGCGGGGTTGAAACCCATGTATATAATTATAATTTTGTGTCGGTCATACGGGTTTCCTTTCTTCTTCTGAGGAAGATGCGTATTTTATGATGATTTAATATTTTTCCTGTTGCATATTTCTTTTGCACTTTAATAGAATAACTTGCAGGTTAATTAATCTCAACGAACAAGTCCTATGTAGCACAGACTTTTATTTCATCCGCTCAAGATAATCCTTCGATATTTTCCTTGCTGTTCCGTTTTTCCGCTTAGCTTATCATTAGTCAAATGGCCTCCGCGGGAATTTTCGTAGCCTTCGTGTTTCTGAAACTTAACGTGTGATGTGTTCTTGTATCTAATAGCCATCACCCATGCATGTATGCATGATCCACCCTGGCCGCCGAACGACAAGGGCTTGTCCGTCAGAATTCACTACAAGACCTGTCACACAGTTGTCCTCGTTCGACATGCAATCAACAGATTAAGGCTTGGCGAAGAATTTTGGTAATAAGGAAACTGGTGTAGGGCCCGCCCATGCCCCCTTCCGCCCTTGCTGCGTCGACCCCCCTCCCGATCCCCACTCCCCGCCGCCCTCGCCGCCGCTGCGTGAACTCTTCCTGGTGACACAGTGGGTAAGTTGTCTCACACCCAACTCTACCCTCCCCGTCTTCTTCCATCTCTGACCATCCATGCCGGATGTCATGGAGTTTTGATGGCTGTGGGGGAGGGGTGGAAGGGGGGGGGGTCGAAAATGCTAATCAGTTCGGGGTAAAAGGCAGGAAGTTGTTTTACTATTCTGGGAATCTTGGGAAACTGTATTTGAAGATTTTACATTTTTATGCATTCTACCTTCCCCCCCTTCCCCCTCCCGTAGGGAATTAATTGATGCGAGGGCTAATGTAGAAATTTGCATTTCGATTTTATTTACACATCATTTTACATTCATGTATTGTAAACGTATATACACTCACGTAAAGTTTAAAAAAAAATTGGGAAAGCGTTTTCTAAATCGGAGGGGGTCCGAGTCAGTTACAAAAATATTGCTGGCAGTAAACTCCTTCGCATTTTCCCGTAATTTTTTCTCACGAACGGCGTGTTTTACATTTTTACTCGCTCTTCTTGCTATATCAATCAACGTGGTTAAGCATTTCCTCTTTCGCTGCAAGCGAAACTCAAGTTGCTAAATCGGTACTCAACAGTCTTTGGTATCCGTCAACTGGCCCCAAAACACGAATTTTGAACTTTTATTTCGTTTAAATAAAGGCACGATTTTTATATTTTTCTGCTGCTCGTTATCTTAGTTTAAAAAATGGAATGAAGAATCATATATTTTAATTGAAATTAGATCTTAAAAATCGCGGTACTGCCACTGCTATGAAAATAACTTAATCTGTCAAAAAAGATACGCCGGCTCTTCCACCGGTATTTTGAACTCTCTCAAAAATAAGTAAGCAAATAAATAAATAAACAGAAAAAGATGTTTGCTGCATTTATTTCGGTGTAGTAAGAGACTAAGGAATGCACAAACACTCATTTCATTGGGAAAGTTTGTGAAACCTATGATTATTTGCTCCGCATGAGGCCTCAGACACATTCGTGACGTCACGAATATGCGTGGTCAGTGACGTCAAAGGTACACATGTTCGTGACGTCATTGGTTCCATGATTATACCTGATTACCGACAAGCATTAGTTCTGTTTTGACTCAGTACTTTATCATCCGTTAATGTTTTTAACTAAAAGTACTTTATTTTGCTGTTTATTTAGAATGATCCTATGCTACAGTGAAGAATTTTCAGCCTTCCAGTTTTCTTCAGTACTTTTTCTTTTTTCCCCCGTTAAATGAGATATTCCAGCATTCGTCTCCATCACCAATACTCAAATGTATCTGTTTTTGTCCTGCACGCCTTTTCGGGAGGGAACACGCTTATAGTATCACTCTTTCCATTTGTAAGTCCCTTTATCTGCTTATGGGCACCAAACTTTGTTGTACCTATAATGTCCCACTTGAAAATTATTTTTCCGCTGGAAAGCTTGAACTTTTAAACAGTAGTTCACACATTTTGGTATTTTACCTAAGCATAATATTGCGGTAGAGGGCGTAAATGCAGTTTCTATTGTCTTCGATATCTAGTTTATGCCATATTAGCCCTTTAAACGGCCGATGTATCTGAATCAAATAGTACCCAAAATGTTCTGCGCTCCTCAAACGGAAATGTTCACATAGCGACCGGGTTTTACGAAAACTACTTCCAAACAATTCCTTCACTTTCTCATCTCAGCAGTATCGGCCATAAACCTGCTACAAATGATAAGGTATTATCTGCTCCACAACACTTCCAGTCCGCGGAAATATTGGAGATGGGCTAGTCCGCCCAACACAACAAAAATGATGGCGAATGGCTAGCTCTGCTGACACGAGCATCATGCCACTGAGTAGAAACTAGCGACTCGAACATCTTCTCTATCCCTTTTCTTAGGTTTGTCGCCATTGTTACAGCTCTTTTAGTAGGCAATCAGTTAAAAAGGATTAATGTCAATCTTCCCCTAATTGACCACACTGAATTAAAAAACTAACGGGAAAGCAAGGCTTTCTGATACGCAGGTTCAGCACTCGTTTCAGCCCCGTTTGGCGCATTTCTCAGACAGCGAATATATTTGTTCGAGCTGATTTCAGCCCATTTTGCTAACCCCGAAACCCCGAGGTAATTCGTTCCAGCGGATTAATATCGCATTTAAAAATCCAATGCAATAATGCTACCTTTTCTTTCAACTATCATTTGCAATGAAGAACATGGCACACATTTTTTTTTTTTTTTCGTTCAACTAATTCATATTTCAGCAAGGTGGCTTTAGTGTATACACTGAAGAGCAATTTCATGGTGAATGTGGATCTTTTTCCGATTCTTGTTCGGTCTCTTCCTCCTTACGGCTTCACTAAGCTTCTTGAGTGTCTCAATGTACCGCTCGCTGGTCACGGTACGGCCACGTTCAAGAAAACCAAAGAGAATGATACCCTGTCATCCCAAAAAAACAGTCACCATGACTTTCTGTGCTGATCGCTGGCTCTCGAACTTTTTAGGTCTTGGTAAAGAGGTGTGACGTCATTCCATGGATTGATTCTTCGTTTCCAGATCATAAAAGTACGCCCACGTTTCATCCCCTGTCACCAGATCGAAAAAAAAAACAAAAAAAAAAAAACGTGTCTTTATTGGCTTCAAACGCTTCCAGCAGATCAGAGCAGACTTCCACCCTTCTCTCCTTCAAATCTGCAATGAACAAGAAGGGCTACTATAGAGGAAAAGTTACTCTACCAACATGTGCAATTTTAACTACCTCGGTCAGTTGATAAAAAAGTTATGCTCACTTTTGCATTAATTTCTGTACAACCCTCTTATAAGCCGAATTTCATGGAACGCTTCCAGCAGATCAGAGCAAACTTCCATGCTTCTCACCTTCAAATCTGCAATGAAGAAGGAGGCCGACAATAGAAGAAGAGTTACTCTACCAACATGTACAAATTGAACGACCTCTGTCAGTTTATTAAAAAGTTATGCTCACTTTTGCATTACTTTCGGTACAACCATCGTATAACCCGGATTTCATGGAACGTATAACCTGGATTTCATGGAATTTGCACATGTTGGTAGAGTAAATCTTCTTCTATAGTAGAATCTTCTTCTTCATTGCAGATTTGAAAGTGAGAAGGGTGGAAGACCTCTGTCAGTTTATTAAAAAGTTATGCTCACTTTTGCATTACTTTCGGTACAACCATCGTATAACCCGGATTTCATGGAACGCTTCCAGCAGATCAGAGCAGACTTCCACCCTTCTCACTTTCAAATCTGCAATGAAGAAGAAAGTTTACTATAGAAGAAGATTTACTCTACCAACATGTGCAAATTGAACGACCTCTGTCAGTTTATAAAATAGTTACGCTCACTATTGCATTACTTTCGGTACAACCATCGTATAAGCCGGATTTCATGGAACGCTTTCAGCAGATCAGAGCAGACTTCCACCCTTCTCACTTTCAAATCTGCAATGAAGAAGAAGATTTACTATAGAAGAAGATTTACTCTACCAACATGTGCAAATTGAACGACCTCTGTCAGTTTATTAAAAGGTTATGCTCACTTTTGCATTACTTTCGGTACAACCATCGTATAAGCCGGATTTCATGGAACGCTTCCAGCAGATCAGAGCAGACTTCCACCCTTCTCACTTTCAAATCTGCAATGAAGAAGAAGGTTTACTATAGAAGAAGATTTACTCTACCAACATGTGCAAATTGAACGACCTCTGTCAGTTTATTAAAAAGTTATGCTCACTTTTGCATTACTTTCGGTACAACCATCGAATAAGCCGGATTTCATGGAACGCTTCCAGCAGATCAGAGCAGACTTCCACCCTTCTCACTTTCAAATCTGCAATGAAGAAGAAAGTTTACTATAGAAGAAGATTTACTCTACCAACATGTGCAAATTGAACGACCTCTGTCAGTTTATAAAAAAGTTATGCTCACTTTTGCATACTTTCGGTACAACCATCGTATAAGCCGGATTTCATGGAACGCTTTCAGCAGATCAGAGCAGACTTCCACCCTTCTCACTTTCAAATCTGCAATGAAGAAGAAGATTTACTCTACCAACATGTGCAAATTGAACGACCTCTGTCAGTTTATAAAAAAGTTACGCTCACTTTTGCATACTTTCGGTACAACCATCGTATAAGCCGGATTTCATGGAACGCTTTCAGCAGATCAGAGCAGACTTCCACCCTTCTCACTTTCAAATCTGCAATGAAGAAGAAGATTTACTCTACCAACATGTGCAAATTGAACGACCTCTGTCAGTTTATAAAAAAGTTATGCTCACTTTTGCATTACTTTCGGTACAACTATCGTATAAGCCGGATTTCATGGAACGCTTTCAGCAGATCAGAGCAGACTTCCACCCTTCTCACTTTCAAATCTGCAATGAAGAAGAAGATTTACTCTACCAACATGTGCAAATTGAACGACCTCTGTCAGTTTATTAAAAGGTTATGCTCACTTTTGCATTACTTTCGGTACAACCATCGTATAAGCCGGATTTCATGGAACGCTTTCAGCAGATCAGAGCAGACTTCCACCCTTCTCACTTTCAAATCTGCAATGAAGAAGAAGATTTACTCTACCAACATGTGCAAATTGAACGACCTCTGTCAGTTTATTAAAAGGTTATGCTCACTTTTGCATTACTTTCGGTACAACCATCGTATAAGCCGGATTTCATGGAACGCTTTCAGCAGATCAGAGCAGACTTCCACCCTTCTCACTTTCAAATCTGCAATGAAGAAGAAGATTTACTCTACCAACATGTGCAAATTGAACGACCTCTGTCAGTTTATTAAAAGGTTATGCTCACTTTTGCATTACTTTCGGTACAACCATCGTATAAGCCGGATTTCATGGAACGCTTCCAGCAGATCAGAGCAGACTTCCACCCTTCTCACTTTCAAATCTGCAATGAAGAAGAAGGTTTACTATAGAATAAGATTTACTCTACCAACATGTGCAAATTGAACGACGTCTGTCAGTTTATTAAAAAGTTATGCTCACTTTTGCATTACTTTCGGTACAACCATCGAATAAGCCGGATTTCATGGAACGCTTCTAGCAGATCAGAGCAGACTTCCACCCTTCTCACTTTCAAATCTGCAATGAAGAAGGTTTACTATAGAAGAAGATTTACTCTACCAACATGTGCAAATTGAACGACCTCTGTCAGTTTATTAAAAAGTTATGCTCACTTTTGCATTACTTTCGGTACAACCATCGATTAAGCCGGAATTCATGGAACGCTTCCAGCAGATCAGAGCAGACTTCCACCCTTCTCACTTTCAAATTTGCAATGAAGAAGATTTACTCTACTAACATGTGCAAATTGAACACCCTCTGTCAGTTTATAAAAAAGTTATGCTCACTTTTGCATACTTTCGGTACAACCATCGTATAAGCCGGATTTCATGGAACGCTTTCAGCTGACCAGAGCAGACTTCCACCCTTCTCTCCTTCAAATCTGCAATGAAGAAGAAGGGTTACTATAGAGGAAGAGTTACTCTACCAACATATGCAACTGGAACTACCTCTGTCAGTTTATAAAACAGTTATGCTCACTTTTGCGTTACTTTCTGTACAACCCTCGTATAAGCCGGATTTCATGGAAATTGTTCTATTGTGATTTACACTGCAAAGTTTTTTTTTTTTTTTTTTGTCCAAGCACCACTACATTGAAAAGTTGTACTACAGTAAAACTTACTGCCAAAGTTTGTTTCTCCCTCTCGCTAGCTTGCTATATGTACAGCTCTGAGCAGTGTACAAACGCTTTTCTTTCATTTATTTATTTATTTTTGTAATAACATAATTCGATATTCTGCTTTTCTATCCTTGACAGTGTGGACGCAAAAGCATTTCTTAGCACCGTACGTACGGTATACCCAATAATCGTATTGCTTGAGCTACCAAACGCATTCTGGTCTTCCAAAACGAAGGAGCAAAATTCTAAGTTTTCTGAGGAGATGTGGGAATTCGTGACATTCAGAGGGACAAACAACCACAGTTCAGATAGTTGAAAGGTGAAAATTCACAGATCTAATTCTAAGAATCCATGGTTTCTTTTCGCTTTGTCCATAATGATAAAAAATAATACTTTCTTCCACGTGCAGATTACAATATTCAGTGCAACGATTTAATAAAAGAAAATAAAAGGAAATTTGTATATAAAGAAAATTTGTATATACACAAGTCATACAATTCCGTTCTAGAGGTTTGGGTAAGACAGATGGTTATTCGCTAGAGCAGGTTGACCGTAAGAGGCACCACTTCCCGTACTGCTGAGGAAACTAGATGACACATTTGTTCCCATGCAAAACACTTCCTTGTGTAAAGGCGCGAAGAGCGCAAATCCTGAGAATATTTCTTTTCTCAATGTCACCGCCTACTCATTACAAAAAAAGTAAGAAAGAAAAAAGATTGTCATTAAAAGTTATGACTATCAGATATAAAAAGCTATATTGTTTTTAATAGCCTCACAAAAAGTTGAAAGACAAAATCAAAAGAAAAGAGCTGAATAAATTTTTCTCAGATGATCAAGCGGGATAATTTATTAGATTGGAGAGTAGGATTACGGCCACACTTCTTCTTAACGACGCGGATCACCTATCGAGCAGTTCTGGCAAGTAATTTGTATCTACTCGGTACAGTTAAAAAAAGCTGTAGCATCTTTTTTTTCCTTCGCTCCTTTAAATGCTTGAGTGGAAAATGAAGGGAGACCGTGGGGCGCCGAGCATCATCTGCTCCGGATAGGTCACAATATATCACGCGGTGGGTAAATATTGTGATAGCGTTCGGTTCCTCTGGTTTGAGGAGGGCAATGAAGGCTCGGGACGGATTCAATGGACGCCAACACAAATAAACAGCTTCATTAAGGAGCGCAGCGATTGCAACAAGTGGTGCGTGTCGCGGACCAGCCAACGTAGGCGGTGAGCAGCCTTGACGAAGATGGGCCTGCGTCGCTGCAATCTTAAAATGCGACACAGATTTAGTCACGATTTCTACCGCGGATGAGTTGATGTCTGGAAATAAACGCTCAAATGAAGATGATGAACGACTGATTGTTTTGTTCTGCTAGAAGTTAGCTGCACATCCAAGCATCCAAGACATTTTTAGAAAAACTCCAGCGCAACTGAATAACGCATCGCAAAATTTCATGGTCAAACTAAGATTTAGGATGGGGAGGGGGAATTGAGGGTTTTCCGTTACAAGCTGTTGTAATCAATTTCAGCAGATTTTAGCATTAAAGTAGCTTTATATATAACCGCCTCAACGACACCATTTCACCATCGCAATAACACATACGAACATGTACAAAACTCTTAACTACTGTATTACTTAACTGTTAAATCGTTTTCATTAAATTTACAAATTTTCTTTAAATCTTATGTCACGGTCTGTACGATTTCGAGAAACTACAGTATTTGTTTTATTAGGGTTCAGCTATGGATGCGGGACAAACCAGGAGGTGTTCAGGGAATTAGGAAATGTAAAGTGCTATCCGTCTTAGGGTTTGGCGTTTATGATTACGCAAGATTAACGTCTTTCAGGTAAGAGTTGTTTGATGAAGTTTAATGGGGATAAGAGGAAGTTTCAACAGGTTTACATAGCTGGTAGAAAAGCGTCGAGAATAGATGCCGCTTCTAAGCAAGGAGGATTTTAAAAATAAAAATAAGTACGAAATGTGTATAGAGTTGGGAGGTGGACCTGCTATGTTGGTTTTTGGTTGTATGGTTTAAATATTTTTTTCCCCACTTTTGTTTTTTGTTTATTTTTTTATTTTGTATATTGATGTACACATGAAATAAAACATAATTCTCGTAAAATTGTAACATGTGTAAGTAATGTGGTTTTCACCTCTGTTACATTCTGTTTCTTCTACACAGCAAATTTTCAGTCCGTAAACACACATACTACATGAGTATAAGAAAGAAACGTATGAGATTGTTCAGGAATTGTTTTCGTCACGAATATGTCCAGTTCGAAGCCGAGAATGTATCAATATTCTTGTGTCTTGTGCATACATGAGATTCTTCTGCGGAATTCCGCTTTTTTGTCATCATTTGGGTCATACTCGAGATCAATGCAAAACTGAAGAGAAATTTTTAAGGGGTATTAAGTTGGGGATGCCATTTTTTCGGCGAAGTATGGTTTTTGATCTTTCAATATTTAAAAATATGGAAGCTAAACAGAGTGAAGATTTCCCCCATAATCGTAATTTCTTTTATTCGTGATGCTCCCCTGTCCAGAATTGTTGTTAAACAAAATTTTATTCCATAAATATTTTATTTCATCTTGAAAAATTGGAGGAAAATTTTCCGAAAACGGAAGTTAGACGGCGCGCAAATTTTCCCGTAGTCCCCAGTCACGATATTCTTCGAGAATTCGAGGAATTCCGCCATTTCCATCATAATTTCTTCTCGATATAGATGCATAATTGAGCAGGATTTTTTGAGGGATTGGTGGGGGTTGCTCACCCCCACCAATTCCTCAAAAATTAAACGGAATTCCAACTTTTTCCAAGCTTTTGCAAATGGAAGTTAGACAGAGTAAAGATTTCTGCTGTAATCGTAATTTTTTTCTCGCGCGATGTTCTTTCCATACAGTATTGTTGTTAAATGCCATTTTAGTCCATAAATAACTGCATTTCAGCTTGAAAATGGAGTAAAAATGTCTAAAAACGATAGTCAGAAGGGGCGAATACTTTCCCGTAATTGTAACCCCCGCCCCCCGGATGTTTCTCTGTTCAGTGTTCTTTTTGTTAAATGTCAGTAATGTTACATTTCATGTGCTTTATTTTATTATTTACGTAAAATAAATTTCAGTGGACAATTCTGTCTTGCCCAGGCTGCGTTACATTCATACTTTCTCGCGGCGCGTTCCGATTTTTCACCCTGTAAAAAAGTTCAGCTTTTTTTTTTTTCATCGTCAGTCTCGTGTATGCTTGTGCAAAACTGTACAGTTTGTGTACAGATAAAGGGCCTTTCAGAGTTAACATTTAAATTTGATTTGAATGCCATCATTGCCTAGCACGGAACTGCTATTATCGCAAGATAATTTCCCAAATAGAGGTTCCTGCCAACTGTCATTGCTGTAGTGAATATTTCTTATGTGACCACACACGGCACGACACAGCACAACACACGAATAGAAGTAGAAAAAAGATATTTCTTTTCTTACCTTTATTAATTTACAATCCCTACCACGCTTGGCAAAGGTGTGGTGTGTAAGGAGCTATAAGTAATAAAAATAAACACGGGAAAAAAACTTTATTAATTCTCTGAATATTTTTATTTAAATATTTCTATAATAGCGTGACGCTGTTGCTTGTCCTATGATGTGAAAGCTATTTACATCAGGACTAAGCGACAGATCAGGTACGTGCTTGCGTATGAATTCAAAATTTCGCATACCATGACGTAATCACTCAAATTTCGCATCTTTTGGAGCCGTGAAAACCCCAGTAGTAGACCACTTGTTTTTGGAAGAGTAAAAACTCAGTACTGATGTGCGCCGGGATGAACAAGAGTGGAGGGGACGGGAAGGGGGACAGAACTTTAAATTAGCAAAAGTTTGTATGTTCCCTTTTCCTCTTTCAATCCTAATAAGCTCTGGTCTTGTGAAAGTGAGATGCTTTTATCACCACTTCTTGCCATGAATCAAGTCGAACAATAAATTGGGAAGATAATAAGGCCAGCGTATAATGAACAACGGCCGTGTACTCTTTCACGCCTGCTCTTTTAATTTTTTCCTCTCGAACTCATCTTTCTTTGAAATATCTTTTTTTTTTTTTCTTTTTCTTTCTCTTCACTACTTCTTCTTTGGTGGTTTTTGTCTCTTTTCTTGCCTAATTGATATAGCCAGTAGCTATCAGCCCTGGTGGCCGTTTTTAATCTCCAGCATCCTTGATCATGGAAGGAGGTGCGGTGGGAATAAGGGGAAAAAAAGTATAAGGAGTCGAAGAACGAGGGGATGCACTATGTGTGTGCGTGTGCATGGTTTCCATTGTTTTCCAGATGCTGATGAAGTGTCCCATTAGGCGGCGGGGATCAGAGATGCAGCTCTCTCTCTCTCTCTATCCATCCCTCCCGCAGCAGTAGCAACCACTTAGCCTCATCTCAAGTTCCATAGCTATCGGTTCCTTTCTCTTTCTCTTTCTCTCCTGCTCCTCGGCATCCCACGTCCCTGCCCCGTGCTCCTCCTCCTCCTCTCAAGTCAACACCGCTAATGGGGCGCCCATTACCGTGCCGGGCGCGCTAACTTTATTTATGAACATTCATTAACACAGCCATTATCGCTATCGGGGCCCCCTGAAGAGGGTCCATTGTGCCCCCAGCGTCGCTGGTGGTGTGGTCTTTCCTCTGGAAAATGCAGCTGCTGGCGATCACGTGACCCTCGGTTGATGAGAGTGGCCTAGTCCGGGGCAATTTGCTTTTGCTACTTTTATTTTTATTTTTTCCCCTATTGTGTTTCAGTATGTGACGCTGGGTCTTTTGGTAATTAGTGGTGACCCCTCACCCATCCCCCTCTTCCGTGCGTGCACACATACACTCTCAATTTCTTGATATTGCCACCTTCATTCAGTTTTCTTCTTACTTTACTTCTTGAAGAAAATAAATTATTTATCTTATCCTTTATATTGCGATATATCTACCACTCATGCCTCCTCGCATTTATATCTGGGATAATCAAAAAGACCATATTTATCTTCTAATAGTGATAGCCAAACAGAAAAGGAACCTCGCTTTATTAAAATTTAACCTTTAATCTGCGCAATGTACTCGTACAATTCAGACAGAATTTTGCCCACCGTGAACATTTTATTTTAATATTGAAGTTTAGTGCATGTACTTTTTTTTCTTTTGTAAAAATTTCGTAGGGTCTCCATGAGATAAATAGTCATTTATGTATATATATATATATATATATATTCTATAAAGATACCTAAGCAAAAAAATACATATATAATTTTGACTCACACCTAGTACAACATAGAAAAGGTTATGTATCTACCTGTGTGAGTAAAAGGAGAAAAGAAAAAAAAAATTAAATAAAACAACTGAATGTAGAAGGTGTCGAGAATACTGAGCTTTGGCTTTATCAAGGACCAGCAAAAACTCTGCATTTTCTCACTTCCACAAAGACCTAGTTGGAAATGGGTTTCTGCAAGGCCATAGATGCAAGTAACATTCCCACCTAAAATAGTTTAAAAAATATATATATAAGTCATGTCCTCCGTAGAGTAGCATGACCTAGCACTAGTTAACAATTTCGCTTGCATCCATTAACCTTCATGGCCCGACCCATGCTCTTCATCTGTTACTATTAAACAGAGAGAAGAAGATTAAAGAGAACTCAAGCTGTAAGAGTGACATAATAAATAGAAATGATTTTCAGCTATAACGAAATTCCAAGTTCGTTTGAGAGAGAAATTAAACCTGAAAAACAAATTTTACATTGCAATTAAAAAAGGAAATGTTAATTTATAACGAACAGATTTTTGAAAGAAAACTTGAGTCTAAAACCCCCTACTCTACAACTTATGACAGCACGAAAACGAGAATAAGTTAAAGATAATAATTAACTAAAGAAAACTTTGTGAAAGTTATATACCTTAAACAGTTAGTTGCAATATGTACAAAGTATTTCAGCAGTGCTTTAAGTGCATAATTAATTAGTTATTAAGAACTTAACTACTTTGAAAAAACAGCGCATAGACAGCGCATAGAAAAGGAACAAGCTTAGCCATCTTCTGTTCCTAGGTACCACAAAAGACGCTCAAAGTTACAAAGAAAAGTAAGAGTTAAAACCCGCATAAATGTTAACAGACAAACCAATGCTTAAAAGCTGAAAAGCTAAAAACGACTGAGAAAAGGTACATGAAGTACAAACATTGAACTTATAAAACCTAGAACCCAAAAACAAGGAAGAGAGCTTACCTCTTGTGTTACAAAAACTTTACTCCTCACAAGAGGAGAACATGGCTGACCTCTTCCGCCACTCCCTAGACGCTGGGGGCAGTGAGGGTGGGGCTGATGGCCTCCTCATACAGCAAGAAACCAACGCGCGGAGATTTTAACCAGAGAAAAATATATATAAACTTAAGACTGTGGATCTGTATGATCAGAATGAGCAGAATTAACTCTCCAGAATACATGAGAAATATTATAAAATACACGAGCAGTTTATTTAATAATCTTTGCATGTATTAAATCACCTTAGTGAGCTTCTATAGATTAATCAGAATCTTATTAATTTTAATGTTGGTTTTACTATTTTTAGTATAGCTATCCTAGTGATGAATAACTAGTTTTCTTTTTTATTTGTTTTTATTTTCTTTTATAAACAGATTTTTAAGCTTTTTTGTGATTTTGTTTATATTATTTAATTTTTTGTTTTAATAGGACCGTCATATCCATAGCACTAAGGTTCCTTTGGGTAGTTAATTAACTTATGTAAAACCAACCACAGTAATCAGGAACTTGAGTTCCTAGACTTAAGCATTAAGCTCAACAGAGGTAACCCATCTATTAGCCTCTTTGATAAAAGAGTTAATTTTCCTTTCAAAGTAATTAAATATCTACACTGGAATAATAACATTTCAACCAAAGTAATTGAGAATGTACTAATTTCTCAGGTCCTAAGAATTTCAAGAATTTGCAGCAACAATTTGGACTTCAATTACCACATTAATATACTATTAGAAAGTTTTCTAGAGAACGAAATTCCTTCTTCTTTCATCAAAAGAACTTTAAGAAAAATTATTCTGAATAATAGAGTAAGGTTGGCAGATCTGCTTTAATTTTCTACACAGTTAATAATATGATTCTGACCAATCAAAGCCGTAAGGAAGTTGGCTAGAGGATGCCTATTAACTACCTAAAGGAACCTTAGTGCTATGGATATGACGGTCCTATTAAAACAAAAAATTAAATAATATAAACAAAATCACAAAAAAAGCTTAAAAATCTGTTTATAAAAGAAAATAAAAACAAATAAAAAAGAAAACTAGTTATTCATCACTAGGATAGCTATACTAAAAATAGTAAAACCAACATTAAAAATTAATAAGATTCTGATTAATCTATAGAAGCTCACTAAGGTGATTTAATACATGCAAAGATTATTAAATAAACTGCTCGTGTATTTTATAATATTTCTCATGTATTCTGGAGAGTTAATTCTGCTCATTCTGATCATACAGATCCACAGTCTTAAGTTTATATATATTTTTCTCTGGTTAAAATCTCCGCGCGTTGGTTTCTTGCTGTATGAGGAGGCCATCAGCCCCACCCTCACTGCCCCCAGCGTCTAGGGAGTGGCGGAAGAGGTCAGCCATGTTCTCCTCTTGTGAGGAGAAAAGTTTTTGTAACACAAGAGGTAAGCTCTCTTCCTTGTTTTTGGGTTCTAGGTTTTATAAGTTCAATGTTTGTTCTTCATGTACCTTTTCTCAGTCGTTTTTTAGCTTTTCAGCTTTTAAGCATTGGTTTGTCTGTTAACATTTATGCGGGTTTTAACTCTTACTTTTCTTTGTAACTTTGAGCGTCTTTTGTGGTACCTAGAACAGAAGATGGCTAAGCTTGTTCCTTTTCTATGCGCTGTCTATGCGCTGTTTTTTCAAAGTAGTTAAGTTCTTAATAACTAATTAATTATGCACTTAAAGCACTGCTGAAATACTTTGTACATATTGCAACTAACTGTTTAAGGTATATAACTTTCACAAAGTTTTCTTTAGTTAATTATTATCTTTAACTTATTCTCGTTTTCGTGCTGTCATAAGTTGTAGAGTAGGGGTTTTAGACTCAAGTTTTCTTTCAAAAATCTGTTCGTTATAAATTAACATTTCCTTTTTTAATTGCAATGTAAAATTTGTTTTTCAGGTTTAATTTCTCTCTCAAACGAACTTGGAATTTCGTTATAGCTGAAAATCATTTCTATTTATTATGTCACTCTCACAGCTTGAGTTCTCTTTAATCTTCTTCTCTCTGTTTAATAGTAACAGATGAAGAGCATGGGTCGGGCCATGAAGGTTAATGGATGCAAGCGAAATTGTTAACTAGTGCTATAGGTCATGCTACTCTACGGAGGACATGACTTATATATATATTTTTTAAACTATTTTAGGTGGGAATGTTACTTGCATCTATGGCCTTGCAGAAACCCATTTCCAACTAGGTCTTTGTGGAAGTGAGAAAATGCAGAGTTTTTGCTGGTCCTTGATAAAGCCAAAGCTCAGTATTCTCGACACCTTTCTACATTCAGTTGTTTTATTTAATTTTTTTTTTCTTTTCTCCTTTTACTCACACAGGTAGATACATAACCTTTTCTATGTTGTACTAGGTGTGAGTCAAAATTATATATGTATTTTTTTGCTTAGGTATCTTTATAGAATGTGAATTCTGAATTTTCAAAACTGCTGCGTTGTGCGTTTTGATTTTCAGGTTATTTTGCACCCTCTTCGTTTTAAATTCTAAAATTTTTTCCTTAGTCTTCAGTTTTGCTCTTAAGTATATATATATATATATATATATATATATATATATATATATATATATAATTATCTTCAAGTGCTGCTACTCTTAAGTATATATATATATATATATATATATATATATATATATGGGATGTAAGGTCAGGTGATGCGTAACATCACAGCCTCTCCTTGACAAATGTCAACCCCGCCTTCTCGTGGTGCATCCTGTTCCCACTAAAGGGGCTCTGACGACCGCCAATAGCGGTATAACTATACCATCGGGATTAGAGGAAATTCTATCCCACACTCACCAACCCGCTTGGCCAGCGTGGTGAGTTATGGCCAAACCCCTCCAAAATGATTCCACAACTTAAATCTTGGCCCTCAGTCTCCGGCAGCTGGAATGTACCTGGCCAAGGCAGCGGCCAGTGCGACATGAAGGCAGAGGGTGCTAAGAATCCCCGGAGGACCGGACTAGGCTGCCATCTGATGCTGACCTTGGCAACGTACAATGGACGCTCCCTATCTTCTGATTCAAGGCTTCTTGAATTGGAAGAGGAACTACAAAGGATCAAGTGGGACATCGTGGGGCTAAGTGAGGTAAGGAGAAAAGGAGAAGATCTCATCGAACTGAAAAGTGGACATCTCTTCTACTATCGTGGGACAGATACTGGCAGAACTAGTGGTGTTGGATTTATAATAAACAAGAAACTGAAGGATAAAGTTGTAGAAGTTGAAAGTTCCTCTGACAGAGCTGCACGACTTGTTATCCAACTCTCGAAAAGATACCAGGCTCAGATTATTCAAACTTATGCACCCACCACAAGTCATCCTGAAGAAGAAATTGAAGAATTTTATGAGGAAATTCGTGATCTAAATAATAAAGGTAAGCAGCACTTGAAGATAATTATGGGAGATTTCAATGCAAAAATAGGGCAACGGCAACAGAATGAAACTTCAGTAGGTAAATTCGGTCACGGCAACAGAAACCAGCGTGGAAATACTCTCGTTGAGTTTGCAGAGGCAGAAGGGTTTTTCATCTTGAACTCCTTCTTCAAGAAAAAGCCACACAGGAAATGGACTTGGAGACATCCAAATGGGACGACAAGTGAAATTGATTTTATTATGTGTAACAAAAAATTCGTCATAGAAGACTGCAGTGTGCTAAACAAGTTCAACACAGGTAGTGACCATAGATTGGTGAGATGTAAGATGCACCTCAACACTAAACTTGAACGTGGCAAGCTCATAAGACAAACAAAATGTATCGACATAACCAACCTTAAAAACACCATAATACCTTCAAGTTGGAACTGAAGAACAGGTTCTCTGCTTTAGAAGGCCTAACATCAGAAGAAGTGGACATCTCTGAAGTTAACAGAAAAGTAACCAAAGCTCTTATGGAAACAGCAACAAAATTAGCTGGGTCTAAGAACAAGTTGCATGTAAACAAATTATCAGGAAAACGAAAATGTTGATGCAAAAAGAAGAGAGATGAGGACAACTAAAGAAGATGTGACTTCCAAAGTGGAATATATAGAGCTATGCAAGACAGTAAGAAAAAGTATCACTGAAGACGTAAGAAAATTCAACTGTGAACTAGTGAGGAAAGCAATTGAAAACAACCAAAGCCTAAAGATAGCAAAGGGACATCTCAGTAAGGGAAGAAAACAGATTATGGCACTGAGAAAAGAAGATGGTTCTGTAACAAGAAATAGAGGCGAAATTTTGACAAGAGTGAAAGATTTCTACTCCAAATTATATGAAAGGGATGATACATGCACTCCAGACATCATGAAAGATACCAGTACCAGAGTTCCTCCAGTCCTTCCAGCAGAAGTTGCACATGCAATCAAGAACATGAATCGGGAAAAGCTCCAGGAGAAGATGGAATTACTGTAGACATCATACAAGAAGCAAGTGGAGAAATCGAAACAGTACTCGCCCAAATTTTCACTGATGCCTTAATGAAGGAAAGATTCCTGAGGATTGGAACACCGCTACAATGATCCTGCTACATAAGAAAGGTGACATTGAGGATCTAGGAAACTACAGACCTATCAGCCTCCTATCAGTAGTTTATAAAATCTTCACTAAAGTTCTTTCACACCGTTTGAAGGTAACACTGGACATGGCTCAACCGAGAGAACAAGCTGGATTCAGGAGTGGCTACAGCACAATAGATCATATCCACGTGCTGAGAGAACTAATTGAAAGAGCGAGGGAATATGAACTTCCATTGTGCATGGCTTTTATCGATTATGAAAAAGCCTTTGATTCGGTGAAACCATCAGCAGTTACAATGGCTCTGAAAACCTGCGGTATTGAAGATGCATACATTAATATTATTAATAACATCTATGAAAATGCAAGTGCAAAGATTAGGCTGTTTGAAAATACAACACACGTAAAAATTGGAAAGGGAGTGAGACAAGGTGACACCATATCTCCGAAGCTCTTTAATGCCACATTGGAGGGTGTTTTTCAGTCGCTGAGCTGGGAAAACAAGGGGATAAAGATTAATGGAGATTATCTAACCCACCTTCGTTTTGCTGATGATGTAGTCATTTTTTGCAACTACCCCATCAGAGCTGCAGAGTATGATCCAGGAACTTGCTGACAAGAGTAAAGAAGTGGGATTAAAAATGAACTTTCAGAAGACAAAAGTGATGTTCAATGCTTTTACAAGAAATGAAGATTTATCTATTGATGGAGAAAAGCTGGAGATAACAGACACGTACGTTTATCTTGGACAGCAGATATCAAGTGAGGGTCACATTGATGAAGAAATTAATCGGCGTACAAAACTTGCCTGGAGAGCTTTTGGAAGAAACAGCATAATTTTCAAGAGCAATATGCCATTATGTCTTAAAAGAAAAGTGTTTGATCAATGCATCCTTCCAGTGCTTACGTATGGTGCAGAGACGTGGACCTTAACTAAAAGAGACATACAAAGGCTGCAGACAACTCAAAGAAGCATGGAGAGGTGCATACTTGGTGTAACCAGGAGAGATAAGAAGAGGAACTCGTGGATCCGAAAAATGACAAGAGTGGAAGACATCATGATCAGAGTTAAATCCCTGAAATGGCAATGGGCTGGACATACTGCCAGAAGGACAGATCATCGATGGACAGCCGAAATTTTAGATTGGATTCCAAGGGACAGGAAAAGACCCAGAAGAAGACCACATGGGAGATGGGTGGATGAAATTCGAAAGTATGCAGGGGTGACATGGAGGAGACTGGCACAAGACAGACCGTTGTGGAGGAAACTTGGGGAGACCTTCGTCCAGCAGTGGATTGATAATGGTTGACAATGATGATGATGATGATATATATATATATATATATATATATATACTTAAGAGCAAAACTGAAGACTAAGGAAAAACTTTAGAATTTAAAACGAAAGTTGCAAAATAACCTGAAGATCAAAACGCGCAACGCAGCAGTTTTGAAAATTCAGAATTCACATTCTATTAAGAAGATACCTAATCTAAAAAATACATATATAATTTTGACTCACACCAAGTACAACATAGAAAAGTTATGTATCTACCTGTGTGAGTAAAAGGAAAAAAAAAAAAAAAAAAAAAAAAACTGAATGTAGAAGGTGTCGAGAATACTGAGCCTTGGCTTTATCAAAGACCAGCAAAAACTCTGCATTTTCTCACTTCCACAAAGACCTAGTTGGAAATGGGTTTTTGCAAGGCCATAGATGCAAGTAACATTCCCACCTAAAATAGTTTAAGACATATATATATGTCATGT
The DNA here is from genome assembly GCA_039090855.1 of Macrothele yani. Classification (NCBI taxonomy): domain Eukaryota; kingdom Metazoa; phylum Arthropoda; class Arachnida; order Araneae; family Macrothelidae; genus Macrothele; species Macrothele yani. The sequence continues at coordinate 14,201,547 of CM077029.1, read as the reverse complement.
CCTCCGTAGAGTTGCTTGACCTAGCACTAGTTAACAATTTCGCTTGCATCCATTAACCTTCCTGGCCCGACCCATGCTCTTCATCTGTTACTATTAAACAGAGAGAAGAAGATTAAAGAGAACTCAAGCTGTGAGAGTGACATAATAATTATAAATAATTTTCAGCTATAACGAAATGCCAAGTTCGTTTGAGAGCGAATTTAAACCTGAAAATCAATGCAAAAGAAATCCAAATTTTTACATTGCAATTAAAAAAGGAAATATTAATTTTTAAAAAACAGATTTTTGAAAGAAAACTTGAGTCTAAAACCCCCTACTCTACAACTTATGACAGCACGAAAACGAGAATAAGTTAAAGACAATAATTAACTAAAGAAAACTTTGTGAAAGTTATATGACTTAAACAGTTAGTTGCAATATGTACAAAGTATTTCAGCAGTGCTTTTAAGTGCATAATTAATTAGTTATTAAGAACTTAACTACTTTGAAAATACAGCGCATAGAAAAGGAACAAGCTTAGCCATCTTCTGTTCCTAGGTACCCCAAAAGACGCGCAAAGTTACAAAGAAAAGAAAGAGTTAAAACCCGCAAAAATGTTAACAGACAAGCCAGTGCCTAAAAGCTGAAAGGCTAAAAATCAACAGAGAAAAAGTACATGAAGTACAAACATTGAACTTATAAAACCTAAAACCCAAATACAAGGAAGAGAGCTTACCTCTTGTGTGACTAAACTTTCTCCTCACAATAGTAAAACATGGCTGACCTCTTCCGCCACTCCCTAGTCGCTGGGGGGCAGTGAGGGTGGATCTGATGGCCTCCTCATACAGAAAGAAACCAACTCGCGGAGATTTTAACCAGAGAAAAAAATATATAAACTTAAGACTGTGGATCTGTATGATCAGAAAGAGCAGAATTAACTCTCCAGAATACATGAGAAATATTATAAAATACACGAGTAGTGTATTTAATAATCTTTGCATGTATTAAATCACCTTAGTGAGCTTCTATAGATTAATCAGAATCTTATTAATTTTAATGTTGGTTTTACTATTTTTAGTATAGCTATCCTAGTGATGAATAACTAGTTTTCTTTTTTATTTGTTTTTATTTTCTTTTATAAACAGATTTTTAAGTTTTTTTTTGTGATTTTGTTTATATTATTTAATTTTTTGTTTTAATAGGACCTTCATATCCATAGCACTAAGGTTCCTTTAGGTAGTTAATAGGCATCCTCTAGCCAACTTCCTTACGGCTTTGATTGGTCAGAATCATATTATTAACTGTGTAGAAAATTAAAGCAGATCTGCCAACCTTACTCTATTATTCAGAATAATTTTTCTTAAAGTTCTTTTGATGAAAGAAGAAGGAATTTCGTTCTCTAGAAAACTATCTAATAGTAAATTAATGTGGTAATTGAAGTCCAAATTGTTGCTGCAAATTCTTGAAATTCTTAGGACCTGAGAAATTAGTGCATTCTCAATTACTTTGGTTGAAATGTTATTATTCCAGTGTAGATATTTATTTACTTTGAAAGGAAAATTAACTCTTTTATCAAAGAGGCTAATAGATGGGTTACCTCTGTTGAGCTTAATGCTTAAGTCTAGAAACTCAAGTTCCTGATTACTGTGGTTGGTTTTACATAAGTTAAGAGAGCTAGGATAGATATTATCAAAATCACTCTCTATAACTTCTGAATTATTGATACACAGCAGATCATCAATATATCTAAAAGTGTAAAGGTAGTTATCTGAGCAGGTGGGGTGATTTTTAATGAATTTATATTCCTTGAAGAACAGGAATAGATTAGCGATATTCGTGGACGTTGATGTTCCCATGGGAATACCGTTCACTTGCTTATAGAGAGTATTATTATATAAGATATGGTTATTTTTTATGCAGCAATTGAGATAAGAGTTCCAAGTTCCTACATTAACAAATTGGTTAAGTTATATATACACATATATATATATATATATATATATATTCCATTGGCAGACTTCACAAACACTCCCACTTCAAAGTTGCATTGTGATCTTTGCTGCCAAAAGAATTCACATCGTTTTCGTACTGGTAGTGTAAATTAAACACTGTAGTCATGTTGTATTTTGTAGACTTCCGAACTGAATTAACGGGAAGATCTGGGATTTGGGCTTACTGCATGCGTATAAGTTATTTTCATGATTCGCGCGATGATTATATTAGTATATTTATATATATATCATCATTGTCAAAGGGATAAAGATTAATGGAGATTATCTAACTCACCTTCCTTTTGCTGATGAAGTAGTCATTTTTGCAACTACCCCGTCAGTGCTTCAGCGTATGATCCAGGAACTTGCTGACAAAAGTAAAGAAGTGGGAATAAAAATGAGCTTTCAGAAGACAACAGTGTTGTACAGTGCCTTTACAAGAAATGAAGATTTATCGATTGATGCGGAAAAGCTGGAGATAACCGACACCTGCATTTACCTTGGACAGCAGATATCAAGTATGGGTCACATTGATGAAGAGATTAATTAGCGTATAAAACTTCTTGCCTGGAGAGCTTTTGGAAGAAACAGTATAATTTTCAAGAGCGATATGCCATTATGTCTTAAAAGAAAAGTGTTTGGTCAATGCATCCTTCCAGTGCTTGCGTATGGTGCAGAGACGTGGACTTCAACTAAAAAAGAAAGACTGAAGACAACTGAAAAAGCATGGAGAAGTGCATACTTGGTGTAAACAGGAGAGATATGAAGAAAAACTCGTGGATCCGAAAAATGACAAGAGTGGAAGACATCATGATCAGAGTAAAATCTCTGAAATAGCAATGAGCTGGACATATTGCCAGAGCGACAGACCATCGATGGACAACCAAAATTTTAGAATAGATTCCAAGGGACAGGAAAAGACCCAGAAGGAGACAACATGGGAGATGGGTGGATGGAATTCGAAAGTATGCAGGAGTAACATGGAGACTAGCACAAGACAGGCCGTTGTAAAAGAAACTTTGGGAGACCTTCATCCAGTAGTGGATTGATAATGGTTGATGATGATCGTGATCATCATTGTCAACCATTATCAATCCGCTGCGGTCTGTCTTGCGCCAGTCTCCTCCATGTCCCTCCCACATGCTTCGAATTTCATTCATCCATCTCCCATGTGATCTTCTTGTCTCTGGGAATCCTGTCTAGAATTTCGGTTGTCCATCGGTGGTCCGTTCTTTTGGCAACATAGCCCCATTGCCATTTCAGGGATTTTATTCTAATCATGCTGTCTTCCACTCTTGTCAGTCTCCTTATCCATGAGTTCCTCTTTTTATCTGTCCTGGCTACATCGATCATGCATCTCTCCGTGCTGCTTTCAGTTGCCTGCAGTCTTTGTATGTCTGTTTAGTTTAAGTCCACGTCTCTGCTACGTACGTAAGTACTGGAAGGATGCATTGATTAAACACATTTCTTTTAAGAAATAATGGCCTATTGCGCCTAAAAATTGTACCGTTTCTTTCAAAAGCTCTCCAACGAAGTTTTATACATCGATTATATTCTTCATCAATGCGACCTTTGCTTCATATTTGCTGTCTAAGGTAAGGTGACCAGATTTTTTAGAGTGAAACTGAAGTCAAAATGACGCGCTGCCCTCATTTTCAAAGCAAATTTGAGGACAGTTTCTTTTCAAAATGAGGACATTACTGGGGACAGAACTCGACAGTTTCAGGACTGAAAAATTGTACTAGTATAGGAAATAACTTGACATCTTTTTGATTTGATGCATCCGTATAGAACGAAATGTAGCTAGCCTGATCAAGTTCCTGACAAAGTTCATCTTCTGCAAAACGAGCGAGAACACTCTCAATTATTGCTTGCGTTTTAGTTCGACCAAAAACCGGGGATCATGAAAGCTTTTCATCACTTTTGTTATGCAGTCCATTGATCAGAAACTAAAGCTATGCTTTACAGTGTGAAACGGAAACGCACTTTCAGCAGCTGCTAATTCAGCTTCCTTTTTATTTATGCCAGAAAAGCCACAAAACATTTTATAATTGTATTAGAGGCAAGAGACTGCATGTCGTTTTTATGCTTTACTGTTTGAATATGTGCTGCTATATGCGATTTCCCACCAATTGCTATGGAAAATATAGCATAGCACATAGTACAAAGCACATCACTACCACTATCATTCTTTGCTTTTTTAAAGAAGGGAAAATCCCTGAACAAAGCATCATTAAATTTATATTTCCGTTTGCTCGACATTATTAACTTCTGAAAATTGCAACTTGCACTCCGCTAGATACTTTTGTAGACCAACAAAAACTTTGGCAACTTGGTAATAAGTAAATACAAATATATATCTTGACAAAATAATAACTTAGAACAGGAAAATGTAAAGTTCAAAGCGCAGGTACAATCTCTTCAAAGATGAGACGGAGCAAAGTCAAACATGAGAGTCGCACTGCTGCTGCTGATGATATCATGTGACTTCTCCGGGTAAATACCCATAAAAATTAAATCAATTTCAAAACTTTTGGCAATTCTCAAAAACTGAGGACAAGAAATACGAAACTGAGGACATGTGACGTCCTCATTCAGTTTTTACAAAACTGAGAACGAATCATTGAAAAGCATTGAAACTGAGAACTGTCCTGAGAAAATGGGGACGTCTGGTCACCTTAGTCTAAGGTAATGTAGGTATCGGTTATATTTATGGCATCTGTGTGCCTACAATGACAGTTAAAATTTATAAATTTCATCGAGATAAAAAAAAAAAAAAAGTGGAAGCTACTTTTGCAGAACTGTAAGTGAACAGATCTTTCTCTTAACTTTTAAAACATTAATTCGCTTTCAACAAGGTTTTCCGGTCCGCCGATGGCCCAGTGATCAGCGTTCCTGACTGCCACGGAAAGGCTCCTGGATCGATCCCTGCCAAATAGGAACGCTCGGACCACTAAATATCCGCCGTGCGTCCTCTTTCAGTTTTTACAAAACTGATTCAGTTTTACAAAACTGAATCATCGTGCGTCCTCATTCAGTTTTACAAAACTGAATGAGGACGCACGATCGGCACGTTATGCCGCCTGACCCTCCGATTAAAATTAAGGGCGTCTGTCCCCCCCCTTCTCTCCGTCTCCCACTACTAGTGTGTGCTTTGACGTCCTGAGACGCGCTTTATAGGCTATATCTACTAACTTCTCTCTGTCTGCAAATTTTTCTATTGTGTGAGCCTCTAGGTTTCATCTAATGTCTTTCCACTTCCCTACTCGGCTGAAAAGCCCGTTCCAGGTGTAGCTAGTCTAACCTAAACCTTCCCTGTGGGCGGAAGCCCTACAAGCTGATTGTTGAGTCAGGGTTGCTAGTGTTTCCTATTGGGATAGGTAGCCGGAGTGCGTCGTCCCACTCTCCTGACCGGGTTGATCCATTAAATATCGAGCATTAGGAGGAATATCCGTTGGGGCCGCAGATAGACTTTTGGTTTGCACGTCTGTCTGTCTGCCGAAGGAAAGGACCCAGGATCCATCCCTGGCTGGTTAGCCGTGCGTCGGATTGGCATGTTAAGTCATCTGATCCAGGGCACTGCCCCCCCCTCACGTTGAAAGTAAGGGTTTCTGCTCCTTTCCCTACCCTTTCCTCTGTCTCCCACTATTATGTGTATTTTGACATTGTATAACGTCAGCGCGCAGTATTGCTAGGCATTCTGATTTCCCTGTGTCTATCAACTTTCCTATTGTGAGCCTCTAGGTTTCATCCTATCTCTTCGTTTATGGTACTCGGCTCAGAAGCTTGTAACAGTCATACTAGTCGGGTGTAAAACCTACGAGAATGATCAGGAGCATTAAATGAGCACAGGGTGTTCAATAGTATTAAAGAACACAATGAGTCCTGATGGAGAGGAAGCTCTCGACCGTTTCATGACCAGGAGGGAGAATCGAAAGAGCACGATCTGCAAAGCAGGACTTCCCGGAGCAGAATGTTAGTGTTGCATTTCAATGAAATGTTAATGTTGCGTCCCGATGCTTTTAGTGTTGCGTCCCGATGGAACAACGTGCAAAAAACAAAACACAACAACTCGAAACTGAACTGGGAATGTCTGCTGTAATGCTTTTCGTTAAATCGTCAAATTTGGTAAACGTTTTCACCGAAATCTCGTGATTTTAACAAACACTCCGCCGGACCTTATCGGCTGCAGCAACACTGCCTACATATTAGCAACGACACCCCTTTCCCCTCCTTTTCCTTCTTAAATAAAACAGGAAAGAAAGTGGCTGAATGATGCGAATTAAGTATGGAGGAATTTGAGAAATATACTTATACCTTAGATCAATTCCAGGAAATCTTTGTACAAGTGTTTATTACCTAATATTAAGTTTAATTACAGATTTCGTTGTACACGTGTCTCCATAAAGAATCGCCTGAAAAGCCGGATATCTGTAGCTTGATATTTTATCGCAAAGTTTTCTTATTTTTGTTTTGTAAACATGCAGACACATTTCTTGCAAGGAAAGAAAATTTTAAGCGGAGGAAAGAAACACAAAGGCTAAGGCGTCAACTATAAAAACCATCCTAACTGCTCTGTTTTTATGTACCGTATATGTACATGCACGATGAAATTCAGTCTCTCTCTCTCTTTCTGGTGATGTTTCCGTAGTTAAGCTGTTGTCAGGATTTGCTGTTAGCGCTATTTGCATCAACCTTTTCCTATATATAATTTTTTTTCTTATGCCATTCCTCGTAATCATTTTCACTTACTTTGCCAAACGGAAACGTATTTTTTTACTCTCTCGAACTTTAATCCTTATTTTCAATCAGCTGAATGGTTATAAATTTCGGTGTGAGGGCATACTCATTTTTGACTTATTTTTAACCTTGCAATCTCTCTTGGGGTTATCAGTTGTGAACGTTAAGTCGTGAGAACTTCAACCTCAGATCGTATTCTGTGTAAAAATTTATCTGTCGAGAACACGCACTTGTAATTATAGCCGTGCGTTTTACGTGGTGGCCTGTGGAATTCGAAATCAGTGATATCCCTATATGTCCTAATGCTTATCTGCTTCCATAATATTTGTTTTCTAGCGTTTGAGAAAATGTCGAGGAAGTGTCATATTTTTCCACTCTATATATTTCAGTCAGATAAGATGTGATTGTTCGTGAAAATGAGTAGCTTTGTTCTTAAGAGAGTTATGGTATCAAATTGATGGCTCGTTAAACGTTGTGTTAATGTAATCGTGTGGCAAGTTCTGAATGAAACGCACGAAATCGAAATAAAAACATACTTATATATTTCGATGATTTTAGGGTGGCAGGGAGAGCATCATCTATTGACAAATGGAAAGAGGTGGACCCATTACACTCGAGGTCAGACGCGAACGGGCCTGTTATCTTCATCTGCCCTGGTGACAGGAAGGTCAACTGGTGCGGCCATCACCTGCGAGGTGTCGAAGCCCCGACGATGACAAGTCACGCGTCACAGATAAGACGTCAGCCGCCATAACGGCCCTCCACTTATCACTCCGAGAAGGAGGAGGCGGAGGAGAAGAAGGGGAAAAAAGATGAGGATGCCCTGCAGATGGATGGGAGCTAGGGTTAGAGGGAAGGCACGTGATAAGTGACTCACAGCATCCGCCTCGAGCGTGGAAGATGTTCGGGATGAGGAGGATTTGGCACTGACGGCGACATCTGGATCATTCATTGGTCAACTTAAAGGGATTCGTTGTGTTCTGGCTTCTCTTTAGAAGACTAATAAAATTCACTGAAAGGAAATCACTTTGCTAAAAGCAGATTTACTCGCAACCCTTTTAAAGGAGAGGGTTAATTAACTTATTCAGGTGTATTCCTCATTATATTTCATCGGTGTTGAACACACGAGTAAGAAGCGGAAGCATTTTGATAATGTCCCCGCTGTTTCAGTTCATTTTTCTAGTTGTACAGCATTCCGCTTGTGCGCTTTTGTTTTTCTGAAAATTAATTTATAATTACTTTGTATTGTCTGTACTTACGACTTTCACAGGGTTTTTTTTTTTTTTTTTTTTCAGTTACCGTTTTTCTTTTGTGTCGTAGAAAGTCGGGAAGAAAAAATATTTGTCTCAAATATTTTTCCATGTGTTCACCTATACATATCACCAGTGTATCTGTATTAAAACAAGGTAGCAAATCAGAGACAAACTCACGAAAGCATAAAAGGAATGCCTGATACTGTTGATGCTAACAAGCAAAAGATAATCCCCAAAACTTAACTCCGTAAAACGCTGTAAAAATCCATCGCTCTCCCCAAACAAAAAGGAAATTTGAACTGTGAATTAAAGAAGATTACTGAAAAGGGGGAAGGGGGAAGACCCGTCTATAACGAGAAACCTCAAGAAGATATTCGTTTATAGTAGAATTTAATTAAAATAATCGTAAACGAAGATAGTACTTGAATAAATAGGAAGATTAAAACGTGAAAAGTTCTAGGAGAAACTGTGCGAAACGAAACGAATTTGGTACAAATGTAAGGGGAAAATTTAAGTAAAGTAATCCATCAGCGATATGTGACTTCGCCAGTATGGACACTGGCATTGATGGAACAGGTATGCCGAACAGGAATGCGGACGAAGGTAGAATCACAGTAGAATGTTTGCCGAACAGGAATGCGGACGAAGGTGGAATCACAGTAGAATATTATTTGAATATATTTGGTGTTATATGGATATTTTGGGATATCAGCAAATGCCGTAAAATAGTGACTCGAATTATATACTACGATAAAAGCAGAGATTATTCTGTCCTCAGAAAAACCAGTTACGAATCCCGTCGGACAGATTATTCCGTTGTTGATTGGATCACCCATCAGAAGAAAAGAACAACGCCTCCACCGCCCCCCTCCCTATTACCAACGTCGTGAAGATCTTATAAATCAGGTGTCAATCACTCGCGACTTCAGCCAGCTGTCCTCGTAAGGAATTTTTTTCCCGAGAGGAATAAAACTTACACTTCCGATGTGAAGCGAGCCAATTAATGAACTGTTGCGTCGAGGAACATATGGCATTTGCTGATATCGATATCTGATATCTTTTTCTTGCTTCCTCCGAAGCCAAGAAAAAAGGAATGAGGAATTTAAATACACAGTTGTAGTTAGGGGGAGTCTATGTCAGGACATCGTTATCGAGGTGAAATGATTTCTCCTCCGAGATGCAGTAGGAAGGAAAAAGAGCGAGAATTATAGGGAAATCCTAAGTGTATCATCCCATCTCCCCTCTAGAAGTAGCAAATATCCGCACCCTTCACCTCTATTCAGAGAAATAAAGATTTTACCTGCCCCAGTATCGTTTTCCTATTCCTTATTAGTTACGGAGATAATTGATAATTTGTTTCAATTCATTTATTTATTGCTGCTCCAAAAGCATAGGAACCTACAACTCTTCTCATATCACTTGGCGTCATGCAATCATCATTCAACGTCTTAGTGTGTGTTCTCTCGAACTCTGCTATAATTCTGCCGCTGTATTTTGGCAGAGTTGGCAACACCAAGCCAACAGGAAACCGCAAGAGAAGCTGGTGAAGAACTAGCATGCTTGCATAATTTTTGTGCGAGATGTCTCTCAGAAGAGCCAAGTGCTGTAGACTGAAACAGTACTAGTGTTCACACAACTAATGAGCGTTAACGGCGATATACACACAGACACATGGCGTGAGAGACCGTGACTCCGTTTTATTAAAATATGTGTTTGACTACTTCCACATATTAATGTAGTTAATCGATCACAGTCATGTAATTAAATAGATTGCAAAATCGACTAAATACCGATTATGTCTTGCTTGTTATTGAATATGAGTTTGCTCCTAACTCTGTGTAACACCCGCATTTCTTTTGTTCTTTGAAATGTTACAACATTGAAGTTTCTTACATTAACACCATTGGAAACATTTCTGAAGGAGGATGAGTGAAACTTCGATTGTTTCAGAATGCATAAAGTGTAACTGGAAAGGGAAAGAAAAATGTATTTTTTCTATCAGTGATTCTCGATGATAATAGAATAAAGATTAACAGGGATCATTTAACTTACCTTCGTTTTGTCGATACGTTCTTGGGTTTGCAAATAAGCATTCAAAACGGAAAATCGGGATTCTAGAATAGGGACTTGGAGACACACACAAAAAGAAAAGGTAATGAAGTGGCACAAAATTCATGCTAAACACTCTCATAAGAAAGAGAGATTTGCAGGTCGATGGGGAGATATTGGAAATCGTTAATGTCTTTGTCTACCTTGTCCGAAAGATATCCGGTTAAGGTAGCACCAAAGAAGGAACTGAAAGACATAAAACCTAGCCCGAGTTCTTTCGAAATCTGCAAAGTAACTTTGAAGAGCGAATTAGCATCGTGTCTCAAAGAGGAAAAGAAAATTAATCAGTGTTCACTTTATACATCAGAAAAATGATTCCTAAACTAACAAGAAATGCGAAGAAGCTTCCAGGAAGTATTGAGTAAGGACAAGCCTATAGAGTTTGCCTGTGTTTTTTTTACCAAAATTTTCAGACCTGGTAAGGTTCATGTTTGAAAGAAAGGCTTGTGAATCGCAGGAAAAGAAGACGATCATTCATGTCATTATGTGAGGTAATGAATGTTTGAGGAGTAATATTTGTTTTACTTAATTGTTTATGGCTCAAGCTGATGCCCAGCATAAACTTAAATGTAAAAAAAAAAAAAAAAAAAATACTTTTCTGACTAAAGCTTACACCTGCTGCTGTAAATTGTTTCACCTTAAAGCATACTGAATGTCTTATCCCGGATAGCTTCACTTCGTCACAGCTTTTAATTAACACGAATCAACAGATAAATACTAGAAACCGAAACGGCCAAATGAGATCAAGGAAAATCTTACATGTTCGCAATTTAGAACAGCTTACAACGGTTAATTAGCAAGAATCACTAATTAAATACTAGAAACCAAAACGGCCAAATAAGATCAGGAAAAATCTTACTTACAGGTTCAGTCTCTTTATTTGTCCACAAGGCAAGAACCATATTCTCGATCAAATAGTTTGGCCATATAACAAATGCAACGACACAATCCTCTTTCAACAGCACATAATACCGGGTTTGCATGCAATTCAGAAGAGTTTACAATTACTTTCTCCGACACAGTACAACCGTAAAATGTCGCCAACGTTTGGCAAACAAGTCAGTCTCTATCTAGAACAATTAAGGGTAAATATTCAATGACAGCGTGAGTGACTACTCAAGTTAGAGGGAATTTCACCTGAAATAAATTTCTCGTACAAATCAAATTCCTCGATATGTTTCAAAACAGCTACTCTTATCATCCGCTTTCGCATCCGTCATTATAATTTTTGCTTTGTTAGACTTGTTTCGGCTCAGACAATGCTGTGCTGTTTACTTATTTCATTCCCCAGCTTTCGAACTAATTTCCATTTTATTTTTTTCAGGCCTTAATTGCGGCTTTAGTATTTTTACCATCATACCCTAGATTTACTCCAATAACCTCCTGTCAGGTGTTACCTTTATTTTTTTTTCATTTTTTAAATCCGAGTTTTTTTTTTTCTTTTTTTTTTTTTCTATTCGCGTAGGCAAGGAGCACAGGCAGAAACCCAAATTCTTGGTTGTGGTAGAAATAGGAAGTACAGTTTGCATACCTTGCCATTGAAAACGCCGAATTTTGTGGTACGAGTGCGCTTTTACAGCTCTCCGTGTTTCAAATTATCGTTCGTAATGTTTTTTGTTTGTACGATTATGTTTCGTAAATGATCGAACTCCGGATATTTGTTGTGAAACTCTTAGCGGATTTAATTTGGTTAATTAAGAGAAAAAATAAAAAGCACATAAATAGATTGCGATGTAGTTTTATCTCCTTAAATCGCGTTGTTGAAGCAGGTTATTGTTAATGTGATAACAACCTAGATAACTTTTCTTACAAAACATGGTGCATATGTTGCCGTCAACAAGGAGATTAAAATTTTCGTTTTGATGTAGTGCCGAATTGTTATATGGATATATTTGAATATTTCTTAACATCACACACATGAAATAGTGACTTGAACTCCGCAACAAAGAGAAGCACAGAGCATTTTGGATTCAGAAAATGCACTTAACAGTTCCTTCAGGAAAACTGATCTGATCACTGACCAGCCCACACATCATTAGAGAAAAGGGACTTCCACAGCCCTTAAACTCCATTAAGGCTTTCGCAGTACATACTGTATACAGAAGCTGTTACAAACGTCGTGAAAAAGTTATAAAAAAATCAATTAACAGTCACTTCAGATTTTTGATGGCAGGTGTTCTCGTGAAAAGGAAAATTTTCGTCAGGGTGTGAAGCAGGTTTCGATTTCGACCGGTAGTTAGTAGCTAATTGCTAGCAAGCAAATGCATTTTTCTAGTGATAAAAAGTGGTTGTAGCAAAAGTTGTTAGTGGAAAATTTTTGATATTTTAATGTGAACTGTAAAGCGCCACAGCATTACGCGTGTGGAATATTTTAGACACATACAAAAAGGAACAAATGCTTTCTGGAAACGAATGTTTCTTGAATCATCATAAAAACTTTTTGGCACTAGTAGATAAATATCCAGTATATTTCCCTTATCTAATTCTGCATGTGAGGTTGGGTTCAGTTTCATGAAGAGAATCCAGGGTGATTGGAGGGGTAGTTTAAACTTACAAACATTGAATGCTCTCTTGAATATTGAGGTTGAAGGTCCGTCCGAAGACAAGTTTGACCCCAGACCTGCTGTTTTAAAGTGGTATGATGAAGATCCGAAGCCCAGAAAAATAACTTAAGGTTTTGAATGGTGTTCTTGAACTTTGCGAAGAAAGTTAAATAAAAGAAATGTTTTTTAAATATTTACATTCGAATTAAATTGTTAGAATTAATCTGTCAGGTCATGAAAATGTGAGTTATATCTAAATACTTGTAATATTTACAGCATTACAATGTGACAGTTACATGCGTGAAATCCAAATTTGTCATGATTGACTAATTGAATGGGACATGTTAAAGTTTCTTTTGTATAATGTTAAAAAACTTTCGCTAGTAGATAATGCAGTTTGCTTGTAAAAAATAAGGCCACTGGCAAGTGTTACTACTGCTAAAAGAAAGCGAAATTAAGGCCAGGTGTGAAGAGAGATAGCTACTCTCACGAGTTAATGTACTTTTGCGTCGAGGATCACACAGTGAACCCTTTTCCCCCCAAAAAGTGTTATAAAATGTAATCAACAGTTAAACAAGTTAGGAGCTAGTCGGGAAAGAAACGTTTTCTCCCAGTTATGTAGTAAGAAAGGGTGAAGAGGGCGAAGTTTAGGGGGAAATAAACGGAAATCTTAAATACTCCAACCCCCGCTGGAAATAACAAGTATTTTATTTAATTAATATTTTCCCCAATTCAGAGAAATAAAGATTCGAAACCTAATTTTAATTCGTTTGTTTGTTCTTCCCTGCTCCAAAGACCTAAGAAATCTTCAGTCCTTCTGGTATCTCCTAGCCTCCATGCAAGTGCCATTCAATAACCTCTTACCGTCCGGAACAAGTTCGCGATCACGCCCTTAAAATGGTCATTGTACAAGTAGTACTTCTCTGTGTTCCTAACGTGAATTTTTCTCCTGACCTGCTTTGACATAGATAGCTGCACGAATTCCATTGCCAAATCGACTTTTAAAATACCTTAAATTTCTCTTCGGTGGGTGACAATACTGTTTTCTTCCTGAGTAACTTTTCACATTATGCAAGTTAACTCTCGCGTTCATCCAGTGTCACCCAAATTAACCCTAAAACTTCTTGATGCTGTGGAGAAAAGAGCAGTCATGTGATCAACAACTCAGAACTCTCGGATCCCTACCTCCTCTAATGCTCTGAAAACAAAAAAAAAAAAAAAAAAAAAAAAAAAAAACCGTCACGCTGCACTCATTGTGTGTTATGATGTTCTCATCGCTTTCATTGAATACCTTTTCTCTAAACATTAACACAAAATATTCAGAGCAGTGACAAACAAACTGATGTTGAAGAACTGTTTGCGCGAATAAAAATTTAATTTATCGTGACGTAACGCATTGTAGGAGTTGCTTTCAATAATTAATCATGCACACAAAAAAAGTTTGTTATTCAGTTAAATGAAACAAACAACTCCTGTTCAGAAGACTTTCTGTGTTTTAAACCCCCTTTCAGTTTTGTTATTCGTGCCAATGATGCGTCGGTTTTACCGTTATGGCTTATTCTGTTTCGTTTGTGTGTGTTGGCTGGTGACATTCCAGATTGTTCATGACACCAAGAATGACCACGCCGAGAAAAAGGAGGGGAAAAAGGAAATCAGGAGAGCAAAAAAAAAAAAAAAATATATATATATATATATATATATATATATATATAGAACCGGCGGAGGAGTATATGATGTAACTCTTAGATGTATATTCCCAGTGCCTCCCAGGAGCTGAGACGAAATTAACAATTACCAGCGGCTTTCTGATTATCTCACCGTATCGATTCCTTTTTCCTCCTCCGATCTCCGTTTTTTCGATTCGATTTCTCCTCCCTGCGGTTTCTCAGGATATAAACGGATATTAATTATTTGCTGGAATTCTCGGTCCGGACGAGATACGTCACTCGCGTTTTTTCCTCTGACATCCACAGCCAAACGGATTCGTGCTGGGAGGTTTTTCGGCCACTTTTGTAACGGAGTAATTTGTCAGAAGTCGCCGCCCCACGGAGGTTGGTTGGGAAGCAGGGGGGGGATGGTTGCTGTGTGGTGTTGGTGGAGGAGGGGGGCGATGCTGGTGCCTTTGCTGTCAAGTCCCCATTGTCAGAGCTGTCATATTAAGTGTGCTTTGCGCTCAGACTAGGTGTCGTCACGCATAACCGGCGTCCGCCCTGAACTGTCAGCTCCTGGGGACACGCTTCTGATTAATACAATTCGCCATTGCTGCTTGAGACCCTTTTCAGTAATGAAACCAATTCCTTTCACTACACTGCTTCTGCTCACCCTTCATCATTTTCTGCTTTCTCTCATTCTGTTTCTCTGAGCCGTGCTCTTGTGGCAGCAAGCTTCTTTTTTTCCTCTTGTTATCTCTTATATATAATTCTTCAGCTTGTTATTTCCATTGTTAACTTCTCGCCTGCTTTCTTCTTGTTCTCATTTCTAACTTTTAACACTTCTGAGCCAACTTGACCTCGCGTTAGCCATATTTCTTCTGTTCCCCTAAAGCGAAGTAAACGTGAGTTTCTGAGAAAAACCTTCGTGTGCAAAGCTACAACTTATGGTAAAAGGCGAGCTTTCATTTTTAATTTTGGGAGCCTTGGCGGTAAAAACCAATGGCAAATTTTTAGGTCTTCCAGACGGATTATTCCATGCTTGCCGATCCCGCTAAACTCTCCTGACACGGATAGTCTCGGTTCTCTCCTCAACATACAGTTAAGACTGCTTATGGGAACCAGTAAATTACTCGAAAATTGGATGGATAGCCGAGAGGTACGAGGCGAAGGCTTCCAATCATTCGTCCGATATTCGTCTGTTAGGCGTGGAAGCTGCCTTTGTCTAATGGTACTGGCTGTTTCTTTTACCTGGAGCTAGTGACCCTATAGTAGGGAAAGCGATTGCTGGTAACACATGGAGTTGCTCACAGTGGTCGTTAAACCGCCCAACGAAAACTTGTAGGCGGTTGAGGGCATATCTTAGTTCTACCTATTCATACGATGAGAAAAAGAAGAAATAATGACAGATGCCAAAACATAAGGTTGTCTACTTGTTGAAAAGGATCCAAGGCGCTGAATTCTGACTTCTCTTGCAAATGTGTTCAGTTCGAATCCCGTGTGCAAGACGTGGATGTTGTGTTTGTCCTTCCAGCCATGGACTGGTGGCTCTAAAGTAGTCATGCGAGACGCCGTAAATCCCCATATGTGTCATTGAATCCCAAAACAAAATTACAGGAATGTCTGCTGAATTTTCATTCGTGTACGAATTTTTTACCCTATTGCTTTCTGTAGTTATTTCATGAATCATCTGTGCGCCGCCCCGGTGGCGCAGTGGTCTAAGGCGCTGGCCTTTGATCATTCGTCCGTAAGGGGTCCGGGTTCGAATCCCGGTCAGGCATGGATGTTGTGTTTGTCTTACGGCACTGGCTCTCTCCCTTCCCTGGAACCAGTGACCCTAAATTAGGGACGGGCGACTGCTTATAGCCCATTGAGTTGCTCACGGTGGTCGTTAAATCTCAACAAAAAAAAAAAAAAAAAAAAAAAAAAGAATCATCTGTGCTACTCTTATTAGCCTGTCCTGAGATCGAAACATTTCACTCGTGGCTAAATTATGTTACTGCACCACCACAAAAATGAAATCTGTATTTTTAAAGCCCACTACTCCCCCTCCCTCCCTACACACACCTCCTCATTGAATACTGTATTTTGTTTGGTTCAGCACTTCCCGAATTAGCGTTTTAATCATCAATATTTACGGTTTCTCAAACAAGAAAAAACTTTCCGAGATACTGATTTCTTATAGTCCAAAGAATGAGGACCTTTAATAAGAGAACAAGCGGAAGTGTTATTAACGTATTTTGTTTTCGTATTCCTCCTCCCATATGAAATACAAAAAACATAGTCTTTTATATTATAGAAACTTAGCTAAATTTTTATTATCATAGGTATATCACCTCCAATACGTATTTGTTCAACGGGAAGGATAGGGAAAGATTGTCAATTTTTTTTTTTTTTTTTTCTGTCTATCCCTTTACCGTTGTTTCCCGCGATCAGTTCTGTGAATTACAATATAACAAGAACTGCAGGAAAGTTTGACGGTGAACGTTCTCACTGTAGGAATGGGTTACCGCTTCGTTCGTGGCGTTATACGAAGAATTGGCTTCTCATCAGTCGTCTTAGAAAGTCGGGTTCCAGTCTCGGATTAGAAGCCAACCTTTAGTGATACGAAGAGTTGGTTTCTAATCAGTCGTCTTAGAAGGCCGGGTTCCGGTCCCGGATTAGAAGCCAACTAACTCTTAGTGACACGAAGAGTTGGCTTCTATCAGTCGTCTTAGAAAGCCGGGTTCCTGTCCCGGATTAGAAGCCAACTCTTAGTGATACGAAGAGTTGACTTCTAATCAGTCGTCTTAAAAGGCCGGTTTCCAGTCCCGGATGAAGCATGTATGGTGTGCTTGTCGGTTATCGCTGACTCGGTGCCTTCTCTGGAACTAGTTACCCTAAATTTGGAACGGTAGATTGCATATAGCACTTAGATTTGCTCATGATGGTCGTAAACCCCGGTAAAAAAATAATAATAAAACAAAAAACTTATGTAAGTAGTTAATGAGGCAATTATTTAAATCATGGGTGAACTTCTTGCAGTCGCTTGGTATTTGTGAAATGCATTGATTTTTGCCCCCCCCGCACAAGGACGTGCATCCGCACTGTTGGGATTAGTGTTTATGTTAACAACATTCCTCCAACAATGAGCGCTACTTTTTTAATTGATAAGGGGAGAAGTAACATACTAACCGCTGAAGTTTTGTCACTCTTTACAATCGTTTTATACTTATGATATTTACCCACTTTAAAGTCTTACGGCGATGTTCTGTAAACATTCGGATGCTGAGAAGTGAAAATGGGGACGAGAAGTTTATTTTGAACCGTGTTTGTATTTGTCGTGCTGGTATTTAAAAGCAACGTACTTTGAAGCTGTTGACGGCCATGTTTTGCTGGCTATAGGAAAGCAATTTCCGCCGTGCCTTTGTGTCAAATATGTTCTCCCTGACCGTGAATTCTCCTTCCATCAGCGAGATAATGGATAGAGAAAACATAAAGAGTTCTTCTGGCCCGAAATCAAAGCAAATGACATTTTTCTTCCTCTACCAACTTGAGGAAGAACATCAATGGATGTGGAACAATTTCTTCCCCATCTTCTGCGAATAGAGGAAAAGCAGGAGCTAGAGAACAGTTGGAGGAAGAAGGCAAAGTGCATGGAATGGGCCATCAGGAGAAATGTGGCCTATCCCTGTGCTCTCTTCAACCTCTTCCCAATGCCACCAAAGGCCGTTATTACCCAATCAACCTAACGACTAAAGACCCCCAACTTCTTCAAAGAGAGTGGAAGAGAGAAAAATCTGGAGGAAAAGACCCCAAGGGTGGGTCACCCCCGGCCTCTTCTCCCGCCCGTTTCCATTTGTCCCTTGGCTTTGTGGCCGCCAAGTTCTCTCCTCTAATGTGAAATCCATTAAGAGAGGTTGTTTTTGGCAGTTGGGATCGGTGATGGAGAAGTCCTTCTCTCGCTCGCTCCCGAGCATCTCCCCATCACCTCGTCATCTCGTCTTGAAAGAGTGCCCTCCATGGCAACAGACGAACTGCTTTGAGATTCAGACCCAGTGGATTGTATCTAGTTATATCGGATATTCTCAGAAATTTATACGTTAAATGAATCTGATTTTGCCTTATCTGGTTATCCCTTTACTTTCTGTCCAGTTGGTGTCTCACCGATTTTCCGATAATCTTATTAGATTTTGTTCCCATTATTAAAACGCTGAGAGAGAGAAAAAAAAAGGAAGAAGAGCAAAAAACTCACTTTTCAGTTTGATTCCATTTCCCGTCGTTAATTTCTACTCGATATTGGTACGACTGATTTCTTTTTCACCAAAGTGCAATGGATTTTACTCACGTCACGAAAGATATCTTTCAAGTTCATCACAAAAGTGAGAAAAAAAGAACAAAATGTATTTTTAAATTCCGTAGCCACGACTTAAAATATCTATGTGGCATCATGCAAGCATTATGAAATTTTTAAGTTTTTGTTTTGTTTTTTCAAGGGATGCTGCAATCCGTTCAGAACTCGCAAAGATTTCAATGAGCTCAAAAATGGATTAACATCAATGCGTACCATAACCCCATAAAACCATTTTATGTCATTTTTTAAAATCTTGTAGTTTGAACAAATACTTGCCAGTAGTCTGAAATTTTTAAACGTTGATGTCTGAAATAAGCATTCAAAGCAACGAAAAGGCTTTTATTTAAAAATTTCTCTCGTATCTACTCCTACTCCTGATATCTGTTAAATGTTTCGTAATCCCCGATTTTGCTGAAAAAGTTGCTTTCCTTAGGACCACGGATTTTTTTCTACCTCTCTCCTTCATCCCCCCCTCCCTCCCTCCCTTCGCTTCTCCATATTTCCACTTCGTGAGGGTCATAACGAAACTACAATCTGTTAACCTTTGAACGAGGTAATAATGCCTGCTTGTCCAGAGAGACGGGAGATTGGAAATTTCAATAATCTTTCTTAGAGTTCATGCCGCCTCCCCGGTGGCGTGGAGTGGTCTATGCGATGGCTTCTTATCATTCGTCCGTGATGGGTCCGGGTTCAAATCCCGGTGAGGCATGGATGTCGTGTTTTTCTTACGGCACTGGCTCTCTCCCTTCCCTGAAGCCATTGGCCCTAAATTAGGGCCGGGCGACTGCTTATAGCCCATTGATTTGCTCACGGTAGTCGTTAAACCCCCAATAAAAAAAAGGGGGGGGGGTCATGCCTTCTTTAAAGAAAAATTAGTGCATGCATTGGTCGCGGTAAGTTTTCGGACAGGTTGTAAAAATACTTCTCACATGATTTTCAAGAAGTGTTTTCTGATTTCTAGAAGTATCAGTCCCCTCCCACCTCATCAGTTTGAAAACAACTGCCTTTAAAAATTCTCACTTCTAAAAAACTTTTTATTCTATTAAAAATATATGCATTACAATAAATAAATAAAAAATTCTTTGGACATGCAGTTATTTTAATTATTTTAATAAGAACAGCAAAATTTAAAATAGAGTAACAATTCCTAAGATTAAAAACATGCATCCTTACACCTGCGGCAAAGATGAAAATTCTGTGATATATGTACGTACAATTCTTCCTATACATGCAATTTAGTATTGCAACAGATTGTAATTGAGAACGATCTCGGTTTCTCATATTTTTAATAAAAAATAGTCTTTGTCAGAAGTTCATTTCTGTTCATTAGCTAATTCACTTATCTCTCCATTGAGAATTAAAATCCATGGCATATTTACATGCTTTTAATTAATAAAACAGAGATAAAACAATAAAAAACGTTTGAGCTGCGAATAACGGGTATCTGCCGCCCCTCCCCCTTTATTTTTAGATGTAGAATGGGTATTTTTCCAGTACTGGGCGGCCGATTTTTTAGGTCCCTGGTAAAGCCGTGTTAATCTCAACACAATTTAACACCAGTTTATTAATATTACAAGAAATATTTAAGAAACTAAATATCCTTTTTTTCACCGTAACATCTGTATGTGTGGAATAAATTAAATCGTGGCTTAACGAATACCGATCAACGTGAAAAAAGGGCCATACCATGGACGTTGCCAATCCTGGCCACGTACATGGTGTGTTATTTCATCATTCATACGTGGTTTCCGGTTATGCGCTAATCACTCTTTATATCTGTGTTTATTGGCAGACTAAAAAACTATCGGTGTTTCAATTAACATAACTACAGTAGTTTGGTGGCAACAAACTGATAAACAACTCCCTGTCTAGCACTTATGCGAAGCAAACAGATTTCTCAAATTTGCTTCATACACATACAACATTTGGAAGTAAACGGGTTGAATTTGCAAGTGGCATCACATACACAGTCGTGTCAAAATATTATAACCAAATTGTACACGTCCAAACACTTCAGAGTTCATGTGACAATGTCAACCACACGAAGATGTAAGCGGCCGGCCAGGACAGGTGAGCCATAGTGTGTAACGTGAGCACAATGGGCAGAGGTAGTGATTTGACGGACTTTCAAAAAGAAATGATCATCGGCTAGCGCGCCAAGGGTGGAAGCATCTCAGAAAAAGCAGACTTCATGAGCTGTTCGCGAGGTGCTGTAGTAAGGGTGTACCAAGAATTGACCGCTGGCACACCGAGCATCTCATGACGTCATAACTGGGGAGCCCCAAAGGCCATCGACCCCGGAGAACGTCGCCTCCGTCTACTGGTAAAGGGCAATCGACGCGCAGCAGTGCAGTAATCGACCACGCAAATGAACGCTGTGGCCCTCAGGTACATGTCCCCGATAACAGTAGAGCGAACCGTGTTACACATGGGTCTCCGGAATCGACGCCTGCAGTTCGCATGGGACTACTGTCATTAGGGGTGGAAGAGTGGAAAATGTTGCCTTCACCGACGAATCGAGGTTTCTACTCCACAGAAGTGGCGGGCGCTGGCGGATATGACGTCAGACACACGAGAACCAACACCCGAACACGCTTGTCGGTCAAGTGCAGGCCGGCGGTGGCACTGCGCATGTCTGGGGGATATTTTCCTGGCATAACCTGGGACCACTGGATGGGCCCCAGAATGCCGGTGGCTATCTGTCCATCTTCTCTGACCACATGCATCCCTTAATGTTGGACGTTTACCCAGGTGGTGATGGTGTCTACTAACAGAACAATGCGCCCTGCCACGTCGCTAAGGGGTGCGTGACTGGTTCCAGGAACACGACAGCGATGTTTCCGTTCTCTCTTGGCAGGCGTAATCGCCCGACCTCAATCGCATAGAGTACTTGTGGGACTATTTGGATTGAGAGAATCGGCGTTCCGACCCACGACCACGTCATCTCCAGGACCTCCGTGCTCTGCTGCAGTCCGAATGGACACGTGTGCCTCGGGCAACCTCTCAGGGCCTCATTGCGTCCATGCCACGCCGTCTCGTCGCTGTCATCCGGGTCAAGGGTTGTTATTCCCATTATTAGATAGGTGGTCGTATTATTCTGATACGACGGTGTACATCATAACACATTGTTACCCAAGGGCGCCAATATGGCATGGTATGGTGTTTATATATATATTTCCATACATATTTTGCCGCGGTACAAGAGTATTTGTGGCTCACATAGAGAAAGGTAGAATTAATATTAGTGCTGATACCAGTAACGAAAGAAGTCCTTATCACTTTAAGGAGATTAAATAGAGTATAGCACCATATTTTCAGTCTTTAGCTGTTAGCTATCTCTTCGTAAAACGTGAAAGTTGTATCATCCTGTTGCGGGCGGAGGAAAGAATTTTTCAAATCGGACTGTTAGAAGCAGCTATAACAAGAAAAATAAGATATACATCTATGCCCCTGACGGAAAAATTGTGCATTATTTTTAGTAGAAAATATGCGCAAAAGGTTTTCTGTGGTGAACCGTGTCGGGACCGCAAAGGAACTTTTTTAATCGAGTTTTTAGAAGCGCAGATGTTGCTGCAAATACGTCGGAAACGTAAATATACACTCACGCCCAGTGTTGTTTTTTTTTAATTAAAATTAGAAACTATTTGCAGTAGGTTTCACACCAAAAAGTCTATCCGTCGTAAAAATGCGTTTTCAAATCGGACCTTTAGAAAGAGCGATATCAGAGAAATCGCAGTTTACTTTTACGTCCCCGTACCAGAAAAACTGTATATTACTTGAAGAGAAAAAACAGAAACGCTACCCAAACTTTTCTTCCTAATAAATGATATCTGGGGGAAGAGAGTTTTTTTTTTTCAATCGGATATTTAAAAGCAAATTTCACATATTATTGAATAAAATGCATTTTGAATTTCATAGCATCTATGCCCTCTATAGTGGCAAAGTTATGCATTCGAAAAAGACGAGAAAGTAAGGATTATCGTTCTCACGTTTCAAGCGCTTTCCAGTGAAACAAAATTGAAAGCTGACTACTAATTGCAGAGCTGTGGTTGTTCACAGGCGGACGGGTAAAGTGATGAACGCACTTTTTTTTTTTACAAAAAGCGTGTTAAAAAGAACCGATAAAAAAACTCTTAACCAATAAAATTCAATGTGCATCCAATTTGTTGAGTTGCAGAGGTTGGAAGGTATTCCACAGATGTCACCCAAGCAAGCAAGCTCTTTCAGCTTTGCATATGTTTTTTTTTTTTTTTTTTTCTCTCTCTTTCCGTTTTGGCTCTCATTTCTAACTTCATTTTTCGTGGAACATAAAAGGCAAAATCACGGGAGTCTTATGTTCAGTAAATGAAGCAACTATGAAATGTTTCAAAACGTTGGTTGGTTTCTTATTCAGGAACATATTCCCGGAAATTTTAAGAGAGCTTTACTCTATTGAAGCGAAAAATTGATTTTATCTTTTAAGATATTTTCTTGTTGTTTTGGGTTTTAACGACCATGAGCAAATCTGTGGTGAAAAATAGGGGCTATAGGCAGTAACTTGTCTCCCATTTAGCGTCACTTGTTCCTGGTAAGGCAAGCAAAGCAGTCCATTCCTCATCCGGGAGTCGAACACCTGCCTATCTTGGATTAATGATCAGAAGCTGGCACCCCAGACGACTCTCCCACTATACTTCGATTCACCCTAAGATGACACTGCAGTTTAAGGTCGCACTCACTGAGCCTTCGGGGACGGCCGAGAGTTGTGTTCATCCGCGTCACTCCCCATTGTGTCCTGCTGTTAGCAGCTGTCAATCACTTCCCCCATCAATTCATTGGTATCCTTGTCTCCCAGACACTGCATATCTACGCATGCGTGTGTTGGTGTAATTTTAAAACTTAATTTCTGAAAATGGAGCTTTTTGAGATTTGTCTAAAATAACTATATGTACTTATAAGTAAACAGCTGGGACAATATAAAGACTGATTCTGGGCAGTAAATGCGGTGATTTTCACGGAAATTGTCGTGAACTACTTTTAGTCGTGGCGATATGTTTCACGTACCCCATCCCCTTCAGTGTCATCTTAGTATGAATCGAAGCCTAGCGCTGCGAAGATAGTATCATCAGTCTCTGTTGTAACGTATCGAAGTAAATGATACCATATATGCGTATCAAAGTAAGTGTTAGCAATGCTATAGAAAAATTATGAAAGTTTAGAATGCAAGACTAGTAGTGCTGCAACCATTGAGCGTATTCAGACAGAATTTCTACCCGCTTTTTTAAGCTTTTCGTGTCCTAAAGAAAAGTTGGTCTTTCAAGGAAAAGTAGTCTGAAAATCAAACTATTTTTCATCGTGTTTTTTTAAAAGTAATTTGCGTTATTTAGATTTTATTTGCAAAAAAAAATCTGTGGTTGTTTAGCGGTGCATCAATTAAGTATTTTCGATTGCATCGTAAAATAACGATAATTTTTCAGTAACCTTAGTCATACGTCACGGGTTCTATTGCCGAGTAATTCCTCGAAACTCTGTTAATGCTCGTAACATGTATGTAGTGGAAGCTATGCCGCCGATTGGACATTCTGTGCTTTAAGTCTAACAGGCTAACAAGAAAAGAAGAGAATAAAAAA
This sequence comes from Macrothele yani, assembly GCA_039090855.1. Taxonomy (NCBI): domain Eukaryota; kingdom Metazoa; phylum Arthropoda; class Arachnida; order Araneae; family Macrothelidae; genus Macrothele; species Macrothele yani. The sequence goes on along the minus strand of CM077029.1, from coordinate 14,177,344 downwards.
AGAAGAAAAGAAACGGAGAATAATAGAAAAAACTTCCCTTAATTGGACGCGTAGACGTGCCAGTGGAAAAAGACGACCAATTGGGTGGGGTAATTGAGTTGGCGCGTGCTGGGCGACGCGTCCACGGTGACAATTCCTATCCCTGGGCGACAACCCACTTCCCGAGCTTCCGAAGATGGGTAAAAGAAAGAAGAGAGAGAGAGAGAGAGAGAGAGAGAGAGCATGGGGGAAAAAAATACATGTCACACGGAAAGAAAAGATCTGTGCTAACGTACGATTGCAGTTAGTGTAGTGGCGTGCCTGGGGGGCGTAATTTGTTTAATGCGGTTAGGGGAGAATACGGCACCACTCGGTTAACACAATTACACCCCTCCATGGTCGCAGTAGAAGCGAGAAAAGGCCTCTGCAATACCCCCTCCTTCCCACCTCCCTCAACTGCCTTTTCTCTGCATTTTTGTATTTGCGCTTTTCGCTACTTCTCCGTTTTCTTCTGTCATGTTGAATTCTTAGTTTTTGTTTTTCTTCTCACTTTTTTATTTTTATTTTTCATTTCCCCCCTTTTCTTTCTCTCACATTCTGTTTAATTTTCTCTCATGCTTTCTCCTGTTTTAGAACTTTGTTGATTTTGGCTTTCAGAAGGCTTTTTTTTTTTTTTCTTTCTTTTTTTCTTTAATGCTGCGCAGGTTTTCGTTTTTATCAGCGGTTGTCGGGGAAAAAAGTCTTAAGACAGTGTAGGTTTTATTACTAATTATAATCTTTCTTTTTTTTTATGCTGCCTTAATTGAACAACGTGGTTTTCTCTCCTTTTTTTTTTTTTCTTTTCATTCACACGCGCACGCAAATATACATATGAAAAAAGCCGTGAATATATAGTTTTATTGTGTATGCTTTTTTGCATGTACAAGGAAACTATATATCTTCGCTGTTGTTTAGTTGTTGTTGGGTTGTTTTGTTTTGTTTTTTTAAGATTCTAAATTATCACCGAGAGCTGCAGGTGTTTTCTGTGCGAGAATGAAGAACTCAAAGACTAATCAATGTACGTGTGATTTCATCAACATAAGCGTTCTTTTCTTCAAGAATTTATTTAGGTGGTGTACCACAGGATAGCGTGGAATTTTCGGACACTGGTAGACAGGGTAGAGTAGAAAATTAGGAAAAAATGGCATGTACGAAATTGTGCCTGTAGTTAAAATTCTAGGCACAAATCTTACAATATCATACGTAGAATCTGTTTTTCGAGTGAAAAGCGTATAACAGAAACTCACATGCATTTAAAAGAAATTGTGAATTAAATAATTAAATATGGGATATTTGGAGAATCCGATTTATGTTTGAAATTTGACCTATGTAAATAAAAAATTTTGTGCAAGGGGTTGAGTATAAATTTTGTAAATTTTGAAACCACATTTTATCAATACTCACTGTAAAGTGCAGTTTAAAGCTCTTATTTTGCCAGTAAAATGTCCTTTATTTACTCTATCAGGTGTATAATAAATTCCATGAATACCTAAACTAAATTGAAATTTGTTTTATTTTCATAATTTGGAGATTGAGGTCCACCATGTTCAGCTTCTTGTAATTAAAATAAACTGCATGCATTAATTCACGTATTTCTCAAATTCCCCAGATTTGTCAGTTTGAAAACAGAAGGAAGAAGAGAGGGAAATTTTTCGCCATTTACTGAGTTCATCAACTTAACTACATGAGTCATAAAAGTTAATATATGCTTAGCCCGTTCTTCAAAAATTATAACTATTACCAAAAGTTATATAAGTTTTTCAGACATCAAATAGAAGTCATCGCTCTTTCCGCGTTTATAAGTGAGTCACGGAAAAATTCTCATCGACCGCTACCGGGAATCAAACCCAGGGTCTTCCAGTTACGCGCCGGACATGCTACCACTGCACCACAGCGGCCTCGAAATTCTTCAGATTCACATGTGTGTGTATAATTTTTCAACTGTGTGTATTAATTTTTCATATATCTTTGTATGAATGTTACCCGTATGTCCTCCGGAATATCGTGTAACATTGGAGGACCATGATTTCGTAGGTATGAATTTCGGAAAGGGGGCCTACAAATTAGTAAGTGTGGGAAAGCAATATATTCACCAAATAATTCCTACGGTATCGCATAGTACGAGGAAATAGTTAAACGAGGAAGAGTAGTTACCAAGTAAACAATTTAGAGAGCGCGGGAATTGGGAAAGAAAATCCGAGAAGCATAATGTGGACAGGCGTTCTAAGAGGATAATTATAATACCTATTTCATAATTTTTCTAAGACCTGGCTGAGCAGATTTCTTTCTTGAGGAGGAAATTCCTTATTTTTTTTTCATCATTCTTTTGAATTGTTTTTTTATTTTATTTTGTGTTCCCCGAGCTCTCCGGAAATTCCAGTAAGAATACGCACGAAACACACCCCTAGGTTAGTAAAGAGAAAACTCGGAGGTTTTAGCAAGCAACGCTACGAGAATGAAATGCTCGCAATCACAGGTGGGGGCCAATTTACTGGACCTTTCGCTATTAACGAAGTCACGTTTTACGCACGCTAGCGGGCAACGAACAGGGCATATTTCTCGTAGTGGGCGTAACTGGTTGACACCAACAGAAAGAGTCATACAGGAAGCGTACGTGAAAATTCTAAGGCAGCGCGGACATCCCGCGGAGCAGTTGACAAGATAAAGGAATATTCATCTTCAAGAAAACTCGATGTTCTCAAGCCTTTGCCAACGAATCGGAGGATTCCCATAGGGATGTAAACCAATGCCGAAGCGAGGAAAAGCGGCCCAACCAATAAGGAGAACCATTTGGGTAGGACAGGAACACCCCCGAACCCCTTAAACATAGACGAGAGAAAAAGTTTTTTTTAGGCGGAGAGGATTTGGAGAGAACACGGGATGGAATGATGACTGCTATTTCTGGGTGAACGCAGAGAGGAAAGATGGACTCTAGATGAATCCTGGGCAGAATATCGCAGAAAGAATTAAAGTTAGAGTTTTCCTGGGAGGACGCTCAAAATTGAGCAAGATGATTTCCAGGTGAAGAGGAAGTATGATGTTTTCCCTGAGAGGTTTTACGCAAATTTTGGGGTGAAGCATCGAGTGATCTTATGCGGGCAGTGTGCATTCAGCAGGACCGGATGAGGTCCCAACCATAGACTTTATACCTATAAGTAATACCGGACGACAACGAAATAGATGAAAAGAAAAGAATTTGGTGAGAAAATTTCATAATTCCCAATATCTCGTTAGCATGATCATGATTTTGTCTCCTATACATCCTCGGTAGAAAAGATAATTTTAATCTCTTGCAAGTGCTGAATAACATAATGTGTCTTATATTTTGCGGAAGGTGAACTTTAAAATATGATTGCGAATATCAAAAAGCATAATGAACTTAAAATATATTTTGGTTTAAATTAATAGAAATCTCCACCGATCAGTGTAATAGATTTTAAGGAAACACAAATGAAAATAAATTCTGTATTTTATAATGAAATTTACCCGAGTTTCTCAAATCTTTGAAAATTCAAAATAAGTGAATCTTTGTTTATTTTAACCTGAATAATTAAGTAGAACAATCGTAAAGTTTTGGTAGAGTAACAACTCCAAGATTTTAAGAAGAAAATAACTTTTAACATTTAGCAAACCCAGTCGCAGGAAAATAAAAGGTCCAAATCTGACATGAGTTTATTAAATTTCAAGCGGCATATGGAGGAATATGGGTTTCCCATGTTCTCCCATATGAAACACAACGCAATGCACCCGTCAACCCTGAACTTGGAGACCCTCCATTAGGGAACCCAACTTCACGGTAGACACCCATAGGCGGAAGATAATAGAGAGTAAAGAGTTACGAAAATTAACGGCCTTCTTAATAATTAATCCCACTGCAGCGAATAGGACGCAGCAGATGGTTCGCCCTCACATCGAGTAGGGGGTGGTAATATAAAACTGGTGCCGTGTGACCAGGATTTTTCAGTTCTTTGGTTAATTAATATAAAATTTGTGCTAGGACCAGGATTTCTTTGATCCTGTGGTTTAAAAAAAAAAAAAAGAATATTTGTTTTCGGTGGTCAGGATAATTAATCAAGTATACAGAATTAGCAGAATAATGCGATGTGTTTCTATTATCTCCCCTTCAATTCTGAGTAACAAGATGCAGGTTTTATAGAAAAATTAAGGAAATTGTAGCAAGATTTTAACTTCAAAAAAAAAATAGTGAAGGTGAAATGCAAGTAAATAAGTTGCAGGAAATCAGATTATGCTGAAATAAATTTAAATTTCTAAGGAAATAGGCAGAAAAACAAATAAGAGTTATACTGCTAATTTAGCAAATGAATAGATGAAATTTTACAGAAAATTCATGAAAATTAATAGTACGGAGAAAATAAATTTATACAAGTGTAATTCATGAATAATTTTGATTTATCGTTGAAAATCAAGGGAAAATTCCTTGCAAATCAAAGTGAAATTATTTTTGATGTGTTGTTTATTTGTGCATTTGAGTGTTGTGATTTTAAATCGGTAACTAGGAGGAATAATAGGTTCATTGATAACTTGGGGAATGTATAATTTAACGGTGAGGGCACTGATAGAAGAGTAGTGATGAGAAGTTGTGGTGATATATATTTTAAAATCAAAAGTGCATTATTATTGAAGTGTGATTTTATTATGTGTGTTGATGCATTGATAAGAAACTGATAATTTAAGAAGGAATAGGCAGGTTAATTATTGATAAGAGGAATTAATTTTTTTTCTGCAAGATATAGGAGCTAATAGAAGGTTAAGCAGTAATCTTGATTTGTTTTGGAAGACTAAAAGGGAATGTAATATCTAAGTGTGTGTTTTATTGTGCATTTAAATGTGTAGAGGTACTTGGGAGTGTAGACAGAGAGTAGTTAAGTGGATTAATATTTGGGAAAGAGTAATAAAAAGGACTAGTGCAAGAAGAATTGGTAGGAGTAATAATTGGATAATGCTGGAACAAATTTTTGAAATGAAAATAGTGTTTATGGAAGTGTGATTTATTGTGCTTTAAATGTGGGATTGCATCCACCAAGGGAAGTAGACAGAGGTTATTGCTAGTATACTAAAATTTAATGAATTTAGGAAGTCAGCATAAGTATTTGAGGTGTGGTTCTAATTTCTTGAAAAAGTGGTTATCGTATTAATTTTGTTACAAGTGCATAATTTGATCTCAAATGTTTCTAGTGTATTTATATATATATTTAAGACGTTCAAATTTATTACATATCTTAGTGTGAAGTGCTGGTTGTATATGTGCATATTTTGAGGGAATTTTGTTTAGTGTGTCGCGAGTTAGGTACAGTTAAGTTGAAAGCCGAATGCAATTTATGAGTAAGCTAGGAACGTTAATCGTTTTATTCGTAGACAATTGATTTCTCATCATAAGTCAAGTGGGTTAGCAGACGAAGCAGCGAGTTACGTTAGAGTGAAATTTTTATTTTTACGTGGTAGCTTCACCGGAATTTTTCTAATTTTATGTGACTTTACGAGATTACGAAGCATATAGTAGGAGCCGTGGGAATTTAAGTTTGTAAGGTTAAAGAATAAATATATGGCTGATCAACAGAACCAGGAGAACGACCTTCAGGGGCACTCTAGAAGGGGAAGCCGTGTCAGAAAATTGTGTAGTAGCCCCGCAGAACGTACCAATAATGGCGGGAATGTTGGCGTATATCCCCACATTCAGCGGATCGGATGAAAATCTGACCGCACGTCAATTTTTCGAAACGTTGGAGAGTACCGCCGCACTGTCAGGATGGAACGACGCCGTTAAAATTTTGTCAGCTAAAGCAAAATTCAAAGGAGCCGCCAGTCGCTTTCTTTCGGAGGCCGTCGATATTAGGAGGGAGACCGAGTACGAACGATTTAAGCAGGCGATAGTACAAAGATTCGACGCATTGCAACCGGTTACCGTGAGAATGCAGAAATTTACGACTTGCCGACAAAAACCAGGAGAACGGGTGGCCGAGTATGTAGCTCGTCTTAACGGCTTAGCTTATTCCTACATGGAGACGATGGATTTAGAAAATGAGCAAGTGCGAGGACTGGTAGACAGCACTAAAATGTCGCAGTTTTTGAATGGATTAAACCCCAAATTGAGGCGCACGGTTTTATCCTTCGCCCCGGAAAATTTTCAGGCAGCAGTTCAGAGAGCGCTGGCCGAAGAGTCTCACAATCTCTTATTAGACCGGGACGTTAACGCTTACGATGCACAGCAGGAATCGAGTTCGATCCCAGGGACTTCACAAGGGCAACAGAGCAATTCAACGGACCAGATAGCCGATTTGTGTTCTATGATGGCGAAGCAGCTAGCAACTCATGAGATGCAGGTGAACGCTCTGAAAAGTGAGGCAGAAAATTTGAGGGAAAGGCTAAGGCAAGCAGAGAATTCGCATCGGACGCACGTAAATCGCATGAGAAATTTTCAGAGCACTAATTATCAATCTAGGGGAAATTTACCCGACGTAGACATTACTTCGGCCATCTGCTATAACTGCGGCGATTTTGGCCATATCAAGCGATTTTGTTATCGGAAAAATCGGGAAGGAGCAGTTTATACGCAACCATCGCAGCAAGCTCAAAGAGGTTCATGGGACAGGGCACCCAACCCTTCGTACCCGCGACAGCAGAATAACTTCTCCCTGGCGACAGCCGCGGTAATCAGTATCGCTCCTACAGGAACTACAGCGCCACTTACCGAGAGGACGCTCACGTCCCACAGAATCCAAGGAATTTAGGAAACAGAAGAGAAAACCGCGTTCGTTTCGAAGAGGATGCACCAGGAAGAGATTGCAATAGGTATTCCAGACAAAATTCGCGTCCTTTAAACTAATTTCGGGTCAAGATAAGGGGACCGCCCTTGGCCGGAATTATAATAAGGTCCGTGGAGTTACTTTAACAAATTGTTACGTCCGAGGTGATGGAGCACTCCCGTTAGTGAAAGTTAGGATAGGAGATACTCACGCGTTTGCACTCATCGACAGCGGAGCTTGTATCTCAATCTTTTGTGCTTCACTATTAAAGGAGATAAAGGGAAAGATTCGTATACGTGACTTAGGATCAGCAGTTTTAGTGAAAGGCATTACTGGAAACACTTTACCTACATCTCAGTGCTATGAGATACCGGTAGAAATCGGAGGAGAAACCATTTTACATCCCTATCACGTTACTCAGCGGAAGTTGCATCAAGATTATTCTCTAATCTTAGGCTGGGATCTATTGAAGGAGCACGGATACATATTCGACGCAGGAAAAGGAATTTTGAAACGGGAAAGCAGAGCAAATTTAGCTAGAGCAGAGTACGGTAGAGGAAGGAATAACCAGAAAAGAAATTTTAAAGGGAAAGCACGTCAGTCGAAAATTCGAACCCAGGTCTTGTCCGTGCCTTCAGCGGAAAGGACCAACCCCATTAACCCCGACGTAACCAAGATAGGAAGGACCGTCCATAAGGAGCTCATCAAACCGTATTCGGAAAGGGTTATTCGGATCCGATGTGGGAAATTTTCGGGATGTCAGGTTAACCAAGTGCTAGTACAGCCGTTAGAAAGATACGCCCAGGGAAAAGTACGCTTGGGTCGTTCAGTAAACACGCTGGGCAAATCAGGCATCATACCCGTATTGATAGCTAACCTCACAAATCGTCCCATTCACTTCAATAAGAAGACCAGATTAGCGAAAATTCAACCAATTGTATACGGAAATTTGCAAGAAGCTGCGGCGAAACAAGAGAAGTATGCAGACAGGCACGCTGCGGAAAAGAATCTACATTTAGGCGACAGAGTATTTTTGCACACCCCTTTTTCACAGCCACATTTATCGCGTAAGCTAGCTCGAACTAACTGCGGAGATTGGGAGATAGTTTCGTTCCCCACCCCAGTAAATGTTCAGTTGAGGTCAGTCGAAAATCCGAACAAATATCAGACCGTGCATAAAAATCGAGTCTTTAAGCGGACTGAACGCCTACCCCAGCTTATAGCAGAGTCACCGGTACAGGACAATATAGAGGTACAAGTACCCAGACAATCGCAGGATTTCTCTGACGACGGATCGGAGAGCACACAGGACTACGACTATCTGGATTGGGTCGATTTTCCCAGAGTAGTCATGCCGCAACCGACAAGCAGTAGAGCAATGCCGCCCGTAAGTCAACCGCCCAACATCGGAGTACCGATAAATTCGCCGCCCGCTACGTCGAGTTCAGCGCGAAGGGAGACAAGCAGGGAAGTACCGCTGCCCTCGCAACATGTTGAAGAGCCGAGGCGCACACAGGCAATCGCGGAACCAACGGAGGAGACCATACCGTCACAGGATTCCTATCAGGAAAGTAGCAGCCGACAAACACAAGAAGCAACGCGCCAAAGGGTTATTAGAGATCCATATCTACTACGTTCGCAGGACAGAATTCAGCAAACAGCAGCAATACACCCCACAGCAAATTCACAAGGGCCCAACACTTTGGAAATAGGCCTGAATCGCACGTACCCAAAGGAAATTGTGGTCAGCGACTCGACCGAAAGACTTGAGCAGCCGGAAGATACTAGCTTTGTAAATAGAATGTTGAAAAGTCTCAGTCAACCCAGTAATCCAGAGGGAACCTCTTGGTTCGATTTAGCCGACCGCTATTTGTCGCAGCGCATTCAAGAAAACCTAAGCGCAGGAACACCAGAAGGAGCACCCGTCAATAATCTTTATCCACAGTGGAGGAAAATCGTGGCGAAACCTCAGGAATCATTGGTTTAAGCCGAGGAAGTAGGAAGAACGCTGGGCGAAGAAAAAAAATTGTGTGTGTTGTGAAAAAAAAAGAAAAAAAAAGGAAACAGCGATGCGGAATAAGTGGGAAGATCCCTGAATTTTCACGGTAAACGTTTAGCAGAAAATAAATTTGATAGGTGAAAAAAAAAAAAAAATAAAAAACAAATTTTGCGATCTGATCAGTAATCGAAAATAATTCGTAAAAGAGTCTAGCTAGAAAATGGTGTATAAACATGGAAGAATATGCAGGAAGTAATTAATAATATTCATAGCAGGACCGCAGCCTAGTACGTGCATCGCAATCTTTCCAGTTTTGAGTTCGCGAACCACGGAAAACTAGAAAAAAATTTTGTTTTGCTACGATAAGGGAAAATTAATATTAAGTAAGGAAAATACATTACGTAAGTAAAAGAGAAAGAATGGGTCAGGAATTAAGCACCCAGCAAAAAAAAAAAACCTGCGGAGGAAGCAATGTTTTATTTCAGGGAAAGACTGAACGGTAGCAATAATCCCTTTTACAAAAAAAAAAAAAAAAAAATTTGTTGGAAGAGAAGAGAAGAAAAGAAAAGAGAAAAATAATAATTTTCCTCTCGAATTTTATTAATGATAGGCAGTCAGAGGATACGCGAAGGTAATCGTAGGCAGAATGACGTCGCTCATGCACGGGGCTTGCAAGAGTAGAGGAACGGACGGACCGTGTTTCCAGTTTGAGAAACCCCGTACACAAACTGGCTGGCAAGAGCAAAAGGAAGAATGGGAAGACGCCATCTTGGGCCGCCATCTTGAAGAAAGAATGCAAAGAAAAGAAAATTTATCGTTAAAGAACGGGAACGCTCAGTAAGATATTTTGTACAGCAAAGGCCGAGCATTTCAAAGGATGGAAACTATAAACGGGAGCACAGCACGACGGAAAAAAAAAATATATTTTTTTTTTTTTTCTCTCGAAACTTTCTGTGGCAGAAGCATAGGCCGGAGTAATATATCACTAGAGAAAAAAAAAACAAAAACGTAAGCACCTTCTGCGGAGAAATAGCCGTGCGGAAACACCGACGGAATGCAATAAGATTAGCAGCGTATCGGATAATGCAGTGGTTCAAAATTAGTATCCATGGCAGGTATTCAAAGCAATTAAAATACGCGAACCTGAAACAAACATGGTATAAGAAAGTGGCAACAAACATGATCGACGCGTAGCCTAAACGTCACCTAACATAGCCTAACCATAGCCTATCGAAATGACAGTAAAAAAGCACTTACCTTGAAGAGAAATATCCAAAGGTACTATATTTTTTTTGTTTTGTTTTTGTGGATAGTAGGAAAATTCAGTTTTAATTGATAAGGAAGGCAAGTATAACGGAAGAAAAGTATAGAAATGAAATCGAGGTAGAAATGCACTAGGTACATCGTGAGGTTAGAGGTTGAGAAAAGCAGAAGAGGAAATGTGAATGACAAATTCACCAGGCCCGCTCCCCATCCTCTACCACCGCAGCACACGAGGAGCAGTTGCAGATTCTCCCAAACCACAACTGGCGTCGAGCATGCGAAAAATGCGACGATGTGAGATGAGGATTAATACGTGCAGACATGGTGCAACGATACCAATAGAAAAAAAAAAAAAAGAGATAAAGCAGAAGAGGAAATTTGAATGACAAGTTCACCAGACGAAAAGAAGCGTGATGTTTCAATGAAATCCGTCAGCAAACTGAGCACTGACCTGCAGAAATTAGAGGGGTGGTTTTAGCCCCAGGTAACAGAATACTAAGTGGATGCTTCTACATAGGCTAAACAAGAAGCCTCCGATGTAAGCAAAAACATGCAAGAATCTACGCTATTGTGCGCTCACTTACACCCACAGGCATCAGCGCAGGTGTTTCAGATTTCGAGCCGTGAGAGACGGTCAACACAGGAACGACCCAAAATTTTTGGAGCGACGAATTTGCAGGGGTGACATCGCCCAAAGGGGACCCTCGCAAGCATTTTCGAGGAAATCCCCTATTTTCCGAAATCATCGGCGTTCCTTAAATGGTCGCCGCACACCTGCGAATACACAAGAAAAGCATCTGGTCGTAAAATCAGAAATAGCCAGGAATGAGAATACAATTGTAATACGCGAGAAAAAAAAAGAAAAAAAAAGAGAGTAAAGCACGACAGATAAAATGACAAGAAATAGTTCAGCAAAGAACTAACGATTAAGTTAGACAACGTAAAAGGAAATAAGCGACTATACGCGGGTAATATCTGGTAGACAATACGACAAACACGAAAAGGGAAATTAATAATTTTTCTTTTAGAAGTAGTAGAACGCACCAGCGAATGGAAATAATAGCTGCAGAATAGATACATGGGAAGTAAATAACCGTTATTTAATTATAATTTAGTAAGCTTAAGAAACACGAGTGATGAGATTTTTTTTATTTTTGTTGTTGTTGTTGTTGTTGGAGAAAACCTACAAGTAGGAAAAAAAAAAATACAATTAGAGAAAGGGAAGCCTGGGATGGAATGCGCTTCGGAATTTCGAAAAAAAAAATATATATAAATAAATATGCACATAAAAACCCTCGCTTCTCGTAGGTCAGAGTGAAACGAGCTTTTCGAAGGAAATATTACTAGTTCTTAAGGTAAAGCGTATATAATGCATGTGCAAGAGAAATACCGAGGTGATAAGGAGTGATTTCATGTGTATGCTTGTTTTGAGATAATTATGGCCGACAAGTGTCGACAGAACCATTACCACTTTTAAGATATTTGAAGAGAGTGACATTTCGTCAATAAAATGGACAAGATGAACGTGATTGCGTTCTCCTTAGTAATCTGGACAGTTAGCGGAGTAGCTGCTAATCACGAACTTTGTCATTTCAAGGGAGATAAATATCAGTGCACTGTAGCATCTCGTGCCGAACTTTTGAAACTAGGAATGCCGCGGAGTGCTTGTCATGCACATTCATGTGACGAGTGCGTGAAAGCCTGGAGGACATTTATTACGCACAACCATGAGCTTATCGAACCGAGAAATTTCTTCGTTCAGCAGGAACCGAACCCACAAGGAGCCCTTTCCCTAATGGAGTGCACAAGAGACGGTTTACACTGTGCCTGCACAGCCGATGCACCGTGCAGTGGAACGAGCGAATATTGTGCACTGGCGAGCTGTGTGAATAAATCCGTCACTACGTGCAACTGCCGCCTGACGCCAGCAGTATCTACACTGATACATGAAGCGGAAGGACTACGGATTTCGAACCCAGCGCTGATCTCTTTCACAGAGTGCGTTGGAAAACCGCGCACTAATATTTTACCTCGGCGCCGTCACCAGAGACATTTGCTGTCTGACGAAGAGGCAGTATTTCAAAGGAAAATATCAAAGTATCATACAACGACCCAATCATCACCAGCTCACTTCCAGGAACCCTGGTGATTCGAGTTCGAGGTATGGAGCGGGTTATCACTTTAAGGAACGCTCCGTATCAGACATCATTGCCACCGGAACTACTAGAGCTTTCTGCGGAACTAACTTTGATTTTCGTTACCACGGATGGAAAAACCCTAAGGGGGTGCTTTGCAAATCGTAGGTAGAACAACGTGCAGACCCCTACAGTGCATACTGTGTCGTGAGAGATGCTACGACAGCTAAAGTGTTTACCCCACGCAGTCACTTATGTAGTGTATATTGTGCTAGTTTTAATTTCAGCGGTAACCTTTCTATATGCCAGGAAAGTAGTAATTAGCATCTGGAAGCTGTTGTGTGGAGTCGGAATAATTCTTTGGAAGTCATATAGATTCCTCAGAGGAACAACGTTTGTGGCAGTAAAGACAGGAGCCCTAACAGGAAATGTTTTACGTAACGGAGTAAATCAGATGCACGAATATTTGGAGAGGCAAGTTGCCCGTCCAGCGGCGCAACCGCCTTTACACGGACTGGTACTTTTGAGCTTATTTCTGTTGGTAAACGGAACTTCCGCGGAATGTAACGCACATTCGATTGTTGCATCAAAGGTGAAGGAGTGCACGGACTCAGAGGTAGAGCACAACTGCCGTCTAACTACTAATGCGCAGGTAACCCTAATGAATTTGGGGCATGAACAATGCATATGGTTTACGGACCAGGAAAATGACCATACACTTTTTTCCTTGAAAGTAACCTACCAGCAGGCAAACTGTATCTGGCACACGACGAGAGACTATTTTACGCACGTGACTACAATGCGTTATCTCAGCCAATTGGTTTGTGCAAATCACGAGACTTGCAATTGGGGAAAAGGATGTGTGCGATCAAAACAATTTGACGCACTGACAAAACAATCGCTAGACTGGCCCGGCATCACAGGCTGTCAGCCGTCCGACAGTGGGTCCACGTCATGCTGGATCATTGACTCGCAACATTGCCATTTCTTTCGAATATGGCTGGAAGCAGATTTCCTGCGAGCATACGACGTACGCAGAATAGTATCGATGCAGTGTAGTTATCAACTACTAATTCAACAGCACAACAACGACACCGTAGAGACTCTGACGGTTAAGAACCAAGCCACGACCTCTACGGGCATCACAGTGCAAGTAGTCGGATCACTGGACCAGCCTACACAAATCGTGAACACCCATCTGATCTCTCGAGTGGGAAACCCTCAAGAGAGTTATATTGAAAGGGCAAGCTTACCTTCACGACCGATGAAAGGACATATCGGCGATACGCAGAGCAACGAATCGATGTCGAAAATTTTATCTTCGACGAAAGCATGTTTTCTTGTAGCTATTATGAGGACTCTATGAAATGCCACCGACAACAGTCGTATTTACTGAGTATGATAGAACAAAAAAGAGCGCCTTACCAATGGCATCAGCATGGCATCAACTGAAGGTTGACGGAAATGGCCAACTTGTTTCGGAACTGTTACACTCAGCCCCTATAGTGGTAAATCTTCAATTCCAGAAGTACAAGTACTCGATCGAAACCAGAACTGTCTGCCCAAAATTCACGGAGGCAGAAATCAAGGTAACAGGCTGTTTTGCATGCGAGCCCTTGGCTACGGTAGAGATCGAAGCTTTCTCATCGTGCGCAGCCGGGATTGTGGACGTTCACTTCGAAAAACTCACGGTGCACTCTCGTTCGGTAAAACTACAGACGGAAAGACGAACGATCAAGATAAATCTAAAGACGGACGCTAAGTGCCACAGCGAAAAACTCTGCTTAAAGGCCCGAACCGTTACCGCTTGTACCACTTTAGACTTTTGCTTAGAACAACCTTCAGTTCAGCTGACTTATCCTAATATCTCCAGCGCATACTGGCAACCAGCAGGCCCACCCGAATGGAGCAGTGGGCTACTGTTCAACGCCTTCGGCACTTCCCTGTTCGGAGCTTTCAAAATAATCGCAGCCGGAGCCGCTGCGGTAATAATAATTTTGTTTATCGCTTCGTCGGTCATCACTTGCTGCAGGCGGTAAATGTTACCGGGAACTATTCCTCGGCGTAATGGTACGGCACCCTTATGAACTGAACGTGGAGATGGTGTTAGCCTACATCACTCCCGTCTGGGAGGCTGATCTCAAAGGAACTCTGAGAAACTAGCTGAGTGCTTAAGAGATGGGAACGCCCAAAACCGAAACCATATCGCCCAACGGAGGCGCGTACCCGAGCAAATATTGTGTGTCGCCGAGAAGACGGCGGCTGAAGAAATCTGTCACTATCGGAAAGAATTCATATATATATATATATATATACAGTGCATATGTTATCTGTCAATGTCAAACTTAGAAATTAGATTCGGTGGAGGAATTTAATATTTATTGAACATTGTTATAATAATCTTACTCGTAGTTTTATGCTTATTGTATGTGCTTATAATTACATTATGTATCATATATGCGCATAAGTTTTCGCAAATGATTGTAATTCATCGCATGTTGAAATGAGCGAAAACGAGCAGCCTTGCAAGAGAGGAAGGAATCCACAGCACCTAACTTTGGGGGACAAAGCTCTTCAACCCTATGGGAGAGGGAGATAATGTTACCCGTATGTCCTCCGGAATATCGTGTAACATTGGAGGACCATGATTTCGTAGGTATGAATTTCGGAAAGGGGGCCTACAAATTAGTAAGTGTGGGAAAGCAATATATTCACCAAATAATTCCTACGGTATCGCATAGTACGAGGAAATAGTTAAACGAGGAAGAGTAGTTACCAAGTAAACAATTTAGAGAGCGCGGAATTGGGAAAGAAAATCCGAGAAGCATAATGTGGACAGGCGTTCTAAGAGGATAATTATAATACCTATTTCATAATTTTTCTAAGACCTGGCTGAGCAGATTTCTTTCTTGAGGAGGAAATTCCTTATTTTTTTTTTCATCATTCTTTTGAATTGTTTTTTTTATTTTATTTTGTGTTCCCCGAGCTCTCCGGAAATTCCAGTAAAGAATACGCACGAAACACACCCCTAGGTTAGTAAAGAGAAAACTCGGAGGTTTTAGCAAGCAACGCTACGAGAATGAAAATGCTCGCAATCACAGGTGGGGGCCAATTTACTGGACCTTTCGCTATTAACGAAGTCACGTTTTACGCACGCTAGCGGGCAACGAACAGGGCATATTTCTCGTAGTGGGCGTAACTGGTTGACACCAACAGAAAGAGTCATACAGGAAGCGTACGTGAAAATTCTAAGGCAGCGCGCGGACATCCCGCGGAGCAGTTGACAAGATAAAGGAATATTCATCTTCAAGAAAACTCGATGTTCTCAAGCCTTTGCCAACGAATCGGAGGGATTCCCATACAGGGATGTAAACCAATGCCGAAGCGAGGAAAAGCGGCCCAACCAATAAGGGGAGAACCATTTGGGTAGGACAGGAACACCCCCGAACCCCTTAAACATAGACGAGAGAAAAAGTTTTTTTTTAGGCGGAGAGGATTTGGAGAGAACACGGGATGGAATGATGACTGCTATTTCTGGGTGAACGCAGAGAGGAAAGATGGACTCTAGATGAATCCTGGGCAGAATATCGCAGAAAGAATTAAGTTAGGAGTTTTCCTGGGAGGACGCTCAAAATTGAGCAAGATGATTTCCAGGTGAAGGGAAGTATGATGTTTTCCCTGAGAGGTTTTTACGCAAATTTTGGGTGAAGCATCGAGTGATCTTATGCGGGCAGTGTGCATTCAGCAGGACCGGATGAGGTCCCAACCATAGACTTTATACCTATAAGTAATACCGGACGACAACGAAATAGATGAAAAGAAAAGAATTTGGTGAGAAAAAATTTCATAATTCCCAATATCTCGTTAGCATGATCATGATTTTGTCTCCTATACATCCTCGGTAGAAAAGATAATTTTAATCTCTTGCAAGTGCTGAATAACATAATGTGTCTTATATTTTGCGGAAGGTGAACTTTAAAATATGATTGCGAATATCAAAAAGCATAATGAACTTAAAATATATTTTGGTTTAAATTAATAGAAATCTCCACCGATCAGTGTAATAGATTTTAAGGAAACACAAATGAAAATAAATTCTGTATTTTATAATGAAATTTACCGAGTTTCTCAAATCTTTGAAAATTCAAAATAAGTGAATCTTTGTTTATTTTAACCTGAATAATTAAGTAGAACAATCGTAAAGTTTTGGTAGAGTAACAACTCCAAGATTTTAAGAAGAAAATAACTTTTAACATTTAGCAAACCCAGTCGCAGGAAAATAAAAGGTCCAAATCTGACATGAGTTTATTAAATTTCAAGCGGCATATGGAGGAATATGGGTTTCCCATGTTCTCCCATATGAAACACAACGCATAATGCACCTGTCAACCCTGAACTTGGAGACCCTCCATTAGGGAACCCAACTTCACGGTAGACACCCATAGGCGGAAGATAATAGAGAGTAAAGAGTTACGAAAATTAACGGCCTTCTTAATAATTAATCCCACTGCAGCGAATAGGACGCAGGCAGATGGTTCGCCCTCACATCGAGTAGGGGGTGGTAATATGAATATCGCAAATCAAAGATCCATTAATCCCTTTATGGCATTTGGGGTCTTATAGGACCTTAGCAGATTTATGAGCTTTGGTAACTCTGTTGGCTGTTGTATTTTTTTAACACCCTTTCATGACTTTTATTTATCTGATACGAAGCACAAAACCTTTAGTGATTATAAGTTTTGAGTAATTGGTAAGCGTTACATATTTTATTTACCTTGTGGTCCTATATGGCCCAAAAGGTACCGTGTATACATAAGATCTGAGGGACTTAGGAAAGTTAATGAATGTTTCACTAATACCCACCAAATTATCTAAAAATATTTGTAATTATAAGCAAGCATTGAATTTTGCAGCTGTAAGACTCAACATTTAGAAGATGCTTACGTGGAAACTGTAGTAATCCAGATCTTTAATGTCTTATAAATTTAAGCAGTAGCAAATTTGCGCCCGTGCTCAAAATGCAGAACGAAAAATTACTGTCGCGTTTTGCGCCTTCCGCCCGCTAATTTCCCACCCTGTTGGTAGATCCCCCAGGCCCAGGGACGCAACGCGACGCGGCAACCGGGAGCGCAGTCCCAACATTGGCTATAAAGCCGCTCTCTGAAAGAAGTTGAGAGTGTTGGTTCGGTGACGTAAATGTACTGAGATATCTAATTTCAATGCAACCTATGACACATTAGAGGTATTATTATCTCATCGGCCGTACTTCTGGAGATAGTGTTAAAAAAAAATAGCAGATTTTTTGTACTCCTAAAACTAAAATCATATAAATTTATACGTTCCATAGTGATGTATTACAGTATGAATCAAGTTACACACCTAATAGTATTATATAATTTTTAAAAATAATAAGCAATAATGTAAAAATTTTCAAGCGAAGATCTAACGAACCCTTCAGAAACAAACTCAGAGAACACCAAAATTACAGCCCCTATACTGGTTATCTCGTGTTACGGATGATGGCGCATTTTCCCCCGTAGTAAACACTTCGTAGATCCGGACGACATCCAGTGCGGGTGTCAAGAGTATTTCGCCTGTAAGCCCAAGTCAAGGTACTGCATCGGAATTGAACACCTTGCAGAAAGATGGGTGCATGATCTTTGACACAGTGATGGGTGCTTTGAAATGTAAGCATCGATTGTTACAAAGTTCCAGGCCGCCGATGGCCTAGTGGTTAACGTTCGTGACTGCCGCGGAGACCTCTGGTTCGATCCCAGCAGGTACGAGCCCTCGAACCACTAAATATCCGCCGTGATCGGATGGGCACGTTAAACTGTCGGACCCCGTGTATTGGCCCCCCGGAAGTAAATGAGGGCGTCTTCCTCCCGTTTTCTACCTCGCTTCCGTGTCACTTTCCTATCGGGCACTCCATCCCAAATCTCCTAGCTTCCTATTTCTAACGGTTGTTTAAGACCTGGGGTCAGACACTCCCTTCCTAAAATCCTCTACATATGATCTGATCTGACCAGTTACAAAGTTCCAAATAAACACATTTCTTTATCAAAAAAGCAGAGTTTTTTTTTTGTTTCTTTTTTCCTGGCTACATCGTGAGAAATTTTCTGTAATGGGTTTTTGCTGTATTATTAGGTAGTTTTCGGTCCTTGCTTATTAACTTGCTTGTGACTAAGAGGTGTCGCAGATCTATTTAAATAGGTACGTTATGGTTCTGGCACTACCGTTTAAGATAAACTCCCCACGAAACTAATTGTACCGGAACAGAAGTTAAGCAGTCAAAATCTCGCCTTCTACCATCACTAGTAGCTAGCAGACGAGCGGGAAGTGTTGCATTACTTATCTTAGGGAAAACGAAAGTGCTGTCACCTCTCCGAGCAGAAGAAATGGAACATATACCCGTGGTTCTTCTTGCGACGATTGACCTAAAAGTAGAAATGCGATGTTTGTGGATGTCAAAAAAAAAAGTGTTGTGTAACCGATACGTAAGTAGGACATTGAAATTTGCTAGGTCAGCTTCGTAACACAAATTTCCCTAATAATGGTGTGAATGAGTGCTAATTAGTTTGTTTTATAGTTGATCTTAAAGGTGAGCCTAAAGGTATGAGCAAGTATGTGCGCCCCCCCCCCTCGTGTTTCTTTTTTCCCCTGGAAGACTTTGCCTTCTATTTTAGAAAAATTATTATTCTTAGCAAATATTTATCCACTCTGATTTGTCTTAGGTTCCGAGTGTGTAAGTACCACTGAACTGGGTATCACATGAGTCTCGTTTATGGTATATGATATCATTTATTTTTCCTCTTCCCTTCCTTTTTTTTTTTTCTTCTTCGCTCTGCTATTTCTTTATCCTAATTAATTACCTGGATTCTGAGAGAAAAACCCAAATGGGGAAAAAATAAAAAAGGATGAATGGTTTCGAAAACGGGGAGTGAAAATCCAAACGAGTCCCTAATAACCATTTAATACTTTGGGTAACCATCCAGTGTGATCGGCTCATTGAGCGTCTAATGTACCTGTTCCTCGATAATCAATCCTTAGGGTTTAGTCTGCTGTGAGTGATTCAAGTGTCGGGAAACCCCGAATATTATCTGTCATTCTCTCACGGAAGATGTGACCGTGATCATTGCAGGTATTAATGTAAAAGAGATTACGCTAATACACCCTCAGTGGGCAAAAACTGACTTAAAAAAGAAAAAGTATTTCTGGTGATTAATCTCATACTTCTATCCTTCTCCGGTGAAACAGGCAGCTTGTGCCAGAAAAAGTGTCCGATGCGCTGTGCTGGTTTTTTTTTTCTTTTTTGGTTTGGTTTTTGGTCTTTTAATGCATGTTATTACGTTACCACCGCGCTTCTGTTATTGCCTCATTTCATTTTGATTGATTCCCATTAGCGATGCTTGTGTGTACCTGTGGATATTTGGTCATTCGGAAATGACGCCGAGCCTTCTAAAGAGAGCCCACAGGGAGTATAATAGAGATGCGTCGCGAAGTAGTAAGTGATGGACGGTTTCAGTTTTTACGTGCGTAATCCTTAAAGCCCTTCTGCACTTGATTTTCAGCAGGACACTCCTAGAACCTCTTCGCGCCTTGAGGCCAAAGCTGAGTCTCTAAGTTATGGACTAATCCGTAAATTATATCTCATGAATATCTGATTTTTTAAAATTAAAGAACCCTTAGTAGGAATGGAGAGGAGGTAAGAAAAAAAAAGAGTTCACCTCGTTCAAGTCATAAATGAAATCTCTGCTGCCTCGTAAACATGACATTGCGTATTATTGACGCTGCTGTTCGTTTCGAGTCTTCGTTAAGAGATGCCATGGCTGTGTACATCTCGTAGTAAGCGTAGTACACTCCTTTAACTGTAACATGTTTTTGTTGTTAGGTCTTTAAAATTACTGGGCGCGAGCTTGCTATTACCACCTTTCAACAGATGGTGTAAACTTCTATTCTTGCAGCAAAGTTAACGTGACAGAAAAAAGAAAAAAAAAATGCTTGGCGTATTACTGAGAAATTCAACTTTCTATAATAATAAATACATCCGAAATCCAAATATCCGCAGTTCATAATCCGGATATCCGGAGTTCGAACTATTGAAATGCTAAAATCCGTTTTCGGAGAGTAAAATATCCGAAAATCCGAAATCCGTGAACAGCACTTCCGAAGTTCTATTCGAATGCTAAGAAATTCGGTTGTCGGATACTAAATATCCGGATATCCGAAATACGTGAACAGTTTGAACTGGAACATAAGAACATAGTTCTAAATGTGTGTGTGCGTACATTTAAAAAAAATGAGGATCACAGTTTCGGCCGCATTTTTAAAAAATACAGATGTACGCTTTTTGGTGAAGTCACTGTCCGTTCTGTCAGTCGATCATGTGCTTCAGAGAGGGTATTTATTTATTGCGGGTAGGAGAGTAAGCGGACAGGCAAGTGCTTTGGGGGTCATTAAGCGTTTTTCTTTTCTCCCTGAGAGGGGAAAAGGGTCCCTGATAGAAGAAAAAGTGGGAAGTCTCCTTTTGTTCTGCTACTCGTCGTCACGGTAGCCGCCCTTAAGGTTTGTAAAACGGTCCCAGACATTGCTCCGTATTAGGGCCGTTTCGCACAGGTGGAAAAAATCCGTCGACTCAATAAACCTTCCTGCTGTTCTGTCGCTTGTTTTCAAGCGGACTGTAGAAATGTACGGGTACTTTTAGACGGGCGTAAGCGGTAGAAATTCCGACGCGGCAGCCGATGCTGGTTCCGTGACAAACCGGATGAAAAAAGCCGTCCAAAGTTAGAGAAGTATATGAGTAAGGCAAGATGGGCACACGGACGGCCGGCGGTTCGGCCGCAACAGCAATAAAACAATTAATCACTCTTGTGAGACGGGGTGGGTCCCAAAATGCAAGTTTTGCTCGCCGCTCATCCATCGAGCGTTTTTTTTTCTTAGTTCTACCAATAAAACTACCTTTGTGAAAGCTTGCCGGAAATCAGATCAGATCATATGTAGAGGATTTTAGGAAGGGAGTGTCTGACCCCAGGTCTTAAACAACCGTTAGAAATAGGAAGCTAGGAGATTTGGGATGGAGTGCCCGATAGGAAAGTGACACGGAAGCGAGGTAGAAAACGGGAGGAAGACGCCCTCATTTATTTCCGGGGGCCAGTACCCGGGGCCCAACGGCTTAACGTGCCCATCCGACGCACGGCGGATGTTGAGTGGTTCGAGCGTACGGGATCGAACCCGAGGTCCACCCCGTGGCAGTCACGAACGTTAACCATTAGGCCACCCGCTGCCCATTTGCCGAAAATTGTACCGCGGAACTGTTATATTGCTCCGTCGGAATTTTCCCGCCAGTGTGAAACTCGTCTTTGTGCGGGAAAATGCTGAAAATCATGAGATATCGTTTCAGTGCAACGGCTCTTCTACTCTATAATCAGGTTACGGTTACCCCGAGTATAAGAGAGCACCAAACTTAGCTATTTTTTATTTCTAATGGGCAGTTTCCCTGCTTCGTGGGGGGAGACAAACACGCTATCCATATTATACAAGGGATTTCAACCTAAGCTTAACGTCTGGGAGTAATTAGACTCCAACGCTTAAACCACCAGGTGACTTCTCATTCTATTACAGAGTTCAAATCCATACTGTTCAAAAAATGGGAGAGGGGCGTTAGTTATCATTCAACGCCCATACTCCCCAAATCTAGCACCAAGAGACTTTTGATTGTTTCCGAGGTTGAAACACGATATCTGTTGCGAGATGTTGCTTCAGCAGTTTAAATAAGTGCTTAGTGCGCCTCCAAAGAATGCAGCTTAGCAGAGTGGAAGCGAAGAAGCTAAAGTGTTCGATGCGCATTTAAGCAACAGTGCAATTTGTTTATGAGCATGAATCGTTTGTGAGCAACATATTAATCTTTGTAATTTGAATATACGCACCTTTCAACTTAAGAAGATGTTCCTTAAATGTGATAATTCGCGGCAGAAACTTTACCATCTAAGTTAAGTGAAATTCAAGCTACTTCGTGTGAAAATATCGCGAGTAATGCTAATAATTTTAGGTTAAAAAGCTGGTGAAAAATGCATGATTTTTTTTAATTCATCTACTTTCATTGACGCTGCTTATCGCATCTAATGTTTTTAATCTTTCCATGTAAGTCGTGTGAGTTTCTTAATCTTTTTCGGGGTCCGTTTCCTTCTAGGAACTTTTTTTTTATTTAATAATTTCCGCAAATGTCCTCATCATTTAAAATCTTTCATCTTCTTCATCAGCAACGAATTCCCAGTCTGGTGACTGCGTCTTCGGTCCCTTCGCGGTAAAAGTTGCATATGTTCAGTTCAAATTTCGCATTCCTTGTGTGATTTTGCTATGGCTTTGGTGTAAAATAGAAAGACATTCTCTACAGGAACTGCTAGGATGTCACTATCTATAGAATAATTATTTTTCATAAAACTAATTATTCCATAGATGACATTCTCTACAGGAACAGCTGGGATGTATAATCTCTACAGGAACTGCTGGGATGTCACTATCTATGGAATAATTAGTTTTTATAAAATTAACGCATCATTAGTTTTTTGTATATGACGTTTCAATAGCCAGAAGTTTTCTGTGAGTTTCGCCAGATGTATTTTTCTTTTTCACTCATGGCATGTGATTTGCTTATAGCTGTTGATGCATCACAATTGTTATTTTTCTTTTTTTAAGAATTATGATTATTTCGCACCTGTCTGTCAGCTTAACCACAAAAAATGCTCTATCAGTGATAGTTCTGTGACATTCTCTTTTCACAAGTTTTCTTCCTCTGTATGTGTTCGACCCGCTATTTTTATCATAAGACTGTTTTACTCTGTTTTTTCTCAGATGTCTACGCCTGTTCAATCCGTGGCTTTCTTATTAGACTTCCTGTCGTACAGTAGTTTTCTGTTGACCGTCTGTTCTTGTTTCACTTGCATTTTGACACACATACTTCCGCACTTCAATTTTCTTTATCTGTTATAAGGATTTAATATAGGAGGTTTAGATATTGATATTAAATCCATCCTCGTAACACATTTTCCATATCTCCATTTATTTTTCTCTGTTTCATCGTGCTTGGGAGCAACCTTTTCATTTCCCTTATCAGGATTAGCAATCTTTGGGTAGGCTCCTCGTTGTCCCATTTGCAAAAACCTTTACCTTTATTTATTTATTTATAAGACTGTTTTACTCTGGTTTTTCTCAGATGTCTACGCCTGTTCAATCCGTGGCTTTCTTATTAGACTTCCTGTCGTACAGTAGTTTTCTGTTGACCGTCTGTTCTTGTTTCCCTTGCATTTTGACACACATACTTCCGCACTTCAATTTTCTTTATCTGTTATAAGGATTTAATATAGGAGGTTTAGATATTGATATTAAATCCATCCTCGTAACACATTTTCCATATCTCCATTTATTTTTCTCTGTTTCATCGTGCTTGGGAGCAACCTTTTCATTTCCCTTATCAGGATTAGCAATCTTTGGGTAGGCTCCTCGTTGTCCCATTTGCAAAAACCTTTATCGGGGAGTTAACAATGAGTCGAGCATTCAGCAGAACTCACCCTTTGTTTCGGATAGACACCTTTGGTGATGGAAAACCATTTGCAGATTTTTCGGATTCTTTGAACGCATCTCCAGGATGTGACAGTAGGATTGCTTGCAGTGGGTGGGAGTGTTTTTACTTTCGCCCGAGGGCAGAGCGGAATTGGAGATAGGCAAAGTTTTTATCAGGGACAGAGTCATTGGAGAGAAGCCAAGAATAGAGGAGTGGATTTTTGGGGAGACAGCGAAGCAGTAATGCCGAGGTCGAGAAGCCAGCAGTTTCAGGATACGTCGAGGGGAAGAGGCTTTTAAGTTAGCCGACGACCGACTAGTATAATCACTGGGAATTGAGGGAATTTAGGAACGCATGCGCAAGAGATTTAGGAAGAAATAAGGTTTAATATCGGGAGAGTAGGATTTGAGTCGACAGAGCAAGACCGCGGGATAGCCTGTGTCAGTGTAGTAGAGAACACAAATGTTATTAGAAGTATTTTATGTCCTCCATTCAATATTCTCAAGTTTGTTTTTCCCCAAATTTACCAACCAAGAAGTTTATTTATTATTCTGCGTATTTCTGCAACAAGTTGATTACGAATTATCTCGACAATAACAAGTAACAATTATTTTTCTAGTAAAATATAATAGACATATCAATCACCGTACGTCGTTACGAGTAACACCGTACTTTGTTACAATTGGCGCTCATCGTGAGGCTCGAACCGACGACCCTGAGATTAAGAGTATCATACTCTACCGACTGACATATCACTAAGTCGATTTTCTGTGTATAGCGTATCGATTAATTTTGTGTGAGTCTGTCTTTGGTTTGTCTTTTCTGTGATAACTCTCTTGTCTTGGTTTTATTGTCAGGCTATTCGTACCTAGAACTTAGTTTCTTTCTGTCCTTTTTGCTAGTGAAAGTTCTGCCTTATCATCAGGGCCGGATTAAGGACTTAGTTGGCCCCTAGGCTGAGACATTTGAGTGGGCCCTCAAATAACTAAGACGGGGAATAATTAGGAAATCCGTTAAAACACGGAGCTGTAGCAATATGCTTGTGATACTTAATTCGCGTAGTGCATTTTTCTAACTGATAAATTATCTACAGAGTTTTCATAATAAGTCACTATATTTCCATTGCTCTCATAAGAACATGAATTAAAAGCTTAAGATTCCTAGATTTTGTCTTGAATTTTTTTAATGGTTTACCATTGTATACTTTTCTTGGAGGGTCTATTTTGTTATGCAATGTGAAGCCACAGGGGATTTCGACCATTAACGGTTCGAAGGGCAAATTGGGAAGTATGTGTGGATGGTAGTGAGAAAGCTGAAACTCTCTCTCTCCCATCCCTCTGTACACAGACAGCTATATGAAAATTTTACCCTTCATAAGTCATTGACTTGAAATCTGTTCGTCTACCAGATTCTGTTTCTGGCAAAGTGAAAATCATACGAGACAAAAGTAAAACAATTTTACACAAAGCGCTCTATCTATCTATCTATTATTTGCCTACCCATGTCTCCCGAGCCCTTGATCATGGTGGGTCTCTAGGCTATACACCCTGTTGACCCCCCTTAATCCGGCCCTGTTTATCATTGGTTATCAGACAGCTCATTTAGCACTTTTTACTGGGTGACCTGTGAGAGTCAGTTCTCTTTTGTGACTATTAACATTAGTCGATTCTTCTTCAGGTAACCTCCGTCGAAAGAAATGACCCATTTCCCATTTAGGTTATTACCTTCCGAGAAGGGAGGAAACACCAGACCCGAGAGTACAACCTAAGGTATGTGGCACGACACCCGTTCACGTATATGGTTCTCTGACCGATATGAAAATATTTCGGGACTAGCCACGTTCCCCAGCTACGTACTTGACCATTGCTTTTCCTTCATAGCTGACAGCTAACCACGTTCCCAGCTATTTACTTGACCATTGCTTTTCCTGCGTCTCGTTTTCCTCACGTCTTACTCACCGGACCGTGTAACGAACTTTGACCCCCTTCCGTTTTCTCAGAGACCCGGGGAACACCAAAATTGCGATGTGGACCAGTGCGTGTCCGACTCCAGCGATGCGGTTCATTTTGAGTGCGGAAGGAGAGCCCTCATGTCTCCAGATGTAATGGGTGTTCAACAATCGGACTCCCTGCCGTCACTTTTATGACAACCATCAAGAGATTTTATTGATGGATGATTGCTGTGTTCTTAACGACGACAAAGTGATGAAACTGCAATGTAAATCGTCTCACCGCCGCTTCTCTCACGCCCGTTCTGGTAATAAATGTTGTTCTTCCTTTCATTATGTACTCATAAGTGGATTGTAAGATGGGGAACACTTACACCCCCACTCCCTTCACTTTACACGTGATTTCTCTGTGAACGAACACTGATGTAAATATGTCAGTATCAATGTCTTGCAAGTGCTCAGCAATTATCTATCCGTTTTGGAGACTCTCATCGCAAATTCGATTTAATGCAGAACTGTCATCATTGCGTATGATTATTCAATTTTTTTCCGAGACCTTAAAATTATAAAATGAACTTTAATTATCTTGTCATTGTTTCGGTTCTGTAACGAAAGCCCTCTTTAAGCTATAATACGAAAGCAGCTCAAAAGCTGCTATTTGTTTTTATTATTGTTATGTGGCATGTTGTTATGACTATTCCTTAATATATGATTACAAGGTGTATCTAGTGTGTAAACTAGATAAAAACGGGAAGTAGTACGGCAAACAACTAGGTACAGAACGATAATATCCGTTTATTGTCATACAACAGTAAACAACTGGTTGCATTTAAGTTTTTAAACAATCGAAAAGGGTGGCTATGGGATCCCCGATGTCCTCTGTGTTAAGGCCGTTGGAATCGCAAATCCTAAATAGAGCCGGATTCGTACCTGCATTATGGCTACGTTATGTAGACGATATATTTTTTGTTTGGCCTCACGGGATGGAAGAATTGGATGATTTCTTGTCCTTCATCAATTCCCTCCACAAAGACATCAAGTTTACTATGAATTGCGCTAATGATGACTCTCTTCTTTATCTGGACGTCCTCGTCACTAAACCGCTTTATGGAACTTTTTCGACTGAGGTTTATTATATATTATAAGCCTACTTATACCCCAAATTTAATCCTACCCTCATCTTTTGGGCCGGCTACTCACAAGTTGGCATTTTTCAGACATCGCGCTAAGCGAGCGTTTTCCCACTCTTCAAATGACGCACCCAGGATTGCGGAGACCAACAATATTAAATCGGTGGCCTCAGCTGCAGGCTATAAAGAGCATGTAATTGATGACATCTCTAGGAGCGCCGAACTTGCGTTTGTTAATCAACGTTGTCGTATCAAGGAACCCATTCAGAGGTTCATCGGCTCCTTTCCGTACGTACCTGGACTTCCCTATTTCATCCGGAATACGTTTAAGAAGTTGGGACTTGGAATTTTCCACCCTAGGTGAATATCACAATACCTGCTTTCATCCGGAAGCTGCAGCACTTTACTTGCTAACGCAGGGGTATATTCCATACCCCTTCGATACCAGGATGGAAATACCAAGTTTTATATTGGCATGACAAAAAAGGTCCTTTGCAACTCGTTTGTCCGAACACAAAAGAGACGTCTTGAGGAATAAATTATCCACTGTCCTATCTCGGGAGGTCATGACATCTGCCGCCCCACAATGGGCCGATTTGCAACAGGTTGCACAATACACTACCGCCAGAGGTACAGCCATTAGGGAGTCTTTGGAGATCTTGTTTAGCAATGTTATCTGCAACGATGACGTGTCAATGGTGCTGCCTTTGATATGGTGCATGTTCCTGCGTGCCTCTCGTGAAAGTATCTGATTCTTCTCATTTTCAACTGTTTCCGCACGTGCCGTGCTGTCTCGTTTTTATACATTTCACATGCATATTTAAATTTTCTGTTCATTCATTTAAGTTACTAACCTTGTTCTAAACCACGTCTAAGCCTGAAGAAGGCACCCGTAGGTGCTGAAAGCTTGTAACCAGTTGTTTACTGTTTTATGCCAATAAATAGATATTATCGTTCTTTACCTAGTATCTAGTGTGTTTTTAATAATTGTTTCACCAGGTGGTGCATTAGCATTGCATTATGACAAAATTTGCGTTTCTTCTGTTCGTATCTACGTTGGAAAGAAAAGTAAAGAATTAAATATGATTACAGTGAAACCTCTAAATAACTGTCTCCGCTCGGACTGGAAAACTGTGCCTGTTGTTGGGAAGTGGCATTTGTTCAGAAGTTTGGCCTAAGTTGATAATGTATTGTCAGCCAGTAGTGTTTAGGCTGAGCAAAGTCAAATCAGTGCGGAATTACAGACAGATATAGTCAGCAATTGTAGCGATGTGGAGATCAGAAAGCAGACTGAATAATGTGGGTTAGCCTGTAGAAACCTGAGCTTAGTTCAAATGTCTAGATTTGCAACAGTAAATACAACTGATTGTGTGAAGCAGAATTTTTGAACCACCAAGTGCAAAAGTTTTCCCCGCTATCTCCACCTATCGTTTACTAGAATTGAATGAACTATAGCTGAACTGTAGCAATTAACCATGGTGTAGAAGATTTTAAAAAGTCAGAATCCGAACCCTAGTATTACATCGTCCTAAGAAATGCAGAGGGTAAGTCGAAAGTTTTGCAATATTTGGATCACTTTATGTCTTCATATGTACCTTTACTGACTAGCATTCAAAGCATAGGCCATTGTGTTGCACCGTCTTTAGCCATCTGTCTGCCAGATCTTCGATTCCGCGGCGGTACCAGTTCTTGTCCTTCGAGGCGAAGAACTCCTTCACCCCAGCTACTACCTTCTCCTCCTGGTTGTTGAAGTGCGCCCGTGAAGGAAGTGGGCCATGAACCGGAGCAAGTAATAACCCGACGGGGCAAGGTCTGGCCTATATGCTGGGGTTGACATCAGTTCGATGCCCTCAAACTTCTAGAGTTTTGCCCGGGTCGTTCGGGCGGTATGAGGCCGAGCGTTGTCCTGCTGTAAGAGAGCGCGCTTTCTGTTTACCAGTGAGGGGTACGTCTCCTCCAAAACGGCATACATCCGCTCCAGCTGTTCAAAGTAGATGTTGGCGTTGATGGTCGGATCGTCTGGAACAAATTCGTAATGGATTATCCCCTCGAAATTCCACCAGACGCAGAGCATCACCTTGTGCTCGAAGCGCCCACGTTTGGCAACAGGTTCGCGCAGGCTCAACCACTGCCGTTGTGTGTTAGAAAAATTTGTTGTTTCGAAAGTAGACCCACTTTTCATCGCACGTGACAATTCTCTTGAAAGAGTCATCGCTCTTTCCACGTTTATAAGTGAGTCACGATTCTCATCGGCCATGCTACCCTTGCACCACAGCGGCCTCGAATTATCCAGACTCACATACGACTAACTTCCAAGCCACGTGGCCATCTTAAGAATTAGAGGCCGCTGTGGTGCAGTGGTAGCATGTCCGGCGCGTAACTGGAAGACCCTGGGGTTCGATTCCCGTGGCGGCCGATGAGGATTTTTCCGTGACCCACTTACAAATGTGGAAAGAGCGATGACTTCTGTTGTTTCTAATCCACGTTAATTGTGTGTATGAGTTTACTTATGTTTATTGTGTCGAAAGCTTGTTGGAAAGATTAAGGTTAGGGTACCATATAGGGAAGGGAAGCTAAACGATTTTACAGACAGTGAAATGCAACTACACAGTTAAGTGGCCGTGTGTGAGAAAGCAGAAGAATAACTCACAGGGATCTAACTAAGAGTCACTGCCGAGGACGGGCTCCTGTCCCCGGAGGCCTAGGTGGGGGACTGAGACTTACACGAGAGCTGGAGTTCGCCTCAAATAATTACCGTCACTCGTCGAACTAAACTTTAACTCTTTTCTTTTCACTTAAGAACACCACCGTACCTGCCGTAATGCAACCCATCCTTCCTGAGACACAATTCCTTTAGCCAACATTCTTTGTCCCCATCTTGCTTATCGGCAGAAGTACTGAAGGAGCTAAGTAAATCCAGGAGAGACGAGGAGCCTGTTAGTCCTCCTTCCGGAGTGACTAAGGTGTCCGTTGATCGTGTTAAAATGTCCCGTTGTTCAGAGGTTATCGGTAATGTTATAATCCTACCGCAACTGTTTTGTATCAACCAAAATTTGTTGTTGTTTTGGTCTTACTGTTGTTCGCTGGTGTCCGTTAATGCAGGTTTTACTGTATCAATGTACATGGTTTTCACAAGCGATTTTTTTTTTCATGTGTTGAGTATAGAAAGACGTTAATACTTCTTAGTGTTGATTATAGAGCCGATTAAGTGTTCCATACTGAATATCTGTGATTTTTTGTCTGTTGATTTCCATTTATGTTCATCCATGGAAATGGCTAAATTTCTACGTGGTTGAGGAGCAATGACTTAATTGATCACAGCTACATGCTTTAATGTACGCTGAGAGGGAGGGAGAGAGAGAGAGAGAGAGACAAGAAAAAAATGTACGTCTTGTGCTCTCGATTATTACATTAATTCTCCCACTCTTTTACAGTGCATCTTATCTTTAAAAATCTACGTTATTCTTCAAAATATGGGTACCTTATTTATGTAACTGGTAGTAAACTTTCTTGAAGTTGAAATCGTCCATATCTTTGTTACTGAACACTTGAATAGTCTCAATTATTGCTAACTTTCCACAAGTAATCGGCATTATCGCGAGCATCTCTTAAGGGCCATCTAATTGGTCCATATAGCAATATAGTATGTATTTAACAGTTATGTCTCGACGACGTTGCCGCATTATATTTCGAACCTTTGTTAGTCATAGGAGATGCTCTTTCACCATGACACTGCGCTTCCGCAGTTTACATTTTTTACCCTTGATTTCAGGAAAAAGAAATTAAGCTTCTGAACAGAGCATCTTACATTGAAGAGTATTTTTTTTTTCATGTATTTATGTATGCCCTTCTCAACGACGATGGCTTTTTTTCTTATCTCCCCTTTTTTTGTGTATGTGTGTTCTTTATCACCACTAAAAATGAGTGTTCTGGCCCGAAGGATTATTCTTCCTCACTGATGACTCATTGAAAATTTTTGATTGCTTCATTGTGTCATCATCAAAAGCCAGTTCGGCGTCCTGAAACAAAAGGATCTGATAATGTCCTTCGTTGTTTATTCTCACCCTAGAGCCACTGCTCATAAATGGCTGTCACGGCGCCAAATACCAAACAGTGGAGTGATGGACTGAAAATGAAGTAAGGTGCAGGAGAAGGGTGTGGCGGAAAAGACGAAAAAAAGAAGAAAAAGCGCGAAAGAAAAAATGGAACTGCGCCATATCCAAATAACAATGAACTTGTAAAAGAATAGTTTCATTGAATGGCAGAGCTGAGCCGTTTAAAGAATGCCTTATGAGAGTAGTTTGAGTTTATTCTTCGGTTGACACTCATCAGTTGCAGCTGTTTGTTGGGTGCTGATGAGGGTCGGGAGGAGGCGGAGGCTGCGGTGATTACTTCCACTCAGACCTCTAGTGGCGAATTCTTTTTGTTCTCAAGCAGATTCGTGCCGACTCTTCTTTCTTGCCGATTAAATCACACCAACGAATAACTTCCTCCACTAAGATTTTCATTGCTTGTAAAGGAGGAAATAACATTTAAATGCTTCCATCATTTCTTTCTTTTGCTGCTTATCAGGCTTGTGTAAGTGCAGAAAGAAAAACAGATCATAAAATCGTTCGCTCCTTCCCAGTGAATAGATCGGTGAAGGAACTGTTACATTTTAAATGCGCGAGGAATGAAAGAAATGGGGAGAAGAAGAACAAATCCGTCCGGACTGAAAGTGATTGCCGTTTATTTCGCCGCTGTGATCCGAAATCGTGACTTGTCTACGTTTTCAGAATCAAACGCTGGGCATCTATCAAAAGGCAGATTAAAAAATAGCATTTCGTTAGTTTATTGTTATGCAGAATATCGTATTGTTGTAACTCTGTATGTTATGCTCTTCAGGAATGTCACTTTTCTTCATGTTCTTGTCGAGTGCCATCATTGATCCTTTAAACTTGTTGCCAGGATATGTGAACTTGTTGATGACGTCAGCCTGCAATTCTATGGCGTGATCAGCAGCATCGACACAATTGGTAATAATTAGGAATGAACAGCATTGATATAATTTGCGATTGTTAACTATCTTGATATTTACAATTATTAGTAATCAACACCATCCATGTAAATTTTGAAGATGACAATCCGATTTTTGGCGTAAATGTGACAAGGATGGTAAGTCAGACTTACCATCCTTGTCACATTTACGCCAAAAATCGGATTGTCATCTTCAAAATTTGTATTATATGGCGTAATCCCGTATTTTTTTCACCATCCATGT
The DNA here is from genome assembly GCA_039090855.1 of Macrothele yani. NCBI lineage: Eukaryota > Metazoa > Arthropoda > Arachnida > Araneae > Macrothelidae > Macrothele > Macrothele yani. The sequence continues at coordinate 14,145,267 of CM077029.1, read as the reverse complement.
AATTTGTGGTCTTTAGTAGCCAACATCATTGTCATACTCAAAATAGTATAACTATGCTAGTAATCCGAATTTCTTGGCATAGAAATTCGGATCAACCATATGGCTTTCTACCTTCCTTGAGAAAGTCATCTTGTTGATGTACGAAAGCTTGGAAACTTTGATTTTTCTATTCTACACCAAGAAATCATTAGTAAATTCGGATTCTACGCCAAGAAATCATTAGTAAATTCGGATCATTAGTAAACTTGTACCATTTTGAGTATAGTTGGTGTTTGGTTCCTACAAATCTAACAAAGCAGAAAAAACATGTTTGAGTCCCTTGTTTCTGCCCAGTGGCATGATGCTCATGCCATGGGTACTAGCCCTTCCTTTGAGGCGAGTAAAGTACGGAATATACTTCTTGATAAGTGGATTGATGTCGTTTATTATCTGTTCAAACGATTCATACCGTTTATTATTTGTATAAACGATTCATGTCGTTTACTATGTGTAATAACAGTATGTTAAATACCAAAGCACATAAACTTCTTTGTTTTTATGTATTGAATATTCTAGTGTTACGCTGTTATATATTAAAAATATGAGCAAAACAAATTATCATTTTACATTAGCCATGTAATGCTAGCATGTCAACAGAAAAACCTCGGAAGAGAGCTTTTTTTTTTACAGTAATGTGCAAGTGATTATGCAAAGAAGTTTTTTTTTTCCTTCTGGGAAATAGATAATTATGTAATTAATTTAAAAAAATAATAATTATCTTGCTGAAATCTCTGTTAGTGGTGCGACTGCGGTGTGTTCGTGAATCTGAAAGTAAAGTGGCTCCTTTTTTATAAACGGAGGTCGTACAATTGATAGCGGAGATCAACAAACTGCTTGCTACTCAGAGAAACATTTGATGACATTTTTAGACCTCAACGCACCCGACAGGCTTCCTGGATTCGTTGCAACAGCAAAAGAACTTGTTTGCAGAATCCCGGAAGTATTTCAGTTACCGATTCCCTGATGAAAGGCGTCTTCCTGTTAACATTTTTTGTGCAGTATAGCAATGAAGGGTTCCTGATGCCGTTCCGAAACAGAATTACTGTTGTGTGGAAAGCAATGTCTTTTCCAATACTGGATTTCGATGGCCTCTGATCATTCGTCCGAAAGGGGTCCGTGTTCGAATCCCGGTGAGACATAGATGTTGTGTTTGTCTTACGGCACTGGCTCTCTCCCTTCCCTAGAACCAGTGACCCTAAATTAGGGACGGGCGACTGCTTATAGCCCATTGAGTTGCTCAGAATGGTCGTTAAACCTCCAATAAAAAAAAAATATATATATATATACCGGATTTAACTCTGACAGCTATAACACGCGATGCGCGAACGCATCGCTGAGCAAAAGTCGCCCTTTTTCTAATCACCGCAGAAGGTCGGCAGGCAAGTATTTGTTGTAGTATACGATCACAAATATTACGCAGCGTTACACGAAGTTATGAGTGTCGGTATTGTATGTGCTGGGCGTATTTAAAGAATATTAGGAATTCATTGCAGCTACGGTATCATTCATGTCGTTGCCACGTAACTGTTTAATAATATTATTGCTTAAATTTCCCCAAATCGGGGAGTGAATTCCTATCGTAGTGGAATTTCCCTCAAAAATTTGAATTTCCATATTCTTGCAGTATAGTTAATATTGATACAAGATACATAGCTGCCAACTCTCCTGTTTTATTCAGGTAGACTCCGTCTTTTTAAACTCTATCTTCCAATTTTCTGACTTACTGCCTTAATCACCAGTTTTAAGAAAACCTTCTGAAGATTCTTCTGAACCCCCTCCCCCCGTCCCCCGTAGGATATATTTGCTTATTTTTTGCCATGTGCTTTGGGAAAATGACATGTTGTAGATCCTGCCTTCCCTATAAATGAAGTTGTATTATTTTAGATGCCATTCGCTTAGATTCTTTCGTTTACTCGATTTCCGGAACTTACTATATAGTATTATTTGAATTCCCTTCCACAGCTAGAAATCTACGGCTTGATTTGAACGAACTTCACAGAATAGAAAGATTGCTGTAATATTGAGGTGATTTAAATGATTCATTAATTACGCGGTAGCACCATATTGTATAATATATAGTGCTTAGAAAACTATATAAAAAAAAGTGCCTTCCTCAGCTGATAATACATAGGGTGAGTGAAAGTTTTGCAATATTTGCATAAGCGCATGTGCTGCGGCGGGTATGTCACGTGTTTAAACTAGTTCAAGTTGCGCAGTGCAGTCAGTGGAAAGGGATATAAAGTGGTAGTCGTTGATGTAAATAGCATTGCATGTCGTCGTTCTGTCTGCGGTTGAGACGCCTAAAAGATAAACAGCCACAACCGTCTAATTAGGGAAATTCAGCTTCACGAGTTTGAACTCGGCCATAACGCTCCTCACACAACACGAAACATTTGTCATGCGAAAGGGGAAGGTTCTGTGGACCACCGCACCGCAACTAGATGGTTGAAGAAATTTTGCTCAGGTGACAGAAACCTCGACGATTAGCCAAGATCAGGTAGGCCGTGAATTGTGGATTGGGAGGCTGTGCGCCAGACCGTAGAGGCAAATCCGACAACAAGAACTCGTAGGTTATCAGGCTAGCTGGGTATGCTGTGGTTGGTCACCTTCAGGACCTCGGCAAGGTCTACAGGAGTTGTCGCATTTTTCCTGACGAACTGACGCAGCTGAAGCAAATCGCAGAGTGGAAATGTGCACAAAACTCCTAGAAAACCCCCGCGATGTACGTTTTATCAAGATAATTGTTACGTGCGATGAAAAGTGTATCTATTTCCCTAATCCTGACACACAACGGCAGCGGTTGAGCCCGCGCCAGCTTCCTGAACCTGTTGCCAAACGTGGCTGCTTCGAGCACAAGGTGATGCTCTGCGTGTGGTAGAATGGCTAAGGGATTTGTACGACTTTGCTCCAGGCGGTCGGACCATCAACGCCAACTTTGAACAGCTGGAGCGGATGTATGCCTTTTTGCAGAAAAAGTACCCGGCACTAGTGAACAGAAAGCGCGCTCTCCTGCAGCAGGACAACAGTGAGCCTCATGCCGTCCAAACGACTCAGGCAAAACTCTAGGAACTTGAGAGCATCGAACTGATGCCACACTCAGCATATAGTCCGGATCTCGCCCCGTCGGATTATAGCTTGTTCCGGTGCATGGCCCACTTTGTTCGCAGGCTGCACTTCAACAACCAGGAGAAGGTGGCATCTGGGGTTCTTAGCCTCAAAGGACAAGAACTGGTACCGCTGCGGAATCGGAGAACTGGCTGAAGACGGTGCAATGCGATGGCCTATACTTTGAATGCTGGTCAGCTTTCTTCGTAAAGGTACGTATGAAGACATAAAGTGATCCAAATATTGCAAAACTTTCTACTCACCCGCTGTAACTACAGTTCCAAAATTCAGACTTGGAATCATTTCTTCATGAAACATTTTGCCGTCGTGCAGCGCTAATACAATTCAAGGTCTTCTCTGTAGTGTTTGTAAAAATCACGTGACTGTGACTAATTCAACAACTGCAAAATTCGATTTTAGGTGAAAATGTACATGTTTTAGTTATTCTTCTCCAAGAAGATTTTGTTCGCCTCTGTAAGCTATATGACGTCCGTAAACTTGGAAAATAAGCTTCAAAGGTTCCGGAAAGGTCCTTGAATCTTTTCGTGCGGTAACTGTTGGGCTCAGAAAGTGAGATGTGGAAGACTTAGTGTGCGGCAGCGCAATAAGCGATGAATAATGCGAGTAAAGACTCAGATGAAGTCGAAAAGGGGAATGAAGCAGATGTTGGCAATAGCCAACCTGATGGTCTTGAACCTAGTCTACAACGATTCATCTCTTCTAGAAAACGAATTAGGTATGCTCGTAGGTATGAACGTGAAGGATTTTTTTCCTGAAGAAACTGCAAATATTGATTGCATCTTTCCTGCACAATTAAAAAAATTGTATGGATGTTACTGTTCTTTGTTAAACTCAGAAAATCGAATTTTATAGCATTAGAATCTAAGTAGAGACGAAACGACTGGAAAGTATATTGTTTTCTTATTTTGGGTGTGTTCTACCCGTTGCTGTAATAGATGCAAATTGCTATCGGAGTAGTTACGTCACAGATGACGCTGCGATGCCGAATTTTCGACCAATAAAGCGTAGAGCAGTCGAGCACATAGGGGCACTAGGTTTGTCCGAGTTAGTCATTCGTAACGGAAATCACGGACGGGGTAACATGGCATGCAATAAGGAGCACATTAGACATTGTTTACTGTACGAATTTGATAAAGGCAGTACTGTAGCCGCGGCTTATCTGTCAAGTGTATGGGGAGGGTGCAGTTGATGATAGCACATGTCGCCGTCGGTTTCGGAAATTCCGGGACGGAAACAGAAGCTGTAAAGGTCAACCACGCCCTGGATGTCCATCCGTGACGAGGAATATGGACCAAGCCATAACAAATGACCCACATCCAACCGTTCAGGAATGAGCGGAAACGTCTGTACACAGAACAGCAGTCGAAAAACAGATGCATGCGATTGGGTTCATCACCAAGTTCGATAACTGGGTTCCCCACCAGCTTTCTGCAAAGCAACGAAAGGAAAGAATCCGTGCCTGTGTTTCTTTGCTTTCTCGTCACATAAATGGACCGTTTTGGGGACGAATTGTAACAGGTGATGAGAAATGGGTACTGTACCGTAATGTAAAGCGTCGACGGACTGTGTGCCAAGGTGCGGAGTCTGCTCCATCGACCTCAAAAGGAGGTTTTGCTGAGTGTTTGGCGGGATGTCCAGGGTATAATCGACTGGGAGGTGTTGGCATCTAACCGGAACGATAAATGCTGACTTCTACTGCCAACAGATTGCTAGAGCAACTGACATCTAAGTGGCCAACACTCGTCAATCGCAAAGGCGTGATCCTTCATCATGATAACGCCAGACAGACGTCGTGCTGCTTTATTCACTGGGCAAAAATGACTGGACTTTGATTTGGAAGTGTTACCTCACCCGGCATATTCCCCTGACCTGACACCTAGGATTAGGACCTTTTTCGATTTTTACAGAACGCCTTCTCTCTCCAAACCTTTGACAATGTGAAAGCTGCATTACATGACTTTTTTGACTCTAAAACACCGGAGCTTTTCCGGTGTGTTATGCACCTACTCGTACACAGATGACAAAATATCATACAGAATGATGGCGATTATGTGAAATCCTAGGTACGTTATTTGTTGTGTTCTCCTCCTTTCTTTGTAGCCTACGAAATCAAGTAGAACTTATGCACACATCCAATATTTCGGTGCATTCATCCTGGCAAAGTTATTGTTTATGGTATTCCACAGACTCTTGAACGTTTCTTTCCGTAAGGACATTATGATGGGTCCTTAAATTTGCTTGTCAGTAGGTATTAATATTAACGTGACTAATTAGAGAAGATCGGCGATGAATCGTTAAAATATGCTGTAGTCTGTGTAACAGATCTATAGGTGTAGCGATCCAAGCTGAGAATCGTCGTAAGCTTAAAACAAAAACTACAGGCATTGAAGGATGTGAAGGCCCGTTTAAAAATGTTTGACTATCACGGCAGGATAGATAAGGGAAATATCTCCAAAATCGCCGTGAGTACTATGGAATCGAAACCTACAAAGGTGAAGTACCGTTATGGTATTTCAGTAGTGGCATTGCTGCTGTAGGGGAGAGGGAGGCCGCTTTGTCGAAAGCGACTGAAATTTTTCTTACTTTAAGCCCGGAGGTTGATAGGTGCATTCGACAGCATTTTGTGTCCCAGGCATAAATAACCACCGAAGACAGCCACTAGAGAAAACAAAGGCGAAAAGTCGAGGAGGTATTCTCAGGCATTCACATGAGAACTGGGGTGGGGGAGGCTGACGATTAAAATCTTCCTGGCGGCAGGTCGCTTGTGTAGTGGGGCCGTCAAGCTGGAACAAAACCCTTATCAGCAGGACCCGTCACGAGGTCTAATTAGCATTGACTCATAAATATGCAGCCCCGGGGTAATTAATGACAGTCCAGAGAGCTCGGTATGCCCGCTTATTCTCTCTCTCTTTCTCCCCCTCTCTCTCTCCCTCATTCTCTCTCTCTCTCTCTCTCTCTCTCTCTCTCTCTCTCTCTCTCTCTCTCGATCATTGGTGCAGCGGCAGCCGTTTTGGTATGCGTCCAATATGTACGATCAGTAGTGAGCTATTCCAATTTCGAGGGAGCCTTTTCCGCACTACTAGCGCCATCTATACCGAAAGGAATCGATAGTGGCGAGGGGAAGCTCGAGAGCGAAACGATGGATGGAGAGATGCTCGGCTTGCTTGCCTGATGCGGAAGAGCGAAGGAATCAGTGCGCTAGTAAAACGAGAATGAAATTTGAATTCGTCTTTGCTGCTATGTGATGTGCATATTTACCTAATTTTTCGGTAATAGCTCCGAGCCGCTACTAACGAAACAAAATAAAGCCAAAAAACATAGCGCTGCAGTCGTAATGCTTAAGAATCGGTGCTTATAAACTGATCAGAATTGCTTTGGTTTTTTTATTCTGTTTACGTTACATTACTATACAGGTTTAGCACAAATCAGACAAGTGTCATAATGAGAGGAGAACTGCTGCCAAATATTCTTTGTGTCAACAAAGAAACGCGTACCCACACATGCACCCTTTTTTGGTAGCTGTTACAAGCTACCAAATCATTCTCTTCTGCTAATTATTTCCATTTTATGTTTTGCGGAAGAGAAAAAACATTTTCTACGTGTTCGACAGGGCGGTGTGAAACAGATTTATAAAATATGATATTTTTCGAACTTTTTCAGTATTTGCTAGTAAAGAAAAACAATTGTGTGTGTGTGTGTCGAAATGATTGCATTCATTCGTTTCGCTTGTATTTTTGCAGTTATAGGCAGTAATGTCAGCCTATTAATATCCCTCTTTTTTTTCTTTTTTTATTTTTATGTCTTGCTTCCTGTCCTCTGTGTATCGACTGTATTACTATCTTCCAGTGATACAGCAGTTAGTGGTACATGTTTGCATTAGAATCATGCGTAAGAAATGATTTCAGCAATAAGAATAAAAAGACAGCAATTGTCTACTTGTTTTTCGATTCTGCTTCTTTCCCTTCCGTAGGGCTAGGGACTAAATATGGAATTCATGATCCCAGTAATGTTTATAGTGTAGTGGGGGCCCCTTGAACTACGTGTAAATACCACCTCGAGGGGGAAAAGCTCTGTCCTTTACACTACATATATATCGTATCATATTGTAAACCATTTATATGGCACAGCTCATGAAGAAGAAGAAAAAAAGTAAGTTTTCGGGTCCCTTTAGAAAATAATGCGCAGGATTTCGTTCTCATCATTCCTTCCATAGTTTTTTTTTTTTCATTTAATTTAAAAGCTGTTATCATTCACCTTATAATCTGGAGTTGTTCATCGTAACAGGAAAAAAAAAAAAAAAAAAAAAAAAAAAAAACCCTGCGAAACTTTCAAGACTCATATTCAGCTGAATCTCTGTCACATTGATCAGCGATTGCTTTGCTGATTCGTTCACGCTTACAAAACGGAATTGCCGCCCCGGTGGCGCAGTGGTCTAAGCGATGGCCTCTCTCTGATCATTCGTCCGAAAGGGGTCCGGATTCGAATCCCGGTGAGGCATGGATGTTGTGTTCGTCTTACGGTACTGGCTCTCTCCCTTCCCTGGAACCACACTGATAAAAACCTTTTGTTAATTCAACAAAAAAATTTGTCGATATACAGTCAACAAAATTTTTTTGTTGAAAATTATTGTTGATTTAACAAAATTTATTGTTATCACGACAAAACGTTTTGTTCATTTAACAAAATGATTAGGTCGATTTTTGGGAATTAGTTTGATCCAACAAAATATATTGTTATTGTGACAAAATGTTTTGTTGCTGCAATAAAACATTTTGTCACGATAACAATATGTTTTGTTGGATCAAACAAATTCTCAAAAATCGACCTAATCATTTTGTTAAATGAACAAAACGTTTTGTCGTGATAACAATAAATTTTGTTAAATCAACAATAATTTTCAACAAAAAAATTTTGTTGACTGTATATCGACAAATTTTTTTGTTGAATTAACAAAACGTTTTTCTCAGGGCAGTGGCCCTAACTTAGAGAAGGGCGAGTGCTTATAGCCCATTGAGTTACTCACGGTTGTCGTTAAACCTCCAATAAAAAAACAACGGAATTTCCTGTGTAATTAGATTTTAGTGAACATAGGAACTTTCAGCAAATTAAGAGCAAATTTCCTCAAAACATTTTATCTCGGCTTATGTCGACGATAATGTGTGTCGTGTTATGCATTCGTGGGTTTTGTTTTCATGATCAGTTAAATAATAAAAAAAAAAAGTGCCTTAAAAGTGTTGTAAGTTTACTTTACACAGCCGTGCTATTTTACTGGTGGTTGTAACGCGGATGTTCCTTTTAAACCTTGTGAATCTTCATCTCTGTTTGATTCATTCATTGCCGTGACGCATATTGTCCCTGACAGCGTAGGTTATAGGGTCAGTTTATGACGGAGATAACTTGTTAGATTGAAGCTCCCAACACTCGGTCTTTAGGCGAAGGGATGTTAGAAAATGGGTGACCCCAGGTCAGGGAGACCAGGGGAAAAGATAGATAGATGGATGCTGCTATCGGGCATGGGGAGAGGATGTCTAATGAAATATATGACGAATCCATTATCCTAGTATGTACTATACATGTACAATTTCATGCACTGGAGGGTCCTTTTTCATTTCATTGACCACCCTCCTTTCCCCTACTTCTAATCCATCCTCCAAAAACATTTCGTTTGGAGGAGTTTCGATCTCGGTACAGCAAAACTTCCATGACGTTCTTACTTGAAGATTCTGTTTCTCGCTCTACTTTTATTGCTGAGAAGGATAAGCCCGTTTATCGCTATTATTTTGAGATACAAATTGCTTATCAAAGCTGAGCAGAACTGGTGGAACTTTTGAAGGACCGCGAGGTTTCGCTGTGTTTTGAAAGTAACGAAGTGTCATCATAGCAGGTGCAATACGAAAGTTTCGGGAATGCTTACTTAACAAAATGAAGATAATGGTAACCGTTACAAGGCGTTAGTGTGTGCTTATGAACAGGTCGCCCGCTGTTTTATGCTCTGTCAGTCGTTTTCCAGACCGTGTTGATTGTATTCATGCATGAAACGATCTGATATTTTAAAATAAAAAACGCGAAAAAATTCACTCGAAGTTTTTTTTTTTTCAGGCTCGATACCTGTAAAATGTATGTCTCAACATAAACAACCTAAGATGGGAAAAAAAGTGCATGTGTTTTTTACGATCTAAAACTCTGACTTTTGCTAAGAACAAAGAACGTTATTTTGGGGCATGACATATGCAAATCCGAAATTTGGTTTCATTGCAGTACTGAAAAAGTTCTCTACGAAAAGCCAAAATTAGTCAAAAGTGGTCGATTTTTTTTTATTTATTTTTTTTTTTTTTTTTGTGCAGTCAATGTATTGTAATGATTCTCGATACTGGCGAGAGGCGTTTTTAAAATTTACAATGAAACCAAATTTCCGATCGGCATTCTAAAGACTGGACAAAATTAACTTTGTAGAAATAATATTTTACGCTATTTCTTTTGTTATCCAGCATTAGTTTTTTGTTTGTATGTTTATCGTGAAGGCTGAACAAAAATATTATTACACTCTATAAGGAAAGAATTCATTCAATCGTCGGATGCCCAGAGGAGAGTTTCAAAGGGGACGAAGATGGTTTGCTATGTGAGATGAACGAAGTTCGGGTTTACTTTACATTCCTGGAACCTTTGGTTTGCTCCATGGATATCAGTTATTCACAATATTGTGTATAAGGCAGATGGAAAAGTTTCAGGTGGCCGTGTATCAGGTAAATTTTGCATAGATCAGAGAATGAAACGTTAGTTTTAGATGGTCGGGTATCAGGTAAATTTGGCATAGATTAGAGAATGGAACGTTTGTTTTGTGGTCGGATATCAGATAAATTTGCCATGGATTAGAGGATGAAACGTTCGTTTCATGTGATCGGGTTTCAGATAAATTTGCCATGAATTAGAGCATGGAACGTTAGTTTTAGATGGTCGTGTATCGGATAAATTTTGTAGGGCATAGAGAATGGAACGTTTGTTTTAGGTGGTCGAGTGTTTCAGATAAATTTGGCATAGATTAGAGAACGGGCGTTCGTTTAGATGGTCGTTTTCAGATAAATTTGGCATGGAATAGGAGAATGGAACGTTCGTTTTAGGTGGTCGGGTATGAGATAAATTTGCCATGGATTAGAGAATGGAACATTCGTTTTAGGTGGTCGGGTATGAGATAAATTTGCCATGGATTAGAGAATGGAACGTTCGTTTTAGGTGGTCGGGTATGAGATAAATTTGCCATGGATTGGAGAATGGAACGTCCGTTTTAGGTGGTCGGGTATGAGATAAATTTGCCATGGATTGGAGAATGGAATGTTCGTTTTAGGTGGTCGGGTATGAGATAAATTTGCCATTGATTAGAGAATGGAACGTTCGTTTTAGGTGGTCGGGTATGAGATAAATTTGCCATGGATTGGAGAATGGAACGTTCGTTTTAGGTGGTCGGGTATGAGATAAATTTGCCATGGATTGGAGAATGGAATGTTCGTTTTAGGTGGTCGGGTATGAGATAAATTTGCCATGGATTGGAGAATGGAATGTTCGTTTTAGGTGGTCGGGTATGAGATAAATTTGCCATGGATTAGAGAATGGAACGTTAGTTTTAGATGGTCGTGTATCGGATAAATATTGCATGGAATAGAGAATGGATAGTTTGTTTTAGGCGGTCGGGTGTGTCAGATAAATTTGGCATAGATTAGAGAACGGACGTTAGTTTAGGTGGTCGTTATCAGATAAATTTGGCATGGAATAGGAGAATGGAACGTTCGTTTTAGGTGGTCGGGTATGAGATAAATTTGCCATGGATTAGAGAATGGAACATTCGTTTTAGGTGGTCGGATATGAGATAAATTTGCCATGGATTAGAGAATGGAACGTTCGTTTTAGGTGGTCGGGTATGAGATAAATTTGCCATGGATTGGAGAATGGAACGTTCGTTTTAGGTGGTCGGGTATGAGATAAATTTGCCATGGATTGGAGAATGGAATGTTCGTTTTAGGTGGTCGGGTATGAGATAAATTTGCCATGGATTAGAGAATGGAACGTTAGTTTTAGATGGTCGTGTATCGGATAAATATTGCATGGAATAGAGAATGGATCGTTTGTTTTAGGCGGTCGGGTGTGTCAGATAAATTTGGCATAGATTAGAGAACGGACGTTAGTTTAGGTGGTCGTTATCAGATAAATTTGGCATGTAATAGAGAATGGAATGTTAGTTTTAGGTGGTCGGGTGTGTCAGATAAATTTGGCATGGACTAGAGAATGGAACATTTGTTTTAGGTGGTCGGGTATCAGAAAAAATTGCAATAAATCAGAAAATGAAACGTTTGTTTTAGGTGGTCGGGCTTGTCAGATAAATTCCGCATAGATTAGAGAATGGACGTTAGTTTAGGTGGGCGTATATCAGATAAATTGGCATGGATAAGAGAATGGAATGTTAGTTTTAGGTGATTGTGTATCGGATAAATTTGACATAGATTAGAGAATGGAACGTTAGTCAGTGCAGTTCTTGGCGGTATCAGTTAAGGCGGAGAGCGTCTGACTTCTTGTTATTTACAACCGCTGTTAACTTCTTTTGTCCTTTGAATGTAGTCTTACCTCTCTCTCAGCAAAAGCAAATACTCTCGTATCCAGAAAAGAAGTTTGCTGAAAATTTTCGCAAATTGATTTTAAGTAGTGCGTGTGACTATAAAGTATATGTTACCAATATACCATGCTCAACCCACTGGAACATTCTGCTAAGAAATAATGAAACTAGTGGTATTCGTAGTTTAAATGGGTCAGGTCAAGTTCTGGTCAGGTTGAGTAGAGTGTGAATGATGATTTGTGCTCGAGTCACAGAAATTTGACTCCATCGGTGTTCACAACGTATGGTCTACTGAAGCTTGGTTAAACTTTCAGTTCTGTGTTTTTCATTTATTTATTTTCCCCAATATTTAAGTGAATATTAAATAAAATAAATAAGTGAAAGAAATTTCCGAATTACCTTGACTACTTCATAATATTTAGTATGAATACGATCTTTGATAGTGAATTTTCAACTTTTTGTCGTTTAACTGTTCCTTACAAGACAAAGGGGGGGGGGATTAAGTTTCACTGTAGGAAGCGCAGAGGTCTGGTCTGAAATAACGGTATGTGTAGGAAGCGTTGAGATCTGGTCTGAAATAACGGTATGTGTAGAATTACCATAAGTGAAGGAGGTTCCCATCAGCTACGTGCAGCGAGTGTGAGGTGCATTCTCATTAAAATCTTCATTCTAATTATTGTTGTTAAGCCCTGAGAATCTTTTCATATAAATTTTCAGTGAACTCTTGAATTTGTGTATATGATGCGTTGAGAAAATAAGCAAGAAATAGGTACCGTCACTCTAAAAGGTTTTGTAAGCAAGTGTTGCATAGAAAGCTAACGAAATTTCTAAATTGTAGTTAGATGAAATCGCTGCAGTTTCAAGTAGAAGATTATGAGGGGTCAAAACACCCTATAAAGTTGTAGTTGAAAATAAAGCTGTTGCTGTAGGTTTAAGTTAAATGTGCTTACATATGCTTAACTGTGTGCCTCTTCAGTAGTTCGTGTTGAACTTTGTGAACACGTATGGCATGATCAAAAAGTTTCCGTTCGGAATCGGTTAATTTCAGATAGGTTAGATATATTTAAAAGTACAAAAATGCAATGCAACCTGCTTCACGTCATCGTCCGACTGGAATTTTAAGTCCTTTCAGTGTCTTTTTCTGCTGACCGAAGAACGGGAAGTCTCAAGGGGAAAGTTCTGAACTTTATGATGGGGGGGGGGGTGATCCAGGGTCTGCCATTTAAATGCTTTCAATTTGCATTTTACTACGTTGGCAGTCTTACTGTCGTGCCAGTAAGATTGCCCCGCAAACGCTCAAGTGTCTCGCAATACCGTACCGCATTCATACTGACACCTGGCTCTTTGAACTCTACCAGCAATGAATGGGCCTCGGTGGTCGAAGAACACTGTCGCCATCAGTTCTCGAGCAGATGCTTGCCCCCTTGAATTTCTTCGGACGGGGAGGATGTCGTCATTGCGTGATCGCAGACTTGGATTATGGTTGGAAACGGCAGGTTCGGGAACAATGCTCTCCAAGAATGCGTTGCCCTCCACGTAGAAGCGCAGCAAGTGTTGCAAAGAGATTGTCATACGATGTGTTTCTTGATCACTATTGAGGGTTCGGAGGATCCATTGACAGCACACTTTACGATACCCTAGACACTGTATGATTCTATGAACACTTCCGTTGCTCATGTTGAAGTCACTGGATATGTGACGAATGGTTATTCGCCGATCATTGATAATAGCGGCTTTCACATTCTCGATGTCATCGGGCGTGTTTGATGTGGATGGACGGGCTCCGACCGCTGCAAATCGTGCATCATACCCCGACCTTCACGACGGAATTTTTGACAGAGGTCTTTGACTAGCACGCATTACCATACACCGCCACCATTCTGCGATTAATTTCTGTGGTTTTCATTTTTCAGTGGACAGAAACAGAATAAAAGTTCGTCGATCTGCTTTGGACGCGCTCGGTAACAATAATGCCATCAATATGTGTACGATCTAAATTTTGAAGATAACCCGTTTTTTGATGTAAATATGAGAACGATGGTAAGTCAGATAACATCCGAAAACTTGAAAATTTTGTCGTCCTGGAGCGAGAATCGAACCCGCGTCTCCCAGATAGCGCCCGGGTATGCTATTTGGAAGACGCGGGTTCGATTCTCGCTCCAGGACGACGAAATTTTCAAGTTTTCGGATGTTATCTGACTTACCATCGTTTTCATATTTACACCGAAAAACGGATTGTCATCTTCAAAATTTATATTATATGGTGTAATCCCGTATTCCATGCATGTGTAAGATATGTTCAACAAACACAGCACTATGCCACAATTCAACTGTTACCCTCACAGATTACTGACGGTATTTATATAGCGTGACTTTCGTCAACGTTTACGTCATACGCGTCTTGCATCGACTTCGAACGGAAACTTTTTGATCATCCCATAAATTATGTATGGGACGTGTCAATATAGAAATCAAATACTACCATGAAAACTTACTTTAGGCCACACCTTTATTGAACTCATCACTTGCACTTCAAAACATGATGACGAACTCTTGGCAGAATGTGAACTCACTGGCTTCAATCCAGAGAACAGTAACAATACAGTATGCACATTCGTTGAACAAATATGCGTACTCGTAACATGCGTCCCTAACAAGCCTATTTCTATAATCTCTTTCGTATACTTTCAGTGCTTACCTTTTTTCGTGCTCCGATTCACTGTCAGCGATGCGAAAATGAAAACGCTCTTGCGGTGGGGGGGGGGGGGGGGCTGTGTCGTTCAATCAGAAAATGTTTAACGACAAGAAACTAAATTTCCATATGTCAAAAGGAAGATTATTTAGAGGTATACGTCACCCCTCCCCGCCTTCATCGTGCTTCCTTACTACTTAAATTTTAATCATACGTGCATATACTATAATTTACCTGCGCCTCACCTTCTGTATGAAAGCATGTGGAATCCTCAGTATTATTGAGCGTGCGGTACTGCTAACTGAAATGCCAGTTTCTGCATGGAAACAATATTTCGATCAAGTATTATGAATATAACTTTTCAATCACATGACGCTATACCGTGTGCGACCAAGTGACGAGCGGGACTTTGTGTATATTTGCGCACACACTGGCTCCTGTTGTCAGCAAGTTCATGGATCATACTCTACTGTTCGTTCTTGCAACTACCCTTTCAGTGCTGCAGAGTATGATCCAGGAACTTGCTGACAAGAGTAAAGAAATGGGATTAACAGTGATATTTCAGGAGACTACACCGCTGTACAATGCTTTTACAAGAAATAAAGATTTTGCGATTGATGGGGGAAATCTCGAGGTAACAGATACCTACCCTATGTTTGCCCTGAACAACAGATATCAAGCAAAAAGGTCACATTGATGAGAAACTTTTAGAAGAAACAGTACAGTTTTAAAGAGCAATATGCCATTATGTTCTAAAAGAAAAGTGTTTCTTTCAGTGCATCCTTCCAATTCTTACATATGGAGTAAATACGTGAACCTTAACTAAAAAAGACATATAAATGCTGCAGACAACAGAAAAAAGCATGGAAAGATGCACGCTTGCTGTTTCCAGGAAAGATAAGAAGAGCTCGTGGATAAGGAAAATGACAAGAATGGAAGACATCATGATCAGAGTAAAATTTCTGAAATGGCAATAGGCTGGAGCTGTTGCCAAAAGAACGGACCACCCATGGACAACCGAAATTTTAGACTGGATTCCAAGGAAAAGAAGATGACCACATGGGAGATGGATGGATGAAATTCGAAAACATGCTGGAGTAACATGGATGAAAGTGGCTCAAGACAGATTGGGGAGACCTTCATCCAGCAGTGGATTGATAATGGTTGATAAAGATGATGATGACACTGGCCAAAAGAAATTCTGATGTTTACATGAGTTCACTGCAGCCATATAATCTGTACCGTGTTTATAAAGGACATGGAAGGCTGTTACAATTGAATATTTAGACGTTGTTGTTCTGTGACTGTCTTATCATAAATGGGCGTAATTTCTGTACAGTGTGTCATATCTTTCGGCGCTCTTCGGCCAAATGAAGCCATTGCGCCAGGATCTCCCAAACAAATATTGCATACGAAATAGAGTTTTTTTGATTGTATGTTTCCAAACAGCAAAATTTAAATGGTCCCCTCCCTCCTTTCCCGCGTTTCTTCTTTCTACACTAAACTCCTGAAGTAGACGCACGTGGATAGAAAGATGCAAAAGTATGACCACAGCAGAGAAAGGAAAAATCGCTTCCCAGATGCTGGAAGAAGCCGGCGCAGGCGTTACAAGCATAATCACGTTTCTGCTATTCATTGAGAATAGCTAAAATCCGTATGTTCTGCTTCGTAAAAACCAAATGGCCAATAAGCGGCATGGGGAAAGGCCCTTTTTTAGACGTATTTGGAAATTCCGACGCCAAGAAGGTTCCTCGAAGAACGTCTCGCAATTGATATTCGGCGGGCTCCAATGGCCCCATCCTGAATAATTTTGCCATCTCTTTGGGCTGCCGAGAGATAACGCAAGATGGAAAGGGGGAAAAAAATAGAAAAAAATGTACGGTTTTTTTTTTTTTTTTTTTTCCGTTTCCGACTTTTGCGTTGTCGTCGTCAATATCCTTTTCGAAGCCACACTAGATAATTCTCACATAAAGCAGAAATGTCTTTGCTGCATGAGTAACTCAGGGTGTTTTATTTTTTTTTTAAATCGCTAAGTCTGAGCGAAAACATACTTAACTTTGACCAAAGTTGCTAGTTTTAAATAAGCTGACATAGATTCTTGTGTCTGTGCAACGCAGGCGTTTTTATACGTCAGCATTTATTGATTTTAAAAAGCGGGATTTTTTTTTAAAGTCGAATTTCACGAAAACCTGTGAATCAACGTGATTCGTGTGTATAACGTCAAACTATAACGTTTGAACTTCTTTTTAAATTATTATTTGAAACTGCGTTTATTTAGTCGCAATATATTTAATTCCCATACCCTCAACAAATAGCACGGATATTTAAATTGATGTTTATCATGTAGAGTTATGGAAAATATTGATGGTGCAGACTTGTGCTTCTCAAATCGGTGGCCACCGGGTCATCAGTCGTCGGAGCAAAAAGGGGTATCGAGATGGAAAGAAATATCGGGTTGATGCATAAGTTCATGCCGTTTTATTTCACAAGTGTTTCCCACGACAGTAGTGACGGTGGAGATGGCCAGTTGTATATAAAACTGTTGCCAGTAATATCGTGTATCGAAATCATATTGCGTTGTGTGATTGTAGCTAATGGTGTTTTGGTTTTCAAGTCCGGAAGTATTTAGTGTCGAATGGAGAGGAATGAACATTTCCGACATCTGCTCCTCTACGAGTTTAACGAGGGATCCACAACCGCCGAAGCTACTCGACAAGTTTGTGCTCTGTGTGGGAAAGAATGCTTTTGCTCCGACGACAGCCCGCAAATGGTTTGAGCGGTTCGGAGGTGTCAATTTTGACCTCAACGACTCTCCACGCTCAGGTCGTCTATCTCACTTTGATGAGGATCGTTTGAACCATCTCATCCACTTGGAACCGCGTCAAACCACATGCGAATTGGCCACTGAGATGGACTGTGATCAGGCCACAGTGGTGTGACACCTAGAACGTATGGCAAAGGTCCAGAAATTGGGGTCTTGGGTGCCTCACACTCTCACCGAGGACAACAAGAATCAGCGTGTTGCCATATGTGGTTTCTTGCTCCCCCATTATCGCGAATGTTCTCAGCAACACAAACCCTTTCTGTCACGTATTGTTACTGGAGATGAAAAGTGGTGCCTGTACGTGAATTTCAGGCATCGGAGGGAATAGTTAAGCCCAAACAAGACTCCCACACCACGTCCAAAACATGACCTTCATCCTGCGATCATGTTGAGGGTCTGGTGGGACATGGAAGGCATTATTTACTGGGAAATGCTGCAGAGGAATCGGACCATCAACGCTGCACTTCATTGTGAGCAACTCCGCCGTGTGGAGGGAGCAATTACGCATAAATTGCCACATCGGCACCATGGTGTCCTTTTCCTTCATGATAATGCACGCTCTCACAGTGCAAACATGACCAAAATGGCCATTCAGGATATGAAATGGAAGATCCTTCCACATCTGGCCTATTCCCCAAATGTCGCTCCTTCAGACTATCACCTGTTCGGATCTCTGTCGAATGTACTCCGTGGCAGTACGTTCAACAATGATGTTGATCACCAGAATTTCCTTGATGACTTCTTCGCAGCAAAACCTGCACGTTTTTTCAAGAATGGCATTGCAGACCTATCCAGACTGTGGGACACCATCGTAAACAATGGTTGGGGAGGGATATATAGTTGACTGATTCTGTTTTCGCTTCTGATGTAATACATTTCTGTAGTGCGGTGAAAAAACGGCATGAACTTATGCATCAACCCGATATATTTTGGGGAGCATTTTTCCGGTGTTTCAACTTAGGATGTATCAAAGATTGGCATTTTCTTTTCTTTTGTTTTCTGCTTGCCAGGGTCTGATATAATATTGCCAATTTGGAGTTATTGAAATAAAGTGAATAAAAATTTGTGTGTGTGTGTGTGTGTGTGTGTGTGTGTGTGTGTGTGTGTGTGTGTGTGAGAAGAAATTAACAGGAGCGTGAAACTTGGCTATAGTACATTTAGAAGAAACAGTACCGATTTCAAGGGCACTTTATGATATCTTAAAAGATGAACCTTAACTGCGCAAAAAAAGAGGCTGCAAACAACTAAAAGAAACGTGGAGTGGTGAATGTTAGGTGTAACCAGAAGAGGTACACTTTAAAAAAAAATTCTGAAATTCACGAGTCAATTTCCGTGATTCCTTTCGTGAATTAACAAAGTATATTTCTGACGCAACCATTTCACGAAAGAAACTCTGAATTTCACGGATGTTTTGTACGCCAGGAAAGTTCTGAATCTTCAGAAACCTTTCCACAATTCCTTCCTTATATTAATTGAAAAGTTCTGTTCTCACTTTTTCCGTGTCCACATGACAGAACATTCCCGGTAATAGGAGCGATTTACAGGAATATACACTGAAGTGCCAGAAAAACTGGTACACCAGTCTAATACTTGGTAGGTCCCCCACGGGAGCGCAGGACTGCAATGGGACATGGACTCCACTAGCTTCTGTAAATATGATGTAGGCAATGCACACCATACTTCCTGCAGAGCGTTCCACAATTCGGGTGTATTCCGAAATCTCGGATTCCTGTGTTCGATAGCGCGTTGCATGGAATCCCAGATGTGTTCTATCACGTTCAGAACTGGGGACTTGGGTGGGATGGCAACACCCCAAACTCAGATGAATGCTCCTCTAACCATAATGTGGCGTCCCGACACTTGTGTGGAGGTGCGTTGTTCTGTTGGAACAGGCTCAACCCATCAGAATGAATGCAGGACATGACCGGGTGTGCCTCGTCAGAAAGGATGCTCACATAGCATTGCCCGGGCACAGACGTTTGTAGACCTACCAGGGCTCCCAGTGAAGTCCAGCTAAACACACCCCATACCATTACGGACCCCCCACCAGCCGGTACAGTTCCCTGTTGACAGGCGGGATCCATGGCTTCATGGGGTTTGCGCCACACACGAATCCTTCCATCTGCCCGATACAGTTGGAAACGCGACTCGTCAGACCAGGCTACTTGTTTCCAGTCATCAAGTGCCCAGTGGCGGTGTTACCGTGCCCAAGCGAGGGCGCATAGCTCTGTGTCGTGCACCCATCAAGGGGACTGAGTTGGGCGTCGGCTCCCAAAGCCCATATCGTGTAGGGTACGTTGCACAGTCGGGGCGCTGATGCCTGTTGAGACTCCAGCATTGAATTCCGATGATGCCTGCGAGAGTGTTGCACGCCTATCGCGTGAAACGATTCTTGACAGCCGACGATGGTCACGTTCACCCAATGTCTTTTTACGGCCACACTGGTATCGTAGGTTGGAGGTTTTGCCGGAATTCTTGTAGTCGCGGTACACCCTTGCAATGGTTGTCCGTGAAAATCCGAACTTCGTTTCTACCTCCGAAATACTATGGCCCATCTCACGAGCGCCAACTATGACACCGCGTTGAAAATCGCATAAATCGTTATTACTTGTCATTCTCATGCCGAAAACAGCTCTGACAGCTGGCAAGGATGTCTGTCGTTTTATATATTTTATATAGCACTCTTCATTTGGCTTTCACGTTTTTACAGTAATTTTAGGAACTACCTAACAGAGGTATTTGCGTCTTAATGGGATGGGAGAGCTTGTTTCTCGTCACACAAAACATCGAATCTGGGGACAATGTTCAATACATATACGCGGATCTCCTTCTCAACGTTAATTTTGCTTTTATATCTAGATGTTATTACTGCCAGACCTGAAAATCCTGCCTCGCAAAGGTAGGATGTGGCAAAAGGGAGAATTACTCTCACGGCTTTCTTACTCAATTCTGGGTACTCTTTTGCCACACTGTTCCGAAACTGTGGCACAGTTCCGGAAAAAGTTCTTTCTTACAATTCATTTAAAAAAAAAAAACTTTCTTGCAGTTCAGTTTTTATAATATGTACGCGTACTGAAAATTTACATGTTGCGTTTCACCATAAAGCATAAGTTTTAGTTTTTCCTTGTAGTCGCGAAGCCCCGGAACAAGACCGGCGAGACATCCTGTGACGTCCCGACGCCCAAATTGGGATCCCTGGCCTATACTATCGCAGAGTTTACAATGAATTGTTGCAATCAATATTGTCTTATGTTATGAAATTCGATTTTTGTCACTTTTCCTGGTTTAAGTATTCATCATACATCTTCATACACATGATTATTCTTATTATTATACTCACCAGTACTGGCATCACTGCAAAAGTTTGTGAAACTGGGTAATTTTCAACTGCTTATCCCAATCTCTTAGGTATGACATTGCTTTCTGTGCTGTAGCGAAAAGCTCCAAGACCACCTGCGTTTTCAGACAGGGAATGCTAATGCAACCTAACCAGTCATAGTTCTTATCTAAAATATATTCTTTCTTTCTTTATTTATTTTCTCTCATTCTCTACGTTAAGTTTTATTTCAGCACTTGGCCGTTGCGCTTGCATCATTCCATAGCACAATAGTAATAATTGTCTGGGACCAACACAGTTTCCCTTCATCCCCCACGATGTAATTTTGTGTAAGTTTTATTCGACGTACTAAATGGGGCGGAATTGTTCCGTTTGGAGCCTTCGTGAAGTTCTCTTTCCCTGCCACTCATTTTTTTTTTTTTTTTTTTTGTTGCTGTTGTTTGATTGTAGGTTTAACGACCACCGTGAGCATTTCAATGGGCTATAAGCAGTCGCCATTCCTAATTTAGAGTCACTGGTTCCAGGGAAAGGAGAGATTCAGTGCCGTAAGACAAACACAACATCTCTGCCTTAACGGGATTCGAACCCGGACCCTTCACGACCGAATGGTCATAAGCCAGCGTTTAGACCACTGCGCCACCGTGGCGGTTGCACTCATAATCGCTAGCACAAACTTTGCTTATTTTTCGCTCTGTCATTTTTTCTCGTGTATATATTTTTTTTCGCCTAACCTAGATGGTAGAAGGGAAAGGACACTGTTCTCTCTCGTATACGTTCATCTTCCTTTTTCTCTTTACCACTTTTTCGACTTCTTGAAACTTCTAACATTGCGTATTCTCTTCTTTAGTTCTTTTCTGGCCTGTTTCTGTTTCTCCTGTTCTCTCTTTTCCTTTGTGTCTCCTGTCCATCTTTCTTTTGTCTTAAGCACCCTGTCTTTCCCATTTTCTGGCTCTTCCACTCTTTTCGAATTCGAACGAAATGTATTGAGGCTGAAGAAGTTGGAGTCTGGTTTATGAATCGTAAATTTTCAGGATACGATGTGCCAAAAAAGAAGATAAAAAGGGAGTTTAGCGACTGTTATATATATAATTATATATATGTATATGTATTTATTTGCGTTTCCGTTGTCTTGTGAGAAATTTTTATATGCTCTAAGACTGTAGAAAGTTCATGCAAGCATGCAGGTGTATGTGTGTGTTCATCGCCAGGTTGACGCTGATTTGAAGAAAGCAACTGGGCATAGAGCGTATGTTGCATGGACAAAAACCATGTTGCATTTTGTCCACTTCTTTTGCGTATGTTGCGTGAACAAAACGGTGGCCGCGTACGATTTCTCGTTCTGTCGAAGTTGTACAAGGCACATCAAATTAAAGACTTGCTGAGCTCAAGAATGCTTGAACTTCAGCGAGAAATAAGCTAACGTCGCTCGCACTATCCGTCAAAGGAAGTTCTCCACCAAATCTTAATGAGATCTTTTTGAAGTGCCTTCACGTATGCATTCACTGCTCCAGCGTCTTATTCGACGTGTAAATATTTTAAGTCCTGCGCAAGATTAAAATCTGGGAGAAATAACAATGATCAACAAAATCCGGAATTTGTAAATGTCATTAAAATTGCAAATGCCGGGTTATGTTCCCCCCCGAACTGTGGGGGCCCCCACCCCGTCGCCTTCTCCGTCGCAAAAGCGCCGAAGTGGAATTAAACCAACTATTTTCTCCCAAGTTTGTACATAAATCAAACAACATTCTTCTTCGTACAAACATATCTCAGCGCGGTGCGGGAAAACGTATATTTGCCTTTTCCTTTTCATTCCCAAATATTTTTCCTCCGTCTTTCCGAGCTACATTCAGACGCGCGCACACACACACACACACACACACACACAGGCCAGGCGAAACAGACTGTCTGCCTTTATTAATATTCATAGAATTGCTCTCCTCTGCAGCCGTAAGCCGCGGAAAAAGAGAAAAAACGCTTACGGAACGCAGTCGAAGAGAAGAGCTAAGCTTGTTCACAGAACTCCTCGGGCATTTAATTGCTCGACGAGATGACGATTTCTAAACCAGGAATTAATTACGCTCGCAAAGCCGTTCCAGGCTTAATAACAACACAAACACCCACAGAGAGAGAGAGAGAGACACATACACACATTTCCTCTGTTGCTTTAGTAACGGCGTGTCGGGGAAAATGTTCAAACTTGGTATTTATAAGCCTAATTTTCTTTAGCGGCAAAGAAATTAAATTTCCGGCATAGCGCTTGAGCGGAGAGCGCTGAGTTACTTTGCTTTGAATCTTTTAACTCGAAAAGTCACACACTGTTGCTCAGGAATTTCAGCATCCGGAGGCGAGGGATGCACAGATTCTCTCTCTCTCGCTCTCTCGTTCGCTCTCTTTCCTTCCATCTCACTCATCCTTCTGGTATTTTTACGCCCGCAGTCATTTATTTGTAAACATTCCAAGCATTATTTTCATTGGCGAAGATATTCGCCAAGCCGGCGTAATTACAAAGTGGATTGCATATACTGGCATCAGCTAGAAATATCGTTTGGCTGCGAAAATGTGCCAAGATATCTGCAGGTAGTTGGGAAGAAGAGGAATCTAGTTTGAAAGGGACCGACGTATGTCAAGACGAGGACAACTTGTTGAAGAAACCTTAATGAACGATAAACGCTGAATAGAATGGCGACAGAGCGAAGAATAGTCAACGCGACAAGCGGGATAACTCAATCACAGTGGAATTCCACTTTGGACGAATGGCTGGCTGGTTGTCTGGATGGCGAGGTTAGGTGTTGATTAGAAGGTTTTGTTTGTTTGCTTGCGAGCTGGAGAGCCAATTGCGATGTCAGGGCCTTTTAAAGGGAGCGAACTAGCTGCACGCTGTTTGCCCCTCAATTGGCGCAAATTAAGTAAGAGACTGCGGAAAAATACATCCTGATTAAATCAAACATGTTGAAGTCGGGAGAAAAAAGGAATCTTCCCCCTTCCCCCTCTCCTCAAGTGCCAGCAAATAGTTTGTTTTTCTTTCCTATTTTTTTTAACAGTAGACAATATTAGGAATTTGAACGAGCGGGAATTCTTGATTTAATTCTTTTAAAAAGCTGACGTGAAAGTATTGTAGTACTTCGTTTTGAGATTCATCAAATAGATTTTCATGACTTGCGTCGATGTGATGTACTTTATTAAAATTTTTAATTCCAGCGTTCTCTTTTTTAATGAACTATGGCGAAAAAGTAAGTATTTGTAACTTTATGCGTAGATCACATGAATACTTAATCCGCTAAATGACATTCCTAGCAGAGACGCTGTGTGTTTATTCTAATGTTTTACGTAAAAAGTTAGCTTTCGCAGGTTTTGTCTAATTTTAGTCAATTTGAAAGTTACTGCGGAAAACCGTTTGATTACTGGACAACTTGAAGGCTATTTAGCAGGGACGTCGCTAGACTTCGAAATCAGAATGGGCGATGGGTGGGCGAGCACTAATTTTGGTGGGGCAAGCTTGAGAATATATATATATTTAACGAAACACTGAAAGAATTAATTTTTAATGCTTTTCACTACCGGCTACAAAGGGATTCGTGCAATCTCAATCCCCCCCCCATTCCTCCACCTGGACACACATACACGGGACTGACTAGTTACGCCACTGGTGTAAGGTACAAGTGTTAGTGGAATGTCGCCTTCAACATTTTGCTGGCTCTGAATGCATTGTCTGAAAATGCTTTTCAAAATTTTTAATTTTTGCTTACGGAAATAGTACTGTACTTGAACAATTTAAAGGAAAACGTAGTTTTTGTTTATCTAAATCAAATTTTAAGTCGTGTCACACATACACAATACCTCGCCACTCCCCTTCTTAACACTTCCTTCCTTCAAGCCAGCAACTTTGCCCTGCACTCCTCTCCTACAAACATGGGCGCCCATATAGGGGGCAAAAGGGGGGCACTTGCCCTCCTCTGGAAATCTCACCTTGCCCTTTCTGTTCTTGAAAGGTACTACGGAGAGTTTCGTGATAACAATCATTTTGATTGCTTGAACTTCTGGATGCGTGTATATGCTGTAAAAATAAAAAAAAAACCCCGTTGGGAATTTCCAGAAGACAAAGCGGAAATTTACAGTAGAAAGTAATAATGAAAATTTCCTTTGCTTGTGAAAGCACATCGTAGATACGTACAGTTTGGAAAAGTATGAAAGGTTAAGAAATGAAAATGTATCGTCCTCTGCAGCAGCTAAACACAGCTGGACAAAGATTTCTTGAAGTTTTCCCCCAGAAATTATTGTTGAGGATATTTTTTCCATTCTTGATGACCAGTTGAGTAGTAGTCTCTGGGGGAGGTTGGGGGAGGGGGCATGTGGCCAAAATGATTAAAAGAATGACTAATTTCATTTATCCATCTTGCTGGGGGGGGGGCTCTTCTGGTTTCCAGTTAAAACCAGGAGAAACCCAAAAACATAGAGCTTGGTAAATAAGATTAGATAATAAGACTGCACAGTGTAAATTTGAATATGGTGTTTTTATATGGTATTTGTGTAGTTACGATTTCTGCTTGCCCCGTCCTGAAAACTAAGCTATGGGCGCCCATGCCTACAAAGCAGTCGTCAGCCAAAGGAAGCTGCATTTTCACTGTCCTGGTACAGTCTTAAGAGCGCCAGTGTAGCTTTAGACTCCACTCTTCGAGTTGGAATCCTCTATTTTGTAAAGAAAACAAACAGCAGATCAATTAGTAGTGATCCCCTCAGTTAATTCCTACGCTTCGTCCTCATTAGCCCCCTGGCCAAACAAACATGAAAAAGAGGCTGAAACTAAAGAATTGGAAGAGTGGAGGGCAATTGAATTTTTATGGCCCTACGGATGCTATTTTGATAACCTTTCTACTGAGAAGTAAACAACACACTTCCTATGGGGGAAAATACGTAGGGCTACATGAAATAAAACACAAGACTTATTACTTGGCGAAGTCCACATTATATTTTAAAGTTAAATATACTGAAAAGTGACCCATTTTGAACTGGGTGGGCGGCAGGGTGTGCATGACAAATTTCAGGGTGAGCTCAAGCCCACCCTCGCACCCCTTGGCGACGTCCCTGATATCTTTGGTCACAAACGTGAAAGTGTACGACACGCCCCATGTCTTTTCTTGTAGGAGAAGCAAACGAAAATTATATTTATCAGTAACATTCGTACGCAGAATTTTCCTCTACAGTATGTTGTTATCAAGTCGTTTTTACCATTACGTAGTCGCACACGCAACAGAAAATTTTTAATTATATGCAGAGTGCGAAATGGAAATTTTGAAGTGCCGATATGCTCATATTTAGCTAATAATCATCTGGAAACAATATCTTTGCCAGATTGCCAGAAAATCTCCAAAAGTGAAAAAGTAAAAAAAAAATCCCCGCAAGAAAAGCTCCTTTGTTTGAAAATGTAATTGACAATTACGTGGAATACTATTGCACCACAAGGCAGAAACGATGGAGGTCGATCCCAGTTGGGTGATTTGTGGATCCAGCGGGCACTACACACTGAGGACTGGGGTTAGACTTGTTTATAACGAGGAGTCTATCCCGGGACCAACGGAATAACGAGACTTCCGAACCTCGGCTACTCATTAGTGATTCGGCTGGACTTGAAACCAGAACTTTAAGGTCCCGAGCCGAGATGACAGCCCCCGACCAATAGGGACTTTCATGAAGTACAAAGTCACGCAGTTATAATCACCGCAATCAGAATGAACATTCAGTCTTAAATTAATAGCAATCTCACCACCCTGAGAGAAAAAAAAAAAAAATCCCAGGTGGAAAAAGTTTATACTCATTGCTGCAAAACTAAAATTTGTGTTTAATCTATAACACTCCCAATTCTTCATTCTATGAAGAACTTTTCAAAATGAATATTTTAATTTAATGATATAATAAAAATTGCACATGATCTGGGGCTTGGACAAAATGTGATCATACGCTATGGGTAGCTTCATTTCTGTCCTTTAAAGGATTGAACTAGCCGCCACGACGGCGCAGTGGTCTAAGCGATGGCCTCTGATCATTCGTCCGAACGGGGACCGGGTTCGAATCCCGGTGAGGCATGGATGTTGTGTTTGTCTTACGGCACTGGCTCTCTCCCTTCCCTGGAACCAGTGACCCTACAAATTAGGGACGGGCGACTGCTTATAGCCCATTGAGTTGCTCACGGTGGTCGTTAAACCTGGAATTAAAAAAAAAAGAAAAAAAGGATTGAACTTATGGCTCCTGTGTACACCAACCACTTCCCTACCCTTTACGGTTCCCACACAGCTATGTCTCAAGGGCACGAGGCCCATAAGGTTTCTGTGTTTAAGAACGCACGCTCTGAAGGATTGAACTTATGGCTCATGCTTACACCACTCTCTTACCCTTTACGGTTCCAACACAGCTATATATTTCTCAATCAAGGGCATGAGGCACGTAAGGTTTCTATGTTTAGGAATGCGCTCTGGGGGAAAAATGATAATAATCAGTTTCTACATTTCCCACTACTAAAAGTAGTGCGGTAGTTTAAATTATCGGTTAAAAAAGTGCCGGTATGAAATACTAGGAAAACAGAAGTACTGGCATGCCATACCCTCGTATACCGGCCCATTTCGAGCGCTGATTATATGCCAGAAGACACGAAACTTCATAAATGTCCGGATTAAATTCGATAGCATACTGAAACAGTAAGATAATTTTTTTTACTTTGCTGTTTATGCTTTGCTTTTACGTTTTGCACCTTTTGGCCTTCTGTCCCTTGCGCTGCAAAATCCCACCCGGGAATTTCCGTGTGGGTTTCCCCTTTTCTTGTATAGCTTCTCCGGCATATCTATGAGTAAGAGTCATCTCGAGAAACCACTGGCCTCCGCATTTTGTATCATATGCCTTTTCAGTAAGAGAACTGACTGGACAACCATCATTCAATCTCAGAATGAAGAAAACTAACAGTGGTCAAACTCGACAGTTTATTTCAAGTGCTACTTTGAGACACTTGCAGAACGTTTCTTTCCAATGATCCGGAAGTATCGCCAGGTGAGAAAAGACTTGTTACATTCTCTTCCGAACAACAAAGCCTCGCGCTCTCCTACGTTATATGACTTCGGCACTTGAACACCGCGGCAGTTACAGGACAACTCTTTATAAAAATTTAAGTTAAGAGGTTATCGATAGTGTTAATCCTATCGCAGCTGGTCTGTACCAACTAAAACTTGCTGTTGCTCGGAGGTGTCAGTTAAATCATGGTGCAGATTGTTTTTAGAAAACAGTTTCTGATTTTTTGGTCTTTGATCTTAAACAGCCCTTAGAAATAGCACGCTAGAATATTAGGTTTAGAGTACGCTATAGGAGAGAAAAAAATGTTAGACAGTGAAGTGCAACTTCACATTTAGCTGGCCGCCGCCAACGGGAAGCATTCCTGGCACCATCAACCATCCCCGCTGCACCCGAGGGCGACTGAAACATTCACGCGAGTAGGTACTCGCCTCTTGTAGAACTAAACTTAAAAAAAATTATTTTCACTTGAGCATAATTCCTTTAGCTATATGCTTTATTCCTCTCGTCGAAATACTAAAGGAAATACGTAAAATCCCAAGGCAACGTGTCTGTTAGATCTGCTTGACCCGTGTTAAGAGGTTTCGTTGTTCAGAGGTTATCGTTAGGATTAATCCCATTGCAGTTCTGTACCATCTAAAACTTGCAGTTGCTAGGAGGTTACCGTTGTTTGAAGGTGTCCGTTGACAGGAGATCCATTGTAGATAGAAAGTTTTCACTCGATGTGTATCTATCTCTCTATTCTAAAAAAAAGTAACAGCCGCCGCCGCTGCTGCTGCTCTTTTAGAAATTTCGCGACACTCTTGCTTTCCTAGCTCGCAACGCAAAAACGTATTGGACACAAAAATATGAAATTTACATCGTTTGTAGAGAATTGTTTGGAGAACACGCTGAAACAAATCGTTTCTCGATTCTAGCGAAACTTTCAAGAGCTGTTGTATTTCAAATTTAAGGTAAGCAAAAAAGTGCTATCAGGTCGCGTTCCGGACACACTAACAACAACAGAACCACGAAACGTTTTAGGCATATAGTGCCATGACCGAATTTTTGCACCGCGTCGCCCCCTTTTTTTTTTTTTTTTTTTGAATTTCGATTTTTTACGAGAAATTAAATTTCTAAATTTCACAAAATTCTCTATTTCGCGATGGGATCCATTTAAAAAAAAAACGGATATATGGCAAACTATAAATTATAACGCATTGCGATTTTTACAGCATAAACTTACAACTATCGTCCCTTTTTTACAAAAATGTGTTTTAAGAAAAAGTCATTTTCTGATTTTTAAGCATTCTTTTAAAGACGCAAAGGAAAGAAACGAACAGCTTGTCTGTCTTCACGATAACCACAGAGGAACGTTCTGGTCTCGTGACCTGCTGCCACGGTGACGCAGAGAATTTGTTATGCATATGTTTTGTTGGTAAAGCTATCTCAGATGTTTAAGCTGGACGTCAAGTAATTTTGCTTCCTATACTTCCAATCGAAAAACTTCTGTACACATTTTCTTCACAATTAATGCGTTCGCAAGGATGAAAATTTGAACATCGATTAAAATAGCTGCATTTTATAACTTGGAATACTTAATATTTCTAAAACATAACCATAATTCTGCAGTCCAACATTTTTTTGTCTACTGACGTCATCAAAGTACAGGTCGCGCCATCTTTTTTCTGGACAATTAATTTTTTCGTGGTAAATTTAGTAAGTGCCATAAGTTCAAACGACAAAAATCCGACCTTCCAAAAATTAACGATAGTAAAAAAAACTCTGTCGAAATAACAAGCCTTATTTGCTTAGACATGCAATAAAAATTGAAATTTATATGAATTTTCCAGTTTTTATTTCATGTGATATACTTGGAGATCGGGCTGCAGGGCCCGAGCGCTACTCTGGAAACCAGCTTAGCGAGCCTCAAGGCGCAGCCCCTAATGCATAAAAATTTACTTGAGTATTTCGTGGTCAGCCCTGTTAAGCCTGAATGACATTGGCGTCACGATGCTACCAATGTCGATCATTGCATTGAGCACTGTCAAAGGATTCCTGCAGGTGGTAGGTACCCTTTGCGTCACAAAGAATGGTTCCGGTCCTGAATTATAAACAAACCGCTATAGGCAGGTAATGTTCGTAACAAATATTTATAAAAGAAATGGTATGTTTTCAGAGACAGTTTGTCCCGTTGGCAAATGAAATATAACTTCCTTCTCGTTCCAGTGAGCTACTTTTCAAAGAGTTCGATCCGGCGCTATCGCCAGTCCGGGTCCGCTTGACTAGATGACAACAGTAATATAAAAGATTCCTGAGACAAAGAAAACGTTCACGCACCCACACATACAGAAATATCAAATATGTACTGAAAAATTGTGGCGTTGGTGTACTTGAGGACGAGCGTGGGTGGTGTGAATCCTACAGAATGAGTCTGTCAACAATAAGGACAAAATACCCTCCAGACGAGGTTCTAAGGGAGAAAAAAAGAATGCTCGGAGAAAAATATATTCGGCAGTGGATGCATCGCGCATCTTTCTTATGTACGGTGATATACATTCGCCTATCAGGCTTTTTTTTTCTTCACGCTGTGCGTATTGGTACTTTCCGTGAATAAACATTGGGAAATATACTACTTCCTACTGTAAATTTCTGCTCTGGCTTGTTCGTCGTTCAAACATTTATGCTAGAGAGGCAGAAAGAGAAATACAACAGAAAAATTAGCAATCGGTACGTTTGTTGTTCTGAAAACCTTTGTAGTCCTCACTAAGAATTGTAATTTCTAAGGATGGCAAACGCCCTCACTTCCGCCCCGTATGGTCCCTTACAAAAATGTATTTAAAGCGGAAATTTCGCTCCATTTCCCTAATTTATATCTGTGTCTCACTGAAAGTAGTTCCTCTAGCGTTCATATACCCCCTCCCCGCTCTGAAATTCTACCGTCGTCAGAAACTGCTTTCTTAACAAATACTACCCCCGCGATTTTTGTTAATCTTCAGATTGTGGCTGTGGACCAGAAATTTGGTTCTGCTATGGCACTGAAACCAGAGTTGGAAACGGCTCAAAAATTTCGGACCCGTAACAGACCCGGACAAATCTGCTTTGAACATATATATATATTGCAACTTTCGTTTTAAATTCTAAAATTTTTCCTTAGTTTTCAGTTTTGCTCTTCAGTATATATATATATATATATATATATATATATATATTCTATAAAGAAGATACCTGAGCAAAAAAATACATATATAATTTTGACTCACACCTAATACAACATAGAAAAGGTTATGTAACTTTTAAGGTATATAACTTTCACAAAGTTTTCTTTAGTTAATTATTATCTTTAACTTATTCTCGTTTTCGTGCTGTCATAAGTTGTAGAGTAGGGGGTTTTAGACTCAAGTTTTCTTTCAAAAATCTGTTCGTTATAAATTAACATTTCCTTTTTTAATTGCAATGTAAAATTTGGATTTCTTTTGCATTGTTTTTCAGGTTTAAATTCTCTCTCAAACGAACTTGGAATTTCGTTATAGCTGAAAATCATTTCTATTTATTATGTCACTCTCACAGCTTGAGTTCTCTTTAATCTTCTTCTCTCTGTTTAATAGTAACAGATGAAGAGCATGGGTCGGGCCATGAAGGTTAATGGATGCAAGCGAAATTGTTAACTAGTGCTAGGTCATGCTACTCTACGGAGGACATGACTTATATATATATTTTTTAAACTATTTTAGGTGGGAATGTTACTTGCATCTATGGCCTTGCAGAAACCCATTTCCAACTAGGTCTTTGTGGAAGTGAGAAAATGCAGAGTTTTTGCTGGTCCTTGATAAAGCCAAGGCTCAGTATTCTCGACACCTTCTACATTCAGTTGTTTTATTTTATTTTTTTATCTTTTCTCCTTTTACTCACACAGGTAGATACATAACCTTTTCTATGTTGTATTAGGTGTGAGTCAAAATTATATATGTATTTTTTTGCTTAGGTATCTTCTTTATAGAATGTGAATTCTGAATTTTCAAAACTGCTGCGTTGCGCGTTTTGATTTTCAGGTTATTTTGCACCCTTCATTTTAAATTCTAAAATTTTTTCCTTAGTCTTCAGTTTTGCTCTTAAGTATATATATATATATATAGATGGTCTGTCCTTCTGGCATGTACCTTTGCCCTGGACAATCGAACTGTAAAGGAACGCAAAGGAAGTATCTTTTTACGATATGGTGTCGGTGTGTTTGACGTCGGTCGGTGGAAATCTTCTTTCTTTAAGGAAGAGACGACCTAATTTTTCATGGCAAACGATTATTCACTCAGGGGGCACCAGTATCGACTACAGAATGTCACAACGCGCATTTTTCTT
The DNA here is from genome assembly GCA_039090855.1 of Macrothele yani. Classification (NCBI taxonomy): domain Eukaryota; kingdom Metazoa; phylum Arthropoda; class Arachnida; order Araneae; family Macrothelidae; genus Macrothele; species Macrothele yani. The sequence goes on along the minus strand of CM077029.1, from coordinate 14,113,259 downwards.
TGGAATATATTTTTCTCTTTTCAAAAATAAAACGGGGTCAGAATCGGGGCAGGAACACCTTGACCCGACCCGTTAGACCCGCAAGAAATTGTCGACCCGTGACCCGTTTCCATCTCTGACTGAAACCGCTCCTCACTTCGGTGCTTAAAAACGTTTTAGGAAAGCGAGATCCATGGACAGTTGGACTACTTTTGGTGTATATCAGGAAAGACTTTGGGGATGTCACCTATAATTTAAATCACCGATCCGGAATGTTTGGCATCTCAGAACGCGATTCATCATCTGCGAGCCGCCCCGGTTGCGCAGTGGTCTAAGCGATGGCTTCTGATCATTCGCACGGAAAGGGTCCGGGTTCGAATCCCGGTGAGGGATGGATGTTGTGTTTGTCTTACGGCACTGGCTCTCTCCCTTCCCTGGAACCAGTGGCCCTAAATTAGGGACGGGCGACTGCTTATAGCCCATTGAGTTGCTCACGGTGATCGTTAAACCTCCAATCAAAAAAAAAATAAAATAAAATAAAAAAAAAATCATCTGCGATATCAAGAAGTCATCGCTAAATTTTATGTAAACCACATGCGCAACGTGGTTTCAATAAAATATCTTCACCAATGGGAGTCCCTAACAAATCTTTTGCCTGTGCAACTTTCGTCAATCTTAGAACAAAACTAGAAGGAAACGTTTTTGCTCTTTCAAATCACACATCTAAAATAACGCAGATTTCGTTAAACATGCCTGTGTTCAGGGCCGTCTGTGAAACCACTGTTTTAGTTAGAATAAAACGCCAGCCCATGCGGCAGCACGCTAACAAAAGTGAGATCGCGGGACAAAAAACATAACAAAAGTACCATCTCGCTGGACAGAAACGCATCTCTTAACTTTTACTCGAACGTGTTACATGGCTACTTCAATAACTTTTGGACAAGACTTTGAATGTAAACAACTTGTACTACCGTGTGGTATTTGGCGAAAAAAGTGCGCAGTGTTTAAGATATCGAACTAGAGATCGCATCTGCGTTTCAGTTAGCATTACAGCTCAGGAATAATATTAAGTTTCCATTACACCGCAGCGTTTTATTTCGGAACAGTGAATGGAAAATTTAGACTTCAAATATATTATTCTGTTCAGTTATGCTGGGAAAATAATTATTTAGTTGTGAATACACGTCGCTATACCAAACAGAAATCATCGCTCTTTCCACGTTAATGAGTGTGTCTCGGAAAAATTCTCATCGGAAATCGAACCCAGGGTCTTCCAGTAACCCGCCGGACATGCTATCTTTGGAGAATCCCCAGCATTGTGTGGGGCTCCATGAAGCAACCTGCCATGTAGTTTGGCAGTTAATCACATGTGAGTCTGGATAATTCGAGGCAGCTGTGGTGCAGTAGTAGCATGTCCGGCGCGTAACTGGAAGACTCTGGGTTCGATTCCCGGTGGCGGCCGATGAGAAATTTTCCGAAACTCACTTATTAACGTGGAAAGAGCGATCATTTCTGTTTGGTATTGCTGATCCACGTCGAGTATTTGAATTAATTACACGTTGCTATTTTAATCTATGTCAACATCGCAAGTTTTGTAGTCATAAACTATAATTCAATTTACTTAAGTTGTGTGTAAAAGTATATTTGGGCAGATGTCATTGTTGCGTATGAAATTGGTAAAATTCTTGAAAGCCCTTAAAAAGTACATATTTTTGTGTAGAAAAAAAGAAGAGGGAACGCTAAAAAACTACTGAAGGTCTTTTGGAAACGCACAAGTACGGTCTCATCTACACAGTTGAATTGCAGCAAAGAGTCGATTTGATTTAAGACGCCATCGGAAAAGTCTTTCATTCATTTGATGACAAATTTCGCCTGAATACCCTAGAATTTCATAATACATGCATCTATTCGATTTTTACCCGGCAGTTTACCATTTTTTACTGTGACGAAAGCTTTCTCCCTTTGTCCTCGTGACAGCATAATTGTTTCCTCTTTAAAATGCAATTCATTACACGATATATATGTATAAAAAAAGAAACCTAATAAAGATAAGTTGCTATCTCTCATTAAAAGCCAAAGAGCATAAAGAAGAAAAATATTATTTGTAACGTTCTTTCACCCTGTGGTAGTTGGCAATACAATGAAAAATAATTTAGGATTTCTTGATAACGAGAGCGGCGAGGGGAAAAAATAAAAAAGCCGAGGAGCGAAAAAAAAAAAAAATGTGATCATATATTTCCACTAATTTCCGGGGTAATGGCTCATTGGGCCGAAATAAACGCTCATTTGGTACCCAATTTCCCTGTAAAATGTAAGTTAATTTTATGTCCTCGCAGGCTTTATCATCGCTCTCGTGAGTGGTGGCAGTCTCCAACAACTCTTTCGGCTCGGGACTTTAATTCTTCTTCTTCTTCCTGTACGGGGCCATGGAGTGGAACGGATGGTGGGTTCAAGTGCAGAGTTGTTGGAGGAACCGCCCCCTCGTTAACAATGTCCACTGCTTTCGTACACGGCGTTCGCATTACGTAACTTTACGTCACGCTTTAAATGTCTCTCGAATAAAGCCTCATTGTTCGAGTTATAGTGCCATCAATGGAATGCTTTCACCTAAAGTGGCCGAACTTGTTAATTGGTTGTCGCCTTCGATTCTGATAGGAAAGTTGCCGATTTTCCCCAACTGCCCGGTGAGCAGAGTTCCGAATTTCAAACCTTTATACAGTACGTTCTAAATTCCGCATTACTTGAACTCGAAAACGGAAGGCACCGGGATAGCGAATGGCAACCGCATGAAAAGCCAACTAACCCTCTTGCGTATATACTGTATGAGACATATCAAACGTACATAAAATGATTGGCTCCTTTAAAATAAATAGAGAAAGTACCCTGGTATTATTTGTAGATAATTTATCATATGTATATTTCGCATGCCGAGATCTTTGTCAGCATTTATTTACGTACAACAGTTTGCATTTATTCGCGTCACTCACGGCCATTCCGAGCCACAGTCTAATATATGCTAAGTGAAATTAAATCGTAAGAACAAACAATAGGATTTACTAATTCCTGATATTGAAAGGTACTGAGGTAGGTCGATTAATGAATGATATTTGCCGCCCTGCTGGCGCAGTGGTTTAAGCGCTGGGTTATAACCGTTCGAATTCCGGTGAGGCATGGATGTTGTGTTTGTCTTACGGCAGTGGCTCTCTCCCTTCCCTGGAACCAGTGGCCCTAAATTAGGGACGGGCGACTGCTTATAGCCCATTGAGTTGCTCACGGTAGTCGTCAAACCTTCAATTAAAAAAAATATATATATATGAATGTGATTTTCGTAAAACCAATAAAGGAAGATATGCGAGTCATAGAAGTAAATATTTACTGAACAGGCAGTAGTAAATATTTTGACTGTTTAGTTTTTCAAAAACAATTATTATTATTATTATTTTTTTTTAATTGAAGGTTTATTATTATTATTATTCAGATTAACGACCACTGTGAGCAACTTAGTGGGCTATAAGCAGTCGCCCGTCCCTAATTTAGGGCCACTGGTTCAAGGGAAGGGAGAGATCCAGTGCCGTAAGACAAACACAACATCCATGCCTCACCGGGATTCGAACCCCGACCCCTTTCGGACGAATGGCCATCGCTTAGACCTCTGTGCCACCGGGGCCGGCAATTATTATTATTATTATTATTATTATTATTACTATTATTATTATTATTATTATTCAGATTTAGACGAATTTATTCCTGACATTGAGAAAGAAGATATGTGAGTCATAAAAATAAATATTTACTAAACTGTGGTGGCGGCAATAGTAAATATTTCGACTGTTTAGCTTTTCAAAAACAATTATTGTTATTCAGATTTAGACGAACGTAAGAAATCACCCTCACACCAATGAAATGCGATGTAGCTACGGAAATATCTGCGCATGCGCAAGCTGAAATCTGATCTCAGCCGCCCCGGTGGCGCAGTGGTCTAAGGCGTTGGCTTCTGATCATTCGTCCGTAAGGGTCCGGGTTCGAATCCCGGTCAGGCATGGATGTTGTGTTTGTCTTACGGCACTGGCTCTCTCCCTTCCCTGGAACCAGTGACCCTAAATTAGGGACGGGCGACTGCTTATAGCCCATTGAGTTGCTCACGGTGATCGTTAAACCTCCAATCAAAAAAAAAAAAAAAAATCTGATCTCAAGATACAAGGAGTGTTCAAATGAAAAGGTACGAAACGACACTGTGGGTATAAATGAAGACTTTATTCAAAGTATACACCATAGGCCGTAGCACAACGATCCCATTGATTAACGAGCCGAAGGATTCCTTGTTCCCAGAATTCCTGTGGCCGTGACGAGACCCAGTCCTGCACAGCGTCCTTGAGTTTGTCGTCCGAGTGGAAGCGCTTCCCTTTCATGTGTTTTTTCAGGGGACCAAACACATGGAAATCGCAGGGCGACATGTCCGGGCTGTAGGGCGGATGGTCAAGCTGCTCCCACTGGAACTTGGCCAGTTCCGCGTGTGTGACCCGGGAGACGTGTGGACGCGCGTTATCATGGAGCAGAACCACACCCTCCGTGATGAATAGCGGCCGGTTTAACACCTTCCGCTGTCAGAAATCGGATAACGCCTCGCTGCTCCTCAATCGTCGAATTTTGCAATGTGAACGCCATCCTGTCCTCACACGCACTGCCGCGTCAATTGGACGGCGTTCTTTATAAGAGCCTCTGCTCTCTCCTGCTCATGCGGGCGCCCGCGCATGCTCCGATCCATGCCGGCGACTCCAATCGCATCCCTAGATGTGTCGCTACGTTCTCCCATAGCGGCATAGGCAAATATGTTAACGGTTACGTTCTTATGACGGTTCGTACCTTTTCATTTGAACACCCCTAGTAGAAAGAGAAGGCTGAATCGCAAGTGTGTTAGTGAGGGGATTGGTAAAGTTTGGTCTAGGATATCTACAGGTCACACCCCATCGTGTAAATACATCATTTTAAAGCTCTCATCAATAGCAAGTAACCCCCACCCTTGGGGAGAGAGGTCGAGAGTAGACAACTTTCGCTACAACGCATACTTTACTACTCTCGGGAAAGCTGCATAACATCAAAATGCATTTTTGTAATGACATTTATCACATTTAGCATCAGGTTCTCGTAACTTACACAGATTGCAATGAGATATTGTTACGTTTATGTAAAACGTGATGAAATAATGTTCAGCAGTAGTTTAGTAAAATATATTGTTGGGTAACAGTAAAATTAATTATTGTTGCGTCACTTCATGGGGGCAGCATTCAACAATGGTTGTGACTACTTCCGTTACGTCGAAATGTTGTGTATGGATTTACTTTACTGCTGTCATAGAGAGATGCATAGCAGCAGAAGTATGTAACGTACATGACGTCAATGACGTGTTTAACCGGTGACATATGAGTCAAATCGGCAAGTTGCAGCGATGAGCCTTGCCGACGTAGTTCAATTGGTGGAACAGCCGCCTCCGGAGTTGGAAGATGTGCATTTCAAAGCTACCACCGGGAGAAAGGTTTTATGCAATAAGTGATAGTTGACGCACTGCATGTTCAACTGATTCTGCTGACGTTTACCGTTTACCTTAGTCATTTTGTCGTCCCTCTGTATGATGATCAAAAAGTATGAATCCACCTTTTACTATCACATGTACTATCACAGGGCGTTCTAGGACTACTCTTTTTATTTATTTTTTTATTTTGGGACTACTAGGACTACTCGTTTTATTTTTTTATTTTCGTTCTATACTGTATTTTCAAGAGCAATATGCCATTATGTCTTAAAAGAAAAGTGTTTGATCAATTCATCCTTCCAGTGCTTACGTATGGTGCAGAGACGTGGACCTTAACTAAAAGAGACATACAAAGGCTGCAGACAACTCAAAGAAGCATGGAGAGGTGCATACTTGGTGTAACCAGGAGAGATAAGAAGAGGAACTCGTGGATCCGAAAAATGACAAGAGTGGAAGACATCATGATCAGAGTTAAATCCCTGAAATGGCAATGGGCTGGACATACTGCCAGAAGGACAGATCATCGATGGACAGCCGAAATTTTAGATTGGATTCCAAGGGACAGGAAAAGACCCAGAAGAAGACCACATGGGAGATGGGTGGATGAAATTCGAAAGTATGCAGGGGTGACATGGAGGAGACTGGCACAAGACAGACCGTTGTGGAGGAAACTTGGGGAGACCTTCGTCCAGCAGTGGATTGATAATGGTTGACAATGATGATGATGATGACTGTATGGCTACTCTAATACTCTTGGACTACTTTTTATACTATGACTACTCTATACTCTAGGACTACTATGACTAACATAAACTCTCGGACTACTATGACTAACATAAACTCTCGGACTACTATGACTAATCTATAATAATAATTAATATAAAAACAATTATGTATTAATAATTATTTAATAATTGCATCTATATTGTTGTTGTTTTATACACTCTAGGACTACTATGACTAATCTATAATAATAATTATTAAAATAATCATGTATTAATAATTATTTAATAATTGCATCTATATTGTTGTTATTTTTATATACTCTATGACTACTCTTATACTATGTGACTCATATATACTCTAGGACTACTATAACTACCCTTCTATACTCTAGGACTACTATGACTACTATTCTGTACTCTAGGACTACTATTCTAAGACTGCTATTCTAGAACTACTCTTTTTATTATTTTATTTAAGGACTACTCTTTTTATTTTTTTACTACTCTAGGACTACTCTTTTTATTTTTTTATTTTCGTTCTAGGACTTACTCTACGTTTACCGTAGTTATTTTATAGCTCCTCTGTTTATTGAATAGCTACGTGGTAAACAGTGTAGGCATCTAAACCTTCGCAAAATTGTATCAAAGTACGACTCCCTGGTAAAGCAGCCTGTTGCACATGTTTTTTACTACTCGAGTTATCTATCTTCCTTGGAGCCAGGTAGTTAAATTCGCTATGAGAAATGTCTCAAAGGTTACATGCTCATAAGGGTTTCTAAAGTTAAAACACAAATATGTGTGTAGGATGTTTTCGTACAGTTATATTCATCTATCTTCTCACTCATACAACGCTTCTGGTTTCATCCCTTCCTTAGAACCAACGATGTGAAAACATGCTTGAGCAATTATACAGATAGAGCAATTAATCATTTTGTAAGCTGAGAGGTTTTTATGTAAATTTTATCGAAAATTTCCGTAATGTAGTTTTTGCAATCTCATTCGACGAAAAGGAGAAAACATGGGATTTTTACAGTTTAAGTTACTGAATTTATATTTCTCTTAAATGAATATGCTTAGAATCACATATAAAATATTATTTGATTCATTTGAATGCTTAGTACTACACGAAAGTGAAACGCGTCGTTCTTTAAGTTATGTTTATAGAAATAACTTTTTTTTTTTTTGGTAATGAACTGCTGCTTGAACAATATTGAAAATTTTGGATAACTTTTAATTTTGTTATTAATCAGTTGCAATCCAAAATGTGTTGAAAGTTTTGTAGATCTGGTATCACCGCTTCGCAAAATACCTTTCGATAAAACTGCAAATTCGTGGGGTTTTTTTGTTTTGTTTATTTGGTTTTGTTTTTTCAAAGAATATTAACTTTGAGGTTTCTAAAATCATTCTAATGGAATTTTTTGAAGCTTTATTTTTACGAATTTGTAAAATATAAATATCTTTTAAATATTACAAATCTGATGATACATGTACTCCAGACATCATGAAAGGTACCAGAGTTCTTCCAGTCCTCCCAGCAGAAGTTGCTCATGCAATCAAGAACATGAAGCGGGGGAAAGCTCCAGGAGAAGATGGAATTACTATAGACATCATACAAGAAGCAAGTGGAGAAATTGAAACAGTACTCGCCCAAATTTTCACTCGATGCCTTAATGAAGGGAAGATTCCTGAGGATTGGAACAATGCTACAATGATCCTGCTACATAAAAAAGGTGACATTGAGGATCTCAGGAACTACAGACCTATCAGCCTCCTATCAGTGGTTTATAAAATCTTCACTAAAGTTCTTTCACACCGCTTGAAGGTAACACTGGACATGGCTCAACCGAGAGAACAAGCTGGATTCAGGAGTGGCTACAGCACAATAGATCATATCCATGTACTGAGAGAACTAATTGAAAGAGCGAGGGAATATGAACTTCCATTGTGCATAGCTTTTATCGATTATGAAAAAGCCTTTGATTCGGTGAAACCACCAGCAGTTACCACGGCTCTGAAATCCTGCGGTATTGAAGATGCATACATTAATATTATTAATAACATCTATGAAAATGCAAGTGCAAAGATTCGGCTGTTTGAAAATACAACACACATAAAAATTGGAAAGGGAGTGAGACAAGGTGACACCATATCTCCGAAGCTCTTTAATGCCACATTGGAAAATGTCTTTCAATCACTGAACTGGGAAAACAAAGGGATAAAGATTAATGGAGATTATCTAACCCACCTTCGTTTTGCTGATGACGTAGTCATTTTTGCAACTACCCCATCAGAGCTGCAGAGTATGATCCAGGAACTTGCTGACAAGAGTAAAGAAGTGGGATTAAAAATGAACTTTCAGAAGACAAAAGTGATGTTCAATGCTTTTACAAGAAATGAAGATTTATCGATTGATGGAGAAAAACTGGAGATAACAGATACGTATGTTTATCTTGGACAGCAGATATCAAGTGAGGGTCACATTGATGAAGAAATTAATAGGCGTACAAAACTTGCCTGGAGAGCTTTTGGAAGAAACAGCATAATTTTCAAGAGCAATATGCCATTATGTCTTAAAAGAAAAGTGTTTGATCAATGCATCCTTCCAGTGCTTACGTATGGTGCAGAGACGTGGACCTTAACTAAAAGAGACATACAAAGGCTGCAAACAACTCAAAGAAGCATGGAGAGGTGCATGCTTGGTATAACCAGGAGAGATAAGAAGAGAAACTCGTGGATCCGAAAAATGACGAGAGTGGAAGACATCATGATCAGAGTTAAATCCCTGAAATGGCAATGGGCTGGACATACTGCCAGAAGGACAGACCATAGATGGACAGCCGAAATTTTAGATTGGATTCCAAGGGACAGGAAAAGACCCAGAAAAAGACCACATGGGAGATGGGTGGATGAAATTCGTAAATATGCGGGAGTGACATGGAGGAGACTGGCACAAGACAGACCGTTGTGGAGGAAACTTGGGAGACCTTCGTCCAGCAGTGGATTGATAATGGTTGAAATGATGATGATGATGATTACAAATCTGCACAATAAAAATGACAAAAATTTGAGTGCTTCAAAATGTATTCGAACGATGATTTTGATTTTTCGGAAATCTTGATAACTCGAATAATTCCTATTTATCAAGATTTCCTAAAACAAATTCGTTGAACAAACAAGATTTTGCTGTGAGTTTAACGTTTTTTAATCAAACAAAGAAAATGCTCCAGAGCAAAATGAGATTTAATGAGCTTGTCATTTAAAAGACGAACAAAAAGAAAAAAATGAATATACCACAGATTTCCAGCATTACGTGCACTGAAAAAATTTGAAGGCAGGGGACATGCTAAACCATGTCCATTGTGTTTAGCATCGGGATTTTTGAACTGCTCTGTATTTCGTTACAATGCAGCAGCTAAATTAGGTAAGTTACGCGTATCGGTTCACCTCTTTTTTTTGTATTGATCTGAGGTGTTAATCCTAATTCAAATTTGATAATCCTAATTCAAATGTATGCCTTCAAGCTGCAAAAATCTGCAGCGGAAAAAAAACTGGGAGATTCATAGGAAATTGTGCTCATATTTTACTCTGTCCGATTGAAAGAAAAAGTACCGTTTTTCTTTGAAAATTCCAATAAAAACGGGTGGTTTCTTGAAGCGGATATATCCAAACAGAATTATTTACAAATCACGAATTAAAATAGACTTCATGAAGAGTTAGAACAAAATAAAGAGCAGTTGTCATTTAAAATAATTTTCAAAATAATATTAAAATTCTCATGGAACTCGTGCCGCAGGCTTGAATGTTGGAAGAATTCGTCCTGCCAATAGCAGCTCAGCATTGCCTCCCCTCGTTCTAAATATAGACATTTGCACAGCATGACGAAAAACAAATGCCTTATTTTTTTTATTTTTTTTTTTTTTTTAAGTTTACACATTTTTTGTAATTCGCTGAAGGATATGTATTCCATTTCAGCGTTTATTGCCTTGTCGATTTTTGAAGTCTGTCGGGTGCGTTAATTATTTCCATTCTGAATTGATAAAGATGCTTTTATCGAAGTTTTTAATCAGGATTTGCGTTTTTTGACCTGCTATAATAGAGACTAAACATTTACTTTTTTCTGTGCGACTTGCTTAGGTTCGCAATGGGAATTAAGAACTAGAATAGGTTTCAGCGGATTTTTTTTTAATTTCACCTTTTCTTCATCTGAAGATGTTCCGTATTGAAAGATGTCGACTGTAGCATAGTGATTGATCGACGTAACGTTGAATAACTTTACATATGGATCACTCAGTTTAAACTTTTTTCATGAAGCCGATTTTGAAGTAAATTTAAAGCAAAATTTGTGCGACAAGCCAAAAGAAAAATTTAGTTGTAAGTTTACGTTGATACATATTTCTCTTAACAGAAGCGATGATGTAGCTATTTTACTTAGACCACCACTCTGCCAAAACTAACTAATCACCCGTTGGACTAGTGAAATTCTAGATTCGATAGCAACGGACAGGAAAAAATACTAGACTCGATAGCAAAGGACAGGAAAAGATACTAAATTAGATAGCAAAGAACAGGGGAAAGTACTCGATAGCAAATGACAGGTGAAAATACTAGACCCGATAGCAAGAGACAGGGGAAAATACTAGACCCGATAGCAAGAGACAGGGGAAAATACTAGACTCGATAGCAAGAGACAGGGGAAAATACTAGACTCGATAGCAGTGGATGGGGAAAATACTAGACTCGATAGCAAAGGACGGGGGAAATACTAGACTCGATAGCAAAGGACGGGGGGAAATACTAGACTCGATAGCAAAGGACGGGGGAAATACTAGACCCGATAGCAAGAGACAGGGGAAAATACTAGACCCGATAGCAAGAGACAGGGGAAAATACTAGAATCGATAGCAGTGAACGGAAAAAAATACTAGACTCGATAGCAGTGGATGGGGGAAATACTAGACTCGATAGCAAAGGACGGGGGGGATACTAGACTAGATAGCAAGGGACGGGGTAAAATACTAGACTCGATACCAAGGGACTGGAAAATACTAGACCCGATACCAAGAGACAGAGGAAAATACTAGACTCGATACCAAGGGACTGGAAAATACTAGACTCGATACCAAGGGACTGGAAAATACTAGACCCGATAGCAAGAGACAGAGGAAAATACTAGACTCGATACCAAGGGACGGAAAAATTCAGTAGATCATCATCTGGGAGATGTATAGATGAAATTGGAAGTCATACCCGAGTGACATGAAAGATAATTGTTCATGACAAGTATTTGTGGAAGACACATGGGATACCTTCACCAGCAGTAAATTGAGAGTGGTTGATAACGATATAGATTTCATACAAATTGAGAATAAATGTGAGGAAAAAAAAATCTAAGTTATGGTTTCAGAACGGGGAACTATTAGTACTGAATGTAAGATCAGTCTAAATGACATAGAGTTAGACCAGATGAATTGATGTGTGTATCTAGCAGTATGTTTGACAGAGAAAATAGATCCTGGTAAATTAGTAGGGCGAGTGAATTCAGCTTTGGAAGTCATAGCTGCTTTACGTGGATTTCACAAGACTGATGATTTATTGAAAACGTCACGAATGGCTGGGTATGAAAGGTAATTGTTCCTACACTGCTAACCGTAGTAAAACCTGCGTATTGCAGAAGAGACACAGGAGTCGGTTATGGAGACATGCGTTATTTCCGGGGTGTCTGTGGCAAGACTCGTTCTGATCATGTGCGAAACGAAGATGTCTAATGTGAAGTAAAAGGTTGTTAGTAAGGTAGGGACGCATATTTTGAGTAAGTTTGGCTGTTTTGACAGAATGAATAATGAAAGTGCTTACTACGAGAATTTGTTCTTTGTTCCGATATTTATTTTTTATCATATGTTGTTGAATTATTTTACCTCTCTCTCGCGCGCGCGCTCTCTCTATCGCTCTGTCTCTCTCGCTCTCTGTCTCTCTCTCTCTCTCTCTGTCTCTGTTTCTCTCTCTCTCTCTCTCTGTCTCTGTTTCTCTCTCTCTCTCTCTCTCTCTCTCTCTCTCTCTCTCTTGCAAGTTTTGTTGTTGTTTTTGACTATATAAAGAAATGGAAACGATTAAACTTAATAGAAGAAGTGTTGCAAATATCGCTGGCAGTCACTTTTGGTGGAAATGGTTGAATACCTGCAGTTTTGTGATGTAACCAGGGTTTGTTAGGTAAGTGAAAGGGCTTATAGAAGATTCTGAAGTGACGGCATCAGCATTGAAAAAGGATTATATAGCTGCGAGAGGCAATAACAGAACAAGTAAAATCAGGCTGCAATAAATAGACAAGAAATGTGAGTGCTAGTATGTGACAAGAAATCCTCGATAAAAATAAAATCACCAGTCGGCTCTTTTATATCAATCATAAACTTGGGGATCCGGCGAACAAGAGTATGAACACCTGGAAAGAACAAAAATGGGAATGCTAAGAGATGAATTATCAAGGGAAAAGCATGTACAAAAGAAAATGACATAATGAAAGAACTTGGAATTAAAAGTAATAAGGGAGAGTCGTCTAAGACGGACCAGGCATACTTGAAGCAGCGAGGAAGAAAATAAGATTAAGATAAGATCTTGGAATTTGAAGTGAGGCAGAGTTTCTAAAATGGACCGGATATATTTGTAGTAGTGGTGGAAATAATAAGTACACTGAATAACTTTAAATCAGAAGTAAGAGATTGGTGTTAAGATCAGCTAGACATATTTGAATAAGTGAGGAAAGAAATGAGGGGGCATAAGAGGGAAGACCTTCGAATTGGAGAAAAGTAATTGAGCGTAGTCTCTAACACGCCGGACATGTTTGGAGGTGTGAGAAAGGAAATCCAGTTCGAAAATCACTGGAAATGGATGTGCCCTGGAATAGAGAAGTTGAAAGACCAAGAAAATGATGGTGGGGGAGAAATAGCGGTGCACATGAAGAAACAACAGATGAAGGAAAAAGGATGCACAGGATAGCGAGAAATGGGTAAGATTGTTCGAGCAGCTGACCCAAGAATTGCCTGTGATTCTTTAACTACCGAAAAAGTGGAGAGATTTATTTTATCCTATTTTTGTACGTTGAAACATTAATTTTTCTAAAATACGTGAATACTTAGTTTGAAAACATGTATAGTTAATGTGTGGCCATGTCATGTGATAGGGGAGGCACGTGTTCTACACGGATGATGGGCTGAAGAAATTAAAGCAGTTGTTATAGGTTCGTAGAAAACCAGGGAGAAACTTAGAGAATGAAGCAGAGGGTCTACGGATACGTAAGGGACAGGGAGGAGATAAAATGATGGCATAAATGAAAATCGGCATAAATAAATGAGCATCGGCTGTGTACAAATCTCTGGCTCCGGTGTACATTTTTCTCTTTCGTGAAACGCTGCAATTTTATGCCTTACTTTCTTTTACGTAATTGGCAACTGTTCAGTTACGTTGTTGTCAGAGTGTCCATGCGGATTTTAGAAGGAGCTTATAAATGCATGCGACGTCAAGGGTGTAATGCCAAAAAGAAAGAAAAAATGAGATCAAGGATTATATTCAGCCACAGAAAGTAAGGAGTAAAATAAAAAATAAATAAAAAAAAACGCTTCTAAATAATACTGAGTAGAAATCAGTGGACATATTATACGTAATTCAATTAGGGAATATATATTTTTTGAAGTGAAGGTGGAATATTTTGCTTGGAAGAATTTACTCCGTAACTGTTAAGAAATACTACTTGCTGAAGTTGTACGTAAAGCAGGAAATTTGCAAGACCGTATGAAGGAGTACAATACAGCGTTCTCTTTTGCGTTATAAGGAGTTCAGATTAAAACCATCTTCTCAGCGTGGACATTCTGTCTGGAAATTCAGGAACAAAATTGTCATAGTGTCCCTCATTTTAAACAAAACCTACTTTTAGACCAGGATATGTGCAGTTATTGTTATAGGAATTCAATAATTTTATTCTCTTAAAGCTTTGACTGGAAAAAAAGAGAAGAAAAGAGAAAAGACGTAATGTCTGTTCATGGAAACGATTAATTGATAAATCTGAGCGCTGGCTTCTGACCATTCGTCCGTGATGAGCCTGGGTTCGAATCCCAGTGAGGCATGGTTGTTGTGTTTGTCTTACGGCACTGGCTCTCCCCCTTCCCAAGAACCACTGGCCCTAAATTAGGGACGGGCGACTGCTTACAACCCATTGAGTTGCTCACGGTGGTCGTTAAACCCAAAATAAAAAAACTCATCAGCTGAGACACTGTTCAAAGGAAAACGAAGTTTATTCACCTTCAATAGTTCGTGGAGCCTCCACGAGCGGCGATTACAGCTGCGACCCTCCGGGGCATACTCTCAACCAGGCGTTGTACGACGGCTAGCGGTATTTTCTTCCACTCGGCTTGGTAGAAGACAGGTCAGTTCCTTCACCGATTTCGGACGGTGGGGCACCCCTTAAGTCGACGCTCCAACTCGTCCCAGAGGTGCTCGATGGGGTTAAGGTCCGGGCTTTGCGCAGGCCAGTCCATTCGATTAACCCCATTGTCACCATACCAAGCCATGGTAGACCTCGCAACATGACAGGTGGCATTGTCATCCTGAAAGTAACGTGGGTCCACCCCGTAAAACTGCCACAACGTAGGAAGCGCATGGTCATCCAAAATGGTGCAATAGGTCTCGGTGTTGAGTTTACCAGGAATTGCGACCAAGGGTAACGTGCCATACCAGGAGAAACACCCCCATAGCATAATTCCACCGCCGCCGAACTTCACAGTTGGCATAATACATTCCGACAGGAGGCGTTCTCCAGGCAGACGCCAAACCCAGACCCTGCCATCGGAACGGTAGAGGGTGAACCTTGATTCATCGCTCCAGAGAACCTGTTTCCACTGTTCAACGGTCCACTGTCGACGTTCTTTGCACCACGTTAGCCGAGCAGCACTATTGGACTTGGTGATCAAAGGCTTGTGAACGGCAGCACGTCCATGATAACCGAGCAGATGGGCTTCCTTATGGATGGTATTCATCGAAAGAACACTCCAGGATGCCTATTGAAACTCCTCGCGGATGTGGCCAATCGATTTGGTGCGGTTCTTCCGAATTTCTGTGGCCAGCACCCGTCGGTCTCTAACTCCCAGTTTTGTGCGTCTGCCGGGTCGGGGCACATTCCGACAGTCACCTCTCATCTTCCACTTGTCAATCACGTAGGCCACTGTCGATTTTGGGTATTTCAACTCGCTGGATATGTCACGTATGGATCGGCCATTTCTGTGATACCCGACGATTACACCTTTCTCGAAATTAGAGAGCTCCGAACTGCGTGGCATCTTGCATGCGACTGGTTGCGTTGTTGTTTCCCACACGATATTTAACGGCGGCGGCCGTGACGTGTATCAGGACCGCAGATATCGTCGATTGCAGGAGTGTCCAATTACTTGTTGGTAGATAGTGTAAATAAATCTGTTCTAAAATCAGCGTGTGGTTAAGAAAAATCGCCACTCTGATGTGGGCAGAGATGGAAACGGGTAACCGGCTCAATGGGTCGATAATTTCTTGAGGGTCAAATGAATCGGGTCAAATTGTTCCTGACCCGGTTTTATTTCCGTTTTCTTTTTGAATAGGAATTTTTTTTTCAAAGAGCCCTTCAGAGGTCTTTAAAATAATACTTCAGAGCTGCAGAGTATGATCCAGGAACTTGCTGCTAAGGGTAAAGAAATGGGGTTTAAAAATGAACTTTCAGAAGTCAAAACTGATGTCCAGTGCTTTTACAAGGAATGAAGATTTATCAGTTGATGGAGAAAAGCTTGAGATAACCAATTCCTACTTTTACCTTGGGCAGCAGATATCAAGCGAGGTTAATATGGATGAAGAAATTAATTGGCGTATAAAACTTGGTTGGAAAGTTTTGGGAAGAAACAGTAAACTTTTAAGAGCAATATGCTATTATGTCTTAAAAGAGAAGTGTTTAATCAATGCATCCTTCCAGTGCTTACGTACGCAGCAGGGACGTGGACCTTAACTAAAAAAATGACATACAGACGCTGAAGACAACTGAAAGCAACCTGGAGAGATGCATGCTTGGTGTAACCAGGAAAGATAAAAAGAGGAACTCGTAGATAAGGAAAATAACAAGAGTGGAAGACATCACGATCCGAGCAAAATTCCCTGAAATGGCAATGGACTAGACATATTGCCAGAAGAACGGACCACCGATGTACAACCGAAATTTTAGACTGGATTCCGAGGGGAAGGAAAAGACCCAGAAGAAGACCACGTGGAAGATGGGTGGATGCCGGAGACTGGCTTAAGATTGTCCGTTGTGGAAGAAACGTGGGGAGACCTTCATCCAGTAGTGGATTGATAATATTTGATGATGATGATGATGATGATATATTTGAGTTTATATCTCAAAGCAGATTTGTCCAGGCGAGGCGCGGGTGTAGGGTCCATCTGACGTCCGGGTCGGGTCCGGTTCCAAAATTTTTAACCCGTTTCTAACTCTGGATGTGGGCGCATGTTACGCTAGGTATACCTAGACAAATCACAATATGTAGCATCTATGTGAATTACTTGTGTGAGTAATCTATACAGACGCCAGCCATATGTATTTGTTCATGTGGGCACATTCTTCCAGATAAGGGAGATGAAAAAAACAAAAAACAAAAAAAAACCTTGCAATTTTAATACTGACTTGTTGATTTTCACCAATACGCTTGTTGGTAAATCAGCAGAGAAATGAAAAGAAAAAATTTCCAGATTCATAAGAATAGGATCAGCACGTTCGAAGGATGTGGAATTACTGATTTTCTGTCTTACATAAAGGTAAGTAATAAAGCACGATTAATCCCTCATCCCCACTCTCCTTTTCCTCGAAATTTTCAAAAGGCAATCAAATACTGAGGAGGACTGGGACTCAGTTGAACTTGTTTTGCTGCAGCAGGGTGTTCACAGGGATTCGAGCCTCTCAACTTCGCGTTCCTTTATTTCCTACTCATAACACTTTATTTGCTATCACTTGTTTTCCAATAACGCAAAATGGGGAAAACAGAAAAAAAAAAAAAAAAAAAATGGGAGGTGGGGGAGGGGGTGACTTTACGAACGACAATGTATCATCTAATCCTCGGAAGTTTATTACAATGATTATTCCAAATGGAAATGGCGGCAGAAATAATTTCTACAAATTTTGTAAATATTGGGTTTATGACTTATTATTTTTATCGCCGGGTATTTTACGAGACTGGTATTTTGTGTGTGTGAGTGCGCTGGAAAACTGCGAAGGGAAGTGGTACTAATTGGATTTTCAGGTTTATGCTCTTTCAGAGGAGGAACAGGCGGCGGGAGGAATAAAAGCTCATCTGGAGACTCAAACCGCATTTTCCTCCTAACCTCATTACTCTAAATGCTCTCCAGAGAATGAAAACATTGCTGCGACGTTATGCTCGCGTTATCTTTGGATTTTCCTTAGAGCAAGAGGCTCTGTTTCTGCAAATTATGGGGAGTCATCGAATGGTAGGTTACAGAGCTTATATTTTTATGTTCTTCTTCTGCTTTATGACATCACGAAGTTACGCCACCAAAGGGTTATGTAAGCATGGATACGTCGCTCTAATATAACTGCACGAAATTCAATTTTTAATTTTTTTTTCTTTCTTTTCTTTTTTCTCCTCGGTCGTTAAGGCAAAGCTTGTTGACCAGACTTTTCATGATTTGAAAGATATTTGTTGAAAGTGTTCTGAAATTTTCATGCGGAAGCGAATAATTAAGAAAAAAAAAAAAAAAAAAAGAAAGTACTCGCACTTCGGCTGAGCCGCGTTTTTTAATACTTAGTGCAGTTTATCGGATTTCTTAGCTTGAACACCGAACGTAAAAGCTTTCATCTCAATATAAATTGGTTACCACGTCTGAAGTTAAACCATTTCTTTGGAAAGGAAAGAGCGAAAAAATCATTTGCCTCAAGATCACGTTTTTGAGTATAGTGTTTCATTATTACGTTATGAAAGGAGCCACTTTTCTTCCTCTTCGTCATTTTGCTGTTCTGTCTAAGAGTGCATAGGTTTCACTAATGGGCAATCGTGTTTATCTTTCATTATTTGTTTTATTAACATCCTCAACTGAATGCTCTCAGTAGAAAGCATTCATTCTGAACGGATCGCTACATAATTAAAACTCCACAGTATTTGAAATTCCCATTTGAAGCGGTGTTCGAGGATTTCTCCACATGAAATATTTTCTAATGCCACGACGTTTACTAACACAGTTTTTTTGTTTTTATTTTCCCGTAAAGAATAGAGGGCAGAAAACAAACAAGAAGACTGATGTACCGCGTCTTTGACATCTGCATGGCCATTCCATTTTTGACAAAAAATTTTTGTCTATGCTGTAAAAATTTAAAAACCTGCATTTATGAAAATCCATTGGGTGGTCATTTTTAGCAACAAAGTTTTCCATTTCACTAGCAAAATTTCCCATTTAATTTGCAAACTTTCCCGTTTAATTTGCAAAATTTCCCACTTAGCAGCGAAATTTCCCTTGAATTGACCACAAACCCTGATTTTCTACTAGTGTTTGTACGGTCGTGTCACGTAATAACTCGAATCGGCTATCCTTTAAATTTAATAATTAAATGCTTACCTTCCTACAGACAATTATTTACTTATGCTGTATATGAGATGTAAATAGGTATGTTCTCTAAAGGTCGAGCATTTGCTGTCTGAAGCACGATAGTTAAAATCTTTAATGAATAAAATATTTACAAGTTAAAAAATATAAACACGAGATCTTTCACAAGCGCGACCCTTGCATCATCAGGTGAAGGCTAATAGTCTTCGATGAAGACTAATAACTATCGTGCTTCAGACAGCAAAATTGCACTCGACCTTTAGTTATTCTCAGCACGAAGACATTTTATCTCTTAGGTATTTACTCTGAGATTTACTGAATTAAACCACGAAACCCTGAACATAGCACTGCTAAAAGTGTCCATGTATTATTGCGGGCAGTGATCGGACAATAGGTCGCGGATACTCGCTCGTTAAATTGTGACTCAGGCGGTATCCATGGATATTATCAAACGTTACCAGTGGTGGACTCATTGGAGTGTCGTAGGGGCCTGGGCCCTCCCCATGAATTATCACTTGATCCTTCGTTCTTTGTTAATGGCTGCTTATTTTTAAATATGTTTGTCTACATTTTTCAATATATATTATTTCATTCGAAACGCACGTTGATATGCTGAGATATATTTTTTTATCGGATTTCTTTATGGGCCACCCCCATAAAGAAATCCTGGGTGCGCCTCTGAATGCTAGTAATCGCCGAGTGAAAATTTTCCAGTATTGTTGGCCTTAAAGAAACGCGACTCATAAAGTACGGTAACATTGTCGGTGTATTTGGTACGCTCATTTCAATGAGATAAAATGTTTGAACTTATTAATATACAAGAAACAAATGACTGATTTTGCTGAAATTTCTAACAGTGAGGTCTTCGGGACTTAAACGCTGCATAAGTGAACTCGGAACTGTTCCTTAATATCCGTCGTTTAAATGAAAAATGATTCTGGAAATTATAAAGGTCATAACTTTATAGAGGTTAATAATGAATGAGTCCTTGCTGAAATTCAAGTCGTGTGGGTTCCTGAAAAGCTCATGAGCTTTCCGCAATTGTCCTCTTTCGTGTGCATGAAAAAAGAAGTTTCTTTCTTCAAGGCGTCGATTTTGAATTGAATTGAAGATTGTAGTGTCAATTCTGCGGAACTCAAGAGTAAATTCATTTATGATTAAAAGCTGGATCCAATAAATAGGTTTAAATAGCAAGGTTTACAACGCATTTTTCGTCACTAAGAGATTTTGTGAGTCTTAGGGCACTCACTGTTCTTGCATGGGACGAAAAGCAACAAGTTGCTCATCAAATCGGCCTACTGCAAATGATGCAACTCTGTCTATAAACATTGATGTCTCTAGAAAGGGTTAATCGTATTGCAATTCTGAACATAAATTCTGATTCAGCTGAAAGTTTGAACTATAAACATTTATTGATTATTCAGAAAGAAAATGAAGACGTGTAAACATTTGTTGAAATAATTCTATTTATCGCTTGTTTGTTCCCCCGAATTCTAATGCATTTTGTAACTTAAGTATTTTAATGACTGTAATTTGAATATGTTATAACTTAAAAGAAAATTTACTTGTATCGTAATATTTTCAATGGGGGTTTTCAGTTTTTTTCGCTTCTTGCATATGAATATTCTTTTTCTTTAGAATGTTTTTTTTTTCTGTTTATGAACATTATATATATATATATATATATATATATATATATATATAAAATCAGGTCGTGAAAAATACTCCCGAGATGCCAGGGACATTGGCCTGGGCAAGTAAAAAAAATAAAATCTATTTGCCCGGACCGGGCAACTAAGTTTTAAGAAAAAAAAATTTGGGCAAGAATTTCTTACTATTATACAAGAAAAAAAAAAACAATCGTCGTATGTCATGTTTCATTTCACTGCTAATCACCGGAACTTTTTATTATTGTTACCGAGTACCAAGGACAGAAAAATATCACTTCTTTAATTGTATTATGCTCTAGGTACATAAATTGGAACCGTGTGTTGTTTTGCTCTTAATGATTTTTATAGTCTGCGACGGGATGCATCCCTCTCATGGAACTAACTTCCGGTGTTTAGTGACAAAGGGCTAAAACTTCGTCGAAAGGAACATTGCAGAATCACTAAATTTCTCAAATACCAGTTGCATCATCATATAATTTCTTTTGTGTGTGTGTGTGTGTGTGTGTGTGTGTGTGTGTGTGGAAAAAGTTGGTAAAGAAGCGTCCTAATAGATATCTTCAGCTGGCATAAGACCAGAAAACAATGAGTGTGGTTCCAATTTTTTTTTCTTTTTTAATGGGTTTCGTCGTTTTGAAGAATTGCGATTATCTGTCTGAGGCAACAAGACCTTTCGGCAACTGTAGGAACGATAAATTGGTAGCTCATGACATAATTTACTGAGAGGTGGTCTTAAAAGGTTCGATTTCCTTGTTGTTTGTTCCAGGCTGTTTGAAAACGATATGCGTATGTGGCAAGGCAGCTTTTCTGTTCAGCCAGCTTGTGTAGAAAAAAAAAAAAAAAAAAAAAAAAAAACACGATATTTCACAGTTAAATCGGCTTCTCAATTTGCCTCTGTTCTTTGCATATTCTTTATTTTTTCTATTTCCCAAAATTCAGACGCAAAACAAAATCGAAAATTTATTTATATTTTTGTCGATTAAAAAAAAAAAAAAAAATACGCGACAAGCAATGGTTGTGCAGAAAACTGAATTTATTCCTGGAACTAAAGCTCTCCTCCATTTTAGTAGCGTTTGATCATTCCTCACGTGTTACAGTTCTTTTTTGAATTCCGATAATGCTTCTGAGCACCAAACGCTACAACCATCAAGTCACTAGTCCAATGGGCGATCGAGTGCAAAATAGAAAAAGTTTTGAAGCCGCACTTCTTGACGAAACTTATGATGGGAAATCTTTAACTAGACAACGCCAAACTAGAGGAACATCTTGAGAAGTGTCAAAATACACTTCAAAATGGGAAAACGAAAACGCATTAGTGTTATTATCCATATGAAATTACTAAACGCTCAGAATTATGGAGAGAGGTATGCATAAGAGTCCGCCAGGGAGCGTGCGCACGGGTGCTTGAAAATCGTAATTATGTTTTCAAGACCAGGGATATCCTAGGAAAATGTTTTTTTTTTTTTTAACAGTCTTTTCCAGCCTCGAAATTTAAAAGTTGTTTAAAAATAATTAAAATTTCTTTACAAAATGAGAGTTTTTAATTATTGTATGCCGCCCCGATGGCGCAGTGGTCTAAGCGATGGCTTCTGATCATTCGTCCAAGATGGGTCCGGGTTCGAATTCTAGTGAGGCATGGGTGTTGTGTTTGTCTAACGACACTGGCTCTCTCCCTTCCCTGGAACCAGTGACCCTGCGTTAGGGATGGGAGACTGCTTATAACGCAATGAGTTGCTCACGGTGGTCGTTAAACCCCAATAACAAAAAATGGCTACAAAATTAGTTTCTGATTATCATAAGCTATTTGAAATCAAGAAAAAAAAATAAAAAAAAAATTGGTTAAATATCTTCAAATTCCGTCGATTTTCAAAAAGATTTCTTGCAGTGATAACGGAAAAAAAGTTTTTCCGTTATCACTCGCCAATTGATAAACAAAATCACCGTCTGAAAATTTGTTTCGCAAAAGGCTAATCTGGTGATCGACAGCACAATTCTTGTTTTTCTTAAGTCATCTAGTTCAACTGCTCTTGAGCGCATTCTTTTTGAAAAACTGCGTGTGTGTACCCATGTAGTTCCCTAATGAAGTGCCCAGGTTGTGTACAGTGCTTGGCGAGTGTGTATTTTGCTCACCATCATTTTCATAAAGCTTCACAACACTAGAACAGTATCGAAACATCTGCTGCCCACTAACGTTGGGGGGAACCTATTTTAAATAAGGACTCTTTTAAGCGGGAGGAGCATTAGGAGTAGTTGGGCATCAAAAAAGCGGAAACCAGTTGTACGAAATCCTCATCCCAGACTAAAAGAGAGATTTTTTCCTTCTCCTCCGGAGAGAGAACGAGGTTCTAAGTAGAGGCAGCGAAGCATTCATGTGGGATCTGGTGTCAGTTCCAGTTGAGTCGATGGACCATTTCATTAGTAGCGCACAGCCGTGGCATGAAAAACTTTAATTACAGGGCAGCTCGCCGCCACTGCAGCGTCACTAGCGAATGCCGGTTAATTACGGAAAACAGCTAATGAACTAATGTACACACACACACACACACACACACACACACACACACACACACACACACACAAACGGAACCAGAGAGAGAGAGAGAGAGAGAGAGAGAGAGAGAGAGAGAGAGAGAGAGAGTTGGGAGGGAAAGCCATTACTGCCCTAGACCGAAGCTTTAAAACACCCATCCAAACAGCGCTGTGGACCAATCCCTGTTTTCGTTACAACTGGAGAAAAGAGCTTTCCCTCCTTGTCTAATGGGGTACAAAGAATTGATTGTGCCCGGTAGTCGTATACTCTGTCTTTTAATTCGCATCTCTCCCGTTCTCTCGGCTCGTCTAGACCGAACTTTACTTGGTAAAATATATCGTACTACCCCGTTACGTACCATTAACTACGCTCATATAACTCTAGTTTTAGAGAATTACTTTTTTTTACATTTAAACACAGACGAAAAAAAGAAAAAGAAAGAAAGAAATAACGCTAACGGGTTGCATCATGTTTCGTGCTGCGATGGATGACACCCCATCCTTTCCTCCCATTTCTAGATCTTTCCTTCCTTCCCATATGATTACTAGTGAAAACTTTTCGCGTTGGTAACTTTCAAAGTGACCCATATGGTTACGTGGAGTGTTCGCATCTCGAACAAACAACCTCAAATGAAGTGGAGTACAACGATGATCATCAGGTGTCCATGAAAACAATCCTTAGCCCAAAATAATTCCTTGAGCTGAGATTTTTTTTCTTTCAGTGATATAACGGTTCAACTTTTTGGAAAAGTACAGAGGTGTCACAGAATTTTTATATATTCAGTAATGAGGTCTTGATTGTTATTTTACTTGTCTGTTAATTGTATAAAAAATTCAAGAAATGCTTCCTTGATTTCAAAATTGGAGTACTAGCTGCAGGTATACACTATATTGACAAAAGTCGCCGTACACTCCTTCAAAAGCAAATGAACGGATCTGCTGCGTTGTTAAGATGCTCGGTACTGCTGCAAACGGTATAAAAACAAACCTACAGCTGACCGCGATGATATCGTACTGTGTGGTTGGGTGAAAATATCGCGGGGGGGGGAGAGAACTGATTTGAGAAAGGAAAGATTGTTGGGTGTTATATTAGTGGGTTGTCCATAAGAGAAATCGAGAGGCGTTGAAACATACCCGAGTCAACTGTTTTGGATATACTGAATAAGTGGAAGACACATGCGTGCCTGAAGCAGCAAAACGTATAGGCAGACCAAAGAAAATCAGTGATGGAGGACATCGAAGCCTCAGGAGAATCGTTACAGCTAATCGACGGAGTACTTCACAAGACCTCAGTGTACAGGCGAGTAAACATGCTGGAACCTCGGTATGTACACGTACCATTCGCAGAGAACTTCATTCTGTGGGGTATCGTGATCGTGCGGTTGTTCATAAGCTTTTCATCTGCTCTCGGAATGCTACTCGTCGTGTAGCATGATGTGAAGAACATTTATCGTGGACCGCAGATCAATGGAAACGAGGCCTATGGACTGATAAATCCAAATACACGATCCATTAGTCTGATGGCCGTGTATGGATATGGCGGCAGCCGGGGAAACGCTATTTATCACAGTGTACTGTTCTTACGGTCAAGTTTGGAGCTGGCAGTGTACTCGTGTGTGGGTGTTTTTCGTGGTATGGTCCCATCCTATTGGTTATCGTGGACAAACCTGTTAACCAGCACGTTTACCTCGATATTCTGGACAATTATGCCCTACTAACTCTGTAGCAATACTATGGAACCCAGCCTTTTTAGTCCAACAGGATAATGCACCGAGACGTAAAGCAAGGACTGTTACGGCGTGGTTTGACGATAATTCCGCATCGTGTGTGGACTGGCCAGCACACAGCCTTTATCTTAATTCCATAGAGCACCTATGGGATGAATTAGAGTGTCGCATAAGAAGTTTGGAACCAAGGCCTACTACTAAGCAACAGTTAGCAGCAGTATTATGTACTGAATGGAAGCGTATACCTTTTGCTGTGTTCCAAAACCTTTTCGAAAGCATATCTCGAAGGGTCAGTGCATGCATTAAGGACAAAGGTGGACCGACATCGTACTAATGTGTGTCAAGAAATGCTATGTTGTGTTTATCTTGTAGGTGTCCGGAGACTTTTGTCAATATAGTGTATGTCCATTCACACAAAATACAGTGCCAGTACCAACTGTTAAAATGACAGAGATTCCGAGACTTATAAAAAAGGGTAGTGTGTCCAAATTGGCTCGCAGTTAACGTAAGTGTTGAAAGCACGGAGATTGTTCATTGCACTCTTAGCGAATAACACCAGTGCTTTGTATTCTCGTAATACTTCAGCATGGCTTCCCGACGAGAACCTCATAATTTTATCGCAAGTAGCACATCTTTGTTTCAGCTTTATCATTTCTTTGTAATAAAAGCTCACAAAACCAAACCCTCATGCATTCTGAACCTCTTCTTCCTCTCTGAAACCTGGGAACTCGTTTTAGAGACACTGAAGAGATAAGGGTAGGAATGTTACAGAATCTCTGTACGCCATCTTGGCACGCACATGAATTTTGGCCGGCACAGTACCTTCTTTTATTAAAAATTCAACCACTTTCACATGTTCACGTTACAGACAAATGGATGGAATGTAATAGTTGATATATCCAATAAATAATGGCTCCCTCGCCATTTGAAGGATGATGCAATACCTACGAGCACTGTTAACACCCATGTGTTATTGCTTTGTCTTAGAAGTGATTGAATGCCCTACGTAACTCTGCTATATGTTGTATGACAGAGAGACAAGGCTGCTTCCATGAAGCTTGGTTGGTCTATTTGTCCGACCAAGTAGGCTGTCTCCCTCTCCTGGAACCAGTGGCCCTAAATTAGGGACGGGTGACTGTTTCTAGCCTTAAAAGTTGCTGATGGTGTTCATTAAAACCAAATTATTGATTATACGGTGTTCATTAAAACCAATTAATTTATTTGTATCTTAGAAGGAAAATAAAACTTCTGGGTTTTCTAGAGTTATCGGCGCATAAAAATGGCCACGTCGTAAACTGTATCTAGACAGAAATGATGAAAGAACTGTGTCCTGTTGAATGCTGAGAACGCGGAGTTTTGCAAGAGTTATGGGTATATCAAACGTGTCTCGGTGTCTAGAAAATGAACTTTTATGGCGGTATTAATTTCATCTTCAAGGTGCTAAATGACGGAGAAAGGCCGGCAGCGTGCAGTAATTCTAGGTACATTAAAAGTTTCCGGAAGCGTGGGAAATGCCTGTACGCAAATGTTAGAAATAATTCCGGCTTCTACTGACTAAGAGACGAAGTAAGACGGCCCGCAAGAATTACAACGTGTTAAAGAACCCTCTTAATTCAGAAAATGTGTGGGCAGAAACGTGTAAAATAATAATCGGACTTCTACTTTGTGACCGCAGGGCATATGAAGCGGTTTCTAAGAATTCCAGGTTCAGAAGAAATATGTTGATAGAAATATATGAAATGAATATCTTCTACTTTAGTTTAGTCGTGGTTTCCAAGCCTAATCAACACCAAATAGATGTTATTAAAATATTTCTCGTCATCCGTATTCCTTTCAGCAAAGGGTCTCGATAAATTGGTGTGGTAATGTATATATGCTCGTATATCAAATATATGAAATGAATATCTTATAAAGGGGTTGGACAAAATAATGTGAACGCCTGGGAGATAGGCAATATACTTTTATTAATAAGGTGTTGGTGGACCACTATTTGCCTTTAACACAGCTTTCAACCTTCTTGTATTAGATTCATGGAACTTTTGAATATTCTCCAGTGGAATGCTGCAGCATTCGTTGATCAGAATATCAGCCAATTGCTTCAGACATGTTGGCTTTGTGAAGTTCTCTATGGGACTTCCCCTCAGTGGTTCGATGATATTCAAATCAGGTGATTGAGCTGGCCAAGGCAGATGTTGAATTTCATATTGGTTTTCCTCAGTCCAAGACTGAAATGTTCAGGCTGTGTGTGTGTGGATACATTATCATCTTTTCCGAAAAATGGTATCATTGTTGGAGAAATAACATTTGGACCATAGGATGCACCTGATCATCTAGAATGTCCAAGTACTTTGTGGTAGTAATTCGACCATGTAAGGTAATGATGGGGCCAGCCGAATACCAAGATATGGCCGCCCAAATAATCACAGATCCACCCCCGACAGTTGGAACTACACATTCGGAATTGTACGCTTTCTTGGGGCTCTTCATACATAAACCCGACCTCTCTCTCCTGTTTTGAATGATTGCACAGGTTTCCAGTCATCTGGTGTCCAGGTTTTATGCTCATGACACCATCTTTTTTGCATTGTATTGTTGGTTTTTGTGACTAAAGGTTTAGCAGTTGCAGCTTTCCCATGGCTGTTGGTTTTGTGAAGTTCTTTATGCTGGGCTGTTTTTTGTGGAAACACGGTCATCCAGGTATGGATATTCTGTTCTGAGGCTACTTTCGCTGCAGTAGTTCTTTGTTGTTTGGATACAGTTTTTGTTAGAGTTCGAGTGTGCCTCTCATTCGGTCTCGAGATTCTCCCCACTATTCTTCGCCGATGAAGTCTTGTCACGCCGTGTGTACGCTGTCATAATCTTGGAGACTGTTACTCTTGAAGCACTAAACAATTTGGCTGTTTTAGTTACAGACGCTCATGCCAAACGGGCTCCCACGATTTGCCCTCTGTGGAAGTCTGATAGAGAAGGTAAATCTCTCTCTCTCTCTCACACACACACACACACACACACACACACACACACACACACACACACGTGTCAACCATTATAAATCCACTGCTGAAAGGTCACCCCAAGTTTCATGTCATCCATCCATCTCCCATGTGGTCTTCTTCTAGGTCTTTTTCTGTGCCTTGGTATCCAGTCTAAAATTTCTGTGTTCCGTTCTTCTCGCAACATGTCCAGCCCAAGTTGCCAGTTCTTTATAAAAATGGAAGAAGATGAAACTGACTTTTCTGGAAACTACTGACAACGGAAAATTTATCGAAATACTGAAGTTTCCTAGAAAACTTTTCAAATCGGAAATTTCGACGGGAGGCCTACAGGCAACTTTATTGCGTGTTGTTTTCCTTGAATTCACATCACTTATTGTTTACATTGTACGAATATGCTTTCACAGAAAAAAAAAAGGCAGTATTGATGTGTATGTATATTGTCTGATGCCTTCCATTTATGTATTTATTATTAAAAAAAGCGAAGCGGAAGGGGCGATAAATGAGAATCACTTTTCCGTGTTTACTAAAAGTAAATATGAGTAAGTGGATGGTCGCTGCGCAGAGGAACCCGCCTTTGCACATCGAAATTTCCGCTGCCATCTTAATGGTTTTCTCGCACTTCATTATGGGGAGTGTTTCTATGCAAAGTGGCGATGGAGATGACGAAGTGTCGTATCTGAAGTGAGGGCGGGATCAGGGATGCTCCTTGTATGCTTAGGGAGATGGGAATAATTCAGATGCGTCACTAGGGTTAGGGTTACTGATGACTCAGGACTTGCGGGGAGAAGAAGCACCAGCCGACGACTCGGATACATCAGGGACAACTAAAGTGATTGAGGAGAGATATTTCAGCGGTATCACCTTCTCTAGCTCTCTGTCTCTCTTTCACTCTCCTTGGTTTGTTACATAAATGATTCTTCTTCGTTTTTGATAAAACATCCGTTTTGTATTACGATCCTGCAAACGAGATTTCGTTGCTTTTTACTTAAACAGGAGCATTGTCCATTTCTCATTCTCTTTAAATACAAACAAAATTGATACGGGAGAGGGAAAAGCATATCAAATAATAGTATTATAAACTGAGAGTAATTGCAGCGATGTTTTCTAACATTAGCGAATGATAAGATGGAATTCTGTGTAGTTTTTTCATAGCGGCTGGGAGCACATTAAATCGTTAATATTCAATTCGAAATGCAAATAGGATGCCAGTTTGCCCTTTCCAAGTACGTCATTCGAATAGCAACAAATACACGGCCGAGTCACATTAATAGCCAGTATAACCGCCGTGTGCAGCGCGGACAGCAGATAGACTGGCTCGGAGTGACTCAATAAGGTGCTGGAAGGTATTCACAGGTATGTGGAGCCATGCTGACTGCAGTGCATCTGACGGAGAATGCGTGGTGAAGGATTCGTAGAGCGATCAACACGATCGAGGTGGTCCCACAGATGCTCAATTGGATTTAAATCTGGGCAATTATGGGGCCAGGGAAGTACTTTGAAGTCTTCATCTTGCTCTTCCAACCACTCTCGGACATTTCTAGCTGTGTGACACGTCACATTGTCGTTCTGGGAGATCCTATCAGTCCCAGGGAAAACAATCAGCATGTATGGGTGCACGGGGTCCTCAAGGATGGATTCATAACGAATTCGGGCCATAGTGCCTTCCACAAGTATGAGTGGGCCCAGTGAATGACACGAGAACATTCACCAGACCATAAGGCTGCCCCCACCAGCTTGTGTTCTGCCACCAATGGTTGAAAAGTGTTTGTTCTCCGGTGTCTCTCGCTTTCTGCGTCAACGTCCATCCGTTCGATGAAGCAGAAAAAGTGACTCATCGAAGAAGGCAATCCTTAGCCAATCAGCGGAGGTTCAATTCCGATACTGCCATGCAAATATAAGTCTTTTCTGCCGATGCACCTCCGTTAGCATAAGTTCAGTGACCATCCGTCTGCATCGGAGCCCATACGTAGCAGGGCTCGCTGAACTGTCGTTTTAGACACACTTCCGATAGCCCCCTGGTTTATTCGGCCAGTAAGTTGCTCCACTGTAACGTGTCGATCGGCCTTCACGCACCTTCGAAGCCGACGTTCACCTCTGACATCAATGGCACGTAGTTTTCCACGTCGCTTATTCGCAATGGTGCCATTTCTCGAATCACAATCAGCTTTAACCACAGCGGCACGCGAACAGTTCACAAACTCCGCTGTTTCAGAAATACTGCCACCGCCGGCCCGAAGGCAGATAATCATCCCTTTTTGCAAATCTGATAAATCGCTTTTATCCATGACAAGAACGAGTGATATGTTTTCAGATTGCCTACACCAAACCTTTTATACCCTCCAATCAGCTCACGACACGCGCCTTCTTTCGTTGGCTACGCGCTGTTGACGTCACAAGTAGGAGGTGGTCAAAATCATGTGACTCGACTGGTGTATAAGGCTTACTTTTCTCTGCAACATTTACTTCTCACGTAAAACTTTCTCAGACGTAAAATGGAAATTTCCGAAATCGTAATATAAGGAGCAGGAGGAACACAGTATTCCATGATGAGAAATTTTTGCAGTGTTTTGAAAACAGGATTCTTAAAAGAATAAAAATACCCATAAGAGATAACGAAACACGGGAATGGAGATGACTGAATAGTAAAGGACACTCAATAGACAAAACATTAGGGATGTGGCTGTTGTGCAGTTGACATGGGTATCCTCCGCGCAGATTAGGACAGGTCCAAACGGAACGCAGACGATAAATAGACGGACAGCGGGGCTTCTCAACAATGTATCGCAATTGACGGACATGGGTAAACGTTGTGATCTGAGCGACTTTGATCGTCGGCGCAAGGCAGATGGGTCATTCTATCGCCCAAGTGGTAAGAACCCTAGGGTTCCGGAGGGTGTACGTATCAAGGGTACACCGGGAGTGTGACATCGACGGACGGACCTGCGCCCAGAGAACAGGCGGTGGTCAACCACACGCCATTAATGACGGAGTCGAGGTAGACTATCCAGGCTCGTAGACACCCGAACGCTTGGCAACGGCGGCGCAAATCACATGCAGGTTAAATGCCGGAGGCCCAAGCAGCGTCAGCTGGCGAACGGTACAGCGCACGATGCATAACCATGGGCAACGAGACGGCGCCCTACTCGTGTGCCACTGCTGGTCATTGGTCATTACGCCTCGACTGGTGCCCGGAACATCAAAACTGGGCATCTGCAAAGTGCTGCCGCGTCGTGTGGTCAGATGAATCTCGTTTTCAGCTGTACCGAGCTGACACGAGGTTGCTGGTGTGACGTCGACAGCCTGAGGCAATGGCCCAGTCGCGCTAGGTCGGCTCTGTTCAAGGCGGTGGCGGCTATGTGGTGCTTTGGAGAGACTTCTCATGGGACATATTAGGTCCCTTGCTGTGTCTGGAGAGGTCTTTAACCGCTGCGCGCCACAATCATGTGCTGGCTGATCACCTTCACGCTTTCATCGCCTTCGCGCATCCTGCGGACTATGGTTTGGTTTAGAATGACAACGCATCGCCCCACCTGGCCGCAACTACCCATGCATGGCTCTAGAAACACTCATCTGAGTTTGGGACCATCCAGTGGCCCCCATCGTTCTTGGATTTAAATCCTTTGGAAGCTCTCTGTGATGTGGTGTAGTGGACCATTAGATCCATGGATCCTGGACCGAGGTCGTGAGCAGAGTTGTGAACAATTCTGCGATGTTCATGTCTGGCATCACCTCCGGAAATCCTCTGGTATCTGGTAGAATCGATGCCTCGGCGTGTACAGGGTGTTATTTGCACTAGAGGAGGTCCAACACGCTATTAGGTAGGTATCACTAACGTTTTCGTCCATGGAGTGTACTCCATATGTATGAATCTCTGTTACTCATAAATAATTGAGTAACAGAGATTCGTAGAAATTTGCAAGATTTATGATTACTCGCGATTAAATAATTCAAACTGAGAACACGTAGAAATGTATGGGAGATGACAGACTGCCTCGGCCAAAACTTGAATGAATTCGAGTTTGAAAGGCAACACAAGTCGGGAAGATGATAATATAAGAAACTTGAAAGAAATGGAAATCGTAGAGGAGAAGAACAAAGTGCAGACCACCTTCCTTCAATCACTGACTTTATGGTGTGCTCTAATCTACGAGGACCTACCTAATATGGAGAATGGTCTCCTCCTGGCGTGGCATCGACTCCACGAGATGTCTGTACAATTATATGGAGACCTCCAACCAAGCTGTTTGCTCTGTAGTCCACAGGTCCAGTGTGTAATGTTTTGGTGTTCCAACTGCGCCACCTGGCGTTCCACAACATCGCACAGATGTTAAATTGGGTTGTGATCAAGGGAGTTTGGGAGACATTTGCGATGTATCAGATCAGGACGGTATTCGTCGATCCATTCCTGCAGGAGGCGGGCCCGATGACAATGACCATCATTTTCCTGGAAAGACCTATTCTCTGTGTGGAGTCACAACATTATGAGGTGCAAATGGTCTGCAAGCAGTTCCTGGTGGTAACTGGCGTCTATGTGTTGGTCCACAAGCAGCAGGGGGTCTCAGTTCGTGCCAGCTAAACATACCCCTATATAATACATCCGCCCCGTCCAGTCTGAATAGTCGATGTTATGCATAAGGAATCCATAGCCTAATAATGCTGATGCCACAAAGAGACTTTGCCATCAGCTGAATGTGTACATATCGTGATGCATCGGACCAACACACCTTCTTCCAATATTCTATAGGCTGATCCGTATGTTTTTGACACCAACAAGAATCATTTACACCGATTGACTGTTGTTCAAAGAGTGTGACGTATAGGATGTCTGCTGTTGTAGCACATCCATGGCAGCGTGTGACGCATAGTCGCGCGGGATAGTTTTCTGGTTGACCCATATTGTATTGGACCGTCAACTACGAAGCTGTGCTGCCCTGTACAATGCGACAGACCTTTCGTTCACCTCTGAAATCCACCTTCGCCACCCTTTACAGATCTGTCTCCGGTTTACTGTTTCGCCATTTTGTCTTCACTCCTGTTGCACTTTTTAACCGCGGAGTCTTCTAACAACCGCCAAGTGTCACCGTTTCCGAAATGGACAACCGCCAAGTGTCACCGTTTCCGAAATGGACGCACCAACCCTTCATGCGTTTGGCGGTTTGCAAACTCTGAGGAATCCTTAGTTTTACCCATAACGTCCGTAACTTCGCTGTCAATTGAAATATCAATTTTTCATATATGCACGTTTAGCCTTTCAGACCACGCCGCTTTAGCCTGTAGACACTTCTCCCATACGTCCCTTTATTCTACAGACCCTTCTCCTCGGTACGCCAATACCATCTTGCGTTGATATATTCGTAATTCAAGGAGCACTCATTGTACTAACATAGAAGAGAGTGGTGGATGTATCTAAAAATCATGGCCAAAGTTTAGGTAGATAATGAAGATGATGTTCTGTCTAAAGATTACTTAATTCTTACGTTCCCTGCGTTGAATTACGTTATTTTTATATTTCTGTTATTGTCTGTTTCAATTTGTAGTATTTTTGTTTAATTATGTTATTGTTTGTATTAAATTGTATTGTATTTTATATTTTAATTATGTTATAGCTTGTACCAAACTGTATTATTTTTGCTGTCATAGCAAAGTTGCAGTACCTAAATGTTTTACAACGCGATGATCTTTCATAACAATTGTCCTCCTGTACCCGTGGTTCAAAAATTTTGGCAGACAAATTATGCTCTCTGTTTCTAGAGGATAAAAATCATTATAAGTAGAAGAGAATAAAACCCGGTTTAAGTATTCTGATACTCTCCTAAACCGGTATTTTTCACGAAAATATGCACTCTCGTGTTGGATATAAAGTAAAAAAGCCGCCCCGGTGGCGCAGTGGTCTAAGGCGTTGGCCTCTGATCATTCGTCCGAAAGGGGTCCGGGTTTGAATCCCGGTGAGGCATGGATGTTGTGTTTGTCTTACGGCACTGGCTCTCTCCCTTCCCTGGAACCAGTGACCGTAAATTAGGGACGGGCGACTGCTTATAGCCCATTGAGTTGCTCACGGTGGTCGCTAAACCTCCAACTGAAAAAAAAAAAAAGGAAAAAAAAAACCAGCAACTATAATATTTCGACAGAAAATTCTTCATTTTTACTGTCGTCGATCTTTTTTTTCTTTTTTTTTCTTTTTTTAATTAATTAAAGGAGATAATTGTGCTTGCATGTTTTACTCGAATCCGTTCCGCCAAGATTAATACCTGCAATTTGTTTTAACGATAACAAATTACTGAGCGAAACTTTTTTTATTATTATTATTATTTAGGTGCATGATATGTTTACCGAGCTTTTAGGAAATTATTCTTATTAGTAATGGCTTAATCTTTTCAGTACGCTTTAACTTATTTTTCAATTTCACAATATATGCTGATTAATCGAGAACTAATACTATAAATTTTAATTTTCGCTTTATTGTCTATATTTATTTATTTGTTTGTTTATTTTCTTTCAGGTAAGAAATGATTTCCAGGAACAAAGTGGATATTTGAATTCGGACATGTATACTGCTTCCGTCATATCGTGACCTTCTTGAAAAGTAATGGTATTTTATTTTAAGAAACTTATTTACCCACTATTCGGTGAAGTGACGATTCATCATTATTTCGAAGGAAGGCAGCGAAAAAAATAATTAAACTTCCGTACTCTGCCCGTGGCATTTAATCTGTAGCTTTTGAGATTAAGTGTTTTCGCCGATACACTCAATGAACGAAACATTAGAGATACCTACCCTAATAGCGTGTTGGCCCTCCTCTAATGCGAATAATAGCCTGTATACGCGGAGGCATCGACTCCACCAGATGCCAGAGGTGATTCCATCCTTGTCTGTTGCAGCATTGACGACAACTCAGCCTGAGACGTTGGCCCAGGATCCATGGATCTGAAGTTCTGCTTCACGACATCCCAGAGAGCTTCCACATTGTTTAAATCCGGGGACCTTGGGAACCACTGGGTGGTTCCAAACTCAGATAGTGTTCCTCAAGCCATGGCTGGGTGGTTGCGTCCCGGTGGGGTAATGCATCGGCCGCAGGATATGCGAAGGGCATGAAAGCGTGCAGGTGATGATACAGCACATTCTGTTAGCGCGTAGAAGTTAAGGACATCTCCAGACATACAAAGGGACCTAATGTGTCCCATGAGAATGCTACCCAAAGCATCACACCGCCTTGAACAGAGCCAACTTGACGCGTAGGGCCCATGGCCTTATGCTGTCGACGTCACACCCGCAACCTCCCGTCAGCTCGATACAGCTGAAAACGAGATTCATCTGACTTCACGACGCGGCAGCACTTTGTAGATGCCCAGTTTTGTTTTTCCCTGCA
The DNA here is from genome assembly GCA_039090855.1 of Macrothele yani. Classification (NCBI taxonomy): domain Eukaryota; kingdom Metazoa; phylum Arthropoda; class Arachnida; order Araneae; family Macrothelidae; genus Macrothele; species Macrothele yani. The sequence continues at coordinate 14,078,124 of CM077029.1, read as the reverse complement.
CCAGTCGAGGCGTTAATGTCCAAGGACCAACAGTTGCACACGAGTATGACGTAGGCTCTCGTAGCCTAAGGTATGAGCATGCGCTGTACCGTTTGCCTGGCTGACGTTACTTGGGCCTCCGACATTTAACCTGGATGTGATTTGTGCCGTCGTTGCCAAGCGGTCAGGTCTGTACGAGCCTGGTCTCTGGGCGCTGGTACGTTCGTCGATGTTATACACGCGTTACGCCCTTGATACGGTTGCCCTCGGGAACGCTAGGGTTCTTACCACTTGGGCGATAGAATGAAACATCTGTCTTGCGCCTATAGTGAAAATCGCTCTGATCACTACGTTTACCCATCTTCGTCGATTGCGATGCACTGTTGGGAACCCTGATGTCAGCTTGCGCTCTGTTGTTGTACTTCGCGGTATCCTGTACACCTTTAATATGGTTGTCCTCGACCCAAAACAGAAAGTTCCTGGTCAGTCTGCGACAGGTATCATGGTGACACAAAATAATCTGCGGGTGGTCACTAGGCAAAATAACTACTAGATGCGAAAAACAATATAAATTGCAGACATATTTTTCTACCTAAAAAATGTCTAACCTACCTACTACAGCAATTAATTAGGATCTAGAACATTCTGTCCCTCTGTATCTGGAATTTTACCAACATTTCCAAGCTGAAACGCATATGGAATAAAATGATATTTAACAACAATAATGCGCAGAGGCATCACTAAGAAAAAATTGTCATAATCTTCGCTCCGTTTGTTCAACTTCCGTTTTTTGGAGCATTTTTTCTCCATTTCCCATCTCAAATACAAACATTTATGTCATTGAATGATGATTAAACAATAATGCAGAAGCACAACGGGTGGAGGGTTTATTAGAGGGAGACATTTTCGCTCCGTACAACTTTCGTTTTCAGAAAATTGTTCTCCATTTTCAATCTTAAATACAAACATTTATCTAATAAAATGATATTTAATGACCATATAGAGCTGAGAGAATATCGCAAGAAAAAGAATTCAAGAATACTGAGTTCCATGAAATTTTCGTTTTCGAAAACTGTTGCCTCCATTTTAAAACCAAAACACAAATATTCATGCAATAAAATAATATTTAACAACAGTATCAGATAATCCTCCCTTCAAGTATCAAGGGGACATCGGGAGAAAAAAATTACGATTACGGGAGAAATCCGCACTCCACCTAACTTCTGTTTTCGGAAATTTTGATAGGCGGAAAACTTGCATCTTAGGAGGTCTGCAAGATGGTTTAATCGGGTTCTGGGGATGTCGGCTTTGTCTGCAGGACCAAAATAAATCTGCGATGTCCATTAGCCGTCTCCACGAATCTGCTACGAGGATTACTAGAAAATGAAACTGCGATGTACGTCGGCCGTCGCCGCGATTCTGCTACAGGAATGAGTTCAAAATAGTTCTGCGACGTACATCGCCCTTCGCGAGAAAAAAATTACGATTACGGAAGAAATCCTCTCTAAGCCTAACTTCCGTTTACGGAAATTTCGAAAGGCGGAAAACTTGCATCTATGATAGAGAGTCTGCAAGATGGTTTAATAGGAATCTGGGGATGTCGTTTTTCTCTGCAGGACCAAAATAAATCTGCGACGTACGTCGCCCGTCGCCGCGATTCTGCTACAAGGGTCCTCGGGAACCCCAGGGTTCTTACCACTTGGGCTATTGAATACTTCATCTGTCTTGTGCCGACAATGCGTCCATGATGAAAATAGCTCTGATCGCCACGTTTACCCATCTTTTTTTTTTTTTTTTTATTGGAGTTTTAACGACTAGCGTGAGCAACTCAATGGGCTATAAGCTGTCGCCCGTCCCTTATTTAGGGCCACTGATTCCAAGGAAGGGAGAGAGCCAGTGCCGTAAGTCAAACACAACATCCATGCCTCACCGGGATTCAAACCCGGACCCATCTCGGACGAAAGATCAGAAGCCATCACTTAGACCACTGCGCCACTCATCTTCGTCGATTGCCATACACTGTTGTGAATCCCTGATGTCCGCCTATGCCGCCCCGGTGGCGCAGTGGTCTAAGGCGTTGGCCTCTGATCGTTCGTCCGTAAGGGGTCCGGGTTCGAATCCCGGTCAGGCATGGATGTTGTGTTTGTCTTACGGCACTGGTTCTCTCCCTTCCCTGGAACCAGTGACCCTAAATTAGGGACGGGCGACTGCTTATAGCCCATTGAGTTGCTCACGGTGGTCGTTAAACCTCAAAAAAAAAAAAAAAAAAAAAAAAAAAATGTCCGCCTATTTGCGTCTGCGTTCGGTTTGGGTCTGTTCCACTCTGCACAGGGTATGCTCATATCAATTGCCTATCCATCACCCCTATCTCAAATGTTTTGTCTGCTGGGTGTAAGTGGAACTTCACGTTGTCTCTTTGTAGGACCGATATTTATCCTTAGGTATTTATCACCTAATTAAAGCTGAAGCACATGAATTAATTTTTCCCACTGGTACATTTTCCTTCCAATTTTTGAACGGAAGGTAATGAGATTGTTATGTATCTAAGTACGAACAAATGTGAGTATATAATTTTTGATTGAACGCGTGCTTCCCCTTTTTTTTTTTTTTTTTTTTTCTTTAATCAAATATCAAAACATGATGTAGCAATCGAGAACAGTTCCATACTACATATTATCGTGTTTCTTGTAATTCAATACGCAACCAATTATAAATTTAAGCGCTTCGCCAAATTTTGTAAGTATGGCCATTTCCTTGACATCAGTTTTGAGGAAAAGTTGCCCTTATAGAAAAATTTGAGTTTCAAATTCCATAACGCTGCGAATATTAGTCGGCCATTGGGCATTAACTAAACTTCAGAATTTTTTATAGTAGTGCACAGCTATTGCTCCTGTGTGTATTCTATTATTTGTTGGCAACTTAAGACTGCCACTGTTTGCTAGTTGGAAATATAGGATGTCGGTGTGTTATGTTAATAGTTGTGATAATTGGAATTGTTAAGCATGGGACGATGGTTGCATTTTTTGCCGTAAATTAAGACGAATTTAGCCCTGAATTGCGTACGAAAACTTGGTTAGGTCCTGAGATCATGCATGAGGCATCGTATTATAGCTATCTATCGTATGTGAAACGTATTTTTGGAGACGGTGATCAGGGAAAAGGCGAAAAGAAAGCACATCTAGAATAATATTACCGTAAAGTACCTCGAAAAGTATTGTTTCCCTATTGTGAGAAAACAACTCACATATATATTATGCTCATCGAACGACCCCCTTCCCCCTATATAAGACAAAAATAATGCTCACTGATACGTAATTGTTGTATGGGTATCTTGTAAGTGGACATCTAGTTGGTTTATTGTCTAATACAGTGGTCCCCAAGTGAAGGACCGCGGGCCAAATCCGGCCCGAGGTAACTCCTCCTGGTTGTGGGTCCTTGCAGTTTTAACAGATATTTCAACTCAATTTGAATTTGCAAGGGAAAGATAAACTCGAAGATGAGTTGTTTTTTGATCTGAAGTCTTTCCAATCGAAGTTGAAACTGTTCAAGCGACAGACAGAGAATTTTTTTTTTTTACACTTTCCACCTCATAAATATACATATATGTGGTCTAAGAATTTTGTTTTTGATGTTGAACACCGTGTCACGAATATTGATTTGTTGAAAGCTGAGTTTGAAAGACATTTTGGTCAGTTTTAAAAGCAGGAAAAACCATTCCAGCTATTGCAGGGCCCCATTTAATTTTATTGTTGGTGACGCCGAGGAGAATTTACAGTTGGAACTCTTAGATTCGCAATCTAACAATAATTTGAAGGCACTTTTTAAGAGTGAAAGTTGAGTTAATCTTTTATTCTCTTTTGCCCAGAAAATTGTTTTACAAATCTGAAAAGTTTTGCCAATAAAATGCTTATAGTGTTTCGTAGCACGTATGTTTGTGAAGAAGCTTTCTCCAGAATTAAATTTGTGAAATTAAAGCTTCGTTCACGATTGACTGACAACCACTTGTCAGACTTTTAAAAAATTGGGTTATCCCATCCGAGACCGTGCATTGGAAATGTCGCCAAATGATTCCAGAAACAATACCATTCTTCTCATTGATTTCTTTTTTTTACAGTTTTAGATATTATAATGTCAATTTGTATACGTCATGAAGTCAACTTACTAATGACTAAACTTTACTTTTTAGTAAGTTTAGTTTTGTATTTATTTTAGATGTGTATAACTATCTTTAAATATTTATTTGAATTAAATTACAGACCATATGAAATTAGTTAGACCTTGACAAATACTAATCCATTGAAAATTTACAACATCTGCATTTATTGATTTTCGATTTACCCATTTGTTTTATCAATCCGGCCTCCCGAGCTTTAGCCAGTTTCCCATTTGGTAAACTAAACTTATACCACATCCTCCATAGTCCCCAGACTTTCAATTATTCCACCCCAAAAAAATGCGAAATATATGACAAGAAATTTCTAGTTCAATCAGCAGATGCTTTTGTTAAGCTCGACACACAAGTGGAGACTGTTTCATTAGATTTCACAACTTGGAAACAAAAATGGCAAATAAGTAGACTACTGTGATGCAAATTAACGGAAGTTTCTTTTTTGTCTCATGAGTTATTTTCCAGCAAGAAAACTTAAGAAATTTTAACTTGAACACACCTTATAAAACTACAGCAACGCCATCTCGGTAGGCTAGTGTTCTGAGGCCCGGGCTTTGGATCAGTCGTCCGAGATGGGCCAATGTTTGAGTTTCGGAAGAGGAATAGGTTGTGCGCTTATATGATGGCGCTTGCTCCGAGCTTTCCCTAGAACCAGTCACCCTAAAATAGGGACGAGCGGCTGTTCATAGTTCTAAGAGTTACTCATGGGGAAAAAAAAAAAAAAAAAAAAACAGAGAAGTTAATCTGTTATATATGGCGCGAGCTTCTGTCTTCGTATACTGTTGGTGTTGGTTCGAAACCCGAGAAAAGACATGGATGTTGCCTTTATCCTTCTGGCGTTGGTTTTTTCTCTTCTCTGGAAGCTGTGGCTCTGAATTAGGGATTGGCAACTCTTTAAAGTGGGAGATACTAATTTGAGTCGTTATACTTGAAAGCAAAAATAAAATGGCCGCCCCAGTGGCGAAGTGGTCTAAGCGCTGGATTCTGACCATTCGTCCGAGAAGGGCCCGGGTTCGAATCTTGGTGGAGCATGGATGTTGTGTTTGTCTTACGGCACTGGCTCTCTCTCTCCTCCCTGGAACCTGTGACCCTAAATTAGGCACGAGCAACTGCTTATAGCCTATTGAGTTGGTCACGGTGCTCGTTAAACCTTAAATTAAAAAAAAAAAATGAAAAACGAATTTACAGGTAAGGATTTTAATAAATTGCTAAAATAAATTGAATACAAAAAATAGCTGAAAAGCACATGTGCCCCAAGCGCAGAATGCTGCCGACTGAGTTTCAATCAAATCATTGCACGTACAGTTCACAATTTTTTTTTTGGTTTGTGGAAGCACGTGTCGTGTAACGTTGAAGTATTGTAGGTTTTGTTTTTATTCATTTTTTTATTCATCCCTCTCCCAAGTTGGTCAGTCTCAAATGTGTGGGTCATGCATAGTCGTGAAGAAAACATCTCTTCTTGACTTCGCGCCTTTCATTATTGTTATTGGTATTGCCGTAATTAGTGCGTTGCCTACTTGAAGCAGCTCATTTACGTCGATATAATATACATTAAAACCCTAAATATAGGCCCCAAAGGCACATTTTTTTTTCTTGGCTATTCCTAAACAAGAAGTCAGACTCCACATATCGCGTGACTATAAGCCGCCTGGTTATCGGTGGTGACTTGACGGGACTTCATCGCCTCTTTTTATTTTTCCTTTCACCCTCCTTTCTTGTTCTTTCCCTCCCGCTTGAATCTTTCTCCTGCAGCTGTTCTTCCTCCATTCCTCCTCCTCCACCACCTCCTCTCCCTGTTCTCCCCCACATCCTTGGACGGCTCCGTGGACGGGAAGTAGCCGCCGGATCATGTTACATTGGCCGCCGCTAGGACCGAGGAAAAACGAGCAAGAAAAATGGAGCTTTTCCTCTCGAGCCTCCCATATCCGTCTTTTCAACCTCACTGTCTTTCTCTTTCTTTTCTTAACAACATCTGCGTCCACGCACAAACACACGCACATACGCGCGGTAATTACCCTCGCATGATTACCGCCGTAATCTTCTTTAATCTTGTTTCCTACCCCCAGTCCTTTAGGTGATAACTCTTCCTCTAGTTTCCCAGGGAATGTGCAAGGTGAGCCAAAGACACTCCTGAGAAAGCATTTTGAAATTATTTCGACACATCCGAAAAGTTCCATTGAGTCTCTATCGTTGCGAAATGATGTCTATGTATAATGCCCTAAGGATGCCTGCTACAGTTTGTCACATAAGTGGCAACACCCCTTTTGTGACGTCACAGTGCCATCTCTTCAGCAGTTCCTCATATTTTGCATAGTAGGCAAGAGCTGATTCGCCGCTTCAAAGAAAGAAAGAAAGAAGCCGACGATTGAACTCAGATATACGCAGCAGCTCATTTACAGATATATTGTACATACACTGAAGTAGCAAATTATTAGGAACAGCCAATACCAATCAGACGCGTACCATCCTCACTTACGTACGCAACTATGACTTTGAGATGACTGTGTAAGCAGCTCACTATGATGGATTCAGGGGTGCGTGAAGTCTTGATAGCCGCAATATCGTGATTTGAAAAAGGCATGGTATGGGATCTAGGTTGGCAAATACAAACACATCAGAAACAGAGTTGGAAATGGGTCAAAAATTTCGAACCCGGACGTTCCATAACTGGACCCGACCCGGACATGTAACTGACCCGGGCAAATGAACTAGAAATTCGAAACTCAATTTATATATATATATATTATTCACCTTCAATAGTTGGTGGAGACTCCACGAGCGGCGATTACAGGTGCGACCCTACGGGGCATACTCTCAACCAGGCGTTGTACGACGGCTAGCGGTATTTTCTTCCACCCGGCTTGAAGAAGACAGGTCAGTTCCTTCACCGATTTCGGACGGTGGCGGCACCCCTTAAGTCGACGCTCCAACTCGTCCCAGAGGTGCTCGATATGGTTAAGATCCGGGTTCTGTGCAAGCCAGTCCATTCGATTAACCCCATTGTCACTATACCAAGCCAGGGTGGACCTCGCAACATGAGAGGTGGCATTGTCATCCTGATAGTAACATGGGTCCACCGCGTAAAACTGCCACAACGTAGGAAGCGCATGGTCATCCAAAATAGTGCAGTAGGTTTCGGCGTTGAGTCTACCAGGAATTGCGACCAAGGGTCCCGTGCCACACCAGGAGAAACACCCCCATAGCATAATTCCACTGCCGCCGAACTTCACAGTTGGCACAATAAATTCCGGCAGGAGGCGTTCTACAGGCAGACACCAAACCCAGACCCTGCCATCCGAACGGTAAAGGGTGAACCTTGATTCGTCGCTCCAGAGAACCTGTTTCCACTTTTCAGCGGTCCACTGTCGACGTTCTTTGCACCACGTTAGCCGAGCAGCGCTATTGGACATGTGATCAAAGGCTTGTGAACGGCAGCACGTCCATTATAACCGAGCATATGGGGTTCCTTCGGATGGTATTCATCGAAAGAACACTCCCGGATGCCTGTTGAAACTCCTCGCTTATGTGGCCCATCGATTTGGTGCGGTTCTTCCTAATTTCTCTGGCCAGCACCCGTCGGCCTCTAACTCCCAGTTTTGTGGGTCTGCTGGGTCGGTGCACATTCCGACAGTCACCTCTCATCTTCCACTTGCCAATCACGTAGGCCACTGTCGATTTTGGGTACTTCAGCTCGCTGCATATGTCACGTATGGATCGGCCATTTCTGTGACACCCGACGATTACACCTTTCTCGAAATAAGAGAGTTTAGAAATGCGTGGCATCTTGCGTGCAACTGGTTGCGTTGTTGTTTCCCACACGATATTTAACGGCGGCGGCAGTGACGTGTATCAGAACCGCAGATATCGTCGATTGCAGAGGTGTTCTATTACTTGTTGGTGGATAGTGCGTATATATATATATATATATATATATATATATATATATATATATATGCAGAGACGTGGACCTTAACTAAAAGAGACATACAAAGGCTGCAGACAACTCAAAGAAGCATGGAGAGGTGCATGCTTGGTGTAACCAGGAGAGATAAGAAGAGGAACTCGTGGATCCGAAAAATGACAAGAGTGGAAGACATCATGATCAGAGTTAAATCCCTGAAATGGCAATGGGCTGGACATACTGCCAGAAGGACAGATCATCGATGGACAGCCGAAATTTTAGATTGGATTCCAAGGGACAGGAAAAGACCCAGAAGAAGACCACATGGGAGATGGGTGGATGAAATTCGAAAGTATGCAGGGGTGACATGGAGGAGACTGGCACAAGACAGACCGTTGTGGAGGAAACTTGGGGAGACCTTCGTCCAGCAGTGGATTGATAATGGTTGACAATGATGATGATGATGATGATGATACTTAAGAGCAAAACTGAAGACTAAGGAAGTGAGAAAATGCAGAGTTTTTGCTGGTCCTTGATAAAGCCAAGGCTCAGTATTCTCGACACCTTCTACATTCAGTTGTTTTATTTTATTTTTTTATCTTTTCTCCTTTTACTCACACAGGTAGATACATAACCTTTTCTATGTTGTACTAGGTGTGAGTCAAAATTATATATGTATTTTTTTGCTTAGGTATCTTCTTTATAGAATATATATATATATATATATATATATACTTAAGAGCAAAACTGAAGACTAAGGAAAAACTTTAGAATTTAAAACGAAGGTTGCAAAAAAACCTGAAAATCAAAACGCGCAACGCAGCAGTTTTGAAAATTCAGAATTCACATTCTATAAAGAAGATACCTAAGCAAAAAAATGCAAATATAATTTTGACTCACACCTAGTACAACATAGAAAAGGTTATGTATCTACCTGTGTGAGTAAAAGGAGAAAAGACAAAAAAATAAAATAAAACAACTGAATGTAGAAGGTGTAGAGAATACTGAGCCTTGGCTTTATCAAGGACCAGCAAAAACTCTGCATTTTCTCACTTCCACAAAGACCTAGTTGGAAATGGGTTTCTGCAAGGCCATAGATGCAAGTAACATTCCCACCTAAAATAGTTTAAAAAATATATATATAAGTCATGTCCTCCGTAGAGTTGCATGACCTAGCACTAGTTAACAATTTCGCTTGCATCCATTAACCTTCATGGCCCGACCCATGCTCTTCATCTGTTACTATTAAACAGAGAGAAGAAGATTAAAGAGAACTCAAGCTGTGAGAGTGACATAATAATTAGAAATGATTTTCAGCCATAACGAAATTCCAAGTTCGTTTGAGAGAGAATTTAAACCTGAAAATCAATGCAAAAGAAATCCAAATTTTACATTGCAATTAAAAAAGGAAATGTTAATTTTTAACGAACAGATTTTTGAAAGAAAACTTGAGTCTAAAACCCCCTACTCTACAACTTATGACAGCACGAAAACGAGAATAAGTTAAAGATAATAATTAACTAAAGAAAACTTTGTGAAAGTTATATACCTTAAACAGTTAGTTGCAATATGTACAAAGTATTTCAGCAGTGCTTTAAGTGCATAATTAATTAGTTATTAAGAACTTAACTACTTTGAAAAAAACAGCGCAGAGACAGCGCATAGAAAAGGAACAAGCTTAGCCATCTTCTGTTCCTAGGTACCCTAAAAGACGCTCAAAGTTACAAAGAAAAGAAAGAGTTAAAACCCGCAAAAATGTTAACAGACAAACCAATGCCTAAAAGCTGAAAAGCTAAAAAACGACAGAGAATAAGTACAAACATTGAACTTATAAAACCTAGAACCCAAAAACAAGGAAGAGAGCTTACCTCTTGTGTGACAAAAACTTTTCTCCTCACAAGAGAAGAACATGGCTGACCTCTTCCGCCACTCCCTAGACGCTGGGGGCAGTGAGGGTGGGGCTGATGGCCTCCTCATACAGCAAGAAACCAACGCGCGGAGATTTTAACCAGAGAAAAAAAAAATATATATATATATAAAGTTAAGACTGTGGATCTGTATGATCAGAAAGAGCAGAATTAACTCTCCAGAATACATGAGAAATATTATAAAATACACGAGCAGTTTATTTAATAATCTTTGCATGTATTAAATCACCTTAGTGAGCTTCTATAGATTTATCAGAATCTTATTAATTTTAATGTTGGTTTTACTATTTTTAGTATAGCTATCCTAGTGATGAATAACTAGTTTTCTTTTTTATTTGTTTTTATTTTCTTTTATAAACAGATTTTTAAGCTTTTTTTGTGATTTTGTTTATATTATTTAATTTTTTGTTTTAATAGGACCGTCATATCCATAGCACTAAGGTTCCTTTAGGTAGTTAATAGGCATCCTCTAGCCAACTTCCTTACGGCTTTGATTGGTCAGAATCATATTATTAACTGTGTAGAAAATTAAAGCAGATCTGCCAACCTTACTCTATTATTCAGAATAATTTTTCTTAAAGTTCTTTTGATGAAAGAAGAAGGAATTTCGTTCTCTAGAAAACTTTCTAATAGTATATTAATGTGGTAATTGAAGTACAAATTGTTGCTGCAAATTCTTGAAATTCTTAGGACCTGAGAAATTAGTACATTCTCAATTACTTTGGTTGAAATGTTATTATTCCAGTGTAGATATTTAATTACTTTGAAAGGAAAATTAACTCTTTTATCAAAGAGGCTAATAGATGGGTTACCTCTGTTGAGCTTAATGCTTAAGTCTAGGAACTCAAGTTCCTGATTACTGTGGTTGGTTTTACATAAGTTAAGAGAGCTAGGATAGATATTATCAAAATCACTCTCTATAACTTCTGAATTATTGATACACAGCAGATCATCAATATATCTAAAAGTGTAAAGGTAGTTATCTGAGCAGGTGGGGTGATTTTTAATAAATTTATATTCCTTAAAGAGCAGGAATAGATTAGCGATATTCGTGGACGTTGATGTCCCCATTGGAATACCGTTCACTTGCTTATAGAGAGTATTATTATATAAGATATGGTTATTTTTTATGCAGCAATTGAGATAAGAGTTCCAAGTTCCTACATCAACAAATTGGTTAAGTTTAAATTCTGCATACAGCTCTTTAAAGGTAGTGATTATATCTGATAGAGGCAGATTAGTATATAGGTTTTCAAAATCATAACTATTAATATCTAGGGGACAAACTTTGAGTATAGTAGAAATTACTTCTGCATTATTATTAATTATCCAAAAATCTCTGTTCATCAAGTTAGAACAGTTTCTAATGTGTTTCAAAACCTTCTTTAAGACATCTTCAAAAGCAAGATCTATTTTCTTTTTATGACTCCTTACTCCACTAGCTATGAACCTGAACTTCACAGGATCCTTATGAAACTTAACCGTTGCAAAAAGAAATGGAAATTCAGGCTCATATCTTCTAGTTTGTGGAATTTTAAGTTTCTTGAAGAATGCCTTAAACCGATTTTCTAACTGCTTGGTAGAATAATTTACGGGCTCGTATGTTACTCTATTATTGAGTTCCATAGTTAACAATTCAAAATAGAACTTCTTACAGAATTTCAAGAATTTGCAGCAACAATTTGTACTTCAATTACCACATTAATATACTATTAGAAAGTTTTCTAGAGAACGAAATTCCTTCTTCTTTCATCAAAAGAACTTTAAGAAAAATTATTCTGAATAATAGAGTAAGGTTGGCAGATCTGCTTTAATTTTCTACACAGTTAATAATATGATTCTGACCAATCAAAGCCGTAAGGAAGTTGGCTAGAGGATGCCTATTAACTACCTAAAGGAACCTTAGTGCTATGGATATGACGGTCCTATTAAAACAAAAAATTAAATAATATAAACAAAATCACAAAAAAAGCTTAAAAATCTGTTTATAAAAGAAAATAAAAACAAATAAAAAAGAAAACAAGTTATTCATCACTAGGATAGCTATACTAAAAATAGTAAAACCAACATTAAAATTAATAAGATTCTGATTAATCTATAGAAGCTCACTAAGGTGATTTAATACATGCAAAGATTATTAAATAAACTGCTCGTGTATTTTATAATATTTCTCATGTATTCTGGAGAGTTAATTCTGCTCTTTCTGATCATACAGATCCACAGTCTTAAGTTTATATATATATATATATTTTTTTTTTCTCTGGTTAAAATCTCCGCGCGTTGGTTTCTTGCTGTATGAGGAGGCCATCAGCCCCACCCCCACTGCCCCCAGCGTCTAGGGAGTGGCGGAAGAGGTCAGCCATGTTCTTCTCTTGTGAGGAGAAAAGTTTTTGTCACACAAGAGGTAAGCTCTCTTCCTTGTTTTTGGGTTCTAGGTTTTATAAGTTCAATGTTTGTACTTATTCTCTGTCGTTTTTTAGCTTTTCAGCTTTTAGGCATTGGTTTGTCTGTTAACATTTTTGCGGGTTTTAACTCTTTCTTTTCTTTGTAACTTTGAGCGTCTTTTAGGGTACCTAGGAACAGAAGATGGCTAAGCTTGTTCCTTTTCTATGCGCTGTCTCTGCGCTGTTTTTTCAAAGTAGTTAAGTTCTTAATAACTAATTAATTATGCACTTAAAGCACTGCTGAAATACTTTGTACATATTGCAACTAACTGTTTAAGGTATATAACTTTCACAAAGTTTTCTTTAGTTAATTATTATCTTTAACTTATTCTCGTTTTCGTGCTGTGTCATAAGTTGTAGAGTAGGGGGTTTTAGACTCAAGTTTTCTTTCAAAAATCTGTTCGTTAAAAATTAACATTTCCTTTTTTAATTGCAATGTAAAATTTGGATTTCTTTGCATTGATTTTCAGGTTTAAATTCTCTCTCAAACGAACTTGGAATTTCGTTATGGCTGAAAATCATTTCTAATTATTATGTCACTCTCACAGCTTGAGTTCTCTTTAATCTTCTTCTCTCTGTTTAATAGTAACAGATGAAGAGCATGGGTCGGGCCATGAAGGTTAATGGATGCAAGCGAAATTGTTAACTAGTGCTAGGTCATGCAACTCTACGGAGGACATGACTTATATATATATATTTTTAAACTATTTTAGGTGGGAATGTTACTTGCATCTATGGCCTTGCAGAAACCCATTTCCAACTAGGTCTTTGTGGAAGTGAGAAAATGCAGAGTTTTTGCTGGTCCTTGATAAAGCCAAGGCTCAGTATTCTCGACACCTTCTACATTCAGTTGTTTTATTTTATTTTTTTGTCTTTTCTCCTTTTACTCACACAGGTAGATACATAACCTTTTCTATGTTGTACTAGGTGTGAGTCAAAATTATATTTGCATTTTTTTGCTTAGGTATCTTCTTTATAGAATATATATATATATATATATCCACTGCTGGACGAAAGTCTCCCCAAGTTTCTTCCACAACGGTCTGTCTTGTGCCAGTCTCCTCCATGTTACTCCCGCATACTTTTGAATTTCATCCACCCATCTCCTATGTGGTCTTTTTCTGGGTCTTTTCCTGCCCCTTGGATCCAATCTAAAATTTCGGCTGTTCATCGATGGTCTGTCCTTCTGGCAGTATGTCCAGCCCATTGCCATTTCAGGTGTCACTCTGATCATGATGTCTTCCACTCTTGTCATTTTTCGGATCCACGAGTTCCTCTCCTTATCTCTCCTGGTTACACCAAGCATGCACCTCTCCATGCTGCTTTCAGTTGTCTGCAGCTTTTGTATGTCTCTTTTAGTTAAGGTCCACGTCTTTGCACCATACGTAAGCACTGGAAGGATGCATTGATCAAACACGTTTCTTTTAAGACATCATGGCATATCGCTCTTGAAAATTATGCTGTTTCTTCCAAAAGCTCTCCAGGCAAGTTTTGTACGCCGATTAATTTCTTCATCAATGTGACCCTCACTTGATATCTGCTATCCAAGATAAACGTACGAATCTGTTATCTCCAGCTTTTCTCCATCAATCGATAAATCTTCATTTCTTGTAAAGGCATTGAACATCATTTTTGTCTTCTGAAAGTGTATTTTTAATCCCACTTCTTTACTCTTGTCAGCAAGTTGCTGGATCATACTCTGCAGCTCTAATGGGGTAGTTGCAAAAATGACTACGTCATCAGCAAAACGAAGGTGGGTTAGATAATCTGCATTAATCTTTATCCCTTTTTTTACCCAGTTCAGTGATTGAAAGACATTTTCCAATGTGGCATTAAAAAGCTTCGGAGATATGGTGTCACCTTGTCTCACTCCCTTTCCAATTTTTATGTGTGTTGTATTTTCAAACAGCCGAATCTTTGCACTTGCATTTTCATAGATGTTATTAATTATATTAATGTATGTATCTTCAATACCGCAGGATTTCAGAGCCATTGTAACTGCTGATGGTTTCACCGAATCAAAGGCTTTTTCGTAATCGGTAAAATTGCCAGGCACAATGGAAGTTCATATTCCCTCGCTCTTTCAATTAGTTTTCTCAGTACGTGGATATGATCTATTGTGATGTAGCCACTCCTGAATTCAGCTTGTTCTCTCGGTTGAGCCATGTCCAGTGTCACCTTTAAGCGGTGTGAAAGAACTTTAGTGAAGATTTTATAAACTACTGATAGGAGGCTTTATAGGTCTGTAGTTCCCGAGATCCTCAATGTCACCTTTTTTATGTAGCAGGATCATTGTAGCGATGTTCCAATCCTCAGGAATCTTCCCTTCATTAAGGCATCGAGTGAAAATTTGGGCGAGTACTGTTTCGATTTCTCCACTTGCTTCTTGTATGATGTCTACAGTAATTCCATCTTCTCCTGGAGCTTTTCCCCGCTTCATGTTCTTGATTGCATGTGCAACTTCTGCGGGGAGGACTGGAAGAACTCTGGTACTGGTACCTTTCATGATGTCTGGAGTACATGTATCATCCCTTTCATATAATTTGGAGTAGAAATCTTTTACTCTTGTCAAAATTTCTGCCTCTATTTCTTGTTACAGAATCATCTTCTTTTCTCAGTGCCATAATCAGTTTTCTTCCCTTGCTGAGATGTCCCTTTGCTATCTTTAGGCTTTGGTTGTTTTCAATTGCTTTCCTCACTAGCTCACAGTTGAATTTCCTTACGTATTCAATGATATTTTTTCGTAGTGTCTTGCATAGCTCTATATATTCCACTTTGGAAGTCACATCTTCTTTAGTTATCCTCATCTCTCTTCTTTTTTGCATTTGGTTTTTCCTGATAATTTGTTCACATGCAACTTGTTCTTAGACCCAGTTAATTTTGTTGCTGTTTCCATAAGAGCTTTGGTTACTTTTCTGTTAACTTCAGCAATATCCACTTCTTCCGATGTTAGGCCTTCTAAAGCAGAGAATCTATTCTTCAGTTCCAACTTGAAGGTATTATGGTGTTTTTTAAGGTTGGTTATGTCAATACATTGTGTTTGTCTTATGAGCTTGCTACGTTCGAGTTTAGTGTCGAGGTGCATCTTACATTTCACCAATCTATGGTCACTGCCTGTGTTGAACTTGTTTAGCACACTGCAGTCTTCCACGACAAATTTCTTGTTACACATAATAAGATCAATTTCACTGGTCAATCCATTGGGAGGCCTCCATGTCGATTTCCTTTGCGGCCTTTTCTTGAAAAAGGAGTTCATGATGAAAATCCCTTCTGCCTCTGCAAACTCTACGGGAGTATTTTCACGCTGTTTTCTGTTGCTGTGGCCGAAGTTACCTACTGAAGTTTCATTATGTTGCCGTTGCCCTATTTTTGCATTGAAATCTCCCATAATTATCTTTAAGTGCTGCTTACCTTTATTATTTAGAAGACAAATTTCCTCATAAAATTCTTCAATTTCTTCTTCAGGATGACTTGTGGTGGGTGCATAAGTTTGAATAATATAGGTCTGGTATTTTCTCGACTTGGAATACTAGCGTCTGAAGTTTTCTTGTTCATTTTGAAGCCGTATAAAACAAAAAAATGTCATATCTTTCACATTAATATTCTGCTATCATTCTCCCCTGTGCAAGATCTTAAAAACGTTTTTCCACTATAAATAAAATTTCTTGAAGAATTCAAGCTAATGTTGTAAGTTAGACGTTCTGTTGATAGTTTTTCTGGACACAAACAAAACTAGAAACAGACATGTTACAGTATAATTTCTACTCTTTGTCGGTAGTTATTACGTTATCAGAAGTCTTACAAAAGCTAACCGTTAAAACATAAAAACTGTGATAGTACTGTTCAGCAGTTTTCATGGTGTCTGGAAAAAATGCTAATGTTTTAAAATTACAATGTCAGCCTGAATTCTTTTTTTTTCTTTTCTTTTTCCTTGATTGGAGGTTTAATGAGCATCGTGAGCAACTCAGTTGGCTATAAGCAGTCGCCCGTCCCTAATTTAGGGCCACTGGTTCCAGGGAAGGGAGAGAGCCAGCACCGTAAGACAAGCACAAAGCCCATGCCTCGCCAGAATCCGAACTCGAATCCATCTCGGAGGAATGATCAGACGCCATCGCTCAGACCACTGCGCTACTGGGGTGGCCTTGAATTCTCTAAGAAATCTTATTCACGCATGGCGAATTATCTTCCCAAGACCATTAACAAGTGAGGATAACGATTGAATGTTAATTTCAAAGGCATGGGGATGCTGAGGTGGAGCGATGCTATACAGAGGTGAGATTTAGCAAATGACGAGATGTTTGAAAAAAAGATTAAATGTTACTCAAATGGAGATGCTGTCACCAAAAAGGATTACATTGGGAGTGGAAGGAAAACAGTTAAATTTACATAGGTTTCAAAGAAACAAGATTGCACTGGTATTGGCATGTTTTAAGAAAGAACAACGAATTCCTGGAACATGGAGTTATGGACAAGGTGCTTACCTGGACAGCGAACTTGAGGAAAACAAATGAGATGGAACAACTTTGGCAACACTGACATGAAGAATAAATTGAAGATCTAGTTGACTTAAAACAGAGGAGATTTGATAAGGATTTTCAACAGCAAAGTAAATATGCTGCGTGTCATTGATATTGGGCATCTTTCGTATTAAATAGGTTAATAAAAGCCATGAATAGTTGGAAGCAGTATCGAATCATAATATGAAAATAAGGAAAACCTACCCCCAGAAAAATCAAAACTCCCTTAAACTCTTCAGGTTTCTTGATCTCAGATCATACCCCCCCCCCCCCCTTCATAAAACTGTCTTAATGTCGCCGGAACAATTCCCACCCCTCCCCCTATCCGATATATCTGTGATCGAATCACTACCGTTTGGGACATATAGGTAGCAACTATGCTTTATATCGTTTTATAAAAAACAAATTTTTGCGCCATGACTGGAGGGAGTAAAGGAGGGGTGGCGAAATTAAGAGGTGCCCAGGGTGGCACAATCCCCAAATCTGCCCCTGTCCAGCAGAGATATTTTGCCCCTGATTGTCGACTAGAAAAATGTCAACCCACATTTGTGTACTAACTGAATTCCTTCAGAAAATCACTTCGAAGTCTTCCCCGCGTTTTAAGTCAAATTGTGGAACATAACTGTGTAACAGAAATACTGATTTACTAGGTTTTTAAGTTTCCATATTTTCTTGAAATGTAGTAAATGTAATGATTGTGCGTGTGGCTTCTGTAGGCCCATCTCGAGTGGTTTAACACTCCCAAAATAGTTATTACTGTAATTTTAATAGTTAAATGCCCTCCCCACATTCCTTCCGTGTAGGTGGGGATGATCTTAATGAAATGGCCGCAAAGTATATAGAATGCACTTCTTTGTTATGTAAAATTGCGCTGTTTCTCATTGAACATATGCGCCCTCCACTAAAAATCGAGGACCCGACTATTGTAAATTCCAGCCTTACTTTCAAGTAGAACGACATCAGCAATGTGTAACGTTTAACATCATGAAAGCCATGGAATTTTGGTATATCTCTCTTTCGGGAAAGCGGGGAGGGGGTGGTGTTAACACGCCGAAGTAAATGCAAAATGTATGCAGAAGTAAACAACATTAAGAAATCGTTAAAATTATTCTGAAGGTACATTCATTTTTTTCATCATCATCAGTTTGGCTGGAAATTCAGAGTACAAGTAAATGCTCGTTCTTTTTTTTTTTCTTTTTTTTTTATCAAGAATTATGATCACGTTTCTGTAACCTTTAATATTTAAAGATGCTCGGTTCGGTAATCATAACTTGGGGAAAGCTTTGTTTCCATCCTTAATTTGCATTCTCTGATTTTTCATCCTGTTGACAAAGAATAATATTCGGAGCATCGTGTCGACTACCCGAACGATCTACTTACTGATTATCTCCCAATTTCACGGAAAGAGTCCCTCAGGAATGCCGAGCAACATATCAAGCACCAAGCGCTGCAGTATTTAGTCGCTGTTTCTTTTGTTTACTGCGACAGTGTTCCTTGTTTAATCTCTGTACTTTTATAATAATGTTTGTCAGACTCCTCGTTTAGAGGCTGCCGCAAAATAAATAGGAATGAAGTCCACGTTTCATTAATTTCGGTCGCTAAAACAAACGGGGATCATAGATAAGCTTCTCTTTTCTCTCTCTCTCTCTCTCCCTCTCCCTCTAGCTCTTTTTTAGCTCCCTCCACAGTCTTTACCCTTCGTTCCCCAGATTTGGCGTCATCCGGAACAAAAGAGTAAAAAGTTCGCCGCGACAAAGCGCACGAGCGCATTCATATCTCACACGGACTACATCTGGAACAATTCCAATCAAGGGAGAAGTTTAGATAAGAACTAATTAAACGAAACAGTCATCCTGCGCTATGATGCCGCCAAAGCATCGTGCAAGGGAGCAAGCAAGCAACATGTCACTAGAGATTTCGCTCGCCCAGCAAACAACCTGTGGTTGTTAGAAGTAGGAGGAGTCATAATAATCATCACCATCTCTCTCTCTCTCTCTCTCTCTCTCTCTCTCTCTCTCTCTCTCTCTCTCTCTCTCTCTCTCTCTCTCTCTCTCTCTTTCTCTGTCTCTCTCTTTCGTGTGCATCAACCAGCTCATCATCCGTCCTCCAATTTCTCGTTCCGCGTGTGTTCATGTCGGCCTGCACAGCTGTTCGTATCACTGGTGTTGCACATAGTTCGGGGACGGACATTGTAAACGCCAAAATTCTCTCTGCTCCCTCCACCTCCCTCCCTTCTCAACTTCCGCTTCAGTTCCCGCCTCAAAAGGAAGGGATTTAATTAATTCCGGGTGGTGTTACCAAATCAGTTGATCAGGGAGGAGGGGAGTGACTGTACCGGAGGTTTTGGGAAAGGATGTGCTGTATTTGATGGGAGCGCGTGTCCAAAGTTCTTTCAGGTCTCCCCCTACCCCCTTCGCCACCTTCCCTGCCATGTCGGTGTTATCGAACTGTGTTTATATGAAAGACTGATCATAGGTGTTTTAGTAGGGTGTTGTAGATTCTTCGCTTCTTGGATTTGTAAATCATAGGTACCCTTGAAATTCTTCCGAAAGTTTCAAACATTTATGTACGAAATGAAGGTTTTGTACACGTTTTATCCTTGTAGCCAGTTTTTCTGCTGTTAGGTAACGTTGGAATTGCCGGAAGCAGTGACCACGAGTGTGTGATAAGCCCAGGCATACGTACTGTACTTGGTAGACTACAATCGGTCCTGAAGCTCATAATCGGAAGCAAGAAAAACGAATGATGAAACAGACATGTCAGCTGGCCACAAGCCGATTGGTGTAACTGAGATATTCAGGATGCTTTATTGCAGGACGTCAAATAATACAGAAATTCATGAACCCTATTATTGAAGGAGTTGTGTGTTTTTCAGTGGAGCCAAGATGCAATTGCAGAAGATAGTTCTTAGCTTCTCATGGAATCTCAAAGATGAACTGTGGATATTTCAGTATGGGATGTCCTATGGTCCAACGTGGGAGCTTCCTCTACCTTTTACCCCTCTCCCCCATCTCATTCGTGTTTTTAATACGAAACCATATTAGTATTGGTTAAATATTTTTAAGTTAATTTTGTATTTCTCATTCTTTTCTGAGTACTGTTGCATGTGTTTTTTTTTTTTTTTTTTTTTTTTGTTAGAATAGATAAAGGTATCTGAGACTTAAACTTAAAGTGCACTGCTGTAGTGGGAAGCTTTAAGCAGTTTCAGTGTTAGTTGAAAAATTAATCAAAATCAGTTTTAATTGAATTCAAAACATCGCGGAAATACATACTGTTTAGTAAAGAGGGGTTGATAATTCTTCGAGAGTTTTAAGCTACCAGAAAGAAGCTCTAAATGGGTTTAATCTCCACTGAAATTCTGAGAATGAGAGGCAAATTCTCGTTTCTTTTGCATAGTAAAAGAAAGTAGATTGCCAATTTGAGCTTTATAAGAAAGATTAAGGGTAAGGAAACAAATGAAGAAACTGTTATGAAATTATGTCTGGTCTTCTTGGGTGTTTCGACAAAGCAAATGCATGTAGAGTTCCAGGAAGTTCTGACCATGGTTTACCAGTGTAAAGTAAAAGAGGACCGTAATTAAGGAGAGCTCCGATGCGGACGGATGGTCACTGCACCTGTGCTAACGAAGGTGCATCGTCAGAAAATGTGTACATTTGCACGGCAGTATCGGAATTGGACCTCCGTTGATTGGCAAAGGATTGCCTTCTGCGATGAGTCACGTTTTGTGCTTCAGCGAATGGATGGACGTTGGCGTATAAGGCTTGAAACATCGGAGAACAAACACTCTTCAACCATTGGTGGAAGAACACAAGTTGGTGGGGACAGCGTTATGGTCTGGGGAATGTTTTCGTGACATTCTCTGGGTCCACTCATACCTTATGGAAGGTACTATGGACCGAATTTCTTATGAATCCATCCTTGCAGACCACGTACACCCATATATGTTGATTTGTATTTCCTGGGGCGGATGGGATCTTGCACACGACAATGCGACGTGTCACACAACTAGAAATGTCCGACAGTGGTTGGAAGATCACGATGAAGACTTCAAAGTACTTCCATGGCTCCTTGATTCCCCAGACTTAAACCCAATTGAGCATCTGTGAGACCACCTCGATCGTGTTTTTCGCTCTATGGATCCTCCACCGCGCACCCTCCAGCAACTGTCAGATGTACTGCAGTCAGCATGGCTCCACATACCTGTGAACACCTTCCAGCACCTTATTGAGTAACTCCCAACCAGTCTGGCTGCTGTCCGCGCTGCACACGGCGAGAACTGTGGATATTAGTTTGTGGTCACGATAATGTGACTCGACCGTGTATATAAAACCGAATTACTGCAGAGAAAGATTTTTCTAATAAAAAGAAAAAAAAAAAAAAAAAAGAAGAGAATTAAGGAGCAATAATGCAGGAATTGTGCCAAACCCAGGATAGGCAAACAAAATTGAAGGTTGGAGCTGTTTTACGGAGACTAGAATTCATGGAACTTTGGAGCCGAAATGCTCTGGAAAGGAGAAAAAGCATATGAGGGCGGGAGTGATCCAGAATCGTAAAAGGTTATCCCCATCCTGTAGACTCTTGCGATTTAGTAAACGAATAATGTTTGTGTACAATTTTTAATACATGTGCCACTACAGATTGGCAACAATCTTTTTAAATCCATAATCGGAGGAAGGGTGGGTGTGGGGGGATTCATATACTGAAATATTATTAAATGTTTAAGTAGCAATCACCTGCAATTTACTAAATAACTCATTCGTTAGCGATTTTGATAGGTTATGTCCAATTCTGGTTTTCTTGGATTTATTCTCTAGATATTGTAAATAACAAGGTATTATACTGGGTGTGAGCGTACATTCGTGTAGATATATCGCAAGTGTGGTGTAATAAAGCAACCAGCAGGGTTCTCACGACCCTTATAAATTCTTAAAAGTCCTTAAAAAGTGCTTACTTTTTTAGGGTGTTTAAAAGTCCTTAATTTTTACCAGAAATTCTCAGAAGTGCTTTTTAGCACTTATTTTTTCCCTAACTGCCTCCATGAAATGCAGAAGTTGTAGTGCATACAACTTCTGCTGCTGTTTGGTTATGTTGATGATGACGTCGTGTGACATCATAAAAAAAGCTCTCGTCAGTGACTCATGGCGAATTTGACTTTAACTTTGGTTTCATGCCATGAAATAAGTATATACAATATTCAAATATTCAGAAGTAGATCTTATAATTTTAACTACACTTTTATTATTTACATTCTTTTTGTTGCATATGTGATTACTCTGTCGTATGAAGACTCATTTGACCAGCAGAACTGTCTTTTAAATTGCATAAATTCTAATTTATTACATCTACAAACTTGAATTGTATGCAGCGCAATATTGCAAGTTTCATCAACAGACTTGTAGTTTGTATAATAAAGTCGTGAATAAAAATATATTAGAATATCTGTTATCTTCGCGATTGCAATTTGTAAGGTCCTTAAAATTTTTTTGAAGGGTGCTTAAAAGTCCTTATATTTTTTGGGAGAAAATGAGTGGGAACCCTGGACCAGGCATAATAATGATAAATCTTTTGGGGAAAGGTAATAATTTTTTCAATTACGGAAGTACGTCAAAGACGATTACCAAAGGACTTTTTTTTTTTGTATGAGGAGATGGTAATTTCATCCCCAGAAAACTATTACGTTCTCCTTTAATTACCTATTACTGTGTTCGACAGAAGCCTAAACATGAACATGTACAAGTAATCATTTAAGAAACAATCATTTCCCTTCTTGTTCTGTGCATAGGTTGAACAGTTAAATTCTGGCTCTTAGTTTTTATTATTAACCCCCCCCCCCTCCTCCTCCTTCGCTACACACGTGAGTCTGAATGTTGTTTAAGATGTGGTAGCGCTATGAATTCTTTCAAGGTCTCATAAAAGATGCACTGGATGCGTAAAAACGGGGTAAAAGTAGCTGTTCTGGGAGGTCGAACGCCTGGTGCTGTGCATTCAACGGAGCCGAACAATTTCTCCAGAAATGTTGACGGTATGCGATGGTATTAACGGTATGGGGCAACTCGACATGGAAGACAATGTAAGAGAAAAGGTTGCTTAGGACGCGGAAGGGGGGAGGGAGGTGCGGCGTCGAAGGGGTCGTAGCGCATAGCTGAGCAGAAAAGTTGGAAGAATTTCGGCTACGGAGAAAGAATGAATGATAAAGAGAGCGAGAGAGAGAGAGAGAGAGAGAGAGCGCGCGAAAGGAAGGGAGGATACAGGACGAGATTAAATTTTTAATTAGAGGCCAAGGAGAGAGGAATGTTAATGACACACATAAAGGGGAGACCTTGGTCTCCTCAGAAAGGGCGGGGTGGGGAGGGGTGTCGCAAGGAAACGTTGGAAGGGACGGGATGGGAATTGATAGCATCTTGCCGAGCATAGTTTCTTTGGGATGCAGAGTGCCACTTGATGTTGAAAATATGGAGCCTGCTTTTCGGGAAATTCTTTTGTTTTCTTCTCAAAAACAGGAATTACGGTCGAGTGTCGTTAAAAGATGGATAGAAAGCGGTACAACACTTTTTTTTTTTTTTTGTCATCTTGAAAATAGGGGATTTTGTGAAGTGGAGAAAAGAAAATCGGTATGCACAAAAAAAGCTAGTGCAAAAAATGTAATAAAAAGATCTTTTTAAGGGGGTGTAAAGAAGAGGGAATGAAAGCATCAATGTAAGTACAATATTCTTAGAAAAAAATTTCCAATGCTTTATCAGAGCTTTTTTGAATTCTGAAAGCTTGTCCCGAATTATCATGTTTACATTTGTTTTTTCAGTTTTTTTAATAAAAGAAGGCTGTGTTTAGGGCTTAAAATACAAAGATCCTTCTTCGTTATTGGAACGAATCAAGACTGCTTGCTTTATATCGCTTGAACTCACAAGGAACACTCATCGTTTTTAGGAGGACTGTCAAACTTTAATCCCATGGTGCGTTAATTATGTGCTATCCAGCTGCAAAAAAAAAAAAAGTAACTGTAAAAATAAATATTTCATATTACTTAGTTGCCGAACAAAAGCAGAAACACAGTTACTTGATTTTTAGGTGTCTGTTTTAACGCATATGTTGTGCTATAGTATATTGTTGAAAATATTCACTACTTCTATAAAGCACATGTTACATCTAGGAGTAAAAAACCAAAAAAAAAATCGGTAGATGATTTCTATTTTTTTTTAGTTGTTCGTTTGATTAAATGGGGCGTTTCTGTCGCATTTCTAATTACACAAGACAAAAAGCAATAAATAATCTGTAGTTGGAACTTACTGTACATTTCGTCATTGCTGTTACAATGTCAAAGTTCTCAGCAGGTTACAATGTCTCTCTTCTCCATCACCTTTAATTCAATACCTTTTATTCCCATTTATCTAAAACACTAAAATATTGGAAATTTCCTTTTCTCTCTGCAGTCTTTACTATTGACTTTAATTTACCTTCTCGTAAAAAGGCGTTGGGTTGAAAAAGTCAGAGTGAAACGCAAGACGTGGTAATACATCACGAACTGTCCTCGTTCATTATTTATTGCTAAAATCAGCGGCTTTGCTATATATAAGTTGACAGTCTGAAGGACAGAGAACATACCAAGCCTTGGAACTTTCGCGGGTCGGGCCTTTCAAATGAACACTGTGTAGATATTGGGTTTGTGTGTGCAAGAGTATACTCCAAACTTTTTACCGAACTGATTTTACTTCATGTATTTCATTCATACGAGCATTTCAGACTATAAAAATGAAGGATGAGTCGTTGAATTGCTGCTGCTGCTGCTGCGAAATCCCATAATTATTTCTATTCATATCTCTTGCCAGAAGTACTTCGAAATATGCTGTGTGATTTTTTGAATTTCTGTCTTCTAGGTATTCAGTGGGAAAAGCAGATGAAAGATTTAGTCTTTTGGCGTAGTAAATGGAAGATGCGGAGTCTTTTGGCGAATAGGATGTAACGAGCAGTGGCTTTTCTTAATGTATTCGGTCGTTCGGGAAGTACTTGAATACTTTCAGTGGCGTACATTTCGGAAATCTGAAGTGGCGACAAAGGCGATATCTGGCAGTTGCGCAGTACGTACCTCGGGCTCAGTTCGTGCCTACTGTTCAGCTAGTGAAAGTTGTGATAACGATGGAGCAGCCGATATGATAAGTACTGTGATAGAACAGCGTTTTTGAAGTTTTCTGTCTTATTGCGATATAGAGAGGGCGTAGCATAAAATCTTCTGTGTACTGCATTAGGTCAAAATGCCCTTTAAGAAAAATGGCGGTGCACAGTCGGATTAAAGTATATCAAGAAGGCAGGACATCACTCAAAGATGTTCCATCATACGGTCGACCAATTTCGGCTTCCAGAGAATCCAGACAACGCATCCCAAAATGCCTCACAACAGTCGAATAAGATGAGTGTAAATAACCTGTACATGCAACTGGATACCGTCACACAACGCCTTATACTGTACGTGTGGAAAATTCAGTCCTAATGAGCAAATTAGTGCCGTGAATACTGCACACATTAAGCACAACACATATGGAATTCGGCAACGAAATTGCACGTACTAAACCTTCCTTGGTATCATCGCAATGATACGGTGCTCACAAGGTTCTTCTGCTTAGATAAACGTTTGGTGGAATTTCATGCGCCTAGGCAACGACGTCAGTCACTGTCCTGGGTTAAAGCCGGTTCTTTCCCAGCATGTTTACACGTTGTAACCTTCTTTCGACTGGTCGCAATAGTAGGGTGCTCACAAGGTTGTTCTGCGTAGATAAAAGTTTGGTGGAATTTCGTGCACCCAGACAACGAAATCAGTCACTGTCCTGGGTTGAACCAGATACTTCCCCGTCGTGTTTACACGCAGTACCCGTCCTTGGTCTTGTCGCAATACTAGGAGGGTGTTCACAAGGTACTTCTGCTTAAATTAAAGTTTGGTGGGATTTCATGTGTCGAGCCAACGACATCGGTCACTGTCCTGGGTTGAACCAGGTTCTTCCCCTGCGTGCTTACATGTAGTAACCTTCCTTGGTCTTGTCGCAATGGTAGGGTGCTCACAAGGTTTTTCAGCTTAGATTAAAATTTGGTGGAATTTCACGCACCCAGACAACGACACCGGTCAGTGTCCTGTGTTGAGCCCGGTACTTCTCCGATGTGTTTACACGTAGTAACCTTCCTTGGTCGGGTCGCAATAGTAGGTTGCTCACAAGGTTCTTCTGCTTAGATTAAAGTTTGATGGAATTTCACGCACCCAGATAACGACATCAGTCCTGAGTTGAACCCGGTACTTCCCCGACGTGTTTACCCCGTGCTGATTTGCATGAACTTAAAATCTTACTGGTAGTTTGCATGGATGATCGAGGTGTGGCTTTTTGGAATATCGCTATGACACCAAACGTGGAAAGAGCGATGACATCTGCTTGGTGTTCGTGATCCACGTCTAGTGTATGAATTCATTATCACTATGACATCGGCACAGTGTAAGTCATTTCTAGTGGAGAATATCCCGGCATGAACACTGCGACATCATGTACAGCAACCTATCGTCGGACACGACAGCGCAAAAGGCCCGGATTGTTCGGCTGTTCATTGAACAGAACGGTTGAGTGAAGTTGTCCCACCCACCATATTTACCTGAATTTCAACTGGTTTGGCCATTTTAAAAGGGAGGTATCTGTTACTTGCTTCAAGAATAAACAGGACAATCACAGACATTTTCTACAGAGTTAATGACACTGGCGTTCTTAATGCAGTTCGTGAACTGCCCACAGTTTGGGAACGTCTTATTGACAATGAGGGGTACTACTAATAATTTCCCTGAAATATTGTGATAATTGCTTGCTGTAATAGGAACTATGGGAAGTTGGCTGTGTTCATTTACTTAACAAAGGACTTAATATCTTCTTTATGTTTGCCTGTTGAAGGTCCAAGTTCTATTAAACGAAAGAAACCTTGAAACTCTTCGTTGCTCTCTTGGCATTATCGTGGACGTAGGAAAGACGCCATATTTGAAAATTATTTCATCCCATTTTTATGTAAAGTAGATATAGACTGATAGTTTTAAAATCGGCTAATTTTCCTCCCAGTGAGGTAAAAAAATGAATGTCTGCAACAAAATTCAATAGGAAGCGTTTTTTTTTTTTAAATTTGTGGATAGTGTGCCTATATTTTTGATACACTACAGTGTCTGTCGCAGAAGACGTGCTCGGTAAAAAAAAAAAAAAAAATCGCCCTTTTTCGTATTGGCGTGATCGATACCTCTTGAAATCGGTTGTACATTTTTTTGAAAAAATGAAACAATTGTACATCATCAGTTATATTGCTAAAAGTCTATGCAAAAAGTCTGCATTTTTCTTTTTTTTGTGGTTGCGAATTAAATTCACAACATTCCAAATTACATGTTAAACGATGACTACCATTCATCTGATCTTCTACACCATCGATAAATGACATTTGTCGTAATGACCCTGGCAACACATAGTAAGACTCGTCCAAGGCATTAATTCCTTTTTCATTCTGACATGATTTTTTAATGCTAAATGGATCAGGAAATCCCCATCGGTCTTTCAAGATGACATAGCCTTGAATGAAACTCTAACTGCATATCTTTTAAGATCGTTGTGCAGAATTAGTCACTTGCGACATGCTGTGTTTTTGCTTCTTCCATTAAAAAATTATGTTGCGCAATCAGTGTTCCTATGTATCTGGTTCATTCGCGTGTGGTAAAATGTCTTAGCCGGTTTGCCATGCGCTTCTGTTCGGTTAATGCTATCTACGTTGACGGTCATATTGGAAAGGCATTTAACCACCAGCGGGGATCCGTGCTTTATGACAGACTGCCATATAATCCTACTGCAGCAGCTTACAAACAAAGCTTTTGCAGCACACACGAACTCTCTCTCTCCGAGACTTAAGAGTGTTTGCTGTCCACGTTGACTATACCATGTCGATGGGAGTGGGATTTTCTCAGAGCAAAGCGGATGAGACCGGATTAGCGCAGGGCCCATTCCTATTTAGACGGGGTCGACATCACATTTATAAATGCTTCTTTTCTTTTATTACGGGAGAGAACTTCCTCCATCTTTAGTATTGCCTGCTGAAAAGGAGAAAACTGAAATTGAATGGATTCATATCGTAAATGGGTAACACTATATAACTTTAGATTCAGTTACTCTAACCAAAATTTGATTGATGGGACTGGGGTATCTTTTCTTTTTCTCTCTCTCTCTCTCTCTCTCTCTCTCTCTCTCTCTCTCTCTCTCTCTCTCTCTCTCTCTCTCTCTCTCTCTCTCTCTCTCTCTCTCTCTCACCTCTTTCCTTTCTCTCGTATCTGTCTTCTTTCACCCCTCTCTCTCTCTCGTCTCTCTCTCCTCTCTCTTCTCTTTCCCTCTCTCTCTCTCCTCTTACCTCTCTCTTCTCTTCTCACTTCTCTTCCCTCCTTTCTCCCCTACCTCTGTTCTCTGTCTCTCTCCTCTCCCCCTCCCCCTCCCTCACTGTAAAACAGTAATATGATGTCTCCTGTTATAAAGGTTTCGGAACAAAGGCAATGTGTTTTGTTTCGGGGTCTACAACAACAACCATAAACAATCCTGACGGCAACAAGCACTCTCCCGTCCCTAATTTAAAGCCACTATTTCCAGACAAGGGAATCCAGCGCCATCAAAGAAACATACAACCTATGCCGAACTGGAACCGGAACTCGGGCCTATCTTGTATGAATGTTCACAGCGCGCAGCTCCTCAGACCACTCGGCCATAGGGGCGGCAACAGTTTTTCCTTCGTAATATCACCCACACTGCCCCCCAGCGACTAGGGAGTGGCAGAAGTGTTACGACGCATGGGTAAGAGGTCAGCCATGTTTTACTCTTGTGAGGAGAAAGTTTAGTTGCACAAGAGGTAAGCTCTCTTCCTTGTATTTGGGTTTTAGGTTTTATAAGTTCAATGTTTGTACTTCATGTACTTTTTTTTTTTCTCTGTTGATTTTTTGCTTTTTAGCTCTTAGGCACTGGCTTGTCTGTTAACATTTTTGCGGGTTTTAACTCTTTCTTTTCTTGGTAACTTTGCGCGTCTTTTGGGGAACTTAGGCAAAGCAGATGGCTAAGCATAGTTCCTTTTCTTTGCGCTGTATTTTCAAAGTAGTTAAGTTCTTAATAACTACTTAATTATGCACTTAAAACACTGCTGAAATACTTTGTACATATTGCAACTAATTGTTTAAGTCATATAACTTTCACAAAGCTTTTCTTTAGTTAATTATTGTCTTTAACTTATTCTCGTTTTTGTGTTGTCAGAAGTTGTAGAGTAGGGGGTTTTAGAATCAAGTTTTCTTTCAAAAATCTGATTTTTTAAAAAATTAATATTTCCTTTTTTAATTGCAATGTAAAAATTTGGATTTCTTTAGCATTGTTTTTCAGGTTTGAATTCTCTCTCAGGCGAACTTGGCATTTCGTTATAGCTGAAAATTATTTCTAATTATTATGTCACTCTCACGGCTTGAGTTCTCTTTAATCTTCTTCTCTCTGTTTAATAGTAACAGATGAAGAGCATGGCTCGGGCCAGGAGGGTTATGGATGCAAGCGAAATTGTTAAATAGTGCTAGGTCATACAACTCTGCGGAGGACATGACATATATATATTTTTTAAAACAATTTTTGGTGGGCATGTTACTTGCATCTATGGCCTTGCAGAAACCCATTTCCAACTAGGTCTTTGTGGAAGTGAGAAAATGCAGAGTTTTTGCTGGTCCTTGATAAAGCCAAGGCTCAGTATTCTCGACACCTTCTACATTCAGTTGTTTTATTTTATTTTTTTTATCTTTTCTCCTTTTACTCACACCGGTAGATACATAACCTTTTCTATGTTGTACTTGGTATGAGTCAAAAATATATATGTATTTTTTTGCTTAGGTCTCTTCTTAATAGAATATATATATATACACACATATATATATATATATATATATATATATATATATATATATATATATATACACACACACACACACACACACACATACATACCTGTCGAGTAACGTGTAGCACCACCTTTCGCCGTGATGACGGCGGCGATTCGTCTCGGCATGGACTCGACAAGACACCGGAAGCGCTGGGAAGCCATACGGATCCACGACCCCTGAACAAGCTCCCACAGTTCACGAAGATTTGATGGAGGGGTGTCAGAGCCTCGAACATCTCTCTCGATGGCATCACAGAAGTGCTCGATGGGATTGAGGTCAGGTGACCTAGCTGGCCAAGGAAGCGAGGTCACGTCGGTGGAGTGTTCATCCAACCATTCGGATACAGTTCGGGAGCGATGGCATGGTGCATTATCTTGTTGCAGGATGTGGTACCCAGTGGGATGTGGAAGACGCACAAACGGGAGCAAATGGTCGTCCAGGATATCCCGATAAAGTTGACCTGTGAGGGACGATGTCACACGTACCAGGAGTCCCATTTCAGTTCCACGTAAACAGTCCCCAGACGAGAATGCCACCCCCACCAGCTTGAAGAGTACCCTGCTGGCAAAAAGGATCCATCGCTTCATGTGGTTTGCACCGTACTCATATCCTGCCATCCGCATGTATCAACGTGAATCTCGACTCATCACTCCAGGCAACATTTTTCCACATGTCTAGGGTCCAGTGGCGATGTTCCCGCACCCATGCTGATCTTCGCACCCTGTGATGTGCGGTCAGCAGCGGTACCCTCGTGGGACGATGGCTTCTGTACCGCGTAGCGAGAATATGGTTCTGGATGGTATGGCTGCTTACACGTTTTTGTGCACCAACGTTAAATTCCCGAGTTATTTCTTGCACTGTGGCCCGTCTATCCGCTGTTACAATGCGAGCTAGCCGACGATGACCCCGCTCATCCACACGCTGTTGTCCACGGCAGTTGGATCTTGCAGGGATGGTTTTACCGGATTCGATGTACTCACGGTGCACCCGTGACACAGTGGCTCGTGAAAATCCCAGTGCCTGCACGACTTCCGAGATGGAGTGACCCATTCATCGGGCCCCGATAATTTTCTTACGATGAAATGCTTTTAGATCCTTCGTCTTACTCATACTGCGTCCGACTCTTACTGATTCCCGTCTCATCACTCCTTATATTGTCGGATCGCTGCATACGTCATGTCGTTTCCGTTTACGGTTCCGCCCACAGCGCCACATTTGCATAACGCCAGCTGTCTCTAATTCAATTGCTCTTCAGTGTATATCAAAAACCATTAACTCTGAAGCGTACTTTAACGTTCCGGATAATTCTGCCCTACCAACAATGTGGCAGTTTTATGGAAATGACCGTTGTCTCTTCCAACACGATCGATCTTCCTGCCACACTGCACTGCGTGTGTAGGGACTGGTTTCTTGAAAATGAGATGAAATTGTTAGACTGGCCTGCTCGGAGTCCTGATCTTAATCCCATAGAACACCTCTGGGATGAACTGGAACGGCGGATACGAAATCGACTACAACGACCGTCGTCGCTCTCTGTTCTAGCAGCAGCTTTGCATGACGAATGACGAGCCATTCCCTGCCAAAACCTACCAGAAATTGGTTGATAGTATGCCTCGACGTGTTCTTAAGGGGACCAGTTCTGCAAAAACAAACATTT
This sequence comes from Macrothele yani, assembly GCA_039090855.1. Lineage (NCBI taxonomy): Eukaryota > Metazoa > Arthropoda > Arachnida > Araneae > Macrothelidae > Macrothele > Macrothele yani. The sequence continues at coordinate 14,046,584 of CM077029.1, read as the reverse complement.
TATGAGAAGTTTTTTTATTTCAATTTTTTTTCTACAGTGTTTGCTGAATCGAATGACATACGTACGACACTTGAGCAAAGCAGAGTAAAAGGAGTATCACGTGATAGGCTTCTGGTCACAGGTCTTCGTTTTTTGCCTCCCCTGAAAAGTTGTGGTTTTGTACATTTAGGAACACTTTTCTCATAAACTAGTGAAGATAATGTCTTGAAAATTTGTTTATACCTTACTGTATATATCAACAAACACCTGAACTAGAATCATGACTAAATAATGTACTCAATAAAAGTAATAAATACTATTGCTAATGAAAACGTCAGCGAAATCGACAGCAATTTTGATTAATTAATACAAAATTAATTAATTGACTGATTGCGATAATTCTAGTTCAGGTGTCGTATAATATCCTTAGGAAAATGCATGCCAAGTTTGCAATTGATAGGCCAAGTCTATCGTGAGAAACATGTACTTAAGTACATCGAGACCTCCACATGCGAAGCCTAAAAAGGGACTGGTCCCGTTAACACGGTATATGTTCACGTGTCTCTGTGCTTTACGTCGTTAAACCACAGAAACCAAAAACCAATCCTTCTTGAACTGCTTGTGAGGGTCGAAACTATGAATACATTCAAAATCTGCGTCATCACACCGCTGCCAAATTGCGTATCACCTGATGATGTGACGCAGACCTTGGTGAGTTTACTCATACATAGTTTATTCATCCGCGAAAATTCTATGCTTACATTTGCGAAGAATTAATCGCTGACGAAAGAAAGGTGTGAAGAAAGATTATCACAAGCTGCAGTAAAAAGCATATTCTAGTAGACTGCGCACACATCCATAGCGAGCATCGAATACTAAGGCGACCCATTTATTTTTAGTTTAGGTGTGAGGGGTAGGGATAAACAATTATATCGGAGAAAACGTACTTCTCATAGGACAACGGAAAATTTTTGCTCATCATTGCGAAACCCAGTAATTTAAGATTTCGTAAATTTAAAAGGATGCATACGGAAACTGAGAGATCGAAATTTTATGCAGCGGTCTGCAAGGATTTCAAATATAAATGTGGTGGTTAAAAAAAAAAAAAAAAAAAAAAGAACTGTAGAAAAATAACAATGTATGTGTTTTGGTGATAATTTGTTTTGATTGTAATAATTTGCGTTTTGAAATAATTTTAGATAATTCGTAATCTCTTTATTATGAGAAACAGGAGGATATTGTGGTACATAGGTATTTTTTACCAAATAGGTCTTTTGGCATATTCATTCGGTAATGCTGAGGAAAGAAACATAAATTTGGAAAATCCTGCAAATGTCATTCCTTTTATTTATTTATTTATTTCGCCATCTGTGGTGACACAGAAATTCAAAAGCTGTGAAATGTCGTAATTTTTCTCTTTTAATTCCCAGCTTAATTCTTTTACTTGAAAGGTTAGAAATGAAACAAAATTCACTTCGAAAGACAAGCTCAGCTGTGAAACAAAAACTGAAAAATACTTAAGATATTCACAGCTACTTTTTAGCCCGAAAGTGGAGGGGTTTTTTTTTCTTTTATGTTTTATGTCCGTGAATTGCAATAACCATATATTTTGGAGTTTTCTGGTCTTCAACTATAGTATATATATATAATGTGTGCTCGGTCTTTCAAGTTGTGCATCGGCGTCTTTATAAGCCGATGAAAGGGAGCGGTGGGTAGGTTAGTATGTTCGGTAATGGCTGAGGCCTCCGTTTTTCTGTTTCTTGTAAAACTGTTTTTTTTTTTTTCTTTTTTTTTCTTCCATCAGTAGAACAAATCCTTCCTCCTCTGAGATCCAGAGCCTAATGTTCCAAAAGACAACGTTTTCCCATTACTTAAATCGAAGGGAAGCGCTGCACCCCAAGTTCTTCGATTGCAAAGGTGGATGTTAGGTAATTACTAAAAGCAGCCTTTGCTCTCTACCTTCCCCCTGCCTCCCATTCGAAGGTGAGAAGGTACTGGCAGAACAATAGTGCTGTTGGTTTTCTTTATCTTTTTGTCTCTTTGAAACCAAGTCTGCCATTGTTTGCCTTTTGGTTTATCAGGTACAATACCTCTTTTCTTCCACAGCCCCCCCCCCAGTCTAAATTCCTGTTTTCTCCTACTCTGACTAAAAGTACTCCTCTGTTCTTTCGAAAATTTGGTTACTGGCACTTTTATTTATTTATTTATTTATTTTGTACAAGGAATACTTTCTTGTAAGACTTTTTTTTTTACTAGCAACGAGATCCTTCGTTGGAAATTGTCAACTTGTTTTGTAACACGCAAAAACGTAAATTAATATTAAAACAGGAAGAAATATAAAAAGTGGCACCTGCCGATTATCAGATTGTTATGCTTTTTACTGTAAGAAAAAAATAATCTGAAATTCACGAACCATTTTCTGTAATTCCTTTCGTGGTTTATCTAAGCATGTTACAATCTTTTCCTCAAAGTGACTGGAAAATACCTCAATTTCACGGATTTCTCGTAGGCTAAGAAAATTCTGAATTTTCGGAAACCCTTCCGCTCTTTCTTTCGTACATTCATTGTCGTAAAAATCCGCGCACCAAGAAGGATACCTCGGATTGAAATGAGATTTTAGTAGTGAGATGGTACATACCAAGGAGAGAAGTGATTACGATATCACAGCAGCAGGGCGATTTCCCCTGGACATACGGTACCCATTCCAGTCAGCGTTTAGTACCGCGTCGGATCGCATCCTGCTCGGATACATGCGGTGATACGGTCCGGCATGGAGTCAAAGAGACGCCGTATGTTATGCTGGGACAGGGAGAAAGCTGGCGTCCTATCTGGTCCCACACCTGCTCAATGAGCGAGTGATCAGGCGATCTGGCTGGCCACGGAAGCGTAGAAGCATGACGTAGACAGTCTTAGAAAACCCGATCCGTGTGCGCACCGGCGTTGTCTTTTTGGTAAATGGCTCCGGGCCGTCCTGCCAGGAAAGGCAGCACATGGGGCCGCAGGATCTTCTGTACGTAGCGCTGGGCTGTCAACGTCCCTCGGATCACTACGAGGGAAGTCCGGCTGTTATACGCGATGGCTCCCCAGACCAACATGCCTGCAGTTCGGGACGTGTGCCGCTGTATAGTGCGGTTGGAATTGTAGCGCACACCTGCGTTCCTCCACACTCTGACACGGTGGCCGTCCGTTCCCATACAGAAGCCGGATTCGTCGCTGAACGCTATACGTCGCCAGTCCGTAGCATTCCACGTTGCTCGCTGCTGACACCACTGCAATCGACGCCGACGATAGTCAGGTATTAATGGCAGAAAACGTAAGGGCCGTCGAGCGTGCAGGTTCGCCTCTGCCAGGCGTCTGGAAATGGTTCTAGCGGATACAGGAGTCACATGTACAGCCGCTACATTTCTCTGGATGTTGGATAAGGACGTCGTTGCATCTGTGCGTGCCGCTCTCACGATCCTCTCTGCCGGTGGTGTGTCTGGGTCGTCCAGAGCCAGTCCGCTGTGTCTAGGTGCCTTCTCGTGTCCACTGCTCCCAACACGGCCGATTCGGCTCGCCGGCCACCGTGCTTCTCTCATCCCGACGATACGGCTTTATTCAAACTCCGCCAGTTGCCCGTATACACATCTACGGCTGCTCCTCGGCATATCTATCGCTCAGGGATCTCACCTGACTCTTACCGTGCACTTCGGCACTAATGTGGAGTCCCCTGAGCGGCGCCTTAAAAGTCGCAAGGATTGCGATTGCAGCTCCGGTCTTAGACGCGCGGGCATGGGGAATCGCACGAAACTAATCATTTGCATGTCTGCCCTCCCCGTAGATATTCGCCGAGTTTCGCGTTAATCGCACGGTTTTTTCTTGGCGCGCGGGTTTTTATGGCAGTGAATGTATATTAATAATATAGCTGTTTTTAAAACGGTTAACGAAATTTTTGAATTTTCAGGAACATTTCTGCTATTCGTTCCACTTTTTCCATATGCATATGACGGAAAATTTACGGTAATAGGAGCGATACGCGGGAATACTTGAGGTTTGTTTAGAGAGATTAAATTTCAATCGTCTGTCGGAGGACCTGATTTTGAAGTTCTGTTGCGAGATCGGATATTGTGAATAGCACATTGCATGATATTTAGGTTATTGTGGCAACATACATTCCTCGCGCTCCCCTCCCAGCTGTTGCATGTTGTGTAACCGTAAGAAATCCCCCCCGCCCTCTTCTCCTTGGCACAGTGGTCTAAGCAGAGCCTATTTAAGATGGGGAGGGGGATGCAGCCCCGGGTCTTATATTTTCAAGGGGGCCCCAGAATTGTGCAGGATTATTGAAGAATTGACAGAGTTCTAGAGGATTTTTTTTTCCTCATTTTTGATGATAGCACAGCAAAAACTATGTAAGAAACTGGCTTGTGAAGAAAAAAAAATTCTATTTCTTTCGACTCTTTTAGGAGGAGTACACAAAAATAAAGTCTCCCCTGTCCATCCTCCAATCTTTCGAAACATGACAGAAGTCGTTTTTTTTTTCCCTTGTACACATCTGTAATTGGTAAGGAATTTTTGCACGTTAAGAATTTGTTTGGATCATACTATTATGCCCACTACTTTGACATAATTTCAACAAGCTGAACCCTTGGAGAAAGGGGGGTTAAAGCATAACTGAACTGGTACCTATTTTTCAGCCATGCATTTTTGCATTTTTTTGCTACCACTGATTCGTCCATGAATAATAGGATACATACTTCAATACAGAGTGTATATTTTTATGACTTTCTCGTCTTATTTTGGGTATGTTTTCTCCAGGGTATTTTTATTCATCCACCCATAGTAAAATCCTAGATGTGCCACTAATAATGGGGCCCCAAAATACTGTCGAAGCGTCCCCCCCCTCGTCTAAATGTGATGTGTGTTTAAGCACTGATTTCTGACCATTCGCCCGAGATGGTCCGGGTTTGGATACCGGTAAATCATGGATGTTGTGTTTGTCTTACGGCTGTGGCTCTCTCCTTTCCCTGGAAACAGTGGCCATAAATTAGGAACGGGCCACTGCCTATAGACAATTGAGGTGATCACGGTGGTTGTTCACCCCCCAAACAAAAAAGAAACCGGGTACTTAAATTACTGTACGGGTGATTGTATGATTACTATGTGCTATTCTGTGGACCCCTTAACACAGAAGCTGTTATAGTGATCAAGAGTAAATTTCATATTTAGAGATTTTGCGAAATAAAACGATGAAGCAGTACATTTCACCTTTTCTTAAACACAACTGAAAATAATTGTTAGTTTAGAAAGATCTCGATTTCCAAAGCATTCTGTTGCTTCGAAAACTCGCGATGAAAAACAAATGCAATTTGTGATTAAGTCTTCGAACAAAAAAAAAATTAAGTTATTACAACCCTATTCATGAAAATAATAAGATGCAACAGAAAAAAAAAAACACTAATTAACCCGCATTAATGGTGAAACCCATTTCATCATCGCGTGGTTTCGGTGCTTTTCATTTCTGCCTTATACGTCGTCAGGTGCTAAGTTAAGTGTCTTTCTAGGTCGATCGATAACGAGCATCACTGCCTTTGAAGACTTATCCGGTTGGATCCCCACCAGGTGCAAAGGGAAAGGATTCGTACGCCAAGAAAGAATCGCTGCTAAAAAGAGTTAAAATTTTTAAGATCTAAACATTTTTCAAACTGGCTTTTCTGAAATAAATGGTATTAGTGACAACAGAAAATCTGCCAAAATTCTTAAGTTGGAAACTGAAATTTCTTTAAAGGACGGAGACCTGCTAGCAACTTTACTGCACGCCATTTTCAGGAATTTTCTTTGAATTCACACTATTTGCTTTTAACAGTGTGTATTCCTACTAACGGCTTTGCTGTTTTCGTGGCAACATTCATAAATGCAATGTGGTATAAAAAATGCGAGTTTTTTTTTAATGCAATGTGATCCAAAAAATGCGAGTTTTTTTAAATGCATTGTGATCCAAAAAATGCCAGTTTTTTTTAAATGCAATGTGATCCAAAAAATGCAAGTTTTTTTGTCACGTTCAGCAGTGTACACTAGTCATTTCCCGTTGCACATACGCATGTCATAAGCGGTAGCATTTTTATTTTCATTCTGTGCGTTTTGTGTTGTAATACTAGTGTCCGATGTTACAAGCCATGTTTATCTTACACACTCTCAATTTTTTTTTACCGTGACCAATTATGTTACAGTAATGAAACTTGTATCACTCCCTTTCATACACAAGTTTCACACTGTTTGACATTTCGGTGTCTTCTCTTCCAAGCTAGGAAGCAACTTTTAAGTGTGATTTCTACTCTCTAACAAATGGCACAAGCGACTGCTTATCTTCGCGGGAATCTCTTTCGAGAAAATTCATCTTGCATTGAAGGTGACAATCAAATAGTGCAAGGTGTAGGCACCTAGGTGGATTTTAGATTTGTGTGATTAAACGACTTGTGTTAGAGGTCTCTCTGAATAACACATATTCAGTATGCAAGTCATAGTACAGCCAAAGGGAGTGCTACGATTGATGTTAGTTGTGCAGCGTGATATGATATCAAAGAAAAACTAACTTTAGATTTATTAAATATTTTAAACCATTTCTATTAGTCCAGTTCTTACATATGGAGCGGAGACATATACCTTAACTAAAAAAGGTATACAAAGGTTGCAGACAACTCAAAGAAGCCTGCAGAAATGCATGCTTGGAATAACAAGGAAAGATAAGAAGAGGAACTCGTGGATAAGGGAAATGACAAGAGTGGAAGACATCATTATCAGGGTAAAATCGCTGAAATGGCAATGGGATGGACATGTTGCCAGAAGAATGGACTGCAGATGGACGACCGTAATTTTAGACTGGATTCCAGGGGACAGAAAAAAAAAAAAACAGAAGAAGACCACTCGGGAGATGGATGGATTGATGAAATTCGAAAGCATGCCGGAGTAACATGGATGACATAGGCTCAAGCAAGACTGACTGTTGTGGAAGAAACGTTGCGAGACCTTCATCCAGCAGTGGATTGATAACGGTTAAGAATGATTATATATGTATATATATATATATATCTTGAAAAGGCCTTTGATTTGGCGAAACCATCTGCAGTTACAATGGCTTTGAAATCCTGCGGTGTTGAAGATGCATACATTAATATTATTAATAACATCTATGAAAATGCAAGTGCAAAGATTCGGCTGTTTGAATATACAACACACATAAAAATTGGAAAGGGGTGAGACAAGGTGACACCATATCTCCGAAGCTCTTTAATGCCACATTTGAAAATGTCTTTCCATCACTGACCTGGGATAACAAAGGAATAAAGATTAATGGAGATAATCTTACTCCCCTTCGTTTTGCTGATGACGAAGTCATTTTTGCAACTACCCCATCAGAGCTGCAGAGTATGATCCAGGAACTTGCTGACAAGAGTAAAGAAGTAGGATTAAAAAGGAACTTTCAGAAGACAAAAGTGATGTACAATGCTTTTACAAGGAATAAAGATTTATCGATTGATGGAGAAAAGCTGGAGGTAACAGATACGTACGTTTATCTTGGACAGCAGATATCAAGTGAGGGTCACATTGATGAAGAAATTAATCGGCGTACAAAACTTGCCTGGAGAGCTTTTGGAAGAAACAGCATAATTTTCAAGAGCAATATGCCATTATGTCTGAAAAGAAAAGTGTTTGATCAATGCATCCTTCCAGTGCTTACGTATGGTGCAGAGACGTGGACCTTAACTAAAAGAGACATACAAAGGCTGCAGACAACTCAAAAAAGCATGGAGAGGTGCATGCTTGGTGTAACCAGGAGAGATACGAAGAGGAACTCGTGGATCCGAAAAATGACAACGGTGGAAGACATCATGATCAGAGTTAAATCCCTAAAATGGCAATGGGCTGGACATACTGCCAGAAGGACAGACCATCGATGGACAGCCGAAATTTTAGATTGGATTCCAAGGGATAGGAAAAAACCCAGAAGACCACATGGGAGATGGGTGGATGAAATTCGAAAGTATGCGGGAGTAACATGGAGGAGACTGGCACAAGACAGACCGTTGTGGAAGAAACTTGGGGAGACCTTCGTCCAGCAGTGGATTGATAATGGTTGATGATGATGATATATACATCATTGTCAACCAGTAGCAATCCACTGCTGGACGAAAGTCTCCGCAATTTTCTTCACAACGGTCTGTCTTGTGCCAGTCTCCTCCATGTTACTCCAGCATACTTTCGAATTTCATCCACCCATCTCCCATGTGGTCATCTTCTGGATCTTTTCCTATCCCTTGCAATGCAATCTAAAATTTTGGCTGTCCATCGGAGGTCTGTTCTTCTCGCGTCCATTCCATTGCCATTTCAGAAGTTACTTTTCTTATCTTTCTTGGTTACGCCAAGCATGCATCTCTCCATGCTGCTTTCAGTTGTCTGCAGTCTTGCTATGTTGTTTTTAGTAAAGGTCCACGTCTCTGCTCCGTACGTAAGCACTCGAAATGTACACTGATTAAACACTTTTTTGTTTAAGACGTACTGGCATATTGTTCTTGAAAATTGTAGTACTTCTTCCAAAAGCTCTCCAACCAAGTTTTATACGCCGATTAATTTTCTCATCAATCTGACCCTCACTTGATATCTGCTGTCCAAGATAAATGTACGTGACTGTTATCTCCAGCTTTTCTCCATCAATAGATAAATCTTCATTTCTTGTAAAAGCATTGTACATCACTTTTGTGTTCTCAAAGTTCGTTTTTAACCCCACTTCTTTACTCTTGTGAGCAAGTTCCTGGATCATACTCTCCAACTCTGATGTTGTGTGTATATATACACCGAGTGGCCACTTTATTATGACCACCCTCAGTATTTCGTTGGGCCACCTTTTGCCTTTAATACTGCGTCGATTCTTCGTGGCTTGGACTCCACGAGATGTTGATAGGTGGTTTGTGGGATCTGAGACCATGCTTGATGAATAGCACTTTCCAGGAGTGTGACAATACAGGTTTGTGGATCCAACTGTCTGATGGCTCGTTCAACTTCATACCACAAATTCTCAATGGGGTTGAGATCTGGAGATTGTGGGGACCACCTAAGCAAAGTAAACTCACCGGCATGTTCCTGAAGCCAATCCTGTACAATACGAGCACTATGACAGGACGCATTATCTTGTTGAAAGCAGCCATCGCCATTGGGATAAACCATCCACATGACAGGATGCACTTGGTCCGCAACGATGTTTAGATATGGTGTGCCAGTCAGACGTTGATCAACACGAATTAAAGGGCCCAAAGCATGCCAGGAAAACATTCCCCAAATCATAACGTTGCCATCACCAGCTTGAAGGGTTGTAGCAATGCATTTGGGGTCCATGTTTTCTTGCTGTTTCCGCCAAATTCTCACTCTGCCATCGGCACGGTGCAACTGAAAACGTTATTTATCGGACCACATAATTTGTTTCCAATTATCGACTGTCCTATCCTTGTGCTCCTGTGCGAACTAGAGACGTTTTCTCTTGTTAACTGCAGACAGCAAAGGTGTTTCAACAGGCCTTCGGCTGCCATATCGCATCCGATGCAGTGTACTGCGAACAGTGCGTGCAGAGATCATTTGAGGGCATCATTGATTAAAGTGGTTTGTAATTTGCTGCACTGTTGCCCTTCTGTTGTCTGTTACCAGTCTGGATACTCCGTTCCGCCCGAACAGTCACTAGTCGATGACGACCACACGTTGCACGTAGAGACCCAGTTCTTTGGCTGACAGTCCAATCTTTGAACACTTTAACAACAGCTGCTCTGGAACATTTCACGAATGCGGTGGTATATATATATATATATATATACTCATGACGTCAGCGAGAATTTTGTTCGAAATCACGAAGACAAAAGAATGAAGAGGGGGCAAGGCTGCACCAAAACCAGAATTACGAAAAAGTCTTAAAGAAATAATCACAATGTGTGTGAGATATACAGGGTGATTATAAATTAGTTGGGCAAAAAGGAAACTTTATTTTGCATAGGTATAAGGACGCATATGATAATAAGTACGAATAATAAATAGTTCAACACACCAAGTTTACTTTTTCTGCAGTGGACCCCCCTTTTTTTATGGACAAATGACGCTGAGTCATGCAAGGTCACGTATCGCCAGCAGAGAACGCGCGATTGCTCTCATCACCATTGTTTCATTGTTTCCGGTACGATGGCGACGTTCAGCGGCGCGGAAAAAGCGAAATGCTGCTTGTGCTCTCACGCGACGCATTCAACAACACAAGTGCAACGACATTTTTGCCGAGAAATCGGGAAAACTGCACCGCAAAGGCACACGATTGTAGCATGGTACAAACGATTTACCGAGACTGTATATGTGGCTCATAGGAACAGCGGCCAAGGCAGACCTGGAATTCCCGAGTAGACGGTAAATGCAGTGCGAGCACGATTTCCGCGAAGCTCCCGTAAATCTACGGCACGTGCAAGTCTGGAGCTTGGAGTTCCAAAATCAACAGTGACAAAACTCCTGCAGAAACGTCTGAAATTTGGGCCTTACAAATTGCAGCTCGTTCAAGCTCTGAAGGATGGCGACCAGAAGGAGACAGCAGAATTTCGCAGTGATATGTTCAATAGCATTGAAGATGATGATGACTTCTTGTCCAAGTTGGTGTATAGTGACGAGGCGACCTTCCACTTTAATGGCAAAGTGAATAGACACAACGTGAGTGTTTGAGGATCTGAAAATCCCCGTATCAGCTTGGAACATGAAAGGGGCAGTCCCAAGGTAAACTTTTTTGTGCCGTGAGTTGTGCTTCCGTTTCTGGACATTTTTCAGATTTACCTATTGCCAATCCTCAAGGAAGCAATAGAAGGAGGTTTCATTATCAACAAGATGGGGTGCCTCCTCACTACCAAAAGGACGTCACTTTTTATCTCGATGCTGAAGTCCTAGTTTGGATTGCTCGCGGCAGCCCAATTGCATGGGCCTCCCGATCACCGGACCTAACGCCCCTAGATTTCGGTCTATGATGTTTTGTTAAAATCAGGTCCGTTCCTAAACTGTAAATCAAGAACCACCGCTGCACTCGCATTGGTCCATGCTGACAGCAATGTGGGAAGAACTGATTTGCAGATGGGACATCTGCAGAGTAACCAAGAGAAAAAAGTCGAGCATTTGTGAAAAAAGTAAAACTTGGTGTGTTTAACTATAATATATATTATTCGTACTTATTATCGTATGCGTCCTTATAACTATATACAATAAAGTTTTCTTTTTGCCCAACTAATTTATAACCACCCTGTATTATGGATGGATGCAAATGGCGAATTCACATGCAACAGCGTAAATTAAAATTTTTCAGATTCTCCTTCTGTAAGAAGCTAAGACGGAATTTCAAGAGAGATATGTGTTCGCATATAAATGTATACCAGCTAATCTGTGTGTACAAAAGCATTATTATTATTTTAATGTTTTTTCTTTGCTTCTTTACGGGAGTAAACTTTTGTTTTTAACAGATGAGATCTTTGATAAGCGAAGCAAAAATCGTTATCGGTAGCGTGAGAATTGTGCGTCCGTCGCTTTTTGAGTTCTCTTGGGCGGGAGATGCCGTGTTAACAGAATCCCTCATTACATTTTCATCTCCTGTGATGGAAAATAAGCCTGAGAGTCACAGCGACGACCAAGTTTTAAGTTTTGTTTTGTGAGGGTGATTGTGTGTAAACCTTCCCCAAAGCACATGAACAGATTTAAGAGATAACTACATCTTACGGGAGTAAAAAGTGTTTGCTCTGGAAAAACAAACATTTACTCAGAACATGACTCCTAGATTGAAAGTGGCAGCGAGGAAGTGGTGGTAAAATAGCTAGCTTGGGAGAAAGTGGAAGCATGAGAGTAGGAGAGAGATGCAGAAAGCGAGAAGGGAGTAAATTAATTTTTCGGATTTGACAATCTTCACTCTTCCGAAAACAAAACAACTTGGAAGCTTTTTCACTCTTTAATAATTTCCTCCCTTCTCAAACAGCGTCTCTAGTTTGCACATTTGTCTGAGGTGTTCAGAGGCAAACACTGAAGTGGTGGTACACAGAGGGGGAAAAAATCCATTAAAATTTCTCTTCTGTAAACCTCTGGCAAAATCCGGCAGATTTTTCTGTGGAAAAGGCAGAGAGGAAGAAGATGAGGAAAAGGAAGGAGAAGGGGAAAAAGATAATGAGAGTCTGGCAGGGAAGCAAACTTCCGTCTGATTTGGAAGCCAGGGGCTACGTTTGTTCAAGATTTTTGGTCTGTGGTGTGTACTTGTGTGTTCATCTGTGTGTATGTGTGTGAGTTGGCTAATGGTGTGGAGGCAGAGCGCTGTTTAATTTGTCCCAGCATCTACGGAGAAGTGAACGAAGGAGAGTGAGAGAAAGAGAGAGAGTGGGATAGATAGAGAGAATGTGTGTGTTTGTGTGGGGATTGGAAGACGGCTAATGCAGCCTGGCGGGCTCCACTAAGTGAACTGCGGATGCACCAAAGGGCTCTCGTCTAATTACAGCAGAGGCCAGGGCCTCCCAAATCACACCCATGGGATGCGGGGAAGGTTAATGGTGCAAGGGTCTTCCATCCTTGCATCTCCTCCCGCATCCTCCTCCTCTTGCTCTTCCCAGAGATGTAACCTCTAGCCCCTGTGCCGTGATGGAGGGACGGCAGCGCCCTCCAGCGATCTTTCCGCGTAACATGCCACTCAGGGGACGAACCTGCGAACATCTGACTCCGACCGAAGGTGATTTGGATGCCGCTCTTGCTTCTCTTCTCACTGTTCTCCTTCTTTCTGTTTCTCCGCAAACCTCATCTTTTGTCGTTCAAACATCTCAGTGGCATTCTCCATCTCTCACAGTCATGAGTTATGCGCGGCTTCTGGATTCTCTCCTCCGGGTCCTACCGCTTCATTTGGGACTTGACGCAACGTTGATTTGCCTGATGAGCACGCGGCTTTTCCTTTGAGAGCTTTGCGTGGTTTAGCCACATCCACCGCTTGGAATCGCATGAGCCCAATGCTGAAATGATAACGACTTCATAAGGGAAAGTCCGTCACCTTTGACACGGTACATACTCTCAAGTTTTCATCAACACATTCAGATGAAGTCTTCAAATAAGCGTTCTTTCCGGATGATGCTTTAGCGTGAACAAATACTGGCTAGCACGAAATAAATTTCAAGCCTGTCTTAATCTTGGGCATTAATCCCATCGTAATGAGAGCTTTCCATTCAGTTGTTTCTCCCCCTCCCCCATCTTTCGGAAATTAAATGACAGTTTCTTTCCAGACCAGAGAAATATAAATTGTCCCGTGAAAACCGGGCATTTCGTATTAGGAGAAGAATATGAGCCTAGACGATTTTAAAAATCTAACAGCATAGTATAATATGTGATGGGATTTTTTTTATGTCAAATTGTTTTATTATTATTGAAACTTCAAAACTATACTGATTGAACTTGTTTCACAAAAGTTTGCGAAGACTGGTATATGTTAAATTTCCAAAACTGCGAAATACACATTGAGAGAGAATTTATATACCGAAATTCCCGAAGATTATGAAAATTCGTAATATGCAGTATACTTTTTTTGTCAAAAGAGAACTTAGAATCGCAGTAATTTTAATATGCAGTATACTTTTTTTCGTCAAAGGAGAACTTAGAATCGTTTCTAAGGACTCATTAGAACCAATTTGAGCCCCGAGAGGACCATTTTTTTGTCATCTGTTTTAGTCTTCAATAAAAGCAAGTAAAGTTCACGTCCCCAAAATTATTATTTTTTTTTTTTATGAAACTTATGCGACCGTATCATGGCATCCGTGTTTAAGAGGACAGTGAAATTTGTTATGTTGTGTTGTCCCTCGAAAGACACCACAGCAACCTCAGTAGCTTCTTTCCCTCCTCCCGTTATCACCCAGGTCTGGTTGCAAACTATATTTTAATGGGAGGTGATCAAAATATATGGTGGGACAGAAAAAATACAAATTTTCATCGTAGCCAACTGTTAATATCGCTATTACACTCAGTTTCATATGATTATTAGGTACGCACATCCCCCCCCTCTTTATGGTATGTGTAAAATACCACTTCCTGTCGCTCTTCATCGTTGTATCATCGTCATTAACCATTTTCAATTCGCTGCTGGATGAAGGTTTCCCCAAGTCTCTTTCACAACTCTGTCTTGAGCAATTCTCTCGATATCACTCCAGCGTGCATTTGAATTTCATGAAACCATCTCCCAGACATGGTCATCTTGTGGGTCTTTTTCTGTCTCTTGGTATCCAAGTCTAGTTTTTCATTTGTCCAACGGTGGTCAGCTCTTATAGCAACTTGACCAGCCCATTGCCGCTTGAGCGTCTGTACTATGATCATGATACCATCCACTCTTGTCATTTTCGTGATCAGTGAACCTAGAGTAGCAGATTGTAGACGTGCGCGCGTACGCTGTACGCGAATAGCACTACTTTTCTGGATATATATCCAAATTATTAGCAGATTTTGCAGATAGTTTTTGCTTGTAGATTAAAAAAAATGCTCTTTACAGCAATTAAACCACTTACTCAAGATACCACTCAGATTAAAATTCTCAATTCTATTTTTACTTGGAAAACGTTCAATTATTTTTAACATCTTCTGAGTTCTTTTGTTTTTACAGATATTTGTGGCCTCTAGGTTTTATCATGGCCTGTTCCCAGCGTATAGGAAGTGTATCAAAAGTTTCATTTGCACAAAGAATTTAAATTTATTTTATTGCCAGGTTCCTCTTCTAGTTGCCAGTTAGTAAAATAAATATTTTCCTTATGTAACTTATGATTTTTGAATTAAGTTGAAAATGCAATTTATAATTTTTGAAGGTTCGTTAATGGAACTACTTTTCTGGATATAAAATTTTTCTTGAGTCCCTTGTTTTTATGAGGTTCATTGTCCTATATTTTAATATTTCGCCATAAAGTTCCATTGCACACACATTGCTACACATTCAATTTTAATGTACTTATTTTGTCCTCATTGGAATCTGTAAGTTGTAATAATTTATTTATCGTTTTATTAATTTTTCTTTAAATTATGTTGTTCTATTATCGTGGTTCGCTCTTCGTGGCTGTGCAGCAAGTTTTCTGTTTCAGTGGTTGTGTACATTTTATTTTTATACAACTCTGTCCATGAGTTCATTTTTCTATTTTCGTGGGTTCTATCAAACATGCATCTCTCCAGACTTTTTTCTATCGTCCTCTGCCTCTGTACGTCTTTTTTTTTTTTTTTTTTTTTTTTTTTAGTTAAGGTCCATGTCTGTGATCCATAAGTAAGAACTGTAAGGATGTTATTAATTATAACACTTTTAAGACAAAATGATAAATTGCTCTTGAAAATGTTACTATTTCTTCCAAATGCACTCCAACGAAGTTTTAAGCGCCTATTATTCTCTACCTTCGACGTTTCTTTTGCTTCATATATGTTGTGCAAGGAAGATGTAGGCTTCTGTCATTTCTATAAATGTACCCCCTCCCCCATCAACCTCTAAATCTTCAGTTCCTGTAAAGCAAAAAAAAAAAAAAAGAGCCGTCAAGTTTATTTTCTGTAAGTTTATCTGGTTTTACCCTAATATCCTCTGACTCCTAATTTTTTTTTTTTTTTAACGTGCAGTTTTGACTCCACTTGTCCTTATTGGTAGGATGTTCTGCGAAATTTAAGTTTCTGCTGATTTTCATATTTAATATATGATGAAGTTTGAATAGTTCCACATTTGAAGAATCAAAAGCATTGATGGGTGAACACTTTTGCCATAGACTGGGGTATGTCTAACATGTCCTGCAGTTCTGACCCCTCCCCCGCTTTCCTCTCCGTAGTCTAGCATCTGTAAATTTGAAATGGAGAAGCTCCAAGTGATCATGGTTCAACGTCATTTTTTCTGATGATTGAATAGCGTCGGATTTAATTGCCTAATAAAAGGTGGTTTAAAACAACTAGCTTGCTTAATTTCTTTTTAAAATGTACTCCAGCTTTCGTACAAAAATGAAACTCACTTCCGTGCGGTTTGTTTTTTGAGTTAAATTCCCCCATGCCCCCATTTCTCTGAGCTCAGCTGTTCTTCGTCGGAAACATTAAATCAAAGCAAGGTTTGTTTTGAAACCATCACCAGAGGGCGTTGCCTAGATATGTAAAATCCCCTAGGGCACTATGGATTGAGGTATCTCCGTTGTTTCCCTGTAATCGGTTTCTCTTCCTCTCTCCATCCCTACCGCATCTTTCTCCCTTTCTGCATCAATAGAGAGCATCTATTCCCTTGTCGCCTTGGCTACTTCCCTTGATTTTTTTCTTTTTTTGGGCAGAGGTCCCTTGGTTCTTGATAACACGGCCCCATCCCATCTACCCCCTCTCTCTTTTTTTCCATCTTCCTACACTCCCTCTATCCCTCCTGACTTGAACCAATAGCCAGAGGCTTTGAATTTTTTCCCCCTCTTATAACATGTCTCGTCTCTTATTCCCTGGCTGCTATGAGATTTTAGCTTTTTCCTCAGTAACATTTTTTTTTCTTCTACCTTTTCTTTAATACCGCTCTCGCTCTTGGATCCCCACCCCCTCCCTTCTTTGACCAGTACCCTGAGGCGGAAAGGACGTCATTAGTAGGGCCACAAATCACGTGGGTGCCACTTCCGGTGGATGGTCGGCCATATTTCACCTCGTGTGACTTTTCTCTCTCTGCCCTTGGTCGGCAGGTGGCGGTTTTTCTTCGTCACTTTCACAATGGCCCACGACGACAAGTCGGCGATTTCTTCTCCCCGCGTCTCACACTCGACCAGAGATTTTTCCGCAAATCCCACACCGACAAATAAATCGAAAACGTCAGGAAATGAGATAACCCCCTTACGATGCGAAATAGGGGTCTGAAGAGTTTCGTATCGTGGACGGCGTATGTAAGAGAGGTCAGGTAGTTAGTGAGGCAGTGCGATTGCGTCTTGCAACACATGTCAAAATCAGATGTATAGTTCGGCTAAATAAGAGTTTCGATGGCCCTCCTGATCTTGAGAGACGTGGTTCTGCTCAAATAAAGGACTTTTCAAAAACGTTGAAAAACTTTGGGGAACGGAGGTTAACAGGCTTTTATTGCTGATTTCGTGACTATTATCTAAAATATCTATTTGAAGTCACTGCAAAGCTGTTACACGGCTGTCATGAAGTTATAATGCGATTAATGTAATAGATGAAGTGCAATTGTCCGTTCCATTATGCAGTGAACTTTATAAATAGCTTCATGCACAAAATTTCATTTTTGATAGAGGAAAATTATATATAATCAGGGTGAGATTCTCTAGATTGAACAAAAAATGGTGTGAACTGGTTTCCTGAAAATGTCTATGGGCTTAAATATTAATAATTATAAAATTCCGGTGTTTGTCTGTCATCTACAGAAGAAACTATAGAAGTTTGAAATATGGAAGAAACCTGCCAAATCATATAAATGTGTGCATCTCGTTGCTCTTTTTCTTTTAATTCAGATTTGCAAAATTTGAATTAAATTTTAAATTTATTTCTATGGGAATTTTTCAAATTGATTTCTTCAACCACTGTAGAAATTTGATCTTCCTGTTTTCTGTATTACAAGCTCATGCAACAATATTTTGTTGTACTTTTGCGTAATTTTGAGGGAAACAAACTACGCGAACCTCATGTGAAACGTTATAGAAGTGACAAAAATTAATGGGTTGTACCAAAATTTTTAGGCTGAACTTCCGAAGTTTTATTTGTATCCTTCCGTCGAGTTGCCGGCGGGTTTGGCTCTCTGTATGTTACTACACACTATAAATAATGGGTGTAGTAACGCACGTATGACGTGAAATGTAGCTGTACGATACTTTTTGAGAGGAAATATATTTCAATGAAATGCAAATTGATTACAAGAAATGCGAAAGAAAAAAATGTAAATTTTCTCGCATTTAATTTCTTGAAATTAACATTGTCGTTCCCCCGTTCGCTCATTGTCTCGCTTCACATCGACTATTTATTTTTTATGTTAACCTAACGTGGATCCACCAACAATCTGCAATCAAACACTACTGGCTCTCAAGTGTCATCATGACTGACCATACATACTGCTGACCATGTTTTATTCCACGCATTTCAATCGACCCATCTGAGCTTCCATTTCAGTTTAAACGCGTACAGTTTGGCCACGAGTATCAACAAGGTAGGGGTCAATCGTTAAAATTTGTTGGACTGAACCTGCAAAGCCCATACTTCTTCAGTTGTATGTTGTGTGCTCCACAGTTGTCAACAATAAAAACCTCTTCATACTGGTTCCAAATGGAAAGCATGCTTTTTCCAGAAATAGGTCCAAACTGTATGAATGGATGTCATTGGCACTGCCTTTAAAAGATCAGCAGTTCTTAGTATGTCCAAGAGGTTACGGCACTACACTATGCACACGCCATATCAATAGTAATTCTTTCTTTAGTTTTGTACGATGTGCTACGTAGAGAAAAAAATTGGACTGATCAGTTGATTGTACTTACCACATACCGTACTCGCCGGGTCTGTTTCCAAGTGGCGTTTCGTTTCTATTGAAGATACAATATGAACTTCGTGGTTGATTTCCAAACTGATCGGCGGTTTGCCTCTCCGATTTATCAATGCGTAACTCCTCCAAAAAGTGCCGTACTAAGATTTTGCTTGAAAAAGAATCCAATAATGTGTGGAACTAATGGGAAGCTGTGTTGAAGAATGACGTAAATTTCTTTTTGTACCATGAACGCGTTGCAATAATAGGATTAGGAGACCATTTAAGTTTCACGCACCTTGTATTGCATATCAAGATTTTTTTCTCCCCCTCCCTGTTAATGAATCCATTTTGGACTCAATGTAATCAAAAACTTCCAGCAGTATGTACATCAACCTTCAACAAGAATATCACCAAATCTTAAACTTTTAGTCAAAGCTTTGTTTTACTGAGCGAACTTAATTGCTACTTATTCGTATCCTAATTGCAATTTGTGTTTAACTTTTATTTCTGCGGTTGTATTCATGAGACTGCTTCTTCTAGTGCTGAAATTTTGAATTCACATTGGTGCACGTACAAAGAGATTTTAAGACCACGAGCTTTCGGTACCAACATCGCAGGTATAACAAGTTTGCCTATCTCCGTATTTCAACGTTCAATACGCTTTTTCTCATAAATGTGTGGTAAACGTTCAGAAATCATCTAGCATTATTGAAGCAGTACTGTCTTTGAATTTAGATAGACGTTCGTTTTCAACGGTGTTTTTTTTTTTTCTTTTCTGGGTTTAGCGACCAACACGTGTAACTCATAATACTGACATTTTCAATACACTACATTTTTAAAAGCACTGGTGTACTAGAAAATTTTTGACAAGTATTGAAGTGTTACGTTCGTTAATAAGTAATGAACCAGCTTTTTTCTCATAAATGTGTGGTAAACGTTCAGAAATCATCTAGCATTATTGAAGCAGTACTGTCTTTGAATTTAGATAGACGTTCGTTTTCAACGGTGTTTTTTTTTTTTTTTTTTCTTTTCTGGGTTTAGCGACCAACACGTGTAACTCATAATACTGACATTTTCACGGGGTCACATGTTAGAGGACGTCGCCTTTCTAGAACAGGTGTGCCCTTCACCATAGTATTCCGTAAGCTCAATGATATCCAAAACTAATTAATAGCAAGGAACTGTACACTAATTGTACATAAAATAGTAAAACTGTATTAGTAATACAATTTAGTGTAAAATTAGAAACAATTTCCAAGCAAACAAGTGACAACAAGTGACTTGGGGGGGGGGGGTTAACGACCACAGTGAGTAACTCAGTTATAAAAGCACAAAAGGAATTGCCGAAAGATTTCCGAAAATTCAACATTTTCCGTTAATCCTTTTAAAAAATGGCAGTTTACCGTTTAATGTAGGAAAAAAATTGTGGCAAAGTTCCTGAAAATTCAGAATTTTCCTGGCTTTGGAAAAATCCGTGGAATTCAGTTTTCAGTTTTTTTTTTTTTTTTTTTTTTGGTCATTTCAGTGAATATGCCTCTTGAATTTCAAAAAAAATATTTAGGGTGTAGTTCATCTCCGTGTGCCATTTTAAATGAGTCTTCATAGCCTTCATTTGCATGTTTTTTGCGTCACGGACACTATCGGTAAGATGCTCCAATAGTTTTGGGTACTTTTGTAATTAAAACCTTTTTCCGCACCAAATGTTTTCATATTTCGGTTGCACACAACTCGCAAACTCAGCTTAAAAGTAGTGTAGGATTTTTTTAAGCATCTCGTGTGATAAATTAACAATGAAATTGGAGCAGTTGTAAATTATTCAAACAGCGATAATTTCTACGTCTCCCTCATCGGCGGAGGTGAGTTTCACTTCTTTTATTTAGAACAAATGAGCTTTGATAAATTGTCGACTGCATCATGGTTAACGAACGAGCAGTTGACAATGCATGTACTGTCGTGAGAAAGAGCTCGTGACAATTATTTCGTAAACAACACAATTAACTGGTGTAGGATGTCTAGAGAAAAGGAGAGAGGTATGTGTGAAAGAAATCATCGCACAGTAATCCAAATAACTTGAATGGTATCTGTTACTCCCTTTCTTCCTCCCCTGCGCTTCAGTGCTGGCTAATGCCTATGCACCATGGGCCGCGATCCTCGTCAAGAGAACTAACTGCAGAGAAGAGAATAATCCCTGCCACTCCAGCGAAAGCCAGTTTTCGCCTCTAGGTTCCCTGGAGCGGATAATATGATTGCGGGATGAGCACGAGAACGAGCAGCAGGAAAGGGGAGTCCACACCATCTGAATGACTGTCAGCTACTATCGAGTAGTACGTTGAGGAGATTCAGCTCAGAGGTCCCCTGATTTATGAGGCTGTCCTGGATGACCACCGAGGCTAATTACGGGACTTTGGACTAACGGCGTCTCTCGGTCGCCATCTTCTGCAAGGACCGCTGGGCAACTGTAAGTGGACAATCATTAATCCTGTCCAACAAAAGGCAATGTGCAACATTTCCATATGGTTACCTTGCATTTCCCTCTTTACCCATGCAAGACAACTATATACATAAAATTAGGTTGTATGAACCAGAAATTAACGCAGCTTTACGTATGTTCGAGAAGCTTGGAACTGCGTATTTTTTAAATCCTGGTTTTGTAAAAACTCGAAAGAAAGTGCACCACAACTTCAGAAAGCATGCGTATCATACTGTTGTTTCCCTGTACTTCTCGTGACCTCATTGGAAACGTATTTTAAGATATTTTTCTTTTTTTGTGTCTGTTTCTATGGGGTCTCTTTTTGTGATGTTGTACGTTTTCCAAGTGTTCCCATTATTTCAACAGTTATTCTAATGACAAATCATGCAGCCAATATGCATATCATTTATTTTCATTATAAGTGTCCCCATATGATTCACACTCGTTGCTAAAGTACAACAAATACACCTGTGAATTTGCTGAAATAGTGATATATATATATATATATATATATATATATATATATATATATATATATAATAAGAATACCACAATTACGTATTCTTATATATCACTTCACACTTTTGAGTAACATAGATTTTATTATTATTGTTGTTATTATTATTATTATGATTTCCATCAGACTTATAACTTAAGTGTTTTTGTTTCGACCTCAGTGATAACTTGCATCATGTATACAGGGTGTCTATAAATGAAGTATACAACTTCAGTATGCTATTAAAAAAATACGAACAAAAAAATCTTACGTTAAACGTCAAGAGGCGTGGCAAGTGTTAAAGTTTGTTAAGTCAGATGATAGATGTCGCCAGGTATCTCATGTAATTAAAAATCTCGTGAAACACTGAATACAACAGACATGGCTTCCCCAGTGGAGAAAGCAGCGTGTGTGTTTTGGTTTGTGAAATCAAAATCTCTAACAACAGTTCAGCGTAAGATCAGAACGGAGTACAAGAGACAGCCACCGACATGAAACAGCATTGCACAATGAATAAATAAATTCAAAGCAACAGGAAGTGTCCTGAAAGGCAACTGGGAGACCTTTCATTTCGGACGAAAAGGTGGAAGACGTACGTAAGGGTTATCTAAGAAGTCTGTCCGCGTCGCCAATCGAGAACTCGAACTACCGGGAGCAACGGTTTACAAGGTTTTGCATAAACGTCTACGGCCATATGCATATAAAGTGCAGTTAGTGCAAAGACTTCGACCAAATGATCTACCACATCGAGAAGCATTTGCGGCAGACATGCTTAATTGCATTAACGAAGACCCCCCACACTCCTTTCACGGAAGAGTCGATATTGCATGCTTCTGGCAAAGCGAATAAACATACCTGCCGAATCTGGGGCACGGGAAATGCCCATGTGGTCGTAACACACGAGAGAGACAGCCCGAAGGTTAATGTCTGGGCTGGCCTAATGGAAGACAGAGAGATAGGACCCTTATTATTCGCTGAACCAACCGTTACTGGCATAACGTACCTGGATATGTTTAAAACAATTCGCAATTCTACAGCTCCAGGAGATTCAAGACATTTACCAGCAACGTGGAGCGCCTCCCCACTGGTGTTTGGATGTACGTAGATCTTTAGACCACCATTTTCCAGGGCGTTGTACTGGACCGCCGGCATGGACGTGGTCCAGTACAACACCCTGTATCCAACGGCATGGCCACCCTGTTCTCCTGATATTACCGCATGCGATTTTTTCTTTGGGGCTTTATTAAGGACATTGTGTACAAGAAAAAAGTTACATCTATCACTGAGCTCAAAGAACGCATTACTGCGGCCTTTCTCCTTGTTACACCTGATATATATTTTAGAACCCCAGGTGTTATGCAAATATTGTCAGGTCAAAATCCCACGCAGCACAGAACATTTCGTTACAGGTACGTAACACTGAAACATTGAGACTTTTCAGATACGTTGCGCAATGTAACAGTAATGTTTCAGAAACCTTACGGTTACGTTACATAACTGATACGTTACAGTGAAAGGTCTTTGTAACTTCAAGATACCAAGTTCATGTTACTGTTACGTGTTAGAAAGATATTTGTAACTTCGTTACATTACTGTTACGTGATAATAGGGGGCTTCTGTTAAAAGGAACCCGTCCACGTGCTGCCTCAAGGACGCATGTGGTCGATTCCTAGTCAATCATGACGTCAGTCGCAGCCATTGTTTTTCTACGTGATCTTCCCGACCATCTTTTGTCCGAATTTTCTCTTTGTGTTCAACCTTAACATTTTGTGTGTCACGTGGTCCTACCGAACGCCAATTTTTTTTTTTTTTTGGACAAGGTTCGAACCCTTGGCCAGTGGGTTTCTAGACAGATGCATTATCCCACTCGACCATGGGACGCCTCGCGATTACAGCGTTCTGTAAAAACTAACGAGAAGGCCAGTGCTTTGCGAATACGTTGTTTAATAGAAATGCATTATTTTTTCCATAGATCATTTTATTTTTCTGTAGGATGACTTAAATTTCTTCATGATTAATCAACGAAATATGGTAGCTGTGACAGTTCGAAACGCAGTGGGCTATGCAAATTTCGTGTCGCGTTCCCGCAGACACGATAATGATGTACGAGGGATAGCTAAACTGCTGCACATATGTATGTCATAATTTGTGGTTTAGCGGTAAGAAATGCAGAGGTGACATCTGACGGTGCAAAACCACAACAGAGACATTGAAATGCCCCAGTGCGCTAACAGGCAGACATACATATGTTGCAGCGGCTCTTCATGTACCCCAAAGTGTAATTATTCTGCTACATGCACGTTGTCGAGTGCAAGGCAATGTGGCACAACGATCGAGAACTGGTCGTCCGATAACAACTACAGCCCAGGGAGTTCTGTTTATCACATTAAACGCTCGCAGAAAGACTAGAATTTCCAGCCGATAAGTTGCCCAATGAAAGCTTCAGCCCTATAGGATTGGTATCTCACAACAAACACGCAGAAACCGCATATTGTCCATCCACCACATGAGTTTCTGTGAGAAGTGAGAATCACTTCGCAGTAAGTGGTGGAAAGGTTCGTAATCGACTGCATCAGGAAGGCCTGTATTGGAGACTCCCATTACGCGAAATACCACTCACTGTAGCAACTTGGCAAGAAAGATGTGAGTGGCCGTGACAATAGCTGTTGTTGCAGGAAGAATAGGAAGGTATCTCATCCTACGATGAGTCCAGATCTGGTGTATATTCCGATAGCTGGTGACTTCGTGTCTAGAGAACCTAAGAAACAAGCTGCAATTAGCATTTTTGCGAACCTGTACGTCCGTTTCGTGGCGGCTTAGTGATGGTGTGGGAATCTGTGTCGATGGCCGCGCAGATAAATCTATACGTTTACTCAGAGCACAGTAACCTTAGCTGTTCTGAAATATCATTTGGAGTTACTACGACTTGTTTCACGGTAAGATAGGCCAAACCTGCTTCTTCGTGGATGATAATGCACGACCTCATCGTACTTACGTCGTGGTTCGTGAGCGCGAAGGTCGCGATCACGAACCACGATGTTTGCCTCTACCTCCGAGATCCGCCGACCTTAATCTCATCGAACACGTCTGGGATGTACTACTGTCGATCGTGGGCGGATACCACGATCGACAACAGTTTATGCCAGACGGATACCCGGCCTCATCGACATTTTCAAAATTTGGTGTCGTGTTTCCCTGTCTGTAGTTGACACTACGCCAAATCCAACTGAATCGACGTCATTTGCACTATGCCCCGTAGTTGTCAAGCATTCGGGAACAACTGAGGAGGTTTCACAACGTATTAACTAACCAAACTAATCAGTTTTGTTTTCCTATTTTAATTTTTTTTTTTTGCCATTAGTGCAATAGTTCAAAAGCAACTTTAGTGGGTCATTTTCATAACTGGAGCTCGTAATTTTTTCATGGTGAGGTACTTCAGTCTTTCAAAGTGGCAAGTATGTGTGAGATTGCTGTGGGCGGGATTTGTACCCAGTCTTAGCATAAATACTGTTACAAACGTTCGACAAATGGCGCGCGACCAGTGTGCGACGTCACCAACCAGCCAGGAGACATAAAGCAGCTAGTGAATCATTGTGCGTTCAGTCTCACAGGAGATAACGTGTTTCGTGAAGTACTTGCCATGGAGTGGGGAGATTATGAGAATTGTGTTGCTCTAATAGCGCTGCACAAAGTTGGAAAATCAGCTTCCTAAATTTTCAACATGCTGAAGAAGCTGAAAATCAGTGGGATTTTTGTCTACCGGACCATAAAAAGGTTCCTTGAGACTGGGACCGTCGCTGACTGCCCCAGAAAGGGTAGGCCGCGTACCGCGAGAACTGCTCGCCTGGTTAAAGCAACGGCATCCCGTATGAATTCGACGAAATCCAGGCAGAAAAACAATACGTGATGGCTTTGTGAGCTGAACATTTTAAGAACGTCGATGTCACGCGTGCTGCTGAGTGTCCTAAGGGTGAGCTTACCGGCTGCGTCCAGGGCACTTGCTCACCCCACAAATGAAGCAGCAGAGGGTGCTAAAAGTGAAACGTTTGCTACAGCGTTACGCAGACAATCGGCACAGACAGATCCTTTTTTTTTTTTTTATGAAAAAAAATTCACTGTTGTGGAGACTTAAAATTGCCAAAATGGCAGGGTGTATGCGTCAACCTCACGAGAAGCTCAGGAGAAAACTCCAAGGATCATGAGGAGCCATCACCCTGTTTCTTTCATGCTTTGGTGGGGAGTCTCATACGAGGGTACCGCGGAGCTCCGTTTCTGTGACAAAGGAGGGAGAACATCCGCCAAAGTCTACGAGGACAGGGTTATGGAGCCAGTGGTCAAAAATGTGAGTCACACCCTCTTCCAAAACCGAAAATGGAGCTTTCAGCAGGATTCCGCACTTGCCCACAAAGCCAAGTGAAGCCAAGAGTGGCTTCAGGCGAATTTGCCAGACTTCATTTCTACAGCTGATTGGTCTTCCAGCAGCCCAGACCTCAACCCATTAGACTACAACTTGTGGGCCACACTGGAGACATGGCCTGCAGAAAGAGAGACCCCAGTATTGACAGTCTCAAACGCTCTTTGGTGCGGGCAGTAGCAGTGTTTCCTATAGAGACCCTGTGTAAAGCTATTGATGAGTGGCCACAGAGACTGAAGGACTGTGTGAAGGCAAAAGGGTGCCATTTTGAAAAGTGATTGGTGCCATGTATTCACAAGTGTATTAGTTACGTCATATCACAGGTATATTAAAATATCTTCAAATTTCTTCTGTTATTTCATTGAATACTTTGTAACAGTATTTATGGTAAGATTAGGTACTTGCCGTTCGGGTTCTATGTTGAAGCCTAATTGCAGCTTGTTGTAGAAAACATAACGAAGGAATAGCTAACAAAAGTTGCAGTTTCAATTAATTATTAGTATCTAAAGCTTATTATCTGATTGTTCCGGATTTATCATGGTTATTTATTAAAGCTTTTAGTCGTTTCGCTACTTATTCTGTTTCTTAACTATTCCTCTCTTGAATCAACTCCAGTTCTACATATTTTCTTATTCTTTCGCACTGGCCATTCTGAAGCGCGTGTCCTTCTCGGTTCCTCTCTCAGAATTCCTGCGCACTACTCCTTTCTCCGCCTGACCACCTCTTTGTAGCAGGACGTAAATGAAAGAACGAGGACTGACAACTCTTGAGAGCAATGTCCATGATAGTACTAGTAACAGATATGTGAGAAATATATTGAGAAGAATCTCTGAGTGCCGCCTTGTAACCAGACGAACTGCTCTTCACACCTCGAGAAGGTATAGTATTAATTTAGGTGCAGTATTCAAAATATAGAAGTACTCCAGAGTTATACGAATTTGTGGTTCATACATTGCCAATGCTTGTTGAAAGCAAAAGTATCTTATGGCCCTATAAAGAAGCGCTGTCTGTTTTTTTCGAAGGAAGCTTGCGAGTCATGCTTTCAAGAGATACTAAAGTTTGTACACCTACGGACCTGGAATATTATTATATTAACCATTGGATTGGATCATCGGTTAAAGCCATGTGGTAATGTCAAATAATCATCATGCGTAAACAATAACTTACTACGCCCCCTCGCCCATCTCGAATTATCTGTTTAGAATTCGTCTTGTACTACAGTCACTATAACTTTGAATGCGGCGTTTAGGGAAAAACTGAGCAAAAGTTGATTTCGAGAAATCTGACGTATCACATAGAATTACACTTGCGCCGTATCTGTTTGTTGAACACGAAAAAAAAAAAAAAACGTAAATCCACTATTTTTATGGAAACTGTGATAACGACCAAGCTTTTCGACTTTTTCTTAGCACAGCGGAATTTTCCCTATACATGGCAGTTACGATCAGGGCCGTAGCCATCGGGAGGGCAGGAACGGCGATTGCACTCCCAAAATGGTTGTTCCAAGGAAGGAAATTCATGCTTTGAGGGATGTATAAAATAGAAATTGTAACTGAAAAAGAAAGTTATATACTCTTAGTTATATTCTTTTTAAAGACTTTCGTTAATCTCATACAGTATTCCATGCAGTTAACCAGGGTACAGAGTAACATACACTATGAGGTGTGAACATCTCATATCCGAAGGGAATTTTCCAAAACAATTAATGGAGACATAGAAAACAATATGCTGATATGTCTTAACCTCCATGACCTTTCCGAACATGTCGTTGGGATAAAGAGCTAATTAATTATTTGTGCTCTGTCGCATAATGTTCTCTGAGCGTTTGACCTTGAAAATAATTTTTCCAAGCCCTAACCCTAAAGCTTCTTCCTACTGTTACGTTCCCTATCCGATACTCATTCGTTCAGCTCTGGTTTGTTTTTCGCTCTGCGTTTCTGTGGAGTGTTGTGTTGTTGGTTTTCACATAATGTTTACGCTTTATTTGATATTTACAACCTGTGACTCTTGGGTATTTATCTGGTTTTTACATTTTTCATAAAATTATGTCAAAAACCTGAAGTGCTATTTTTAAACGATCGTAATACTTTCCTATTAAGGGCTGTTCAGAAACTAAAAATCACGTATCATTTGAGTGGAACTCGAAGGGGCGTAATTTCAAGTCTCGTCCTGCCAGATAAGAAAAGCTTGCTACGATTCTAGTTACGAGAACAGTGGAAAAACATGTTTTTGTATATATTGCATGTGTGAATGCTGTATCTCCATTGCCTTCAAACTCTTCAGAAAGTTTTCCGTGGTACTAAAAAAGGCATTCAACATCTTCAAACGAAAAGCTTAGCACGGAGATAACTGGTTTTTCCAGTTTTTGGGGAGTAGCGCCCCCACGACCCGAGCTGATCTTGTGGCGGTCCATCTTGTCTTTTCGTCTTCGTACGGCACCATCACCGCAGAAATAGCTGTTTATCCAGCTGATGGGGAGTAGCGACCCCACGGCCCGAGCCGACATTTGTGTTTTGTTTTGGTTTTCTGGAGCCTTTTGTTATCTTGACACGCAAGCTCCCCCGCACGGGGATAATTAGTTTTCCAGTTATTTGGGTAGTAGCGCCCCCACGGCCCGAGAGCTGACCTTGCGACGGACCATCTTCTCTTCGCTTTTCGTCTGTGTGTGTGTGGCGCTCTTTGTCGACACACACAGACGAAAAGCGAAGACATGCTAATGACAATTTTGCTGCTTTAAGAATCAGTTCTCAACAAATAATTCAAGGTTACATCACTCAGAAGTTATCTAAAAATATTACTTCTAATTTTTTTCAATTTTTCAAAAAGAAACTGCCGGTGATCGTTGGAAGCAAGCATCGTAACCACTTTTCCGCGAGACGGTAAGAACAGGAATTCCCATTAAATTATAGGCGATGATGATTGGACCTGCAGCGTAGCTGTTCCCCTTCCTCCCACCTCACCCTTTAGCAGCAGTTAAAAAGAGAAAATTATTATATCGTGTATTCATCAAAAAATATTACTTTTCTTTCTTCGAGTTTTCCTTCTTCCCTAAAAATTTTAAGTTTATGCGGCATAGATCTTTAAGGAGTCATCATATGCTAGCCTTTCCCATCTTGTATCTGATCCGTGCGCTCGAATTAGCTCTCCATGCGCAGAATAATGGGCCAGCGATAATCAGCGTAGTAATCTTCTTCACCTGTCTCTCCGAATTTCATTCGCTTTGTAGTTTCTTAAAAGGAATTGTAAAAGACCGCGGCACAATGCCGAAAATGAACCGGACAACCAAAAACGATCCGCATCGCCCATTTGTGACGTGACCAACAAAGTGTGCAGTGTATCTGTTTACGGTTGTCTGGTTCGGAACAGTCTGTAACCCCTCCCCCCACCTCCCTCCCACCTTTCTTCCACCCCTCTGATCTTCATCGACTGGGACGATGTGTTTCGCCGCAAAGTGTGAAAACTATCTCCCCCCCACATACAAACGAGGCTTGCCCCCATCCCCCTCCTAAGCAGCACCTCCCCCTGCCTCTCGTCGGCATCATAACCATCTGCCGAGAGTCACACACATACACATACGACTAGGGACTCCTTTTCTCCTTCCTGTCAAATCGGCTTATCTTCGGAGAGACCCTGGTCACCACATAAACCCTATCTTCGTTTCCTCTTCTCCCCTTCTTTCTATCTTCCCTTTCATCTCCCCAGTCTCCCTTACACGATGAAAGGGAATGCGAGGAATCATTGCGCAGCATGCACTGAAATGTGTATTACATAAGAGTAGTAGAGTGTTTTGTTCGTCCACTATTTAGCAAAATATGAAGGCCGTTGGACATCAGTTTGTATAAGTATCTCCTTGTCCATCTTACGCCGTCTCTAATATCTCAGTGTTTCCGCACACTTAATCCGTTAAAAAAGTTAGTATTTGCAGCGTAGCCAATCCTTGCATCTCTTAAATGTCTTCACAAATTCATCTGTCTTATTATTAAACGAGATGAAAGCTTACTCCAGAATTCATGAAAAATGACAGCAAAAAAGCATGTTCTGGGAAGGACGTTAATTCTTTTTTTAGCAGTGGTACTTGTTCCCCCCCCCCCTTTTCCCAGCTTTTACTTACAAATTAATATCAATCAATGACCGTTTCGTTTGATATGTTGGATATAATAAGGTGTTTATAGCAATTGATCTTCCAAATAAGTGTTTCTTTGTTTGTTTTTCAAAGTTGGCAGTATGGCAAGTAAACGATTAAATAATACGTGGTATATCACCTGTGGTGTCTCCGTCAGATGAACAGCAACTTTGCGGTTTTTATGGTTACCATTTGTTGGGTCAGCGACTTCCATACATGAAATGTTGTAAGAAGTAACGCCAAGCTTCCGCTTCCCAGAGAAATAAAAGGTATCAAGAACACACTTTATGTTTCGAATTGTTTGTAACAATAAATCAGATTTGTTTTAAATGGAGGCACAGACCCTTTTGATTTAACCTTTGGCTGTTTTCGGAGCGGTTTTTATTTCATTCAAAAACATTTTATAGAACCACAGCAGATTTTGTTTCCTCGTCTTCCGAAATTTCTCAGAGTTTGGATAAGAGATCGCAAAGTAACGAAAGACGTCGTGCTTGAGTGTCGCACGTCTCCCAATGGCAGCAGAAGATTGTATATGCTCCTCCGGAAACCGCCGCCTCAGCCGGAATTCACGTGACTATGTTTGTGGGCAGCTGATCAGTAATGCATCGTTGTGTACGTACGTCTATTCATATCTGTGTGTGACTTTGCTGGATAGTATTTCTACTTTCTGAGCCCTTGCTTATACACTGATTTATCTCTGCATTAGGAACATCTATCTAATAACGCGTTAGTCCACCATTATGGGCAATCGCAGATGCCTAGGAACAGATTCCACAAGTTGTCGGATATCTTTCATGCATAACTTTGACCCATGTCCGCTGCAGCAGCCTCGTGAGTTCTTGCTATGGAGGAGGAGGATCAGCAGTTTTCACACCCCGTTCTAGCATATCCCACAATTATTCAACTGAGATACAGTCAGGGGTGTTTGTGGGCCAAGGCAATGCAGCGAATTCGTTGTCATGCTCCTCCAACCACTGAGTTGTTATACGATCCCGATGAAGCGCTGCGTTGTCCTATTGAAAGATGGGACTCTGATCCGGGCAAACCTCTTGCAGATATGGATGGAGATGGTCAGCTACCAGATCCCTGTAGTGTCCACCATTCAGTGTTTGTGGGATGATAACCAACGAACCCTAGGGCTTGCCAGGAAAAAGCTCCTCAGATCAGTACACCACCTCCACCGCCCTGTTGAATCCCAACTATGCAACCATGGGATAGGACTTGATGCTGTTTACTCCGTATGCAAACCCGGCCATCAGCACGGTGCCGCAGGAAACGGGATTCATCACTCCAGACGACCTTCTTCCATCGTTCGAGAGTCCATTGCCGACGTTCCTTGGCCCATGGGAGGCGTTGTTTGCAATGACTGGACGTCATCATGGGTAACCTCTGTTACAGAGATTTTATACTAGGCTTTAGGATTTCATATTAAAAATCTCAAAATGCAACCTTTTCCCATCTCGTGCTCCCCTTCCTTTGTTTCCACTAAGCGTGAGAGAAATTTCGCAGAGTCGGTTCTCTATTAGACACCGGGTGCACGGTTATTTATTAAGACGACATTTTGTCTATGTTTAGTATTTGCACTTTGTATGTTGAATGGAAATTAACTCTATCGCGCCTCTTTTGATGCTTTTCAGGTTTCAATTTCAATGCTGCCGACTAATGGACTAGCCCCTCACATTTTACTTTGAGCCTTTAGAGTTACCGAGAGCGGTATGTTTGTTTCTCACGGGGAACTTTCGGATATGCTTAAGGGTATTTTTTAGTCACGAGGGAAGAGTTGGCGAAAATGACAGATTTCTCTGGTCTTCGAGAGTGAGCGGTCGCACAGAGCAGAACGAACGAATTGGCCCATGGTAGGCTGGGAGGTTTTAGGCTGACCGACAGCGAGAGAGATGAAGGAAAGCAGGACATAAGAAAACGAATTGGAGTTTTTAAGCGGAACAGGAAACAAAATTAATTGAGCAAACAGACAACTTTTTCAGGCCATTAAGTGAAGAGAAGAATAAAGGTTTCTTAGACATATTTACGGATCGCAAGAATTATTTGTTTATTACCTATTGTATACAATTATTATCATTTGCTTATTACGTGTTAATTACTATCATCATCAACCACTACGGACTTATTAGCAATTACAAGTTAACAACTAGAACAAAGATACCAAAGAACTTGTTAACACCTCATTGGTCTTCGGCTCTGGAACACCAAGCTAAGCACGGTACGACGCATGGTGCATGTGGAAATAGATCGAACTGCAAAGCTATTGTACTGGTGGGTGAGCTGAGTGACTGTTGCACGTCATTGCTGAGATACCAGTCGTGACACCCGACGCTCACCTCTACGATCAACCGCGCGTGGCTAACCAATGTGAAACCTTTTCTGCTGGATGTCTGCGCATGTTTAATTCAGTCCTGGTACACCCTTGATACGGTAGTACGAGAGCAGCCAACAAATGAGGCTGACCAATGTGAGTCCTTTTGCTGGATTTCTGCGCATGTTTAATTCAGTCCTGGTACACCCTTGATACAGTAGTACGGGAGCAGCCAACAAATGAGGCTGACCAATGTGAGTCCTTCTGCTGGATGTCTGCGCATGTTTAATTCCGTTCTGGTACACCCTTGACACAGTAGTACGGGAGCAGCCAACAAATGAGGCTGACCAATGTGAGTCCTTTTGCTGGATGTCTGCACATGTTTAGTATAGTCCTGGTACACCCTTGATACAGTAGTATGGCAGCAGCTAACAAATGAGGCTGACCAATGTGAGTCCTTCTGCTGGATGTCTGCGCATGTTTAATTCCGTTCTGGTACACCCTTGACACAGTAGTACGGGAGCAGCCAACAAATGAGGCTGACCAATGTGAGTCCTTCTGCTGGATGTCTGCACATGTTTAGTATAGTCCTGGTACACCCTTGATACAGTAGTATGGCAGCAGCTAACAAATGAGGCTGACCAATGTGAGTCCTTCTGCTGGATGTCTGCTCATGTTTAATTTAGTCCTGATACACCCTTGATACAGTAGTACGGGAGCAGCCAACAAATGAGGTTAACCAATGTGAGTCCTTTTGCTGGATGTCTGTGCATGGTTAATCTAGTCCTGATACACCCTTCATACAGTAGTGCGGGAGCAGCCAACAAGTGTGGCTGACCAATGTGAGCCCTTTTGCTGGATGCCTGGGCATGGTTAATCCAGTCCTGGTACACCCTTAATACAGTAGTACGGGAGCAGCCAACAAGTGTGGCTGACCAACGTGAGCCCTTCTGCTGGATGTCTGTGCATGGTTAATACAGTCCTGGTACACCCTTAATACAGCAGTACGGGAGCAGCTAACAAATGAGGCTGACCAATGTGCGTCCTTCTGCTGGATGTCTGTGCATGGTTAATCTAGTCCTGGTACACTCTTGATACAGTAGTACGGGAGCAGCCAACAAATGAGGCTGACCAATGTGAGCCCTTCTGTTAGATGTCTGCACATGTTTAATTCAGTCCTGATACACCCTTGATACAGTAGTACGGGAGCAGCCAACAAATGAGGTTAACCAATGTGAGTCCTTCTGCTGGATGTCTGCTGTGCATGGTAAATCTAGTCATGATACACCCTTGATACAGTAGTGCGGGAGCAGCCAACAAGTGTGGATAACTAATGTGAGCCCTTCTGCTGGATGTCTGTGCATGGTTAATCCAATCCTGGTACACCCTTAATACAGTAGTACGGGAGCAGCCAACAAATGAGGCTGACCAATGTGAGCCCTTCTGTTAGATGTCTGCCCTTGTTTAATTCAGTCCTGGTACACCCTTCATACAGTAGTACGAGTGCAACCAACAAGTGTGGCTGTTTCCGAAATACTGGCACCTGTCCTTCTACCCCAACATCTGGCCGCGGTCAAATTAGCTAAAGTCGTCATGTTTCCCAATTACTGTCAAACGTTTGCTGATTGCGTAAAGTAAATAGGTGGACACAATTTACAGTAGTCGCACGTGACTTTGATATCACGCGGTACTTTGTTATCGCTCCGAATATGTAAAACGGGAGGTGTTCCTATTCGAAGCTAACTCAGTGTGTATACAAATATATATTTGTGTTTGTGCGTGCGTGCGTGCGTTCGTGGGGCCTGGGATTTTTCTCGGTTACTAAATATTACTAATGTGGAATTTATAATTCGTCCATCCGAAGAGAAGAACCACGGGTTTCCTTCGAACATCAAACTGTAGATTGACAAAACCTGAAGATATTGAGTTGTCGAATTTGCATGAAGCGTTTCGTTTCAGGTTCCTAACAAATAAATAAGGACTTCGAAACTTGAAAAACTTTTGTTTCTCTCCAGAAAAACGTGCAACTTGTGCCAAATGTCAATTAAGAAACGTGGAAGTAGTGAATTATGCACATTTTACTGTCACTCACAGTTGAATAAAAAAGGAATACTTACAACACGCACCTTAAAATTTTTTTACTTGAAACGCACACAATTCTTCTTCATTTTTTTTAATACAATACCGCCAAATAATACCGTTTTATGAGACTAGACTAGATCACGAAAACAAACATATCTCTCTAACTTTATTCTGCTGGATGAACATGGATTAATATTGAACTCGTGGTGCTGCGCATTTTAGCCTTTGGTCCACTGCAGAGCCGGAGAGAGCAGCTGTACTGCGGGGTTACATGACGTCTGGTACAATCCTCCACAGTCGCCGTTGCACTCGAACGTCGACCAGTCATCTTCACCCACAGGAAGACGACCGACTGTTTTTTTCGTGCACCACTCATTGTGCACCTACGACACAGTTGTCTACTGCACTGTTACTTAAAGCAGTGAAGCTTGTCTGTTACCCCGTACAATCCTCCACGGTCGCCGTTGCCCTCGAACATCGACCAGTCTTTTCCGCACTCTTTTTGACCGCTGACTGCTTGTTTTGTTGTTTGTGCATCACTCAGTGTACACCCTCGATACAGCTGTTCCCTGAATAGCCGAGAAGGTCTGCCTTCTGAGATACGTGCACTTTCCCGCCCAGCACCTACTATCACTCCTCTCTCAAAGTCACTTTCTTTTCCTTATTGGCGATAGCTACGCTTCGTACACTTCTTAATTGAGCTGTTTATGAAGCCATCTTAGCGTTGTAGTTCCTGATTCCCGTTGGGTGTTTCAAACAGTTTGAAGTTTCAGTGTTTTGTACGTGGTCGTGTCATAACAATATGGCCACCCTTGGCGCGGATGACTGCGGCGAGACGGCGTGGCATGGACGCAACGTGGCCCCGAAAGGTTGCCTGAGGCACACGTGCCCGTTGGGACTGTAGCAGAGCATGGAGCTCCCGGAGATGACGTGTTTGTGGGTCGGCACGTTGCACCTGTTGATCCAAATAGTCCCACAAGTGTTCTATGGGATTGAGGGTGGGCGATTTCGCCAGACAAGGGAGAACGGAGACATTGCTGTCGTGTTCCTAGAACCAGTAACGCACCCCCTAAGTGACATGGCAGGGCGCATTGTCCCGTTGGTAGACACCATCACTACCGTCCAAGATTAAGGATGCATATGATCATGCACTCGATGGGTCCCTGGCATTCAGGGACACCCATCCAGTGGTACAAGCGGTCCTAGGTCATACCAGAAAAACATCCCCCAAATATGCACACTGCCATCGCCGGCCAGTACTTAACCGACAAGCTTGTCCAGGTGTGTCTGACGTCATATCCGCCACCGCCCATCACTTCTGTGGAATAGAAACCTCGATTCGTCGAAGTCAGCCTTTTCCACTGTCCAATGACCATGCGAACTGCAGGCGTCGTTGCCGATGAACCTGAGTTAACAAGAGCGCCTTGACGCAGCATCGACTCCGGAGACCCATACGTAACAGGGTTCGCTCTACTATTATCGGGGACACGTACCTGGGTGCCACAGTGTTCATTTGTCAATTGCTGCACTGTTGCTCGTCGATTGCCCATTACCAGTCGACCTTCTTCTCTGGGATCGATGGCCTTTGGGGCTTCGCAATTATGACGTCGGGAGGTACTCGGTGTGCTAGCGGCCCATTCTTTGGTACACCCGCGGACTTCCCACGAAGTCTGCTGTTTCTGAGATGCTTCCACCTGTGCGCGGTAACCGATGATCATTCTTTTTTGAATGTCCGTCAAATCATTACCTCTGCCCGTTGTGCTCACATAACGCACGATGGCTCATCTGTCCTGGCCGGCTGCTTATATCTTCGTGTGGTCGACCTTGTCACGTGCACTCTGTACCCCCTGGGTGGGTACACTGTTATTCCGGGGGTGGTCGTATTATTCTGATACGACTGTGTATATATTACATTATAATTTGCCCATTACTGTTTTCTAAGAGGCACTCAGTATTAACTTCTATTTTACTCTTTAAATTAAACGTCCGTGAAATGTTCTGCGGCAAGTGTTATAATAAAAATATATAATTATTATATGAAGTGATATTGCGATCAAAAAAATTACGGTGTAAAATAAAATAAAAATGGAAGCCCAGAATACTTCCATTTCTCTTTGTGATCTGCGTTTTGTTGCTTTCATCTTAATAACTCGCATTGTTTCCCAATTTTTGATGTTGATATTCGCAGACGCGTGACGTGGCCGCATGTGAGGAAGTTCTCCATTTTCGGAAAAATCCGGCAAGGTGGATGATAACCAGTGTTATGTATGTAAATCTGGGGGCTGCATATCCCCTTATCAGGACGCGCATTGGTGCATTAGGAAAGCACAGCGACGTGGAAAGACTTCCCAGTGAGTATCAAAAGAGGAGAACGTAGAGATAGATACTGCTGGGATGGGAATTTTATTCAAATACTGGGTCCTCTCGTCGCCTGGCCCTGGCCCTTGGCGAAACATATTTTTCCGCCAGGGACTCTATGGGGGTAGAAGGGTTTATTTTTTTATTTTATTTCTTTTTTCTCCACCAGGCATTCTTGCGTCCCGTTGCGTCATTACGGGCCGATTATCACCCGTTGAAATTCAAGCCCGTATTCAAGTGCTCCCTGCGAGCTCTGGTTCGGAAAGCCAACTCCATCGCTTTGAATTGATGGGTCGCATAGATTAAAGTTTGAGGAGGAAAAATAAGGAAAAAGAATCAGCTACTTTCTTCACACCCTCTTCCGTCTTTTTTGAATTCTCTCGTTTCAGGAGGGAAGGAACTAAAGTATTGAGAACAGACGGAGGAAATAGTTATTTTCAGAGATTGTTAGAGAGAGAGAGAGAAGGCACAGAGACCAATCTACATGTTATTGATAGCGTCGTTCATTGTGAATTACAATTTAAAATTTTATCTCCTAATCATTGCAAGATCATCCGCTGCTTGTTGAAATGCATGACTTCAAATTAGATTTTGTAAATTATAATCGTGTTATTTTGCAGGTTATTTGGTGATAACAGCTGAAAAACATATGACTTGTTCGTATACTAGAGTGTCAACAGACCTTAAGAATAACGGCAGAACTGGCAACAAAGAAAATTTGTGTTAAGTGACTTTATCAGCTGGACACGGATTGCATAGCTACTTAGTGTCAAAAATTATTTGTGTGCGCACTGATTCTAAGTCTGGTGATAAAAAAAGATATGCCTTCACTGTTATTTCAACCAGCACACATATTTCGAAACTTTTAAGTTCTACACCATCTTTGCGTTAACAGATTTTGTTACATTGATGGGTAAAGCGAAATATCATTAATGCTCTATTACTGGAAATGGGGTTTTAGTGACAGCACCGTTTGCTTGAGCACAACGGTGCAGTAGGTCAACTGCTGTGATCTCTCGTTATCATCTGTATTGCGATTTGTACGACTTTTCCGTCTTCCTAATACGCACTCCTCTGACCCCAAATGTTTTTTTTTTTTTTTATATATAAATATATATATATATAAAATTTACCTGTAAAAAGAAGAAAAAAAAAGTGGTAATATACATGTATATTGCAAATTATTGCGTTATCGTGAACGTGCCAGAGAATTAATACTGTCATTGTCAAGGGTAAACTAATATTCATTAAGCTGATTTTTTTTTTTTCTAAGCAGTGAAAAAAAAAAAAAAAGAAAAAAACACTCAAAAGCATTTGAACTTATGGGGGGCGTTTGGGTTTTAGAATTAGAGAAGTAAATATCGGAACCAGTTTTCTTAATTTCGCATAATTAAAAACTTCGTAGTTTCCTGAACTTCAGGAGTTATGGAAACTATCGCTTATATAATCATGGTAATAGACTGTTCATTGTAAACGTAGTGCGAAATCTGTAGTCGCTGTGTTGCAAAATTTCGTATGTGTCTACATACACTTCTTTGCTGTTGATTCTCGGACAAAAAAAAGAAAAAGAAACATTTTATACGGTATGTAAATAGTCATGCAATGTGAAAATGTTATAAAAACTCTCAACCCCTTTTCTTTCTTTTTTCTTTGTAAATATAAACTAATATCAAACTCAGTGAGCGAATTTGCTTTATTTTTTTTGACGTATAAGAGAAATATATTGTGCATTTATTTCTTGAATTACACGCTTTTTCTTTTTTAAGTTGAATTCCGAAATTGAAGCAAAATACTATATAAAAATATTAAATAGTCGACTTTTCGAAAGAATAAAATGGTATTGTTAAATCCATACCATAGATATTTCTTTTAATCTTTAGAATGAGATAGCAGTTAATGTTATTTTCCCATATTTTATTCAGCTGCATCAGCTTTCTTTGATGTGTCTTTCTGTGACTTGACGCAAAAATCAGCAGACTTAAAGAGATGCCAAATTTCATTCAATTTTCATATTTTCGGCATAAAAAATAAAAGATACTACTGTAATCCTGCTTGTTTAAACCTTCACAGATGCCAAAATTTTCTTACCTTGAATATCTTTCTCAAAGTGACGCGACACTTGCTGCAGGATTAACTCAAGGTGTGATAGTGAATCAGAAATTTTTTACGATATAACATATTAAAATGTGTGAATGTAATTTGTTTTCACTACCGTAAAATTTTATTAAACATCACTCTTTGTGGCATTCCGTAAATATTAACTAAAGAAAGATTGGGAGTTGAGGTGGAAATTAAAGCTTGCTTCTCTGACCTTTGTACCCAGCAATACTTTAACTACAGTAGCTTAAATTTACGCTTCAGCGATGCAGCAATTCCTTAAACTGTCGCAAAAATGAGTATGGACCTGCTTTCAGATGTACTGTTTTCAGCTGGAGAGTGAATCTTGGATATTGTTCAGTAGTAACGTTTGATGGAATTAAAGAAAATTACTTCTTAATTTTGTCAATGTTAATGTTTGTATGTCTTGACTCTGTTCCATCTATCGCATCCCCCGTGACCGAGGGATCGGAGCGTAGGTTTCTGGATAGTGATCCGGGTTCAGTTCCCGGATGAGGCATGGATGGGATGTTTGCCTCACGACGCTAGCGTTACCCCTTTCCTGGAAACAGTGGCACCAAAAATTTAGGGCGGACGACTGCTTATACTCCTTAGGGTCGTAGTTAAACCCCAAAACACACATTTTTTTTTTCTCTATCTAACCCGAAGAAATCTGTCCATCTATTCGTACATTGTTAAGACTTGGCCCGTGACGAAATCTGGTTGGCTAAAATGTTAACTTTGCAGAAATAATAATTCTGAAGTGGATATTTGGTGAGATTTAGTAGAAGTAAGAATGAGCCGGTGGGTGAGATGCAGTGTTGGAACCGGGTCAAAAATTTTGGACACGAACTCGAACGTCACATAATTGGACCCGACCTGGATCTGTAACTGGCCCGGAGCAGACCCTGACAAATCTGCTTTTAACTATAACATATATACACAATAATAATAAAATTCACCGGACACTCCTTCAAAAACAAATGAACGGATCCGCTGCGTTGTTAAGACACGCAGTACAGCTGCAAACGGTATAAAAACAAGCCTACAGCTAACCGCGGTCATATCGCATTGGGAGTTTGAGTTAAAATGTCGCGGCGGGAGAGAACTGACTTTGAGAAAGGAAAGATTATTGGGTGTTATATTAGTGGGTTGCCCATAAGAGAAACCGAGAGGCGTTTAAACATACCCAAGTCAACTGTTTTGGATGTACTGAATAAGTGGAAGACACATGGCGTGCCTGAAGCAGTAAAACGTACCGGCAGGCCAAAGAAAATCTGTGATAGAGGACGTCGAAGCCTCACGAGAGTCGTTACAGCTAATCGACGGAGTACTTACTGCACATGACCTCAGTGTACAGGTGAGTAAAAATTCTGGAACTTCTGTAAGTACACGTACCATTCGCAGAGAACTCCGTTCCATGGGTTACCGTGGTCGTGCGGCTGCCCATAAGCCTTTCATCTCCACTCGAAATTCTACTCGTCGTTTAGCATGATGTAAAGAACGTTTATAGTGGACGGTAAATCGATCGAAACGAATCCTATGGACTGGTGAATCCAGAAACACGATCCATCAGTCTGATGGCCGTGTGTGAGTATGGCGGCTGCCGAGTGATCGCTATTTACCACAGTGTACTGTTCCTACTGTCAAGTTTGGAGCTGGCACTCATGCGGGGGTGTTTTTCGTGGTATGGTTCCGGCCCATTGGTTATCGTGGACAACCCTGTTAACAAGCACGTCTACCTCGATATTATGGGCAATTATGCCCTACCAACTGTGTTGCAATACTATGGAACCGAGCCTTGTTGGTACCAGCAGGATAATGTACCGAGCCATGAAGCCAGGACTGTTACAGCGTGGTTTGACGATAATTCCGTATCACGTGTGGACTGGCCAGTACAGAGCCCTGATCTTAATCCCATAGAGTACTTATAGGAGGAATTAGAGCACCACATAAGAAGTTTGGAACCAAGGCCTACTACTAAGCAACAGTTAGCGGCAGCATTATGTACTGAATGAAGCGCATACCTATCGCTGTGTTCCAAACCCTTGTCGGAAGCATGTCTCGAAGGGTCAGTGCATGTATTAAGGCCAAAGTTGGACCGACACCGTACTAATGTATGTCAATAAATGCTATGTTGCGTTTCTCTTCTAGATGTCCGGTGGCTTTTGTCAATATACACACACACTATATTTACAAAAGCACACACACACGCACACACACAAAATCATAACAAATCTGAAAGCTGCAGTAATTCATTCGGAAAAACCGAAAGAAGAGATCTTATAACCAACCGGGAGAAAAAAAAAAAAGGATTATAGCACTATGATAAGCTACTATCTATGGCTTCATCAAGAGCTAGGCATAGATAACACGTCTCGTACCTCTATTTGGCCTTTATAGAGGTATGAGAAGTGTTATCTGCGCCTATCCCTTGATGAAGCCATAGATAATAGTTTGCCATAGTTTTATAATCCTTTTTTCTTTTCTCTTTTTTTTTTCTTCTCCCGGTTGGTTATCAGATGTCTTCTTTCGGTTTTTCCGAATCAGTTACTCTAGCTTTCAGATTTGTGATGATTTTTGTATTTGATTTTTGATTTTTCTTATATGAAGCCTCAGGCGCTTTGGAATTTGAAAAGCTGTTTTGAAAATTTACGTGTAACCTTTATTATGCCTTATCTAATATATATATATATATATATATATATATATATATATATATATATATATATATATAGTGAAAAAGTCGAAAAGTCCCTCCGCCGTAATGTTAGGCTGTTCCACCTAATTTTGATGTCGCCACAATCTAATTTTTTTTTAATTAAGCAACTTATATGTTTAATTTCAGTTTTTGCTGTTTTCTTGATAACATATCAAGCTTCGGAATATGTTTCACAGCAACACCAATTTTTACAAGTTTATGATGAGTTGAAAGTTTCCAAAATGTGGATGTTGTTTTCATCATTGCCCCTCAGAAGGAAGTGGCACTTTTCCTTCTAAGGACAATCTTCCTTCGTATTGCAGAAGGAAGTGACACTTTTCTTTCTGAGGACACTCTTCCTTCGTATTGCGGAAGGAAGTGACACTTTTCTTTCTGAGGACACTTTTCCTTCGTATTGCAGAAGGAAGTGACACTTTTCTTTCTGAGGACACTTTTCCTTCGTATTGCAGAAGGAAGTGACATTTTTTTTCTAAGGACGCCCTTCCTTCGTATTGCAGAAGGAGGTGACACTTTTCTTTCGTATTGCAGAAGGAAGTGACACTTTTCTTTCTGAGGACACTCTTCCTTCGTATTGCAGAAGGAAGTGACACCTTTCTTTCTGAGGACACTCTTCCTTCGTATTGCAGAAGGAAGTGACACTTTTCTTTCTGAGGACACTCTTCCTTCGTATTGCAGAAGGAAGTGACACTTTTCTTTCTGAGGACACTCTTCCTTCGTATTGCAGAAGAAAGTGACACTTTTCTTTCTGAGGACACTCTTCCTTCGTATTGCAGAAGGAAGTGACACTTTCCTTCTGAGGACACTCTTCCTTCGTATTGCAGAAGGAAGTGACCCTTTTCTTTCTGAGGACACTTTTCCTTCGTATTGCAGAAG
Organism: Macrothele yani; assembly: GCA_039090855.1. Classification (NCBI taxonomy): domain Eukaryota; kingdom Metazoa; phylum Arthropoda; class Arachnida; order Araneae; family Macrothelidae; genus Macrothele; species Macrothele yani. The sequence goes on along the minus strand of CM077029.1, from coordinate 14,004,169 downwards.
GAAGTGACACTTTTCTTTCTAAGGACGCCCTTCCTTCGTATTGCAGAAGGAGGTGACACTTTTCTTTTGTATTGCAGAAGGAAGTGACACTTTTCTTTCGTATTGCAGAAGGAAGTGACCCTTTTCTTTCTGAGGACACTCTTCCTTCGTATTGCAGAAGGAAGTGACACTTTTCTTTCTGAGGACACTCTTCCTTCGTATTGCAGAAGGAAGTGACACTTTTCTTTCTAAGGACGCCCTTCCTTCGTATTGCAGAAGGAGGTGACACTTTTCTTTCGTATTGCAGAAGGAAGTGACACTTTTCTTTCTGAGGACACTCTTCCTTCGTATTGCAGAAGGAAAGTGACACTTTTCTTTCTGAGGACACTCTTCCTTCATATTGCAGAAGGAAGTGACACTTTTCTTTCTAAGGACGCCCTTCCTTCGTATTGCAGAAGGAAGTGACACTTTTCCTTCTGAGGACGCCCTTCCTTCGTATTGCAGAAGGAAGTGACACTTTTCCTTCTGAGAACACTCTTCTTTCGTATTGCATGAGAAATAATTTGTCAGCCTGTGGGCACCAGTCTCGAGCACAAAATTCCACAATGCCCATTGGATATTTTTTGTATTTTCTTTTCAAAAATAAAACTGAAATCAAACCTGGTCGAAATTGGGTCAGGAACACCTTGATCCCAACCCGTGTTTGACCAGCTAGAAATTGTTGACTCGTGACCCGTTTCCATCTCTCTAGTGAGGTGTAGTAGAAGTAGGAATGAGCAGGTAAGGACGAGATTTTCAGTAACGGAGATTTCTAAGTAGGATCAAGATTGCCTGAATCGTCATTTGTTGAAAAGCATTACATGGGCCACATCGTTGTGACCGCAGACCACAAAGGAAGCAGAGCGGGAGAATTTGAGATAGAGGGTTCTGTTTAGCAAAAAAAAGGGGCACGAAGAAAAAGTAATTTGTAGCTGGAATGAGATGGCAGAGGACATAACCGAGTGGAGCAAGAATATCCAGCAACAACCGAACACAACTATGGGTCTAATAATGTTGCAAAAATGATTCATGAGAAATGTGTTGAATTCTTGTTTTGTTTGTGTGTGTGTGTGTGTGACCTTGTACTGTGATCCACCGCATTGTATCGGCATGTCTCCTCTTCGTGTTTCATAATGCTACCCCAACACTGTGAGAAATATAATCAAAATTTGCGTGAACGTCATCCCGTTGTTTAGTGCACGCCTTTATATAAGTTCGTTGACTTGTTTTCCTCCCAAGCTTTTGAAAAGATGGTAATGAAACGGTCCCTAATCATATTTTTTTTTCTCTTAGAGACGATCGTCTCCATCGTTCTTTAGGCAGGAGATGTACATATCAATCGTCGGACTAGTTTCCCTTATGAAAAGATAGCACCGATAGAATACGAAACGTAGCTCTCCTCCGAATATATATTCCGTTTCGTGACAGTTTCCTGGGAATCGGCTTCATGAAGGAGAACAAAGAGTTTCCTGCATGCATGTGCATTGAAAATCCTCTCTCCATGCCTGTATCCCGGATCATTGGCTTCCTTATTTTCTTCGGTATGGCCCGTGGAAGAGCTTTTCTTGCGTGATTATGTGTTCACGGTTCCAGGGCTTCAGACATATTTGTGTAGTCCCCGTATGTATAGCATCCATCCTTGAGATGCAGCGTGTGTCTATATTTCTTAGCCGCGCACCCATCCATCCTTACCGGGATTTCTATCTTTTTGCTTTTCGCTTGTATCCTGTTCTTTTTCTGCCTCCTCTCTTCATCTTGTTCTTTGCTCCGTCTTCTTATTCACGTCTTTGTTTGTTGTTTTCTTGGTATGCGCCGGACTTCGTATATTTCTTGGTAGCCCGCCAAGATGTAGCACATAAATTATACAGAAAATGGTTTCACTGGGGTATATAGGGAAGGGTGCTTGCTGTGGATGCACCGTGGATGGAGGAGGGGTGGCACTGGAAGCTAAGAAATCCATTGCGGAGAGGAAGTTGGAGGCATAGGAGAAGATTAAAATATCTCCTGACGGTGGTATTTGGAGAGATAGCGGGAAGAGGAGCGGGAGAAGGAGGAGGAGGGTATAGAGCATGCTTGCGTCTGAGATGTTTGGAACCATTGTCGGCAGAAGTGCAAAGTTGGATATCCACTCGCACACTTCGTTTCTGCTGCCTGGCTGCTTTTCTCTTTTATTTATTCATTTGGCAACTGATTGTTGTTGAATTTTCCATGGTCGTATACCAGAACGGGCGGAGAATAAAAAACGAAAAACACACACACGCACACAAAAAAAGTCTTGTACCTTTCGACAGATTGTGACTCTTTGATAGGCGTCTGTGTTGGTAATGAACTTAATCCTTAATAAACTAATCTTTCACTTGATATAGGCCTATAGGAAGTGTGTCGAATGCCTTTCAATGCTGATGGGAATTGAAAATGTGTGCTCCTTTTTCACGTTCGTTTGCTGCGCTTTGGGTAATAATAGCACACCTGACTTATAGCTAGGTAGGCATCTTATCATATTCATTTTATCCGGAGCTAAATTTTCTGAGCTGACTCGAAATATGGCGTTGTTGAATTGCTCCAAGTGGAGCCTACATAGTTCTGATAACAATTTGAGTTCATTTGTCAAAAAGACGAACTCCAGTAAATTCATGAACAGAATTAGTGGGTTCAGATGGCATTATCAAACAACGAGATAGAAGTTTCCCTTTTTAGCACGTCTTTTGTAAAAAAAAAAAGATAATGCTTATGTTATCGGTTTGTCCGTCCGTCTGTAGACACGATATCTCTGCAACCATTAGTCCGATTTGAAAAATTCTTTTTGCATTGGGAAGCTTGAAATATGTGAATGATGATCCTTTATTTCGTGTTTTTTTTTTTTTTACGATGTACAATTTCGCCGCTAGAGGACGTAAATGCAGATGTCGAATTTAAAAATAAGTTTTATTCCACATATTTGCTTCTAAACATCCGATTGAAAAAATTATTTTATCTTTCGATTCCATTTATTTCGAAAAGTATTTTGGGTGTAGTTTCTTTTTCAAATTACGCATAGATTTTCCGCTATGAGGCGTAAAAGTAAATTACGTTTCCCCCAATATCTCTTCTTCTAAAACGCCGATTTGAAAAATGTTTTCTTTAGCGGATACAGCTCCTGATCGAAAATCTTTTGCATATAATTTCTAATTTTTGGTAACGAATACTTTGGCCACCATGGGGCGTAAGCGTTAATTTTTGCTTCTGATGTATTTGCCATAGAATCTGAGCTTCTAAAATCTCGATTGAAAAAATTATTTCGTGGACCGATGCCACTCACGTCAATAAACCTTTTGGGGATATTTTCTTTTTGAAATATTGCATGGTTTCTCCGCCAGAAGGCGTAGATATATATCTCATTTTTGTCAATATCTCTACTTCTAAGAGTCCGATATGAAAAATTTCTTCTTTGTTGGATAGTGTTTCCAGTGTGACATGTTTTTCATATAATTTCAAAATTTTCAAGTAATTGATATAGACTTTCGGCTAGCGTGCGTAAAGGTAAATTGGTTTTCCTTCTATATCTCTGCTTCTAAATCTCCAATTTGAGAAATTATTTTTGCACCAGATACAGCTCTTAATGGGAAATCCTTTGCACATAATTTCTAATTTTTGTAAAAATCGTTTGGGCCACTAGCGGGTGTAAGTCATAATTTACGCTTCTGATGTATTTGCAGCAAAATCTGAGCTCTAAAATCTCGATTGAAATTTTTTTTTTTTCTTTTTTTTTTTTGTAGGGATCGATACTGCTCACGTCGATAAACCTTTTAGAAACATTTTCTTCTTAAAATAATACATGGTTTCTACGCCAGGAGGGCGTAGATGTATATCTTATTTTTGTCAATATCTCTACTTCTAGGAGTCCGATTTGAAAAATTCCTTCTTTGTTGGATAGTGTTTCCGATGGGAAATGTTTTCCATATAAATTCAAAATTATCAAGTAAATCATAGACTTTCCGCTGGGGGTGCAAATTTAAATTGCGTTTTCTGCGTTATTTCTGCTTCTAAAATTCCGATTTGAAAAATTGTTCCTGTATCGCATACAACACCGGATGGAAAATAGTTTTCATATAATTTCTAATGTTTAGTAAAGAATGGTTTGGCCACCAGAGTGTATAAGTGTTAATATCTGCTTCTTATGTATTTGCATCAAAATCTGAGCTCCTGAAAACTTGACTGAAAACATTCTTTCGTGGACCTCTACTGCTCAAATCGAAAAACCATTTGAGAATACGTTCTTCTTAAAGTAAATCATGTTTTTCCCGCCAGTGATCGTAGATTCATATCTTATTTTTGTCGATATCTCTGTTTCTAAGAGTCCGATGTGAAAAATTATTTCTGTGTTGAAGAGCGTTTCCGGTGCGAAATGTTTCTCATATAAATTCATGTTTTTGTTAACGCACAAGTCTGCAACCATAGGGCGTAAGTTCAGGATTCCGTTTTCGGCAATATCTGAGGGAATAAAAACCCGATTGAAGAACTTCTTCCTTTTGTCAGATACTATTGTTTTCCATACCGGTTTCATTGGCTTTGTATAGCTTTGATAAATTTAATTTGCGTCGGAACGGATTCAGAAGATGTACTTATTGCACCCGAAAATTCGGTGTCATCTTTCTTGGTTTTTTTTCTTGCGGAATTTAGTATCCAGAAGTCACCGAAGTCCCATAAGTTAATTTTATTACGGGATGAAAATTAGGACAGGATTATCACATTGGTTTTATTTGAATGTGAAGAATTTATCTTACCTGTAAATTTAAATAATGCTACCTATTGCAATCGGTCAAGCATGTTTTTTTTCTCACATATAGTGAAGTAAAACACAATAGCATCAGAGTAAGTAAAAAAGCAACTTGTATTGGAAGTAGAACTGTATACAAATAGTTTTGTAAGTGTCTGTACGTCAACCTTACAGCTCTGGTTTTCATCCTTCCCTGGAATCAGTGCCTGTAAAATAGTGACAGGCAACTGCTTGCAACCCTTAGCGCTAAAACCCGAAAGAAATCGTTTGTGTACATAATTCTTACCTTTGTTCCTGTTGTAATTCCCACGTAGGTAATGAGTGTACTTTGGCTAGATAGGAGCATGATTGTTATAGAAGCTCCAAGTGGATCATTTTCCCACACGTTCTTGTTCTGATATGCTTCCGACGTTGCCTTTTAATAGCTATTAGTGGATGTCGAGACTCAGTTCTTGGTCTTTCTAACTTTCTTGAAGGGTTAGCTGCGAAATTTTTCTGTACCATGTCGGAGATCCCTGTACAACATAATGAAATCATCCAAGTGTCACCGAACTTTAAATTCCGATCTATTTCCGTTACTTTTTCGAATCCACGTGCATGATGCGGTACCCAATTCAACTTCTCATGCGATTGGCTTCTTTCTTTTTTGTTTCAGTTTCACTCTACGGCGCACTCATTTCCTCATAATCTTGTTCAGTTAATTCCTGGGAACTAGAATCCAAGATTTGATCAGAATGATTTGTTCGCATATCTTAAAATCCTAAACCACGTGCTTGCCGAGCAGAAGCAACACTGAGTTCCACGTCTTTGTCGCAGCAGCGAAAACGGAGAAACCGTTTATTGTCTTCTTCCAAAGTTGCGTCCAAAAAGCTGTAAGGGTAGTTCGCAGAGCCGGATAATGCCTTAGTGGGGCCCCTACGCTATAACATTTGAGTGGGCCCCTACGCTATGACATTTGAGTGGGCCCCAAGGCTATGACATCTCACTGGGTCCCCAAGGAACTTGTGACGGGAAATTACTATGAAGTCCGTTAAAACACGAAACTGTAACTACTAAAGTATCTGCAGAGTTTTCATAATAAGTCACTGTATTTTTCACTGTTCTCACAAGAACATGAGTTAAAAGCTTAAGATTCCTAGATTTTCTCTTGGATTTTCGTAATGATTTAGCATTGTATACTTTTCTTAGTGCATCTATTTTCCTATGCAGTGTCAAGCGACAGGGGACTTCGACCATTAACGATTCGAATTGCAAAGTGGGAGGTGTGAGTGGATGGTAGTGAAACTGTCTCGCCGACGCCGCTGAACACAGCGACATGAAAACTTTACCCTTGGCGAGTCACTGCCTTGAAATCTGTTCGTCTTCCAGCCTCTGTTTCTGACCAAGTGAAAATCATACTAGACAGAAGTAAAACTGTTTTATACCTCCCCCTCTCTCTCTCTCCCCCGCTCTTTTTCTTTCTCCCCGCTCTCTGTTTCCCTCCCCAGCTCTCTCTCTCTCTTTCTCTCTTCCCCGCTCTCTCTTTCTCTCTTCCCCGCTCTCTCTTTCTCTCTCTCCCCCGCTCTCTCTTTTCTCTCTCTCCCCCGCTCTCTCTTTTCTCTCTCTCCCCCGCTCTCTCTTTTCTCTCTCTCCCCGCTCTCTTTCTCTTTCCCCCGCTCTCTCTCTTGTCTCTCTCTTTCTACCCGCTCTTTCGCTCTCTCTCGCTCTCTCTCTCTCTCTCTCTCTCTCTCTCTCTACACATATCTACCTTTATTTGCCCAAGCATGCCTCCTGGGTCGTGGTGGGCCCCAAAGCCCCTATAGACCTGCCCTCAATCCGATCCTGGTAGTTCGCTTTTTGTAGAGAGCTGTTACCACACCTTGTTCCGAGGGTTGCTGTAGTGAGATTTTGTTGAGGGCTCCCAGAAGATCGCTCATAAGGAGAAGATTATTGCTCCTCCTGCTCTTTCGCTCTCTCTCCCCATTTGATACAGTATTTGCACATATGAAAGTCGTTAGCCTATCAATAACATCCAGTAACTATTAATGCAGAAAAACTGCATAGTACGGGCAGTTAGACTTAAGAACAGCTCCGTTTCAAAGAAAAGGAAAAAAAAAAAAAAAAAAGTAAGGGGCTTTTCCTTCAGAACTAGCAAAATTAGACAATAGCTATACAGGAAGAAGCTTGTCATCTCCTGCCAAGAAATCAAAGAAAAATTATCCCGTATACATGCTTATTCACCCTACCATTACCTGCACAAGCACTGGCTTAACTTAATATGTTTCAACATTTTTATATATTGTAAGCCGCAGAAAGTCAGTGTAGGGACTCCACCTTGTCCAGGAGTTGTATTCTAATTCATAGTTCAGTATTCAATACACTTGGTTCTGAGCAACTCAGATTCGCAGTCCCGATTCAGTAATTTTACCCGGCAACTGTAGTCGGATCGATGCGTAGATGGGGACGCAGTCATAATACTGCAGGATGACGCCTAAAGTTTTTCTATTACTCATCCAATTGGATGGAACATCTCATTAAAACAGTTGTAACGTTCCTATCGAAAGTCTGTAAATAGTCCTACATAAGTATTTAAGCATGAGTGTGAGAAGCAAATGAAAATGATAGACGAATATCCGCCTAATTATGAATTAAGAACAACTATTTTTTCTGTTAAAATATGTCTAAAATGTTTTTTCATCGTGCTTCTAATGATGTATACTAATCATGTTCCCATAGTGTACATCACCATGATCAAATCTGTTTTCCCTTTTTATTGTTAAACATGGTATTGCTCTAAGTCGTATTTGATTAAAATAAATGAAGGACGTAACGTTCGGAAAAAGTATAGCTAAATAAAAAAATTCCAATGTTTGCTGTAAATGATTTTTACACTCCAGTTTTGGTTGAAAAAATAGTGCGTTTTATATAGTTACTAGCTTTACTACCCGGCTATGCCCGGGATTTAGGCTTATTGATTTCATATTCCCTTATATGTCACTGAAAAAATCCGGAAAAAAATTGATGCTTGCAAGAAAGAAAAAAACTGATTTCACAAATTCGGTTATTACAAATTATTTATTCATAGTGTGATTATTTCAGCACTTGGTCGTATATTGCTGTCACAAATATTTCTCGAGAATTAAAGCAACGAAATGTACAGAATGTATGGAATCTGTAGAATCAAACGGACAAAAAGCGTTACGAATTATTTAACGCGGGTCCAGGAGACACAGCATTAGAACACTGACTGAACAAAATTCGTTAACAATTGATTATCGACGATCAAATGCATCACGTGCTTTCAGTTTCAGACGTCTTTGAGGGGCGAATCTCTGGGATAAAAAAGTTACAAACGCATCTTCGGAAATATTTTATGAAACTGGCTGAAATTTTAATGAACACATAAATCGTTAATAGGAACATAACCTCCAAATTTCGCCTGAATCGGTAAATAACTTTTTTAATTAGCCGTCGAAACTTTTTTAACCTTTTCTGCGTATATATTTGTTTACCGACGAATTAAAAATTCCATGCCTATTAAAAGTTTTGACCGGATTCCGGTGAAATTTTGAGGGACTCCTCTTATTACCATTTCGCGTTCATGTTGTTGATAAAAATTTCAGCCCGTTTCGTTATGATTTCGCAAAGTTCGTTTTTGCATCTTTTTATGCACAGTTAGTTCTCAAAGAATTGCAACACCTGTGGATGTGCCGCGGCGATGAATGCAGTCACGTGCTTTCAGATAATGATGACGTAGCAAACGACGCTGACTGTATTTATTAGCTTATTAATTAATTCATAACTCGCGAACGGAACATCGTAGAGATCTTAAAATAGTTGCGTTGACCTAGAAATTCCATTATTAATAAGTTATGCAAATTTCATGATGCCACAGTTCGGCGTTCGAGAGGATTTGCTGCTTCAGACAAACATACGTTTTGTGTTTTATATATAAGATTTATGAGTAGATCAGCGAAACGGTTTGGCGTCACTGATTCAATTGGGTAAATAAATGGATGTTTGCTTACTCCATACATTTTAGCTAGACGTAAAACTATATACAACAGGTGCGGCGGACAGCTCTCGAGAGTGTGCCAGCTGTGGGATAATAGTTGTTTTACTGAAAATATGCACATACATATATTGTTTCCAACTATCACCCTAACTTGAAACTTTACTGTAAAGCTCTCCTAAAAGTGAAGCGCAAACCTGTGCAGTAACTTTCTTCACTGTGAAGCTTGCTGATTTACTTTGCCGAAGCCCGGATAGCTTCACTTCCTGCTGCTATGTACTTAATTAACATTAAACAACTAATTAAGCACTAAAACAAAACAGCCGAATGTCAAATAATTCGTACTTACAAGGTTGTCTCTTTATTTGCTTTCGTCCTTGCAGGCGTATATCATTCGTCAAACACACGGTTCAATTACTAGTCTTGATCACAGAAAACATCAACTGCAGAATATATCTCTCCATACATACTTAAGCCGTATTATAAACTGTTTTCGCTTTAATACAGCAATTTATAATGAATCAGCTATTGTGCTTCCAAACATCAGAATAAATTGAGTGCTCATAAAAAGAAATTGCTCTTGGAAAAACAAGTGTTCTTCATATACTCTTTGACCTGTTGACAGGCTGCCAAACTCACATTCATCGAGAGAGGAAATGTAGTGTTCAGTTCCCCAAACGCTTAATGTGAATAAACCCAAATTTACGTAAGAAGACAAAACTAAAAAGGAAAGTTAAATTAGAGCGTACAGACAGACTAGCCCCTGTGAAAAATGGGTAGGAGAAAATATTTGAGTGTTTGCTTATTAATTAGTTGTAAAGTGCTCTTTTCTAAACGCACAGCATCAACAAGTTTTGAAAGCTAATTTAGGTTCATCTTCTCGTATGTTAGAACAGTACACTCTGGTTGTACAAACTTATGATTTGTGTAGCATACAGTTCGTCTTACTGTAAAGATTGCCGAGTTACGTCAGTGGGCTACTGATGAAAAAACACCTGCATTTATCTTTTTTTAAAAAAAGGGGAACGGATATTGCTGTAACAACTAGGGAGAAGTGGGGGAATGCAGAAACAAAAAAGCTCCCTTCAGAAAACTATAGGACAAACATTCCTCCTCCAACGATTTTGGCTCCCAATTTCAACCTTTTCTTCCTCTTCCTTTTCCTTGCAAAGAAACAGGACGAACCCATCACTTTTGGTCCAAACAAATAGCACTCGAATGGAGCAAATGGCAGGTCACAGAAGAGAGAGGAAAGGGTGCTGGGAGGAGGTTGAATGCTCCACCCTCTCCAAATCACAACAAACATACTCTCACACATCGCACAGTTTTACTTTCAGAAAACTGCGCTGCCACAATTGAAATAATGCGGCACACCCTATCTGTGGCGTTCAGGCGTCGATCCCTTTATTGAAATAGTCCCTTGCTTCCCTCCCTCCCTACCTACGTGAAGGAAGAAGGACAAGGGCAGAGAGGGTCTTGTCAGGAGCGAAGGCGGCTAGAAGGACGCGAAAGTATAGACAAACGCGGACAATTTAATGTGCCTCTTGCGACTTCCACGAAAATGACTCCTAGACAGTATTACTTTCCTGGCAGCTTCTATTCCCCTCTAGAGGAATTCCCCTTTTAGTAACGGGGTGCGCGAGGAGAAACAAAAGAGTTCGAAATCCTGCACTTCTATATCCATCTTCCTCTTCTCTTCTCTTTGCCGTTTTATCCACATACATCTCCTCTTTCGCCCTTTCCCGTTCTTTGATTTTAAGAGAATAGATATTGGCACGGAAAACGTTTCCTTGTTTTATTCATCCCCCGCCCGGCGTACTTCCCTCTCATCCCGCCTTTTCTCATTCAAAGCTTTTGATGAACAAATTTAGCATCTGGCATCGGGGTGCTCGACGGTTTGATGGCGGGCGGGGAGGGTGGGGGCTAGAATCCGACGGAATGGGGAGGAGGCGCGTCAGGTCGTTGTGCAATGGGGAATTTGCGTGAGGGTCTTGAGTATCAGAGTTCAATAGCATAACTGAGAACTCGGTGCTTTTACTCGGATTCTCTTTTAGCGAGTGCGTTCGTTTGCAGTGTTGGAGAGGGTGGGGTGGGAGGGGAATTTGCGTGATACGGGGCGCGTGTGTGAAAAAGTAAAATATAAATGGATGACGATTCGATCCTCTCTTACTTATTTCCTTTTTCCAGGAGCAATGGGGAATAAGTCTCAATGGCGATTAGAGCTGAAGATTTATTTAAGCATTGATAACTTCACTGCTGTTCTTTTACACCTTCCTGGCGCTCTCTATCACCCGCTTCTTTATCGTTCGGTGAAAAAACAAAAGTTTGGTCTTTCTGTCGCCAGTATGATTATTGGCAAAAAAAAAAAAAGTACTGAAAAGGGGCGGATTTTGTCTTGTTTTCACCAATGCCTTCACCTCCGATTTTAACCTATTGTGCATCCCCCCCTTTTAAGCGAGCCCTACCTGTATGAGATACCGTAAAGCCTAAAAGTTTTTTCTTTGCATTTAAACGGGTAATTAATATCATTGATACTGTTTTTTTATCCAGTTGATATGAACTTTTTGTAGAGATGACAGCACCTCACATTAATCGTAGCACATCCACTAGATGTACCATGTTGCACGTGCGGCAACGAAATGAAGTAATCTCACATCCTCCGTACTTTTGTAACCTTTGGGAAGAAAGATGAACGCCATGTTGCAAACGAATCCACTGCTTCTCCCATTTTGAAGCGAGCTAAGCACACCTGTAGGACATGCTTCACTGCATATCTCATAGCTCGGAAGGCAAACGGTGTAGCAGTTTCAGGAAATTGTGTTGAAAATTTATGCGTTTGTGTAAAGGGCTTCACTGCATATCTCATGGCTCGGAAGGTAAAAGGTGTAGCAGTTTTAGGAAATTGTGTTGAAAATTTATGCGTCTTATTGTGTGATGGGCTTCGCTGCATATCTCATAGATCGGAAGGCAAAAAGTCTGTATTTCCAGCTGTGTTAACCGTTGGCAATAAGACTTCATCATGTGCTTCAAATCATCTGCTCCTTCCGTAAGAAACTTGTTACACACTTCCAGTGTGGTACAAGATGGTGTTCTACCATCTTCGAGTCTAACCATAAGATTCTGAAAATTGCCCGGCGCAGTTCTCTCTTTCGTTAAAAATTCAGTCACCGCCCAGGTCTTCACGTTTATAACTTCGCTCCGTCATTACTGAATAACGTAACAAGTCTACTTGCTGAACAGCAGGAGGCAGCATCTAGTTGCTTCCTTGTCAGTTTTATACTTCTAAAGGACGTTGCAATACTGATAAACACTGCCAACATTCATGAATGGAATACGGGATTACACCATACAATACAAATTTTCAAGATGACAATCCGGTTTTTAGTGTAAATATGACAAGGAGGGTAAGTCAGATAATATCCGAAAGCTTGAACATTTCGTCGTCCTAGAGCGGAAGTCGAACCCGCGTCTCGCCGTCCCGGTGGCACAGTGGTCTAAGGCGCTGGCCTCTGATCATTCGTCCGTAAGGGGTCCGGGTTTGAATCCCGGTCAGGCATGGATGTTGTGTTTGTCTTACGGCACTGGCTCTCTCCTCCCCTGGAACCAGTGACCCTAAATTAGGGACGGGCGACTGCGTATAGCCCATTGAGTTGCTCACGGTGGTCGTTAAACCTCCAACCAAAAAAAAAAAAAAAAAAAAAAAAAGAACCCGCGTCTCCCAGATAGCGCCCGGCTATGCTAACCACAAGTTTTAAAGTTTACCACTACGGATATTATCTGATTTACCATCCTTGTCATATTTACACCAAAAAGACGGATCGTCATTTTCAAAATCTATACTGCCAACATTATTGCGTTATCGTATCATATTCCAGCTCTGAACTTACTGGACAGCATGTAATATTGTACGAGGGTTGTACCGAAAGCAAACCAAAAGTGGGCATAACTTTTTTATTAACGCACAGAGGTCGTTCAAATTGCACATGTCGGTAGAGTAACTCCTTCCTCTATAGCAACCCTCTTTCTTCATTGCAGATAAATAATGGATTCCAAGCAAAAGCAACGCGCCCTCGTTGAGTTTTTGACGAAGAAAGGGTGCAGGCTGTTCGACATCCACATAAAGCTACAGACTGTTTACGGAGATGACACCATTGACAAGAGCAATATGCACAGATGGATGAAGACGTTTAAAGAAGGGAAAACCAGCATTGAAGACAAACCACGCAGTTTGAGGCCATTATCTGCGACCACAGACACGAATCGTCAGCGAGTGGATGGATTGATTCGCACGGAGAGACGAGTCGCAATCCATAAGCTTGTTACACAACTGGACTGTGGTCACAATGCCATACAGAAGATTTAGGGTTGGAAGATGTGTGCAAAGTTGGTACCTTGGCAGTTGACACCGGGTGGAAGTCTACTCTGATCTGCTGGGAGCGTTTGAAGCCAATAAAGACACGTTTTTTTTTTCAATCTCCTTGACAAGAGATGAAACGTACGCGTATCTTTACGATTCGGAAACAAAGAATCAATCCATGGAATGGCGTCACACCTCTTCACCAAGGCCTAAGTAGTTCGAGAGCCAGCGATCAGCACAGAAAGTCATGGTGACTATTTTTTGGGATGACAGGGGTGTGTGTCATTCTCCTTGATTTTCTGGAACGTGGCTGTACCGTGACCATCGAGCGGTACATTGAGACACTCAAGAAGTTTAGAGAAGCCATAAGGAGGAAGAGACCGAACAAAAATCTGAAAAGGACCCACGTTCACCATGACAATGCGGGACCACACACATCTTTGGCAACAAATGAGGCAATCTGCAAATTAGGCTGGTCTGTGGTTCCCCCCATCCACCGTATAGCCCAGATCTGGCGCCCTCCGACTTCTTCATGTTCGGTCCAATTAACTGACAGAGGTCGTTGAAATTTAGTCTCCAGGGACAGCGATTTGATGACACAGACGAAGTGAAAGTGGCTGTGAAGAAGTGGGTACAACAGTCAACATCTCAATTTTTTAAAAGAGGATTCAAGAGTTGGGTTGAACGATAGCGCAAATGCACCTCTTGTGATGGAGACTATGTTGAGTAGTACCTTTGTATAGAGAAAAAGTTACTCTACAAACATGTGCAATTTCAACGACCTCTGTCGGTTAATAAAAAAGTTACGCCCACTTTTGCATTACTTTCGGTACCACCCTCATATTACAACACGATTGTTTGGCGCCACATACTGAGTATCCCAAATCCGAAGAGTTATGAAAACTGCCTTTTTCTACTTTCAAACAGACAAAACCATAGTTGAATTGGAAAATTATTGTACGCTGTCTTCTACACAAGGGCCCTGACAAGTCAGTTGCACTATTTCTGCGATTCACCAGAAATTGATAATTCAAGAGTATGAAAAGAAATGTTGTTTGTATTTTAAAGCAAACCTTGTTGTTTAAGTACTCTTAAAAAGCGACATGGTTATATCGGGAAACATTCAAAGTGACCAATCAAGGCCAGATGAAGCTAAAAATTCCAAAAACACTAAAAACTAGTACCTTTCTTATCATTTGCAGCATAAATCGAATTTGTATTGTTCGTTCTGCAGTTTACTCACCTAAAAGCAGAAGCGATATTGTTTTCGTTTAAATAATAAGCTCCACTTAGTGCAAATTCTTGTATACACTATTTACTCCATAATTATTTAAATCTCGTAAATTGTAACCGTTATTTCTGAACTTTTTAAAATACTGATTGAGTGCTACATTGATTAAGTGTTACACTGAGTTGGCTTTGCATTAGGAGTACCTACTTAATAACGCCTTGATCCACCTTTCTGTACAATCATGGCTCGCAGACGCTTAGGAACAGATTCTACAAGTTGTCGGACATCCTTCATGCATAATTTGACCCATGACCGCTGCAGCAGCCTCGTCAGTTCACACTCATTTCATGGAAGAGGATCAGTAGTTTGCACACCCCGTTCTAGCATATCCCACAAATATTCAACTGGGATACAGTCAGGGGAGTTTGGGGGCCAAGGCAATGCGGCGAATTCGTTGTCGTGCTCCTGCAACCACTGAGTTGTTATACGAGTCCGATGAAGCGCTGCGTTGTCCTGTTGAAAGATGGACCGTGGTCCGGAAAGAAATATTAGTAGCGTCCCGCTTAGCTTTTCGTGTTTTCGGGCAGGTGTTTCGTGGATGGAAACTGCGAATTATGTCAGCGTGTGACGTAGCAACTTCATGACGCAGCACTTTTTTTTTTTTTTTATTGTTGTAATGATCATGAAACATCAATGAATGAAATATGGGATTACACCATTGTAAATACAAGTTTGGTAGCCGTGAATCCTTTTGAACTTGGTCGTTCTGGATGGTGTAGTGGTTAGCATACTCGAGCGCTATCCGAGTGACGCGGGTTCGATTCCCGCTTCAGGACGACGAAATCTTCAAGTTTTCGGATATTACCTGACTTAGCATTCAGATCATATTTACACGGATTCACAACTCATGAAACATACTTTCACATTTGGCACAAACGAAAAAGAATACCTGGGTTGTTAAAAGAATTACTCGCAATCTCTTATTTTTCCCGGTCAATATTGATGGGCTTTCACCTCATTTATTATTTAGCTATCTGCTTTGTCGTTTATGTTCTACCGACTTTTTCACAATTTTGCTATTGTTTCGGTACTCTGCTTCCTTGATATTATGTGGCATCTTTTATTTAGATTTTGCTCTTTTATGTGGTGTGAGCGATCAGTGTCAGCGACGTCACTAAAGGGGCACCATAGGATGGTTAGCCTCCCAAAAATTTTAACTTTTTTTTTTTAATTATAAAAAATTTTGAAGCCATTTTTTGTCCTAATCCTTTCCATTTGTAATAGAGCGAAGGTGTTGAAGAATGTCTCCCCTCCCCACGTTTCTTCTACGCCTCCCTCGTACCTGTGCCGCGGTGGTCTAAGCGGTGGCTTCTGATCATTCGTCCGGCATAGGTCCGGGTTCGAATCCCGGGAGGGGGGGTTGTTATGTTTGTCTTACGGCACTGGCTCTGTCCTTTCCCTGGAGCCAGCGGCCCTAAATTAGGGAGGGGCGACTGCTTATATCCCACTGAGTTGCTCATGGTGGTCGTTAAATCTCCAATAAAAGAAAAAATAAAACTCGTTTCAATCCTGCTTTTTAAGTCTAGCTACTTCACTCATCAGTCTAGTATTTTCTGTGTGTCATGTCCGAAACCTTCTCTATAGTGCAATATAATTTGTTATTGTGTGATAACATAAGTCGTCCCATGGTGTTGAGTTAGGTCATGTCATTGATCATCTGAGAGCGAAATCTTGCGCTCAGGCAGGACTGTGTTTGAATTACTTCTGATGATTTGGCAGTTCCTGATTTCGTAAAGCAAAAAACGTGGCAAAAAGCAGGTTGCAGCGATCTAATTGGTGTTTTGAGGCCCAAATATCCCTAGACACTAATATCCCTGATACAGCATTTCACAGGCTGTTCTAACGAACATTTAAGGCATTAAATTTTTCGTCTCGATGCTTTTGATGCATGAAGTCCAGTTGTATAATTCATCATCAGTAACGTTCGTAATGCTACTTGTAAGTGTTTGAACACCCTTCTTTTTAGATAGGGGGTGTAATTTCGCAGTGTCCTAATGCTTTTTTTTCCAAGGTGGTTCAACATTTGTGGTGTGATGCAATGTACAAATCCGTCTCCCTCCCCTTTCATTTTTTGGAAATTTGTTTGTTTACGAGGTGATGGGAGACGCGGCGATATTATGCATTTTTCGGGATCTTCAGTCTGTTATTTCCCTGTGGCAATTTACTGTTCCATCAGAGCGGTAATAAGCAAATAAATCAGGAGAAACGTTTTCTGCCGCCGCTGTTTATCAGAAATATTGTGCGAGTGCCTTTGTTTATGTAAATAAATGAAATGTAGGTAGACATCGCGATGAATGCAGAAATAAGAGCCCGGGGTTTTGTGATTAAGGGGGAATTCGAGTCCTCCGCACAATGGCGTTGGGATTCGGGTCACGTGACTGCTGGGAGTGTTCCGGGACTGTTGTTTCTGCTGGTGAATTGCGTGTTCTTCTACCTCGCGTCCTCGTCGTTTTCACACGAACAGCGAATTAATATTTATGTGGGATTTTTATTTCCGTTAATAACGTTCAGAAACTTCTCATTCAATTACTGGCTGGTGCTGCTGATATTTTCAGAAAACTGCTTCTAGCCACGCACACTTTCTACCTTTCCTTCTTCGTTCGTTCATTTAGCGGATGAAAGAGAGAGAAAGAGGAAGTGCGGGAATGGTCACGGCCAATGTAGTCGTGATGGGGGAATGTTTTCCTTTTTGTTTTAGTTTTTTTCTTCCCTTTCTTTTAGTTGAAGCAACCCTGTCGCATGTCCATATCAATGTCTTTTAAACACTGTGTGTGTGTGTACTTCGGTATTGATTTTTCGTGAAAAACTGAATTGGATTTTTAGCTATTTCCTGATTTTGATTAAAATTCGCTGGCATTTTTAGTGGATTCTGTGGTTCTACTTGTGAGAGAGAACGTATCCGAAAAGTGAGTCGAAAATCGTTCGTTTCCCTTCTGACGGTTTCTGCAGAGTCCGTCCAGTTTCTCTCTTCTAACAAGTCGTACGAAATATGTATAACTTAACAGGGCAAGAGCACTCCGCACCGTCATACACATAGGAAGTCGCATTCTGAGACTTGAAGTACAATTTATGAATGTTGATAAAAAAAAAAAAAAAACCCGCAGGAAACACCATTTTTACTTCCACAACTGCGAAGTTGGATTTGAAGTTTGGTGAAACAAGTCAGTCGGAAATGCCTTCCACAAACGTTTTTCACTTGCTATATTACGTTGTCATTAAGTTTTCAGTGTGCACCAATGAAAGATGAGTCTTTGATGAGATTTTGTACATTTTTTAGCAGTTAAAATCAGTGCCTTTTGCTGTTAGTTAGTGTGAAGCATGTCTCTCTTGTTGGTATCCAACACGAAAGTAAGAATCGAATGTTAAAAACATATTAGCGTATATCGCTTAACATTGTTCACCTATTCCCAAATATAGTTAATCCTTGTCTGTTCGGCGCTATACCATCTAGATACACTTGTGATAGGTTGCACCAAAAAGTGGTGCTACACCAGCTGCGCCGCTTTGCGAGAAAAGGTAGTACACCATTGTAAACTTTTTAAAAGCAGCAAGCTACTGCTGCAACTACATTTTAACAAAAATATAGCTTACTACAGCTACAACTACTTTTCTCGAAAAGTAGCTATTTTGTTCTACATTTATTCGTAAGTTTAAAAGTGGAAATTCTGAAGATAATCTTTATATTTTTATAGTTTACCACGTTATGGTAAAAGGTTGCACCATGTTGTTCTGTTTTATTTCCACCACACAATGGTGTATAATTTCTCAGAAAGTGGTGCAGCTGGTGTCGCACCACTTTTTGGTGCAACCCACCACAAATTATTAACAGTGTGCCATGCTTGTCTCACGGTTGCTGCTGAAAATGGCGCAAACAAGGAAACCTCAGGAGTGGACGTGAATATTATAGAAACATATTTGCGATAATTTTGTCCTGGGCTAAGTCGGAGAATCCTACACGCCGCTTGGCAACTGTTAAACTGTTACGAGTTCCGATTCCATTAGTAATCGTTCTTTAACCCCGTTATATGAGGATAGTTCACTTAAAACGAGAATGGAATGTTCTCACGCGAGCACGACTGTGCACATGGAACGGGGAGCCTATAAGAAGAAGTACCCTGCCATTTTCTTTTGATGCAAACCCGATGCTTCGGTGCTTAGCGCTTGAAAAAAATAGAAAAACCAGTTAACTGGAACAAAACCAATGTGGAAATATGTGTTTATAGATCTCTTAGCTTGGTAAGAGTGTTTAAGTTTTTTCTGTACATTAATTTCCGGGAGATATTTGTTCCGATATGAAAAGGTGTCACTTTCTCTAGACAATTTCATTTTGTTATTTTGTTGTGCAATTACGTGCTGAAATAATTGTTTAATTTCTTATTTTTCTTCCGCAGTCTTGAGCTTACGAAACACGCAAGAAGAAGAACCTCCCGATCCTCAGCTTATGAGGTTAGACAATATGCTCATAGCAGAAGGTGTTGCGGGTCCTGAGAAAGGTGGTGGGGCAGGCGCAGCCGCCAACGCCTCTGCAGCAGCGTCCAGTGGTCCACAGTCCGAGAACGCCATTGAACACTCCGACTACAGGGCCAAACTTGCCCAAATCCGCCAAATATACCACCAAGAACTCGAAAAGTACGAACAGGTGAGACAGTTTTATTTTACATTCTATATTTAACTGAAGGAACATACAATGTTTACTGTGTGATGTATTTGTGTAAGAGGTGGGGTTAAAATGAATGAATATTATTTCAAATACTTGGTTATTTTCTATGATTACTTGTTCGTGCAGGGTCCGGCGAACGTCACTGTACCCAAAAACCATAATTTTTGCTGCTATATGCAACGACTGTTCCTAAAATAAATAAAACACAACATACGACTGGAGTTCAAGTAAATGAAAATAGTTATGCTGGAATTATCTTTCTGTAACCGCCATTTTGGCATTAATTTTTCAGTCTAGTTTGCGCACTAGGTTGTAATTTAGACTATACACTGAAGAGCAATTGAATTAGAGATACCTATCTACTAACGTGTGGCACCACCTTTCGCCCTGATGACGGCGGCGATTCGTCTCGGCATGGACTCGACAAGACACCAGAAGCGTTGGGAAGCCATACGGATCCACGACCTCTGAACAAGCTCCCACGGTTCACGAAAATTTGATGGATGGGTGTCAGAGCCTCGAACAACTCTCTCCATGGTATCCCAGATGTGCTCCATAGGATTGAGGTCAGGTGACCTAGCTGGCCAAGGAAGCGAGGTCACGTCGGGGGAGTTTTCATCCAACCATTCGGATACAATTCGGGAGCGATGGCACCGTGTATTGTCTTGTTGCAGGATGAGGTCCCCAGTGGGATGTTGAAGACGCACAAACGGAAGCAAATGGTCGTCCGGGATATCCCGGTAACGTTGACCTGTGAGAGACGATGTCACACGTACCGGGAGTCCCATTTCGGTTCACGTACACAGTCCCCAAACGAAAATGCCACCCCTACCAGCTTGAAGAGTACCCTGCTGTCAAGAAGGATCCATCGCTTCATGTGGTTTGCGCCGCTTTCGTATCCTGCCATCCGCATGTACCAACGTTAATCTCGACTCATCAGTCCAGGCAACATTTTTGCACGCGTCTAGGGTCCAGTGGCGATGTTCCCCCGCCCATGCTAATCTTTGCACCCTGTCATGTGCGGTCAGCAGCGGTACCCCCGTGGGACGATGGCTTCTGTACCCCATAGCGAGGAGATGGTTCTGGATGGTGTGGCTGCTTACACGTTTTTGTGCACCAGCGTTAAATTGCCGAGTGATTTCTTGTACTGTGTCCTGTCTATCCGCTGTTACAATGCGAGGTAGCCGACGATGACCCCGCTCATCTACACGCTGTTGTCCACGGCAGTTGGCCCTTGCAGGGTTGGATTTACAGGATTCGATGTACTCACGGTGCACTCGTGACACAGTGGCTCGTGAAAATCCCAGTGCCTGCACGACTTCCGAGATGGAGTGACCCAATGGTCGGGCCCTGACAATTTTCCCATGATCAAATGCGCTTAGATCCTTCGTCTTACCCATACTGCGTCCGACTCTTTCTGATTCCCGTCGCATCACTCCTTATATTGTCGGATCGCGGCATACGTCATATCGTTTCCGTTTACAGGGCCGCCCACAGCGCCACATTTGCATAATGCCAGCTGTCTCTAATTCAATTGCTCTTCAGTGTACTTCTTCATAGAGTCTTGAATAAAGAAACCAAAACAAGTTCAGTGTTTTTGACTATAAGTTACTTTTACCAAAAACGAATTTTTCTGTTTGCAGTTTTTTTTTTTTTTTATTGGAGTTTTAACGACCACCGTGAGCAACTCAATGGGCTATAAGCAGTCGTCCGTCCCTAATTTAGGGCCACTGGTTCCAGGGAAGGGGAGAGAGCCAGTGCCGTAAAGCAAACACAACATCCATGCCTCACCGGGATTTGAACCCGAGCACCTTTCGGACGAATAATCAGAGGCCATCGCTTAGACCACTTCGCCACTCTGTAGTTTGCATACTAGCCTAGCTTGAGATTTGTGGACTATACTTCGGCATCCAGTCCCGAATAAAGAAACTAAAACAAGTTCAGTGTTTTCGACTATAAGTGACTTACCAAGAAATAATTTTTAGTACAGGAACAAATTGTTTTCGTAAAGATATATGGATGTTTTATTTGAATAACGTTAATTCCGTGTTTGCTTGTATTACGAGCAATTCAGTTTGTTGAAAAAAAGTTTAATAAATTTAAAATTCAACTGTTTTTTTCTGGGGGGGGATGTAACTGTATCCAAGAGCAATGCTTAGGGTTATAAGCATTAGCCGATCCCTAATTTAGGGCCACTGGTTTCAGGGAATGGACAGAACAAACGCGGCTAGACAAACTCACCATCCATGCCTCTTCTGGGAATCGAACTCTGCTGCCCCTGATGGCGCAGTAGTCTAAGCGATGGCTTATGACCATTCGTCCGAGAAGGGTCCGGGTTCGAATCCAGTCAGGCATGTGTGTTGTGTTTGCCTTACGGCGTTTGTTCTGTCCATTCCCTGGAACCAGTGGCCCTAAATTAAGAGACGGGCGACTGTTTATAGCCCATTGATTTGCTCACGGTGGTCGATAAACCTGTCTGTCTCTGACAAATGGTCAGAAGTCAGCGCCTCTGACCACTCGGTCACCGGTGTTGCCAAAGTGGTAATAACTCAGTAAATACCTGTAAAATGGGAATATTGCTTACATGACGAAAACTGGATTTTAAGAAAGGCAACGAATTTGCTGTTTTGCATAAATCATTGGTTGACATGTACGTTGCTCAGTACTCAAAAAACTCCATCGTCACTTCCATTGTACTGTAGTGTTAAAACACGGGAAGAAGGAGTTGCCACCCCGGTCTAAGGCGTTGGCCTCTGATCATTCGTCCGAAAGGGGTCCGGGTTCGAATCCCGGTGAGGCATGGATGTTGTGTTTGTCTTACGGCACTGGCTCTCTCCCTTCCCTGGAACCAGTGGCCCTTAATTAGGGACGGGCGACTGCTTATAGCCCATTGAGTTGCTCACGGTGGTCGTTAAACCTCCAATAAAAAAAAAAAAAAAAGGAGTTCGGTGGTTCTTGAATTTTCCTGAGAGAAATGTTAGAAATATAAGATAAAGAAAATATTAGGTAGACTTCATTTTTCGTGTGTGAAGGCTTTCCGTTTGAAGATTTAATACTTGTAGGTCATCCCAGGCGGTTCACAAAAAGTCTTTCTCCAGCGCAAGTACCCCGCACGGGGATAACCGGTTTTCTGGTTATTTGGGGAGTGGCGCCCCCACGGCCCGAGCTGACCTTGTGACGGAACATCTTTCTTTTTCGTATTGTACGATTACATCACCGAAGGGACAGTTGTTCATCCAGCTGCTGGGTGATGGCGTCCCCACGGCCCGAGCCGACATGTACTAGATGTGAATTTTCACATTTTTTATGTTTTTTGTTTTTTCACTTGACACGCTCCCGCCTCAGTTGTAGGTTGCTGAGGTTGTGATTATGCGCCAGCTCTGGATTATAGTTTCTCGTTTTCTATCCTGTCTTCTCCATTTTATGTTCCTTTCTTTGTTCTTCCGAGCTGGTTTGCCGTGTGCGGTGACCCGTAAGGTGGAAAAGGGGATGCTGGAGGCTGAGGTTTCTGGAGGCCTGGGTGGTGGTGTCGCCAGTTGCCAACACTCCTCTTTGCCCCCTGCTTCACCCTAAACGGGCGGCTGGGAACTAACCCACTCCTAGTCAATGAGGTCTGTGGCCGAGTGGAGCCCAGACCTCTAACGGCTTGTCGTTTTGCACGACAGGATGAGTCTGGGGATAGGGTGGACATGCCAAAGGGATGTTCCCCAGGCATGGGAAAGTCTGGGTGCTCGCCGAGCGCATGTCTGCCCTATCAACTTGCTATATCCGCTTGCTATCCCTAGAGCCGTGTTCTGCGTCCACTTGGGCTTGCGGACCTCCGGCTCTCACTCGTTGGGCTCGATTGTGGGTGGGGAAGTCGGCGGATGAATTCTAAAAACTTTTTATGGCTCTATATGATATTTCCCACGAACCTAAAACCAAAAGAGGTATTGGGGAAGGCTTAGCTCCTTCCGCTAAAAAAGCATGTGCCCGATTGTTCGAATGCTCAATTCTTTTTTGTGCACTCATTGGACCCTTCAAAGCCTTTGAGTGCCAAAAGTCCATTTTGGATCCATAAAGCACTGCAATCAATTGCAAGCTCTCCTAAAAGCGTCAAGAAGCTTACCACATTTATTTATGTATAGCCTTACCACATTTATTTATGTATGGCAATAATAACATTCGTCCCATGCGACCTAACTGAAGAGAGATGTTTCACCATCCATCCTAGATCATTTGTCCCTTTGTTTGTAGTGATGATGCGTTTTGTTATCTCGTTAAACTAAAACTACAGCGTGACTACACTTAGAAAGGGCTATCATGTTATGAAGCTGTTTGTCACTGGAAAAGCACCCACTAGGGAAAGACATAGTTGGAAACAATCTCTTGCACTGTCTAACTTATTACGAACACTCTACCGAAAAAGAACTGTGTTTTTAGTACCATAGGTACGCAAGTACGCCCTACTAGCAGTGCTATCTCGGTAGTACGAAGTACCGGAACAATTTGTTACAACGCAAATTGCATATTTAACGGATTGCGAAATAATTTTTCGTGATTGGAACTCGGCTGGCTGGGACTTCTGCAATAAGTCATTGTAGAAAACCTACTGCTTAGATCCCCTGTTGGTTCTACCTTACAGCTCTCCCTAACTCTTGCATATTCTGCTACACGGAGGCAAGGAATCGTGATGCCGCGAATAAGGCGAAGTCTTCGTCATCTTTCTTTTCGTATTGTACGATTACATCACCGAAGGGACAGCTGTTCATCCAGCTGCTGGGGGATGGCGTCCCCGTGACATTTTTGCGTTGAGTCTTGTAAATAAAAGAAAGTCGTCTTTCGACGATAAAACTCTTAGTCTATTTCTCTGTGGGAAATCAATAAGCAGTCACGTTTCTGTATATTACAAGCAAGAATTTGAAGAGATTTAGAAGAGTGGGTAAAGCGCAGCCATAAGCACCCATTGGAGGAATGGGATAAGTATGCAAATTTAATCAGAATGGAGCCTTTGCGGGTTCAACAGCTGGCGGACATACGTATTGAAAGTGCCCCCCTCCCCCACGCACACACCTACGAAGAACATGTCTATGAAATTAACCCATGTTCAGTGTCGCGAATTCAGTTTAGTGAGTCAAAGGTTTTTCGACTCATTACAGCGATGCCTATGATGCGAGGAACAGGATAGCTGAAAATTAGTTTTGTGATCGGATAGAATGCGTCATGCGTAGTTCGCCAGGAATGCGGAGCATTGTTTTAAACTTTAGAAGCTATGAATCCTTCATTCATTCTTCATGGTCGCAGTGTGCTTGGCATCTCACGCCCCTGCATAGGCGTTTTAATTTCTTTTGATGCAGCGAAGCTCTCTTGTTCCAGGACGAGAATGCTGCTGTTCTTTCTTTAACGGATATCATGGCCCCTCTTTTTCGAGGAGTGTCCCGATGATCTAGAGCACTTTTGCTTTATCACTAGATCTCAATCCGACGAAGAGGTTTTTTGGTGCGACGGAACATTTCATTCGATGTTATTTGGCATCGTTTGGACGGAAATTTATCTATGGTCTACTAAACAGGCGCGACGCTACAGGTGGACTTCAGCCTACCCAACTTTCCTTCCCCCCCTATATTTAAGGTGTTAGAACTAGAGGTCTGTACGGCCCTAATTTGATGAGCCCGGTCCGGTCCAGTCCGTTTCAAATATCAGACATTCAGCCGGGCCCAGATATCAGACATTCAGCATGTTCTTCGTAGGTGTGTCAATTGCAACTCTTATTTAGGCCCGACCCGGCCCGTGATGTGCCATTTGGTATTATTTCATCTTTCTATTGTATTTTATTAAAATGTGAAAATTAAATAATGAAATGATATATTATTGAAAATATTTAGTTGAATGTAAGCCTAAAAATATTAACTAAGCTTTAACAATTATCGGAAGACATAACATTTAAAAAGAGAGAAAAGGGAGGATTAAGCGCGCTCAGAATCTCCCTTTCTCTGAATTAGTAAACTGTATCACTACAAAAATCAATCCCTACACAGATTAGGGATACGAGAAAAAATAGATGCCGTCCCACTCTCATATAAACACACACAGACCCCTACCCTACTGCAGACACCCTCCGTACCCCCACTTTATACAACACACACACACTAGCTCTGCGTCAAATCGTTTTGTTGTCAACAAGCACCAAAGTGGTTTTATCAACTTTTAATACCTTTAGATTGGTAAAAGCACTGAGTGCCTCTCCTTGCTTTTCTGATTACGCCCTGGGTTATGTCATTGAAGTAAGAAAAGTCAGCGGACCAGGAAATCGGGGAACACGACTTTTTTCTTTGTTTACCATTGCGATAAAAAGAATGGGTTGACTTATCCCGGCCCAGCGATTTGTTCTCTAAACAAAAAAAAAAAAAAAAAAAAAAAGGTCCGGCTTGGCGGGCCAGCCTGTCCCGTGCAGACCTCTAGTTAGAACACATGCGGGTGCAACCATCTAAAAACAGCTTAAAGTTTTCGAATTAACATAAATTTTTTTGCTAACTAAAAGCACTTGAATATTTCGAATTAACGGAAATTCTATAAAATGAATCTTTGTTAAATTTAGGGTTTGTACTTCCGTGAAATGGAATGAATTATCTGCGCGAATGTCTAAGAGAGTAGTCACCATCATCAGGAATTTCCACTACCAAGTGGATTTCCTCGACCATATAGTTGAGCCAGGGTCTTCCTCCACTTCTCTCTATCCAAGGCCATCTCTTCATCCAGTCCATTAATTTTAAACTTGATTTAATCTCCTCCATCCACTTGGTCTTCCTAGTCCCCTCTTTCCTGGAGCCTTCCACTCCCTCAGAATTTTTGGAAGTCTTTCTGATGACATTCTCCTTACATGGCCAAACCATTGCAATCTCCGCAACTCAATAGTTTGAATATTGAGATGCGGAGATTATTGGGCTTGTTTACTACGATGAAACTTGTAGCTACGCCGGCGGGAGCATTTGTTCCTGGTAGGGCCACCCTTGCCGTGCAGGTTTAAGAAGAGTGGTCCGACTAAGATGGGTACCCTGGTCCTCCAGGTTGGTGCGACGGGCGGGCTCCCCGTCCACCGTAAAAGTTTTGCAAATGCTAAAAGACCAAATAGTAGTAATGCCAGAAAGACACCATTTTTGTAATTATAGTTTAAAAAGATGAGAGAGAGAGAGATTCTTTGTGAGGTTACAAACTAAAATTTCAGCCTTATGACAGCAAATGTTATGTAAGAATTGAAGAAAACCGATGTAAATAAGCTAAACTTGCGAAGAGATTGTAACTTGTTAAAGGCCATGGAGATTCGTATCCATGAGTTCTCAGTACTAGATACGTTGAGTAAATAATACGTGCAGTATAATAATAAAAATATAATCAGTAAATAATAAGTAAGTAATCATAAATGGTAATAATATTAATAAGTTGTAATAATATTACATAAAATATATATTTATAACATATAAGTTGTAATAATATTACAACTTATAAAATATATATATATATTTACAATATATAAGTTGTAATAATATTAGTAACTAAAAATATTAAGTAAGTCAGTAAATAATAAATAATATGTGCAGTATGCACCAGAAAACGTTTTTAAGAGAGGATAACATCATCAGTGTTGGGTAAAATCTACACAAACGTAGTTTTCTTCCCAAAATTTCTGCCAAGCACTTCTAAATTTGTACCCCCTCCCCACGCATGATGCCTACCCCCCTTCCCAATAGCCCACCCAGTTCGAAGCTCCTGCCGTCGCCAGTGCTGCCAGACCGAATGCAATTCCGCCGTGCTCAGAACTGTGATTGGATTTCAAACAAATGCTCGTGATAAATTGGTTAAGTACTGTTATTTTAATTTGAATGCAGTTATGTGCACTTTAACATTCCGAAAGGAAAGTTATATAGAAAAAGGAGCATAAAAATCCAAATGTTTATCACTAATACTTCAGCAATACCTTTTCGTATTTGTTATCAATTCAACGCATACGATTTTGCCTTCCCGTGGAAAAATTACTGTAAAACAAATGTTTGCATCGTAATATTTTAAATTAATCAGTTTTTTTATGTCTGGTCGAAATGCAGAGATTTCATTTCAAATCGGCATTATTATTTTTATTATTTTTTTCTGATTTTCTTTTACACTGCTGTGCAAAAATTAAGAACGGAGAGGATAAATTAGCATAACAGCGGAACGAGCAGGCAGAATGGACAGAAAGAACACTCAGGAGATAGACTAGGGTTCGGTACGGTAGGGCATGCGCATATATACAGCATGACGGGGGGAGGGGATCGGAAGGGTATAAAGCACACGGGCGGTGTACGCTCAGCAATTCGGTGAAAGCTATTGCACGGTGCACATGGGTTTGAACTACGTCGAGTTGCGGCCACCGTGTGATATGGCCAACAGGCAATCCAGTAGACGACATCTGGATGACTTTACCCGAGGTCGCGTCATTGGGAAGTTGAAAGAAGGTCGAAGTGTGACTAGTGTGGCCGAGGAGTTCCGGATCGCTCACATCATCGTTTCACGAGCTTGGAGAGCATTTCAAACGACAGGAGCAGCTGTCCGAGAGTTTAGCAGTGGTAATCCACGAGTAACCACGGCGGCGGAAGACAGGTATATTGTCCTACAGGTGAGAAGAGACTGACGGTAGACAGCGGGAGAAATCGCAAGGCACATGCAACAGACAACTCGACGGCCGTCATCGTGTTTTACCGTGGACAGGAGGCTGCACAAAGGTGGTCTATTTGCACGACGACCAGTACGGTGTGTGCCATTAACGCCTGCTCATCGGAGACGGCGGTTTCTGTGGTGCCAGGAACACAAGAACGGGACACATCAGCAATGGGGTTGAGTTCTCTTTACGGATGAGAGCCGATTTAGTTTGACGAGCGATTCTGGACGTATACGCATCTGGAGAGAGCAGGGAGCACCCAATCACACCTCCAACATCATCAAAAGGGACCAGTTTGGAGGTGGCGGAGTTCTCATTTGGGGCGGTATCATGATTGGTAGCTGTACTGACCTCCACATCTTCAAAGGAGGTTCAGTCACTGGTGTCCGCTATTGTACCGAGGTTCTCCTGCCTCACGTGCGTCTGTTTAGAGGTGCTGTGGGTCCTGAGTTCCTCTTCATGGACGACAACGCTACACCTCATCGTACAGTGGCTGTCGCAGAGCTGTTGGAGAGTGAAGATATTCAACACATGGATTCGCCCGCAAGGTCACTGGACCTAAATCCAATCGAACACGTGAGATATTCTCGAGAGACGCTTGGCAGCACGTCACCAGCCGCCAGCAACGATTCCGCAGCTGCGATTGGCGCTACAAGAGGAATGGGCCACGATGCCTCATCAGCTCCTTTGACAACCTCGTCCTCAGCATGGACAGACGTTGTAAATCCTGCAATGCAGCCAGGGGTGATCATATCCCCTACTAAAGACTGGATTTTTCTTGGCAGCCGCCTGTCACATGGACGTTTCTGTCTTCTGTCCAGTTGTGCTCGAAGCTACCTTTTCAATCAAGTGCCTTTGTATCCTTTGGATTCCTTGTTTGGACGGTTTTGCTCACTTGTTCCATATTCTTACATCTTGGGGATTTTATGGTATGATTTGAGTCGATGTGGAGCACTTCTGCACGACGTTACATTCGAAAAACAGTCTCGTCCTTAATTTTTGCATGCCAGTATATAAGCTTTTCTTCCCAACTACAGTCGTATTATTGCTTAGTAAAGGACATGTCATTCGTGCAGGGTTTTTTTTTTTTAATTATTTATGAGCACTAATGTTAAGCGAAACAACCATTAGTTGAAAGTAGTAAGTACACTCTTGCACTAGTAAACCAACAAACCTTTTAATTTACAGCAATTAAAGAGCAACCTGGGATCTGTGGCAACCTCTACGAAGAAGTTTTCCTTCATTAATCACATGTAATCTCTCGCTGGAACTGCGAAAAGTCAAAGAAAAATCTGAAAACTTCGTACGCCGGAATTTTTCTCGACTTTTAAAAGTTTTCTCCGTCCCTAGACGAAGCTTTTCGTTGGCACACACTCAAACGGTACCCACCTGGAAGTAGTATCCCCTACCCTTTCGTAGAACCCCCGTCTTTCCTCTGTTATTCCTCACCTAAAGTCAACAGGGTGCGATCTTCTGAAAACAGCTCTCTCTCTCTCTCTCTCTCTCTCTCTCTCTCTCTCTCTCTCTCTCTCTCTCTCTCTCTCTCTCTCTCGTGCGCTTGTTCTCGTCCAAATCTACAGTCTCGAGAATCGGTGCGAACACATTTCAGTAGCTCGCTCTTCTAGCAAAGATTTAACGTGGTTGCTCCAAGTAATAAAGGTTGATGGATTGCTAAACAGTAATTGCCAGGCCTTAACTCACTTTGGCAGTGTGTGGTCCCCGCAATTTGGTTAGCCCCCGCTATTAGCATACAAATTGCGCCTGTGTGACGACTAATTAGAAGACTTTGGGATTTGGGGTGGCGGCTCAGAGAAGATTGGGAGGAGGAGGACGACGGGAATGGAGGGAGAGCGTGTGTGTAATATGTTGCTTCGAGAAGGGAGGAGAAATGTTAGTGGAGGTGGGCCAACTTAATTACCACCTGTGTGTCCGTCCAACCATCCAAAAGGAATCCTGCAGCCATGGAAACGGTCGAATTAGAAGTTCCCTTGGTGGATGACTTCTTTTCGACCATTATTTTTATCCTTGTGCTTACGGAATTTCTGAGTTTTGGGGAAAGCTGTGATGGCTGGAGATAACGGGGGAAAAAGAAACAGCTTTGTAGGAATGCCGATGAGAATGTAATAATTATATGGGGTGTAGGCGATCAGCCCTTCGTAATCGAATTCCGTGTGTGGTAATTAGTCGGAAGGCAACTCTGAGGACTCCCGCGGGATTAGATATCGTCTCATATAGGAATCTGTAATGACATTCCCTCATTCGCTCTCTCTGTCTCATTACTTTTTATCTCGGTACCATCTCGTACACGTCCTTCTGTATATCTGTTTAAACTGAAGATGCTTGTTTATTAATTGCCTGTGACATTTTCTTTTCTTGTTTTACATTTTCTGTTTTTATGCGTAGTTTATTAAGGTATCATGTTATTTAAACAGTGAAAGAAGTTCTAAGCCGACTGGCAGTACCCTGAGGAGTTAACTTCTGAGGAAGTGTGTGCGTGTGTGTGTGTGTGTGTCGATTATCTTATTGCCAATGTTACTAGTTTCACCATCTTTCATGTGCACTGGACAACTTCTGCAAAAAACCAACTCACGCTCTTTAATTCCTGTTGATGCCTTCGTTGACAGATTGAAAGAAAGTTTGTACATGTCCGATTCCCTCATTCCGCCCCTATTACAGGGGAGGAGCGCCCCACCCCCTTCCGGAACCAAGAAAAAGCTTAGGGTTTTAATAACGAATTGAATATTTTTTCATGAAAAAATACTAATTAAAAGTATATTACTTTCGAAAAAAAATTAGAAAGGTCCCCAGTTATTCCTGACTCTCACGAAATTCCTGGCCCCGCCCTTGCCCGATGGCTCTGTGGGTTGAGGCTCTAACTTTTGGTCCGACCGGACCAGCGTTTGAGTGCCGATTGAGCCATGGACGGTGTCTTTTCGTACGGTACTGGCTGTCTCCTCTCCCTGGAACCAGCAGACGTAAAATAAGGGCGGGCGACTGCCTACAACCTTTAAAGTTGCTCATTGCGGTTGTTAAGCGTCGAAACAACAAAAAATAATTCTCGCACGTCTTAGGATAACACTTAAATCTGTGTGTGTGTTTGAGAGAGAGAGGGGGAGACTTTACTAGAAGGGTTATACAGTATATGTTATCCATAAGGACATCTCATAAAAAAAACTTGCAAAATGCATCTCTCTAAAGCGGGAATCAAACCCCCCTCTCCCCATCCCCCTTTCCGTTTTCCGTTCGATCATGCTACCGTTGCACTAAGCAGGAGAGCGAATTTCCTATCAACTGAAGACTTACCCTAGTTTTAACTCATACACTGGCTTGCAAAAATTAAGGACGAGACGGTTTTTCGAATGTAACGTCGTGCAGAAGTGCTCCACATCGACTCAAATCATACCATAAGATCCCCAAGATGTAAGAATATGGGACAAGTGAGCAAAACCGTCCAAACAAGGAATCCAAAGGATACAAAGGCACTTTATTGAAAAGGTAGCTTCGAACACAACTGGACAGAAGACAGAAACGTCCATGTGACAGGCGGCTACCAAGAAAAATCCAGTCTTTAGTAGGGGATATGATCACCCCTGACTGCGTTGCAGGATTTACAACGTCTGTCCATGCTGAGGACGAATTTGTCAAGGAGCTGTTGAGGCATCGCGGCCCATTCCTTTTGTAGCGCCAATCGCAGCTGCGGAATCGTTGCTAGCGGCTGGTGACGTGCTGCCAAGCGTCTCTCGAGAAGGTCCCACACGTGTTCGATTGGATTTAAGTCCAGGGACCTTGCGGGCCAATCTATGCGTTGAATATCTTCATTCTGCGACAGCCACTGTACGATAAGGTGTAGCGTTGTTGTCCATGAGGAGGAACTCAGGACCCACAAAATCTCTAAACAGACGCACGTGAGACAGGAGAACCTCGGTACAATAGCAGACACCAGTGACTAAACCTCCTTGGAAGAAGTGGAGGTCAGTACGGCTACCAAGCATGATACCGCCCCGAACGAGAACTCCGTCACCTCCAAACTGGTCCCTTTCGATGATGTTGGAGGTGTGATTGCGTGTTTCCTGCTCTCTCCAGATGTGCATACGTACAGAATCGCTCGTCAGACTAAATTGGCTCTCATGCGTAAAGAGAACTCGACCCCATTGCTGATGTGCCCAGTTATTGTGTTCCTGGCATCACCGAAACCGCCGTCTCCGATGAGCAGGCGTTAATGGCACACACCATACTGGTCGTCGTGCAAATAAACCACCTTTGTGCAGCCTCCTGGCCACGGTAAAACGCGATAACGGACGTCCAGTTGTCTGTTGCATGTGCCTTGCGATTTCTCCCGCTGTTTGCCGTCTGTCTCTTCTCGCCTGTAGGACAATATACCGGTCGTCCGCCGCCGCCGTGGTTGCTCGTGGACGACCACTGCTAAACTCTCGGACAGCTGTTCCTGTCGTTTGAAATGCTCTCCAAGCTCGTGAAACGATGCTGTAAGCAATCCTGAACTCCTTGGCCACACTAGTCACACTTCTACCTCCTTCCAACTTTCCAATGACGCGACCTCGGGTAAAGTCATCCAGATGTCGTCTACTGGATTGCGTGTTGGTGATATCACACGGTGGCAGCAACTCGATGTCGTTCAAACCGATGTACACCGTGCAACAGCTTTCACCGTATTGGCGAGCGTACACCGCCCGTGTGCTTTATACCCTTTCGACACCTCCCCACCCCTACGTCATGCTGTGCATATATGCGCATGCCCTACCGTACCGGACCGTAGTCTATCTCCTGAGTGGTATTTCGGTCCGTTCTGCCTGCTCGTTCCGCTGTTATGCTAATTTCTCTTCTTCGTACTTAATTTTTGCACACCAGTGTATTTGTGCGTATCGAAGCGTCCGATGCCTGGTTAAACAACGAAAAGATGTGAGTTTGACTCTCATCTTTTCGTAAATTTAAGTTTTCAGAAATACACCAATTAAAACAAATTTAAATAGATTTATTAACAAATTAAAACAATTTATTTAGTTTAATTTATTTCAATTAAACAAAATTTATATTTTAGTTTGTTTGTAAATTTAGTTTTTTTGTCCCCCCCCCCTTTTTGGTTTTTAAGAGGTGCACATTTTAAGTTTTCTGAACAGTTGTCTACATGAACGAATTTTAAATTCGTCCGAAAAGTGATACGCTTGTTATGGCTCATTGTTATGTTGCGAAGATTCATTCTTCACTAAAATCTGTGACAGTAGGTTTTATTGCGTGTGCGAGTAGTTACACTTTCGTACGCACAAGAAAAAAAAATTGGAGTGGTGATACGGAAAACGTGAATATTTTCTCATGTGAACCCATTGGTCAAACGACTGGCAGTGCGGATTTCGAGGGGTATGTAAGAAATGTGTATTTTTGCTTACACAAATCCATATAATAATACTGGTTCAGCTATTTGCGATGGACATTCAGCAGTATGGATTTCCGCATGCGCGGACATTTCTAATACAGTAGTACGCCAGGGAATTGCTAGAGTACTTCAGAAATGTGAATTTCTGCTTGCACTATCTTTTTATCAGAAAAACGATCCATGCGCCACGCCTGTAGCAGAGTGATCTGAGTTCAACAAGTTTGTTCCTGCAGGCATTAGATCAAGTATGTTTTTTTTTTTTTTTACGCTTTAAAAATGGTTTGATTTCGACGAAATTCTAGTATGTGGTAGGGGACAACCTGGGAAGGAACCCTATTGGAAATGGGGTCAAAGGTCAGGACATAGGAGAGGAATCCATTCCATCGCCCTTATGTGTTATAACACGTAAAAATGCTTCAACTGAGACAAAACTTTATCATGTTGTTCCGGAGATGTACTGAACCGGTTCTGTTGAATATCATCGAAATGGTTTCAAATGTCAGCCCACAGGAGCGAGATTTATTCCACAGCCATTATCCTCATAACTTGAGTAATGATTTCTGGAAAGCGTATCATAATCAATGCATTGCATGATTTTACTAGTTTGTTTGTTTTTAATTTTAAATTTCAAACCTCTTTCGTGTTTAGCGCAAGTAAAGTCCCCGGAATTTCTGAGATGACATCACGGGGACTAACCAGCGTTGCTTCTTCCGGTCACTGGGATCGTGGGAATTTTTAGGGTGTCACAGCATTGCAAAATTTCCCCCTTAAATTTAAACGAAAAAACTTCCAACTTGGCAAAACTAGCTTGCCAGTTTGCCAAGTTGGGAGTTTTTTTATTTTTTATTTATTTTTATTTTATTTTTTTTTTTTTGAGAGAGAGAGAGAGAGAGAACTATGGAGGCTTTCAGCGAACATTAATTAAAAATAAAAAAAAATGCCTAACACATGCCAAACTTCTAAAGTTTTATCGGATTTCGACGAAATTTCAAATGGGAATTTATTTTGACGTGTCTTGGTTACTGTAAAAATTCCATTCGGTTATTTAAAAAATTGGAAAAATTGAAATCTGCATTATAAAAGGTTTTATTTCTAATTATTCATATTATTTATCTCACAACATGTTATTATTCATACCTTCCCACTATATACATAGCCCGTAACCTCCCACATCCCCTTGGTTGCGCCATTGGTTTGACTAATTTCAAAAACCAAAAATTTTGTTACGCTCTGTGTAATAATGAATAATTACTACACTTATTTATATTATTACATTAGCATTTTTAATTTCAAAATAGACCCATGGGTCGCGAAGTTTATCGTCTTGTTCATTTTGAGTCGTGGCCAAAAAAAGTTAAGAACCCCTTAATTTGACAGTATGAAAGGGATGGCATTCAGTAAATTTCCCGTTTTGTGCAAAATATCACGTTTAGCTAAGCATATGCAATCAGTTACAAGCTTACTTGATCAATATTCCTCCGAGTAAATCTGGATAAGTGAGCATTTCTCGATTTGCCTTCCCACATTGCTGGGTTTGTCCCGTACTAGATGTATGTCGAATTTGGGATTTACCACACAAACAATTCCCATGTTTCTGAAGTTTTGAAATTAAGTTGACCGGCGTCTTTTGTGCATATATTATGTTTTAATCTTCGTGCCACACTCATACCGCCATAATACATTTTCAAATCAGCTTGTGTGTGTGTTTTTAGATTGTATATTATGATTTGCAACTAAGTAAGCCAACGTGACAGTATTCAGCAATGTATGAGAGAATAAATACATTTAACCAGATTTTTGTATTTCCAAACGCGTGAAGGGGTTCTCAAGTATTTTATAATACTGGATGGTGAATTCCGATTGGTATTTCATATGCGAGTGATATCACTTCCTTCTGTTCTTTTAAGGACTGCTTTCAAGTACCTTCTCATACCTCACTGCAAAAAAATAAGTGGTGTGAATTCACAGAAAATTCCTGAAAATAACTTGCAGCAAAGTTTCCGGTAGATGTCCGTCTTTTAATGAAATTTCCGTTTCTAAAAGTTTCTATTTTTTCTAACTTTGACAGATTTTCCGTTGTCACTAATTCTGCTTATTTCAGAAAATTCAGTTTGGGTTTTTCCCTTTTTGTTCAGAAATTTCACAAAAACATCTATCTTGACTTTTCCAGCTCTTGTTTTAGCAGCGACTCTTCCTGCCGTATGAATCTTTTCCCTTTGCTTATGGTGGGTATCAAACTGGACACTGACAGTGAAGCACATTATCCACCGACCTATAAAGATATTTAGCACCTGAGCACATATAAGGTAGAAACGAAAACCTCTTGAACCGCGGGATGGTGAAATGGTTTTAGCTATTAATGCGGGTTAATTACTCATTTTGTTTGGTGCTCATTAATTTTCTGAGTAGATTTATAATATTTTTTTCTTTTTTTTCTTTGAGGACTTACCACAAATTGATTTGTTTTTCATCGTGATTTTTCGAAACAGCAAGATGCTTTAGAACTCGAAATCTTTTTTAAGAAAAAGTGAAATATGCTGCTATATATTATTATTTCACAAAACCCCAAAATATAAAATTTACTCTTGTTAGCTGAAATAGCTTTTGGCTTTGGTGGTCCACAAATTGATACATAGACATCATACAATCACCCGCACAATATGAAGACATCCATCCTAAGGTTGTTAGGTATGTGGTGGATATCTTAATAAATCCTTTATTGAAAATTTTTAATCTTGTATTTCGAACTAATATCTCTCCAGATGAACTAAAGATAGTGAAACTTTCTCCTAAATATAAATTAGGCTCGAAGAATCGAGAAAACAATTATGGACCTATTGCAAAAATGTCGATTTTTGCAAATTTCTAGGAAAGCTTATTTACAGTAGACTTATCTCTTATCTTCAAAAATATAACATAATTAAACCTAACCAATTTGGCTTTCAGTCTGATAAATCAACCTCCACCTGTAACGTACCAGGAGATGTGACGTACCTGCCAGAAGGACGCACACGACATAAAGACAGATAGGAATCAGAATAAAACGTCCGCGTAGCTCAATTGGTAGAGCAACTTATTCCGGAATGAGGGGACCCGGGTTCGAATCCTGGCGCGGATAAAAATGACGGAGAAATTTACTTCGTTATAATGGCGCCCGAACTATCCGGATGACCCGACCGTTTAAAATCTCGCAATGGTGTGATGTTATTTCCACACCGCGAGATAGGAAAAATAAGAGAATCCCTTCTCCAGCACTTCGAAAAAAAAAAAAAATAAGGGGAGATAATGTAACGTACCAGGAGATGTGACGTACCTGCCAGAAGGACGCACACGACATAAAGGCAGATAGGAATCAGAATAAAACGTCCGCGTAGCTCAATTGGTAGAGCAACTTATTCCGGAATGAGGGGACCCGGGTTCGAATCCTGGCGCGGATAAAAATGACGGAGAAATTTACTTCGTTATACACCGCTTTACTTCATATGCAAAATATAATGCAGAAAAATATGGGAAAAAAATAACACAACTCTAATTTTAGGAAACTTCAGACATTACAAAATAAATATATTAGACTCTTACAATTAAAACATAATTCTGATATGAATCACTTTTCACTAATGAACTCAACTATATACATACGCGTTGACCCAAATAAATATAACATATTAACATTAAAACAATTATATAATTATAATTTGGGAAAAGTCATTTACCAGAGAATAAAAAATGACATACATCATACATTAATTGAAATTTCATTACCTACCCATGATTACAATGCTAGAGGTAGATCTCAACTGAGACCAATTTTTCCCAGGATTCAGTATGTTAAACTAAAACAGTCGCTAAGTTATACTGGGCCTCAATTTTGGAATTCTCTACCTCATGATCTTATTATTATAATAAATAATTTCAATCTATTTAAACAAAAAATTAAAACTTTACTTCTGGGACTACCAAGAATTAAAAAAAAGGGAAATAAAGAAATAGGGAAAATTGAAATGGTAATTGCGAAAAAAAAAAAAAAAAAAAGAGGAGGGGGGGAGAAGCGACTAAAAGGTAAAAGGGATACATTAGGAAAATGAAAACAAAACTGCATAGTAATAAGAAAGTGGGGACAGTAGGGAGGAGGGTGGGTAAAAGATGGATGGGAAACAATGTTACTAATACTAATTTCTACTAATACCTTTGAATGTTATCTGCCATGCTTTCAGGTGTAACTCTGTCTGGCCTACATTTGTATAGGGAGATCAAGGCCTTGTCAGGACTTTTGTAGCCTTTTCCCAGATCTCCCTTGCTCTTACAAATACTTACACTGTTGTTGTGTTACATTGCATTTTGTTTTCATGTAACAGCTAAATAAACTGAATTGAATAGAAATCTATATATACACTATATTGACAAAAGTTACCGGACACCTAGAAGAGAAACACAACATAGCATTTATTGACATACATTAGTACAGTGTCGGTCCACCTTTGGCCTTAATGCATGCACTCACCCTTCGATACATGCTTTCGACAAGGTTTTGGAACACAGCGATAGGTATGCGCTTCCATTCAGTGTATAATGCTCCCGCTAACTGTTGCTTAGTAGTAGGCCTTGGTTCCAAACTTCTTATGCAGCTCTCTAATTCATCCCATACGTGTTCTGTGGGAATAAGATCAGGGCTCTATGCTGGCCAGTCCACACACGATACGGAATTATCGTCAAACCACGCCGTAACAGTCCTTGCTTTATGGCTCGGTGCATTATCGTGCTGGTACTAACAAGGCTCGGATCCATAGTATTGCCACAGAGTTCGTAGGGCATAATTGTCCAGAATATCGAGATAGAAACTTGACCGTAAGAACAGTACATTGTGCTAAATACCGTTCCCCCAGCTGCCGCCATACCCACACACTGCCATCAGACTGATGAATCGTGTATCTGGATTCATCAGTCCGTAGGACCCGTTTCCATTGATCTACGGTCCACGATAAATGTTCTTTACACCATGCTAAACGAAGAGTAGCATTCCGACTGGAGATGAAAGGCTTATGAGCAGCCGCACGACCACGGTAACCTATGGAATGAAGTTCTCTGCTAATGGTACGTGTACATACCGAGGTTCCAGCATTTTTACTCACCTGCACACTGATGTCTTGTGCTGTACTCCGTCGATTAGCTGTAACGACTCTCCTGAGGCTTCGACGTCCTCTATCAATGATTTTCTTTTGTCCGCCGGTACGTTTTGCTGCTTCAGGCACGCCATGTGCCTTCCACTTATTCAGTACATCCAAAACAGTTGACTTGGGTATGTTTAAACGCCTCCCGGTTTCTCTTATGGACAACCCACTAATATAAGACCCAACAATCTTTCCTTTCTCAAAGTCAGTTCTCTCCCGCTGCGACATTTTCACTCAACCTCACAGTGCGATATGATCGCGGTCAGCTGCAGGCTTGTTTTTATACCGTTTGCAGCTGTACCGCGCATCTTAACAACGCAGCGGATCCGTTCATTTGCTTTTGAAGGGATGTCTGGTGACTTTTGTCAGTATAATGTATGTATAAGTGCCAGGTTTCTTTCTGCAACACAATGAATAACAGCTGATGCACCAGATGTGTAGAAAGTGAAAGGAATATCCGTTGCCACAAAACCGAAATTTCATGCGATATGCTATCGCTACAGAATTTCGAAATCACGTCCTCCGCCTGACGATTGAAATTCAATAGTTAATTGAGACTTGATCATTCACGCGAATTGCTCCTATTTTCCGTCATGTGGGTACGGAAAAGAGAGAATAGAATTTTTCTGTTTATATGCCACAGGAATTGCGTAAATGTTTCCGAAAATTAAGATTTTCCCTGACATGCGAAAAATCCGCGAAATTCGGATTTTTCTGCAGTCATTTCACGGAAAAGGGTGCATCAAGAACATGCTGTGTTAATTTATAAAAGGACTCACCGAAAATGTCTCACGAATTTCTGAAATTTTTTATAGTGTTGCTTTATCTTGCGTTTTAATAACGCTTACTTATAGCGTGAGAGTTGCGTTTTGGTGTTTCATCAAATTAGGTGACAGTTTTTCTATGACGTTACAAGATTTTTTCCAAAGGTTATCTGTGAAACTGGCCCAACTTTTATTGCAGTTTTTCTCCTACCTTTGTTGTCTTGTAACTGTCGGATGCTGCCCCGGCAGCGCAGTGGTGTATGCGCTTTCGAGATGGGGCTGGGTTCGAATCCCGTTGAGGCATTGATATTGTGTTTGTCTTACGGCACTGGCTGTCTCCTTTCCCTGTAACCAGCGGCCTTAAATTAGGGACGGGCGACTGCTTATAGCCCATTGAGTTCCTCACAGTGGTCGTTAAACCTCCAGCTAAAAAAAAAAAAAAACTCTTGATTTCAGTGAAATGCCTCATAATAATAATAATTTTTCACGACTTTGTGGGTCTGAAGAATGTGGGTACATAGGTACATTAAGGAAAGCTGTTAAGTTGTTCATTATTTTAAATTGTATTTCGCAAGAAAGAATGCTCTGGCGGCTTTTTGAACTATCATAAGCACCAAAGTATATCAAATTTTCACAGGACAATAATAAAACTTCTGAAAAGTTGTTTTTGTACATGCATTGGATTCATAAAGACTGACTTTGTTGACGTCACCTCTTTTCAACCAAATATAGGAACAAAATATATTTTGGAATAAAGAAATACATTTTTAGTCACTGTGAATTTTATTTCTTATCAACCGTAGTTTGCCGTGCATTGGCGCAGCTTCTTTTTACTTCTATACACTTCATAATGTTTGTAGCGTTATCTTGTTTGCTTAATGACAAGAATTTAAATTATATGGATACATAACTGTATAAAATCAGTAATTAAAATATACCGTCAACGATAGAATAGACAATTCAAGATCCGCTCTTCCTGGTGTCTGATGACAGCGAGATATAACAGTATTAAAAGCAGCTGTTAACTGTGCTATCTGTTGTTTGTGAAAGAATTGATTTGTCTGCAATAGGTAAGGCAGTTTAATATCACGGAAGAACAACTAAGGCGACTTTGAAAAGTAACAGTTTGCCTTTGTAAAGGTGATAATTTCGCAGCTTTAGCCAACTTATGGGGAGTGTTTCTGCATTTTCTTTAATGTCGAATTCATACAGGAGATTGATTCGCGGAATTCCGCGGGGTTTGTTTTTTCTCCTTCCTTTTCCATATGTTGGATCTTTCTCGAGAGCGATTTAAAACTGAAGACAATATTTTTAGGAATTAGTGGGGAGGGGATCGTGTGTTATTCACGAAATCGATGCAAAACTGAAGAAATTTTTGGGGAATAGATGCGGGAGGAGGTGATCCATTTTTCTGTCGGAAGACGGAATTCCGTCTCTCAAAATTTTCGGAAACGGAAGTTAAACGGGGTGAAGATTTTTTCCCGTAATAGTAATTTCTTTTTTTCGCGATGCTGCCTTTGTTTAGTATTGTTGTTAAATATCATTTTATTCCATAAACATTTGTATTTCAGCCAAAAAATGGAGGCCATTTTTTGCGAAAACAAAGTCTGACAGAGCGAAGATTTTCTCTGTAATAGTAATTTTTTCCCCCAGCGATATTCCCAGCTATTATGTATTGTTGTTAAATGTTATCCCCTCCACACACACACACACACACACACACACACACACACACACGTTTGCAATTCAGCTTAATAAGGTGGGGAAAATTTCCTAAAATGGAAGTATCGAAGTTAGGAATTTTGTAAGAATTGATGCATGGTGTTCAAAACTATTTATTTTCTCAAAGTTGCACCATTTATCTAAAATACTGAAATCTTTTATACTTTTATATAATCCATTCATGGTTCTTAGGTCGAAAGCTCTTTTAGCTTAATGTATGAAATTGTTGTCATCTGACAGCATAAAATAAACATAAAAAAAAAAAAAAAAGGAAGAAGAAGAGCCGCAATAAAGAATTGGGAAGAGAAAGATATCAGCAGGCAGAAAAGCTAAGCAAGGCTTGCTCCCAAGGAGAAACTTGAGCTGATGTTCTAGTGAGTAAAATTAATGAAGAATGTGAGAATCCCTGCCTCTTAAATTTCGAACGCATGCTCGACACAAATATCCTGAGCTAGGACCATTAAAACATCTTGATAGGACCATTAAAACATCTTCCGTTCCAGGCGACTTACAACTGTGATTTTGGACTTTTGAATTTAGTTGAAATTCAAAGCAAGAAAAGAAATAGATCAGATGTGGAAAGCTACTCTACTACTCAAACTATTGGTTATCCAACCGGATATAGATATAGCTTGGTAAAAGATCACAAGCAGCAGCATCCCTCTAACAGGTGCTATGATTATTATTGTATTATTTTTGTTATTAGTTATTGAATTTGATACGTGGACTTTCAGAAAAGTATTAAAATCAGAAAAGAAAATCAAAGTATAATTATCCATATAACATTTTGTTTATGATGTAACTTGAATTGTATGGAGAAATATTTTGCGGTGGCTCATGGGCGTAACTAGAATTAAGTTTGGGGGAGGAGTTTGCTATTTTAGGAGAAGGTTTAAGTAATTTTCCATCAATATTGCCTGTTATAAATCTTACTTTTTGA
This sequence comes from Macrothele yani, assembly GCA_039090855.1. NCBI lineage: Eukaryota > Metazoa > Arthropoda > Arachnida > Araneae > Macrothelidae > Macrothele > Macrothele yani. The sequence goes on along the minus strand of CM077029.1, from coordinate 13,962,439 downwards.
CGTTGCGAGGAGAGTTTGAACTGCCCCCCCCCAAAAAAAAACCCTGCCCTGACTACGCATATGCTGTGACTACATTACCAATTATTTAATTAACCAAATGATCTCTTTTTCGTTATACAACTGACAAAATAACATCATAACTCACCAAGCTCTTTCTTTCTTTATCAAATATAGGTACTCTAAAAATTACTTAGTTTCAGATAGGGTTGGCAACCGACCGGTATTTTAAGCATCTGGTCAGAAATTTTGGCGATTTTCTGCTTAAGGCCGGCGGAAACTGCTTACTGGCCCTATTTGGGGGACGGTATTACTTTCAAGCAAAAATACCAGCTGAAAATTGCTTAAAATTTACCAAAAGAAGCTAAATTTAACTAAAAATTACATTTCAAGGGGGTGTGAGGTAAATAGAGCCGGAGCACATATCTATAAGCCCGCCTATAAGTCACATCATTCAGGGGATACTTTGGTTGTGCTTTTCCTTTGGTGCGGGGGGGGGGGGTCTTCACACACCGGCCGATGAGGGTGGCCGGTAGGTCCAATATGATTAAACATCTTCCGTTCCGGGCGACTTACAAAGCCATTAAACAACCTAAACAACCACGGTTGGCAACCTTAGTTTCAGACAATATGTTTTTCACTTTCAAATTTCTCCCAGGGAAGTTCCCCAGACTTTCCCTTCCCCCGCTTGGTGGTCCGCGATAAGTAAAGAAAGGCTTAAAGTGGTTCATACAGTGGCGTAGCCAGAGGGTGGGGGAGCCCCTCCCTTGAGGGGAGACTGAGCACGAATTTAAAGCGATATATACGTGTATACGAGGCTTTCACCAATGAACTAAACCCATGGGGACCCCCCTTGAGAAATATCCGGCTACACCAATGAAATGAGCCCATAAGCGACCAAAGTTTGAAAGTTTGAGAAACACTGTTCTAATGTATGTGTCCGTGTAATATTTTTAGCTTTTGTTTTGGTTCTGTATTCTTTTCTATACAGTGTGTATGGCTTTGAATCGCGTTGCAACCATTCTGCCATTATGTAATACTTAAACGGACACATAAATATTACTTTATATTAGTGGTTGGGGAATGGAATAAATCCGTCTGCCGCTTGTAATTTTGTATCTTAAATATCGGATCTGCGTTCCTTCTTAAAAACGTACATGCCGGAGTAAAATTCATTGCCACTACTAAAAGTGTTCGAAACATTGACTTCGTTATCGGGAATAAAGTGGGTCAGCAGAAGGAGCTCAAATGAACGCTTAAAGACCGGGGAAAGTAAAATAATTTATTTATTCACACAATTGGAGCTAAAATCATTTTCTCTGTTGAATACATTTCTTGTCTCGAGGCGATTCTCTCACTCGTCCTGTCACCTCGCGCGGATCAAGAACAATAAACGAGCAACGGGGAAGTTTTCCGTCGCCCCCACAATTAACCCCCTAATCTTCGCCGGGCCCCGTTCGCCACAAAATCCCGCGTCTTGTGTCGTCGTCGGCGGCTCCGGTTTTAGTCGCAGCTGCGTCGATTCCTCTTCGTGCGTCTGGTGGGATCAAGCAGAGTGACAGTCTGTCGCCGTCCACTGTCACGGGATGGATCCCTCGTGATCCCCGGGCACCCGCCGAGAAGAGATCTCGCTTGTCACACTCTAAACCGACGTCCTCTCGCGCATCCTGGAGATTTTGCTTCGCCTCTCCATCTTCCTCTCCCATTTGCTGCTGCTTCTGCACTCCTCTCAACGAAAACAGGAACTGTATCTCGGGTTTTACTGGGGGTACTTTTTATCTCGTGTGTACAATAAACTGAAAGAATGGTTGCAGCTTCTTTCTCTCGCTGGTTACCCTCGCCTAAGATAAATAAAAAACTTTTCCCCATAAAGGAAAAGATACACGAGTTCTTTTTTTTTTTTTTTTTTTTAAGTAGAAACTTGAGTAGAATACATAGGAAAGCTTTTCTGGTGAATCAAAACGGAGACAATAACTACGCAGGAGACGATTTGTCAGCTAACTTTTAACCTGCGTTACAAGATGGTATACAACGTTTATGATGACGGAAAGAAAAAATAAAAATGAAATACTGTTATGAACACTTAATTTTCTTGTTTCTTGCTTTCTCTGTCTGTATGTATCTCGGATCCCACGTCATTTCCGCCTTTAATGTTTTCTCTGTTTCTTCCTTACTTCCACGCACCGCCCTTTTGTCTGCAGCTCTTACTCCCCCTCCCCCGTTGTTACGTGGCATTTTGCAAGCTACAATAGGATATTTATAGCTGCCCATCTTTGTAGTGAGACTGCTCACTTTCTGTATTACATCGTATATAATTTGTTACTCGCTCTTGTTTTTTTTTCCTTAGCTATTTTTCCTTTCATTCTTTGTTTGTTCCGAGTCGAATCTGTGAGAGGCATGTTTGCTTTGGTGATCTCACAGTTCGCTTCTCTTCTCTGCGTTGATCAACGTGGTTATCAAAAATGTCTCGCAAATTCGTTAAAGTCTAAAGCAGTCGGTCTGCTTATTTTTTTATTTATTTAATTTGTCAATCAACGACGTCGTGTTCTACAAACACCGGATGGCGAAGTGGTCTAAGCGATGGCTTCTGATCATTCGTCCGAGATAGGTCCTGGTTCGAGTCCCGTTGAGGCATGGATGTTGTATTTGTCTTACAGCGCTGGCTCTCTCTCTCCATTTTCTGGGACCAGTAGCCCTAAATTAGGGACGGGCGACTACTTATAGCCCACTGAGTTGCTCACGGTGGTCGTTAAACCTCCAATAATAAAAAAAGACACAAGGCGTACATGTCACAGTGGTTTATGCAGGTGTAAGCAGCAACACACATTTAGTGCAGCGGGAAAGGAACATGCTGAATAAGAATATAAACATATACTTCTTATATGTTTATACAAGGGGCATCCTGAAAGTCGTGCCTCCTCCTTATTAACGTCTAAAATTTTGAAGTCATTTTAATGGAACTGCACTGACATGTACTATGGGTATGTTACCAATTTGGGAGCAAATTGTTTTCAGAATCTGAAATAAAGATCATGAATATAAATGACAGAGAAAAGCAGCGAGACGTAATTGAATACCTGGAAAAAGGGGGTGTGAGGCTCCAGAAGTCAACAGAAGACTCCTGGCGGTGTATCGAGCTGCCACAATCGATATCAGTAATGTCCGAAGATGGATAAAGAGGTTTCGAGAGGAAGAAAATTCAGTGTAGGACGAACAACGGAGTGGAAGACCCGCAACTGCAATGACAGACGCCAACAGGAAACGAGTGAAAGACCTCATCACAACTGATTGTCGTCTCATTATCCAGGAGTTGCAACAATAATATAATTATCTGCAGACATTGAAGAAGCTAAAGGAAACTATCAGGAGGAAAAGACGTGACATTCCGTTTCATTGTGTTGTTTTACACCATGATAACGCACGTTCCCACACCTCAATGGAGACTTCGCAGGCTATTGTCAAAATGTGGTGGAAGGTGATGCCTCCCCCCCCCTACAATCCTGATTTGGCTCCGTAAGACTTATTCCTGTCTGTCCCTTTAAAAAACACCCTTCGTGGGAAACGTTTCGACGATGTGACGGACGTTAAACTGGCTCTGAACTCATGGGTGAGACGAGAGTCTCAGGAATTTTTCCAAAATGGATTTTACCAATGGATTCTAAGATGGCGGAAATGTATAGAAAGTGATAGACAATACTTTGAATAGGTTAGCATTATTAACAATATGTCCAAGTATTTTGCCACCAAATTTAATATTTTTGCTGCTGCTACAAATAAAAATCTTATGAGGGACGAGGCACTAATCAAGATGCCCTTTGTATATAAAAAATCCACCCATCCTACTCACACGATATGGCATTTCTATCCTGGCATCTTCCAAAGCGAGCAGGTAGACTCTGAAACACATATAAAATATTCTCCCCTCTCTCCTTTTGGCCATCTGTCTACCAGGTTTTTATCTTCTCTTGCCCATTTTTCCCAATTCATTCTTCATTTCTATCTTACACTCGGTTACTCTCTTTCGGTTTCAGTTTTTGTGCTTATTTTCAGATCGTTACCATTCCTTACACCGACAAAGGCAGCTAACTAACTTAATTATCGTCGTGCATTCACTGCGTTGTGTGTACATAGTATATGGAATTCATTTTACGATTAATTTTACAGCTTCTGAATTCAGCCCTTTCTTCCCTTTCTCATAGAGACACGCCTCCTAGGATGCACGTAAATGCCAACGAAGGAAGGTCTCATTGACAATTTTGAAAATTTTGGAACATGACTTCATGTGGCTGATTTGAGAAAAATTACTGAATGTTCAGATATCAATTCCTCTCTTGCAGTACCTATGTTATTATGATTAGAGAAAGACGACCTATACCTTTTGCTTAAGTAACAAATGTATGAAAGAACTGCTGAAAGTTGCGCTGAACCGAACAAAGTCTGTTGTCAAAGTATATCGATTTCGTCATAAGATTGTGACGTATACTCTGATTTAACTTTCATTCTTAGTTCCTTTTCCTATGTAAATTTGAGTTTGTTCTCTTTTACACTTTCCAAACTTAACGTGATATCTTCTCTCTCACATGAATGAGGTTAGCAACACTTTTGAGGTCAGAGAAAGTAACGTATGAATGTGATAAGAACGACAGATAAAAAGGACGATACAGCAGTTGCTTAGCGCGCGCGTGTGTGTGTGTGAATGTTCGATCTTTGTTAAGCGAGTTTATACGATAGATAGTTCAGGTATTATATGTGAAGTAGTGCTATATTGTGGATGTCATCATTCGTTGCCTAGACCAATAAAATGTTATCGTAAGTTTGGCTTCTGTATATGTTTCGTCTGGCCGAAAATCATCAATTTAGAACTACTTCGTGCATCTGTTGCATCGTATTCTCATTTAGTTTAACATTTCCTTAGTCATGGTTTTAGACATAGCGTAACACCAATCTCGCACGCGAAAAAGGCTTACGTTATAAGATGTCAAATTGCAAAAATATAGCTGATGGAGTTTATGATTTTGTGTGCAGCAGAAAGATTTCTTTATATTTTTTTCTTTTTTTGGAATCCGTTTTCGACGCACTTCCAGAAAAGAGGGGTTATTTTGTTTTTTTTTCAGGGTTTATGGTCTGTATACGTAGTCGTTCGTCCCTAATTTGTGGAGAGTCAGTGTCGTGAGACAAGCACACCACTCATGCCTTATCCCGGATTCGAACCTTGCCTGCCGATTCGGTGGTACAGCTGTCTAAACGCTGGATTCTGACCATTAGTCCGAAAAGGGTCCGGGTTCGAATCCCGGGCAGGCTTGGATGTTGTGTTTTTCTTACGGCACTGGCTCCCTCCCTTCCCTGCAACCGGTGCTTCTAAATTAAAGACGGACGACTGCTTATACAGTCCATCAAGGAGTTGCTCACGATAATCGTTATTCCTCTAAACAAACAAACAAGCAGCAACAACAAAATAACTAGGGACCTCTCGGACAAAACTTCCTGAAGCTAGCGGTTGGACCATTGCGTCACTCGGGCGGCAAAGAGTTTTCATCTTGTGTTTTCATGTGGGGAATTTATCTGATAGGTTAGATGCTTCTTTTTCCTTTCCATCATTCAGAATGGGAGATTTATAGCACGCGCTAGTCAACGACATGTACTTTTTTTTTCTCCTGAGTTTAACGACCACCGGAGATACGTAACCCCACAAACAGAATGGCTATGGAGTCAACGCCATTTTTTTTTTCCTTCCTTCTCCGGGGTTTAATTACTTCTATGAGCAATCCATGGGACTATAAACAGTCGCATTGTCCTAATTTAGTGACACTTATTCCGGGCAAGGGAAAGAGCCGGCGCCGTAAGATAAACACGCCACCCTTCTCTCACGTGGCATTCGAATCTTGGCTCAACTCTGACGATTAGCCAGAAACTTACGCCTCTGTCTGCTCGGGCACCCAGGGCCTCCTGCATCTTTAAACTTTAAATTTTCACAAAATGTGATAAATAAAAATTGTTAGATGTGTGGACTGACTCGACTCGTAGTAGCCGAATATTTAGGGTGCTTGCTTGCTCCTCCGCGTTTTTGTGTGCACTCGTGCTTGTGTTTTCATTCTAGAAGAGTTTCTTTCTCGGAAGTATGACCGTGATGTGGAAATGTGTTCCTCGTAGTCGTTGATACTTAAGAACATGCTAAAGCTGCAGGAAAAGAAACGAATTTAAATCGAAGGCTTTGGGTAATTTCCCAAATTTAGCATGTCTTCGATGAAGTTCTTTTAGGTGTTAGTTGATTAACGAAAAGAAACGATTGCCAGATGTGTACTTCGACATGATTTTCCTTAATAAAGTTGTCAAGCAGTGTGCACAGCGTATCTATATTTAACTCCGGAAGTTTAGGTATCCATATGTTTTTCTAGATTTCCATTTACGTTTTACCAAATTTTTATGTACCATATATTCATGACTTTCAGTATAAGATTTCGGTGTAGAACTCATTCAAGCCATCACGCTCCACTCTCCTTTGTTTTTGTTTTTAAATGCAGTAAAGCCTTCTTATAACGAGCCCGTATTTAGCGAGATGATTTAACGAAGGAGAGAAAAGATGAGATGATCAATTTTAGCATGCGACGTAAAAACATCTAATGAAATTCCGTATTTAATGGGGCAATCTACTGAGCACTGACCTGGAATGGAGGAATAGAAATGATGAGCATTCAGAACGATTGCAGCAGTGCTGCGGAATCTTATTGTGCTAGTGGAAGACTGTTGATAGAAAAGCAATAGGAAGGGAGTACATCAAATGCTCAACAAGCGAGTTGTGCAAGAGAATCCCTGTCACCCATTCCAAAAGGCTATATCGCGTCATCGGAGTTGAAAACAGGCGCCCTGCTCCTAACCAAAAAAAAAAAAAAAAAAGGATGAGTGGGGTTCATACGTATGTATTAAGTGGACTTCTGGGCGACGATTGCAAAAAGAAATAGTGGAGTAAGTAAATAGAGATGCGGGGAAACAGGAGATAGTAATTCCTGGAATCTTGTCCGTTGCTCCATTTATCCTCCAAGTGTGCGTTGGATTTGGAAGATAGGTTCTACTTTTGCTTCATATGTGTCGTTAAAGAACGGTCAACATCAGAGATGGAAACGGGTCGAAAATTTTGGACCCGACCCGGACAAATCTGCTTTGAGTTATAAACTCTGATGTCATCATCGTTGTCGATCATTATCAATCCACTGCTGGATGAAGGTCTCCTCAATTTTCTTCCACAACGGACTTGGGACCCTTGCTTGATATCTGGTGTCCAAGGTAAATGTAGGAATTGGTTATCTCCAGCTTTTCCCCATGAACTGATAAATCTTCATCCTTGTAAAAACATTTTATCTCAGTTTTGTCTTCTGGAAGTTAATTTTTAAGTTCCATTCCTTTACCCTTCTCAGCAAGTTACTGGATCATACTCTGCAGCTCTGAAGTATTATTTCAAAGACTTCTGAAGGGTTTTTTGGTCTGTTTTTCTATTAAAAACAAAAACAAACTGGTGGGGTCAAGGAACACCTTGGCCCCACCCGTTTGACCCGCAAGAAATTGTCGACTCGGTGACTCGTTTCCATTTCTGGTCAACACACGTAACCGGTCAAGGAAAGCAATCTTAAACTTTTATAAGTTAAAAATTTCTAAGAGAAAACTGCTGTTTGTAAAATACAAAGTAGACATAATTAAAAACCCAGATAATAGTGAAAAAAATGTTGCCATATGACGGGCATACCGAGTGCCCGGAATTAAGGAAGGTTTCTGTCTGAGCTCTTCGTTATAAGCGAGTTCTAATGTATATTAATTTTTACGAAGAAAGAAGTAGTGATTTATAGCCTAGTTACAGAGCCACGCGTTACTTCTGTCCAAAAATGGTCGCCTGGCCCAATCAAAAAGGGACCAGGCGATCCTTTTTTATGAACTTGACATTATTTTTTTAATTGTTGCAAAACACAAATAAATTCCGAAAAGAAAAATAAATTCTCGGCCTCGCTGTTGAATGGAAGTGACACATAGTGGCATTATGCGAGCAAAACGTGGTCGCGACCCAAATTTCAATCGCAGTGACTTTCTTATGGGTTATGAACAAACAAAATTATCATCACAATTCCACAGCTAAAAATTCATGTGAATACGCCGGGAAAGTTTAACCGTTGGCAAAGTATCTGTGCTCACATGACGCAACACTATTCACTGTTTTCCGCGGTAAAGACTGTAAATTCAATATATAAATTCCTAATTTATGTAAAGACCTTGCAAGTGAATCAGCGCTCTGCTTCAAAACATTTTTAGCTAAATTTCTGTTTTACCGTTTTTTAATGATATATTTCAAATTTCCAGCAACTTGTTGCAATGCTGGATATGTACCCTACCGTTTTGCTCGCAGGATTTCAAATTTTAGTTAGTGGACGAAACAAGTTTTGAACTGCTGTCGAGCTTCCATTTGATCGACTTGCGTTTTCTGTTTTGCTTTTATATGTCATATTGTGGACAGAATGACAGTTCTGTGTAGTTAGCGCACGAGATATACTAGTGTTGCGTTGCTATTCCAAATTAAGCCTGAATGAAATAACGATATACCACGGCGAAGTAATCGATATACATGGTGTTTCGTAAAGAAGTATACAGTTTCAACGCACTATAAAACAAGAACAATGTGAGATATTTTATGTTACCTGTAACAGAATTGTAGGGGAATGTTTCAAGTTTTTTTAGAGACAGTCACAGATGTTCTATGTGTGCACCCTTAGTCACACGACACACATCGAGCCGGTAATCCATTTCCGCCCAAACGCGATCGTCTAGAACTTTTAAGTTTGCAGAAACAGCCCGTAGTTTCAAATTTTTTGCCAATCGTAGATAGATTTTCTGGTTACATCTAACTAACGGTTCGCAGTTGTGGTCCGTGTCTTCAACTGTTACTGTTTTACAGCAACCGGAAGCTGTATACTTCTTTATGAATCACCTTGTATGTGTATGTCCTCCATAGTGTTGGTATAATTCACCTCACTATTCCACCGTGAAAGGAATACACAGAAGAGTATATCCGAAGGACACACATTTAATAAAAGCGTTTCTGTCCTGTTGCGTTACTGCGTAGTAGCTACACTACAGTATAACCAACAAATAAAAAAATAAATAAAATACAGTATAACCAAATTAGTATAGCCAACAATAATAGGATAAGCCGCTGATGAAATTATACGTTAAAATTTCGTTAAATAAACTAGTGTTAGTGCCAGAATTTCTATTTTTTACATAGGTGCGCTTGTTCTACAAGAAAGGAAAGCAAAATAATTTATTTGAAGTTGTTCTAGGTAATGAATTACCTTTCGGAGCACTCATGTTCTTATAAAGCAGTAACGAATACGTTGACTAGTTGATGCCGAAAAAATAATTTGTGCGCCAAAAAATATCGGATCTCATACAATAACTTATCTCTATTTCTAAACAGAGACTTGTGATAATAATGTATTCGTAACGGACAAGGATTGCATCCCATGCATTTTCTTGCAACTTGGTGAAATGTAATGAAATGCCCGTTCTAAGAATTTTTTTTACTTCATACGTTGATTTACTGCAGAAACGTTTGCGAAGTTGAAAAACGTTGTTTCGATATGTTATGGCATTTCAAGTACTTTCTTCACTGACTTCATATGACACATAGTTTCTCATTTGACCAGTTTCTGTTAAGTTTAGTTATGAAGATATTCCAACGCCAACGAACATTGTTCTATCGGTGGCACACATGAAGAAAATCGACTTATTTTTTTTTTTTTTAACTGTTATATCATCATGAAATTGATCTTACTTCACTTGCTTTGAACAGTTGTGTGAGAATCGCCAGCTCAATTAAGTCGTCCTTCAAAATACGCACGCACACAACCATCACTGTTAAAAATGTGTTGTCGGTTTCACCAAAAAGTGGTGCTACACCAGCTGCACTAATTTTTGAGAAAAGACACATCCTTCGTGCAAACGAAACCCAATAACATGTGCAACTTTGCACCACGTTTGTGGTACATGATTGCACCATGTTAATGGTTTTTGTTTGCATCAATGGTGAATCTTTTTTCAGAAAGTGGTGCAGCTCGTGTAGTACCACTTTTTGGTGCAACCGACCACAAAATGTTTAACAGTGTATTCACTGAGTTTCAGATATCAAAAGATGACGTATGAATCGCTCGCTTCGCCACCATTAGCGAAATATTTTGTGAGTATAATGTTCAGTTGCCATTATCAAAGATCTCGAAGGACCAGCAGATCCTTTGCTATCATCAAAATGTTCTTAGAGACAAAATAGTTACCATCGTGTGACATAACTACCACTGAGGTAATGCAAAAATCAAAACGGGAAGTTACATAGATAAGCCAAGGTCTGTTTAGTTCAGCTGGAAGAACAACTGACTCCGTAGCGAGGAGACGTTGTTTTTACAATCGTCAAAATATTTTGAGAGTCAATCATTCATTGGTTGGTGTCTACGTTGACTTATCGCTGTTTTTCACGGTCTCGAATGTACAACCGGAATTTCGTGCCCTGCTGTCAGTAAATATAATCTAACCTAAATTTATCAGCATAAAATCCTGCTTCCTTACAAGAGACGTGCAGTTCATTCATTGTCGTTCTTTGGGTTGTTCTGTTATTGCTGCTGCCATTATGTATTTATTTAAGGAAAGTCGTTTACCCACAAATAAGCGCTATTGTGTACAGTAAAGAAAAACCAAACCCTAAAATAACGCTCATACAACACATATGGCAGCCCGTCTGCGGGAAAAGCTTTCCTGGTCTTTCAGCCATTTTTGCACTTACGTATGCTGGATTCAGTTCCGGTGATGAACGTTAAACGCTTCTGTATCGAAGTTTTGCTTGGTAGCATCTTTATCTTTAATACCCTTTCTTCGGTATCATTATATGAAAGCTGTCGTATCATAGGTAGTTTCGTATCTAGTGTAATAAAATTTATAAAATAAAAACGAAGAAAGGAAAAATTCAAAATTCTTGACAGCGGAGCACCTGTAAAGCTTCCTTTCCCGTGTACATCGTGTAAGTCTTGAGGGAAAACCAACTTGACGTGTGCACTTCGCCGCTTCTTGTTAATTAATGGATTCCACGAAGGGGGAAATTGAAGTTTTGTGTGTCATGCGAGGCTATTTAGATTCCCGGGGATATCCTGGGCGACCACTAATGTCCGGGACTTTGGCTGTTCTCAAAGTACTGTGTCTCCTCACCTGCATTTTTTTTTTTTTTTTCCACTACTGTGTTCTTGGAAGAGAAGGGAGGGACACAATAATAGGAGGAAAGACATGACTTTGACGTGCTTCTGTTGCCGCTTGACACGATGCGTGAGTTACAGCGAAATAGAACATAAGAGACCCAGCTCCACCGCCCCCAAACTGCCAGCCACTTAACAAATTCGCGCTCTAGACACTTTCTTTCCGCCCCTAATCTCATCGCGGAGTATTACAAGCGCAAAACCATAGGACAACGCCGTGAAATACTTGGAAGATTTCGCGGAAGAAGAAAACTTAGCGTTTCTGTAATAACCCGTGGCAACTATGAGCAACTATAATCAGATTTGCCACTAAGTCTTTCGCGGTTAAAGCTGGGGGGGAGGGGGCGACAGGAGAAGAGATTAAAGGAGTTTCGGGTGGGGGGGGGGGGCAGCAGCAGGCGGAGGACGACGACGACGAGAAGGAAGGGTTCGGGGGAGTAGCAACGCCTGAGTGTGTAATAGCGTTTCGATTTTCTGCGTAAGACCCAGCCATGAAATATTCAAGCCCTTTCCTCTAGGACTTTAAGTAGCGGCCTTTTCGATAATGATATTAAGTTGGCTCTAAGATTGATGGCCCACAAGAGACGGGATTACTGTGTGAGCGTGAGAGATGCTGGGAGGAGAGTTGAAAAAATCGGGAGGGGGAGGGGATGGAACAGGCAACAAGCAGCTGAAAACCCCAGGGAAGACAATTTTTAATGAATTAGCCTGCTCCTTGCGGCACTGTCCCCTTATAAAGATGTACAACAGGGAGCTTGATTAGGTCCCTCAATGGCACGGACAATTTCACGGGGAGAGCATCCCTCCTCCAGAATGGAAGCGTGCATGAAATATGAAGAGACCGCATCTTCTGATCTCTCTCTCTCGCTCGCTCGCTCGCTCCTTCCGCATCCTTTTTCAACGCCAAAGTGTGTATGTGTGTATGAGTATGCACGGCTGTCAGTTTCGGCTCGCTGGTCATCCGTCATGGTGGGTGACCTCCCTCCCCGGCCCCCCCCCCAGCCACACCTCGGGGCGGGTGCTGATTGGCCAGACAGGAGAGCAGAGGCGAGCGCGCGACAGGAGCCATCCGGTTGTCAGGTGGAAGATAGCATCATTTGTAAAAGCATCCTGAGTGCTTTTGTTGTAAACTCTGGTTTGGTGGCAGTGGTGTGAAGGGAAGAGGTTGGTGTCACTGCGTGGAATCAGACAGGGTGGGGCCCGGGGAGCAGCCTAATGGGACGTGTTGCATGCCCAAATGATCCCAAAGTGAATATTTGGTAAAAAGGAGGTGTTTTGTTTTCCTACTTTGGGGTTTTTCTTCTGTTTTTCATTTATCTTGCGGCTTTTTTTTTTTATTCCTACGTTGCTTTCCCCGGAAAGAAGTTGTTGTTTTTCAACCGCATTGAGTTTTGACATTGATAGTATGTTTAAGATTTTTGTCACAACGACCTTTCAACAGCGCATCAGTTAACGATATTGAAAATAGGCAATAATAGTAAAGCAAAAAGACATGGATAAGGAGTTTAAACGAAATAAATATAGTATATTTTTTACAAATAAAAAAAAACGCTCGCCATGGCTTCCTATGGTTTTATGTAGAGGTGAGACGAATCCTAAATTTTCTCGAATCTCCCGAATCTCGAATCCTTCATATAAGAATAATTATAAGAAAAAAAAAGGGAAAGAAAATACTTCTACTTAAAATGAAAAGTTTTTAATTGAACAAAATTTGAAGTCTGTGTTTAATGAAAAACAAATTCAAGAATACAGTTTTAAAAAAAATATACCCATACTTATTAAGAAGATTCAAATAAAATTTATAATTTACATTTACTATATGAAGTACATAAGTCTTTGAGGTTCATTTCCATTTTCTGAACATAATTTGATAAAAAAAAATATTTGAATAACAATTCACACTTTTGACATTTTTCTTTAATAACAAAAGTTCCGAAACCTCTTTAAATCAAAGCAAGTGTAGAGGTGGGGAGGATTATTTAAAGAGTTAATGTAGATAAACATAAAACACTAAATTGAGTAAATTCTTTCCCCAGAAAATTAAGAAAAATCAGAAACATGTTTGTTTTAAGAGTTAATAAAAACACTAAACAGTAACTCTTTCAGGGAAATGTAAAAAAATCAGAAGTCTTTAATGGAGATGTCATGCTGACAAAAATTCAAACAAATATCGCTCTAGAAGAAGCACCAAACGCCAAGTTTTTAAGGTTAAGATTCGAATGAGGGGGAAAGCGCGAAGATTCGAGTTTTTTAATCTTTTTCAAGATTCGAGGATTCGAATGTTCCATCCCTAGTCTTATTTATGATAAAAGAACGTTAAAATAAGCTTAAATCGTGCATGAGTCAATATAAACAACACCTGCCGTTTCTACACGATAAAATATAAGTCGATGATGGTGACATTAAAACTTTAATTAAAAGTTAAAATGCGCAAGCACTTTCGGGTCTGCTATAGACCCATCATCAGATGTGAATTAAACCGTACGCAGAGATTACATAGGGTTATATATCATGAACGATGCCAGATTACAACTTAAAAATTTGAGAACTAAAGACACGTTGATGACGTACTCAATCACAAAACCTGTACACGAGATTCAACGCCTTGTGGGAGGGTGTGCTGTTCGTTCAAAATAAGTGTCCTCCAAACCTCAGCAATGGAAGCTGGAAAATCATCATTGCAACAAAAGTCAAAATTCTTAAGCATAAATAACAAAGTTGACTTGCATGACTGAGATGCCAGTATTGTCATATTCCCAATCTGGAAAAAACTTACCACTGCCAGCTGCAGTTTGTAACCCGTTCCGAACATTGTATTTATGTTCCATAAGTCTGATATGTATCTTCTTAGATGTTGCGCCGATATATACACAATCTTGAGTTTCTGGATCGTTCGATCGCAACGGTATACTATAAACACCCAGGATCACGGTCGCTACGGATAGATGACAAAATATTTTTGTTCTTGACTCCAAAGTCGACATGATATCTGTGGCAGGAATTCTTCAGGGTATGAACAATTGGTGGAACATATTGCACTGACCCCACAAATCTTGACCTCTGGTTCTCCTTACACAAAGAAGTTAGTGTCCAATTTACAACTTTCTTAATTATACGTTGAACTGTGTTTTCAGGGTACGCATATGTTCGAGCTAAGTAGGTAACTTTCTAAGGCTTGGGTTCGGCGCTTGAGACCTTTAAAAGTGATTTTTCATCACAGACTGTTTGATTTTATGAAAATCTAATAACTAACAAAAATTGGGGGGTGGGTAAAGAAAAATTTACATGAAACGAAGCCTTCGAGATACACCCGTCCTTCGTGGGGGGGGGGATATTACATGATAATGATAGTGCACTACAGATCTAACCATGACATTCGAAATCGCCCCCTATAGTCAAGAAGAGCTTTACATTAGAATGCTTTTATTAGGCCTCTGAGCAGATTTCTGTGCTCATGGCAGTAATTAAACTCCAAGTCATGTACTACGCTTCTAGCAATGTCACACCATAGTCATTAGACTGCATTTCCATTAAGATACTTCAGTATTAGAATATTCCGATCGGTGTTAGACCTTAGGTAGGCAACCATTAGTCTTACTTGGATGGGCGATGTTGGCCGCCAAGGTATCATTCATTATCGACACTGTTTGGCCAACTCGGTGAAGTAATTCGTATGCTTATTAGGTGCATCGGAGTTCAGTGGTATGTCTTTAGACTGAGATTTAGTTAATATAGACTGTGTTTTGAACACTTTGCACGCAATCTTTGCGGTGATCTGTATCTCAACTTCTAGGTGTTTGTGCTTTGGCATTTGCTAGAACACTTGCAAAGAGCGGTTTGGCTTTTGCTTGAACACGCATTCTAGATTTCGCCTGTAATAAAGTGTAGTTTTGTTAGTGCAAGGTTTCTTCCTTGCTTTCTTCTAAAAAAAGTTAATTAACTAAAATGCAAATTTTTTCTAAAAAATATGCTGCACTGCAAAGTCAGTGCCAGACTTACGGTTCACGCACGGGCTCTGTGCAGGGCAGCTGAAATAATTTTTGCAATTATAAAAGCATTTTTTTTTTATTTTGTTCTTGAAAAATGCAGCGGTGAATTAGAAGATACGTAAACTTTGAAATGATAGCCTTAATTCAAATGTCATATTAAGTACGCAAATTATACATATAATAATAATAATAATAATAATAATAATCAAAAAGTGTTTGAGTGAGAATTACAGATTCAATTACTGTTTCCAAACTCTGTTAAACAGTAAAAAGGGCATATTGGACATTAGTCTGACGTGCCTGCCGTGCAGGACGCACACGACATAAAGGCAGATAACAGCGATAACGAACGTCCGCGTAGCTCAATTGGTAGAGCGACTTATTTCGGAATGAGGGGACCCGGGTTCGATTCCCGGCGTGGACAAAAAGGACGGAGAAATTTACTGCATTATAATGGCGCCCGAACTTTCCGGATGACACGGCCGTTGAAGATCTCGCAATGGTGTGATGTTCTTTCCACACCGAGAGATAGGAAAAATAAGGGAATCCCTTCTTCAGCGCTTCGAAAAATAAAAGTGTGTAATGTTGCATTCCACACACTAGATTGACTGGGAGTTCTCAAACGCACGTTCTTCAGCGGATGGCTGCCTACGACAATTTAGGACGCACACGACATAAAGGCAGATAGCAGCGATGACGAACGTCCGCGTAGCTCAATTGGTAGAGCGACTTATTCCGGAATGAGGGGACCCGGGTTCGATCCCCGGCGTGGACAAAAATGACGGAGAAATTTACTTCGTAGTCCTTTTATGAATGAATTGCTAACTAATTTCCACTAACGTCTTTGATTGTTCCATTCTAAATCTGAACTGCACAGGTGGTCGGAGTAGCGGGTTACAGGCTATTCCTTCGAGTTAAGCTCGGATATTCAAGTGCGGATCAGACATGGGTGTCGTATTTGTTCTGCGCGTCTGGTTTCTTTTCCTTCCCTGGAACAAAACAAATTATGCTAATTTAGGGATGACAGGCTCCTTGTAGACACAAATGCTCGCAGAGTCGTTTAATAAAAAAAATGTGTTATTATATGAACCATTGGCGTCGCTGGCGGGGGGGGGGGTTATGTCCCAATATTTCTGACATATTTCTGATTTTTTAATTTTGCAAAATAATTACGGTACGTATCTAAAAAATATTGCAATGCATTCAGATATACACTGAAGTGCCAGAAAAACTGGTAGATCCGTCTAATACTTGGTAGGTCCCCCACGGGAGCGCAGGACTGCAGAAATAGGACGGGGCATGGACTCCACTAGCTTCTGGAAATATGCTGTAGGCAATGCACACCATACTTCCTGCAGAGCGTTCCACAATTCGGGTGTATTCAGAGGTCTCGGATTCCTGTGTTCGATATCGCGTTGCATGGCATATCAAATGTGTTTTATCAATTTCAGATCTGGGGACTTGGGTGGGAATGGCAACACCCCAAACTCAGATGAATGCTCCTCTAATCATAATGTGGCGTCCCGACACTTGTGTGGAGGTGCATTGTTCTTTTGGAACAGGCCCAACCCGTCAGCATGAATGCAGGACATGAACGGGTGTACCTCGTGAGAAAGGAGGCGCACATAGCGTTGGCCGGTCACAGACGTTTGTAGACGTACCAGGGGTCCTAGTGAAGTCCAGCTAAACACACCCCATACCATTACGGACCCCCCCCCCCCCCCCACCAGCCGGTACAGTTCCCTGTTGACAGGCGGGATCCATGGCTTCATGAGGTTTGCGCTACACACGGATCATTCCATCTGCCCGTTACAGTTGGAAACGCCACTCCTCAGACCAGGCTACTTTTTTCCAGTCATCAAGTGTCCAGTGGTGGTGGTGGTGCCGCGCCTAAGCGAGGCGCATAGCTCTGTGTCGTGCACCCATCAAGGGAACTAGAGTTGGGCGTCGGCTCAAAAAGCCCACATCGTGCAGGGTACGTTGCACAGTCCGGACGCTGATGCTTGTTGAGGCTCCCGCATTGAATTCCAATGATACCTGCGAGAGTGTTGCACGCCTATCACGTGAAACGATTCTTGACAGCCGACGATGGTCACGTTCACCCAATGTCTTTTTACGGCCACACTGCTATCGTAGGTTGGAGGTTTTGCCGGAATTCTTGTAGTCACGGTACACCCTTGCAATGGTCGTTCGTGAAAATCCGAACTTCGTTTCTACCTCCGAATTACTATGGCCCATCTCAGGAGCGCCATCTATGACACCGCGTTGAAAATCGCTTAAATCGTTATTACTTGTCATTCTCATGCCTAAAACAGCTCTGATAGCTGGCAAGGATGTCTATTGTTTTATATACGCACTGGCGGACGCAACCGAGTGCGGCGCATAGGCGACGTTGCTATTTATTTTAAATAAGCTCGTCTGTACCAGTTTTTCTGACACTTCAGTGTACATTTGTTCAATTAACTTAGATTTGCTGTCCCCAGTACATTTTGAAAAAAACTTTTTAAAAACAAAGAAATTTGCTATTATTACGCACGCTTGCATAATAGGAACGGAACAACGCAATGTGTCGTTTAAAAAAATTATCCACCATGGAAATGGCGTCAAGTGCATTGCTGACATGCATCCTTAAGTTCTGACAGCCATGTAAACTGTTTGTTAAATTCCTTTTCAACTGACGCATAAACCGTGTTTTGCTAAAGAGCGCAATGTCAGTAAAAATTTAGGAAGGCAGGGTAGTTGAGAACTGAGAACGCCTATCTCCCTCCAGTCAGCTGGAAAGACTGACTGACGCAGTGCTGTTAGTTGTAAGTTATAGAACTGTGTTCCTTACCTCTCTCTCTCTCTCTCTCTCTCTCTCTCTCTCTCTCTCTCTCTCTCTCTCTCTCTCTCTCTCTCTCTCTCTCTCTCTCTCTCTCTCTTCACAAGTGCTTCGGCGCATATGACCACAGTATCCGTAGGACTGTCATAAAGCCGTAGTTCATAAACAAAATTAAATATTAGTTGTGATGTATACCTGTAGTTAACTTTCCTTTTGAGTTTCTGTTCTCTTATTTAAATTTATATAGTTCTGGTTAAACGTTTTCTCACTGAACAGCATATGACTTCCTAAAAGAGCTTTCTCAGTTTAGCAACACTAACAGTGATTGTGAGCTAGATAAAGAAATGTCAACATTTAATGTTTTGAGTTTAGCAGAGTAGTTAATATGGAGTTGTCGAGAGAGTTATATACGATAAAGATAATTTATATGACGAGATTTATGTACGAGAGTTGTTGTTAAAGAGTAGGTTATTAAGCGTCGTTACAAAAGTTATTGCGATCAATATGATCGACGAATGAATATATAAGGATATTTATTTTGATTTCTGTATTGATGCTGATTGATCTTCCAGTGAATGAAGCAAAATGAACTGAGAATTCAATACTCACGAAGTTCGCTACGAACATTAGCAGCGACACATTTTTTTTTTTTTTTTTTTTTTGTTGAGGCTTTAACGACCACCGTGAGCAACTCAATGGGCTATAAGCAGTCGCCCGTCCCTAATTTAGGGTCACTAGTTCCAGGAAAGAGAGAGAGCCATCGCCGTAAGACAAACATAATATCCATGCCTTCCGGGATTCAAATCCTTACCCATCTCGGACGAATGATCAGAAGCCATTACTTAGACCAGTGCGCCACCGGGGCCGCCCCTTGTAATTATCCTATAATTTGAAATTCCACGTATTCGCTCCTCCAGAATGTCATTTCTTAGAGAGTATACCAAATTGAAATTATAAGAAGAAATCGAAAACAAGATTTCGTGTATATTATGAAAAGTTCTGTTGAAGATTGGTTTCCTTAGAGAAACGTTTCCTTGCAATTTTTTTTTTCTTATCACAAGGTCATTCGCCATTGGTTCAGATCTTGACTCTGTTTCAGTTCAGTTGTCTCTCGTATGATTTTGTCTCCTTTTTCTTACTTAACTAGTTAACCATTTCAGATCTCACTGGTGTTGAAATGTCTATATCTTGGGCAATGCCTGTAGGACTTGCATTACTTGCTGAGCCTGGATTTGAATCCTGAGGCAAGACATTTATGTTGCGCTTTTTATTTTTTATTCTCGATGTACAGTTGGCGAGATAAATCAGAATTTGACATAGCCACTGTTTTCAGTTATTATGCTAGGGTGATTCGAAAGTCATGGCTGTTTTCTGACAATTGGTCAAAACGTGTATAAATGCATAAACCTAAAAGTTTGGTCTTCGAAATAGAGTCCATCGTGCTCGATAGTCCTACACCATCGTCATGCCATGTCTTGAATCCCCCTGCGAAAACATTCATTTGCTTTGGAGGCGAAAAAGTCTTGGACCCCAAGTTCAACATCGTGGATGTTTTGGAGGAGTTTCCCACGTAGAAAATGTGCCGTGGACTGGATTAAGTAGTAATCCGAAGTCGTAAATTCCGGATTATAAGCAAGGTGGGGTATTAGCTCAGCATCCTCTAGTCCGTGCAGTTTTTCTTTAGGTGACTGTGCATAATGAGCAGGAGCATCATCTTGTTGGAGGATAACTCGCTTACGGTTTGCCAGAGTAGAGTACTTTCGGCTTAAAGTAGTATACATCCGCTCCAACGTGCCACAGTACATTTACGCATTAGGGCCCTCAAAGTTCAACATCATGAATGTTTTAGGAGAGTTTCCTACGTAGAAAATGTGCCATGGACCGGATTAGCATCATCCTGTTGGAGGATAACTCGTTTACGGTTTACCAGAGTAAGGTATTTTCGGCGTAAAACGGCATATATCCGTTCTAAGTGGCCACAGGTAGAGCTGCGCATTAATGCCTCTGCCATCTGGAACCAAATTCCCAATGAATGGGTTTCTTAAAAGTTCCACCATACACATAGCATAACTTAGTGCTCAAATCGTCCCCTTTTTGGAACTGATTCTGGTGGCTTTTTGGGATCTAACCACCGTTTCCTCATGTCAGGATTCCGAAAAATTATCCACATGTCACAATTCGCCTGAAGAAATTGTTAGTTGTAAGTTATAGAACTGTTTTCCTTACACTGCTCCTTCACCTTCCACAGTGCAAATCTTCCTCACTGCAACCGTAAACTTTTTTGAAAGAAAAACCGTAACCGCACTCGGATCGTGTATTTCTCATCTAACAGCAGAAAAATTTCCTATAAATCACGGCCGCGTGTGCTCCTACTTATACCAACTAGACGATACTCGTTTTCCGGTCCTATGTTGTGCTTATCTGCATAACGCATGCTCCCGAAGTAATTTCCTGACACAGAACGACTCTTCAAAATGGCTTGACTTTTGAATCGCCCTAATATAATGAAGGTCATGATAGAATCACTAGACAATACAATACGATTAGTAGGTGTACGGATTTTTCAGTTCAATTTGAAGCACCCTTCTTGGAAGTTGGAGCCCCATGCGTCAACTGAGCGGTAAATCCACTTATGCGCAAAGTGTGCTGTGCAGACAGCCTTGTCTGTTCTTCATTTTCGAAATACCACACGGTATTTTTGCTTTTCTGAAATGATATCTACATTGAAAGTAGCAGATTTTCGTGGTGTGTAACGTCACTTCTTTGATTTACGTTCGTGATACACTGAGTGACCACTTTATTCCGCCCCTCAGTACTTCGTTGGGCCACCTTTTGCCTTTAATACTGCGTCGATTCTTCGTGGCATGGACTCCACGAGATGTTGATAGGTGGTTTGTGGAATCTGAGTCCATGCTTGATGAATAGCACTTTCCAGGAGTGTGAGATTGTAGAGTTGTGGATCCAGCTGTCTGATGGCTCGTTCAACTTCATCCCACAAATTCTCAATGGGGTTGAGATCTCGAGATAGTGGGGGCCACCTAAGCAAAGTAAACTCTCTGGCATGTTCCTGAAACCAATCCTGTACAATACGAGCACGCATTATCTTGTTGAAAGTAGCCATCGCCATTGGGATAAACCATCCACATGACAGGATGCACTTGGTCCGCAACGATGTTTAGATATGATGTGCCAGTCAGACGTTGATCAACACGAATTAAAGGGCCCAAAGCATGCCAGAAAAACATTCCTCAAACCATAACGTTGCCTCCACCAGCTCAAAGGGTTGTAGCAATGCATTTGGGGGTCCATGCTTTCGTGCTGTTTCCGCCAAATTCTCACTCGGCCATCGGCATGGTGCAACTGAAAACGTGATTCATCGGTCCACATAATTTGTTTCCAATTATCGACTGTCCAATCCTTGGGCAAACTGGAGACGTTTTCTCTTGTTAACTGCAAACAGCAAAGGTGTTCGAACATGCCTTCGGCTGCCATATCCCATCTGATGTAGTGTACGGCGTGCAGTGATCATTTGAGGGGATCCTTGATTAAGATGGTCTGTAATTTGCTGCACTGTTGCCCTTCTGTTGTCTGTTACCGTCATCACTAGCGGATGACGACCACTCGTTGCACGTAGAGACCCAGTTTTTTGGCTGACAGTCCAGTCTTTAAACACTTTAACAACAGCTGCTCTAGAACATTTCACGAATGCGGCGGTTTCAATGATACTCGCTCCATGGCTCCGAGCTCCTACAATCATCCTACGTTGAAAGTCCGTCAAATTGCATTTTTTACCCATCTCGTCACCCAAAAATCGCTTCTAGTACTGTCGCAAGCACTAAGCTTTCCCTTTTTATACTAGCCTCGCCCTCTGGCGGCAACAGCGTTCAGCCATAGCTCATTTGCTTAAAACTGTCAGGTGGTCATAATAAAGTGGCCACTCAGTGTGTAGTGCCTTGCAAATGGAGAGAGCTTCCTTACCCACGCTCAGTCAACATTGTCGGACCCGAAATCCTAGATGTGATATCAACCAACCGAGTGTCTTTATCGTAGCTCCGTTTCTTCCTTGTCAAACAGGCGCGAAATCACCACCCGACTGAAAGTGGAACGTCTTTATTTTTAAAATATTTATTTAAGTATTAATTTTATTGGTGTCCAGATTTAAAATACTTCAGGCTACAGTTGCAATTACGCTGGAGTAGTGCAAAAATTAACTTTGTATCAGTGAAGACTGAACCAAGCCCCAATTTTCGAAATGATATCGAATTTTATCAAACGTAGGAATCCAAAAATTTGTTCGTGTTATTGATATGTAGTTAATTAAACTACTAAATACATTCTGAAATATGTAAAGTTATGCAGTACAACAATAAAAAAAATTGCTTAAATACCTTTTGGCTTCTTAAGCGTTTACCTTTTCAAACACTTTACACAACGAATGCAAAATTATACCTAGTGCTATAACACTGTATGCTGTAATACAACAGTATGTTTACTGCAGAACATATAAATGAAAATATTTTTTACAGTACGTTCAGTGAAAACTGAATTTAATAAAAATTATTATCGGAAGCTGCTTTCTTTTCTTATCAGAACAATTCCTCAAAAATTATTTCTGTTCGTCTGCGTTCGCTAAAGGCGCCGGAGTATTTACCTGTTCCATTAAAAAACCACCCATAGTTTTCATCGCAGTGAAAACTTCTAAAAATTTCAAGATTATGCCACGCACTGCCATTGTCGTCATCAGTATCAGATAAATTATGTGGTTTCACTTTCCTGCTGCTAATCACATCGTCCAGAATTTCGATATGTGTCAAAATGTCTGAAGTCATGACATCATCATCATATCTAACTTTTCTTTCTTTAATCCCATGACTTCTCTTTCTTTAATCCCAAGACTTCTCTTTTTTTAATCCCATGGCTTCTCTTTCTTTAATCCCATGACATTTCTTTCTTTACTCCCAAGACTTCTCTTTCTTTAATCTCAAGAATATCTTTCTTTAATCCCATGGCTTCTCTTTCTTTAATCCCATGACTTTTCTTTCTTTATTCCAAAGATTTCTCTTTCTTTAATCCTAAAAATTTCTCTTTCTTTAATCCCATTACTTCTCTTTCTTTAATCCCAATACTTCTCTTTCTTTAATCTCAAGAATCTCTTTCTTTCATCCCATGGCTTCTCTTTCTTTAATCCCATGACTTCTTTTTCTTTAATCCCAAGACTTCTCTTTCTTTAATCCCAAGACTTCTCTTTCTTTAATCCCAAGACTTCTCTTTCTTTAATCCCAAGACTTCTCTTTCCTTAATCCCAAGAATATCTTTATTTAATCCCATGGCTTCTCTTTATTTAATCCCATGACTTCTCTTTCTTTAATCTCAAGAATCTCTTTCTTTAATCCCATGGCTTCTCTTTCTTTAATCCCATGGCTTTTCTTTCTTTACTCCCAAGACTTCTCTTTCTTTAATCTCAAGAATATCTTTCTTTAATCCCATGGCTTCTCTTTCTTTAATCCCATGACTTTTCTTTCTTTATTCCAAAGATTTCTCTTTCTTTAATCCTAAAAATTTCTCTTTCTTTAATCCCATTACTTCTCTTTCTTTAATCCCAATACTTCTCTTTCTTTAATCTCAAGAATCTCTTTCTTTCATCCCATGGCTTCTCTTTCTTTAATCCCATGACTTCTTTTTCTTTAATCCCAAGACTTCTCTTTCTTTAATCCCAAGACTTCTCTTTCTTTAATCCCAAGACTTCTCTTTCTTTAATCCCAAGACTTCTCTTTCCTTAATCCCAAGAATATCTTTATTTAATCCCATGGCTTCTCTTTATTTAATCCCATGACTTCTCTTTCTTTAATCTCAAGAATCTCTTTCTTTAATCCCATGGCTTCTCTTTCTTTAATCCCATGGCTTTTCTTTCTTTAATCCCAAGACTTCTCTTTCTTTAATCTCAAGAATATCTTTCTTTAATCCCATGGCTTCTCTTTCTTTAATCCCATGACTTTTCTTTCTTTATTCCAAAGATTTCTCTTTCTTTAATCCTAAAAATTTCTCTTTCTTTAATCCCATTACTTCTCTTTCTTTAATCCCAATACTTCTCTTTCTTTAATCTCAAGAATCTCTTTCTTTCATCCCATGGCTTCTCTTTCTTTAATCCCATGACTTCTTTTTCTTTAATCCAAAGACTTCTCTTTCTTTAATCCCAAGACTTCTCTTTCTTTAATCCCAAGACTTCTCTTTCCTTAATCCCAAGAATATCTTTATTTAATCCCATGGCTTCTCTTTATTTAATCCCATGACTTCTCTTTCTTTAATCTCAAGAATCTCTTTCTTTAATCCCATGGCTTCTCTTTCTTTAATCCCATGGCTTTTCTTTCTTTAATCCCAAGACTTTTCTTTCTTTAATCCCAAGACTTCTCTTTCTTTAAGCCCAAGACTTTTCTTTCTTTAATAGGGAGAGAATTCAGCCTAAGCAGATGAGAGGGACTGAGAAAGCGAAAATTCACCCTCTGCCTCACTCTACCTGAAATTCCTGATCTCTTTTTGAAGCAGGAGAGTCCACCAAAAAAATAACTTTTCCCCCAAATTTCCCATGAATTTCGTCCTCTGTTTCTTTTGCACAGTCAGAAAAAGTCAAGTACCCCAGTGTGATTCAGTATGAACAGGACCAAGCAGTAGCATTCACAAGTAAAAGGTGACCGGTCAGCGCTTAGAGAGTGTATGTTTTATGCTGATGAAAAATCAGGTCGTCTAAACGTGTATTCCATGTTAAGCGTGTTCATGTTAAAGAAGTGAAAAAAAAGAAGAAAAAAAAAGCTTAATGCATATAAGAATGGTTGGGAATCAAGAAACAGTTCGCAGTAATAGTAATTGTCGTTAAGCATGTTCGTGTTGTCGAGGTTCGACTGCATTATACTCGTTACTGAATTTCTCAGGATATAACTTCTTTATTTGTTTTTTGTTGTTATCGTTTGTTAGTAGGTTTAACCACTACCGTGAGCGAATCAATGTGCTATAAGCAGTCGCCTATCCCTAATTTAGGGCCACTGGTTCAGAGAAAGGAGAGAGCCAGTGCCGTAAGACAAACACAACATCAATGCCTCATCGGGATTCGGACCTATGTCGGAAGAATGGTGAAAAGGACAGCACTTAGACCTCTGCGCCACCAAGGCAGCCTTCCTTATTCTTAAGTGTTTCTAAATCAGGTTGAAATTTGACTAACGCAAGGTAAACTTGTTGATAGGATTTTAAATATTTGCTTTAAATATTCGGACAAAGCTGAGGCGGATTACCTCCATGTTTCTTTTTTTATAATTTTTTGATATGTTTTATAGTTTACATTTATTGGATTGGGGAAGGTTGCTCTATCCCGTCAGTTTAATAAATGTGTTTAATGCATTAATTTTTTTTATGCCGCCTGCCAATTACCGTCGAGACTTCGCGCGTTCCTCCCCTTCCCCTGGTGAAAGAAAAGGGGTGGGGGGTGTATTCATTTTTGGCTTGAATTTTCGTAGGAAGTTAGCTAGACAGCTTGCTTCGCAGAAACACTTTGAGTAATGACATTCGGAAATTCAGAATTAATGTTTCAGCTGAAATGAAATATTTAGAGTATATTTCGCTGCATCATAAATTGATTCAGTTCGTATCCTCTCCATCAATTTAATACCTATATATATATATATACTTAGAAAAAGGATGAATGGAAAAAGATTGTGAATATAATACCACATCAAGTGCGTCAAAAAAATGTCAGCAGAAATCTCATTTTCGCAAAGGCAATCTTAAACGGTCGCAAAATAATTTAAGTAATGTGCTCTCCAATATTCTCATTTTTGTCGCATTCGGTCCCCCGCAAAACAAATTTTCAACCACAATTTCACAACGCCATTACGACACTGAAATTTGATTTGTGAGTATTCAAAGAGTTTTGCCACGTATATTCACAATTGGATTTTTAGTGCCCCTGTGAGATGATGATTTGCTGCATTTGCATCTTGTTTTGGTGTTAAGCACCCACCAATGAATTCAGAATTAAGCAGACAATCTGCACTTTCTTACATACGCACCGAATCCCTGAATCTAGCATTCCAAAATATTGTACAATGATGCTGAAGTAAAATACCAAAATACCTGCTGCTGTGTCGGAAATTATGCACAAATTTCCGCGTGAAGATAAACAGAACTTTCTTGAAGATGCTGCGATGTATTGAGCGTCATTCAAAGCGATTTCTCCAAATTTGAAATGTTATTATTAAAATATTTAAATAAAGTGGGGAAAAAATTAAACCAAGTTTTATCGGGAAGGGAACGAATAAAATCGGTCGAGCAGATGATGCTAGTTAATTTTCAAGCTGTGCAGCAGTTCAAGATGGCCTCAGTAATCGAGAAAGTATATGAATTTCACATTATCAGTCCATTGCTGGATGAAGGTCACCCCAAGTTTTTTCCTCCACTGCCTTTCTTGAACTACACTGCTGGCCACCCTAAATGCAACACCAAGAAGGACACGAGATAGCAAAGCCAGATTTACTGGACACATAACAACAGATACAAAGATGAAACGATTGAGCTTACAGGCCCGTGTGATTTGAACACGCAGACATCAATAGTTCGTGTGGCCCCCCATGGCTGGCAATAACAGCCGCTACACGCCGCGGCATCGAACGAAAGAGGCTTTGGATGTGGGCTTGGGCTGTTTCCACACGTTGCCACAGTTCATCAGGCGTAGCCGCGGGTGGTCGTTGCCGATCAGCGACCAGACGTGGGTGACATATCGGGAGAACAGGCGGGCCACGGCAGCAATGACACCTGGCCATGAAGAATTGTTGCACAATGCGTGCCACCTGCGGGCGCGCATTGTCCTGTTGAAATATGGCCACTGGCAGGTCCTGCAGGTAAGGGAGGACTACAGGCTCCAAAACGTCGGAGATGTAGCGGTGGTTGTTGAGTGTACCGGCGATGCGTACCATAGGGGTGCGGGTGTCATATCCAATTGCGCCCCAAACCATAACGCCAGGCGACGGACCGGTATGGCAATGCATAATGCAGGCGGCATACAGTCTCTTGCCGCGGTGCCGCCACACGTGGATCCGACCATCGTGGTGTTGCAGGCAGAAGCAGGATTCCTTGGAGAAGACAATGTCGTGCCATTCCGTAGTCCAGGTGCGGCGTTCAACGGCCTACTGCCGCCGCACTCGCCGGTGGTGTAACGTCAATGGTAACCAGAGCAATGGGCGCCGTGCGAGAAGTCCCCGCTCCTGCAGATGACGTCGAACAGTACGTGCTGACACAGGTTGTTGCGCAACACACCCTAATTCCAGCGCTAACGTTCGTGATGTGGCGGTGCGAGCCGTCAATGCCCGTCGCACAACATGCCGGTCCTCTCTCTCGGTGGTGTGCCGCGGTTGCGGCAATCGTTCGCGTCGGTCCGTCCGTCCCTCCTGTACCCACCGAATCCATACTTGCCTCACTGTGGCTGGATGTCGTCCCACACGGGTGCCGATGTCTCGGTACGATAAACCGCTGTTGCGATAAGCCACTATTCGTCCTCTGTCGAATTCCGAAACGTGCTGTAATGACTGCCGTATTCCGCGACGAGGCATCAGGAAGCTTCCCACGCACAGGTCCGGCAGCACAACACACTTCCACTACTTACACCCGCCTTCTGTGCACCCTTCTTATAGTGCTTCTCGGTGGCGTGCCGGGCGCACATGATTTGCATATGCCCTTCAATGCTAATCGTTTGCATGTCCTCTCGCGGGCGACGCATGCTGCGAATTTCAGGCCAATCGGATGCTTCCTTCTTGGTGTTGCATTTTGGGTGGCCAGCAGTGTAGTATCCTCAACGGTATGCAAACTGATCTACAAACTCACCTTCATTTCGCTGATATAGTTCTCTTCAGTTTCTGTATCATTTCCTCGTTTTTGGTTTTTCCATGAGTCTCCTTGCGTTCTTATCTCCTTCCCTCAAAACTATCTTGGAAGTTCCTATTCTCAGGTCCTTGTCTGGTATGCTGAATGGTTAGCCTGAAGAAGAGCCGGTTATTATGCACAACATTCAATATCTGGTGACATTGGGATTTCTAAAATAAGTTATCTTACATAAATATTTCTTATCTTTGTTTAAAAATTTCGGAATTGCGCATTGTGAACTGTATAAATGGCAACGGTTTATGTTTTGCACCCCTTTGCTCCTAGCTTTTCGAAGCGTACTATGCCTAAACACGTTATAACGCACGCTGCGCCAAATTTAAACTTTATGTAAAAATACCCAAACAAAATGCGGAAGTAGAAGGACAGAATTATCAGAAAGCAAAATACATATCTGCCCAGCGATATCAGTATGTTTCATCTCTTTCCCTACTTAGGAAATTTGAATCCTGATATTTAGAGTAAGAATTTATAATTTTTGCTTTTGTTTCCTCCCTTACTTTCTCCCTTTCCCATTCATTGCGAACATGATACTCCGCCATCCATAAAAGCAGCAGTCATTCTTTCATCTCTCATTTTTTTCCCTCCTCATCCCGCTGAAATGATCTCCCTCCTCCTCATCCACGAATCTCATCTCCTTCCCATCGCGTTATTGTTGCCAATTAAAAGTTCAGCGAGCGGACAAATTAATAAGCGCCCGTTGCTCTCTGCGAGTGGAACAAAGAAGGCCGATGGGAGACGGGGCCACTGCTGGGGGCCGGACGCCGCATTTCACGGATGTCAGCGCTCAGACAAAGGACAAGGTTAAACAAAGCCTGGTGACACACACATACACACACACACACATTCACATACACACACACTCACATTACATTAGCCTTCTTGGATCCATTAGACCTAGCTGCTAATCTGCCTGTTTTCCTCCTCCCCTTTCCCCGAGCCACCTCTCTCACTCTTTCTCTCTTTCGGTGGCGAGTGCGATTCATTGTTGGAAGTAACGCTCCGTTTGCGACATCTGGGAAGCTGTGGGAGGATAGAGGTTGGTGGGGGTGTGTGTGTGTGTAGCAGCAGAATCAAGGCTCGGAGACGCTTCTAAAGGTCGCACGAAAGGAAATAATGGTTTTCAGATGTTGTTGCTACTGCAGTTTCCACGTAGTGGCAGACACACACTTTCGTCAGCGTTATTTCGGAGTCCTTCTTCCGCCACGAAAATTTAAAAAGTTTCAAACATTTTTCTCGGCCAAAATATGGGTATCGCCATCGTCGGAATCGTATGGTGGTAATTGCTTCATTTAAAGAAAAAAAACAAGTGTGTGTTCTGATACGGAGTAAACCGTATCTTAACAGGGTGTGTGATTACTAACATCTGTAGGGAATGGATGAAAGTCAGAAAAAAATTTGAGTGCCTGTTGTATTTACGAACCTGTTGGGATTTGTGCTTATCAAGAAGTAGGAGTAATGGATATCTCAATGTTAGCACCTGTGAAGGTTACTGAACTTGAGAAGTGGAAGAGTTTTGTGACCCAACACGAGTCAGTTACTCGTAGATATGACGTACGCTATAGCGGTCAAAATTGGTCCGTAGTCTTTTAAGTCTGCCGAGTCACCAGATCCTTTGTCTCCAGTTTGTACTTTTCTGTCTAGAGAATTAGATCCAGTTTGGTGTGTGGAAGGTCACGCATTGTTGAACGGCACTGACCTGATTCGAGTTTCAGCACACCGTATGTGGGACGACCGTATTTCAAGCAAGACTTATCAGCGTCTAAAAGGGCTTTCTCTCAAAAGTGGTCCGTAGTCTTTGAAGCCTGCCGAGTCACCAGATCCTTTGTCTCCAGTTGAGTTTGTACTTGTCTGTCTAGGGAATTAGATCCAGTTTGGTGTATGGGAGGCCACGCATCGTTGAACGGCACTGACCTGCTTCGAGTTTCAGCACACCATAGGTGGGACAACCGTATTTCAAGCAAGACTTATCAGCGTCTAAAAGGGCTTTCTCGGTGTGGCAGTTATAAATAAGCTCCGTTCGAGTTAGGTATTTATTGATTATTGGCAGCTCGTTGCGGTTGTTACGTAGGAATTGTATCTCACAGAAGGTATTAAAAGCAGTTGCGGTATTAAATCTGTTCTTTATTACTAACTAATTCTCGTTACTGGTTTGTCCTGGAATTATCTTGATTGTTCAATTAACTATGGTTACGTTACTTTCTAAATGTCATCTGCACGTTCTGCCTAATTTCTCTTCTATTTCATTTTCATATCACTCACGCTTCCCAGTTCGGAAGCCATCTTCCTTAACCTCTTCTCTCGTCTCCCAAAAAAACCTCCGTCTTAAACTTCCCTGTGTGTCCTATTCCCTTTCTAACGTGTCTGACACTCCTGCCTTTGGAATTTTCGCTATGCTTTCCCGTGTTGCTCTGACGCCTCGAAGAGCAATGAACTCATTTAGCCATCTCGATGCGCTTTCGGATCACAATGTACATAATTGCTGCGTAGGCCAATAAAGCCATGTAACAATTAAACACATAGCCAACGTACTAGTAATTACAAATGACCATTGCCAAATTGACAAATGACATCTTAAAGACGATTTTCTATTCTGACGACCAAAATACCTACTGCCAAATAGTCCCTATACTTGGAAATTAATTATTTCTAAAATCTTTTGAAATTCCGGTAACAAGCGTCCTTGCTGTTGCTTGAAGCCCAAACACTTCTCTTCCTGCTATCTGATTCGTGTTTCCACCAGAACTTGGCGCTGCTACCACGAGAATGGTCATATCAGGCTGCCTACTGGGAGAGTTGTGATCTGTACCACCGTCTTCATACGAGAAGTTCGCTAATGCAGTGGTTACCCAAGTAATCACTTCCCATTAGGTTTGCGTGCTGTTGAAGTACTATCATAAGGGCTTGCGATGTATAGTCAGAATGTGACTTTCCCTGTTCACAAACTGACGGCGCCTCCATATAAATGACATTTCACCATCAATCATTCTCAATCTACTATCATGCAATTTGTCAGATATCAGTGGTGATTGTAGTGTTCAACGCTAAAATTGGTCCAAACCGACCCTTCTGTATTTGTATACGTTTCGTTGCCCTTTGGCCAAATATAGCCCTTGCGTTGGAATTTCTCAAATATACTCCTCGTTCTGTTCAAGAAAGGGAGCCGTTACAACAGATCTTTAACGTCATCTGATGGTCATGTGTTGTTATTGCAGTGCACTTGATATTTCGAATTTAGGGCAGATCTTCTTTTCGTGTTCTCCTTACTATAAAAAAATTCCAGAACCCCCCCCTTCCCATCTTTATGGGCCCACAAGAATAAGCGTGAGACTCCCAACTGTGCCTGCCCACAAGAGCAGGCTTCTTTTTACAGCGTCAACGAAAAACCTTGCCCGTGTTGCAGCAGATGTAAGATTGAAATTACTGTACGATATAAAAAATTCCATAGATGCAAGTATTTGTTTTAGCGACATGCAAATTGGCTGGTATGTGTAGACAGTTTGGTTATGTAAATGGTGCGGTTGCCAGCCAATCACGTGATAAGTGAGGTTGATAAAAGGGCAAAGCAGTTCGGTGTAGCTAAGTTTGGTCGTCCTCACCTGGGCATGTGGACCACTGCAATATAGTGATCTCGGTGGCGAAAGCAAGTGTAAGGAGTGAGAATGCTTGGGCAATGTCATCTAACATCCTACCATCCGAAGGACACCTTTACCAGAGGCTTCATCATAGAGCTACGTGCGGATGGTTGGCCCCTGCGTCGAATCGCGGTGGTAATGCATCAGGAAGCAGCAACTGTCTGCCGAATATGGCGACAGTGTTTGGAGGAAGGTAAGGTGCGTCGCAGTAGTGGAACTGGTACACTTAGGCGAACCTCCGAACGCATTCGACGCCACGCCATAGCAGCCCGACAATCTACAGCGGACGGTATTCGACCAGGTGATCAGGCAGCTATGGACATCTCCGTATCGACCCGGACGGTGAATTGCAGATTTTGGCTGAGGTGCTCTCACCATCCATTGCGACGACTACCACTCGCCGCAGCATGTCGTCGCTCAAGGTTGTAGTGTTACGGTATCGTATTCAGCAACGAGCCTCGCTTGTGTCTCAGCCTCAATGATCAGCGATTGAGACTTGAGACGACGAGGTCACCGGGCTGATACGTGAGTGTCAATACGGCATCTCAGCCTGATGTCATAATTTTGTGGTGCTATCAGTATGATCAGCCTTTCACCGATCATAGGAAAACAGGATTTTTTTTTTTTTTGCGTTGCGTTTAGTTTTCGTTTAGAGTTCGATTTTCCTGCGCTAGAGACTAGTTTTCTGAGTAAAACTACCGTGAAAAAGATGTTAAGTGGTTTGTTTTCGTGCTTGGTATAAAACGTTTTGTTACTAGAGGTTTTGTGACTGCGATTGCTGCATTCTGTGCTTGCATTTAATGCTGAACTGTTAAGTTCGTTTTTTCGCTGTGTAATTTCTGAATTTGAACGGTTTGGCTTAGAGTCTCCTTGCGATTGTTTCAAGTACTTTAAATAAGTTGTATGTTAATTCGCCTTGGTAGTGGTTGATAGATAGTCTTATTGAGTGCGTGTTTATATTTTTCTAGTAAAGTATTGCGGTGCCAAGTTTTTGTTACATTGGAAAACAATGCACCTACTTCTTCTTATTATCCTGTTGACACCCACTGCAGAGTATAGGCCTCCCCCAGTCTCTTCCAATTTCCTCGATCGTTAGCCCCAGTCCACCATTTAGTACCTCTAAATTTCTGAAGGTCATCTCTCCATCTTGTTCTCTGGCGCCCCCTTCGTCTCTTTCCATCTCTCGGTTGCCATTCTGTTATTAATCGTGTTCATCTTTCAGTCTTCCAACATGTTCGGCCCATCTCCACTTTGAATCTTTTATTATTTTTATAATATCTATTATTCCTGTTCTTCCTCTTATAAGTTCATTCCCAACTCTGTCTCTTCTTGTTATTCCCAACATTCTTCTCTCTAACTTTCTTACCGATACTTTTATTTTTTTTCACATTGTCGTTCTGTGATACTCCACGTTTCACTTCCATAAGTAAATACGAGATCAATACATGCATTGAAGATTTTTCGTTTTTACGCTTTCCAACCGTAGGTTGAAGAAGCATATATGCTCCAGCTTTGTCCTTCTGTCTGTCCGCATGATAACTCGAGTAAAAATGGTTCGATTTCGATGAAATTTTAGTATGTGGTAGGGTACAACATGGGGACGAACCCTATTGAAAATGGGCGAAATGGGGTCAAAGTTCAGGACATAGGAGCGGGATCCATTCCATCGCCCTTATGAGTCATAACTTACGTAAAAATGCTTCTATTGCGACAAAACGTTATGTTGTTGTTCTGGAGGTATACTGAACCAATTCTGTTGAATATCATCGAAATGTTTTCAAAGGTCAGGGCATGGGAGCGAGATTTTATTCTACAGCCATTAATATTAAAACTTGAGTAATCATTTCTGGTATGGTGGAAAGCGGATCGTAATCAATGCATTGCATTGCATGCTTTTACTAACTTGTTAAACATAATGAAAGATCGCTGGTTAAATAGTCTTTAATTCTCCAAAAGGCTGTATTACCTTGGATAATTCTGAACTCCTCTTTTTTTCCGCTCTTGACCTTTAAAAAAGCACTCTGTCGACGTGAAAAGCAATGAACTCATTACGTAATCTGATTGCCCCTTCGATCATAGTGTACTGATCGCTGCAGAGGGCAGTAAAGTTGTAAAACACCTAGCCAACGGGAAAAACTCGATTGCCCGGAAATGATGTTTTACAACGCTATTAATGACCGTTGCACAAAGGTGGAGAGACGTCGGACAAAGAAAGATATTTGGGGAGAATGGGTGCCTCCTGGCCTCCGAAAGGCGAGAGAATTAAAAGCTATTTCTTGAAAGTGTCGTCAAAGTTTCCCATTCTGACTGACAAAGAAACCTACTGCTGAAATTTCCGTATTATTTCTTGGAAACGAATGATTTATAAAAATTTCCGTAAGAGTTTCGTCGAAAAGAGGGTCTATTCCAGTGGGGAACCTTTCATGTTTGGAAGGCCGCATTAAGTTAGCTGTAATCTAACAAGGCCGCATTCAAGAAATTTCAATTAGTTATACATCGAAATTTGCATTAGTTTGTAAAAATCTTACTATATATTAACTAACTTCAGAAAAAAAAATAAAAAAGGCTAATTCTAAAGTCAGCGAACCTTTTAATGACCTTGTTGTGACTGCTTTATGTTGGAAAGCATTTGAATATTTAGTTGTACCATGGAGGTCCGATAGCTGTTCCTCTAGATTGGTATCCGTTATTTGTACCTAATTTACGGCGTCTTGATTTGGGTTAGGTAGGAGAAATTCGATTTGCAGCAATAAGTGGTTTAAAAGCAATTGAGCATTTTTCGTGGATGTTGCCGAAGGCGTGGGTGTTCTATTGCATTTTTCCATATTTCGACTGGATTTTTCTTAGCGTCAAATAAGGACTTTAGAATATCATCTTCTGAGAGCTTAATCAATTCCATCTATAGTTCTTTAGGAGCTATGGAACAAAATCATGAGCGTAGCAGGTGTCAAAGTGGCCCTTATGACATACTAATTAATGTCTTAATTGTGGCCATCAGTCGGGGAGCACTATTTCATTGAATCTTCTTTTATTCTTTGGTATTTTAAATACGGTCATTTTAAGACTAAAGTAAAAAGTAATAAAAGACGAACAAAAACATGTTAATAAAAATAAAAGGATTTGTTCTGCAAAATTTTGATTCGCTCAACAGGCCGCAGGCAGTGGCAACGCAGAAATCTGAAGGGCACCTTAATACCACAGTCAGGGCCGCGGGTGGCCTAGTGGTCAGCGTTCGTGACTGCCATGAAGGTAACCTCAGGTTCGATCCTGGGCAGGTTCGAACCACTAAACACCCGCCATGCGTCGGACCCCGGGACTCCCCCGGTAATAAATAAGGGCGTCTTCCTCCCCTTTCTACCTCGCTTCCGTGTCACTTTCCTATCGGGCACTCTAGCCCAAATTGCCTAGCTTCCTATTTCTAAGGGCTGCTTAAGACCTGGGGTCAGACACTTCCTTCCTAAAATCTTCTACATATGATCTGATCTGAATACCACTATCAGTTTGAACGAATGTCAGAATATCTTACCGTAGTGTCATGGGGGGGGGGGAGCAGTTGTTCGATATATGTATTATCGATATTGCACTTTTTTTTTTCTGAGAATGAGTTGCGTTATTATATATGCGTATGAGTATTTTGACCGGGTCTATTCAAGAATCATTTTAAATGCACGAATTTATTGAATAACTCTTTTTAATAAAGGAATAGAATGCGTGTGTTGCACAAAAGGGAGTCTCTTTGGGTGCATTCGAACAAATCTCTCCAAAATCGTGAATATGCTTTCGCCCTAGTTCTGTAAGACCCTGCTGGCCCATTGTGATTCTTAGATATGTTTTCATCCTTTTTTTTATGCCACAGAATGATCACACTGTTGTAACGGGAATAACAGCTGATACTGTTAGCAGATATCTGATGCCGTTCAAGTAAATTAGATCTTTATTGGCCTGAATTGCAATAATGCATTCTGTGATAGATTCTGGAAAAGAATCCACTTTTTTCCTACTTCACATTGTCTTCAGGGGTGATTGGTTTCTTTCTGAAAAATGCGCAGTCAAGAGTTTCAAGAACTACTTGGATTAATTTACAACTTTATACAAAAAATAGATACAGATGGGTGTATTTTAGCAAGGCGTATAAATGCAGAAAATGAAAAAATTCGTGCCTTCCTAGGGGGAACGTGGCTTTGCCCCTCCCCTGTAACCGTCCATGGCCGCAGGTAATCCACCCCTTGTGTATCTCATAGAAACTTTAAAGTTTTTCTCCCGTATTTTTTCTATTCAATAAAAAACGGATGCAATATTTTAGTTCAGCTCAACTTAGCTTCGGTACATTACTTCTAGCTACTGCTCAGAATTTTTTTTTCTTTTTGGATAACCCATGTACGTTTATAATTTGAATCTGAGCAAGCTCTCTGTGTTTTCATCCCTTGCCTGTGTCATCCAGCGAAGGCGATAACAAACATCAGGGTGTGACTTCGTTTTCAGAGAGATGTAAATTTCTTTGTGACATCCAGAGCGACGTTTTCTTATCATCGATATACATGAAAGTGGGAGTCATAATTAAAGTACCGTTTCTTGGTCGAGTGATTCGGAGCGCCGCCGCTCCGGTTTGTGCATGACGGGTTCTCACCTCCCTTTCCTGAGCAAACAACCCTTGAACCCAAGAACCCAAAAGACTCGGAGCTGCAGTTTCATTAATCATTTGCAGCGGCAGGCAGGCACAAGTGCGCAGAGGAGCTTGTCGGGAGGGACCGCAGAGGAGAAAAGGTCCGTGCAATCATGTTACGATTGTTAAAGCGTCCGTGATGCAACGCTCGTGCTTTGCAAGTGAAACGTCATTAATCAGGTGGCCCCTCGGAACGGCCATACTAATGACGTCGACCACAGGTCAGGGGTCAGTCACCACGTGGCCCGCTGTCTGTCACATTAGCCTTAGCAAAATGGTGCCTCCCCCCTCCTCCTCTTACCTCTATACTCCTCTTCTTCCACCTGCATTTGATGTATTTAACAAGAATGGCTCAGGGGTGGGTGAAAGGGAGACGATGGCTCCATTAATTCCCGAATTAAATTGATTTGTTATCGGTTCACTAGTAGTGATTCCAGTGACAGGTTTCAGCATTTTTTCTTTTCACTCTCTGTATGCTATATCATTTAGGCTAACGTACCGACTAAGCGCGATTTCGAAATTTGAAATTCTGAACTAATTCCTTGTTTTATTCGCAGAAAGTGACTTATGTTGTTCATTAACCAGGATTTTTCGAATATGGGACAGAAATGGAAAGGAAAAATCAGTCCAACAATCAGCGTGCCAATTCCTTATTCAGTGTTATATGAAAAATTTAATGATCAATATGAGAAGTAGTACCCATATCTTATTTTTGTTCGCATTGGCATTTTTTCTTTCCTTTTCTTACCTGGTGCGGTATTATGCCATTAAATTGAGCTGCCACTACATAACTCCTAAGATAGGCATAAGGTAAAGGCTAAACAACATTGATAATTTTTCATTTTTGTTTAAAGTATCGACCAATTTCAAAAAGGGAATATTTATATATACACAGCCGTATCAGAATAATATGACCACCCCCGGAATCACACTGTATTTGCCCAGGAGCGTATCACAGTGCACGTAACAAGGTCAGTCGCACGGAGATATAATCGGCCGGCCAGGACAGATGAGCCATAGTGCGTCATGTAAGCATAATGGGCAGAGGTAGTGATTTGATGGATGTTCAAAAAGGAATGTTCATCGGCTACTGCGCCAAGGATGAAAGCATCTCAGAAACAGCAAACTTCGTCGCCTGTTCGTGAGGTGCTGTAGTAAGGGTGTACCAAGAATTGACCACTAGCACACCGAGTACCACATGACGTCATAACTGTGGAGACCCAATGGCCATCGACCCCAGAGGAGAACGTCGCCTCCGTCGACTGGTAAAGGGCAATCGACGCGCAACAGTACAGGAATTGACCACGCAAATGAATGCACCCAGGTACATGACCCCGATAACAGTAGAGCGAGCCCTATTACGCATGGGTCTCCGGAGTCGGCGCTGCGTCA
The DNA here is from genome assembly GCA_039090855.1 of Macrothele yani. Taxonomy (NCBI): domain Eukaryota; kingdom Metazoa; phylum Arthropoda; class Arachnida; order Araneae; family Macrothelidae; genus Macrothele; species Macrothele yani. The sequence continues at coordinate 13,924,745 of CM077029.1, read as the reverse complement.
AGGCGCCCATGTTAACCCAGGTCCATCGGCAACGACGCCTGCAGTTCGCATGGGACTACCGTCATTGGACAGTGGAAGAGTGGAAAAAGGTTGCCTTCTCCGACGAATCGAGGTTTCTACTCCACAGAAGTGACGGACGGTGGCAGTATGAATGTCTGGCGAATGTTTTCCTGGTATAACCTGGGACCGTTGGTACCATTGATGGGTCTCTGAACGCCAATGGCTACATGTCCGATACTCTCTGACCACATGCATCTCTTCATGTTAAACGTTTACCTTTGTGGTTATGGTGTGTACCAACAGGACAACGCGCCCTGTGATGTCGCTAAGGGGGTGCGTGATTGGTTCCAAGAACACGAGAGCGGAGTCTTATTTCTCCCTTGGCCGACGAAATTGCCCGACATCAATCCCATAGAGCAGCTGTGGGACTATTTGAATCAACAGGTTGGTCTTGCCGACCCACAAGCTTGTCATCACCGGTACCTGCGTGCTCTGCTGCTGTCCGAATGGTCACGTGTGCCTCGGGCAACCTTCCAGGGCTTCATTGCGTCCATACCACACCGTCTAGCCGCTGTCATCCGGGCCAGGGGTGGTTATTCCCATTATTAGGTAGGTGGTCACATTATTTTGATACAGCAGTGTATGTAAAAAAATGAAGATGTTATTTATTCAAAAAAAATTGTTTTTCTTCTCTGCTAAAAAAGCAGGTAGAACTTTTGAACACCGGTAGTATAAATAAGCCTATGCGTTTGGCAAGTGGGAACTGTAGTGTATCTGGCCATTTATGCTACGTTGTTTTTTTTAATCGATTACTCACGCAGTAACTACACAGTCAGGCCTAACTAAACACGAATATTTTATGTCCCCAAGGAAAATTTCCTGAGTTATTATTTAAGAAATATCGAAAAATACACTAGTTCTTAGAACAGAGACTCCAAAACGTTTTGGAGGTTTATCAGCTGATTAAGACTGCTGGAAGCGGATAACGACTTAGTATATTGTGCCTCACAACCCCGTGCATTTTGCAAGTACACAGATCTCTTGCTAATGAACTAGCAACAAAACTGTGTATTTTAGATAAATCCAGCCAGATTTGGTTGTGTTATGATTGTAGAGACATATTAGGCGTTAGAAGCATGTACGAGTACCACAGAGTGTACAAAGTCTTTCCTACATTACAGAAATTAATATAAAAAAAGTTATAGGTACAAGAAAAGGATTGCACGACAATGATGGTGCACAAGTAATTATTTTTTCCCCGAATCAGTACACCTTCTCATGGGCGCCATCTGTGCCCCGGAGGACAACTAAGCCATATTCGATTTTACGCCATTTAACATCTCAGAAGAGACAGAAATAATGACATCTGTCATTCTGCTCTTCAACGTCTCGACATCCTGAACACTGCAAGAGTAAACTTGGTTTTTCACATAACCCCATAGGAAAAAGTGTAAATGGTTATGTCGGGCAACCGAGGTGACCATGTCATGGGACCGTCGCGGCCAATCCATCTCTCCGGAAATGTGGCAATCAGGAACTCACGAACCATTATTGACCAGTGTGGTGGGGCACCGTCTTGTTGGAAAATAACCAAAGGTTGGAGTGCATGCAACGAAGGTCCAGTATGCGCAGGTACACGTTACATGTTACCGTGGGCTCTGTAAAAAACGAGGGTCTGATGGTACTGTCATGCATAAGGCCGCACCATAGGTTCACTTTCGGGCTAACCCTATGATGTTCGATGGGGATTTTCTGAACCACAGATTCGCACACTGTGCCTATTTACTGTACCAGAGACGTGGAATTTGGCTTCATCTGAGAACGGACACGGTGCAGGTAATCACCATCATGAGCTATGCGCTGCGGATAATCAGGTTGGGAACGCTCGTGGATTTACATTGGGTTGGTGCGAATGAAATGTCCTGCGCGAACGAGCAGTGGAGACAGGCTCCCACCACCGCGGAATGGAACCACTCACAGGTGTTGCGGGTATTACGTCACAGAGTTACTATAAATAGCTGGCACGTGTGTGAAGAACAAGATTCAGTCGTGGTTTGTTTATACGTATCGTGGCTTGCAAAGGAAACATGCAAACGCCGGATTTGAGAGTCATCTTCCTGTATGAATTTAAACTGGGCCATTCTGCAGGAGTTGCCGCTGGAAACGTTAACAAAGCGTTTGGGGAGAATACAGCCAACGAACGAACCGTTCAGCGATGGTTTGTGAAGTTTCGAACCTGAGATACGGACCTGCAAAACGTAGCACGTGGTCACCGACCTTTTGCTGTTTCTGACGATGTTCTGTTACGTGTGGTTAAAGCGGAGAACCCCCGAAAAAAGTGTCATGAGATAGCGGCAGTTCATAACACGACAGTTGTTTGGCGTCTGGCTGCGCTGGGTAAGGTCAAACAGCTGGATATGTGGCTGATGCATGAGTTGACAACTGCCAACAAGACTATGTGTTTGGAAGTCTGCACGCCACTGCTTGCCAAAAGTAAACAGGAACCTCTACTGCATCGAATCATCACCTGCGATGAGAAGTGGGTCTTTCATGATAATCGGAAACGATTTGTATAATGGTTAAGCAAGGCACAGCCTGCTGGATAGCATCTTAAGCCACCCCTTCACACCAAGATGATGATGCTCCTTGTCTGGTGTTCCACAGCAGGGATAATTAATCGGAGTTTCTTGGCAAGAGGTCAAACCATCACTGCAGAATGTTATTGTACTGAATTACACGAGATGTATCGAAAATTGCTGAAGAAACAACCGGCTTTGGTCAACAGTCATGGTGTTCTTCTGCACCAGGACAACGCCCGCCTTCATGTCGCACAACGAACGATGCTGACACTAGGTGTCTTGGGGTATGAAGCACTGCTTCATCCTGCCTATTCCCCGGACTTGTCCCCAACAAACTATCGTCTGTGTCGTCGCCTAGACGACACAGATGATAGTTTGTTCACGACAGACAACGAGGTTCAACGTGCAGTTGATGATTTCTTCGGGTCCCAGCCACAAGGCTTTTTTCGTTCTGGGATCATGGCCTTGCTGGGCAGATGGCAACTATATGGCGATGCCGAGGGGGATTATTTTACCTAGTTAAGTTGTCTTACTTTTCCGTTCCCGCCGTCCACGTGAGCTGGTCCTTTGCCGGACATTTCATTCACACTAACCCAATAATAGACTTATGTGCGAAGGTGGTTGTCAGGCGATTTGTACGTCCTGATAAGGTGAGGCACTATTGTGTTCAAGCTCCATAGTGAAATTGATCGTAGTGTGTGTATTAATGTATCGTAGGTGCACGTTTCTGCGTTTTAAATATATTAAGTTCGTGTTGAAGCGTATCCATGTTGAAACTAGTTCCGCACAATAAGAATCCGTGCTGTGCGTAAAAGATAAGCCGTCACGCATCTCATTCAATCTGGTTTGCCTTGAAATAAGGTAGCTTTCTCAGCATTGAGGCAAAATGTATCAGGATCGTGTGCATCACAGTGTTACAGTATTACGTTTCGGTTACTTCAGTGACACCCAATTACCACTTAAGTGTCATGAGTTAAATCTTCCGCTCGAAACACAGCCTGTATTCGAATGACCTGCCAGCAGCCACGAGACAGACTGTCTGAGAATGAAATCCATTAGCAGATAGGATGCATGCTTTCAGGCATATGAAAATTACTTTGAGAAATGAAATTTGCGTGGCGTGTTGTAGTCGAATATCTGGTATTTTTTTGACCTGTGTTGCGTCGCGTATTTTAATGTGGGTACAAGCAGGCAAGCTTTTTTTTTTTTTCTCTTTTTCGCTTTTAACTTTTGCTCATCGAGATGACTTATAATTTAGAGAACATTTACCGGGCCTGTAACATTTGCTGTGCATCTGATGGTTGTAAGATCTGAGAATGTAATTGAGGAACACTTTCTGCTGCCGTATCACTGCAGGGCTACAGAGCTATGGGGGCATCTATCTAAAAAGAAATAGAAGGAAGAAAGAAAGACGGCAGAGTGGAAGAGGATGAGGTTAGAGGGTGATGGAGACTCTATAACAACCAGGTGGCTCCCTCAGGAGGATTTATATCCAACCCCCTGGTCATGAACGAGCAGGAGAAAGAGGTTGGAAGGAAGCAGGGCTGTCCCTGCCAATTAGCGCTGACATAACTCATGATAGCTCCGGTTGCTCCGTCGCTGGCTAACTAGTTTAGCCCGGGATGCTCGCAAAACTCCTTCATCCGAGGAGCAAAAAGCTAATCGAGCACGCGGTGCAAAAGCCCGACCACCGTGAAGCAATGAGAGGATATTCCATAAGGCTTATGGAACACTAATCACATTCCCGGGCTGTGTTTTGTTTCACCACTGACAGCAAAGCTCTTTGTGCATCAGTTGCTCTTTCTCCCATCTTCCTCCTCCTCCGCCTCCTAGTGCAGTAGCATCCTTCCTTCTCTCGCTTCTTTCTCTCACTCTACCTCTGCCACACAGCGCACACATTCCTGCCTGCCACCTGCACCTCACAGCCAAGAAAATCTGACATGCGAATATACAAGGTTTTCTTTTAGATTTTTTTTTTCTTTTATTTTTTTCCTAGATTTTTTCCATAACAGGGGTTGATTTACATGCAGTGTCAGCATTATGACGCACTTCAGCAAGTTCGAGCTCACACTCTCATGTGTAATAACACGTCTTAAACGGTGGCTTAAAGAAAGCAATAGAAACTCTTTTCCTTTTGAATAATAAGTGAGGGCTGATTTTCCTTGTCCGAATCAATGGTTTTTCCAACTTGCTGTGTCTTGCTCACTATATATATGTATGTGTGTGTGTGTTTCTGAGGGGGCGGCGGGGCTGAAAAATCGCTGATATGCTGGCCTTACGCTTACACGTTTGCCTGACCATCTTATCAGAACTACTTTCATATATGTGGAACGCAATTATATCTTTACGAAAATTCCGGGGGGGGGGGGGGGTATGGATTCAGTTGTGATATATCTTCACGGAAAATCAGCCCAAAAATATGGATTCAGTTGTTGCGAAAATATAGGAACTTTTAATACTCACACACACACAAACACACACGCGCGCGCGCATGTGTGTGTGTGTGTGTTTATCATATTAATACTTCCAGCAGGGAGTGCGATATTCTTGTCTTTGGTTACATCCGCGTAACTTCTTCGCGCCATTCCCCTTGTTCGTGCTTATAACCCAGGAACATCCTCCTGCGTCCCGGGCCAACTAATTTATCACTGATTACCGCCCTCTGATCCGGTATGTCACTAGCCGCCACTTTTTTTTTCTTTTTTTTTAATTAGTTTTTTTTGTCCCGAAGTCCAATTTAGTCGCCTTTACGTGGGAGAGTGGTCAATTTTGCACCTTCAGAAGAAATTTTTTGCGCTGTCTTCTGCCAAACTGCGCTCTAATGGAATTGCGCTGATTATCAAACGTGATTTCTTGTCGATGTCCAGGACGCCGGGTGTGAGGGTTTTGTGAGAGAGATTTTTCCCCTATGAGAAAGAGTGTTCCTTAAATTGCTTCGATGAAGTCTTAAATTGCCTCTGCTTTCCTATCTCGCGTATTTAACGGCATGGTTTCATAATACTAATAAATTAGTAGATGTGTTCAAATATGCACATCCGTGTAACAGTGCCCACCCATTCTTTCACATAAGTTTAATTCATAGAAAGAATCTGGTTTAGCTTAAGGTGGTTTCACCTAAAATCTCTGCCTTATGTTTCCTGAAGTAAAACTTCTATACATGTTTTCTTCGCAATTAATGTATTCCCAAGAATGAACATTTGCACATCTATAAAACTAACTGTAAGTTATAGCATGGGGTACTTAATTCTTGCTGAAACATAACCATAATCAAGCAATCCAACATTTGTTTGTCTACTGACGTTATCAGTGAACAGGATGCGCCATCTATCAACAGGCCTGAACATTACTCAAAGAAAAATTATTTATTTTTCATATAATTATGGTTATGCTTTTGCAAGTATTAAATATCCCATGCTATAATTTAAAATTAGTTTTATCGATGTGCAAATTTTCTTCCTTGAGAATACATTAATTGCGAAGAAAATATGTAAAGAAGTTTTATCACTGGAAACATAAGGTAGAGATTTTAGGTGGAACCACCTTAAGTTCTGTAATTCTTGAATAGTGATGAATAAGCGGTGGCAAATTTAGGGTTTCCTTATATTTTGCGTAATTCAACATTTTCAGTTTGCATATTTATTTATTTGAGTACGTTGGGTTTCATTTTGTAGTAATATTCATTGTTCCGCCTGCTTGAACATGCAAGCTACGTTTCCCTATTTATCATACGCATGAGAAACAAGACTGAAATGTGCTTTTGGGTTGGTTTTAATGTGTGACGATTCTGGAGTGACTGAAATGTAATAAGAAACCAGTTCTTTAAGGCGTTTTCATTTGTTATCACCACTTAGATTTCTTTTGTATAAAAAGGCTAATGTTGAGCCTGGCAACTGTTTTTTTTTTTTTTTTTTTTTTTTTTGCCTTAACGCTGAGCAAATGGTTTTTTGAAAAAAACTGAACCATTATGTATCAAGATTCAAAACGAAAAGTGATTAAATTTCCAGAGCGCTCTTGAACCATAAAAATGTATTCCCTTATTTTTAAATAATTTGATTATTTTGTAGGTGTAGGCTTCATACTCTATATTTTTACTTTTCAGTTGTGAAATTGTTAGAAAAGAAACGATTTTAAGTTTTTTTTATTCCTTTAAGAATTGCCATCTCACTAATTGGCAGATTATTTTAGTTCCAGATTATTTTAGTTCCAATTCATGGAAAGTTCGAGTCGTCCTCCACTATCTCGAAGACCGTGTGATGTACTATGTGGCTGTATGCGAACTTGAGAGTTGTTTCTCATTTTACTTTGTGTGAAAGAATGTGGTGAATTTGACAAAGTTAAGCCTACAAACTCCAAAAACACGTGTCTGTGGGCCATGTATAATAATACACTATCTGGTCAAAAATATCCGAACACTTGCTTATCCACATACTCCCTGTAATAGGAAATTAAGGTAGATCCACCTAAAATCTTTGCCTTGTTTTTCCAATTGGCAAACTTCTGTAGTCATTTTCTTCACAGTTAATGAGTTCCCAAGGATGAAAATTTGAACATCGATAAAAAAACCCTCATATTATAGCTTAGTGTACTTAATATTTTCTAAAACTTAACCATAATTGTATTAAAAATCAATAACTTTTTCTTTCGTGGTGTTGAGACCAGGAAATAGATGGCGCGACTTGTACATTGATGACGTCAGTTGGTAAACAAATGTTGCATTTCTTAATTATGGTTAAATTTTAGAAAATATTAAGCACACTAGGCTATAATATGAAGTTCTTTTTATCGATGTTCAATTTTTCATCCTTAGGATTAATTGTGAAGAAAATGGCTACAAAAGTTTGCCCATTGGAAATACAAGGCAAAGATTTTAGATGGACCCACCTTAATTAATAATGGGTTGGTACCTCTTTTGCTGCTATCTTTAAGGGCTTTCCACTAGATTTTTGGTACGTTGCTGCGAGAATTGCAATCAATTCTGCAACAAGAACATTATTCAGGTCTGTCAACGATGTCGGTTTGGGTCGCAGTCGGCGTTCCTATTAATTCCAAGAGCATTAGTCAGATCTGTCAACGATGTCGGGCGGTTCGGTCTGGCTCGCAGTCGGCGTTCCTATTCATTCCAAAATTATTAGTCAGGTCTATCAACAATGTCAGGCGGTTCAGTCTGGCTCGCAGTCGGCGTTCCTATTCATTCCAAAAGTATTAGTCAGGTCTATCAACGATGTCAGGTGGTTCGGTCTGGCTCGCATTCGGCGTTCCTAATAATTCCAAGAGCATTAGTCAGGTCTATCACCGATGTCAGGCGGTTCGGGCTGGCTCGCAGTCGGCGTTCCAATTCATTCCAAAAGTATTCCACGGGGTTGATATCGTGGCTTTCTGCAGTCCAGTCCAGTTCTTCCACACCCAGCTCACCAAACCTTTCTGCACGGACCTCGCTTTGTGGACAGTGGCATTGTTATGTTGGCAAAAGAAAGAACCTCTATTGAATTATTTTCATAATGTTAAGAGCAGAAAATTGTCGAGAATGTCATTATAGGCCGCAGTGGTGAAATTCCTGGGCACTGGAACTAGGGATGCCAGCCCAAAGCGTGTAAAACAGCCCCAGAGCATAATGCCTCCTTCGCCAAACGTCATAGTTGTAACGAAATAGTCCGGAAGGTAGGATTCACCTAGCATCCACCACAACCAGATTCGTCCGTCGGACTGCCAGATGGTAAAGCCTGATTCTTCACTCCAGAGAACGCGTTCCACGTGCTGTAGAGTCGGCTGGCGCCGAGCTTTACCCCACTCCAGCCGACGCTTGGCAGTGATCTTACTGATGTTAGGCTTGCGTGCGGCTTCCCGTCTTGAAAACCCATTTCCTTCAGCTCTCGACGAACCTCTATGGTGTTGGCGTTGCTTTCAGGGGCATTTTAGAACTTGGTGTTGAGTGTTACAACTGAGGTCAGGTTATTTTGTCCTACCACGTTCTTCAGCACTCGGCGGTTCCCTCTCTCAATTTTTGTAACCTGTCATGTCACGATTGCACTGTTGTTGCTTCTAAGTGTTTCCACTTCACAACAACATCACTTATACAAATTTGTATTATATAATTCAAAATTTGTATTATATGGCGTAATCCCGTATTTCTTTCATGAACATCACATATAGTTGATCGAGGCAGGTGCAGCTTTTCAGAAATTCCCCGACTTGTTTCTAAGATAGAATCCTATGACCGTGCCACAATGAAAGTCACTTATCTTTGCGGTACGGCCCATTTAACTGTTCATGCTGGTCTGTGATGTTTGCAATGCCACATGCGTCTTTTTATACCTGTACAGGCCATGGCTGTTGCGTATATGGGCAAATCCAGCACTCTAAATGTGTGTGCCCTTAAAACGTTTTGATCACATAGTGTACGTGACAACCGCCTCTTGGCGACTGAGGCAGTTTCACGAGATTCACGAAAAGAATTACTTCTGCATAATGTCATTACTAGCTCAAAGCATTGTTTGGGTGACGTCAAAAATCAACTAAAAGCAGAAGCAGGCGCTGCCTTAGGCTCGCTGTGTTAAAGCTGGATGTGTTTTTTATTTCTCTGTATCCCATGCGCATGTAGTAATTAAAAAGACAGTTGGGCGGCTAGAGGGTCACGATTTGCATTTTTATCAGTGTAAGTCCATTTAAAAACTGCATGTTTAACCACAAAAAAAAAATCCATACATGTTCACTGCATTGTTTAAATACACTGTAAAAAATAAGTGGTGTGAATTCACGGAAAATTTCTGAAAATAACGTGCAGCAAAGTTGCCAGTAGGCATCCGTGTTTTTCAGAAATTTCCGTTTGTAAAAGTGCCCGTTCATTTTAACTTCCGTATTTTCACAGATATTTCCGTAGACAGAAATTCCGTTTATTTCAGAAAAATCCATTTCTGGTTTTTCCGTACTTAAATTGAAATTCCGCAAAATCAACAAACCTGCACAGCACTTACCCGCAGAGGCCAGGATCGGACACCCGACGTTATAGCTCGCCGGACAGGCAACTTGTGCCTTTACCAACTGACCCACAAACGCTCGGAAATCAGACTTACGTACGTCATGAAACGAATCCCACAACAAAGAAATCTTGTTTTTTGTCATTAATGTGGGTGATTTAGTCATTTTATTTTCTGTTGGAGCTTATTATTTTTCTGAATAGGTTTGTAATTTATTTTTTTTCCTATAGGAGGACTTTTCAAATATTAAGCATTTTTCATCTTGGTTTTTCGAAGCAACAAATTGCTTTGCAGCATGATTCTTTTTAACTGACAATGAGTCATTTATCTTTAAAAAAGATGAAATGTACTTTTTATAGTATTATTTCACACACACACACAAAAACTAAATATAAAATTTACTCTCGATAGCTATAATAGCTTTTGTCTTAAGTTGTCCAAAGACTGATACGCAGACATCGTATAGTCATCTTTACAATAAATACCCGGTTCCTTACAGAGCACAATATATAATAAGTAGCTGGTGCACCAAAAAGGGGAAAGAAGAAATATCCTGGGCCACAAAAAACAAACAATCTATGCGATATGCTATCCACAATATCCGATCTCGCTACGGAACTTCAAAATTCGACAGACGATTGAATTTGAAAGTTAATCAAACCTCAAGTATTTCCACGAATCGCTACTATTAGAAAAATTTCTCGTCATACGGATACGGAAAAGTGAGAACGGAGATTTTCCGTTAATATACAAAAGACATTGCGGAAAGGTTTCTGAAAAATCAGAATTTTCCGTTAACAGATCTCTAAAACGGTAATTTACCGTTAATATAAGAAAGAAACTGCGGAAAGGTTTCTGAAAATTCAGAATTTTCCCGGGGCACGAAAAGTCCGTTAAATTCAGGGTTTTTTCCGTCATTTCACGGAAAGGTAGTATCAGAAACATGCTTCGTTAATTCACGAAAGAAATGACTGACACTTGTCCGTGAATTTCAGAAATTTTTTTACGGTGTAGATACTCATGTGACTTCCGTGTCTCTGCCGTTGATTTTACCTTTTGTGGTGCATGGCTCACAGCTCTGGTCGAAATGTGCCACATCGATTTCGGACATTTTAGGGTATTCAGGCAACAATTTATCTTATCCGTGTGAAACAAATGTCGTTTCTACTAATTAATTGATGCTCTACAACTTTGTAATTGGAAATTTTGCTCTATCTCCTTTTCTTTTTCGATTTGCAATGGCTAACTTCCGCATTTCGCCACTAGGGGCGCTGCTATCTGTTGCATTCGATCAGGGCACAGTCGCTTTACTATACCGTTACCTCACTTGCATAGCTGTACCTCTCTCCGTTCGCAAGTTATTTCAGGCTAAAGGGACTTTCTTATGCACCCTGTATAGTCAACACAAAGATGTGCTGTATAGCATATATAGTTAATGAAAAACTATGCTGTGCAACTTGTATAGTATCAACGATGAATAAATACATCATCTTGCGTTTTCTGAGAACAGAAAAATAATGCTTTTTGCTGTCAATAACAGTTAACGACTCTCCACGACAATAAATTTCCCATTCCCTAAGTGAGGGCAACTGTTCCCAACAAAATGACAGAACCACAGCCATGAAACCGCACACAACGTTTGTGCCTTTCGCAAAATTCGAACACCGCGGCACCAGTACAAAGAAACGGAGACCAGTGGCCTTGTCCCTGTATTACCGGTGACTTGAGGATTTGAATTCTTGAGAATCTCCTAAAAATTAGGGCGTATACTTTAAGCAGCGGACGATGTGTGCACCGTCTTCATGTTATGTGCGTACAAAAGTAAAAAAAAAAAAAAAAAAAGAAAAAAAAATGGTCAGTGAACTAACTCAGTTATGCATTAAATCGAAAAAAAAAATCTGCGGGAGAAAATTTTGAAGACCCATTTCTTCTAGATAAGGAACTTCTCTGTGATTGTGAAAACTTAAAAGAAATTTTCCACCGGCGAGGTTTTTTAAAACAAGTTCTGTTTGCGACTTTTATTGTATTCTCTTGAATTTAGTCAAAGTTTTAAGCAGAACTTATAAGATACTGAATTGCTTAAAAAAATTTAAATTACCCAGTTTTTAAGATATGATAAGCATTGCTCAGTTTGAGCGTTTTTATTTATAATTTGTTTTGTTCGTTGTTTAATATTCCGTAAGTGTAGTTCATATAAGTAACTATTTTTCACAAATTACGTCACCTGTGAAATATATATGTGCCACAACAAAGATAATTTTTTCATGAATTTCAAAAGGAAGTAATATTTCCTTAATACGCACATAAACTGTCTAATGAGAACTGTCCAAGATTCATATTTGTTTGCCAGTTTTGAGGACATCCATGCCTTCAAGGTCTTTGGCCCAGGGTAAGATTCACACAAGGAAGCTTTTGGGTGAATGTCCCATCTGTTTTCCAGCAAAATGAAATTCTCTTTCTTTCATTTCTGCCGATGTGGAAGGAAGAAAGAAAATCTCATTAATGTCTGAAGAATATGACCTTCCCATCGTCAAAGGGACGTTTGATCTTCCAAAACAATCCATCATCCTGTCTTAGGAATAGAGAAACTAGTTTGGGGCATGTTTCTTTTCTGCACATTTTCGAATTTCTCGTAGTGCGAAAGTAAGTGACCTCTGATCCCTGCGCCTCATTCATGTTTTGTTTGTTTCTTTCTTTCACAGGCGTGCAACGAGTTCACGACACACGTGATGAACCTTCTCCGTGAACAGAGTCGAACCAGACCCATCACGCCGAAGGAAATAGAACGAATGGTTCAAATCATCCACAAGAAATTCAACTCCATCCAAGTGCAGTTGAAGCAGAGTACGTGTGAAGCAGTCATGATCCTCCGATCCAGGTTTCTAGATGCAAGGTGAGCACCTTTCCCACCCTTCTGTACGTCGCTTCATTAACATCTTAATGTGGCGAAGAAAATTAGAAATGGGTTTGGTTAATTACTGGATTCATGTTCTGAAATATTAAATAAAAATTGTTATTTTTTATTCTCATGTGCGTATATTTTTAGATGGCAATTTATTCCTTCACGTGATGAAAACTTCTGACTAAAAAAACGAGTGAGGTGGTGATGTATATATCTCATTGAAATACGCATTGCTTTGTAAAGCAATACGTATTTTCATTGTTGTGAAGTAACTCCAATACAGCCACCAGCTGAACGGTGTGTTTATATATCATACACAAGGTTGAAAAATTCTAGCGAAGGTTGAAAATTGGCACCTGTGTTAAAGAACAGGGAGATATAGTAATGCGGCGGGTGAAAGTCTCAAGTGTTGGCGTAAAGGTAACATAAGATATTATTCGTTGGAAATACCAACATTCAAGTTTTTTTTGGTATTAGTTAGTTTTTAACTAAGTTGTGTTGTTATTCTAGCTGTACAAAATATTATCTTCGGTGCGACAAGGAATGCCAGTGAGGCTTCAAAGTGTCTACTGTGGCAAATTACTAAAATGATAGAAAAGGGCCGTGCATTTGTGCCTCTTCTAGAGCATAATAAAAGTCATTAGGTTAGAATGATTCATCGATCATCTTTTTTTGTATCACTGCTAGGCCTTTTCATGAAACTCACAGTCATGTCTTATATGGTCCCTATGCATCTATCTGCCTTGGGTTTTGTATTTCTATCCCAAAACTGCCTTTTCGTTTCTTGGAGAGAAGAGACGGGATTTCTTCATGTCCAGTGGACTATAGTTCTTGTCAGGCTGTGATTCATCCCATACACCTTATTTTGCAGTCCATTTGTCTCTTGTCATATTTCGCGATTCTCGGTATTTCTCTTAGTCGTTCTGTTGGCTTCGTTACTTTGAAGTGTTGAAGTGGACGCCAACTTATCAAAAGAATCGTTGCTGTTTGCAGGTTCCTGTCATTGGAGCAGGAAACAAATAAATAAGTAATTAAACAAATTGAATGTAATGACAGATGATTTCGTCCGCACATATCTTTATTCTTCAGATTGGAGGAGAAAGGGGGAAATATCAGTTAGTCCGAATAAATAGTATATACTTCCAGCGGGAAATGGATATTTCGGATTACTTTCGGTATGTAATTCCAGCCAAAATTTCCTTCTATTTCATCCAGTGCAAAAGCGTTTGTTTACAAAGTAATGACTCAATTCTGAATGTGTCAGTTTTGTGTGAAGGTATGTCATACAGAATAATTCCTTCCCAAGTAGCACACTGACGTTGGGGCCCATTGGTATTTTTGCGTCAGCAGCGTTGGGCGAAGGTTGCGTTGTTTATCGAAGATTGGCCAACGGTTTTTCCAACCACACACGACCAACCATTTATCAACAAATGATCACTTAACGGTTGTCCGATGGTTGTCCAACAACACATGATCACATTGCAAACAGTTTTCCAATGTGGGTCCAACCGTCGAACCAACACATATGCAATTGTTGGCCGCCGAGTCGCCTTGTCGCTGGGCCGACTGACCGTTGAAAGCCCACAGTTGGTCCAACATAATATTGCTACCTGGGTTGATGAAATTTTTTAACCAAATTTATAATTATTTGGCTAACTGCGGTTTTTTGTTTTGTTTTTTATCTCAAATGTTTTCGTTATTTTTTATTGTGCTCCTGTGACTGATTGGGAAGCTTGCAAGCTGAACTTGCCTGTTGAGCGTTTTCTCCAAACATTATGAGCTGGGCGATTTAGTATAAGAGCGTTTATACTATTGCGTTTTGTTTTTGTTTTTTGCCTTATCGCTGAGATAGAGGATATATTTTTGCAGACAAAAGGCTTCATCCGTGGGCCACGTTAATGCTTCTATCCCCTTTAGACCCCTTTGCTGCGGCTGATGGCTTCAAAGCTTCTCTGGTATTCCCTTACTTGCACTAGAGGGAGATTCGGTCGATTTGAGTTCTCAATAGAATGCCGGGTTTTAAGAATCCATTGAGAGGAAAAGCATTTATTCTTTTAGCTAATGGAAATCATTTCGTTTGTTACTGTCGAGATTTTTACTTTGTTGCTATACAGCAGAACATTCGGTCTAGTAAAGGGAAGAGCACTTTCTATTGTTCAGCAGTTTTTCCTCCATTGATCCTAGGGTCCAGAGAAGAGAGGAAGAAAGAAAACTGGTGGAAGGGGAGGAGGAGGAGGAGAGGGAGGAAGGATGATGACAGATCCCACGGCGACGCGGACATGACAACGAAAATGAAGTCCGGTCACTGGGGATTAAGGGATGGCCGAACCCCAGAGTCCGTACGCTGGTGCGGAAGAATTAAGCTACGCTGTACCCATATGGGCGTGTAATGGGCGCGCTACGCCGTCGACCATAGGCCACTACCATAACTCTCTTCCTCTCTGCTTCTCCTACTCGCTTCTAAGTTTCCCCACATAACTTGGGGACATGTCTTAAGTTGCGCACTTTGCTCGCCAAAACGCGAAAGAAATTTTCTGTTCCACTGAGCAAAAATAGGTAAATAAAATGTCTCCCTTTTATTAGATGTATGAGGACGAAATGAAGCTATCAGTCGCAAATTCGATATTCCATTGCACTGAGCTCTGAACGTGTGTGGATATCGGATGAAAATATACCTTTCTATTGTCAAAGTCGCATTTATTTTTAGAAAGATCTAGGTAACTTTAAATCATTAACTTTTGGAATGCCTATAAAGATATAGATATTTAATCATGCGTTCTTTTTTAGTTACGATAATACGTGAAAGTACATAGACGTTGTTACATAAAAAATGAGTAATAATTAAATAGTAGAAATGTATCTACCTGGCTAAAACGGAGAGGCTCCGGGAAATCATGCGAATCTTGTGTTCCTAGCACAAAATTAGTGGAATAAATATGTATTCGACAAAATTCTTCAGTATATTTATCTCTCGATTCCGTATAGTTGAGTTCCAAGTGTAACAAATGCACAATAAAATAAGTTAATAATTAAGAACAGCGAGATAATTTCACTTGATATTAATCTTCTTTGTATTTAATAGATCTGCCATTATGAATTAAATTATGCAAAATCTGATTTTCATGATTTTGATCAATTGAAATTTGTTGCATTCTTTTCAAGCGAGACACAATTTTTCTGTTTAACACCCTCTGTGTATTACGTATTATTAAGGCTTCGAAAGACCTTTAATAGCTTTTTCAAAACGAAATAAGTTACTGTTTTTAGAGAGTTTTGCACCTGAGTAATGATTTCAGTATGCTATGTACATTTATTACAGCCATCAATGCAAATCCGTTTATTACCTTGTATTAATTTCAAGTAGGTATACTACATAATTTGAAACCCTTTCCAGAGTCGTATAAAAATAAAATATATCTGCGTACACAACATTGAAACAAAAAACTTACTGCAAACTCGCGAACCACGATAACAATACAATAAGATAATTTAAAGAGACATTAATAAAACAGTAAATAATTATTAGAACACTGCAGATTCCAATGAGGACAAAATAAATACATTAGAATTGTGTGTGAAAGGGACTTTTATGGAAAAATATTGGACTATGAACCTCATAAAACTAAGAGACTAATTAAGTAAGTTTTTATATCCAGATAAACAGTTCCATCAGTGAACCTTCAAAAATTGCAAATAGCATTTTCAACAACTTTATTCCAAAAAACTAGACTTACAAAATACATAACAAAATGATTTTGCAAAGGTCAGCCAAATAAGTAACACACAATCGCCTGTAACTCACCAGTTTTCAAAGGTTGAATCATGAAAGTTGGTGGGTAGCAACCTTGGACCTTTAGATTTAGAGATAAGTCATTCAAAGTAGGATCCATTGGCTTCACTACATTGCAGCCAACGTTGTTTCCATGACAAGAACGCACGTTGGTAAAACTCCGGAGGTTGGTCATCACACCACTTCCTAACACACGCAATGAGTTCTGCGTCACTCTGAAATGTTTTCCCACGTAGCTGGGTCATCAGACGACCAAACAGATAAAAATCTGGGGATGCCAAGTATGCGCTGTACGGTGGTTGTGGCACCAGCGTCCAACCCAGTCGAGTCACGTTCTGCACTGTCATCTGTGCAGTGTGCGATCTCGCGTTATCGTGATGCAGTTTGATGTTCTCCGCTTGCAAGTGTGGTCTCTTAGTTCTGATGGCACGCCTGAGCTTCTCCAAGGATGAACAATAACGTTCTTTGGTAATGGTGGTCCCACTTTCCATGAAGTCTATGAAGATGACGCCCTGACGATCCCAAAAAATTGTGGCCATCAATTTGGCAACTAGAAGAGGAACCTGGCAATAAAATTTAAATTCTTTATGTGTTAACGAAACTTTTTTGATACAGTTCCTGTACACTGAGAAAACAGGCCTTGATAAAATCTAGAGGCCGGAAATGTCTGTAAAAACAAAACTCAGGAGGTGTTAAAAATAATTGAATGTTCAAGTTGGAATAGAATTAAGTATATTAATCTGAATAAAACCCTTTAATAAATATTTTAATTGCTGTAAATAGCTTCCGTTTTTAAAAGTTTCTTTTACTTCTAACTTCAGTGTTTCGACAGATTTCCCGTAGTCAGTAATTCCATTTATTTCAGAAACGTCAGTTCCGTGTTTTTCCATATTTATATAGATATTTCGCAAAATCTCTGATTTTGACTTTTTCAGCCCCCTTTTACCAGGCATTCTTCTTTCCTGACAAAAAAGTTAACGAATCCTTACCCTTTGCCTCTGGTGGGATTTTAACCCAGTACGTCTTCAATTATAATTGCGCGTGATTCCGATTGAGCCAGAAGGACACATAGCACACAGTCACGTATAAGATAGAACTCGAATCGCGTGATGATGAAATGTTTTTCGTTATTGATGCGTGTGAATTAGTATTTTATTTTCTGTTGGTTCTTATTATGTTTTCTGAATAGGTTGTTAAATTTTTATTTTTTTCTGGGGAAGGACTTATTATATAGTTTTTTTCATCGTGATTTTTTCGAAGCAACAGAATGCTTTAGGACTAAACTGACAATGACTTTCAATTACGTTTAAGAAAAGGTGAAATTTACTGTTTTATAGTATTATTTCACAAAACTCCTAAATATAAAATTTATTCTTGATAACTATAATATAGCTTTTGTCTTAAAGGGTCCGAAGACTGATACATAGACATCATGCATCACCTGTATGATAATTTACGTTCCTTGTTTCTTACGGTAACGCAATATAAAATAGCTGTTACACAAAATGGCGAAGAGACCAAAACCAAAATTTCATGTGATGTGCCATCCACAACACCCAGTCTCGCTACAAAACTTCAAAATCAAGTCCTTCGACAGACGATTGAAATTTATTAGTTAATCAAACCTCTGAAGTATTTCCGCGAGTCGCTCCTATTACCGGGAAATTTCCGTGATATAGATACGGAAAAAGTGAGAACATAATTTTTCCGTTACTGCGCGAAAAGAATTGCGGAAATGTTTCTGAAAATTCAGAATTTTCCTGATATACGAAAAATTCGTGAAATGCGGCGTTTTTTCCCATCATTTCATTGAAAACGTTGTATCAGGAATGTTTCGTTAATTTACGAAAGTGATAATTGGAAATTGCTCGTGAATTTTAGAATTTTTTTTTTATTTATTTTTATACAGGACAGTTTTCGTTTAGATCACAGGTCAGTTTTTGGTTTTTCTGGTAGATGTCTGTTTGAAACAGTAAAAATTCGAATTCTGAAATTTTGAGAAACTGTTTCGAATTCTCAAATTTTGAGGCAGCAAACTGCACGAAAGTTTCTCTTATATTTCTTTTCAATGTTTCGGTACAATTTATTCTTTAAATGTGCAGTCTTGGGAATATGTTGCAAGCTGAATATCATGTAAGCCCCCCCCCCCCCCCCCATTTTTTTTAGACCAGTATCTAGAAATTACCATTAGTTCGTTATATATCGAACTCTGCTTTTGTAAGTGATCCAAATTTGTATAACATTCCGTGCTCTGCATTAGTGATGTGAGCGAAAATAAATCCGGAAAAAAACAAACAAAAAACAACATTGGATGTATTCTTATGTGTTCTTTAGAATATACAAACAAAAAACGAAGCGTTAACGTGACGTATATTAAAAACTTTTTTATCTCAAGGAGATCAAACAACTGCATTTGCTATCGCATCGTACTATTTGACATCTCTGCTTGTTCGTATACATGGGTTGGGGGCAACACCGTATCCAGGGAGGGGTTTTGAGGGTTTAAACCCTCCCCAAATGTCGTGCTTAAATGAAAAAGAAGGTAGATAGATCCATATACTTGTGTAAGTAATATAGTAGGTTATATAAGTCAGTATTTGAAAAAAAGGGAGTAGTAAAATACAAATTTCGTGTGCAAATAAAATGTGACAGAGAAAAACCCCATTTTATGTAAATGTACGATGGAAATTTATTTTCAAGTTCAACCCACCCCCTCTCCCCTTTCCCCCGAAAATGCTTTCTGGCTACGACCCCAGTTGGGTGGTAATCGCATACGGAGTCCATCTGCCGATAAATTTCATCGTTGTAACATTCTGTGTAAAAATATGCTTTGTCACTCGGAAGTATGAACATTTAAGTTACTTGATGAAACTTAAAAGGTTTAGTTTAACTCTTGCTCGTAGAAGAAGCAAGCTGTAAGAATCCAAGCTTAACTATGCGCTGGTAATTAACTAAACACTGTTAAGTATAAAAATTATCATTCAATCCAAATTCAACGAGTCAGCAAACAGTACTTATAATTTTGAATGTCCCAGTTTTAATCCTTTTATTGGTACATCATTGCAGAAAAACGTTGATTTGCAATGGGTTTTCACAATAACAAAAAGTGCTGTCGATTTGCACTTCAAATTATTAAACCGTTATCTTGCAACACACAATATCAAGACGTTATCTCAACTCCCTTCAACAAACAATATCAAGACGTTATCTCAACTCCCTTCAACAAACAATATCAAGACGTTATCTCAACTCCCTTCAACAAACAATATCAAGACGTTATCTCAACTCCTTTCAACAAACAATATCAAGACGTTATCTCAACTCCCTTCAACAAACAGCCATCTCAACTCTGCTCGAAACAAATCGTTAACATCTCCAAGCTACTTTTTCTACGCATCATGAACATCGCAGCTGTGCTCGTAACGCTGTTTACTTCTTATCTTTAACAAAAATCTGCAGCAACTGCTCACCGCTTACATTTCGTCCTTACTCGTTATTGGCCCCTGACTCACTGCCAGTGATGCCAACGTAGCAAACTCGGCGTGAAAGATAATGTGTCGTTAAGTCAGAAAACGTTTAACGAGAAGAAACCTGCTTTGCATAAGAGCACAGAAACTAAAAAACAAAATGTTAAATTAGATGTATACGTCACATCTGTTTCTACAGAAATCGCCCAACCCTTCATTGTTCCACTAGTGTGGACATAAGAGAAACGCCATAACGCAACTACAGTATTGCAACCTGCCGAGAAATGGCTAGAAACCATCTTGTATTAGTATATCCAGAGAACAGAGCGTCAGTTAATTTATCTATCACAGAATAATAGCCATGATTTAAAGGGCTTCCAAAAAGAGAATTGAATCTTCCACATATTTACAACCTGTTTGTCGCTTCTGCAGGACTGTTCCAAATGTTAACATGGATTGGCGTCCCTTCTTGTGGATGAGGAAGAACGAAGATTAACTCAAAAGTGAAAGGAGAATGAAGTGCCTCACTGACCAGTTCAAACGTAATTGTTGTGTAATTTATTTTTTTTTTCCCAACAGCACACCTTTTAACTATTCAGATGCCAGATGTGCGGTTTACAGAGGTAACAGCAGACGGTCGTCTAGAAGTTTATGTTAGAGTTGATCACAGTCTAATGTGAAAAAATTTCCCCATTTCTGTATGACCGCTGATAGCGGAACTTTTGGTACATAGCACCAAGATGTTTCCCTTATTAAAAAAATGGAACTACTCGTACTTAAGAGCAGTTTTTGTCCTGAAATTTAAATTGTGTATGTTTAAGGTGGAATGCAGCCAAGTAAATAATGCTAAAGTTTATGTGCCATGGGCGAAGGAAGGAAGGGAGTTAGCAAAGTGATGAGTGTAGCACTGAACTGACAGGGTGCAAAATGAGAGGCCCTGTTGTTTTGTGAATGACGGGTCACTGCAAAAATGACTTAACTGACCGTTACTGGGAGCATTTAGCTTTCACGTAGCAGAGGCTTCAGTTAGCACTACCCACTTTTCGGAAAAGGGAATCACTGCCGGTTCTTTGTAAACCAAACGAACGTTCATTTTTTACACAGGATCAAGAAAATGAAAGGTTGGTTTTGGTGTATTATTCCCAAATGTGAAAATAATACTCTAAAATTGCGCGCACTTGCGGCATAAATTACTTGGAAAGTTGAATCCAATCTTTTTTAAAGCAGATATTTTCATCACTGGATGGAATGTAGTTTCATTTAAAACAAGTCAGAGAATGTATTCACCCCAAGAACAGGTAGATTAAAGAATAAACCAAAGGAAGATTTATCCATTTGCAAGAAGGAATTGACTTTGCTTGTGTTAAACTGGACAGAACTGTTCTGAAACCCAACGAAAAATCACCTCAGTATCTCAAGGAAAAGCGTCATTGCAACACAGTCTCTGATTTTCATTACAACCTTTAGAATAACCCATGGTCTGAGATACTCTTAGAGTACTGTGTTCAACAAATTATAGGTTGCATTAGCTCCAATGGAAATGCAGTCATTGATGTACAACAGGAAGAAATAAAAACATAATCTTTTTGCATTCATCCATTTCTTTAAAGATCCATCCACCTTGTTTGTAAGCAACTGCTAAGGAAATCAAGTTCTATATTGTTCAGTTTTGTTTTTACCTTTAGATTTCGTGATTTTAGTTGAATCAGCTACAAGGGTTTTAGAAAACGCCTGTCTTCTCTTTCTATCATTTGAGCAACTGCCAGTTGTACATGCCTAGTTTTGTTTTTACCTGTAGATTTCATGGTAGTAAAAGTTATTCAAACGTTTTATCTTTACCTTGATCCGAGATAGTCAAAACTCTTGAAAATATATCCCAGATCTGTTCCTTAAGTGCTAATGCCTAAATAATTCTGGCACATTAGTTGGAAATTACTTGTGTTTATCATATGTCTTTATAAATGAAGCCAGGTTGATTGGGTCGTCAGCTGTCTTATAAGTTGCTGAAATTTTCCGTTGACAGTAGAATGCGTGGAGTAATGAAATCTTATTAAAAGATCCATGGATGTATTACTTATCTCCCTCCCACCCAGCTCCTCACCCGTCCCATTTACACTGAAGAGCAATTGAATTAGAGACAGCTGGCGTAGTTCAAATGTGGCACTGTGGGCGGCCCTGTAAACGGAAACGACATGACTTATGCAGCGATCCGACAATATAAGGAGTGATGCGACTGGAATCAGTAAGAGTCGGACGCAGTATGGGTAAGACGAAGGATCTAAGCGCATTTGATCGTGGGCAAATTGTCGAGGCCCGACGAATGGGTCACTCCATCTCGGAAGTCGTGCAGGCACTGGGATTTTCACGAGCCACTGTGTCACGGGTGCACCGCGAGTACATAGAATCCGGTAAAAACATCCCTGCAAGGACCAATTGCTCTGGACAGCAGCGTGTAGAAGAGCGGGGTCATCGTCGGCTAGCTCGCATTGTAACAGCGGATAGACGGGCCACAGTGCAAGAAATCAGTCGGCAATTTAACGCTGGTGCACAATAACATGTAAGCAGCCACACCATCCAGAACCATCTCCTCGCTATGGGGTACAGAAGCCATCGCCCCACGAGGGTACCGCTGCTGAACCGCACATCACAGGGTGCAAAGATTAGCATGGGCGGGAAAACATCGCCACTGGACCCTATACATGTGGGGAAATGTTGCCTGGACTGATGAGTCGAGATTCACGTTGGCACATGCGGATGGCAGGATACGAGTACGGCGCAAACCACATTAAGCGATGGATTCTTCTTGCCAGCAGGGTACTCTTCAAGCTGTTGGCGTGGCATTCTCGTCTGGGGACTGTTTACGTGGACTGAAATGGAACCCCTGGTACGTGTGACACCGTCCCTCACAGGTCAACGTGACCGGGATATCCTGGAAGACCATTTGCTCCCGTTTATGCGTCTTCAACATTCCACTGGGGATCTTATCCTGCAACAAGACAATGCACCGTGCCATCGCTCCCGAATTGTATCCGAAGGGTTGGATGAACACTCCACCGACGTGACCTCGCTTCCTTGGCTAGCTAGGTCACCTGACCTCAATCCCATCAAGCACATCTGGGATGCCATCGAGAGCGATGTTCGAGTCTCTGACCCCATCCATCAAATCTTCGTGAACTGTTGGAGCTTGTTCAGGGGTCGTGGATCCGTATGGCTTCCCAACGCTTCCGGTGTCTTGTCGAGTCCATGCCGAGACGAATCGCCGCCGTCATCAGGGCGAAAGGTGGTACGACACGTTACTAGACAGGTATCTCTAATTCAATTGCTCTTCAGTGTATATGGAAAGCTTCCAAAATATCAAGTTTGGTGGTTGAATCTGGCTGGTCAATTAGTTTTGCTGCTTCAAAGAGAAATTTATGGTCCTTTTCGTAACAGTGTTTAGCCATCGATGACCTCTTTTGGTCACAATTCCGAATGTAGGTCTTGTGCTCCTTCAATCGAAAACGCAAGGGTCTTTTCTATATACGAAGCGCCACATTTACATGGAATTTGATAAGTTCACCAAGATTTTTTGTCTTCAACATATGCCTTTGATCCTGAAAAGCTCGTTTTGTTTATGGGTTTAAAAATCACAGCAAAATTAAAGGTTTTGAAATTTTGAAGGCAATGTCACGGAAAAATGGAATAATGGCAAAATTCTCTCGTATATTCATGGTATATTGTTATTTCCATTCAGTTTTTAAAAGATTCAAAACAAAGTGACCAAAAATGATGAACTGCGTTCCTTGTTTGCTAATCAAGAAGAGTCAAAGGTGACTGATTGCTCCGCATATAAGTCCCCGTGTAAAATTTATTATACACCAGTCACCTTCATTCTGTGAGTTATCATTACTTCGTTTGCTATCTGGATAAGCACTGCCAAACATTCGAAAATCAGTTGATCATTTCAATACGTCCTATGGCAGATCCATTTCGAAATGCAAAAGAACAACATTAGGTTTCAGTTTCCATGACTTCAACGTTTGTATTCTCGCCGCACTGTGTCATGAAACTAAACGGTGACTTTGCGTAATATCACTCTGATAGCTTGTTTCGCTGTGATAACGACATTAAATTCCATCAACAGGAAATTAGAGAAAGCAGTAAACTAAAATATACGGAACCCTTGCTCGTCCGTGCTAACAAATAATCTTACAAAGTTGGAAGTTGTGAATCTGTTTATTGGTGTAAATATAACATGAATGGCAAGTCAGATAATATTCGAAAACTTGAAAATTTCGTCGTCCTGGAGTGGGTATCGAACCCGCGTCTCCCGGTTTCCGCCCGAGTATGCTAAACACTACACCACCCAGAACGACCAAGTCTCAAGTTTTCGGTTAATTTGAATATAAACTTCACAGGATTCGCTAGTCGAAGCAACCGGCATTCATATATAGTGAATCTGGATGATTAGAATTAATTCCCATGATTGCCCGGAGGAGCAGAATATCAATGAATAAAATACGGGATTACACCATTGTACAATACAAATTTTGAAGCTGTGAATCCGTTTATTGGTGTAAATATGACATGAATGATAAGTCAGATTATTCAAGTTTTTGAAATTTTCAAGCTTTCTTATAATATCTGACTTACCATTTGTGAAAACACAGGTTTGTCAACGCAGGACATCGAATCCGCGTCCCCTCACTCCGGAGTAAGTCGCTCTCCCAACTGAGCTACGCGGACATGTGCTCTCATTGCTATCTGCCTTTATCTCGTGTGCGTCCTGCGGGGTAGGCACGTCACATCTCATATCACATCGAATTTCATATCACACTGTTTTCTTTTAACCATGAAGTACGTTAAAACTTCTGTTCGAGTGACGTAATTAAGGTTGTTTCCATACGAGGGCTGTTACTCCGCAGGTTGAATGTAGTCCGTGAATTTTGCTTGCTTTGTCAAAAATACGATTATGTTCATAATACCAGCGCGATGGAACTGCATATTCTATGACAATTAGCGGTATTTAATGCTAAAGTGTATCCCATTCAGCTTGCACGACTTACCTGATTACCAAGTAGAGGACGAATGTGGACAACTGCGTTAATAGTTTTCTGTCTGCTTTGTTACCAAAAAAAAGGCGCATCTTCTTTCCATTCTTAGTTATCAGGCGCTCTTGTTGCTTATATGCCTCATTCCTCCAAACGCACAGTACGTAATGCTTAGTATAAAACGTAACTTGGGATCACGGTTTTAGGAGACTTACGTGGAATAAATTTGGGAGACTTCGTTGGCCTGACAGAAGCACGCTCGTGCAGTGAAGTAACCAGAAATCTCCTTAGGAGCCTTGGATTCGCGTCATTGGTGACGCCTCCAGGAGAAAATAATGCATCCTAAAAAAGGTTAAACCAGTAAAGGTAAACATTTATACAGGGTAATTCATAAAGAAGTATACAGTTTCAACGCACTATAAAACAAGAACAATGTAAGATGTTTTATGTTACTTGTAACAGAATTGTAGGGGAATGTTTCAAGGTTTTAAGAGACAGTCACAGATGTTCTATGTGTGCACCCTTAGTCATACGACACACATCGAGCCGGTAATCCATTTCCGCCCAAACGCGAGTTAAGATATCTGAATCAAGTGCAGTGATAGTGGCTGTGATACGCTGTTTCAGCTCCGCTAGATCAACAGGAAGGGGAGTGGCGAATATCTTGTCCTTTACGTACCCCCACAGGAAAAAGTCACAAGGTGTTAAGTCAGGACTTCTGGGTGGCGATTGGGTCAGTGACATGTTGTAGTCATTTGAAGATGTTCATCGACTGACTAGTCACGTGACACGCGCGCTGTCGCCCACATCACTTCCCTCAGTAGCGGGACACTAACTTTATAAATACATCTACCTAACTGTTCGCAGTTGTGGTCCGTGTCTTCAACTGTTACTGTTTTACAGCATCTGGAAACTGTATACTTATATATCACCCTGTATAAAAACATTATCATGTACATAGTGGGTGGGGGTATGTTTCGGGACCTGAGCAATAAAACTCGAGCCTCAAAGGAGGGTGGTGGTGGTGGTCCATACCCGAGGGCTACTCCCTTGGCTACGCCTCTGCTCACCTGCAAAGAATAAATTCGGAGGGAATAGTCATAGCGACAACAGTTTATTGGCGGGATTTAATGTTTATTACTTGAACTGGGAGACCGCCATTTTTCAGGCGAATCGTTTGATTTCATGTATCTTTCTCCTGTATTTAGTTTTTTTTTTTTTTTTTTTTTTAGTTTGAACCTGTATCTTTACCTTTTGTTCCTGTGTGTGCTTCTGTATTAGATTTGTCTTTACCACTGTTTCTCTGTCTATGCTCTATATGTTCGCGTGTCTTTTGTTTGTCTGCACCAACTTCTCACTATCTCTCTAGCCTTCTCTCTGTCTATCATCCTGTCGGTTACTTTCCCTGCATATCTTTCTCTGCCCTATTATTAAAGTGTTCTTTCTTAGGTTTCTCGCATTTCCTTATTCTTCTTAGACGTTACCAGCGCTTTTGTGTATGACACCTCGCTAATGTCGCATGAAAAAAAAAGTGCTCCTGTACAGCGAATCAAAATTAAATTTATCCTAAGTGCGAATTAAATCTAGGGCCAGAGACGCGTAAACGAGTCGTCTTTTCCCATCGAATTGAATTTTTTCCACTTCTCGTTGATCCATCTTGAAAAACGGAATTCATCGTGGTCCTCAAGTAGCGTGGGAATTGTGCGTCCCTTAGCGAGGTTTTGTGCACCGTTCGTTGGGTTGTGGGGATTAAATACCCTTGGCTGCATTAAATGCTATTCCGGTCTCCGGCTTAGCTGCCGCCATCGGCCGCTGGATTCAGTCAATTATTTCGCTAACGAGACTTGGCCGTCGAAGGGAGAAGGGGGTATGGCACAGGGTTCTTCGGGAGTTCTTAATCTTCCTGCTTCGGTGGCCATGCTCTGGTTACACACCGTGGAAAATGCATTAATGCGCCAGCCAGGCATTTCTCTGTAAGCAGCCATCTAAGGGGCTTCAGAGGTAGGATTAGACTCATGGAATTGGACTCTGAGAAAAAATAAAAACTTTTCTCTAATGAAAACACTTGGAGATTCTTCTCCTCTCCTTGTCTTTTTCTATTGAATCTATTATGCTTCTATCGTTACATGCCCCCACCAACACACCTTAATCTCCTTTGCTGTATCCCTCCCTCCCTCCTTCCAATTTTCACCCTCCCTGCAACTTGTGTATTCCAATTTTTCTCTTCGTTTTTCTAACCAACCGTGGAAATTGTTTTGGGAAGGTTTAATGGGAGGCTAGAGAATTAAACGGAGATGTAAATGGGTTTGCCGGGGTTGTTTGTAGGATCGTTTTCTCGGTAAACACTCCTTTTGCTAAGGCACGCGCGTTTACGGACGCGGGCAGCCATCGTAGTCACTTAAACCAGCCACCTACACTTTTCTCCACACTACCTCTTTCCTCCCCACCTCCCTCGCCTCGTTCTTATCTGCACTTAGACACACACACGCACAGTCCACATTGGAATGAAAATGGAGAAATTTGCGGAAGGTTCTAGTGATCCCTACAGGCGAGGAAGGTGTTAAATTGTAGTTTACATGATCTTTTTGTTGAGAACGAATAGAGTAAATAAACTTTTATGAGACTGGTGACAACTGCAAAACTGTGGAGAAGTGTCTCTTTCTTCCTACTTAGAATCGGACAGTTATTAAATCCTTGGATTTTCTCATGTCGTTAACAAGCTTATACGGAAGGCCCTGTAATTATTCTAATCTGCGTATCTCGCACCGCTTGGAAATTGTCTTAGTTGTGCGTTTCGTAACAATCCAGTTACGGCGATGATATCATCGGTCGTCCGTTAAAAGCAACGTTATGAGGCGTACTTCGTCTCAGTGTTACCCTGCGTTTTTTCCCTAGTTGGTTGCAGTTGTTGAAAGGCGCTAATTGCCTTTTCCAAAAGGAGGTTTTGCCAAATTTCAGGTGATGATGGCGAAACAAGTTGCTTGAATTTTGAAGACTTACCACAATTTAAATTCGTTTCGCACGGGAACCTGTCGTAAATTTCTAACACAGTCATATCCCTGTTTCCAGTGCAGATTCGTAGCTGAGTTTATGGACTCCATTTAATGGAAATATATGCATATTGATTCTGTGGCTTCTGGTATTTTTTAAAAATATCTGGTATTTTTGTGCATCTTTGTTTAATTCAAATTGCCATTTTCATGTAGCGAATTGCACAGGCAACTCTGGAAACAAACATAGGTACAGCTATAATAACTCAAAGCACTAATGCCATCCACTCAATGTTTTTATGAATAGTTCATCTCCACTACGACTCTAGCACGCGTCTGACATCAACTGCCTTTACACTCTTTTGAAACCTTAATAAAACGTGCGCATCTATTGTTAAAACAATGGCAGTTGTGCCCTTCTCTGACATTCGAGAAACACTTTCAATTTGGGATTGCTTTTGTCCCATTAGAAATTAATCAAAATTTATTGCAGATGAAAATCAAGGCTGCAGCGCAGGAGAAACAACTCCGCCAGTATAGAGGGCAACTGCAACATTTTCAGACGGTACAGAGATTGTTGTGCGCGTATTCAGAAACTCAAATCATTGTGCACGTTCTGGATTTCGCTTGAATTGCAGGAAGCGCTCTCTGGAAATCGTAAGGTGTAAAGACTGCGCGCGATGTCCTAAAATTCAAGTAATTACGGCGTCGTATCATTTGTACTTAGGTGTTGCGTATAGCGGTGCAGCTGTGCTCAGTTTCCTTGAAAAGTAGGGACTCTGAAATGCGGATTCGTTTTCTTCTCAAGTGAAAATGTGATTCTATAAACGACCCTGAGGATTTTTTTAGCGATGTCTGTCACTTTCGCTCGTCGCAGTCGCGCGGACACGTGACTTGTAATTTGGCTTCCCCAGAATACCGCGCACTAGTCGATGAGTTAGAAATGCCACGCGCGTGCAGTCAAACCTCCAATAATGATTCTAATCCGTTGGATAAAAACCACTGTCAAGTGAGACCAAATGTTAATAGGATACAGGATTTAAATGTAGTTCTTACCCCATCTAGAAGTTCACGTAGTCGATCCTTTTCCACACAGAAAGCCCTTTTTTGAACATTTATTCAGTGGATTTATGAACAGGGTTCCACATGCAATTAGGTATGGAGTGAGATGGAAGAATGTTGGTTTACGGAGATGGAAGAATATTGTTGTGTAAAGCATAAACAGGTTTGCAGTAGAGGGTAGAACAAAATGGCTGTCTGTAGTGGGGCAAGGAGGAGGGCGAGAATTTATCGGAACATTATGACTCCAATCAAGTTTTCTTTTATGAAGAAATCATTCAGTTCATTGCTAGGCTGCTTTCCTCTCTTATTTAAAATGCTCCTAGAGCATGAAATACCCTTTTCTTTTCAAAGTTGCTCGGTTTGTTCTGTTTTTGGATGACTTGTTATCAACAAAACATGAGGACATGATATACTCTTTAAATGTCTCTCGTATGTTCAAATGCGTTGTTACTATAGATATCTCCTCCCAAACAAATTCCTAAGAGGAAAGACAGTCGTTTATACTGCCAGAACATCCAAAGCTGTATTTACATAACGAAAGCGTCGTTGATTGGCTGAATGCTGCTCAAATCATTTTCGTGCTCTCCGATTGGTTAATTTGGCACTGCTGTGTAGGTGTATAGCAATCGTTAAGAAACAAGAAATCGTTTTTTTTTTTGTTGTTGTTTTGGGGTTTAATTACCACCACGAGCATCTCTAATTGCTATCAGCAGCCGCCTGTTCCCAAATTCAGAACCACTGATTCCAGCAAAGTGACAGAGCCAGCCATACGTCATCTAGGACTCGAACCGTGGCACATCTCGGACTAATGTAAGAATCCTCAGACCTGACCATTGGTTGAGTGCCATTCAAATTGTTTTTGTGCTCTTCGATTGGTTAATTTGGCACGTAAAGAAAATCGTTTTTCTCTTTTTTGTTGTATTGTGGTTTAAATACCACCATTAGCAACCCTAAGGGCTATAAGCTACCTCCTGTTCCCAAATTTAGAGCTACTGATTACAGCGAAGTAACAGAGCCCAGCCATGGCTCACCCAGAACTCGAACCAGGGCACTGGTCGGACGAATGGTCAGAATCGTCAGACCTCTCGACTACCGGAATGGAAGGAATCATTAGTAGATCCACCGTCGTTAATTCGATTGATGCCATCTTACGAAAAGCAAATCGTTAAACGACTTATGCTTAATGGATTCAAACGTTAAGAAAGGTTCTACTCTATTTTGCGTTGATGTCAACTTATATTCTGTTTGTTGAGATCGATAGGAAACCCGTCGCATTGCCATCGCTCCGACTGCGATTTGATGAAAAGGGCACATCATCAATTTTGCTTGAGATTTTGCATGACGAGATGTTGGAGTAATATAAAGTTCGAAGAGCCAGTCGATGTAGGACGTATTTTTTGAGATCTGCCAAAATATACATTTAGGTAGAAATTTACCAGAAAAGGTATTTCTTGTCATCCATGTGTAAAGAACAATTATTTTAGAAATGGAAACAAAAAGTGAACACACAGTGATAGACTGTAACATTCCTTCTTCCACAAACAACCTTTCTGCGCATTTGTAAATAGGAGCTTATGCATTTTTCCGATCATAAAGGATTCTTTAAGCAGTATTTAGAAATTGCAAAATAATTTGATGACAAGTACGGTCAAAAATTCATTAATAACGGAAACGATTAAGTATTACACTTGCTTGCAAGTCTCAGCAGTTTTTTTCGAGTAGCGGGAATATTTTTCGAAAATCACATTATCATCGTTTGCTTGCCTTCTATGCTTCTGTTTCAATTTGCGGATGTCCCTCCCCTCTCTCTGTCTTGCTGCGTCTGTCTGTCTGTCTCTCTCTCTCTCTCGAAGACTTTTGTTGAGCTGCCGGTGGCAACAGTTTTCGTCGTTAGCAAAACTACTTTTCGAGAATAAGTGCATTTAGTCTTGGGAAATTTTATACCATAATTTTTTTTTTTCAGATCATATTAAAGGTTCATCAAGTTCTATTAAAGTAATAAAATCTTTAAACAGAATCTCCAATGAGGCCTTCAAGTTTGCACTTGTTGTACAAAAGTTATGCTTTATTCTAAAGAGAAATACCCTTTGTTACTTTTCAGAATTTTTGAAGCAATGATAACGTACTCAAACGAAAAAAGATTATATTGTACCAAAGTTGTGCTTACATATAAACTAGCTGTTCTCTGATATTCAGAGGTTAGCTTCTAAAAGAAGCATCATGTGCCAACTTAAAATTGCGCCGTATATCTGCAATATTGGCGGCACGAGGTGGTGATATCTCGTACTAACAGGTGGTCAAAAACTTTTAACTGGACTATGTATTTATCTCCACTTACAATATTTTACTCCACGTTACACATTGGCAACACATCTTTGTTCCATACATGACAGAATGAGTCTTCCATAAACTCGCTATAACTAATACATTTTCCAGCGTACAAACGACTCCTCTCTTTCTTTTGCAGTAACCAAGTTCCGCTACTGTGTATCAGAGTAGGAACAATTACACTTTCATACACAGCCATCCATGACCTCTTCGAGAACCCACCTGCTCTCTGAAATCCTCCCAAAACAGGTATAACTTCCAACTCTGCTTTCACTTTTCTACTAATGATCCGTTTTCACTCTTCTACCATCTCATCTGTTTTCACTGTCAGATGTGCTTCCTAAATACACATCATTCACCTGGTCTAACTCTGTATCGTATAAAACTTAAAAATATAAAGACTGATGTATCAAGACGTACAAATGATATTCTCTAGCCATCTGTATGTTTTTGATAATCTATGTAAGCAAAGGGGGTTACTTCTGTCTTCAGAGAAACGGATCTTTATTATACGCGATTTGACACCTTAGAACCTTCGTCCCACTGCAACATTCTATTTTTTTTTTTTTTTCTGACATACAGATTCTACATCGCACCGATGTACGTAAATGTCCTTGTTTGCCCTGCTTCCTTAAGGTATGATTATGTATCCGAAAATAAAAGCAAGCAAAAAATAAAATTATGTATCTTTTTAACAAGTGCGGATTCCTTGGGTTTGGGAAATGGTGATTCAAAAGAATAGAAGCATGCAGCATCAATAAGAGAAAAGTAGACGGGTTTGTGGCTTGCAGTACAATTCTGAAAGGCAAGGTGGTGCGAGAAAGTGGAAGTATGATCAGTAACGAACGAATGGCGTCTTCGTTCTGACGAGTACGATTTTAAAAAGAGAAATGACGGTGGAGAATATGAGGCTGCAATGAAAGAAGAGTAGACCATTTTGTGGTTTGGAGTACGATTTCAAAAGAAATAAAGAAGTCATACAGGAGAACGGAATAATGCAACGTCAGCAGGAGGGGCAGTGAGTTGTTTTGAGGTTTGAGACAAACGTTTAAATAAAAGAATGTTACGAGAAATATTATTTTTCGTCAATTCTAATTATGGCTCACACTAATCGGTCGAACTTTTTAAAACATTTAGTATCTTCAAACATAATTTAGTATTCGCCTTTCCGTAAATATAACACCTGTATTATAATTTTTTATTCACATGTTTATAATAATGTTGTTGTTTTCCCTGAAACTCATACTATTATCTACATAGTATGAGTTTCCGTGGCATTGTTCCTTGACGCATGTTTTGTATTGAAGTTCATTTTAGCTCGTTACGGTCTTATCGTATGAATCAAAACAGCATGTGTAAAAATTTGCAGATATTTATAAATGTTTATGTGTTGCTTGCATCGTAACCGTCTAATTTGTAAAAAAAAAAAAAAAGAAAATCTTTTTTCTTACTTCATGGTTTAATAAAGCTATGTTGTTTTTTTCCAGACGGAAAAGGCGGAATTTCAGTAAACAAGCGACAGAAATCCTCAACGAATACTTTTATTCCCACCTTAGTAATCCTTATCCTAGTGAAGAAGCCAAGGAGGAACTGGCGAGGAAGTGTGGTATCACGGTATCTCAGGTAATTTCCATTAAATCGCACTGCATCTTCTGTCGTATGTTACTCTTTCTTCTACCCTTTTTCTATTACTCCCGATACTTGCTTACTGTTAGCGATCTGGTGTTCTAGTTGTTCGTTTGTTTATTGAACATTTTTGATTCACTCGCTAAATTTGACGTTGCAAAATTGGAAACGTAGTTCGAACTGGCCCCGGCTTTGTGTGTGTGTTCAAAGCTATGCTTGGTATAACCAGGAAGGTGGGAAGAGGAATAGAGGAATTAGGGAAATGACAAGAATTGATGACAGCATGGCCAAAGTGAAGACTCTCAAGTGTAATGGGAAAGACATTCCTCGAAGAACTGACCACTGTTGCACTAGAGGTCTGCACGGGCCGGCCTGGCCTCCCGAGCCCTGCCGGGCCTTTTTTTTAGTTTAGAGAACAAAGCTACGGGTCGGGCCGGGCTTTTTACCAGAAACTTACCACCGGGCCTGGCCGGGCCAAGTCGACCCATTCTTTTTATCGCAATGGTAAAGAAAGGAAAAAGTCGTGCTCCCCGATTTCCTGCTGTGTTTAACTGTTCCTATTAACTATTTACCTAACTGATCCCAGAGGCACTCAGTGTTTTATCAATCTGTAGGTATTAAGATGGTAAAACCATTTTTGAGCTTGTTGGCAACAAAAAAAGTTTCGACCCCGAGCGAGTGTGTGGGTTGTGTAGAGTGGGTGACGGAGGATGTCTGCAGTGAGGTGAGGGTGTGTATGAGATAGAGAGGGAGTGGGACGACACGGATTTTTTTCTCCTATCCCTAATCATTATAGGGATTCACTTTTGTGGCGTTACAGCTTACTAGTTCAGAGAAAGAGAGATTCTAAACGCGCTTAGTCTTCCCTTTTGTCTCTTTCCAAAGGTTATATTCTTCGATAATTGCCAAAGTTTAGTTAATATTTTTAGGCTTACATTCAACTGAACATTTTCAATAATATCGCATTTCATTATTTAATTTTCACAGTTTAATAAAATACAATAGAAGAACAAAATAATACCAAATGGCACATCACGGGCCGGGCCGGGCTGGGCTGAGTGTCTGATATTTGAAACGGTCCGGGCCGTGCTGGGCCTTAAACGCACGGACTTGGGCCGGGCTCACCAAATTAGGCCCGTGCAGAGATCCTCTATGTTGTACTACTAAAATACTAGATTGAATACCATGCAGCAGGAAAGGACTCAGAAGAAGACCACGTGAAAGATGGATGGGTGAGATTCGAAAGCCTACTGGAAGACCACGTGGAAAATGGATGAATGCAATTCGAAAGCCTACTGGATGAAGATCACGTAAGAGATGGATGGGTGGGTGAAATTCGAAAGCCTACTGGTGTGACTTGGAAGAGGCAGGCTCAAGACAGAAGTCTGTGAAAAGACTCGGGGGTGACCTTCGTCCAGCAGTGAATTGGTAATGGTTAATGACATTCAAAAATAAGCTCAGACTGTACTTCTGATTACTACGAGTTTGACTACTCTCACTAGAGCACTACTGCCTTAAAGGCTGTTTCTCTCCTTCAGGCTAGGTTCATCCTACTTCAGTCTTTTGTTAACCATTTCGGTCATTGGCCAAATCGATTACGGCCTGTCAGGTGCTGACCACAAATACCATTTATTATTTTGCGTGTACTCTCCAGTGAACAATGTTATTAGGGTACATCTGAATTTGGCGCTGTTAAGCGCTCTACAAACAAATAACCAGTTAATGTGTTCTCTTTTCTTCGGCCGGCCCAGTAGTTGAAACGCCATTTATTCACTCCGATATCTTAGATGAAATATGGGTGTGTTGTGATTGTTTTTCGATCGTGGGTTGTTGTTGTTTTTTTGTTTTTTTTTTTTTTCTGTGATCCAGTAGGCTTAAATAAGGGTTAGTTGTCTCTTCCAAGCCATTGTTGTTCGTTCTCATCTGCTCCTGCCGTGCACTGATGCACCCATAAAAGTTTTCACGATCTGCTTACCCTTTCGCTGGAAAACTGTAGCTCTAGCTAGCCAATTCAAACTTTACATCACTTCTTTGTCTTTCCTTTTGCCTTAAACTGTTGCCCATGTTCCATTATGAACTCTGCATCTTTATTGTGTGGTAATAAGATTTTCAAATATGTGTTTCACGGGGAATAATAAAGTCTCGGTCTGTTTTAACTAAGGCTATGAGAAATATATCATCCCTAATTTAGAGTCATAGGTTCTTCCCTGTCTTGCCCGAAGGGTCGAAACCATGCCCCACTGTACGAGGTGTAAGAAGTTCGCCAATTACATCAAGTGGTAGACCAAGGCGTTCTGTCATGTCGTTAACACTGTAAACCTTCGTTTTTACGCCTCAACGGACACTACTATCATTTTACCTTAGCTTGCCCACTTTCCAGCATGTGGAGGAAATCTCCTACGGAGAGGTTGGAAGGTTCGTCATTTATACATTTTCACAAGTTTAGCTTAAAATACATCATTTGCTTTGTATAAAATTTCAAACGGAAAAATTTGGCCAGCCTGTTTCATCTGACGTATTGCATCGTTGTGAAAGCGTACAAATGATAGCGGACTGTCCTCTTTTTTTTTTTTTTTTTTTTTTTTTTTTTTTGACGTCACTGTTTCGTCATTCGATTTGTTTCGTAGATGGAAGTGCATCTTCTTCCATGTATTTGACCAGGTAGACAAAATGAACAAAAATCGCACACACTGCATAATTCCAGTGGCCGTTATGGACCTGAGAGACGTTATATTAAATATGCTGTAACAGCAAGTATGTCTCCTGACCTGCTGGAAAAAATATTAAAAGCGCATTCCAGATGCACTTTACGTTCGTGAAATATTCCGTAAATATTTGCGGTTCCGCAATATATCAGGTAAATGTAAGAGTTTAGTTATTTTTGTGATGGATATTTGAAGTCACTGAACATCAGAGTTGAGCTAGTCATTCGGGCAATCGCCCGGTGGAGTGCTGAGCGGAAGGATTGCTTAAACTCCCGACCGGCTGGTGGTGGAAAGAAAATAAGATTATTTTAACTATAGACTTTACTATCATACTAGCAGCATTATCAAAGTTATTACTTAAGTAAACTGCTTGAAACATTTGTTTTGTTGGTTTATTGTAGTATTGGCAAGCCTGATGGAAAAACAAGAAAGACCGATATGCTTTGCTCATTCCAACCCTTCTGAGCATTACCGAATGTTTCTGTGCCAGGTGAACATTACTGAATTCGTTTCAGATTGAGTAATGGAAATTTAAACTCAACCTGCTATTACGTTCACTGTTTCCTTTTCAAGTTTTCTTGAAGACTGAACTGATCTAATGCAAGCATATAGCGTTTTGTGGATTACGTGCACACAAAGGCAAAAACGACGGCAATTTTAAATTTAAATGAGCAACGTTAGTTGAAGTTAGGGCAATAATATGTAGCAAATATTTATTATTTGTTCATTTACGTCCATGTTTATCGATGAATGCTGTCTTATATGAACATCTTTATTTACAGCTGTGTTAAATCAATGTGGTTACATCGATTTCTTCAACTTACAGGTTTCAAATTGGTTCGGTAACAAAAGGATAAGGTACAAGAAAAATATAGGTAAAGCTCAAGAGGAGGCGAATTTATACGCTGCCAAAAAAGCAGGTAAGTGTTACTGAGTTGGCGTGCTTATGTCATCTTCTGCATACCTTATGAATTCAGTGTGTTATATGTTTCTTTCCATTATGTGTTTTAAAAGTCGCTCTATGTATTCGAGGTGCGAAGTATGATTAGAGTTCTTTCAGAGGGCTTCATTTCGCAGTTGTAATGTTTGATAATAAGCCACTTGTGCGTAATGGCACTCTTTATCGTTTCTGAATCGTGAGAAAGTTGCGATTGCCTCACTGATTAGTCTGTATTAAGCTGTGATAAAAAGGTGCAAAATGATTATATGACTTGTTATACTGTCAAATTGCTGCAAAGGAGACTGTAATTTGTATATGTTAATCAGATAACACAGTGGCACTGGAATGACAGACGCATTCAGACAGGAACATGTGTAACAATGTTTACATCTCTTCGAGTCGTTTTTTGTCTCCAAAGAACTTCTCTCTGTTCTTGATCACCATCAAAATGCTTGTTTTTGTCTTCCCTTTAGCGTAATTGGTGTTGCGAATGAAAACGCAGAATTCAGGGACTTGTCCTTGTCATCTTAGCCCCGTTCATTTAGTTAGACACGTATAACACAACGCACTGATTACAAACTGGCCTTAAGCGCACACTGAAGAGCAATTGAATTAGAGATACCTGTCTAGTAACGTGTAGCACCACCTTTCGCCCTGATGACGGCGGCGATTCGTCTCGGCATGGACTCGACAAGACACCGGAAGCGTTGGGAAGCCATACGGATCCACGACACCTGAACAAGCTCCCACAGTTCACGAATATTTGATGGAGGGGGTCAGAGCCTCGAACATCTCTCCCGATGGCATCCCAGATGTGCTCGATGGAATTGATGTCAGGTGACCTTCCTGGCCAAGGAAGCGAGGTCACGTCGGTGGAGTGTTCATCCAACAATTCGGGAGCGATGGCACGGTGCATTGTCTTGTTGCAGGATGAGGTCCCCAGTGGAATGTTCAAGACGCACAAACGGGAGCAAATGGTCGTCCAGGATATCCCGGTAACGTTGACCTGTGAGGGACGATGTCACACGTACCAGGGGTCCCATTTCAGTCCACGTAAACAGTCCCCAGACGAGAATGCCACCCCACCAGCTTGAAGAGTACTCTGCTGGCAAGAAGGATCCATCGCTTCATGTGGTTTGCGCCGTACTCGTATCCAGCCATCCGCATGTACCAACGTGAATCTCGACTCATCAGTCCAGGCAACATTTTCCCACATGTCTAGGGTCCAGTGGCGATGTTCCCGCGCCCATGCTAATCTTTGCCCCCTGTGATGTGCGGTCAGCAGCGGTACCCTGGTGGGACGATGGCTTCTGTACCCCATAGCGAGGAGATGGTTCTGGATGGTGTGGCTGCTTACACGTTTTTGTGCACCAGCTTTAAATTGCCGAGTGATTTTTTGCACTGTGGCCCGTCGATCCGCTGTTACAATGCGAACTAGCCGACGATGACCCCGCTCATCCACACGGTGTTGTCCACGGCAGTTGGACTTTGCAGGGATGGTTTTACCGGATTCGATGTACTCACGGTGCACCTGTGGCACAGTGG
Organism: Macrothele yani; assembly: GCA_039090855.1. Taxonomy (NCBI): domain Eukaryota; kingdom Metazoa; phylum Arthropoda; class Arachnida; order Araneae; family Macrothelidae; genus Macrothele; species Macrothele yani. The sequence goes on along the minus strand of CM077029.1, from coordinate 13,886,807 downwards.
CTCGTGAAAATCATAATGCCTGCACGACTTCCGAGATGGAGTGACCCATTCGTCGGGCCCCGACAATTTGCCCACGATCAAATGCGCTTAGATCGATCCTTCGTCTTGCCGATACTGCGTCCGACTCTTACTGATTCCCATCGCATCATCCTTATATTGTCGGATCGCTGCATAGGTCATGTCGTTTCCGTTTACAGGGCCGCCCACAGCGCCACATTTGCATGACGCCATCTGTCTCTAATTCAATTGATCTTCAGTGTACTGTACAAACTGATTTAGCTACATATGGTGGTCATTATCATTGAGCACATGTATTGCATTAGTTAGGCAGTTAACTCAGTCATGTAGTGTTCAGCCGCGTGTACTATTTGCTAAGTGTTCAACCATACGTGAGCATGTTTAAGTTGTTTGGTAACCACCACGCAAGGACTCATTCATGCAAATTGTTCTGCCATTTATTTCCTTTTATCACTTATCAGTGATTAAGGAAATAAATGCCAGAACAATTGCCTTTAGCGTAATTGGTTTTGCGAATGAAAACGCAGAATCCAGGGAATCGTTCTTGTCATCTTAGCCCCGTTAATTTCGTTATACACGTATAACACAACGCACTGATTATGAACTGACCTTAAGCGCATTCAGTATTTAAACTGTGTTGCGGCCTCTGCTTTAGCGCGATATGATTGTCATTAGCATTGAGCACATGTACTGCATTAGTTAGTCAGTTCACTCAGTCATTTAGTGTTCAGCCGCGTGCATCATTTTGTTAAGTGTTCAACTATACGTGAAAATGTTTTAAGTTGTTTGGGAAACACAAATTCACCACGCACGGACTCATTCCTACAATTTCTTCTGGCATTTATTTTCTTTTTTCACTTAACAGTGATTAAATTTATGTGGCTGCTGTAGAAACTCAGACATTCTATTGCATCTTCAAGTTAACTAAGACTAGTAATGGCAACGATAAGTATTCCGAATTATGTATGTTGTTAAATGAATTTTATTAACAGTATGTGGAATTATAACAGTTTATGCGGAAATTTATATAAAATTCAGAAGGTGTACATTCCTGCGGAATGAAAAAGATAAAAAGATTAGACGTATACATTCTTACAAGGAAAACATGGGCGTTTTGATCTGTATTGCAAGTACAAAATATGTTCATTTCAGTGCCTTGTTTTTGTGTGATTACTGCTGCCCTGTTACGTTTCCATGTAAGTTTTGTGCGACATGATGTACTTGTTTTCTTTATTTAATTTAAGTTTGATTTGTTTTCGTGGAATGACATTCAGTAAATATAAGTTCTGTGGTAAGAACGTTATTTTGGTCTATCTTCAATTCTTGCTGTATGTGCAGTTGGATTTTCGTAAAGAAATATATATTCCTCGGAGACAAATTTTTTGTAGAGTTTGGTCTAGATGCATTAAGCATTAGAATTACGACACGATGCATCCTAAAAATCAGTTTTTGTTTTAATGCATTCTAACAATAACTGGAATGTTTTGGAGCTTCGCGTGCTTCCCAATTAACCAGTACGATAATCTGGATAAAAAAAATGTTCGATTTCAACGAACTTCGATTACCAAACACAAGTCATCGCTCTTTTCACGTTGATGAGTGAGTCACAGAAAAATTATCATAGGTCGCCACGGGGAATCGAACCCAGGTGTTCCAGTTACGCGCCGGATATGCTACCACTGCACCACAGCGGCCGCGAATACTCCAGACTCACATGTGATTAACTGCCAAACTGTGTCAGCAGAGAAAGTCATGTCGTCACACCTCTTCACCAAGGCTTAAGAAGTTCAAGAGCCAGCGGTCAGCAGAGAAAGTCATGGCGTCACACCTCTTCACCAAGGCCTAAGAAGTTCAAGAGCCAGCTGTCAGCAGAGAAAGTCATGGCGTCACACCTCTTCACCAAGGCCTAAGAAGTTCAAGAGCCAGGGTCAGCAGAGAAAGTCATGGCGACTGTTTTTTGGGATGACAGGGATTTTATTCTCCTTGATTTTCTGGAACTTGGCCGTACCGTGACCTGCGAGCGGTACATTGAGACACTCAAGAAGCTTAGAGAAGCCATAAGGAGGAAGAGACCGAGCTGAATCTGAAAAGGAGCCACATTCACCATGACAGTGCGAGGCCGCACACATCTTTTTCAACAAATCAGCAAATCAGGCTGATCGATGGTCCCCCCATCCACCGTATAACCCATATCTGGCGCCCTCCGACTTGCACCTGTTCGGTCCACTGAAGGGCAGTCTTCGGGGGCAACGATTTGATGACACAGACGAGGTGGAAGTAGCTGTGAAGAAGTGGGTTCAACAGCCCACACCTCAATTTTTTCAAAAAGGATTCTAGAGTGGGGTTCAACGATGGAGCAAATGCATCGTTTGTGATGAAGACTGTGTTGAGTAGTGCCTTTGTATTGAGGAAGAGTTACTCTACCAACATATGCAGTTTGAACGACCTCTGTCTGTTAATAAAAAAGTTATGCCCACTTTTGCACTACTTTCGGTACAACACATGTAGCAAAAGTTAAGCACCTGGAATTTTTTGATAAGCTCCTAGAATTTTCTTTCTTTAAATCTGTAGGAACCTTTTAGTGTGTGGTAATCTTCTTATTTGTTAATTATATATATATATTATTATATGTTCTTGTGTTTCTTGTTTTCCAGTGATCGAAATTCTTAAGTAAATAAATTTCTAAGTCACCCCTTTAAAGACTCTCCCGTATGAATGGCAATCTGTGGTATTAGGATTCAGGAAAGTCGTTTTCTATCGGAACGATTCGATTCATTATTGGTGAACGGGTTCAGTGGGATTTTTTTTCTTTCTTAGGTTTCATTCTTGGATTCCGCGCAGAAGAAAAAGCAGAGGGTCGTAGGGGGAGAGGGGTGGGCTTTATCGATTATGACTCTTATTATTATGCAGAGTCAGCAAGCAGTCGAAGCAGTTGTGCTTTCCATCCCTTGCTGATAGTACGAAGCAGTATTAAGCGTGCTCTTCATCCGAAACTTATTATTCTAGGCTGAATAGGAGGAGGAAGTGAGAAAAGGCGAGATGATAGTGATGGGTAGTGAGGCAGGCTTTAGTCTTTGCATCATAACTTCCGACTTCTGATCCAGCACCTCCGCCGCCCCTTCCTCCGATACCACATTCCCGGCGCAATCCCCACACTCTGATGCCATTAGCTGTCCCATAAACCACAGTCAGGTGGCAGGGCATGCTAATGCAAGAAGGAATGGAGAAAACAAAAAAACACACACACACAGGAACTTTTTCCTCCCCATTGAAGGCAGGCAGTTTCAGAAATGGCCGCTGTGCCAGTGTTGTGCCTTATCAGGGATCGGCACTGTGTGTGTGGAGGGAGAGAAAGTCCACCGTCGCCTAACTTATGCGGCCTGCGGAGGCAGTGGCCACCGGGGGACAGTCGGCTGTTTGCCCGGCGAACAGACGGCCGGCCGAGATAACGGAGGCGCTGGGAGGATGGGGAGGTGGGGGAGCGTTACGCTCGCTAATCTGGTCCTCCGCTGCTCGTGGATGAGGGATCCTTTTATCACTGGAGGCCAGCATCCTCCGTTGCCAGGGAGACCGGACACAGTCCGGGGATGATTAGTTTGTGTGCGTTGAACTGTGGGAAGAATGTGTACTAAGCCAGTTGTGGAGGAAGGAGTTGGATGCAGTCGAACTCGTGCAGTAGATATGAGAAGGGATTTGTTTTACCTTCTGAAAGAAAAGCAATGCGTGTTACCTACTCGGAAACACGTACTTAAACATAATACGGGAAATGCATGCTGACTTTCCCTTCCAACGCTGAAATATGTTTCGCGTATTTAACGGCCCTGGCTGTCGTCGTTGTTGCGCTCCGAGCAGCTTTCTCCAACATTTTAATTTCGCCGGTCTTGATCACAAAACTGTTTTCCTGAGATCACTACATAGAGAAGAGAGCAATATGTCTCGTTAATATGTCTTCTGAGAACGTTAGCGAAACATATTTGTTGCCTGATCGTGCTGAGCTGCTAGTGGTGATTTATCTTTTCGGATCAAAGTTATGGAACAAAGCCGTGGCTATTTCTTGCTCGCTGTATCCCCGCGTGTCGTGACAGTCGACAAAAGTTAGCCTCCTAACATCGTAGTTGCCTAAATTCCAATGCACACTCCAGAATTGGAACCGCATCTTTAATAAAAAGTAAAAAACTGTCCTGTGTTAAGCTGAAGGTACACATAGCTCGTATATCATTCAGTGGTGTGTAAATGTTTACAGTTTATATAGTTTAAAAGAGATTTCAGTGAGAAAGCCGTAGGATTTATTGTTTTACCTTACGCTCTTTGAAGCAGTTGGACAGCGATTATCAGAATATAGATCATCCAAAGTTCCGTTTCACCGAACCCAAAAAAAAAAAAAAAAAATGGTTATGATGGTGTTTTCTCATAGGACATACCATATTTTCACTATATATGGTATGTCCTATGAGAAAACACCATTAAAAGCTGAACGTTCCTTGTTTTACTGTTTTCGATAAAATATATTTTTGTTTAAATCTGCACCAGGTAAGAGCTGACCGAAAATAACGTTTAGATCGTGGAAATGACCACGATAATTAATTTCGATAGCTTATAAGATGAGGATCAAATTCTTCAATGTGAAAGCTCTAAAGAATGTACCTTTTGGCGTGTTGCTTCTCAAGTAGACTTCCTGAATACGCCAAAGCGGAACTGGTTTTCAGATGCGGACATGAGCAAACTCAGGGACGAATCCCAATTAGTCACTATCTTGAAAAAAAATATATATATATATATATATATACTTAAGAGCAAAACTGAAGACTAAGGAAAAAATTTTAGAATTTAAAACGAAGGGTGCAAAATAACCTGAAAATCAAAACGCGCAACGCAGCAGTTTTGAAAATTCAGAATTCACATTCTATAAAGAAGATACCTAAGCAAAAAAATACATATATAATTTTGACTCACACCTAATAATACAACATAGAAAAGGTTATGTATCTACCTGTGTGAGTAAAAGGAGAAAAGATAAAAAATAAAATAAAACAACTGAATGTAGAATCTTTTGGGGAACCTAGGAACAGAAGAAGGCTAAGCTTGTTCCTTTTCTATGCGCTGTCTATGCGCTGTTTTTTCAAAGAAGTTAAGTTCTTAATAACTAATTAATTATGCACTTAAAGCACTGCTGAAATACTTTGTACATATTGCAACTAACTGTTTAAGGTATATAACTTTCACAAAGTTTTCTTTAGTTAATTATTATCTTTAACTTATTCTCGTTTTCGTGCTGTCATAAGTTGTAGAGTAGGGGGTTTTAGACTCAAGTTTTCTTTCAAAAATCTGTTCGTTATAAATTAACATTTCCTTTTTTAATTGCAATGTAAAATTTGGATTTCTTTTGCAATGTTTTTCAGGTTTAAATTCTCTCTCAAACGAACTTGAATTTCGTTATAGCTGAAAATCATTTCTATTTATTATGTCACTCTCACAGCTTGAGTTCTCTTTAATCTTCTTCTCTCTGTTTAATAGTAACAGATGAAGAGCATGGGTCGGGCCATGAAGGTTAATGGATGCAAGCGAAATTGTTAACTAGTGCTAGGTCATGCTACTCTACGGAGGACATGACTTATATATATATTTTTTAAACTATTTTAGGTGGGAATGTTACTTGCATCTATGGCCTTGCAGAAACCCATTTCCAACTAGGTCTTTGTGGAAGTGAGAAAATGCAGAGTTTTTGCTGGTCCTTGATAAAGCCAAGGCTCAGTATTCTCGACACCTTCTACATTCAGTTGTTTTATTTTATTTTTTATCTTTTTCTCCTTTTACTCACACAGGTAGATACATAACCTTTTCTATGTTGTATTAGGTGTGAGTCAAAATTATATATGTATTTTTTTGCTTAGGTATCTTCTTTATAGAATATATATATATCATCATCATCATCATCATTGTCAACCATTATCAATCCACTGCTGGACGAAGGTCTCCCCAAGTTTCCTCCACAACGGTCTGTCTTGTGCCAGTCTCCTCCATGTCACCCCTGCATACTTTCGAATTTCATCCACCCATCTCCCATGTGGTCGTCTTCTGGGTCTTTTCCTGTCCCTTGGAATCCAATCTAAAATTTCGGCTGTCCATCGATGATCTGTCCTTCTGGCAGTATGTCCAGCCCATTGCCATTTCAGGGATTTAACTCTGATCATGATGTCTTCCACACTTGTCATTTTTCGGATCCACGAGTTCCTCTTCTTATCTCTCCTGGTTACACCAAGCATGCACCTCTCCATGCTTCTTTGAGTTGTCTGCAGCCTTTGTATGTCTCTTTTAGTTAAGGTCCACGTCTCTGCACCATACGTAAGCACTGGAAGGATGCATTGATCAAACACTTTTCTTTTAAGACATAATGGCATATTGCTCTTGAAAATTATGCTGTTTCTTCCAAAAGCTCTCCAGGCAAGTTTTGTACGCCGATTAATTTCTTCATCAATGTGACCCTCACTTGATATCTGCTGTCCAAGATAAATGTACGTGTCTGTTATCTCCAGCTTTTCTCCATCAATCGATAAATCTTCATTTCTTGTAAAAGCATTGAACATCACTTTTGTCTTCTGAAAGTTCATTTTTAATCCCACTTCTTTACTCTTGTCAGCAAGTTCCTGGATCATACTCTGCAGCTCTGATGGGGTAGTTGCAAAAATGACTACGTCATCAGCAAAACGAAGGTGGGTTAGATAATCTCCATTAATCTTTATCCCCTTGTTTTCCCAGCTCAGCGACTGAAAAACACTCTCCAATGTGGCATTAAAGAGCTTCGGAGATATGGTGTCACCTTGTCTCACTCCCTTTCCAATTTTTACGTGTGTTGTATTTTCAAACAGCCGAATCTTTGCACTTGCATTTTCATAGATGTTATTAATAATATTAATGTATGCATCTTCAATACCGCAGGTTTTCAGAGCCATTGTAACTGCTGATGGTTTCACCGAATCAAAGGCTTTTTCATAATCGATAAAAGCCATGCACAATGGAAGTTCATATTCCCTCGCTCTTTCAATTAGTTCTCTCAGCACGTGGATATGATCTATTGTGCTGTAGCCACTCCTGAATCCAGCTTGTTCTCTCGGTTGAGCCATGTCCAGTGTTACCTTCAAGCGGTGTGAAAGAACTTTAGTGAAGATTTTATAAACTACTGATAGGAGGCTGATAGGTCTGTAGTTTCCGAGATCCTCAATGTCACCTTTTTTATGTAGCAGGATCATTGTAGCGGTGTTCCAATCCTCAGGAATCTTTCCTTCATTAAGGCATCGAGTGAAAATTTGGGCGAGTACTGTTTCGATTTCTATATATATATATATATATATATATAGTTATATTTGGTTGCCGTATCATATTTTTATTGGAAGTATTAATTGTACATTATCCGGCATTTCGGCTGTCTGAATGTTCTTCAAAATCGTGTTGCTGTTAGGAAATTATGTTTGTTTTATATATCGTTGGCCACTGGCATGGTGGTTGGAATTTGGGCTTTTCGCGCCTAAGGCTTGTGTTTGAGCCCTAGGTGTGACCAAGGCATTTTGTCTCTTCGATCGTGGTTGTTTCCCTTTTCTGGAACCAGAGTTGGAAACGGGTCAAAAATTTTGTACCCGGACCCGAACGTCATATTATTGGACCTGAACCGGACAAATCTGCTTTGAATTATAATATATATATATACAGGAAGTTCATAAAACGTCTCTCACCAGGGGGTATTTTAGGTTATATGGAAATCAAACAAATGTATTATGTTTAAGAACGTGGAATTTACTCACTTACTTACAGAAAGTATTATAAACTGTCATCCTTTATTTGAAAGAAATAACCTACCTGTTCTACACATGTTTTCATACACATCTCCGAGAGTCAAAAAAGTCCTTCCGCAGTAATGATAAGGCTGTTCCACCTAATTTTGATAGGCGCTACAGTCAAAAATTTTCAATTATGCAGCTTGTTGTATGTTTAATTTCAGTTTTTGCTGTTTTACTAATAACAAATCAAGCTTCAGAATATGCTTCGCAGCAACACCAATTTTCACAAGTTTATGATGAGTTGAAAGTTTCCAAAATGTGGATGTTGTTTTCATCACTGACGCTTCAGAAGGAAGGGACACTTTTCGTTTTGAGGACACTCTTCCTTCATATTGCATGACAAATCGTTTTTCATTTCGCGGGCACCAGTATCGAGCACAAAATTCCACAGTGCATATTTTTTCTTTGATTTTTTTTTTTTTTTTTTTTTTTTTTTTGAAAAATAAAACGGAAATGAAATCTGGTCAGGAACATCTTGACCCGACCGGTTGGTCGGCTAGAAATTGTTGAGCCTTGACCCGTTTCCATCTCTGGCTGAATCCAGTAGTCATTAATTAGGGATGAGAGTGTTATCTGGGAGTTCAGTTGATGCCCTTGAAGTCATAGAACTGCCAAAAGAAGAAGAAAAAAAAATTTATTATTCCTATCCAGTCTATCCATTGCGTCCGCAGTAAGAAAAAGAAACTACCTTATTTGCTCTGTGTATTCGTGAAATTGCTGATCTTGTTATAGAGTAGTGCTGAGACGGTCCGAGCCCGAGGTCGAGCCCGGCCCCGAACCGGGCTCGAGCTACATGATACTTATTGGAATTCGGGCTCTAAGAGAGGGACAAAATTTTTCTTCCTTTTTTTTTTTTTTTTAAATCTGATTTTGTTTTGTATGATTTACTACACGAGACTTTTATTTACACTTTCTAGTAGTTAAATAGAATTATTCGGCAACTGGGTCTAGATGGGAACTCGACAAATACCATAGGTCATGAATTACTGAATTTCTACGAAGGTAAAGTTTCTTTAAGAACTATAGATAGTAGATGGCAAGGTGACGAAATTTTGCTCCCCACCTCAACGGGGCAGCTCCCTGCTAATTTTGTTCAGCAACGGAGACTGTTGTGCCTTCTGATTATTATTCTGTTGAGCAACGTACGACGTAGATTGTTGTGCCTCCCGATTATTCCTAATCTCCTGCCTGCAGAAACATTTTAGGAAGGACTGAATGGTCAAAGGAACTGTAGAAATAGATGGACATCCCCTCCCCACTTCGCAGTTGAAAATGACATCGGTTAATTACACGGGGAAGAAAGAGTGGAAGAGGAGATTTTTTTTTTAATGCCTAAGCAGGTTATTCATAGTTTTCGGGCTGGTTCGGGCCCCGCGCTGTATCTTGCAATATAAAATTTGGGCTCGGGCTGTTAAAATTGTGCCCGAACTCAGCTCTGTTCTAGAGGCGATTTCAAAGTAGTGCTGGAATCCAAATATGCCTTGCGGCAATATAAGAGAAGCGGTGACACTGAAAAGGTAATTCGCTTTACTGACCTGAAATTTTTGGTAATACATTATTTATGGCAGTGTGAAATGTGATATAGTAAACACGAGGAATCTCAACTCTCTGCTTCGGAAACGGAAAGATTTTGCTGCTGATCAAACAAAGTGACACTGACCAAAAGAAATTTCGTCACCGGTCGAGCTAAGTCATGTTAGGCGAAAGATGTTGTAACACACTGGATCAGTGTTCGCTGTTTGATTGAGGAGTGGTGTCCGCACGGCCAAATTAATTTACAGTTTTCCTGAATCATCACATTTTAGGCGCACTGTGGCTGGTACTGACCTTTGACCTATACGTGCTTTATAAAGAAGAAATAATAAGGGAAACAAACTAGCTTAGAGATTATGTTGCGCAACCTTCGAAATAATGTAACTATTGCCAAAAACATGCTCGTATGAGATACTCTCGTTGAGCTCTTCTATGTCACACTCCATTCTATATGGATTTACTACATACAAATGATTTGAATTTATCAGGATGTACTTTTTCGCCAGTAAAACATTATTTTCTTTTATGAAATGCATGGCCATATGTGTATGAAAAGAAACGGCATGCAGTTAAACTTCTCAGCACTTTAATTTTTTTACTGGCTTGCATTGTAATCGCGCGTGATGGTTAACATGGTCATAGTTATGTCGGTACAAACTATTAAAGATTCTACTGCGTTACTTTTATGCTGGTGCATCGAGGAATGCACGGGAACATGACAGAAAAAAAATTAACCACTGGTGGGTAAGGGACAGTGTCAGCCCATACTCCCATTTGATAACAGCTGTGTTGGTGGCGTGCTACTTATACGATGGGCTAGGCAGTGCTTTTAAAGCCGCCGTCATATCTTATGCGTGATTATTCCAGAATTTTTTTCGAGTTGTACTTTGTTTGCGTGACTTTCTGTTGACGTCTTGTTTTTTTTTTTTTTTGTTTGTTTTTTATTAGCCTCCTCGCGATTGACGGAACGAATTTAAGGTGCTTGGCGCTGACTGCGGTTTATTAAATGTCTACTATTTCCAACCCAGTGCATAAAGAGGGATCACACTGTTTATTTTTTTAGCTTCATAAACAATCGAGACTCTTGCTGGGCTAATTTCAAGCAGTAGGTGAGGTATAGGGTTTGCATTTGTTCTTTAGTCCTAACATTTCCGTGAAGTGGATGACGCTGTACTGGAAAACTGGTCTTGTAGGCTTGGATTAGATGCCCTAGGATGAAGGGAGATTCTCGACAAAGTGACTTCACCTTCTCTCTGAAACAGATTTCTGTTAGCTGTTCATGTGATTACGACGTCGGTTTCTTGCAGCGATACTCCTGGTTTGATCCCGAGTGAGACCTCTGGGCTCTATTCTAGTTATTTCCCTTTTGAGGACACTGACTGTTTCTAGTTCCTGACCGTTTCTAGTTCTTTCCCTTTTGAGGACACTGACTGTTTCTATTTCTTTCCCTTTTGAGAACACTGACTGTTTCTAGTTCTTTCCCTTTTGAGGACACTGACCGTTTCTAGTTCTTTCCCTTTTGAGGACACTGACTGTGATGCTAGGTACGACCCTAGTCTTCGCGACATGAGGAAAAGGATTTAATGACGTCCAAAATATATGTCCCGTGCTCCCTCCATCAGTAAAATGTCAGTCAGCTCCTACCTAAACACCTTCCCCATCTGTAACCATTTCCATTCGGGGTCATGTTTTACTGAAATTTCTGTTATTTCTCTGTCCAACTCGTATGTGTTTGTGATGAAAGTTTAAGTTTCGGGGTCGAGTCAGTTGTACACTGTTAAAAATGTTGTGGTAGGTTGCCCCAAAAAGTTGTGCTACTCCAGCTGCACCACATTCTGAGAAAAGGTACACCATCGTGTTTTGAAAACAAAACCCAACAACGTGGTTCACCTTTTTATTACGTTATGGTACAAGGTTACACACAAGGTTTCACCAAGTTGTTTGGTTTATTTTGCACCACAAAATGGTGTATCATTTCTCAGAAAGTGGTGCAGCTGAAGTAGCACCACTTTTTGGTCCAACCTACCTCAACTTATTTAACAGTGTATGTAGTTAATGCGATAACAAATCATTTGGAATTAATGTATGCACAAGTATTGAAATAAAATATTGGGTTGATGCATAAGTTCATGCCGTTTTATTTCACGAGTGTTTCCCAGGTCAGTAGTGACGGTGCAGATGACCAGTTGTATATCAAAATGTAGCCAGTAATATTGTGTTTTTAAATCGTATTGCATTGTGTGATTGTAGCTAATGGTTTTTTGGTTTTCAGGTCCGGAAGTATGGAGTGTCAAGTAGAGAGGAATGAACATTTCCGACATCTGCTCCTCTACGAGTTTAACAAGGGATCCACAGCCGCCGAGGCTACTCGACAAATTTGTGCTGTGTATGGAGAAAATGCTATTGCTCCGAGGACAGCCCGCAAATGGTTTGAGCGGTTCCGAGGTGTCAATTTTGACCTCAACGACTCTCCACGCTCAGGTCGTCTATCTCACTTTGATGAGGATCGTTTGAACCATCTCATCCACTTGAATCCGGTCAAACCACACCCGAATTAATCACTGAGATAACTGTGATCAGACCACAGTGGTGTGACACCTGGAACGTATGGGAAAGGTCCAGAAATTGGGACCTTGAACGCCTCACACTCTCACTGAGTCGCAGCAAAACCTGCACGTTTTTCAAGAATGCATTGCAGACGTTGGGGCACCTTCGTAAACAATGGGGGGGATACATAGTTGATTGATTCCGTTTTCCCTTCTGATGTAATACATTCCTGTAGTGCGGTGAAAAAACGGCATGAACTTATGCATCAACCAAATAGCTCTTCTAATTCAAATGCTGTTTATTGCATTGTCGAAGAACAAAGGATGCGCATGTTTCTTGTGAAGCATATAATTAGTCCAAAACGACTAATTATATGCTTCAATTTCAGACCGCTACGAATTATGTTCCAATGATAATTAATTTTTGGATAATCAAGTCGCTGAATGAAGTTTGATATTTTTCACCTCGTTCAAACAAAATAAAAAAAAAAAAAAAAAAGAGGGGGATCGAATTATTCCGATATACAGTTCTTCGCTAGATAGCTTTAACTTACTTTTTAAATTTTCATGACTCCACCCACCACTTGTAGAAATTATTCGAAAAATATTAGTTTGCATCAAATAGCTGTTACCACGAATAAAGTTCGAATTTCCATTTCCATTGTATAATCTATCGGAGTTTCTGTTACGATTTAAACCTAAAATTCACATTACCCACATATTTTTTTCTCCTTTCCAATTGCATGGTTCTTCCGTTGAGTGAACGTTATCTTTGCGTTTCCGTTTCGAATTGAAAAAATGAATAAATAAATAAATAAATAAAACAAAACTTCTAATTTAACTTGCCACACTAAAAAAAAAAGAAAAAGAAAAAAAGGACATTCGAAATATGCAATGCGAAATCAGTTTACTGATTTCCTAGGGTGAGACGCTAGCTGTTTTAAAAGCTAGACTGTTTCTTCAGCATTAAGCAGTAGCGACACGTGAACTAAGGTTCGTTTGATTCACAGTTGGAGAACATGTTGCGTTCCCTGGAACTTTCATTTTAGAATACATTTGCAGCGATATCAGAGTAGCAAGTGGAGTAACCGTTTTTGCGATTCAGTACGGCACCAGGCCAGAGTTGACAACTCCTAGGTATATTTGAAAGCTTTCAGTTGCTTAATTCTTCGACATAATGAAATTTTATTTCCACAGTTGCCACCCTTCTGCTTGAAATATTTAGTTGATTTTCCCGGCTATGTCTCAGATTTACAGATCCGAGTATGTTTTACCTGAGGGAACACAATCGCGGCACTTGAGTTGGTAACACCTTCTCCTCTGAACGACTTAATCTTGTCAAAGGCGAATTATATGCAACTGAACCTATTAGGAGTGGATAACCGGATTTGTCATTTATTAATTTTGGTATCACGGTGGAGTCGCGGAAAAATCATCCTGGTATTTATTTCTGTGAAAATGTCTTTTCTCGACGCTCGATTTTGGACACGCCAAAATCATGTGTTCTAGTTGTAGTGGACGGGAATACTCCTTTATTTGCATATGCTCACCGATTGGAACACCTCAAAATACTTTAGTTTCTGTGAAGCTTATTGTTCTGAGTCGTGTAGTGGCTAACCATTCAAAAGATGTGGATTCGACTCTCGCTTCTGGAAGGTGCTTTTGTCTTTTCTGTAGAGTTTTAAACATTGATAATAGTTGCTAAAAGCACTGATGTATCAAACATAATTCTCTGCTCGTCACCAGTTTTTTTTTATTTCAGTATCTATTAATTAAATATTAATGACAAGTCATTGTATTGAATATGGTATATTTCTTCTTTGTTAGTCCTAGTGGTTTCAAATCGTGTCATTTTGAGGTCGTGTGATTTTCGAGTGTCAAGAGAAGTGGAGTTTTGGCTCCTCATACCAGTGACTGTGGTTTCGAATTCGGAGTAAGACGTGGTTGCTGTGTTTTGTCCATTTGCACGCACACACACACACACACACTGACATAGTGAGAGAGAAGGAAGACTGTGCAACTGGAGAGTTCTCTGTTTGTGACCTGCTGAAACATCCGCCGTAGTTCAGAATGCATATTTAGCCGGTGGTCTCTGGGCAGAGCGTCCCCGTTATAAAACAAGTTAGTAAAATCATGCAGTGCATTGATTATGATACGCTTTCCAACATACCAGTAATCATTTCGGAACTTATTAGTCAAGTTATAAAGATAATGGCTGTGGAATAAATCTCACTCCTGTGCCCTGACCTTTGACTCCATTTCGATGATATTCAATAGAACCGGTTCAATATACCTCCGGAACAACATGATAAAGTTTTGCCACAATCGAAGCATTTTTGCGTAAGTTATGACGCATAAGGGCGATGGAATGGACCCCGCTCCTATGTCCTGACCTTTGACCCCATTTCGCCCATTTTCAATAGGGTTCGTCCCCAGATTGTCCCCTACCACAAACTAAAATTTCATCGAAATCAAACCATTTTTACGCGAGTTATTTTGCAGACGGACAAAGCTGGGGCATATACTCTTCTTCAACCTACGGTTGAAAAGCGTAAAAAAGTCTACCACCTTTGCCTACAATTAGGCTCCCTATACTTAGTGTCCGGTAGAGAATGCAGTACTACCCTTGTTGAACGGGCTGGTGCTCGTGGTGTAGCACGTTCGAGCTGATAATTTCTATTTCACACGGATATTGTTAGTTTATTACTTAGACTCCATTCACGTTAGTAGAGGCTACCATTATCAACAGGTTAGGGAAAGCAAACTAGTGTTTTTATTTTTCTTCTTTTAAGTAGACTTTTAAAATTACAGTTCTTGGTATAACCAAAAACATCTGTTCTGAACCTCTGGTTATATACACAATTCAATATTTCTAGGGAGTTGATGTTAACTACATCCGCGAACTGAGAGGATATATGGGAACATCGTTCCGGGGTTACTCACTAGTCGTATTCTTTTTCTTATCCGCTTTCACAAGTGGAGGGTAGCCCCGTTTACCATCGCGGGACGCCTCAGTTCTTTTCTCCGACTGCTGACGACAAAAATGCCACTTCCCTGTGAAAGCAAATTCGTATGCGTCTTTTGATTCCATTCTTTATAAGTCTGTATGAAGCAGAAGGTAATGGCATACCGTCCCCTGTTACACATATGACCTGAGTTCCACCATCTGGCTGCTGAAGAGATGCATTCTCAGTGCTGACCCCCGAGAACTTTCCAACTAATTGTATGCAAATAAGGAGTGCGTACAGTTTCTCTCTGAATTTCACCCATACGAAACTTTTGATTCATCCTGCTTATTTGAAATCCCTCTGCCGTTCAGCAGGAATTACTTCAAATTTACAAATTAAGTTTCTGCAAAAATATGTATGCATAAGAACAAAATGGTTTTGAAAAAGGGAGGACTACAGTATTTCTGCTTCTCCTATCAGCGCGTCTGCTCTCCTACATCCCTGTTGAGCTTATAACATTATAACATTTTGGCTACTGAAGCAAGATCAGTTAGAAAACAGTTCGTAAAGGCATTGGTGTACATAATGTGGAGTATTTTTCTAAGAACTTACCTCATTCTATTTCTCGAACTAGGGAATTTAAACCAATCACGCAATAAATGGGTGAGTAGGAGTCTCTTCATTATTCCGTGTACGCTCGGCTTAAAATGCTTGTTTTGTTTTTATATGCCCCGTCTCTGGGGATGTAATGTAATACTTTGCTGAAAACCTAAAGATATATTTTCGACTTTGCTCCGACAGCTGATGAAAGTGTTATTGTATCTGTATAATTCTAGTAAATAATTTCCTAACATTTAAGAGAAATGAGGAAACCTTATTATAATGAAGCTCTTGTGGCGTTTTTATTTCGCACCGCATTTGTGGAGCAGCAGTCTCTGTTGTTCTAGTAATATTCAGTTTAATGCGGAATTAGAGGAACCATAAAATCCCGCCGCGAGAAGTTAAATTATCGTGATTTCTTATGGTGTCGGTCACAGCTTTTTCTCTCTGTTTTTTCTTATTTGTTTTGACGTATTGAAGCACTTCTCATTGTTCCCCAGGTCTAAGACGCCATTTTACTGAGCGTTTTTCAAAACCCCTTCCCTCGCGAATGTTACCTACCTTGTGTACAAACAGTAGTAATAACACGGTCGAATGGTGGGATAAATTACTGAAGAGGAGAGAGGAAAAGAGATGAAACAACATGGGATTCACAATTCTGCATCCACATCGTTCGTTCTCATCTATTTCTGACATGGATGGCCTCTGCATTCTCATACTCTTAGAATCTTCTCCTCTTCTTCATCCCTCTAACTCCTAGGACGCGGGGAATGTTGTCGTCTATCTATATCACACGATCTCGCTGCTTCTTTCTTCCCTCCTTCGAGGCCGAAAATCCCCCATTCTTCTGCCCGAACAACATTCTTCTTCTTCCTCCTCAGTGCCCAGCTGGACATTTTCTCTTCCACACATTCTTTCGCCATGACAACACCCACCCGAGCCGGTCTTTGGACTTGCTGCGAGATTCGTTGTTAGCCGGATTCTGTAACAATTAAGCGATGGCTGCCTTCCATTGGAAGTCATTTAATTGCGCTCATACCGATCATTAGCCTCTCGCTTGTCTTCGTTCTTGTTGTTTTTGGAGGGCCCGTCTGCCTGCTTGCCTGCCGTTTCGCTCTAATTTTGATTTCGCCGAACGAAACTCTAAATTGAAGAATTGAGTAAATATCCAAAGAATTTTGAAAGCGGAAACGAGTTTAATTTAGTCTTGTTTCGCGTTCTGCGGAGAAATTAGTTCTTAAAGCGATGTTTCAACTTATCGAGGAATTTTGAAGGCGCTATTAATGTTTCATTATTCATTAGGACTTAACAAAACTGTAATTATTATTTGGTCGGGGGTCTTTCTGCTGCTAATGCGCAACAAAAGGTAGTCCGGAACAAATAATAATTACCGAATTTTTGTCCTTATTTTAAAATAAAGCTGGGTAAACGTTTGTGTGCATCGCACTGATAGAGTTTATCGCGGAGCTCATCAGAATATTTATTTGAAGTACTTCATACACTCCGCACTTAGTTCTGGATAACAGTGTTCAGAGGCTTAAGTCTTAGATTCGAGTGTTTATTCTTGCAACTTTTTAAGTGGAATAGGAGCGTGTTTCTATATTAATTCATTTATCTCAAAATTAGAACCGCTGTTACCATTTGTCATATTGATTTAAGCATCGAATCTGCTTGAGTTCTCAGAAATAAACAAAACAGCCCCCTTGTTTCTTTATTCGGTACTCCTGCTAGAGCCCTGTACTTGCGCTGTATGATTAGTGCAGTTACAGTAAAAATTCTAATATCCCCCGTCCTCAGTGTTTAATTATGCGGATGTTTAATTTGAAACGCAACTGTAATTCTGAGACTCCATAATCTACGTATACGAAGCATTGTTGCAGTCCTGTGAAACGGAGATTTAATACTAGAATTTTAGGCAAAAAGATTAAATCTCATTCGCAACATTTCTTTCCGTTTCCCTTTGTTCTAAAAGTGTGGGAAACTTTTATCTTCGTCACCTTAGTCAGGAAATATGTTTTCTCAGTGGCGCCTTGGAGACGCTTTCTCTAAAGGCCATCTACAATAATATGACAATAGAAAAGCAATTTGCAATTTTCGTGCTTGAAGCTTAGTCCAGTGCAATTTGCACCTTTGCCATCTTCACTTCAAAGTAACCGAAGGGAACGCGGGAGTCGTTTAATCTCAGCTTTGTGTTTTATGCCGCCTTTATTCTTCGGGAGAGACCGCATTTTAATGGAAGAGGAGGGGGTGAGTTTGCTTGGGAACAAAGGGGATAGCTGGACAGTAAACGCGAGGGGTTAGAAGGGAGCGGTTACAACAAGAAAGCGACGAGCGCCTTAGGTAGGGGCCAAGATGTCCTAAGCTAGCAGGGGATTTGAGGTTTTTCCGCGTCCTCTGGAGAGACGAAGGAATGGCCGAAAGTGATAACGTAACAGAAAGCGGTTCCTGGAGAAAGTTTGTTTGCGAAAAAAAAGGCGGGCCTATGGACAACAATCCTCGATTAAGTCAAAGAAGAGAATTAATAGTTTTAAGAGATATAAAAGCATTGCATGAATATTTAAGCGCACCTATTATTATTTTCTACTTCAAGAAACAACAAGTTAACACCTGTTTAAAAAAAGAATTGGAATTGTGAGCAACGATAGGTGTTTCAAGGGTAGTTAAGTAAACGGATGTACAATCCGGATGTATCTAACCGCTCTTTCATTTCATTTATGGGTATTTTGTTAGACCTCTCGTCGTCTTTATAATCAACTGAATGTGCTTGGAGTACTGCATAAAAAAAATTGCGAAACGAAAAGAGCGCAGCAAAGATGGGATACGGAAAAGTGGTATGGTGGTGTACCAAGACTACAGCCCTGGCATGAGGTTTCATCTGTCGTCAATAAAGAGTTGTGATTACCCTTAGCTAGTGAGAAGAACGAAGACATTAACTGTTGAGAAGAACGAATGCAAGCGGGCGACTTCATGCAGTTCAGCAGCTAGCAGCGTTGAAATAAAATTAAATAAAATTGTCCTGTGTCGGTATATTTTATCGAATAATTTGTTGGCCAGGAGGAAATAGTTCCGACTTCTGAAGGAAATTTTTCTGTTATGGAGCATTAGTTTACTAACCAGTTGTTTGTGTTTTGGCGGGAAGCTTTCTCAAATGAAACGATACCAAACAAAGCAACAATTTAGCGTCCTGTGTCAAAGTTCTTACTAAAGACTGGTTTTACTTGTTACTCAAAGCGTAACTGTAATCGTCTACTCCTAAAGGGTCGAGCCGCTGCAGAAGTTGTTGCCACTCTCCTATAAATTGTTAGTGTCCCAATAGAAGAATATTCGTCGAGACACATCTTCTTCGCTTTCCTAGAGGTGGATGAGAGGAATGCCAGGTTCCAGCAAGACGGGATTACCTGCTGTAGCGTGTGACCGACAATGGCGTTATTGAAATACGTTTTTTTTGGAAGAGCGGCACATTTCGCCATTTTGCAAAGCTTAACCCCACTCCCCACCCTCCTCCCCAAACGCATCTCTTCCTTGATTTATGCTGCAGATTCATTCTCAAAGGTGCCCGTATCATCCATAGAAAATGACCCTCATAGAGAGAGCACATGTGCACGGATCAAAGAACTCTTCGTCACGAGGTATATATAGAAAATAATGAAACGCGAGAGAGAGGGTATAGTAAAAAGGGAGAGCAGAAGACAATTTCAGCATTTATTGTAAATCCCAATTCGTCGTCGTGGGTTTGTGTTATATTGTATTTTTCATATTTATTTTTATGTAGTTAAACTGCACCGGAACTATTGAGTTGATTTTAAATTCACTAGCGTATATTTAAAAATAGCATGCATCTTACGTCGGCAACCAAATAGCTTTTATGAGTCAATCTGCTTGTTACTGTTTCAGGAGCAAAGCGATATATTTTTTCCCTTTAATCCTGAACCAAAGCTTTATAGCATTGCAGTATGACGTCTGCCTAAATAAAGCAAGCATCCGCGAGAATAATATGAATGTGAACATGCCTGTAACTGAACCAGCTAGTTCATGAACCCGTACCCACGCCCACTGATTTATTACAGCTTCTCGAACGAATCGAAAAATCTGTAGTAAATCGTTGCTAATGAAAGATAATGATCCAACTCCTTTATGTTCTTATCCCAGTGCTAAAGAAGTATTTACTTTATCGTTACATTTTCTTAATATTTTAATAAGTATTGAAATCTAAGAAGAGCCACTTACCCCCAATTTAGGTGTACTGTCTCAGAGACTGAAAAACAAAATAGTGTCGATTTGCTCGGGGACTGAAACTCAGAAATCCTAGTTTTGTTCCCAACTCGGGAAAAATTCCTCATTGTTCTTCAACCTCGGGGTGGTTTTACGGGCGCATTTTCATCTTATGGAACTATGTATTTAGTACCATTAAACAGATGTGTGACATTGGTTAGCTTATGTCAATCTCTTAAATTCAGGAAATCTAATCCTGACAGAATACGTGTCTGTTCTCGTTATAATATACTCTAGGATTATGATAAGACGAATTGGAGGAATAGTCCTGCTGACAATCACAATTACTTATGTTTGATTTTCATTTTTCTAAAATCATTTTCCGAAGCGCAAAAATGTCAAAGTAAGCAGATACTAGGAATTTGTAGCGAACCGGTGTGCATAATATTCGATATGAAACAATCCCGTTCAGTTTCAGTTTGTGTGCAAAATGGAAAGACCACGACTGGCTGTATTTTCTTTGTGTATGTAAGAAATTTTTATTTATGTGTTGCTATTTCGTTGTTATTAATCTGAAAGTCTTTAATTGTAATCGCGTTCATTAATTTAGAACTCTTTTTATTATGTGTTAGTAAAATTTATGTATATGTTATGAATTCACACTCTTTCATTTCCTTGTGTACATTGTTAAGACTTCACGATCACTTCCTCTTTCCCAGGGAAATAACGTTTAGATTCTGACGCCCTGGTATCTGTTTCAAACAATGTAGTATTTGTCCATTGGTCCTGATGACTGTTCTCATAATCCGATGCCTTGCTTAGTTTTCTTTTTTCACGTCTTTATTTGCTGTGATAGACTCGGTGTGTTACATGGGTAAAGGTGCCAGATTTTCGTTTTCATGAAAATGCGTGTGCCTAACTACTATTCTGAAATCCAAAATGCTACTCCGGTGTCCGAGTGGTCAGAAGTTGTGGTTTCTGGCTGGTCATCCAAGCTAGGCAGATGTTCGAGTCCCGCATGGGACACGGGTGGTGTATTTTCCATACGGCTCTGGCTGTCTCCCTGCCTTGGAACCCGTGACCCGCCGCCTCGGCGGCGCAGTGGTCTAAGCGATGGTTTATGACCATTCGTCCGAGAAGGGCCCGGATTCGAACCCCGGTGAGGCATGGATGTTGTGTTTGTCTTACGGCACTGGCTCTCTCCCTTCCCTGGAACCAGTGGTCCTAAATTATAGACGGGCGACTGCTTATAGCCCATTAAGTTGCTCACGGTGGTCGTTAAACCTTCAGTAAAAAAGAAAAGAAAAAAAAAACCGTGACCCCTAGTTTAGGACGGGGGATTTTTTGTTGACCTAAGAGTTACTCATCGTGATCGCTAAACTTCGAAACGAAATTTTTTCATGAAATTTTAAATACTGCACAATTGGTTGAACTAAACTTTGGATTTACACTTAGTCTAAAGCTTCTCGCTACTTTTTTGAAGGAGAAACTTCTTTATTTGAGCAAATTTTTTGAGAGAAAGGCGGAGGACGGTTTCTCTGTGTGTGATGTATTTGATACATTCGGAGTGAGTTTTTACATACATTAAAGTGAACCAATTTTCATCGTTTCAATTATAGGTATGTTCGGTGTAAAAGTTTTAAGTAAGCGATAACACTACAACTCAGTTACCCACCTTCAAGGCGTAGTGGTCAGCAAAACTCATTCGTTTTCCCACTTTATAGGTTCAAGAAAACAGGGTGGTCTAACGCTTCTTCGCAAACGACATACCTGCGATTGCACTATCGCTCCCTTACAGGAAACCATTAATATTTTTGTTTTTTGCTTGGATAGAGGGTCTAGAATCCTCATCCCTTCTCCCGACAAGCCGCTTAAAATAAATACTTGGCTTTTGCAAATGTCATCTGCGTTCTTGTGAAACCAAAGTTTTTGTAGATGTTTCAGGGGTTTATTAATCGCTGTGTCCGGTGGGCAAGTCGCTAGGTCTTGTGCTATTGAAATGTAGATATAGTTTGTTCTTACTTCCTAATTCGTTAAGGATAACTAATCCTACCCATACTGGTTACTAAGTAACTAGAACAAAAACACATTCGATATGCAAAATTCGAATAACAATTTTTCGGTTGCTATGTGTTGGTAAAAACGTGGAAAGAGCGATGAATTTATTTATTTAACTGACGCCGCGTATTTAGAGGATTTTCACTTCGATTTTAGGTTGTATAGTTCTGTCTGCCGTTAAACTGGCGGGAATGTGATTCGCACATCAGTTCTTAGCGTGGTCCATTCAGAGCACTTTCTAACGTCACTCATTCACTCACATGGGGAAATTATTTTTACTGAATAAACAGTTCTACGTTTTGTACTAACAGCACGGTTAGGCGCTTACGCGGTTGTACTAGAGATCTGTTTTGTGCGAGGAGAATGAGGGATCTCGAGATAGCCTTTGTTCGTCGATGTCCAGCATGCCAACGCCCTGGAATGCAAGTCACCCTCTGACCTGGCCGGCGTCGCTATGCGGGGGCTTCCCATGGGCAATCACGGGCAGGAATCTGGGGCCGGCATTCCTCAAGCGACAGGGTGACGTCATGGAGATTGGGACGCCCAGTGGGGATCATCGGGGAGGCTGGAGAGAGAGTGAGAGAGAGATGACCGTTACCGGTCGATACAGAGGATGAGGAGGAGGATGAAGATGGCGTTACACGCTCTGCTGCATCCATCGACACTATGAGGATGAAGCCTATAAACATTTGGAGGCCGAATTCACGGCCAAGAAAGAAATATAAAAACCGATTACCCGTGTCCCATTGGCTAATAACGGGATTTTTTTTTTTATTTCATCCGTATATAAAACTAAATAAAATGTTCGGACATTGCTTGTAAAAGAGTGAAACCTGTTTTAATTTGGCGTTTGCGCTTATATTTAACAT
This sequence comes from Macrothele yani, assembly GCA_039090855.1. Taxonomy (NCBI): domain Eukaryota; kingdom Metazoa; phylum Arthropoda; class Arachnida; order Araneae; family Macrothelidae; genus Macrothele; species Macrothele yani. Next base: position 13,864,191 of record CM077029.1, on the reverse strand, counting down.
TTGGTTACTTATTTTGTTTTGTGTCGGTTGTCCTCGGCTGTGACCAGCTTAAGCTGCCTATAGTTCGGCTAAGTAGCGATACTAAACGTTAGCAAGTAGGCCTTTTTATAAATATTCAGAATTTTCTGTGGATGTTTCCGTGAATACGGAGATTTCCGTACGTCGTTAGCGCACCTTTCCGAGCTTCAGCAGGAATTATTAACCAGAAATGATTAAGGTTTGAACATTGAAAAACAAGATCTGTCTGTTCCATCCTTTCTACCATTTTTACTACTTTTCTTTTTTAAAGGTGCCCGTTTTTAATTTAACATTTCTGACCCCGGCCTTTACGCTGCGCATTTCTCCCTCTTTCTTGCGTGTCTTTGCCCCTTACATTTTTAGTTTTTTTTAGTTCGAAAATTGCGCAGGTGCAACTCGTTATAAATGTCGCTGTAGTAAAAAAGACTCTGCGCTCTGCCACATGTTTCGTGAAATCTGAATCGGTCTCTGGTCAACTTCTGCGGAAAAACCTAAGGGGGGATAAGGCGGTGTAACAGACGTGAATTTCTATTTGCTGATATTGACGTGCGAGCTTATTCGCCACGGCAACTTATTTTTCTCAGAAGGAGGTATCTGCGTTATCGGCACTTAGTCTTAATTCAGGGAGCAGTGTTTACTGTTCAGCTTTTCGTTCTTCAGATTATCAGTGTAAAAATAAAATGTAAAAAAAAACAAAAAAACATGCGAACAAGTAAAATGACATTCACGGTAATTTTTAATTGATTTGAGTTATATATTAAACTAACATATCTTAAAGATTTTAAATGGAAGCAAGTTTTAGAAGTTTGTTTTTAATGTCGTCTCAGTTGCCCCGGTGGTGCAGTGGAGACGACTTTGCTTCTGACCATTTTCCCGAGATAGGTCTGGGTTCGAATCCCGGTGAGGCATGGATGTTGTGTTTGTCTTACTTCACTGGCTCTCTCCCTCCCCTGGAACCAGTGGCCCTAAATTGAGGACGAGCGACTGCTTTAATAGCCCATTAAGGTCCTCACAGTGGTTGTTAAACCTCCAAATAAAAAAAAAAAAAAAAATGCCGTGAAGTCTAATTAAAAGAATCTTATTTCCTCAATCATTTAAATTCGTTATTGATTGATATGAAAGAATATCAGTCCATGTTAACTGATAATTTAAATGATTTAATTTAAATTTTTCATAGTGGTCACGTGAGTGGAAGTGATTTAGAAAGAAATGTTTGTGCGTTTGATTTATTTAGTATATAGTAATGAACTCCGTGCACGTCTTAATTTTTTTTTGTTCTTAAACTATTAAGTTTTATTTTTATAATGAAAATAAATTGATTCAGTCAGAAGTTAGCGATATTAAAATCTTAAATAAATTGCAGTTTGTTTAATTTTTTCTGAATGCTGCGCTTTTGGTTTTCAGGCTCATTATATTTACCCTCTAGTACATAACATGTACCATAAGCACGCAAGTGAAGAATTTTGTGAATAAACAGTTTGTCGCGACAGACGCTTTGCAAACTGATTTTTTTAATGCGTAGCGAGCATTGTTTTATTTTTATTTTTTCTCCTTTTTCCCGCTCTAAGCTCCGTTTTTACATTTCCACCTGATGCTCTTCTCGTTCTTCGCTGACCGCGGGGAAATGTCTGAGCTTCTTGGCGCCGTCCGAAGGACATATTTCGCCCGGAATATATTGACAACTCTCTCTTCCCCTCCCCACCTGACTCTCCACCATCCCTCGCCTTTCTTCTTCCTCTCTTGGTTGTCCCTGAGACCATCTTTTCTTGCTCTTCAATATTTCTAGCTACTCTGCATGTTCTTCGCAGGAGGCAGAATATTCGCGTTCGTAATTTATCATATTTTTCCCCCAGACCCACTATGGCTAGGCCCCTTAATCCCCTGTCTCGGGGACTGACAGCATCTGACAGGAACTGGGTGAGTCCTAATTGAATGGCCACTTTCCTCTTTCCCTTGATGTGGAGGATGGAGCATCTTCGCGAGATGAAGAAAGCCTGGGCTTGCCCTCCGCACTGTCTGCATACATGGTTTAATAAATTTTTATCTTTCAACTTTCTCTATCTCTCTCACTGCTGCCCTTCTCTCTCTCTCTCTCTCTCTCTCTCCCTTTTTCTTAAGCTTTCTCTCTGTCTCTCTTCATCTGTCAGGTTCCTCCCAGCATTTCTCAATCCCTCCCCAAATGCATTTCTCCTATACTCCTGTCCAGCAAATTGTAATGTGCAGTCGGACGAATGGGGAAAGAGAAGCTCAAGAGCGGCGCGGTGACAGCTACGAAGATTCAGTTACGGCGTGGAAGATGCGGCTATTCACGGAGACGGGCGCCCTTCATTCCAGTATTCTGTGGCATCCCTTTTCTTTCTCTCCTTTTTTTCTATTCCCCCGCAATTTTGCCTCAGTTCGCTCCCTTTTGCAGTCTTCTGTTACCTCTCTGTTTCTCTTTGCCCGAGGTGTTAGTAGCCTCTAAAAGTACCGCAGATGCCTCCTTGTAACAGAAGCAGCCTGAGTGAATGCGTCTTGTGAAAGCCAAGAAGAGGGAAACAGTATAAAAAAGTAAGGCGAACTCAAGGGAGGTACGTAATGCATATCTATATGCAGTTCCATCTCCATCTCGATTCCTTAATTCCACCTCAGGAATGAGATGAAATGTTGGAGGTACCATGAGATGCAAAATGCGTTGGGGGGATTTTTTTTTTTTTTTTAGTTCCGGTTTTTTTTTTGTATAGTGATCTTTTGAACCTGTCACGCGACTGGAAGTTATTAAATAAGCGGAATTGAATGTCTTCTTTTTGCTTTGTTTTATTATCCTCTTGGACAATTGAGTGTGAAATGGGGATCTAGGTACGGCAAATTCTTTTATAGCGAGAGATGAGCGTCAGCGGAACACAGTAGAATATTGGATTTCAGATGGAAAGTGATGGAGTAAGGGAAGGAAGTGGGTCCTCCACAGGATTTTTTTTCGATTCCTTGCTTTAGAATAATCCTCATATTTCTTTTAAAGAAATGGCGTCTGGGGTGGGTTGAAGTGTTGGGGGCAGCGAACACTTTTTGCAAAAACTCGTTGAGGAAAAAGTTGTAAGTTCCGTTCACGTGTTTTCATTCCGCCTTACCCTGAATTATGCAGAAGCCTGGCAATCTGATTCTTGTTGTTTTCACTTTCAGTAGTATGCATGAGCGCTTTCATTGCTTTCGCGAAGCGTAAGTTCTTTGTCTAGCAATATGTAGTTAGAAATGCATAATTTTTTTAAACTGCATGCAGTTTGCTTAAACAATCCTCGTTTTAATGGACATTGAACAATTATACACCATGTTAAATGAGTGCTTTGAAGTTAGTTAGACTTAACCATATGTAATTTCTTCTTTCTTTTTTAGCCTGTTGGCACCCACTGCAAGGTATAGGCCTCCCCAGTCTTTTCCAACTTCTTCGTCTCTTTCCATCTCGCGCCCCCTTCGTCTCTTTCCATCTCTCGGTTGCCATTCTGTTATTAATGGTGTCTATCTTTCAGTCTTCCAACATGTCCAGCCAATCTCAACTTTGATTCTTTTATTATTTTTATAATATCTGTTATTCCTCTTATAAGTTCATTTCTAACTGTCTCTTCTTGTTATTCCCTACAATCTTCTCTCTAACTGTCTTTCCGATATTCTTTTTTCTTACATTGTCGTACTGTGTTACTCCACGTTTCACTTTCTTAAGTAAATACGGGGTTACTACATGCATTGAAGATTTTTCTTTTTAAACACAATGGAAAATCACCGGTTATATAGTCTTTAAGTATCCAAAAGGCTCTATTACCTTGGAAAATTCTTCTATTGATTTCTTTTTCTTTAAAACTAATTACTTGACTTAAATAAATGTATTCATTTACTTTCTCGATCTCTTTTCCTTGTATTACAATTTTTTCTGTATCCTTTTCTGTACTGTTCATATATTTAATTTTTGCTGTGTTTTATTGTCAGACCTTTTCTAAGACTTTCCGTCCATAAATCCTCTTTCATATTTTGCATTTCAGTATTTCTAGTTGTAATGATGGCTGTGCCATCAGCAAATCTTAGGTGTTTCATATACATGTGTAATCAGACAACAGAAAATCGCGTATATTCTTCAGTGATCCAAATGGAAAAAAATATATAAAGACGTAAGCCATACAAACAACATGTAAAACTTAAGTCTTTAGATGTTCGAAGAACATGCAAAGACGTAAGCCACATTTACTTGAACCGTCTTTCACTAAACTGAACACAAGACAAGTAAGTCTTAGAACTTACGAGTCTGATGCTGGGACTCTCTCTCTCGCACACACTCGCACACGCAAATGATAGATGAGGCTGTTTGTCGGCAACAAGGAGGTAGCTGCAGAATTGCGTTTTTGCAGTTCATTTTTTACGCCCGTCAGTAAAGCGTGCAAATAGAAAATGTAAAACACGGGACAACAAAGTAAATAAGTAAGGAATTGTGAAAACAGCAAACGGAACGGGATAGCAGTTTGTGTTAACTGTACAAAAACTTGGTGACCAGTGGACACGATTGCTAAGTCCGCTGGACAGAGTTTCCGGGAACTTGCTTCTCACAGCTCTACACTGATGAGCCTTTACATTATGACCACCTACCTAATAAGCTGTTGGACCCCATTAGCCCGCAAAACTGAGGTCATTCGATGAGGTAGCGATAGGTAACCTGGGGTATCTGGTACCATAATGTCAACAGCAGGTTCTCCAGTTCCAGTATATTTTGGGATTGTGGTGATTTAGCGCGAACCCGCTTTTCCAAGTCTAACCACAAATGCTCGATTGGGTTCATGTCAGGTGAATTTGAATGCCAGGGCATTAACATAAAGTCACCAGCAAGTTTCTCGATCTGCTCCTTGACGATTCTGGTAGTGTAGCATGGCGCATTATCCTGTTGGTAATGGCCATGACCAGCAAGGAACACAGTAGCCGTGAATGGGTGAACTTGGTCCGCAAAGATGTTCAGATACCTGACAGGTGTCAGGGATTCCGCCGTTAGGATAATAGGGCCTAAAGTATCCTAAGAAAAGATCTTCCGCAACATAACACCACCGCTGCTGCCCGTTTCCGCCCAACAATACATCCAGGTTCCATAGCCTCCGTTGGTAATCGGCGTATCTGCGCTCGGCCGTCTACGTGATGCACCAGGAATATTGATTCGTTAGACCAGGCTACTTTCTTCCAATTATCCACAGTCCAATCTCGATGATCTTGGGCCCATTTCAGGCGTTGTTGGCGAGGATTTGCAGTGAGCAGGAAATCCATATGTTTTACATCTGAGAAACGTGGCTATCCACGCTCATCAGCAGAATGCTGCTGTGAGCCCTGTGTTCTATGACACATTGGCCTGATCACCATTGTTGTAGCTGCGGGTGATTTGTAGCACTGCGGCTCTGCAGTTGCTGTGAACAATGCGACAGTCTCTGCTCCCCTCTGGCATCAGTAAGCTGCGGACGACACACGGTTGGACTACGGTTCGTCGTTTGGCCATATGTGCACCACTTTTGATACGTACTCACTACAGCGGCACGTGAAGAACCCACAAGCCGCGCCGTTTCCAAGATCGTAGTTCGGAAGCACCGTGCCATCAGAGAATTTTGCCCTTTATCAAACTCCGGTAAATCGGCAGCTTTTCCCATTCTGACTCCGAACACTCTACTAACCGAAAGCCGATCCTCGGGTTATATATATATACTGCTGTGTGAACTTCACCTGCGCTACCGTTCGGTCTCCAGGCGCGCTCATTTATCTTAGCTGGGGATGGTTATAATGTAATGGCGCACCGGTGTACATGTCGAATGACAGAGCGTTGTAAAGAAATTACACCTCCGGTCTTACCATTATTCTTGCAGTTCAAGAATTGAGAGACATAGACAGAGCAAAACATCTGCAGTTTTACGTGTGGTATATGTAACTTTTATATATTTTATTTGCGATTTATTGTCCCACCTAGATGGCTACGCAACAAAGAGGGCTTGTTGTTGTGTGTTTAACGACCACCATAAGCAACTCTTCAGAGCTGTAAGCAGTCACCCTGTCTTTAATTTGGGGCCTCTGGTTCCGGGAAAGGGAGATAGCTAGTGCCGTAAGGCAAACACACCAGCCATACATCATCACGCGGGACTCGAACCCGTACTCATGTCGGACGAATGATTAGAGGCCAACGCCTCGTAGCACTCGGTCATTAGTACGGCTCAGGACATGTTGAGTCAGCTTAAGTGGAAATCCATATGTTTTACATCTGGGAAACGCGATTTTTGAATTATTATTAGAATTACCATTCAGATGTTTGGGTGTTTTGTCGTTTTCAAGGATCCGTAGACTAGCGTTTTCAGAAAAGACTCTGTTGTAAAGAAAAAGAGTGCAACGCGTACTTTGTAAATCGACAAAACAATTTTCTGAACAGTGGATGTAGCATATTCAATTTTCCCATTCGAATATTGCTTGTGGGAAGCGGTCAGTTTGTGTGTCTGCCTGGTCTGCATTTTAACTCGTAGTAGGTCGTGATGTAATAATTGCTTTCCTTGAGGGAAATAAGTGTGTTCTACTACCATACAATGATGAGCTCAATATACATTGAAGAGCAATTGAGTTAGAGACAGATGGAGTTATGCAAATGTGGCGCTGTGGGCGGCTCTGTAAACGCAAACGACATGACGTATGCAGCGATCTGACAATATAAGGAGTGATGCGACGGGGATCTGTAAGAGTCGGACGCAGTATGGGTAAGACGAAGGATCTAAGCGCATTTGATCGTAGGCAAATTGTCGGGGCCCGACGAATGGGTCGCACCATCTCGGAAGTCGTGCAGGCACTGGGATTTTCACGAGCCACTGTGTCACGGGTGCACCGTAAGTACATCGAATCCGGTAAAACCATCCTTGCAAGGGCCAACTGCCGTGGACAGCAGCGTGTGGATGAGCGGGGTCATCGTCGGCTAGCTCGAATTGTAACAGCAGATAGACGGGCCACAGTGCAAGATATCACTCGGCAATTTAACGCTGGTGCACAAAAACGTGTAAGCAGCCACACCATCCAGAACCATCTCCTCGCTATGGGGTGCAGAAGCCATCGTCCTACGAAGGTACCGCTGCTGACCGCACATCACAGGGTGCAAAGATTAGAATGGGCGCGGGAACATCGCCACTGGACCCTAGACATGTGGAAAAATGTTGCCTGGACTGATGAGTCGAGATTCACGTTCGTACATGCGGATGGCAGGATACGAGTACGGCGTAAACCACATGAAGCGATGAATATTTCTTGCCAGCAGGGTACTCTTCAAGCTGGTGGGGGTGGCATTCTCGTCTGGGGACTGTTTAAGTGGACTGAAATGGGACCACTGGTACGCGTGACATCGTCCCTCACAGGTCAACGTTACCGGGATATCCTGGGCGACCATTTGCTCCCGTTTGTGCGTCTTCAACATCCCACTGGGGACCTCATCCTGCAACAAGACAATGCAGCTCCCGAATTGTATCCGAATGGTTGGATGAATAATTACACCGACGTGACCTCGCTTCCTTGGCCAACTAGGTCACCTGACATCAATCCCATCGAGCCCATCTGGGATGCCATCGAGAGAGATGTTTTAAGCTCTGACCCCCCCCTCCATCAAATCTTCTTGAACTGTGGGAGCTTGTTCAGGGGTCGTGGATCCGTATGGCTTCCCAACGCATCCGGTGTCTTGTCGAGTCCATGCCGAGACGAATCGCCGCCGTCATCAGGGCGAAAGGTGGTGCTACATGTTACTAGACAGGTATCTCTAATTCAATTGCTTTTCAGTGTACATGACTACTCTGCGGCCATAGATTCAAACGGCTTTTTACGAAATATACGTTATTTCATCACAGTTGTTTTGGAGAAATGTGTGAAACTTTTGCTGCGTTTAATTTTGGTGGACTTATGTGAAAACTAAAATAAGTACATTACTTTAAAAAAGTTATAGTCCGATTTTATTTAATGTATGCGTATAGCGCACCTCTTCGTAGTGTTCTTTCTAACATTAACATGGCTGACTACGCGCAGAGCGCAACGAACTCAAATTCAGTGTTTCCCTCAAAAACCAAGAATTTTATGTTTGAGTGCATAGTCATACGCTGACCAATCATTGACCCCCAAACTTGTGCTTTCGTAGGCTTGATTGCAGTTCTGGTTGAAGCATCATGTAATTGTTTCCCATTTCCGGTTGTTTCTTTACCCTTGAGACTGATACCTCGAATAAGGATTGCTCTGCTACACGTCCCGGTCCTGGAAGAGGCAATTAAACTACCGGAAAAAAATATTTATAGATATACTGCGCCGTAGTTGTCTGTAATAGCTTATGTCACATATTTCATACTAAATGGCAGCAGCACAGTTTGCATATGTGGTTACGCGAAATAAGGTAACGAAAAAAGAAGGCAACGTTTAAACTCCGCGAAATCGAGGCAAAAAGAGAGAATTGAACATTAAAGTGCCCAGTACCTGGAAGCAAGAAATGTGCGTAAGAAGTCAGTGAATATGGTAATGTGAGTCCAACAAGTAAATGTGAATTTTTTAAAGCAAAATATTGGAATTTTGAACGAAATACATGGAACCTGTTAACGGCGTAAGTTCACGTGAAGCCCTTAATTGAAGTACTCAAACCTGTTGAGAAAATCTAGTAGCACGAAATTTCAAAGAAGAAAAAAAAATCTCGCAATGTTGTTAAATTACGAAGAAATACGTATGTATCCGCGAATATTGTTGAATTGCCAAAAGAAAAAAAAAATCGGGGAATATTGTTAAATCGCCAAAAAAAAAATATATATATATATATCAGAAAATATTGTTAAATTCCCAAAATAAAAAAAATCAGGCACCGTTGTTAAATTGACAGAAAAATATGCGTCAGGGGATGTTGTTAAATTGACAAAACAAATATCAGAAAAAATTGTTCGATTGCTACATGTTGTTCGATTATCTTTCCTGGTTACACCAAGCGTGCATCTCCATGCTTCTTTGGGCTGTCTGCAGTCTTTGGATATCTTTTTTTAGTTAAGGTCCATGTCTCCGCTCCATACGTAAGCTCTGGCAGGATGCACTGATTAAACACTTTCCTTTTAAGACATAAAGGCATACTGCTCTTAAAAATTGTACTATTTCTTCCAAAAGCTCTCCATCCAAGTTTTATACGGCGATTAATTTCTTCATTGATATCAAGTGAGGGTCACATTGATGAGGAAATTAATCGCCGTATAAAACTTGGATGGAGAGCTTTTGGAAGAAATAGTAAAATTTTTAAGAGCAGTATGCCATTATGCCTTAAAAGAAAGGTGTTTAATCACTGCATCCTGCCAGAGCTTACATATGGAGCAGAGACATAGACCTTAACTAAAAACGACATGTAAAGACTACAGACAGCTCAAAGAAGCATGAAGAGATGCATGCTTGGTGTAACCAGGAAAGATAAGAAGAGGAACTTGTGGATAGAAAATGACAGGAGTAGACGACATCATGACCAGATTGAAATTACTGAAATGGCAATGGGCTGGATATGTTGACAGAAGAAGACCTCATGGGAAATGGATGGATGAAATTCGAAAGCATGCCGGAGTGACATGGAGACCTTCATCCAGCAGTGGATTGATAATGGTTGATGATGATTATATATATATATATATATATATAAATCAAAAGTATCAGGAAATATAGTTCTGGTCTGTCTTCTATTCGCCGAGTTATCAGATTAAGACTTCTGTGGTATACGGACTCTACTACTTTTGGATACATGGTCAAACAGATAATACGGTGTTAGATGCAAATCAGAATATGGTCACTTGGTTGACCTATCAAGGCGCAGGTGCTTCGATTAACTTAGAGAGCTTCCAGGAAGAAAAACAATCATCTGTGTATTCACGGAAGTTTTTTTAACTTTCACGTTTTTACCTTGTGCTCTGCTCAAGTTTTGTTCCCAGCAGTTGTTTGACTGAGAGAGTGACGTTTAGCCGATGTGATTGTCTGTGGACTTCAGCACGACATTAGTCTTATCGAAACAAATGTTTACTCTCCACAAAAATCAGCTTTCTAAATTTTGAAGACCTAGAGCACACATATATATGCCGCCCCGGTGGCGCAGTGGTCTAAGCGATGGCCTCTGATCATTCGTCCGAACGGGGTCCGGGTTCGAATCCCGGTGAGGCATGGATGTTGTGTTTGTCTTACGGCACTGGCTCTTTCCCTTCCCTGGAACCAGTGACCCTAAATTAGGGACGGGCGACTGCTTATAGCCCATTGAGTTGCTCACGGTGGTCGTTAAACCTCCAACAAAAAAAAAAAAAAAAAAAAAAACAACATATATATATCATCATCATCATCATCATTGTCAACCATTATCAATCCACTGCTGGACGAAGGTCTCCCAAGTTTCCTCCACAACGGTCTGTCTTGTGCCAGTCTCCTCCATGTCACCCCTGCATACTTTCGAATTTCATCCACCCATCTCCCATGTGGTCTTCTTCTGGGTCTTTTCCTGTCCCTTGGAATCCAATCTAAAATTTCAGCTGTCCATCGATGATCTGTCCTTCTGGCAGTATGTCCAGCCCATTGCCATTTCAGGGATTTAACTCTGATCATGATGTCTTCCACTCTTGTCATTTTTCGGATCCACGAGTTCCTCTTCTTATCTCTCCTGGTTACACCAAGCATGCACCTCTCCATGCTTCTTTGAGTTGTCTGCAGCCTTTGTATGTCTCTTTTAGTTAAGGTCCACGTCTCCGCACCATACGTAAGCACTGGAAGGATGCATTGATCAAACACTTTTCTTTTAAGACATAATGGCATATTGCTCTTGAAAATTATGCTGTTTCTTCCAAAAGCTCTCCAGGCAAGTTTTGTACGCCGATTAATTTCTTCATCAATGTGACCCTCACTTGATATCTGCTGTCCAAGATAAACGTACGTGTCTGTTATCTCCAGCTTTTCTCCATCAATCGATAAATCTTCATTTCTTGTAAAAGCATATATATATATATATATATATTTCTTTTGTTGTTTTTACCTAAAGATGTGCTCACTGTATAAGTGAGTATAGGACGTGCTCACTGTATAAGTGAGTAAAGGACGTGCTCACTGTATAAATGTGGTAAAAAACCTGCTCACTGTTACCAAAAGATTATGCGCCTGTGGTGTTGTTTCATCTGTCCAAGGACACAATACATCCATTTCCAGAAAGTTAAGGTTAAAAATTTGTCAAGGTTAAAAGTTTTGAAAGAACGCACTTCAATTTCATAATTTTTTCTGCAGAATTTCTCCTCTTGCTGCAGAAAATATTTTATGCATTTATCACAGCGTTCCTGTTTGTAAACTGCGGATTCGAATGTCTTGATTTGGATCGATTAGGTATCAATACGTCCAAAATTTTTAATTGCAGAAATGTCCCACCAGTTTTAAATAATTTAAAGTGCGTGTAATATTTTCTGTGGAAACGACATCACCGTTGCTGGTAAATTTTCTGGTGAATGTGTAATATTGTGGAAAACTGTTGTTCTAAATTTGTTGGCGTCACTTTTGTTGGATTTCCTCGATCTAAGATCACCCTGTTACATTTTCGGAAAGCGGATTCCCGGAGATATTCTTCTTCGTACACAGCTATCGCTGTTTGCAAATTTGCGTATCACTATTTCTAAAATATCCCGCTTTTGTGTGTATGTGAATCCCAAATTGCATTCGGAAAAAATTCAACCAAGGATTCTTCCAAGTAACGACATTGTAGTATCATATAATGCGTGTGTATCGTATATTTAGCCCTCCCTCCCCCTTTGCTGGAATGGAAAATTAGACAAGGGGGTTCTTTCGCGTTTCGTCCCGTTTAAAGAATGCTTCCTTTCCCCAAGCCTTGTGAACGTTAAGTGATCGCTTCGTGAGTTCCACACAAGGAAAACAACAAAGAGAGGAAAAAATTAAACTTATGCGTCCATTTCTGGAATTGATTCCTTTTTCTTTTCTTTTTTGTTCTTCTTCTCCCTTGGAAACATTTCTTATTATCCGCAACCGAACTGGTTTCAGCACTCTAGTCTGATAACAATTCCACCCCTAACCCCTCCTCCTTTGAAACAAACTCGGGCTGGGAAGGAGGCAGAATGCTATGTGGGGAGGGAGAAGGGGGCGCTTGGGTCCCCATCGCAACCAGGAGAAAGGAGCGGTCTATCAGAAGAATGGGATGGAAATGAGAGAGAGAGAAGTTTCGGAGAGAAGAGCAAGAAGAGGGAACGGGGGTGGGAAGAACTTCATGTGCCCATACACACTTACATTCATACTTATACACGCGCACACACACATGCATCGGAGCTTCTTCGTCAAGGCAATATCTGGGAAAGCATTCTCTTCCGTTAACCCATCTTATGTGTCACGGGTTTTGATGCATTAATGCTATTCCATTTCGTTCTGTCATCGCTGGATGTATAGCAGGGAGAGCGGAGCATACATATATACATACATACACGCAAGGCAATCGGGGTACTGCCGGGAAGAAAGAAATACAGGGGCACGAAAAAGAAAAGCTCGGGCTGTCTGGCGGCTGTGGCCCAGACGCATTGCCTTGTTATGGTCCTGCACGTCTTCCTCTCTCTCTAGTGTACACAGTAGTCCCCCATCGACACCCGCCTTCTTATGCTCTCCAGACAAATCCCTGCAGTATGTAGTATGACATGGAAAATTTACATGGCCGTGTGTTGGGATCAAGGATGTGACCATTGGACTTAGCATAACTGCAGGCCAGGGACTTAAAACTACAATGGAACGCCGGACATTTCATTCTTGCCATCTATTTTTATCTTCCTCTTTTTCTTTTTTCTTTTTTTTTTCATTTGTATTTCGTTGGCCTTTATACGCCGCTTCCGCTTGGATGTTGCGCAACATGGATATTCCCAAATTGACCATTCCGCTGTCGCGCAAAGGAATGAGGAAGTCTCGTGTAATATATATTGTTCAGCTTCAGAGTGGGGTACTTTAGACGAGAAAAGGGTGACATTTTCCATTCACAATTGAACTTGCGCTTTGACAAATTGTTAAGTTTTTTAAGCTGCCTTGCTCCGGCTTCTTTAATATTTACCGTGTAACATCGGTATGGGTTCATAATATAGGAAAGCGTTGTAAACCCAAAAGGGGAAAGAAATGTGAAATTTCAACGGAAATGCAGATTTTATGCCTGCAGCTTCTAGTGCTGTTTCCTGTAGATTCGTCCGCATGGCAATTTTGCAGTTTGCTGAAGAAACGTGGCTTGAAACGTATATATAAATATGTATGAAGTCGTGAAAAACATCCTGTGCTGGATCTCGTATTGCAATATGTTAACATGATTACACGCCCAACATTCCAAAATTCGGATTTTAAGCATTTTGGGAAGCAGTTACGTTGATTGAAACAAACAAACTTTTCGCTCTCACGGTAATTATTATACTATATGTAGGACTGATTTTAAATTAAATGATTGGCAAAAATGACAAAACCAGAGATGTATAAAAACAAAATGTATCTGCATACAGAACCATTGAAACAGAAAACTTGTTGCAAAGCACGAATCACGATGGCAATAAAATAAGATAATAAAAAATTAATAAAAGAATAAATAATTATTAGAACATTACAGATTACAATGAAGACAAAATAAGTGCATTACAACTGAATGTGCAGCAATGAGTGCAAAATCGGCCTTTATGGCAAAATATTGATTTGTGAACCTCATAAAAACAAAATACTAATTAAAGAAAGTTTTTACATCCAGAAAAACAGTTTCACCCATAAAGGACAGAAATGTCTGTAAAAACAAAAGGACGCAGATGGGAAAAATTATTGAAAGTGCTCTCTCTCTCTCTCTCTCTCTCTCTCTCTCTCTCTCTCTCTCTCTCTCTCTCTCTCTCTCTCTCTCTCTCTCTCTCTCTCTCTCTCTCTCTCTCACTCACACACACACACACACACACACACACACACACACACACACACACACACACACAGTTACAATAGAATTCAGTATATTAACCTAAGTAAAGCCTTGAGTAAGTGTTTTAGTTCCGGTAAATAACATTTTATTTAATCTACAAGCAAAAACTATCTGCAAAATGTTCTAATAATTTGGAAACTACCCGCGCACACGTGCACGTCTGCGTTCTGCAACTCTGGACAAAACTGATTTTCTATGAAATAGATCACTTGGCACCTGTTTCGGGTGAAATTGATCCTTTTACAGCTTTAGAATGAAATTAATGTTCAGAACGTTGGAGTGTTCAATAAGTTCTAACACCAACATATCTGCGTTATTCTACCATTACCTCTTAACCTAGTCCCCGGTAACCTTAATGCGCTTAGCAGGTCATTGTTCCAGCTGTGTTACTTCTTCATAACATGTTCACAATTTCCTACAAATAACAATCTAGTATGGCATAGAATCAAACCCATATCCTTCTGAGTGTTGGCTGGAGTAATTTCTTCTTTCGTTAAAAATTCAGTCACTACTTTATGATTCGCATTTACAATGTTCCCCCTGTTAATTACTAACTGCCGTGACAAGTCAACTTGCTGAACTCCAATACCTGATATCCAGTGTCTGCTGCATGGCATTGTGCCAAAAACGAATGCCATACTAAAAAGCACTGGCACTGTCCATCCGGGAGTTCACTTGCGCAGTACTCAGTTTTGAACTTACTGAGCCGGTGGTGGCGACGTGTTCCATTGGTCCGAGATGAATGCAGATTCGAATCCTAGGTGAGGCATGGATGTTATGTTTGTTTAACATCATCCATAGTTTAGTTTGACACGTGCAAATTACGCAATATTATTTGCTTTTAGAAGACAGTTGCATATTCTGTTAAATCTTTGTCGTAAATCAGCCTCTAGTAATCTGTTGAAGCAGAAGAAACTCTTCAGAAATCCCACAATAATTTGTCTAACCGTTATACTGTATATTGTACTTGTTATCATGGATTCCTATCAACAGAAATGTTGTTGCCAGTTTTCTTTAAACAAATAACTGGATTTTTTTGCACTGAAGCTAAGCGAAATAAAAACTGAAACGCGATGTTTATTGTTTGGGCATGGAAACAGGTATAAAAAATCTTCCTACGTTTTGGATTTGTTGAATGATGTCAGAAATTCTAGTTGTCGATGAAAGGAGAAACAATTGTGTCTCCCCAGTGGCCGAGTTTTCTCAGGCGTTGGCTTCTGGCCATTCGTCCGAAAGGGGTCCGGGTTCGAATCCCGGTGAGGCATGGATGTTGTGTTTGTCTTACGGCACTGGTTTTCTCCCTTCCCTGGCACCAGTGGCCCTAAATTAGGAACGGGCGACTGCTTATAGCCCATTGAGTTGCTATCACGGTGGTCCTTAAACCTCCAATCAAAAAAAAAAAAATGTATCATTAGGCTTAAGCAACGTTTAATGAATCAATAAGCTTAGCAACTTTTCATTAAACATTGTGCATTTTTTTTTTTTTTTT
The DNA here is from genome assembly GCA_039090855.1 of Macrothele yani. Lineage (NCBI taxonomy): Eukaryota > Metazoa > Arthropoda > Arachnida > Araneae > Macrothelidae > Macrothele > Macrothele yani. The sequence goes on along the minus strand of CM077029.1, from coordinate 13,848,718 downwards.
TTTTTTTTTTTGGTCCAGTGCGGTTTTCTTACTTTGTACGACATATTTAGAAATGTACTTTTCCGACGTCATGCTGAAAGAATATGGAATTATCATATCAATTAAAGGCAATTTTAGTGTCATGCATGGAATGTTCATTATTAACTTATCCGATAATGATTTGAGTTTTGCGGTTTTTTTTACTCCTTAACTTATTTAGATGAAACAGAATATAATTTGTTTTAAAAAAATGCATAAAGCCTACTGTAATACCGGTGAATTTATGCAAAGCAAAGACCCATTGACGTAAAAAGAAAAAATTAAAGCTCTTTTACATCTGAATTAGTTTGCAGATATGAAATAATCACTGAATTCAACTCTCCCGTGGCTCATAAAGTGTTTGCGTTTTGATTTTTATCAAATGTTTTCCATTTACCGAAATTTATAACTTTTTCCCATCGATATTGCAAAGTTACGAAAAATTAGAATCGTGATATCGCCTTTTTGTAAGCTTGCGGCTAGCTAGCTAGCTAAGATGGCAGTCACGGCAGCGTTTGTTAAGACCCTGATAGTGACGTCACGAATCGAGGACTAAGACCTGCTAGTACTAGAGACTGTTTTGGCTGGGCCCGGGTTCGAATCTCAATGAGGCACGGCTGGTGTGTTAGCGCAATCTCTGAACCTTCCCTGGAGCCGGTGGTCCTAAATTGGGGACGGGCGACTGCTAATTGATGTATGATTGCTCATAGTGGTTGTTAAACCCCAAAACAAAATAAAAAAAAAATGTAAAATAAAATGACAATTAAGATTAAATAGCTAGTTCAACAATCTGAGAAGAGCAATAACGGCATTTCAGTAGTCTCGGAACTTGTCATCTAAAAGTGCTGTTAAGCATGTAACGCGGCGTTTATTTTTCTGCATTTTTTCTTATAGGATGTTAAAAGAAACTTTTTGAATATTTTCAGAAAATGTAAACTACGTTCATTTATTTATTTACCTGTTCATTGATCGAAAAGTAAACAGGAAATGTTTCCAGGTTTTCGTTTTTAATGTATGCTAGTAATCATGAGTTATTCAAATCTGTATGTAGTTACCGGAAACTGTGGTAGAATGATCAGCATCAGTGAGTGAATTATATTGACTCGGCATCTCAAATATACCCTCGATCCGCGTTCTCCAGCGTGAAATAAAATATGTAAGACACGATGGCAGGAATGTGATATGAAAAGTAGTGTTGCCACCTGTCGAAATTTAGAAAAAAAAAAACGCTTTAAGGATTATCCTTTAGTTTGCATAATCTGGAATGTTTCTTAACGCTGCAATATATCAAGTTCAAAAATTGTTGGCAATGGCTGTTTGATTTACCCTTTTGTACGTGTATATATATATATAATATATAAAGTCAGTTATGCTGTAATTTTCGAGACGTGCGCCGTATCTTTTCCCTGAATTTCACAGAAGAGATGATGATTTAATTATGCGTACATCGTATACGTGCATTGAATAATTAGGTCAAAGCCCTAAATCACTTACTACGTCTCTTAAGTCAAATGATATTAATTAATTGTTTGATCTCGTCGTGTTCAGGATATCTGCCTCCAAACCGTTTCCTCTTTGTGTCCGATGCAAAGGTGAATTATGCCTCGTATATCAGAACGTAATTGGCTGTAATGAAAAATTACGAACGTGGAGGGAAAACTGCTTACACGGCTGATCGTGATGAATGGCAATACCCCGTATGAATTCAAGCTGGTGACCAGTTAGTTTCCGGTGCTCCTTGGAATTTTTGGCTGTTATTCTCGTTTAAATTCAATCAACGGAATACATCCTGTTGCGAAAGCGAGGGCATTAATTTGATTTTTGGAACATGTTTTCTTCCAGCGATGAAATTACTGTCAAAAAATAATAAAAAAGAAATTAAAAAAAAAGCGGAGCATTGTATCTCGCTATTTTTACCGTATTTGGTTGTTTATGTCATTAGATTGCATTAACGTCACTTCTTATGCTTACGAATCATATATGTTTGTATTAGTAACGAACCATGCCGTTTTACAGTTTCTAATGCGCATTAAAAATTATTTTAAGTTAGCAGTACTCTACAAGCAATCGAAATTCTATTTGTAGTCGAGTCGCTTGTGGGACTCTGACGATATTTGTTCCGTAGTATGTTACCGTAAAGTACGATGACTCCTCCTCGAGTATCATTAAACTCTGTCCCAGACAATGAAAAGTAATAAAATTCTCCCTCATAGTGGCTGTCTCGCCTTTTGTTTCGTGGTTCAGACGCACGGTTGGAGCTACGCAAATTTTGGTGTTCTCTGACCAGCAGCGATAGAATCAAGCCAAAACTTATAAGACTGATTCGTACAAACGTATTATGGCCGAATTAGGACCAAAATTATGTAAATTAATACTGCTGTAATGATTCGTTCCGATCCACTGGCCGTTGTTCTCTCTCAGCATGACACATTACTGGATAACATCAAGGACTAGTTCTTTCAAATGATTTATTCCTTCTTTCACTGTACTAGCATTTATTTTACACTATATACAAAGATTGTCCCAAAACAACTGAGAATGTTTTTGTATATATATATATATATATATACATATATTGCCCATATAGTGTATATATACACTATATTGACAAAAGTCACCGGGCACCTAGAAGAGAAACACAACATAGCATTTATTGACATACATTAGTACGGTCTCGGTCCACCTTTGGCCTTAATGCATGCACTGACCCTTCGAGACATGCTTTCAACAAGGTTTTGGAACACAACGATATGTATGCGCTTCCATTCAGCACATAATGCTGCCGCTAACTGTTACTTAGTAGCAGGCCTTGGTTCCAAACTTCTTAGCGGCGCTATAATTCATCCCATTGGTGCTGTACGGGATTAAGATCAGAGCTCTATGCTAGCCAGTCCACACACGATAGGGAATTATCGTCAAACCACGCCGTAACAGTCCTTGCCCCCCTGCTATTCTCTCGTCCCCATCCGCCCATTTGGTCTATGACTCTCTGCTAACTGCACTTCTTTCGCTTTTCCCTGATCTTGTCTCCCCCACCGGTCTCGTCTCTGTCTTTTCTGCCCCTCTTCCGCTGCCGTTTTTCCTCCGACTCACAAACTCGGTTCTTCCTCTCTCCTCTCTCTCCTCTAAATCTCTTTATCGTTTTCTAGTGCACCTTGCCACCCCTTCACCGCTTTCTATTCTGGAGGTTCCCCCTGCTTCTCTTCCTCTTGTCTGGGCCGCTGCCCGCTCACCCTTATCTGCCCCTCTTGAAATTAATACCCACTGGCTCTTTTTGCATAATCGCCTCCCTGTTCCGTATTTTCTCTTTCGCATGTCTCTCCTCTCCTCCCCTCTCTGCTCCTTCTGCGCACAGGAGGCAGACGTTTCTCACGTCTACCTTTACTGTCCCATCCTGATGCCTCTCCTCCACCAGGCTTTCCGGATTGCCAGTCGCTCTTGTTCTCAAGATCTTCCGTTCACTGCCTACAGACATCTTCTTCTGCGGGCTCATCCACCTACAACTCTTCCTTCAGTATGTGCCTATCTTTTCGTGCTGGTTAAACACGTTATTTACGTATACCTTCAACAACTCCGCAGCATTTCCTCGCCGGTCTCTTTACACCAGGCCAGCGCAGCACTTTTGTGCCATTTTCAAGATCGATTGCTTTCTCGACTCCGCCTGGAGTACCAGTCGGCTTCTTCCAGTCGTCGAGAAGCCACCTTCTATGCTACCTGGGCGCCGGCCGCTCCATGGTTTGCGATTGATTCTGGACTGCTACACCTATCAGAACCCTAGGACATTCTACACCTCCTTTGCTGAGTTCCGTGGCACCCTGGTGGCCCTCCTCCACTCTACGACTCGTGCAATCCACACTACCGTTGAATTGTGAATGCTAATGCCATCTCAGTGTATTTTCATGCTTACTCGTGTACATTACTTACTTTCACCCCGCCTGTATTATGTTGCTTTGGTGCCCTCGTTAAATAACTTGCACAATTGTGCACGCTGTGTTTTTATCTCATGTATGTAATGTTTTACCTTCACGGCGGTGTTTGTGCTGTTCTTTTTCTAATTGTGTACTATTGTTTCGCCTGTGTTATCCTGTAAATCATGCCCAGCCAATGTCATGTGACACGATGTGTTTCTCTTTGTCACTTCTGCAATTTTTTTATTCAATAAGCTTTGCTTGCAGCATTTTGTTATTCATCCCCATTGTCATTGCAGTGTATATACCATCATGTTTTTAACAGTTTTGTATTATTTCCCAGTGAGATGCCCAATACTGTACGTCTCCCTCTTATGTTTTCTTATGATAAATTAGAATAAAGCGATTTTGAAACCTTGCTTTTATGGCTCGGTGCATTATTCTGCTGTCACCAACAAAGCTCGGTTCCAGAGTATTGTCACAGAGTTGGTGAGGCATAATTGTCCAGAATATCGAGGTAGACTTGTGGGTTAACAGGTTTGTTCACGATAATCGAAGGGCCGGGACGATAACACGAAAAGCACTCCCACACGTGTACACTGCCAGCTTCAAGCTTGCCCGTAGGAACAGTACACTGTGGTAAATAGCGTTCCCCCTGCTGCCGCCATACCCACACACGGCCATCAGGCTGATGAATCGTGTATCTGGATTCATCAGTCCATAGGACCCGTTTCCATTGATCTATGGTCCACGATAAATGTTCTTTACACCATGCTAAACGACGAGTAGCATTCTGAGTGGAGATGAAATGCTTATGAGCAGCCGCACGACCACGGTAACCCATGGAATGGAGTTCTCTGCGAATGGTACGTGTACATACCGAGGTTCCAGCATTTTTATTCACCTGTACACTGAGGTCTTGTGCAGTACTCCGTCGATTAGCTGTAATGACTCTCCTGAGGCTTCGACGTCCTCTATCACTGATTTTCTTTGGTCTGCCGGTACGTTTTGCTGCTTCAGGCACGCCATGTGCCTTCCACTTATTCAGTACATCCAGAACAGTTGACTTGGGTATGTTTAAACGCCTCCCGGTTTCTCTTATGGACAACCCACTAATATAACACCCAACAATCTTTCCTTTCTCAAAGTCAGTTCTCTTCCGCCGCAACATTTTCACTCAACCTCACAGTGAGATATGATATCGGTCAGCTGCAGGCTTGTTTTTATACTGTTTGCAGCTGTACCGCGCATCTTAACAACGCAACAGATCCGTTCATTTGCTTTTGAAGGGGTGTCCGGTGACTTTTGTCAAATTAGTGTATATACATGCGTATCTTAATTATCAAGGTTATATTTTTTAAAATACTGTCCATTGCATCGAATACAGGTGATCCAACGTTCCTCCCACTTCTTGAATGCCTTATGGAGTTCTTCTAAAATACTTTTGAAGCACCCTTCGCAGCTGTAATAAGTTATTGATCAGTCTCAAATTGTCGTCCACGTAATGTCTTTTTAAAATGGGTAGCATCCAGAAGTCACATTGTAACAGGACTAATACGCGACCTTGCATTCGGCCGCACATGAAAAGAAATGGGGAACCCAATTTGAGCAAACTCGTTTCATGCCCAAATACTCTGTTAGAATTCTGTGAATTGATGATTTTGAAATGTGAACCATATCTTAGATATCTCTAATTGATAGGTGTCTGTCTTCCCGAATAATAATAATACCTACTGTATTGATGTTTACCTCTGTAGCACTCGTTGAAGATCCTCCGCCATGCGCGATTAAAGCCTCCAACTCACGACCATCCATAAATTCTTTGTGCAATCTGTAAATTGTTGATTTTCCTATATATTCATTTTAATGGGCTTCCTTCGTAAAACGGAAAGTCTCTCCGACAGATTTCTTAAGTCGACAGCAAAATTCAATGGCGCGTCTTTGTTTCTCCTTCACATCTGTTTTTTTTTTCGAAAAAATACAGGGCGAAAACACTTGTTAGGAGTTCACGAAACAACGCTTATTGAACTGCGCACTACCGACGACGCATGTGTGATAAACACGTGAGGCCGGTTTCTACAATGAATACCGTTTTTTCGAGACTCTTTCCGAGGTCTAACGCAGCATTGGATATTTTTTTTTGTAAGAACATTGTCAGTTGTTTTGGGACAAGCTATGTACGTGTAATTCAGTCCGGACTAAAGTATTTCTTCGTGTCACATTTAGCGTTCCTTTCTTCCGCTCTCTATCCTCCAGCTCTTTTTTTTAGTTGTCTAACGTTTATCTGTTTGCTGTTCTCTCTCCTATCTAGCCTGCGTCCCTCTTCTCATATGTCTGATTCTTTGTACTCTGTTATGTCGCTGCTCTCCCTCCGCTGTAACGAAATTACCTCTATCCCTCTTAACCCTTTAAGCGAGCGATGTATCTGAACCAAATGGAACCTAAAGTTTTTTGTGTTTCCCAATGAGAAATGTTCACATGTCGGCCGGGTTTTACGAAAGCTACGACGAAGCAGTCTCTTTCCCCCTCTCATCTCAGCAGTACTGACCATGAAACTGACCTGGCTGATACTTCTAGTCCTTTATTGTGTGTTCCACGACCCAAGGAATGAGTGGGAAGGGCTAGTCCTCCTGACACGTACATCATGCCATTGGGTCGAAGCAAGTGACTTCTTCTCTCTCCTTTGTTTTAGGTTTTACACCATTGTTATAATGATGATTACGACGATGCGTGCAGAATAAATTCAATGATCAGGTAAAAATGCTGTGTTATGCACAATTAAAACGAAGTCTGAAGATGACATATGTATTTCGTAAAATTACATTTATTCACACTTAACTATATACAAAAATTAAAGTGTCACTTTAATCTTTGTATATAGTTAAGTGTGGTTAAATGTAATTTTACGAAGTACATATGCCACTGTTATAGTTCTTTTAACAGGTAATCAGTCCGAAAGGATTCATGTCAATCATAACCCTGAATAACAAAGCTAAGAGGAAAAGCAACGCTTTCCGATGCGCCGTTTCACTCATTCCATCCGCATTTGACCCACTTCTTAGTGAGTGTGAATATACGCTCCAGCTAGTTAAAGAGTTAAGCGCTCTCAAGTTTCAGACGTTTTAACTGATCTAGGGCTTCCCCTGGACAAAAACCGTGGTCCTGCTGCCTTTGACGCGTCCGTTATGATTCCTGCTCAGCTGTGTTCACCTGTTGCAACTTACTCTTATCGTTTCGATCTTGATAAAGTGTCGATTACCTAAAAGTATTACTTTCACAATTTCGCTTGATCCTGAAGGGAAGATCCACGGTCTGTACTTTATCCCAACTGGTTGCTGGAACTTAACGAAGGTGATGGCTTCTTGGGCTGTGCCTCTCTTCACACCTTCCTTTACAAAATAAAAAATAAAATAAAAAAAGAGCGTGCGCATACACACACATACAACTTATGCACGTTTTCTAGTTTCTGTGTGAAAACTGTAAAAACCTGTGGAACTGGGACCGGCTCAAAGACGAAAAAGTAAGAGATCTTGCTCACAAACTCTCTAAAAGTTCTTCTGTTACGCGGAAAACTACCCGGACAGATTGATTAGGGAAGAAGTGGTGGACTGCGACCTAAATGCCATTTTCTTAAGTGCCTAAGGCAGTGGCTCTAATCCCCCTCCACACACACACACCTTAAATGGTTGCCAGGGCGATCATACACACTACTACTACTACTACCTTTGCTTTTTCAGACAAGTTCAGAGGTGAGTGTCTTCAATTCGATCAGTTAATAGTATGTACTGAAAGGATCCAGACAGGGTTAGACAGCACGTCTCTGAATGGTGTTAGAAAAACCACACAAGTAGTGAAGTGTCTCTCATCTTTCTCAGTTCCATCTCCTGCGGAGTTTCTCTCCATGGTCGTCTTGAGACTCGCAATCAAAACTCTTTCTCTCTGGACAAGAAAGACAAACCTGGTTGGCAAACACTTAGCTTTCTCTATCTCACTTCCTTGTATCTTTCCTATTGAGCACCTTATCCCAAATTGGCTGGCTTCGTAAGAACAGACACTCCTTCCCGAAAATCCAACATCATTCATTCCTGTGTAAAGGGTCAGTTCCTGGCAAATACCATAATTATATTGTATGCGAGACTATCGTAACGGGTTAATCTAGCATACTGATTACATAACTCATTTATGTCTTGTAGTTGCGAGACTACGCGTATAAATTAAGTCGTGATCTTCATACACGAGATTCTTCCACGGATTCGCCGGAAAATCTCTCTCTCTCCTTTTTTTTTTTTTTTTATCATTTGGGTCATACTAGAGATTGATGCGAAACTGAAGAGGAAAAAAAATTGATGATTTGTGGGTGCCGTTTTCTGTTTAGGGACGGCACTCTGTCTTTCAAAACTTTCGAAAACTGAAAGTTAAGCGTGGTGAAATTTTTTTCCTGTATTCGTAATTTCTTTTTTCTCGCGTTATTGTCTGTCCAGTATTGTTGTTAAATATCATTTTGTTGCATAAATGTTTGCATTTCAGCAAGGCCATGCAGGTAACGATTTCCGAAAACGGAAGTTAGACGACGCGAAAATTTCCCTGTGATCTTCAGTCATGAAATTCTTCCTCGGATTCGAGGAATTCTGCCTTTTCCGTTGTCATTTGGGTCATGCTTGAGATCCTTGCGCAAGTGAACAATAATTGGGGGAGGGGAGAAATGGCGGTGGCGGGTTGTTTTCCGTAAGGGAGACGGAATTCCGTCTTTCGGAACTTTCAAAAGCGGAAGTTGTCTGAAGGAATGTTTTTCCCGTATTTTTTTTTTTTTTTTTTTTTTTTTTGCCGTGATGTTTTTTCTACCCAGTATTCAAATATCATTTTATTCCATAAATATTTGTGTTTTTAGCTTGAAAATGGGAAAATTTCCAGAAACTAAAATCGGGCGGAACGAAGATTTCTCCCATATTTTGTCAATTTTTACCCCTGCGATGTACTCACGATCCTCTGTTAAATGTTATCCCTCCCATAAATGCTTGCTTTTATAAGCTTGACAAGAGACAAAGAAATTTCCGAAAACGAAGTTGGAATTTCTTTTAGAAGTAATGCGTAGTGTTCAAAGTTTTTATATTCTCACAGAATCACCATATAACTTGAATAGTGGAAGCTTTGATATCACGCATTCATGCTGAAAGGGTTTTTTTTTTTTTTTTCAACATGATATATCACTTCTTTTTTCTCTTTTATACTCTCATATAACAATATGAAATTATTGTCATATGAGACTATAAAAGACCAAAAAAAGAAGTGACAAGAAGAAATGTAAAACGAAAGATATCAGCAGAAAAAAATATATTAAACAATAGATGCTGTGCAGCTGCAGAGTCAACAAAAGACAAATATGTCTTTGAACTTATGAAAAGAAAACAAGGCTTGCTTCCAAGAGGAAACTTAGAGCTGATGTTATAGAAAGTACAACACCAAAACAAGAGAAAAAAAATGTGTTCGAAAAAATGTCTTAAAACCATATTTTTTTTGAATTCAATAATTTTATGTTGTGAATACTGCGATGTGCTCCAGTTCACTATCTACATAAATAAGTACAGTAAACAATTCCGTCTTGCTTATGCTAAATTATATTCACACTTTCTCACTGCATATTCTGATTTCTGGGTTTTTCACCCGCTTAAAAAAGTTCAGCTTTTTTTTTCGTCAGTGTCATGTATGCTTCTTTCTTGATACGGGATTACTGAAGTAATAGAATTATAATCACTGAAGTTCACGAACATTGAGAAAAACGTTTTGTTAATTCAGCAAAAAAAATTGTTGAATCAACCAAAAAGTTTTGTCTATATGCAGTCAACAAAAATGTTTTGAATTTACAAATGTATTTTGCTGAAAATTATTGTTGATTCAACAAAATTTATTGTTATCATGACAGAACGTTTTGTTCATTTAACAAAATAAAATGCCTAGGTCGATTTTTGGGAATTTGTTTGATCCAATAACATGTATTGTTATCGTGATAAAACGTTTAGTTGAATTAACAAAGTATAGCGAACGAAATAAATTCGTGTTGCCAACAAAACAATTCCGATGGAGTTTGGCTAAAGCAACAAAATAAATCGACAAAACAGCTCAACAAAACTATTTTGTTGTTTCAAACAAACTTTTTTTCTCAGTGAAAGCTGCTAAATTAAGGAAAATCTGAACGCTCCAAACTGAACCGATATATTTTATTTACAAAATATATAAGCAACAGTGAAAATTGTCAAAATGCGCGTACTTATTATCGAAATGCGCGTAAGCGTATTTATTCATATACAGTTGGAACAGTGTTGTTATAATGCATAGGCTGATGAAGGCAAAGTTTACCTAACAGGAAAACGCTATCGATTAAAAGCGGGCGTTATTGATGTCGTCTGACGGAGGGCTATGTTGTCCTTTGCATGCCGATCCACGATGTATTGTGGAAAGAGAGAGAGAGAGAGACATCGTGGAAGAGTATTGTGAAAAACACTATACGCAGAGTTTTGTCTACTATGAATAATTTAAAAAATTAAGAATGAATAATATTAATGACAACTGGGCAAAATTGGATCAGGAAACGTATGTCGTCCCGTTCCTTTTATGACACTATGAAAATCCTTATCCGTTTCTGTCTCTGGTAGAGATGCTTAGTCCTTGTGCCACAAAATCACGTGACTTTCTAGTTTATGTAGTAAATTTGTCAAGTACACGGATGAGGCTAGGTTCGTCCTGTGTCAAAAGACTTAAAGATATACGACGTCTTGAATTTTGGGGAAAGCAACATCTCATAAGTAGCCTCCTTGCAGAAAATACAGATTGTCTTTTGTAGTTTCGTGCCGTGAGATCAAGATTCTCCACTTTTTAGATTGACCTCCGTATAACACTAAAAACTGACAACGGCGGTTGTAGCCGTTTTGTGCATTAGCAGACGTGGGCGGAAAATATTGGAACTGTAATTTGCTGATTAGAATATTTTTATGTCGTTGTAGCTTAGTATATGATTTGAATATACGTGTCTTTTAATGGCAGTGTGTAAAACTCTCGGCCAAGTGGTCAAAGTCACGGGATTTTGAGCCTAAGTTCGAGTCGTTAGTGGGGCATGCGCGGTGTGTTTTTCTTACGGCTCCTCTTCTGTCCCTTTTCTGGGGAATAGTGGCCTTAGATTAGACATGGGCGACCCCTGTTGCTTTATATGCTCCTGGAGGTAGTTAGTCTCTATTACAAAAATAAATGGAGATATCAGAGTTAAATCCCTGAAATGGCAATGGTATTGGTAACTGTGGGTACCATAGTGGTACCCAGTTTATTGCTATAACGAAATACAGACATAGGAGATTCATTAAAAGCTGCAGTACAGAAAACAACAGTGCGGAAAGTCAGTATATCCACGATGCAGCACAACGTTACACAGAAAGGAAATTAATATGCACACGAACAATGAATGGCCTAACGGCATGTCAAACACTATAACACATGTGCACAAATGCATGAAATGTACTATGCTATCATAAATCAACCGAACGGAACTGAAATGTGGTTAGAGCGCACAACACCATTGAGCACCTCAGCAACTTTATAAAAATAACAAAGGTAACAAACGTACCACTATATTAATCCGCGATAGAGGAAAGCACTAACACAGCAAACACTCACAATTATAGGTAATTTAAAAAACAGGCACAAATTCGGGAAACAACAGATGAGATAATGAGGAGATCACACAAGTAACGAGACCGATTAGTTGTGAAAACTCAGCCAAAACACGCAATTATCGCAAATTTAAAATACATTACTTGTGAAACACAGCCAAACACACAAATAAAGCAAATTTACAATACATTACTTGTGAATCACAGTAAAAACACTCAATGAAAACATCAGAATCAACACGCACTAAGTCTGCAAAACCAGGTAATCTGCGAACGGGTTCGCAAATCCCCTACCATTGAGAGAACAAAAAGTAATCGGTGTGAGGAAGAGAGCTAAAGGTCATCGGTAAAAGGATAGAAGGTATCACATATATGCTTCTCAACGAGCTCCTTCAAGGAGGCGAGACGGCGCGTGTAACGTCTCAAAAAAGGCTGATACCGAGGATCGGTGGCACACAGAGATTTAAAAAGTGACACATAAGCTTCGAATTGCGTTACCGCTGCATACAGGTCCAGATCAGGTGAGTGAAGGAATTCTTCAGAACCAACAATCGTACGTGCAGGTTGAAAAAGACGTAAAAGTTGCTGTCTGGACAGTGGTCCAGGAACTGGAGGAAACGTATCAACGGCCTGTAGAACCTCAGTATCAGAGAGAGGATTGACAGGACCTGAGCGGAGAAGCATACTGTTTGAAGAATCATCAGGTGGAGAAACACCGGAACCGGAAACCTCGGGAACACTAGACGAATCCTCAGAATGTGGCACAGAAAGTTGTTTTAACTTTTTCTGTTTTACAGCGCCTTTGGAAGTTCCAATCCGCTTCGAAGAAGAAGCTGAGGCGAATGTATCCATTAGTGAATCAGGCTCACCTCCCAAGTCAGGAGACGAGGAAACGAACTTCGCCGAAGGAGCAGTACGTAGCTGAGCTGCCTTAGTGGAGACTGGTACAACAGCCGAGGCTTCAGGAAGATGTTGCAACAAGGGTATGGTAGACAAGGTTGTAAATGGAGATCCGATATCCGAGAGGCTAGGAGAAGAACCAGACGGCCGATCTGCCAAACCACCACTCAACACACCCGGATCGGAACAATCCACTGTAGACACATCTGTAGTCGAAGACAACTCTGTCAATCTTGAAGGTGGATGCACAATCGTACGGGTGGGGAGAGGAGGAAAAGCAGCATTGTCCGTGACGGAAATGTTCGTCTGACGGAGAAACGAAGAATTCGCGTCAGGCAAACTACCGGTAGTGGGGATAGTAGAAAGACCAATGTGGTCAGCAGTGGGATGCGTACTTGATGAACGTCCACGTCGAACGCGGTCACGGGAGGCAGTGGTGTGATTCTGTGTTAAACAGCGTGTACAATAGTGAGCAGGGAAAATCTTGAAACTGTACGTTCGTGCGCCGATTTCAACAGTAGCTTCTGTAGGGCAATCCGCCAAGGCTTTCTCGGTGGGAAAGACGACCAATAACTGACGGCGAGGTCCGGTAGCATGTGCAAATCGAGTTCCGCGGGGAGCGTCAGAGAGGCGACGAACCTTGCCAACAATTTTACAAACATGACTGACAAGGAGAGGAAGTGAATTATCCTGCACTTCCTGTGGAACAGGATAGAACGTGATGTTCACCGGTCGCTTGGAAAGAGGCGACGGGATGAGATGGTTTGTCCCAATCGAAAGTCCGTTTGCAAGAAAAAAGTCAGCATCCTCCTTGTGATTGAACTGTACCGAAATACCCCGAGGAGTACGGGAAATTCCTGCAATGGACGCAGACGACACATGTCCAGATAGGTCTTCCATGTTGCGTGGCAATGGAGTATTTGGTAAAGCATGAAAGAGCACACCTCTATCCAGGAGGTTATGGAACTCACGGCCAATCTGCGAATTGTCATCTATCGTTACCATCACCTTGTGGTTGGATACCTGAATAATCGGTGTTGCTTGCAAAAGACCATCTGGTTGAGAGGAATCGGACGTAGAAGTAGCGCCTCGTTGCACTTTAGAGGCAAATGACATCCTCGGAAGAGAAGTCTGTTCTGATCCGGCAGGCACAGAAGGCTGTGAAGGAAGAGAAGCACAGGCCGAAGGCAAGGCAGTAGAATCAGTAGTACCCTGGGAGGGCACCGAGGCAGATGCAGGAGCTGAAGAAGAAAGCGTAGGCAAGTCCAGTGAAGGCACCGGTGCAGGAGTACTAGAAAGCTGGGAAGGCATCTGAGGACGAGAGTATGTTAACTTTCATGGACGTGGGAAGTGTGACGTGACGTACATCCGCCACGCCCATAGATGATAAGGAAATACCGGAAGCCGCCATGTTGGCAGCTTCCAAACGTAAACAAACGAGCAAACGATAAGAAAACGGATGAATATGAACTAATATGAGGATGAGAACGCTAGAAAAGTAGCTCAAAACGTACACAGTACCTTTAGACAGCCGGGCCACGCAACAGGTGAGTGAGGGACGAGGTATTCCACACTAAAATGCATAAAATATTGGAGCCACCAACACTACGTCTGTCACGAACGAGCAATGGGCTGGACATACTGCCAGGACAGACCATCGATGGACAGCCGAAATTTTATATTGGATTCCAAGGGACAGAAGAAGACCACATGGGAGATGGGTGGATGAAATTCGAAAGTATGCAGGAGTAACATGTAGGAGACTGGCACAAGACAGACCGTTGTGGAAGAGGCTTGGAGAGACCTTCGTCCAGCAGTGGATTGATAATAGTTGACAATGATGATGATGATGACATTTAAATTGCGTATTTTTGTATTGCTTGTCCGTCAGCGGAAATATGCAGTATGCTTTGCTTGTCCGTCAGTGCAAATATGCAGTATGCTTCAATTAAATGACCGACATAGGTTCATGAAATTCTAGAATTTATGTGTTGGGGGGGGGGGGAGAGATATATATAAGGCACATGATTTAATGTCTTACTTTTGTGCTATTTTCGGTAATATCGTATTTTTAAAAATGGATATTGTTTATAGAATTGTAATCAGATAATTTTCTGATTTATCTTTGTCGTAGTACCTAATAGTCAGGATTTTATGCAGTGAGTTTTAATTCTTAGTTATTTTAAGGAATCACATGTGATAACGTCTGTAAGAAATTTTATTGTTTGTGTGTTTTTTATCCATTCACTTGTGATGCCGGTTGATGTGTTTCTTTTGTGTTTTGTTAAACCTTCGGCGGAGCAGTGATTGGCTTTTGTAAGGCCAAAGCAGTGAGTCCGTTTTTAGTAGTTTCAGTGTAGTTCCCATTTTTCGTTCCAGATTACAGACCTCGCAGTCGGCTGCAGAAGAAGTTCTCGTCCTCCTTCTCTCCTCCACCCGAGGATCTTTTGTCAGGTCAGTTCTCATTCTGACTCTGACATTGCATTTTATAAAGATTCACTTGTAACCCTGCCTCACAGAAATGCGAGACACAATGGGTATTTTACCTTGCCTTATTATCGGTTCTTGTATTAACTCATGGCATACTTAAATAATTGGTTTTTATTGCTGGCATTCCAAGTTCTTCGCTTTTTTTTTTTTTATTACCCCAGTTCTGATTTTTTGCAATTTTCGTGAACTTGCCTTTTCCATTGTGTCCTTTGTGAAATTTCTTATGCTAAAAGCCCCTTAAATATCTTGAAGCGATGAGTCTACATTTATAAATAAAATTTCTGTTGAAATTAACATATTCCACGTTAATTTCAACATTCCACTTTTTGGTGAAATAACTTTGGCCTCTTTCTCTCTCTCTCTCTCTCATTCTGTGAGCGTTGGAAAAATTTTCTGAAGCTCTCTGCTATACGTAAAACTAAATTCATTTTGTACTTCTTTCCTCTTTTCCCTTGCTTCAAAGAAAAATCATGATAATTAAGTCACCCATTGCTCAGTGTCTATACTTTATTTATCATAGTAAAAATCTTATATGTTCATAACGATTTTTGAAGAGCCACAGCTTTGTTCAGATTGTCGTATTTTTCACATTATAGCCAACGACAAAGGGGGGTTTTTCTCCCGAAGCTCCGGTAAATTGTAGATGATGTCATAGGAGAAAGAACATCTTTAAGCATGATTTTTCTTTTCTTTTTTTTTTTTTTCATGTATTAATAGATTACCCAAACTGTGCGAGAATCAGAATTGGTGGTGGTGACGTTTGGGTGAAGTATAATATCGTGATAATAAGAGTGTCACGGATGTAACGAAGTTCCCTAACCGACGCTTTTGATTGTGCCACCAATCCTTCAGCCCATTTGTCGAAACTTGTAGTCTTTGTCAAGAGCATGGCCCCCTTATTGAGTTCGCAATGATCAAAAATCTGTTCCGTGAGTGAAAGGTAACTGATTTAGGAGCCCGTGGTCGGGCACAAAGTTGTTTAAAAAAGAGTGGATATTGTGAAGTCGATCGCTTCAGTGTTTCGGCGATGTTCATAGCGTTTTGAAAATTGTTGAAAGGAGCTACATCTGCTTATTTTCTAAAATCAGTTCCACATATTTTTTTTTTTTTTTGTCGCATTAGTTCGTCTAAACATTATCGTCTAATATTATTGCTTCATTCTGTTTTAAATAGTCACTATGTCTCGACGGTTTGCCAAGACAATTCTAAGTTCTCCTATCATACGGTGCCGATATAATTTGCATTGGCTGTCAGCCGGCACTTCGACTGGTTGACACGTATGACGTGGTACATTGACGGTCCAGAATCTAAGTTAGCCATGTCTTTATACTTTTGTTTCTTCTTCTTCTTCTTCGGAGTATAACAACCACTGTTGGCATCTGGTGCTGTATGCAGTCACTCGTCCCTAACTTAGGGCACTGATTCTAGGGAAGGGAAAGAGTCTACACCGTAGGTGAAGCTACCACTCAAGCCTCATTCAAGATTTCAACCTAGGCCCAACTCGGACGATTAACCAACCAGAGCCCGCACTTCTGGTCACAGGGGTGGTTCCTGTCCTTAGAATCTACATTTGGTGCACCTTCACAAATGTGTGTCGTTAGTCGAAACCGAATACTACCACACATTCCCCACATTGATCATGTGGCGGAAAGCTCTTTTAGGAGTATGTCCTTTTAGGTGTTGTTAGAATCGCTCTGTCTTGAGTCGCCGCCATAAATCTGTAATCATTACTGTTTCCAAATGCACGTTTCACTACTTTAGGTTATCCGAAAAGTAATTCTGATGCGCTGATAGAGTATATATTTGAAAATTCTAATGCGGACAGTAAGTTTGATTTTTTTACGCGTTAAAAAATCGCTCTTGGCACAACACTTGGTGGCGTTACATGCTTTGTTTTACAATTTTGCATTGAAATTATTAGTCCTGATGTTTTAGAAAGAGAATTTGTCTCCGTAGACTAGCACAGAGAAATTTGTCTTATCACTAGAAGATCCTGGCTTTAATCTCGTATTAAATTTCTTTTCCTGGTTTCGTCATCTATAAATAAGCATAGGGTATTTCAAAATATAAAATTATTGTACGCGACGACTTTTTAGGGCTGTAGAAAATATGCGAAGAATGACTTAATGGAAAACTTATGTATGGGAGGGCGATGGAGTGTTAGTGAGGGCAAAACTATTTTGTGTGTGTGTGTGTGTGTGAGTGAGAGAGAGAGAGAGAGAGAGAGAGAGAGAGAGAGAGAGAGAGAGAGAGCTAGAGCTATTTTTGTCCAGTTTCTTCACTTACAAATTTTTTTTTTTTTTTGACTACTTTTTAAGTGTAGGCTATAGTTGAATGTAATCACTCTTATCTGCTGCTTTTGATTATATTTGTTCCAAGTCGCAATTATCGTTTCATTCGGTTCTTCTGTTTTTCTACTTGCAGCTGGTTCTTCTCCGTACAACATGGTGCCAACATCGCAGGGTCAACAGCCGGGTCAAATGATCAGTCCTCCCCTCCTGGTGCTCCCCAGGACGGTATGTACAACATGAGCTTGAACGGCGGGGACTCTTATCAGTCCATGGGGGCCAATGTACAGTCACAGGTCAGTATTCTGAAATTTTTTTATCTTGGTGTATCAGCATACTTATTATTATTTGATGATCAGACGAGTACTAGAGAAGAAAAAAAGACAAAATGGCACGTGAAAGCAGAAAATTTAAATAGTGCCAAATTAAAAAATGACTTGGTTCTCATTGAAATACCCTCATCTCATAAAGGACACTGAAAATTTTCTGGGAATTGAAATCTTGAGCTGTGGCTCCATTGCACTATTATATTATTTGCTACGAAAGTGATCATCAGCGTATAACAGCAGCTCATGACACAGAAGTAAAATTCATCGTGTTGCTTAGGTTGAGTGTAGGCTGCTCCTGTTCGTGACTTGTGTTAGAATCCCGAGTAAGACTTGAGTATTTGCTTCCATGACAGTAACATTCGAAAATCGTGGAATATTGGCTTAGTGTTATACATTACAAAAATAAAAATAATAATAATAAAGAAGAGCAGCAGAATCAAGATTGTCTCATTTCACACAGCTGTGCAAGATTATTTTTTTTTTTTGTACTTAAGTTTTATTTCACCCTTTATTGAAATATCTCGCTGAAGATATCCTGGACAAATATCAATTTCTGTGGTTTTAGAACTTTTAGATTAATTTGTAAATGTCCCTCTCCTTGGCCTCATACTGGGGTTCAGGCCTTTCATTCTTTTCAGATTTCTTTGTTGAATTCAAACTTTTTTATCCTCAGAAGTCGGAGTAACTTGAATGATATCTGTTTCAAGAGAGGTTTTTTTTTCAAGATACACCGAGGAGCCAAAAACATTATGACCATTGCGTCTTTATGTAAATTGAAGCAACTGCAGGTAAACGACGACGCGTGTGAAAGTCTTGAAACGGTATGAGTAACGTCTGATACTGAACTGTTACTTAGTGTTGTTCTTCAAATGGGAAAGACCTAGTACTTCCGTGGGTTTGATAAAGGCAAATTGTTATGGCCAGACTACTGGGTCAGATCATTTTCGAGACTGCAAGGCTTCTGTGGAGTGCCGAGGCACATGTGTGGGCCGACTTCGGCTCTTCGATGCCAGAGGTTGGTGAGGGAAGGCTCTGGTACAAGCCAACACAAGGGATATTATGGCGCTTCTCTCTGATAATTGAAATGCTGGTGACGGGAGTAATGTGTCACAATACGCAGTATATCGAACCCTGCTGAAAATGGGGTTGCGTGGCCGCTCCGAGTGCTCATGGTAACCTTGTTTCGCCGTCCTACGATGAGCACGCGAGCATCTAAACTGGACCTTGAACGAATGGAAGAAGGTCGTCTGGTCCGATGAATCTCATGTGGACGGCCGGGTACGCGTGCGTCATTTATCTAGGAAGCGTTGGCACCGAGATGCACCGTTGGACGAAAACAAGCAGGTGGAGGAAGTGCAATGCTTTGGAAAATGTTCTGCTGGGAAAGCATCGGTTCAGTCATTCGTGTGCAAGAAACTAAGACACCTACCTAAGCGTCAATCAGACCAGGTACATCTTTTTTGTGGCAACGGTATTACACTCTAGTAGTGTCTTTATTCAGAAGGATAATGCGCCATGCCACAGTGCGAATATTGTTCGAGAACGGTTTGCTGAACATGATGAAGACTTCCAAGTATTGCCCTGGCCTCCAAATTCCCCTGATGTCAATCTAATCGAGTATCTGTGGTTTGTGTTGGAACTTCAAATCCCATCTGCGACAGCTCAACCACGGAATTTACAAAAGTTAAAGTATCTGCTGGTAACGTGTTGGTACCTGATACCACAGGACACTCTTAAAAAAATTTCAGCGTCTGCTTTTTGCCGAGTAAGAACTGTTTTGGCGGCAGGTGGAGGACGAAAGCCGAGCTGAGCTCTCTTTACGATACTCGAGACAATGAGTTGTTCGGGCATAGGTACGAGATGACACATCCGATCACCGTGATTTTTTGCATGCGATTGGACATCGTCCATTGTCAGGTTTTGACAGAGTCCCGAAATTCCGTGTCATTGAGGAATAATCATCCAAAAACTTGCATTTTTAGGGGTTTTACCGGGTATTGAGAAGGGGTCGTTTGTTACCTATTTCCTCCAAACATCTTCAGCCGATCACGGTGACACTTGCCACAGAGAAAGGGCATAGTGAGTGACATGGGGTTAATATCATGGTGATTGTTCGTGTTGTATAAAAATAATGACCATTAAAAAAACTGACCAATTTTAATAACAATTGAAAAAATCCGCTCTCTATACGAGACTCGGGACAATTAGTTGTTCGGGCATAGCTACGACATGACACATCCAATCACCATCATTTTTGGCATGCGATTGGACATCGTTTATGGTCAGGTTTTGACGCCTTCCGATTTTAAATAGCTTCGCTCAAAATTTGTCAACTGTATCCGAGTTATCGGTTACCGTTCCCGCTTTGTCCTAGTGTTAAGCAGGTGGTCATAATGTTTTTACTCTTCGGTGTGCGTGTGTGTGTGAATGAGAGAGAGAGACTTACATTGAAAAAGGAAAGCTTTTGAACCCCGGATTCCCCCCCCCCAAGTCTTTTTCTAAGCTACACCAAATACGTCAGGAATTTCTGAAATGGGGAACCGCCATAGACGCCGACTATGATGGGGCCTTGCCCCTCCAATAATCTTACTGCACCCACCCAATATTCTTCGTCCTGTTTAATTAAATAATCGCTTTAGCGTCATAAGTAGGACCAATCCCCACCTAATCAGACCAAAACTATGTATTTCCAAAAATTGGCGAATAACAAAACAGGTAAACTTTCTCCCCATATTCAGCATTGCTCATTTGATAGGAAACTGGATTGCCAGCCCCGTATTGTGTTTGACATGTTTTCGTGATATGTGGTAAATGTTTAAAATAATTATCAAAAAAAAAAATACAGAAACTTATGATCTCTAGCGCCTTTTTTTACATGCGTTACGTGGACGACGTTTTCATAATATAGGAACATTCCATAGAAAGCCTTAATTAGTTTAAAAATCTAATGTCCTCCAAATTTGAAACGATCAAACTTACTTTATAGAGTTGGAACAAGACTACAAATTACCTTTCCTTGACCTTTTAGTAAAAAGGCATCCCGGAAAGAAAAACTTTAGTTTCTCGGTTTTTCGAAAGCCTACCAGCTCAGTTAACAGGGTTGGATTTCTTTACCAAAGGAATCCAACCATCCTATTAAAATAAGATGGCAGCTTTGAGATCAGTGGTTTCCCGTGCTTTCACGCGCTACTCAAATAAAAGACAGCGTTTTAAAGAATTCCGCAGAATAAAATTCATTGCTATCCAGCATGGATATTGTGCAAATTCTGTAGATAAATTAATCAACAAATATCCCCGCAGTAATGTCACTACGCTACAAAAAGAAAAAATAACCGAAGGACTTGTGTGGGCTCTATGACGTATCTACCAAAAATTACTCATACGTTGAGAAATATATGTAAGAAATGCTGTATTGAATTTCGAGATAAAACATCGTCTTTATACCACGACATTAGAAAGGACCAAGATTATAAGACAAAAAATGAACTATGCGGCGTATATTTTGTGGCAAGGAAAATTAGTCCCCATTGGACTACCAGTGGATATCGGCTCTACCTGGAGAAGCATTCAGGTCAGACTGGCACCGTTATGTTGTGAGGAACCACTCTAACAACACATTACTTTCAAGACTAGCAGGAAGAGGTACCCATAACCCATCGTGGACGTATACTTACCTTTTGTTGAGAACAAAAACAAAACGTTCAACTTTGTTTGCCGAAAGTTTATTCAAACCGATGTAATTAAGAACTACCAATGGTCATCCCACCCCCGTGGATGCGATTAATGACTCATTTAGATATTCGCAATAGTCATTTAGAACATAACCCACCTTCCCTATATTTGTTCCTTGGATAAAACGCATACCCACTAAAATGTTCTCTGCAGCCATAGTTGCAAACACATACTATGACAACATAGCCGCTCATTAATTGTGGTTATCAATAAGCTATTTTCAGTATCTACAGGTTGATTAACTAACCACACTTGAAAAACTTGATTTCTGAATCACACCACCAGGGCACAGAAATACTAACACGTCACTCATTAAATATATATAAGGGTATAACCGGCTCTTGGGAACTTTTGTAATGCTTACCTGATGATGACCGTGCAGCCCGTTAGAAAGATCTTGTAGATATTTTAACCTTTTAGCTTGTAGATATTTTAGGATTGAGTATGATGTTTGCGTAGTTGAAGGGTTTTAATTTTGTGCATTTTTATCGTGCTTAGACAGCATTTGAAAATTTGGGAATAGCCTTTATTTATATATTTATTTTTTGCGCTTCTTGTTCTTTAAGTAACCCAGCTAATTTCTCATTTTTTATAAACGGTTGGAAATAAAATCTCTGTGGATATTTTTATAAAATCGCAAGCTGAATTTTATTATTGAAAATATTAATATTCAGCAAATAAATATCTGTGTTTCCTTGTTCATTTGCTAATGAGCAATTGCGTTTTAAAATATACATCGAATCTCGTAGTCTTATCTCCCCCCCCCCTTTTTTTTTTCAAATTTTCCTCCTGACAATGGAAGAAAATGCCCTCCCACGTCTGATCTCATCAAGCCTGCACCCCCCCCGGCCCAATATTTTGGTGAAGTGGGCGCCCCTTAGAATCGCATTTCATCCGATAACTGGTGTAATGTCCATTTTTAGATAAATATTCTTTACGCTTCATCGTTTAAGTAGTCGAAACATCTTTTTCTTTTTTAATACGTAGTGGGGCGCTGTGTGTGAGACCAACTGTCACTCACAGGATGTGTACCGTGTGTGCCCAGCGAGGTCCACCTTTTCACTCATGAAGTGCACTTGACTTAGTTTTTGCTACGCAGTGAGCTAAACGGCCCCGATCGATGCGCAAGGTAGGTCAGTAGATTTATTTATAACGAAGAACGAGTCTTTACCCCGGGACCAACGGCTGAATGTGACTTCCGAACCACGTCGGTCGTTTGGCGGCATTGGGACACTAGCCTGCGACTCTTGAGCCTAAAATTCCTGAGCGCTTCGCCACTATTCCGTCCGCCGCCTAAGGAAGATTGAAACATCTCTTTTTTTATTCATTTAAATGAAATTCCTAAGATAAGTTATGCATCTAATTTCTCATTCAGAAATAGTGTCCGAAGGATTTAAATTCCCCTCCCTACTCCGATAACTCGGTTCGAATCTTTGTTTAGACATTCTCGAAGTGTGTCTACGTTCCTCTACTGAACGGGTAAGCCAAAATTAAGCAGCACTTCTGATCGTCAGCTGGGTTGTCGGCAAACTCCCTTCCTCATTTATCCCGAAGGAAGCACTTTTCACAGATTTATTGCCACAAACTATGGTTATCTTTCAAACGTTTGCAGTTCATCACATTTGAACGGATGAGCAAAACTGAAGTTCCGTATTGTAAATCGGAATTATATTTGGTCGATTTATGGGTTAGATAGAGAGAGAAAAAAGGTTTGCCTGTTTGAAAGCGCTCGCAGCGTTCACGAGCTTTGTGTGTAAATGGTTGGGTCAACCTCACCACTGGCTTCCCTTTCGGTGAAGCTTAATTCAATGAAGGACTCGTCGTAGACGTCTCTTACCTCACCCTACCACAGCCAGTGGCATAGATAGAGTCCTGAAAACAGAAAGAAAGAAAAAAAAAAAGGAAGGGGAGGGGGTAACTCCGAAGAAGATGCTTTGAAGCGTCGCTGCCTTTGGCTTGCTGAAATCAGATTAGTGACTCCTAACGAGAGATGTTGTGTTCCCCGCTTTCTCGAAGCGTCCCTCCCGATACGGTTCGGGGGTATCCTCTCCATCTCTGCTTTGCAGGGATGCTGACACCTTATTTTCTGTGACAGTTCCTCCCATGTGGCCTGGCTAATTTCCACCTTAAGCAGCCTCTTGACTGTTCGCCAGGAAAAATCTTCATAATATGCTTCCCGCTGTGTGACCCCTCACTCTGCAGTGCGTCTCGTAAAAGTCACGCTGTTTCTCAGCGGCAAGAAAAATGTTTTAAGGCTTCTTCAAGTTCGGCGGTGCTATGTACGTTCCTGAGCTACTGATATATCAATTTCGAGTCATAAGTGGAACGCAACTTGGCTTTCTTCTTCTTCCTCTTTGCGTCTGACTCTTTCCGTGCTGAGAATGATGCTCCTCCCTTGATAAATCATGGAAGCTCAAGATCTCTGACAAGCTCGTTCAGAATGGCAAAGGACGCTGTTGTTATTTCATAAGGATCACCGCACACTCCGAAGAGCACGATGCTCTATTGTTTCTGAAAGCTGTTGTCAGTTTTGTGCACGTGGTGTGAAAAAAGCCTGATAAATCAATTTATCCCCTTTAAAAAAAAACTGTGTAGAAATCGATGCGAATAGATCAGGTTTTCCAGCCTCTCAAAGAAAAATGTTTCACTAAAAATCTTGATAGGAAAACATTTTGTGATGCTGAAGCAATGTCTTGTAACTGCAATGAAAACCGATTGCTATTTGGAATAAGGGCGTTTATTTCAGGGTAATTCTTTTGTTGATCGCTTTTAGCTGCTGGACACGTTTATATGCAGCAATTTCCGCACCTGGTCTTGGCCAAATTTTTTAGCCCACTCTACAGAATGATTTTCGCAACTGGGATTTATTAATCAAAGACTTCTGCAGAAAGGGAATTGCCAGTTTTCGAATTCCTTGCACGCTATCAAATTATCTGACCCTTGACAACCAACCTTCTACACCGCCCCGGTGGCTCAGTAGTCTAAGCGATGGCTTCTGATCATTCGTACGAGATGGGTCCGGGTTAGAATCCGGTGAGACATGATGTTGTGTTTGTCTTACGGCACTGGTTATCTCCCTTTCCTGGAGTCAGCGACCCTAATATAGGTATGGGCAACTGCTATCGGCTGTCATCACGAAGCAACTTTTAGCTTATCCATTTTAAATTTGTCCGTTGTGATCGACAAGAAATGAAATGTTGAGCAAAACTTATTGGAATATCAAACGAATTTAGTTTGTAAACCCGATATTTATTTTAAAGAGCATGTTTAACATGAATCCAATGAAGTTATTTTTCAGTAGTGCCTCTTCAAATGTTGGTAATTCTTGGCTTTGGGTCTTCATGTATCTCAAAAATTTACTTAAATAAAAAGTGTGTCCCTCTGTTGAGTTTGTGATAATTTTCTCGTAACTGTTTATGCTATTAGCTTTAAAGTTGCTTTCCTCCTGCTTGTAATGTTGTTTTTCAATGAATTTTCTGTTTCTATTTCTCTATATTTAGGCCAATGCTCTTAGGCATGTTATTTCTCAGACGGCAGGTTATGCAGACGGATCAGGAGGAATGTATGATCCCAGCATGCATCAGGTAAGATTTAAAGTGCAACTGAATAATGAAATCGTTTCATTTAAAAGTCTTAATATCAATAGCCATCAATGTGTGTGTGTGTTTAAGTTGGCATCATAAACTTAATACGAACCCAGAATTCCGCGCTCCAGACTCCCGACCCACTCAAGCGTTGTGTCAACATTTTATGTTTCTTTAGCAGTACATAGTGAGACATCCGCGCTTTTCTTACCTCTGACTGTACCTAATAATCGCTGTGTTCTATTTTAAAAAGGCTTTTTCACCCAAGTTTCTTTTTCCTCGCTGGAATTTTCATTATTTGCGAATTTCTCCTGCAAAATCCTTGAAACTAATTCAAGATCTGAATGTATCTGTAATTCCTCAGTATGTGGCTCTCTCCTGTGTGGCTGCTCATTAGTAATGATTCGTTCAGAACGAATGACTCCTCACCATGAATGGTTCGCACTCACTAACATGAATTATCATTCAATCCTCCATTACTGCGACACACACTGTGGTCGCAACACGTTTATCCTCCAGCGTATGTTCGGAAATGAGTTCCCAATAAGAAAAATAATGTCGAGAATTAATGTCAACTCTTATGTGAGTGAGCAGTCAGCTAGAAATGTGGTGAAACTTAAGAATGGGAAGGATATGTAAATACAATTCGTTTGAATGGTGTGCCAGAATCGTTCGCCACGAGCCAGCACCTGGCAAATCATTCATGGTGAACGCTGATTGACGAAGAGCTCGCGCTCGTTTGGGCAGTTTGCCCAAAAGAGCCGTGGTCTTAAAAGCTGCGTTTTCGACGAAAGACAAAATTGTATCTACCAATATTAACGGCGTTAGTTTCAGAAGATTCTATGTCACTTTATGCTGTTTTGAAGCTATTCATCTTCTCTGAAACCTTTCTCTACAGTTTCATCTTCCCTAAAAGGTGTTCTACACACATTTCAGTGGTGGTAAAGAGCTCTAGAAAAACATAGAGGTGGCGTGGTTTGCAGGAAATCATTACCTTCATGAACAAGTACATGTCACACCTGAAACAAAGATATGTGCATTAAAGTTACAGGTCCTTGCATTGAAAATGTTGTGGAGTACTGCCAGAGTGCAGAGCAAAGGTTTGTTGGGCTTAGAACTTATTGAATACCATCTTTATATGTCTGATTCTATTCTCTGTTATACTGTTTCTCATTTTTCCTTCCCCTTCCCTTTGTTTAGTTTTCATTTCTTAGCTGCATCTAACATGTTCGTGTTGATATGTTTCCCTGCTCCTTCCTACTCACCACTCAGTGACCCTGTTTCCTCCAAAGCACTACTGAGTGACCTTTCTCTTTCTATAACACGACTATCTGTTCCTCTTTCTACACACCATTGTGTGCCTTCCTCTCCCACCTGTTATGTACCACTGAGTTCTTTGCTATCGCCTGAACAAAATATGGTGTTTCTTCTCCTTCCTAAACAAAACTCAGTACTCCCTTGTAAGTAGTGCTGAGTTCTTTGCTGTCACCTATGCAAGATTTTGTGTTTCCACTCCTTCCTAAACTCCATTGAGTGCCTCCCCCCCCCACCGCCACCTTTTTAAGTATGCTGAGTTCTTTGCTATCACCTAAACAAAATAAGGTGTTCTCCCTTCTGAACACTATATTGAGTGCCCCCTCCCCCTTTAAAGTACCGCTGACTTCTTTGCTATCACCTAAACAACATCAGTTGTTTTTTCTCCTTCCTATACACTATTAAGTATCCCCCACCCCGCTGTTTGTAAGTACCTCTAAGTTCTTTTCTATCACTTAAACAAGATTGGTTGTTTGTTCTTAAACACCACTGAGTACCCTGCCGACTCACAAGCATGTCTTGCGCATGCACATATTCGCTAAGTTACGCAATAAGTTGGGTTTTCGATAGCCTCCTGAAACTATTTTTGTGTTGCGTCTCGTATTAAAATACAATTTGTTAATGGTGAGATTTTTGTTTAAAAGATCCTCCATTTCGATTAGTTAGTTTGCTTTAACATTCTGGACAGTTTTATGTTGCATATCAAATAGACACACAGCAAGCATATGAGAGAGTGTAAATGCCAGATTTGAGTAGATTTTAGAAAGTTCCATTTAAAAAATAAATTTGTTTCATATAAATCTTTTATTCCTTCTTTTTTTAAAGATGTTTAGTTTAGTTATTTTTTTTGCATGTTATAAATATCATGTGTTTCTATGAATGAATGATGAATTACTGTGCATGTTAATTCAAGTGCTTCTGTTATTTCTTATTTTATTTTATTTCTCATAACTTATCGCTAATTATGTCTTTTTTTTTTTTTTTTGTGCAGCCGCCAGAACTACATCCTTAGTGATCCTGGGCCAAACAGTCTCCGCAATGGACTTTTTCGCGCATTATACATACGTCAGATTGACCTCAGGTGCTGCCTCCACACGGTGGAAACAAGAACTGTCTGTGCCACCAAAACCATCATGCATATAAATGAAATGAAAATACGAAAAAGAAAATAAAAATACAAAGGAAATGCGAACTTTTATGAAAAACTTACAACGTGCCATATAGTGTGGAGATTTCGGGGTTGCATCCGACCCCCTTCCCAATATACGTGTTCAGACTGGCGACAGTGACGCCATCTCTGAAGAAGCAGAAGCTCGCCCAGTCGGCACTTCCACCATGTCCGTCTCCTCGATGTCGTCCATTTTGTTTTTCAGTGTGGAACAGTTTTTTGTACTTAGGACAGCAGTGTGTGATCCTCCTGTTCGACCTGGGGCGTGCTAAGAATGAACAGTTATAAACTTTTAACTAATCAATCAAGTCAATATTCTTACAAAGGTTTATCTACCTGTTTCTCTTTTATTTTTTATTTTTATAACATCTCATAACGAATCTTGCCGTGGAAGCTTCAGTTTTGGGGAAAGCCAAGGAAAGTTATTGTTTTGATGCAGAGAAGTTCAAGGGATTCTTTGGCATAGAAATCGGCAATGCAAGCCGAGGTACAAATTTATTTTTAGGTGCTGTAAAATTTATTTATTTAATCATTCGTTTTTAGAACCAGAACCTTGTAAACCCTCTGGGTAAATATTTTGCTGGCAGTTTGATTTTAGATAGCTACTAAATGTATGCTGAAAATATTCGTATTTTAAAATTTTAAAATGTAATTTCCGTTTTAGAAAAGATGTAAATGTCCTAATAATTCTGTACATATCAAAAAGTTGATTTGTTCTCATATTTTGTTAGTCATTAAATTTGTTGCATAATTACAGACAAGGATTTGTACATTAGGATGTAAGCAGCTAGTGTTTTGTAATACTACGATTTGTTAATATATATAGAGAGAGATAGATATATTCCGCCAATGTCATTCATTGTTTTGATTGGCTGGGGAAAATAAGCTAGGAAAAGTCATGTTGATAAGCAAAAATACTGAAATAATGCTCAACTTTTGGCTTCCAAACATTGAAATGAATTTATAAGGCAACAGAATGGTGTTTTGAATACATAAAAAATTACCGAAAACGTACCCTTTTATTTATAAAAATATTTTGCCAGCGCAGTGGTTTAACTCGCAAAAATGCATAAATGTTCTCTAAATGAATGCTTCCTTAGCGAGGTAGAAATTGAAGTTTCCATTCAATTTTCGGACATGAGTTGTAACAGCAATCACACACATTTTAGCATTGTGATAGTATGATTTTCAACGTTATCGTGTGTTTCTTGTAAAACTCTGAATATGTGAGACACTAAGCTATGTCTAACAGCTTCGAAATTTGTGATGTAAAAGCCACGAATTTTAAAAAACTAAATACGTAATTGTTGGGAACATTTCTCACAAGTAAACAGATTTTTTTACTTTCATTTTGATTAGTGGAGCATACAAAACTGGTTGTGTTGAAAAATCTGGCAAATATTCAATTCTGTTTAACGTAATGCAATTTCGTAGCATACGCATTGTATGGTGTTCATTAAAATTCGTTATTTGTATTTTAAATACGGCGTTTTAACGTAATAGTGGTTTTTGATTGAAAAAGTTTTTACTTGTCAGTGCTCCTCTGCTGTGACAACTTGACAATTTTTTTTTAATGCTCACGTAATTGATCTGTTTGCAAAATTTCTACATCGTGCGGTTACTTTTTTAAAAACTTTATTCTTGTATGTGGCACCAGGTGTACCTACCTATTGTATTCGTATATTCGAAAATTAACTAGTAGCCACGCTTTTTTTTTGTATTCATCTGTGATTATACATTTATTTGAATTTTGTCATATTTATATTTATGTTATTTCCCTGTGTTATGTCATTGAAACTGCAGTTTTAATTGTAAGTAAAATCCCTTTGGCCTTTTTACGTGTGGAGGTGTATGCTTTAGTAACAAATGAGGGCAAACAACTGTGAAACAATCATCTAATACTTAAAATCACCAATCTGTCTATTTTCAAAGAACAGTGAAAGGAATATGTTCCTTGATTAGCATATTTTGTTCTGCAGTGTCGTGTTATTGAAATATAGGGGTTTATCAAGATAATGAAAACACTTATTGTTTGTGGAGAAGTTTTTCTTAATAAGCTGTTGTTTGTGGAGAAGTTTTTCTTAATAAGCTGTTGTTTGTGGAGAAGTTTTTCTTAATAAGCTGTTGTTTGTGGAGAAGTTTTTCTTAATAAGCTGTTGTTTGTAGAGAAGTTTTTCTTAAGCTATTGTTTGTGGAGAAGTTTTTCTTAATAAGCTATTGTTTGTGGAGAAGTTTTTCTTAATAAGCTGTTGTTTGTAGAGAAGTTTTTCTTAATGAGCTATTGTTTGTGGAGAAGTTTTTCTTAATAAGCTGTTTGTGGAGAAGTTTTCTTAATAAGCTGTAGGGACCCCTCAGGCTTTCAGGACAGAAGCTTGAAATAGATTTTTTGCAAGTCATGCACAGAGGATACTGGAATTTGGGACACCATTCTTCCTGTAAAATATGTCCCAACTGTGCCAGAGATGTTGGAGGTGGAAAATGTGATCTGGAGATTGAGGTGGCTATCCTCATGCTCTGGAAACCACAACTTGACACCTTTTCGCACAATGCATGGGTGCATTATCTGCTGGAAACCAGGGACGGTCATTAGCGAACAATGTCTACAACACTGGGTGCAGGTGGTTCTCAAGAATGGATCCGTACGTTGCAGATGTGACGCGAGCATGCGGAATAACTAATGGGCCTAAGGAATGCCATGATATGGCACCCGTCAGCATGAGTGACAGTCCGACGTGTACTCTACCAATAGTGAGGAACAATGTGTAGCACATGTCTTCATACCAGCTGACACGTTGCCAGTTTTTTGCCTTCCAGTTTTTATGTGCTTTGCACCACCTTCCAAGTTTTGATGTTGGTAGTCAGAGGTTTGTGGATTGCAGAATTGCCAATATTGACGGCACGATGGAGTTACATGCGAGCTGATACGAGTAAACAGGATCATTCCAGCTGGTGTTAAATTCTGCTTCTGTTTGCGGTGCCGTGGTCTTTTACTTCCGTTATACAATTCATGCTTATCCCTATCTGAGCTCTTTGTTTGGCGTCCGCAATTTGCATGCGTGGAGGGAACGCTGTGTCCTTTTTAATAGGTAATCCATAATCTTCGATACAGTTCCTCGTGTTACACCTACTATTTATGCCGTTGTAGTTAGTTACTGAAACTCCTGTTAAAACGCATCGCGTGTTACGTCATCCCTGTGATTTGCATAAGGTGCGTTGCGAGTACGTCAGTCGCAGTCAGTGTTTCCATTATTTTGACAAAACCCTGTATCCGTTACTCACCTTTTTTATGTTAAGCAGTTAGCCAGTTTTTAAAATAAAAGTGTTTGTGTTACAGTCTTTCTCTATAGTTATCCACATAACAGTAAATGGTTGAATTCCGTTTTATTGGCGTAGGCTACAAACTACAAGGTAAAAGCAAGCTTTCTCGACTCACGGGTGGCTTCTTAAGGCAAGGCTAAATATAAACACTAAATTGGAAATATGTAAATAGTTCCAGAAGCTTTTAAAATTTCTGGAAATGTTTATACATTTTCAGTTTATTGTTTATATTTAGCGTTGTCTGAAGATGCCACTCGTGAGTGGAGAAAGCTTGCTTGAACGCTGTAGTTTGTACCCTACGCCAATAAAACGGAATTCAACCATCTACTGTTATTGATTTAGGAGTATTCTACCCGATTATAATTAATTTAGTTATCCACATAGTTAGTCGTGATTCTGTCGTTGTAGATTGTTCACAATTCGAAACATTCGCTTAGGAAATTACTCAAAAATATTATGAGCTACTTAACCCTTTAACGACCATGACCCAAAAATCCTTTATCACTCCAAATGCCATAACGCCCGAAACTGTCTGTTGATTCACTTCTTTGTTTAATAACAACAATGGTGACTGCTGATCCTCATAGGTCGAAAAAAATTGAAGAACAACTAAGGGTAGGAAATCTGACTCACTCTAGACAGGCGGCTATGGCCGTTTGTATGTACGGGAGTTATGGTCGTTAAAGGGTTAAACAATCGTAAAATTCTTTTTTTTTTTTCTTCTTTTGCCTGCTGATACCTGGTTTTTATCTTGGGGAAAATAAGTGGTCTTGTACCAAGTGATGTTTGCCTAAATTTGTCATAGTGGTCATTTTCCTCGCTAACAAAATTAAATATATATATAAATACAAAAATAAATAAAAACGCATATTGAATCCCTAACCTTCTACTACCTCTGATGGACTGCAAAGTACCTTTTCTTCCTTAAGACTAAACTAAATATCTTCAATTGATTCCTAATGCGATCCTTTCCGCTAATTTTTCAAAATTGAAGGAAGTCACAATGTACGAAGAAGATTAGACATTTAGCGCAAATGTTAACGTAATTTTCTTTTTCCGGGTAGAGTGAGGGATTAAACTTGCTTGTTGTTTAACCATGATATAGACTTCATGCATGTCCACTGCCACGATCAAAATCAGTCTTCATATTTGACTTCTGTGTTGAATTTTATTAGCTTAATTTTTAGTCGACAACAGTTTTCATCATTTCCCGGATATTTTTCTTTTCGTTTTTCACAGATCGTAGCTTTTCTTCTTCAATATAAAAAAGTTCGCCCGAAACAAAATAAATCCAGACGAATCTTACTAAATAAATCCCACTCTCTAAACTCTGTAGTAGTTCGTAAATTTAGGAGGGTATAGGTCAAGTCTTATGTTACATCCCAAACTGTAGGGTATTCACGTGCTTGTTTAATTAAATATTTCATACTTTTTCTTCCCTCTTCTTATATAACTAATTGTCTTAATTCGACTGAGTGGAAAGTATTACAGATTCTCCTCACGGCGAGTTACCTGCTCCTCGTGCTCAAATCTTTCCCACAGAAGTTCAAAGAGCGGTTTTAATCACTTCTCCAAATTCTTTGCAAACTTCCGTAATTGGGAAATGCAGTTAATATGAAAACTTAGTTTAAAGTGTTTGATCTCCCCTTTCCGTATTTCACGTTCCTGCTAGCGATGGTAGTCTTCGCGTTTTGGTAAAGCTTTAGAGCATATGCTTTTGTCCCTACGCGTTCGCAGTAACTTTTCACTGGAGATTTTGAGTTTTTGTTTTCGTGTCAGGTGGTTAGAGGACGTTTTGGCAATGCTTCATTGAATGAAATGCCGCTGAATGAGTATTCTGCTACGAGGCAAAGTCACGCGACTTTTGCTGAAATTTTCTCATGAGTAGAATCGTTCTGAAGAGAGAAAAATTCAAGACGAGGCTTTATTGGTCTCCCATTTATCCTTTAAAAGTTTTAATCTCGACCGTAGTTGTTATTAACTCACCTGTTGAGATTAATGGAATGACGTCATCTCATCCTGTGAATATAAGTTTGAAACTCAAAAGAATCTAAGGATATGAGAAGTGGCTTCTGTCTGTTTAGCTCCGGAGAAGGGTGAGCGCAAATGCTATACGACGAACCCTACATCCGTATCTTATCCATAGATTTGAAACAGAAGGACCACTCCAAAACCAAAAAAAGTAATCAGTTAAGGGATTCACCCAAAAGGAAAATCAGTGCAAATGGTAATGCCTTTTTCTTTCTGTGTGAATCCTGTAAAATTTGCTCAAACAGCCCGATTTCTTTCGAATAAACGTATTGTGTTTTATGTTAAGTAATTGTCACTTTATAAACCTGACTTATCGCTTCAACACAGTTTAACTAACAGTCCAAGATTCTGAGCTCTAGAGAAATGAAAAAGCATTTAATGGTTTTAGCTTTTGAATAGCCAGTTTTTATTCTTTCAGGGGTACACACAAATTACAGAACCACGATGTATCTTTGATACAACACACACTGTTACAATTCAGGAAGACTCTTTTTAGTACAACTTATAACAAGTAGAACTAAATATCATTGAACAAGTACATGAAGTTAAACTCTCTGATAATATCTTAACAATTCATACCCAGAGCTTCCTTTCTCTTTTTATCTCTTTTGTTTACCATTCTTGACCTGCTGCCAGTGTTGCCAAATGAACAGAAACTATCGGGAGTTCCGATACAACGTTAAGTTTGAAAAATGTAAACGAGAGATAAACAGAATTTACTTAAGTGATAGGAACAGAAAGTTAGAATGTATACACATAACTTTTTTTAAATTTTAAGCTTGATTATCACACAGCGTGGAACTATTGCTAAAACATAAGAAAGCAGTTTTTGAATAAAATCGGTTTAGGACAAATTTAATCAAGATGGTTTATTTACGACAAAATTCGTCCAGAGATTTCTTCACATGCAGCAACTCCTGAGCAGCTTTAGTTCGAAACTTCTCTCCGTTGATATGCACCTAATGCTAAAATTATGCACCGTGCATTTAAGTTTTGAAAAATCCCATCCTAATTGTTGCTAAACTGCATGACGTGCCTGCATAGTACTGTTTATATAGTACTTTATAGTATTTATATAGTAATAAAATAAATACTATATAGTGCTTTATTCCATTTATATCAATAAATGCAGAGAATTTTAGAACTAATGTCATCCTGAATTAAAAAGAACCCTTAATTTTCATTTTCTTTCCTTTTTTTTTTTTTTTTTTTTTTTCCCTCTTGCTGTTAAAATTGTACTTTTGTAGTCGTTGTACCCTGGATTTAAATAAGGAATAGTTGTATTTTTGTGTTTTTAATAAAAGCAATCAATCGTTCTGTAGAAAGAAACTTGTTTGTCCACAGCTTTGGTTTACTGTAACTCTCATTCCCTGTGGACTGAAGCCTATGATATTACACTTACTATCGAAGCTTAAGATACAGGGCGTCCCACTCGCTACCGAACCACGAATTTCTTTAATAATATTAACACCAGTGAAGATATTGCAACGAAATTTGAAGTGGACTTACCTCATTTCGTGCGAAATGTGATGACATCACAACATGTGCCGGAAGCGGTCACCATTTGCGTCCAGACAGCATTAAACCCGGCGCACCATATTGTGGAAAGTCCTTGCCAGTAGGTCCGCCGTCACTGCCTGAATTTTTTCGGTGATGTTTGCTTTCAAGGCATCTATGGCTCGCGGTATTTTTCGGTAAACTCTCCCGTTTAGAAATCCCCATAAAAAAGTAATCAGGGGGCGTCAGACCGGGCGACTGCGGTGGCCATAGACCTTTCGAAATGACGTGGTCGCCGAAAAAGGACTAAATTTCGGACATACTGGTGTGTGATGTGTGCAATGTCGCTCCATCATGCTGGTAATGTCTAATGGAGAGTTCTTCGTCGTCCAATTGATTTACAAAGGTGTTGGAGATTTCCATATATGTAGCTGTTGTGATGGTTGGTTGTATCGAAGAAGATGAGACCAATTATGCGGCGCCGGGTCATCCCACACCAAACACCAATTTTCTGTGAATGAAGGGGTTCTTCGTGTATCACGTTGGGATTTCTCTGGTCCAAATACGGGAATTTTGAGAATTCACGTATCCGGATAAGTGAAACCATGCCTCATCCGAGAACCACGTGTAATCCACGGCCCGGATTTTCCTGAAGAAATGTCTGCAACCATCGAGAGTATGTCACTCGTTTCACGTGGTCAGGCTCTTTTCAGTTCGTTTACCACGGATATACGGTACGCATGAAGCTTCGCTTTTTTCACAGCACGTTGACAAATGCTTTTGGACAATCCTGTGACAGTCGGCGAAGAGACTTCCTGGGAGACGCAAGTAGTCAGCCTTTTACATTCTGGATCGTTTCCTCGGACATTTGTGGACGACCTCTGCATGGTCGCTTAATAAAGTCCCCTTGGTTTCCAATTTCTTTGACAATGCCCGAATGGTGGATTTGCTGGGCGGATGTCTGCCTGCAAACCTCTCCAGGAATTGCTGTTGATAAGACTTTATCGATTCTGTTTTCCAGTAAGTGCGAACAATAAATACTCGCTCCTCCACAGTATACCGATACATTTTCACACGTACGCTAACAGCCACGAACACTCACTATCAACAACCGTATTGTGTACACACGCTCAGCGAAATGGCATAACAAATCAGCAGAGAGGCGCGGCCGGCCGGCTGGCGGGCGGACTGCTCCTCAGTGGCGTACCACTTAGGAATGTGTCTGCCACTAAGGAGCATTCCGGCTGGCTGGAGAACAGCGCCGGATTCAATGCTGTCTGGAAGCAAATGGTGGTGACTTCCATCACATGTTGTGATGTCATCACATTTCGCACGAAATGAGGTAAGTCAACTGCAAATTTCATTGCAATATCTTTATTGGTGTTAATATTATTAAAAAAACGCCGGATTCGGTAGCGAGTAAGACACCCTGTATTTGCGCGCTATTTACTTTGAACAAAATCAGGCAGTTGTGTTTTATTTGAGCCAAAAAACGAGATAGGAATATCTCAAAGTGAAATCCAGTAACATTTGTATACAGTATTCCTAAGTAGGTTAAAGTAGGACCTATGAATTTGAGATTTCTCTGACAAGGCAACGCTAAACTTTAGCAAAAATGGCAAAGCAATTTTTTATTTTCTGAAATTTCAAGCAGATAACAGCTAAAACTTTAAAATTTAGCCTTAGATTTCCCTATTGAGGAATAATAACATGCTCGTTTTGAACAAAATGAAAGAACTGTATTTCGAAGTTGTACAAAGCTTAGTAGTGAAGTTCAGTTTGAAACTTTTCTCTGAACAACTTTAGTACATGGTATAACGGTGTAGGTTGAAAAAAGTTCAGGATTTCCGATTTACTGCAAAGAATAACATTTTGAACCAAACTGAAATAATTCCATTTAGATTGGAATCCCTCACTTGGATAATACAGATCATGTGTAGAGGCTTTTAGGAAGGGAGTGTCTGACCCAAGGTCTTTAACAACCCTTAGAAATAGGAAGCTCGGAGATTTGGGCTAAAGTGCCCGATAGGAAAATGACACGGTAGAAAGGGGGAGGAAGACGCCTTTATTTATTACCGGGGTCCGACGACTTAATGTGCCCATCCGACTCACGGCGCATATTTAGTGGTTCGAGCTTTCGTTTCTTTCTGGGATCGAACCTGAGGTTCCTCCGTGATAGTCACGAACGTTGACCACTAGGCCACCCGCGGCCCTGGATAACACAAACTGTCAATTATATTTTTATATAAATCCGAAAATAGCTAACAAGTACATTCCGCTGTATCGGAACACCTACCGTGATTCGGAAGTCACGTTAATTTGTTGGTCTCAGTTTGGAGAATCCTCCTTAAAAACAAGTCCACTTCATTTCCCTTGGGGCTTTCAACTCTGTCATTTATCACATTACATAGCATAAGTAGTGCTAGGATTGAGAGAGGAGATAAATCAACTACCAAGAAGTAACACAGTTTCGAACAGGAATGGCTTATAGTTTAAAGAAAACCTAGACGAACGGCGATCAGTTTAACAGGGAAAGACGAGCTGGCAATTCATTGAAAAGTGATGAAAGCACTAAATCTGAAGCCCATTATTTCTTTTAAAGGAATTACAAGTAAAGAAGCCCTCTGTAATTTTCAAACAGATCTACTTTAGTGAACACAGAATTAAGGTGCCGATATTTTTGCCCTGAAACGATACTGTGCTTACACTTTAGGGTGGTATCAGTTTTCGGTACTAGCCCTTTTAAGCGGCCGAAGTACCTGAAACAAATGGTGCCCAAATTTTTCTTCATTCCGTAAGCAGAAGTTTTCACATAACGGCCGGGTTTCATCAAGGACACGGAAAACAATTCCTATCCCCTCTGATTTCAAATAAGCCTGGCACAGGTCATAAGCGCTTCTTTCTAGTCTTTTCATCTCTTTCCCATGACCCAAGGCATGATGGAGAAGGAGCTAGTTCTCCTGACACGAACATCATGCCATGGAGTCGAAGCAAGTGACTTAAACATCTTCTTTCTCCTTTCTTAGGTTTTACGCCATTGTTATGGTTCTTTTAGCAGATAATAAGTCAAGAAAGATTAATGTCAATCATCCCCCCTAAATGACCAATTTGAATGACAAAGCTAAGAGTAAAGCAACGATTTCTGATGCGCAAGTTCACACTCGTTCGAGCCGCGTTTCGCCCGCTTCTTAGACACCGAATATTTTTGTTTAAGCATTTTTCATATTATTTTGCTTACCCTGAGTTTTGTTCCAGCCGATTAAAGGGTTGGATGGTTCGTTCCATTTTATCCCTATGTAAGGTTTAATGTTTTTCTGACCACCTACTCAACGCTTTATTCGAATTCATGTGTCTGGTCAACGAATTTGGAAACGAACGTTGTACAAAAGAAAAAAAAAAGTACCCCGTTTGCTTTCTTTCCGTAAAAATTTGTGGTTGTCTTTCAGCCACTCATTTTTCAAAAATTCTGCTTTCTTTGACAAACTTTTTGTACACGGACCTATACTGTACTTCACTTCTTATTTGATAAGAAAGAAACGGCACTATTGGGAGTTTCCGTTGCATCCGACAGCATCTACCAAACAATCTTTAGCGTAAAAACTGTACACCTGTGCAGATATCTAGCCTCATGTTCTAACCGCTTACTGTTAAGTTCTAGAACGAAATATCTTAAACGTAAATCGGCGAAATGTTTATC
The DNA here is from genome assembly GCA_039090855.1 of Macrothele yani. Lineage (NCBI taxonomy): Eukaryota > Metazoa > Arthropoda > Arachnida > Araneae > Macrothelidae > Macrothele > Macrothele yani. Next base: position 13,810,786 of record CM077029.1, on the reverse strand, counting down.
AGCACCAAAAAAAAAAAAAAAAAAAATTGCGATTAAAGTTTTTGGTGAGTTTCGGTGGGTTTTTTTTTTTTTCTCCCAGAATTATTTGCACACAGAGTGATATGTGACTTATTTTCTAATTAAATTCAGCGTAATTATTTGCCGAAGCTTCTGGTAAAGTTTGTACTTAAGCGATGCTGAACGTGTCAAAAGTTACTTTTAAGGGCTTAATTTAATCGTCACTTGTATATCACCTGTTAAGAAAGTGGGGATTAAAATGTATTTAAATCAGTTCTCTGTCTCAGAGATTTTTTTTTTTTTCTAAATTTGATAATGGAGTAAAGCCATTGTCATAGGAATGCAATACGGTAAGCGTGGGTAGGCACTTTTTTTTACCTATGAAAATTTATATCGTGTTAAAAAAGAATAAAAAATACCTGCACCCCTATTCATGCAATTTACTAAATAGTTGTTGCCATATTTTTGCGGCTTTTGGCAGGTTACGCCAAGTTCATCTTACCTGCAGCCACAAATTCAAAATGCCAGGCTGGCTGCTAATTTTCTTTCCACTGCAAAAAGCATGTGGGTGCACAAAGCTCTCCTTTTTGGCGTCGAAATTATTGGAGGCGAGGAAGAAAACGAATTTTTTATGACACACACAAAAGGTACCGCGCCGTTTTTCAAGAAAGAAGTGAAAACGTGTCTTAATGCTGTAGTGGCGGTGAGAACCGGTCGGCTGAACTGGACTGATTTCTAGGGGGCTATCGTGGTGAGAGCATCGCCTGTGTCACTACTCAGTGTTCTCCGGTGATAAACAATCACCTCCTTAAGCATTTTTTTTTTTTCCAGTTTTCTGTTCTATTATGCTTAGAGATGAAGCATTTCTGTCAAATTTGGAAACTGTTCTAATTATGAATAATACCTTTTTTACTGTTGTCACTTGCGGCCTCATTTTATTTTAATCTGATTAACGATCATTATTTTTACAGTATTGGTAGGGCGATATCTCGTCTCAAGTCAAAATACTGAGAGCATAAATTTCCATGTCACCTACCCCCGGTTACGACAGCTCAATTCATTTATGTGTTTATACAGAAATATTTAGCGAAGTATCATGTTGTGCAGCACAGTATTAATTCATATTTTGTAAACATCTGATTTGGTTTATTTAGTTTCACGTTCAGTTGTCACAATTTGTGAGAGGAATGTAGTGTAGCGTATTTTCTTCCATTACCATGGGCAAATGTTTTAAACATTTGCCCATGGTAATGGAAGAAAATATTTTTAATGATTCCTTTAAAGATTCCTTTATTTTTTTATTTTTAAAGATTTTTTTTTTTTTACCTAAGCAGGAGGTGATTCATTCCTGAGAAGCATTTAATTCTAAAATGACCCTGGATAAGACGTGAGGAAGATCTACTCACAAAAACGCAAAATCAAAGCTAGCACTGTAGAAAGAATCTGATTGGAACGGGTTTGTATAATGAAACGCTACCAATGTTACAAAAACCAATGTTTTCACTTCATCGGCACGAACTTTCACCCTTCTTGAACGGAAGAACTCCGTGCATTGCAAGGTTATGAAATACGCTTTGCTTCACGTTCGGAAAATGGAAAAACCGTATTGCTTTTGTCATCATTATCGTCTCTTTTACTAAGAAAAAAATCGATTTTATATCACAAATATTGATGAAGCCAAATTCATTAAAGTTGGTTCAGACTGTCAACTGAAGAAAATATCTGTGTGGTTTCATATGCTGAGGATTCGTAAATTTTCGATGGTGAGATTCCCCATATGCTATGTTATCTATCACAATTCATTTGTTAATTATGTCAGAAATATCTTTTTGTAGATGATCCTCTTACTTCAACTACCAGTAGTGTTCTTATGCAATTTGCCAGAGATGTTGATAAGAAACATACTTCGAATACGAAGCCTAACAGTGTTGGATGTTGACGCCTAGTATTGTAGCATGTTATTAATATCCACATCTCACTCATATTGAGGTACGATGTGAATTTCTAAAGATCGTAGATTATGAAATGCATATCAACTGTTAGTGGGGAAAATGTATTTTCAGAATGGTCACTTGACTGAAAGCATAGCGCAGTAGTTGTTTTATGTCACCTCTATTCCTCACTGTTATTTCCTGTATTTATATTTATTTTAATGGTAGAGATGTAAATGTCATCGGATAAGAAATACTCCATTGTGAGACAAGATCTTCAGACAGTATTTCGTTGTTTGGCCATACGTTTTTAAGTAATTCGTTGAACCGAAGAAATTATGCACAGTATTTGTAAATTTGTGCAAGAAATTCAAGCATTAATGTTGAAAACCAAACAGCGTGTGTAAAAAAAAAAAAAGGAAGTGTTTCTGTTGTTGAGTTTGTTCAGTTCTGTATATCTTTTAGTAGCCTAAGAATGTTTTTGAAATATGAATCTTACAAAAATATTTTTGTTGGTTATTGTATACAATACAGTTGTAAAACATACAATTAAGTTGGACCTAAGTTAAGAAATCCTGCCAGATTTTTTTATATTAACTTCCTTGTAAGTTTCAGTCTGTTGCATAAGTTTTTTTGTTTCGTTTTTCTCGCTAGTGAGTGAATTTAAAGCAATTCAGTGTTGGGACGGTTTGTATTTTAATTACAGTCTTTGCTAGAAATCGTGTTTGAAATTTTATTGATAAGGAGTAGAAAACAAAATTTAAATTCGGCATGCGTTTGCTTTTTCTGCTAATCGAGTTCGCTACGTTGGAGTTATAATTGTAATGAGAGTAATCAGTGCCAAAAATTAAAAAAAAATATGGACGTTGCGAAAAAAATTCAGTTCTTACATTAATTATTATTGTTTTTCATTATTCAATTCTTTCCTAAAAATTAGATACTTACATTCCAGGACATATGTATGTATCCCGGTGCTAAACATTAAAAAAAACAAATTTAATTATATTTATCTGAGCTTTTCCCGGGTATTTCGTTGTCCTGATATAAATGTTTTTGCAACATCATGACTATGTCGAAATTAAGGTTTTGGGGTCCTGTTTTTTCATCGATCGCGATTTTTAATTGCCTTACGAAACCGAAGCTTAGTGACAGCTCCCAATTTGCGCGTTATACTGTATATTATTTTGTCGGTATTGTGAGAGTTGAGTCTTAGTAAGTGGAAATCAGGTGATTTTAGTCTTTATTTTTATCGGATAATTTTGCATGTACGTTTTAAACAATTCCTTATCAATTAGTAGATGTCGACAAATTGTGAATTCAGTATCGACCAAAATTCGAGTTAGTTTCCTTAAATGCTCAAAATTTAAATAAATATTGATTGCTAGTCAAACTTTCGCTTATAATCGCCAACAGACTGAGACATGTTCATTTTGTTTCTTACGTTGGAGATTTACAATAAGTTTCTTTTAAAACTAACGTCTGTTACAAAATAAATGAATGTACAAAGTGTGTCTTTGCTCATGTAAATCATGTATATTCTGGTCTTCATGTCCTAAAGGGCATTAAGGTAACGTCTGAGAGAGAAAGTGTTATAAGCATGCCCCAGGTCAACACAAAAAAAAAAAAAAACTCTCTTGTACAGTTTAGCAGACATTGTATCCAAATGAATGAAGAAAAGATGAAAAAAGACTTTTACATGAAGAAGATGATGAAAACTGTAAAATCCAAAAGATTTTAGTTCTGTTGTTACGGATTTATTTTGTTGACAGCCAACGGAGTTCTTCACAGAGGAAATGATGATAAATCTCGGACATCCTGTCCGTATGTACAGAGGCCTACGGACCTGACCGACATGTACAGTCTATCCTCTCCCAGACCCTTCCCGATCTTAAATTCTATCCATCTCTCACCTGTTCTCAGCCCCTTCCCCCTACTCCTTCTCCCAATTCTTTTCTTTCCATCCTATCTTTCGCTCGCTCTATCCCGCTCTTCCGCGCTTTAGAAAACGGTCTGTGGCTATTTGAAGAAGCGTCGACATTCGAGTCACCAACAAAATAAATATTTTGACTTTTTAAAATGTAGTGTTCAGTGTCTGTTTGTCTCATACATTTTCTTGCATAAACTTTGCAATTTTTATTTTTCCGTCTATAAAATTACAAGAATTCCGAGGTAGATCAGAACACCTTCACTAGCCATTCGTTTATCATTTCGCACACTTACTGTTACGAATATTTCATATAAACGAAAGACGAACCTATGGTATGTTGTTTTTTTTTATATAACCTTTCTTTGGCAGGTGTGATGATATCACTTACCAGGAAAATATGTAAAAAATAAATTGAAGATTCGCCTTTGTTTTCTGAAATATTTATAACGAATATGTCAGAAAAATTAAGTTCATGCAAACACTTTTGAGACTACACCTTATAAGAAAGTACTGAATTTGAAGATGTGCCACAAATTAAATTTTAAGAAAATTCCACTGGAGTGTGTTCATCAACAAACATGCTTGTTTTTTCAACTATACCTTTCTTCCGCGTAGTATGATAATTTTATGCCAAGAAGAAAACATCATTGGTCGCAGGAATTTCTCTCCAATTGAAAAAAAAAAAAAATTAAGATCTACCGTACAGAAAGAGAGAGATCGCGATCAGTGCAAATAAACATTTGTTTCATCTAGATGGAAAGTTCTGTAGTCCTGTGTAGATTGTGAACTTCTAGAACTTGAGGTTGCTTCCACAGAAAGGCCACGCCTTCGTATATGAATAAAAGCAGCATAGTAAAAATGAATTCCCCATTAAATTTCATAGAAAATCCACGTTCCTTATGTTTACTCATGAATATTTATGGTCATTCCACAGATAAGTGATATCTCCAAGATTTCCAAAGGCTTCCAATCTATCACTGAATTACACTCGTCGTCAAAAAGTTGCACCCAAAAGGAAGCAACCGACAGAAATTAAACTTTGTGGGTAGGTTTGACGTCGCGAGACATGCAAATGATTCAAGTATCACACTCGGCCGCGCATGTGACTCAAGCAAGGAGGGATCGTAGTGCTGTGCCTGACCAGCTGTATAAGGTCGTCTTGTTGCGCGTGCTTGCCGTTCTGACAGGCGCTGTTTTGTTGGTTGCATCCTTTGAAATAAAAAGTGAAATATGCCTCGGAAAAAAGTTGGAGGAGTTCAAGAGGGGCCGCGTTGTGCTCTGGGAGGCGGGATGTTATTGCGCGCCATAACGGTCTTGCGGCTATCACCATAGCACGCTGTTGGCGGCAGTGGATAGAGCAAGGCACGCAGAAGCGACAGGAAGGGTCTAGGGTTCTCCGACATGCGCGGAATGACCCGACAGCCACGATCGCGGATATTCAGCGAACAGTGGTGCACTCCATACATCGTCCGATTAGTGCCAGCACCATTGGCAGACGGCTGCACGACGTAGTACTGCACGTACGCAAACCGTTACGACGACTGACCTTACCAACAGTGCATTGTCGCCAAAGTCTGCAATTGTGTCGTGGAGCCACGCAGAATGGCAGCGGGTGATCTTCGTGACGAGTCCCGCTTTTGTCTTTGAAAAGACGACCACCGAATCCGTATGTGAAGGCACCATGGTCAGCGCCAAGATGAAGGGTTTGCCACACGTCCAGAAGGCGTGGTGTGGGGTACAATTGCCTACGATGCCAGATCACCGTTGGTTCATTACACTCACTTTGACAGCCCAGCGTTACGTTAATGAGGTTTTTCAACCAGTGGCCTTATCTTTCCTGAACGCTCACTCCTGCTCGATTTTCCAACAGGACAACGCTCGTCCGCAGTCTGCTGCAGTCTCGAGAGCTTGCCTTCAAGACACTGACCCTCTGCCATGGCCAGCCGCATCGCCGATGGAAAATGTGTGGGATGCTATTGGACGCGCTATTCACACTCCACCCGTGCTGCACAATCTTCAGGAACCGCGTCAAAAGATTCAAGTTGCAAGGGATGGCTTATCGCAGGACACCATTAGGAACCTGTACAACTCTGTGCCGAGACGTCTGGTATGCTGTGTGAGCAAACAGGGTGGCCCTACGCCATACTGAGAAACACTAATTATTGTCATATAGCTCAATAAATATTGCTCATATCAGTTTCAATGTTTAATCATTTATTGTTCCTGGTAACCTTTACCTTCCTCCTGAATAGCATTACAGTCCGTCACGGCCTTCTGGGTGCAACTATTTTTTTGACTATGCCCACTAACAAAAGTGGATGCGGCCCGTTGACCATGTGCTTTATGAGAGGGCACGATTAGCATATATATAAGGTGTGAGTGGAGCAGTAGGTAGTGAAATTCGGAGCGTGATGGATAAACGAAAGGATTTATGGGACATGAGAAAGAACAGATTGTGGGAGCTCTGAGAGCGAGTGCCTGGATTTTCTAAAAGACAACTGATGGGTTGTTCCTTAGCCGCCTTAGTTAAAGTGTATCAGGACGACTGAAATTGGTCAAAGAACTCTCAGGCAAAAGTGCACATGGCAGCGAAAGGTGCACAATTCATGAATAAGCATAAGGAACGCAGATTTTCTATGAAATTGTGAGAAGTGAGCGCTGGGTCTGACGGCTCGTACAGGCCAATAGATGCATACTCAACTGCTCAATAGTTGACTTTCCAATACGACAGAGGTCAACCACGAGCCGTATAGGTCATGGCCATGTTGCACGTATGAGCTATTACAGCAGACGCCCCGACGACATCCTCTCCTAACCACGGTTCTTTGGTGCAAAAAATTTGCCTGGTGTAAAGATCATGCAATTTGAATGTCGGATGACTGGAAAAATAGTGTACTGGTGTGACGAGTCGTGTTCTTTACTCCACTCCGTGGATAATCGTGTACCTATTTGGCGCAAAGAACATGAGGCACTCGATCCATGCCACAGTGCGAGGCGGTTGTATGGTGTGGTGCATGTTTACCTGGAAGGAAATTTGACCCATGGTGTCTATTCGCGTGAATTGCTTGCTGACTCTGTACACCCAGGAATGTTGCACTTTTTCCCGAATGGCGACGGCGTCTTCCAAGATGAAAATGCGCCGAGCCACAGGTCCAATGTTGTTTAGGAATGATTTGAGGAACACAGTTCAGACTTCTGGCATATGAACTAGTCTCGGAACTATTCCGATATCAATCCTACAGAACACTTGTAGGACATTATGGAACAGCATATTGGGCGTCTGGATACACCGATCGCCTCCGTACTTGGATTGAAGGTCGCCACACAGCTTTGTTTGGCCATACCTTCCAACTGCTTCCAGCATCTTATTGAATCGATGCCACATCAGATAGCTGCTGTATTGAGGACGAAAGGAGGGCCTACAGAGTTTTTGGTAGGTGGTCATGTTTGTGTGATCACTCAGTGTATATCGTGCCTAGTAGGAATTTGTACACTGCCCAATCAGTAATATCCGAACACTTTGGATGTTTACAAATCTTTATTTACCGAAAATTTAATATTTTGCGCTGAAACCTTTGGACTTTATGACGATATCTAGTCTTCGTGGAATGATAAATACACAGTTGACGTGGATCAGGAACATCAAATAGAAGTCATCGCTCTTTCCACGTGGCGATATTCGCATTTCGCTGCTAACTCGTGGAATACTCTTCACCAGTTAGTAGCGGAATGCGAATAAGGCCATCTCCCCTTCTAAAGCGGATTTGCATTATTTTTGTAAGATTATAGTAATAAATCCACAGCTTTTAGTAAAAGATTTCATAACTAAAATTTGAAAATAAAATGTTCTGTACCTTCAACAGAAATGTACCTTCAACAGAAAAAAAAAACACTAGAGGTTCAGAGAAAGATGAGAGCGGAAGTGAAGAGATTTTGACTGACCATGAAAAGCAATGGGTGATCTTTGTCCTGTTTTTGTAGTATTGTCTGACATCATTAATAATTAGGAGCAGGAAAAGTCACCGTGTGAGGCAGACTTTGAAGTGTATTTGTGAGAGAGCGCAGTACGTACCTCGATTGGGCCATAAACAAAAACCAGTAATACATTTCCGAGCTGGAAATGTTTCTAATAAATTATAACCCATCTGAATCGAAGGGATCAAACTTCATCTTGAAATATTTTATCCACATGTGAGATTTATTTTTAAAAAAGCATAAAGTTGGTTTCCTTGAAAAGCAAGCAATTGAGGGCCATGAAATAAAACTGATATTTTAATTCTCTTTGCAGTTTGTGATTTAAATATTTAGAACAATTTTTTTAATGGAAATTTTTGGGAAGCCTTTCAACGCCAGGAAGGGGCAGGCAGCGTTGCGCCCTCCACAATTTTTTTTTTTTTATATAGACCGGAGCAACAGCTCCCCATCGTCTAAGATGAGCTTCCAGATTCGATACTGTCACTAGTTCTGTGAAAATGCTCATATGTTCCACCGTTTGGGCTCCAAAAAAGTGACTGGTTAAGCTTGGTTTGTTAGGTGATTTCTTCCACGTATGCGGCGATCCATTTCGTCCCAGTTATTCTCTAGAGGATTTAGGTCTGGGCTGGGCAGTGAAAGTTTTCGAAGTCCATGTCTTTAAACCTAACAACGCGAGCAGTATAGCATAGTGCGTTGTCCTGCTGATAGAGGTATGCGCCTTCCCCAACGTATTGCCACAACATTGATAGTGCATAATTGTCCAAATCGTCCAGTTAGAGCTCAGCATTGATGGTTTTTACGAAATGACCGACTAGTGGGCCCAAGGCAAACCACAAGAAACAGCGCCATACAATCACGATGCCTCCACCAAACTTCCTTCTTCGAACGATATAGTCCCGAATGTACCTTTCTTCCAGCATCCGCCACACCCAGGAACGAATATCAAACTGGTAGACCAATAGCGTTACTCCTTATTGCGAAGCACCATTTTCGATTGATCGGCAGTGCAAGATGGACGTACTTTGCATCATGCTAATAGGCTTGTTATATTAGTCGAACTGATTAGGCAGCCGCGGTGGCGCAGTGGTCTTAGCGATGGAATCTGATCATTCGTCCAGAAGGGGTCCGGGTTCGAATCCCGGTGAGGCATGGATGTTGTGTTTGTCATACGGCGCTGGCTCTATCCCTTCCCTGGAACCAGTGACCCTAAATTAGGGACGGGCGACTGCTTATAGCCCATTGAGTTGCTCACGGTGGTCGTTAAACCTCCAATCAAAAAAAAAAAAAAGAACTGATTAGCGGCTTGTGAACGACATCTCGACCGTGCGATGCCATCTTATGTGCCGTCCTGTGTACAGTACTGGTGCTAACATCAGTCCCAGTAGTCTCGCATAAAATGATTTGAGACAATGTTGATTTGCATTCTGATCAGACAGTCCTTTGCAGAGCTTCCTGTCAATTTCTGTTAGCTTCGGAGGTTTACCTGGTTGCTTCTTGGCAGATTCTTCCAGGACGTTCCCATTTCTATAACGCATCACCGACCGTCGACAGGGAGATTTTCCATGTCGCTGAAAAGTCGGGTACGGAGCCGGTGTTTATTTGGTACACCAACATCGATCCGCGCTGTAAATCAGTTAATTCTGTCGTTCGAGGCTTCTTAGGCTCACATGAGTTACACTGTCTCATCAATGCCCTATGATAAGGTGACCAGACTCTGGAACACTCATTTAAGGCCGAAATTGCATAGTGTCCCAAAATTTGGAGACACGTACACTATATTGACAAAAGTCACCGGACATCTAGAAGAGAAACACAACATAGAATTTTATTGACATACATTAGTACGGTGTCTGTCCACTTTTGTGTGCTTTAATGCATGCATTGACCCTTCGAGAAATTCTTACGACAAGGTTATGGAACACAGCGATAGGTACGCGCTTCCATTCAGTACATAATGTTGCCGCTAACTGTTACTTAGTAGTATGCCTTGGTTCCAAATTTTTTTTTAAATTTTATTGAAGGTTTAACGACCACCATGAGTAACTCAATGGACTATAAGCAGTCGCTCGTCATTAGTTTAGGGTCACTGGTCCCAGGGAAGGGAGAGAGTCAGTGCCGTAAGACAAACACAACATCTATGCCTCATCGGGATTCGAACCCAGACCCTTCACGAACGAATGATCATAAGCCAGTGGTTAAACTACTGCACCACCTGGGCGGCCCAAATTTCTTATGCGGCGCTCTAATTCATCCCATAAGGGCTCTATGGGATTAAAATCAGGGCTATGTGCTGGCCAATCCACACACGATACGGAATTATCCTCAAACCACGCCGTAACAGTCTTTGCTTTATGGCCCGGTGCATTATCCTGTTGTTACCAACAATGCTCGGTTCCATAGTATTGCTACAGATTTGGTAGGACATAATTGTCCAGAATATGGAGGTAGATGTGCTGGTTATCCACGGTAACATATGGGCCGGGACCGTACCACGAAAAACACCCCCACACGAGTACAGTGCCAGCTCCAAACTTGACCGTAGGAACAGTACACAGTGGTAAGTAGCGTTCCCCCGGTTGCCGGCATACCCACACACGGCCATCAGACTGATGGATCGTGTATCTGGATTCATTAGTCCATAGGACCCGTTTCCATTGATCTACGGTCCACGATAAAGGTTCTTTACACGATGCTAAACGACGAGTAGCATTCCGAGTGGAGGTGAAAAGCTTATGAGCAGCCGCACGACCACGGTAACGCATGGAATGAAGTTCTTTGCGAATTTTATATGTGCATACCGAGGTTCCAGCATTTTTACTCGCCTGTACACTGAGGTCTTGTGCAGTAAGTACTCCGTCGATTAGCTGTAACTACTCTCCTGAGGCTATTGTTACAGCTAATCACTGTTTTTCTTTGGGCTGCCGGTACGTTTTGCTGCTTCAGGCACACCATGTGTCGTCCACTGATTCAATACATCCAAAATAGTTGACTTGGGTATGTTTAAACGTATCTCGGTTTCTCTTATGGACAATCCACTAATATAACACCCACCAATCTTTCTTTTCTCAAAGTCAGTTCTCTCCCGCCCCGACATTTTCACTCAACCTCACAGTGCGATATGATCGTGGTCAGCTGCAGGCTTGTTTTTGTGACGTTTGCAGCTGTACCGCGCACCTTAACATCGCAGGGGATCCGTACATTTGCTTTTGAAAGGGTGTATGGTGACTTTTGTCAATATAGTGTACATAAGCAGACTAAATATGCAAAACTTTTTGCCATGAGACTGAATTGTTTCTAATGGTAGATTTTAAATATTTAAGTCCCTAGGCCAGCTCTTCTTGTAGATTGCCCTCCCTACCCAAAAGTTTTTAACAAACTTAAGTGCATCAACGATCATTTAGGCTATTTTTAAATTTTCTTTGCGTACCCTTCTTTAAAATTGCGTATGAATGTATCCTAGTAAAGCACTGAGCGAAAAAATATTTTATTTTTGCTATATTTTAATACAATATTAATGAATCTGCTACGAAGTACAATAATTTTAATTGTAAAAATAAGAAAAAATCGAATTAAAAAGTCTCACTGCATTACAGTTTTAAAATTGACCTTGAATTATTATTATCAATATTAAAAAAAAAAAGGTGATGCTATTTTTTCGTAAAAGTCCAGTTGATTTGTTTTCATGGCAGTAAAGTCTTTAATGACATCTTTAAAATGAAGTTCTTTTACAACTTCAGCATTTGCGAGAAGACTATACAGTCTTCTCGCAAATGCTGAACTTGTAAAAGAACTTCATTTCTAAAATATAGTTAAGCTAGTATACGATAATTATCACGTTTGTGTTGGCTGGCATTTGCAGACATTACTTTCTTTCCAACCCAGTACAATTTGTTTTCAAGATAAGCATATTGGCAGGTGAGTAGAACGGGAATTATTTTTAAGCGACATTTTGGTTAGAAACGTAAGGAGCTTATGACAAAATCTTAATTTGAGGACAAAAATCAAAATTCGAGGACAGTTTGCGACCCCAAAGATAGATATTAAATGTGTTTGAGGATAGTGCACTAAATTTGAGGACTGTCCTCAAGAGTTCAGGACATGCCGGTTTTGGACCACTGGTTGGTACAACAGAAAGTCGGTATTTTTTTTAAACCAGGACCGTATAAACCTAGTGATAACTTCTAAATTTGGAGGACAAAATTCGAGGACAATTTGCGTCCCCAGTGTTATAAGACGTTTTTGGTGACAGTAAACTAAATTCAAATACTGTCCTCTAGAATTAAGGACTTCTGGTCAGATTACCCTACTTTGTAGTAGAGTGTATGTGTTGCGTGCTGCTTCCGTACGATCTGATTCACTATCAATAGAGGGGATGTCCGGATATTAATGGAAGGGTTGTGTTTATCCGAATGAGTATCTTGCATTGATAGTCGAAGGAGTGAATGCCTTCAGTGTTGGCAAACCTCGGTGGACAAAGTAGTTTGCTTACAAAGTGTGATTCAATAAGCTCGTATGTGGAATCGCACTCGTCACAAAACTTCTGCTTACTTAAAACAAACTGTCAACTACACTGCTGGCCACACAAAATGCAACACCAAGAAGGACACGAGATAGCAACGCCAGATTTACTGGACACATAACAACAAATACAAAGATGAAACGATTGAGCTTACAGGCCCGTGCGACTTGCGGAACACGCAAACATCAATAGTTCGTGTGGCCCCCATGGCTGGCAATAACGGCCGCTACACGCCGCGGCATCGAACGGAAGAGGCTTTGGATATGGGCTTGGGGTATGTCGGTCCATCAGGCGTAGCCGCGGGTGGTGCTTGCCGGACCACTCGGTTGCCGATCAGCGACCAGACGTGTTCGATGGGTGACATATCGGGAGAACAGGCTGGCCGTGAAGAATTGTTGCACGATGCGTGCCACGTGCGGGAGCGCATTGTCCGTTGAAACGTGGCCGCTGGCGGGTCCTGCAGGTAAGTGAGGACTACAGGCTCCAAAACGTTGGAGATGTAGCGGTGGTTGTTGAGTGTACCGGCGATGCGTACCAGAGGGGTGCGGGTGTCATATCCAATTGCGCCCCAAACCATAACGCCAGGCGACTGACCGGTATGGCGATGCATAATGCAGGCGTCATACAGTCTCTCGCCGCGGTGCCGCCACGCGCGTATCCGACCATCGTGGTGTTGCAGGCAGAAGCGGGATTCGTCGGAAAAGACAATATCGTGCCAATCCGTAGTCTAGGTGTGGCGTTCAACGGCCCACTGCCACCGCACTCGTCGGTGGTGTAACGTCAATGGTAATCGGAGCAACGGGCGCCGTACGACAAGTCCCCGGCCCTGCAGACGACTTCGAACGGTACGCGCTGACACAGGTTGTTGCGTAACACACCCTAATTCCTGCGCTAACGTTCGTGATGTGGTGGTGCGAGCTGTCAATGCCCGCCGCACAGCATGCCTGACCTCTCGTTCGGTGGTGTGCCGCGGCTGTAGCAATCGCTCACTTCGGTCCGTCCGTCCCTCCTGCACCCACCGAATCCATACTCACCTCACTGTGGCTGGATGTCGTCCTACACGTGCGCTGATGTCTCTGTACGATCAACCGCTGTCGCGATAAGCCACTATTCGTGCTCTGTCGAACTCCGAAACGTGCTGGAATGCCTGGCGTTTCTGTCACGAGGTATCAGGAAGCTTCCCACGCACAGGTCTGGCAGCACAACACACTTCCACTACTTACATCCCGCCTTCTGTGCAGCCTTCTCGGTTGCGTGCCGGGCGCACATGATTTGATTGTGCCCTGCAATGCTAATCGTTTGCATGTCCTCTCGCGGGCGACGCATGCTGCGAATTTCAGACCAAGCGGATGGTTCCTTCTTGGTGTTGCATTTTGGGTGGCCAGCAGTGTACAAGTACTTTTTGTTGAGCTAATGATGGGCCATTAAAAGATCAAATTTCGACTTTGGTATGGTGAAGTGTTTTGGTTTCGTACACCTTGTAAAATTTGGACGTTTCTGCACTTTTTCTACGAAACAAAAATTATATTTTAGGTATGAGATTCAACGATTTTCAGACCAGTTACGCATTCTACATATGTATACTATCGTTCTTTGCGCGAGGTTTTCCAAGCTTTCTACTGTGGGCACTTACCATATTTCCAGTACTGTATCATCTCTCAAGTGCACAAATATAGACATTAAGCAAGTACGTAGAGATTCTGCCATGAGGACTTTGTTACTTGCACCACACTGACCCTCGAAAAATAGAGGTCTAAAATATGCGCAATTCAATTAATGGTGACGTTAGACGCTAGACAGTAATGGGCGAACAGCAAAGTTATTCGTATTGTATTTCTTGTCTGTTAAAGGTTTCATTTTAGTCGAAAATCTACTTGTCTATCTGCATTTCACTTAGCTTAATTGCGAAATAACTGGAGAGCCTTTTTCTTCCATGGCATAGAGATGCAGGAATTTGAACTTCCAACCACTGGGTCAACTGGCCGAAAGTTTCAAAATTGAGACGATGCGAAATTTGCAAGTTTTCTAAAGAGTTAATCATGCATTTAATTTCGGCATATGAAAACTATGAAATAACGAGTCCCTAGCGTTTCACGTGAATTGGAGATTATTTCTTCACTGATTTTTCGCGTTGTTTATGCAGGAAAAGAGAAACGGTATTGCTTTGACTTGAAGTACAATATGTCATTAAGACACTGCTGTCCAAAACCCTGGGCCGAGGTACATTTTGACCTGTTAAAACTGGAAAAAAAGTTTGCAGCTGTTAGTGGTATCAATGGTAATAGCAACATTAAAATGAAACGCACGACATGGAAGATCATGAGTAATATGCAATGGAGATCGAAACAGAACCAAATGTTACGAAGGATCACGTGTCATACATCAGCACTGCATAAACAGATTACAGGGCGAAGTCTTCAGTAGGGGATGGATCCATACCGCACCGCAATGCATGCTTTGCACCAAATGGTTTAGGATGCTCTTGGGGTAAATTGTCTCACTCCTGCTGGAATGGTTTATGGTGGGAAATTCCTTTGCGTAACACTTCTACCTAGAGTCTCTCAAGTATGATAGGTTGGATTGAGATGTAAGGGGCGTGCTGGCTACTAAAGGATGTCCTCAGTAGCCAATACTTCATCCACAGCTACTGTGCGGTGAAGATGGACGTTATATCCCGTAAAAATTAAATTTCCCACAGAACAGACTAACGTGGCGAAAATTAAGATCATTGCCGTATTACTCACCAGTAATCGTGCCTTGTTTCATCATCTATCTGCAATTAGGTACTCCATTGACAATGATACCGACCAACACCGTTACCACCTGGTCCCGGACGATTCGTCCAACGACGATTGGTCCAATGCCGATTCGTCCAAAGGGACAATTGGTCCAATGCCGATTGGTCCAATGTCCGATTCGTCCAATGATACGATTGGTCCAATGCCGATTCGTCCAATGGTACGATTGGTCCAACGCCGATTCGTCCAATGGTATCATCTTACCAACGGTAAACTGTTTTATTTTCCAGAAAGGAATAATGATTTAAACTATTCTGCTCATTATATCCTTTTGAAAGATCATTTCCGTATGTTTGGTAATTGCAAACATTTTACATAAACCTGGTAAAAGGCATTCAATGGAGTATTTCTCAGCTGTTTGCAAAGCACCTAGGCCCGTGCCTTTTTAGAATATTTTAAGTTACAACCTAGATATTTGGTATTTGTATACCTTTTATAAAACCTTATAAAAGGCACTCATCGTATCTTTTCTCAGGTCTTTACAAGGCACCTAGGCCGCGGGCCTTTTTAGAAGATTTTAAGTTACAACCTAGATATTTGGTATTTGTAAACATTTTCTTACAAAAGGCACTCATCGTATCATTTCTCAGGTCTTAACAAAGCACCTAGGCCGCGGGCATTTTTAGAAGATTTTAAGTTACAACCTAGATATTTGGTATTTGTAAACCTTTTATAAAACCTAATATAAAGCACTCATCGTATCATTTATCAGGTCTTTACAAGGCACCTATAGGCAGCGGGCCTTTTTAGAAGATTTTGAGTTATAACCTAGATATTTGGTATTTGTAAACCTTTTATAAAACCTTACAAAAGGCACTCATCGTATCATTTGTCATGTCTTTACCAGGCACCTAGGCCGCTAATCTGACATCGGTAGAATAAAAACTGTTAAAAAGGCTTATGCCTAGGCCTTAGGAATTAATATTTCGTGCTTAAGTAAAAGCGCGATATTATTAACTTGATTTAATATGTAAACGTTATGAATCTGACATCGGTAGAGTATAAACTGTTAAAAAGGACTAGGCCTATGGCCTATGAATTAATATTTCGTGCTTAAGTAAAGGCGCAATAATATTAACTTGATTTGATATGTAAACGTTATGAATATGACATCGCTAGAATAAAAACTGTTGAACCCGGCCAGAGCGTTTCCATTGGCCAGTTGGCGGAACCCCACTGCATGCTACAAACAGAAACGGAAAACTAGCATTTTATATTATTTCATGCAAAAGAAACACATTGAAGTTGATTGAACGGCTCGTACATCAGTAACTTCATACGGCAGCAAGGGCAGTATAACAAAAAAAAAAACGCGATTCCTACAAAAAAATAAAAAAAAAAATTCTGTAACCACAATATTACGCATGAAACGTAACATTATTTTACATTCTTTGTACTACCGGTACTTTCGTATAAAATCGGAGATAAAATCACAGCAGCTGAGATTTTTATAACACGAGTAGCACTTCAGACAGATAGGACGGAGTTGGACCAATCGTCCATTGAACGAATCGACAATGGACCAATCGTACCATTGGACGAATCGTACCTTTGGACCAATTGTCCATTGGACGAATCGGCATTGGACCAATCGTCGTTGGACGAATCGGCATTGGACCAATCGTCGTTGGACGAATCGGCATTGGACCAATCGTCGTTGGACGAATCGTACCAGACCCGTTACCACCATATCTCTCCTGTTCAACGATGTTCCTCGCATCATATACAATTCCACGTTCCCTTCAGATCAATTACCGACTGGAATCCGACGAAAGACTGAAGCGACTTTCATCTGTGAATATTACATTGGCTCATTTATCCGAAGCCAACGTGAGAAATAGACCACTAGCTACGGGTTGCACGATGCTCCCTGGATAATGGTAGACTGGCTAAGAGTTTCCGGCATATAGTCCTGCTGTATTTAGATATCTCCACACCGTTTGGCACGAAAATGTGCACACCTGTTCGTGCTTGAAGACGGTTAACCAACCGCACTACTTTTCAGACTGTTTTGCCATTGTGGCTAGGTAATGATCATTTTGCTGACTCGTACAATTAGGACAACTTCCAGCAAAATATCTAGAAGTGGTTCTGTTTCTCCTGAATGCTGAACAAAGCCGCAGTACTGTATGGTGTTCTACTCCGAGCTCTCTGGAGACATCGGTCACATTCCATCGTTCTTTGAGCTTGCCGATAATTTTTCCTCAAGTTGAATCATCAATGTGGATCCTTTTGTTACCTCA
The DNA here is from genome assembly GCA_039090855.1 of Macrothele yani. Classification (NCBI taxonomy): domain Eukaryota; kingdom Metazoa; phylum Arthropoda; class Arachnida; order Araneae; family Macrothelidae; genus Macrothele; species Macrothele yani. The sequence continues at coordinate 13,793,396 of CM077029.1, read as the reverse complement.
GACACGCAGTTTCTCGCTCCGTCGCTGAAACACATGAAAAACAGAGCGAAATAACCTGAGACGCGAGTCGACCTCCTACGTATATGCATCTTCGGCAGTGTCACGTGCTCACAGAAAATATTCATAGGAGCTGCGCATCATTGAATATCTTCAGACGTCACACTGCACTGTGCGTAAGGTTCCTTAGTCTCATGACGCTCCGTAATCAACTGTTTTAATAATTGTCATCCTTAAGTTTTGCACTGCAGTGTATTTAACGATAATGGCCCCAACGGCCGATTTTCGATTTTGCAGGATGTATTGATTCCGGGAATAGATGAGGTAGAGCTTAGCTATGTCCGACCCAATAGCACTATTCACGAACTTTTATATCCTTTCTACTTTCCTCAACATGTGCAACAAACTTCTGTGACTGCAACAACAGCTTGCATGTGATTGGCAGGAAAAGTTCTGTGCTATTGCCTAAAAATATTCAGTCAGCTCTTTTTCACATTCAGTTATGAAGTCCAGTAGGACAGAAATCCTCAGAATCGGGATAAGGTGCTCGAATGCAAACCATGGAAGAATTTGAGATGTTTACGTAGACTTTTGTACTAGTGAGTATGTGCCCTAGTACCTGAAGCTGAACGAGACTTTCTAAATGCCGCATGGGTTTTGCAGCAACGGGTCACGAACATGGAAACCTTCATACTCAAGAAACATGCCATAAACCCCCAGCCACATGTGACCCGCAAATCCCAGTGAATAAGATGTAATCTGCTTGAAGGCTTAGTAGTTCATTCGTGACCACGTCACCTGTTCCGACATATTATGGTCACGTCACCTGTTCCCTTTCTATTATAGTCCATATCACCCGTTCCGACAAGTGGGTCCATGAGCCGTGCAGGTGCTCTAATTCGTTTCTCTTAGGGCAGTAGGATTTTAATACTCCTGTTGCTAAACTAAAAAGGAAAAAAAGAAATATTTGAAGTACAGTGGAAACTCCGAATAAGGGTCACTGCTCGGACCGGGGGAAAGTGACCGTTGTTAGGAGGTGCTCGTTGTTTCGGAAATTAGACTAAATAAAACTGAATATAAGAATTAAATAAATAATTCATCGTATACGTAGAGGATTTAAAAAAATAGTGTCTGACTCCTGGTGTTAAACATCCCTTAGAAATAGCAAGCTAGGGGATTAGGGTTACGGTATGATATAGGAAAGAAAAGTGTTAGATAGCAAAGCGTGACTGCACAGTTAGCTGGTTGCGCGCCGTGCAGCAGGAACAGCGCCCGCACGGACCAAACCAGCAAACATCGCGCCCAGCGAGGAAAATTCCAAGTCTCAGCAACCACCCTCGCAGCCCCACGTGGTGATTGAAACACGCACGGAAGTTGTAGCTCGCGTCACGTGGAAGTGAACTTTTAACTCCTTTATTTTCGTTAATCATACCACTGTACCAGCCGTATTCCAATCCATCTTGTTTTTAGCATAGAGTTCCTATCTTATTCCTCTTGCCAAAATACCGAGGGAACTACGTAAATTCAAGGAACAATGTGTCCATTAGTTCTCCTTCGGGGCTGACTGGGTAACCGTTGATCACTCTTAAGAGGTTTCGTTGTTCGGAGGTTATCGTTAATGCTAATCCCACGGAAGCTGTTCGGTACCAACCAAAACTTGCCGTTGCTCGAAGGTGTCCGTCAATGGACTAGGGTGTTCGTTGGGCTGCTGTCAAGAGGTTTCGTTGTTCGGAGGTTATCGTTAATGTTAATCCTACGGAAGCTGTTCGGTACCAACCAAAACTTGCCTTTGTTCGGAGTTCTCCGTCAATAGACTGGGATGTCCGTTGACCGCTGTTAAGAGGTTTCGTTGTTCGGAGATTATCGTTAATATTAATCCCACGGAAGCTGTTCGGTACCAACCAAAACTTGCCGTTGCTCGAAGGTGTCCGTCAATAGACTGGGGTGTTCGTTGGCTGCTGTCAAGAGGTTTCGTTGTTCGGAGGTTATCGTTAATGTTAATCCCACGGAAGCTGTTCGGTACCAAACAAAACTTGCCGTTGTTCGAAGGTGTCCGTCAATAGACTGGGGTGTCCGTTGACCGCTGTCAAGAGGTTTCGTTGTTCGGAGTTATCGTTAATGTAAATCTACGTTAATGTTATATTCCATGAAATCAAATATTTTGATTTCCATCGATTTTTGAACTTTAACCATATCAAACTGGAATCACCGAAAGGTGAGGCTGGCGACCAGATGTATTGTGGGTCTACCGCAGGTGCTTATAATGTAAGCTCCCCAGGTGTCTTGTCGGTACTTGACCTGATGATGAAGCCTAGTGAGCTCCGAAAGATCTTGTCTTTTTTAACTGACTTTTAGACTTGTAAATAAATATGGTTTTAATTTGCAATTTTGAAATCTGGGTTTTTATATCGTGCGAAGGCAGCGTGATACCCAAATGACTATGTTGTGCGAATAATTTTAATTATTATTATTGAGCATGTGTGGCAATATCTGGAGCGAAAGGTCAGATCACACTTTCCACTTCCAACAGCACTGGCACATTTGGGACATACAGTGGTGTGCAAAAGTATTACATCACCTGCGAAAACCGTAAATTTTTAAGTATAACTCCTTGCTCAACTAACTAATTTTCATATTTATTTCATCATCTATATGTCATTAGATGCGAAATTTAATGGTGATTTCAAAAATGTCTTAGCTTCTCCTGTAGCGTCTTCTGTTCTTAAGATGCATTACAAAAATCGTGACTAATTCGAAATTATTATGAAAAGGATCATTTATCCAATACTTAGGTTTGTAGCAATATATCGTTTTTGTATTTCATAAGGAATGAAGCATCTAAATACAGAAACGTAATGAGGCAAAATTATAAAATGTACCTAATATTTAGTCGCCAAGCCTTTAGCTTTAATCACAGCTTTGCATCTTGCTGGCATACTGTGAACAAGGTTTGGTAAAAGATTTGGTTGAACAATACGATTCCAAATTTGGATTACATCTTTTATTGGATTCTCTTTTTGATAGTTCATACGACAATTTGAACCACACATTTTCGATCGGAGACTGTGGTGACCAATCAAAGTGCTGAATTTTTTTTTTTTTTTCCTGAAATTGCTTTTGCAGTACTTTAGCACGATGACAGGCAGCATTGTCATCTTGAAGAATAAAATTGCCGTCATAAAGTCTTCTAGGTAATGCTAGCACCTTGTTTTCTAATATCCTGATGTGTTTTTGGACATTTACCGTACCTTCAACAATAAGGTGGTTCCCAACGCCATGTGCACACACATGCAGCTCAAAACCATGACGCCGCCCCGGTGGCGCAGTGGTCTAAGGCGCTGGCCTCTGATCATTCGTCCGTAAGGGGTCCGGGTTCGAATCCCGGTCAGGCATGGATGTTGTGTTTGTCTTACGGCACTGGCTCTCTCCCTACCCTGGAACCAGTGACCCTAAATTAGGGACGGGCGACTGCTTATAGCCCATTGAGTTGCTCACGGTGGTCGTTAAACCTCCAAAAAAAAAAAAAAAAAAAAAAAAACCATGACCTTCACCGGATGCGTAACAGTAGTCACGAAACAACTTGGATGGAATTCTTCGTGGTTGAATCTTCTTACATAGGCACTACTCTGATTCCCATTAAGGCAAAATTCTGATTCATCACTGAAAAGAACCTTTTCCCATGGTTGTGCACGAGACATGCTGTTTTGCCCACTGAAGTCTATGCTGTCTTTGATATGCAACTAATAGTGGTTTACACCGGTTTTTGCAGCCATGTGCAGTAAGTCATAGTGCAGCAGCCTCCTCCTAACAGTAAATGTAGTAACAGGAACATCAGTCACTTCAGACCATCTGTGAAGCAATTCAGATGAACTGAGCCATCTGTCTGCTAAGATTAGCTTTCTGAGCACTCTGCCCTGCTTGGTTGTAGTGGATCTGGGCCTTCCACTGCGACGCATATTCTTAATACCAGCAGTGTCTTTTATTTACTTCAGTAGCCTAATAACTGTAGATTGATTACAGCCCACTCTTTCAGCGACTTGCGTTGAAGGATATCCCTCTTCATGCAGAACAACTACACTGCTGGCCACCCAAAATGCAACAATAAGAAGGACACGAGATAGCAAAGCCAGGACACATAACAACAGATACAAAGATGAAACGATTGAGTTTACGGGCCCGTACGACTTGCGGAACACGCAGACATCAGTAGTTCCTGTGACCCTCATGGCTGGCAATTACGGCCGCTACACGCCACGGCACCGAATGAAAGAGGCTTTGGATGTGGGGCTTGGGGTATGTCGGTCCAGCCTGCTTCCACACATTGCCACATTTCATCAGGCGTAACCGCGGGTGGTGCTCGCCGGGCCACTTGGTTGCCAATCTGCTACCACACGTGTTCGATGGGCGACACATCGGGAGAACAGGCGGGCCACGGCAGCAGTGACACCTGGTGGGCCGTGAAGAATCGTTGCACGATACGTGCCACGTGCTGGCGCGCATTGTCCTGTTGAAACGTGGCCGCTGGCAGGTCCTGCAGGTAAGGGAGGACTACAGACTCCAAAACGTCGGAGATGTAGTGGTGGCTGTCGAGTGTACCGGCGATGCGTACCAGAGGGGTGCGGGTGCCATATCCAATTGCACCCTAAACCATAACGCCAGGCGACGGACCGGTATGGCGATGCATAATGCAGGCGTCATACAGTCTCTCGCCGCGGTGCCGCCACACGCGGATCCGACTATCGTGGTGTTGCAGGCTGAAGCGGGATTCGTCGGAGAAGACAATGTCGTGCCATTCCGTAGTCCAGGAACGGTGTTCAACGGCCCACTGCCGCCGCACTCGCCGGTGGTGTAACGTGAATGGTAATCGGAGCAATGAGCGCCGTGCGACCAGTCCCGCTCCTGCAGACGACGTCGAACGGTACGTGCTGACATAGGTTGTTGCGCAACACACCGTATTTCCTGCGCTAACGTTCGTGATGTGGCGGTGCGAGCCGTCAATACCCGCCGCACAACATGCCAGTCCTCTCGTTCGGTGGTGTGCCGCGGCTGGGGCAATCGCTCACGTCGGTCCGTCCATCCGTCCTGCACCCACCGAATCCATACTCACCTCACTGTAGCTGGATGTCGTCCCACACGGGAGCCGATGTCTCGGTACGATAAACCGCTGTCGCGATAAGCCACTATTCGTCCTCTGTTGAACTCCGAAACGACGAAGCATCAGGAAGTTTCCCACGCACAGGTCCGGCAGCACAACACACTTTCACTACTTACACCCCACCTTCTGTGCACCTTTCTTATAGTGCTTTTCGGTGGCGTGCTGGGCGCACAGGATTTGCATATGCCCTGCAATGCTACTCATTTGCATGTCCCCTCGCGGGCGACGCATGCTACGAATTTCAGGCCAATCGGATGCTTCCTTCTTGGTGTTGCATTTTGGGTGGCCAGCAGTGTATTTTGACTCCGTCCGCTGTGGACAATTTGGCGGTTTTAACCATTATTGAGAATGTACACAAATAATACCCTAATGACAACAAGAAGCGACCACTACAATGATCCAGTAGCTCTGCGTGAACCCTTATAAAAGCTGTAGTAAGATTAGGAGAGCATTAGGAAGCAGCCAATCAGGTAAAAAAATGTCTGTGATCGGCTGTAACAACTGATACACAGCTAAAGTGAATTTCAGTGAGTTTCTCAATTCCCTATTTATGTAATATCTTAAGAACAGAAGTAGCTACAGAAAAAATTAAAACATTTTTGAAATCTCCATTAAATTTCACATCTAACGACGTATAAACGATGAAATAACTATGAAAATTAGTTAGGTAAAAGAAGAGTTAAGCTTAAAAATTCGCTCTTTGGCATGTGTTGCAATACGTTTGCATACCACTTTGTTTTGCAGGAAGAGTAGTCCCAAATTCCATTATCTTCTGTCCATGACTTGTATAAGTCTAGTCCCAGTTGAATGTCTTCTGTTCTGAAATCCCGAGGTAGGCCTACATTTTATTAATAAAAAGTTTTCAACTAACAGCAAGTGTTTCCTTTATTTTGATAAACCCTTGTATAATAATGAACTTGTATTTCTCGTATCTTAAATTATTTCAGTAGCGTCTTTTTGCCATTTAAGCACTTTGGCATGAATTCCTGAACTAGCTTAAAATCTGGTAACTTCAATGTGTTTTCCAGTTTGGTGAACATTAATTATCACACGAAGATGGTTCTGGTGTATTACTTTATTTTAAAGGAAGTGAAATTCGCCGCTCCGTTCTCATAGTGGTACAATCTCTTTTTTTTACCACTCGTCCGTTTGGGCCAGGGTTCGAGTCCCGGATAAGGCATGGGTGGTGTGATGGCACTTTCCCTCCCTGGAACCAGTAGTCCCAAATTAGGGACGGACGACTGCTTATATAGTCCGTTGAGTCACTCACATTACTCGTTATACCCCCGAACAGAAACAAAAAATGAAATTCTGGTTCAGTGCCTCACAGTGTCAATAATTGGGAAAGTTATTTGCGAGTACTTATGTACCAAGTGTTTTGAATACACTGTGAACGGAAAATTCGCAACGTTTCGTTCTTTACAATATTTTGAAGGTTACTACAATATAGTGTTCACATTTTTGAAAGTATTCGAAAAGATGTAATCATTTTCTTTCTGTCTTTTTCTTTTCATTTTTTTATTATTAAATAGGTGCTTAGGAGAAAATAAACAGAGGAGCCATCATTACGCCATGAATAGTTTCTGTAGACAGGCAGGAACTATTAAGTTTTCAATAAAAGTTTGTAGCTTTTGAAAAAAACTCTATAATAAGAGTTGTTATTCGAAATGTAGCGCTTATTGTGAGCTCTCCTTGCTATACATTGAAAGTATGCACAGTTCCCGTTAAGTGGTCAAGCGTTTTAGAGCCGGATTTGTGTCGTCCGTGTTATTGGTCTTGTGTTCAAATCACGGCTCAGCTTTGATGACGTGGTTATCTTCCTGAGGTTAAGAAACATGAGTGCGGAACTACCGCACTCAGATTTTTTAATCTCACCTTGCACTGTAGCATTAATTTTATCGTAAACTAGCTTGGTTTTTTTTATCTTTTTATTTTATTTTTTCGGAAGGTGGCTTTACCTGCACAGTCGTAACAGAATAATGTGACCACCCCCGGGATCACAGTATATCCGCTCAGGCGCGTCACAAAGTGCACGTAACAAGGTCGAACACACGGAGATATAAGCGGCCGGCCAGGACGGATGAGCCATAGTGCGTAACGCCAGCACAATGAGCAGAGGTGGTGATTTCACGGACGTGCAAAAAGGAATGATCATCGGCTTCCGCGTCAAAGGTAAAAGCATCTCAGAAACAGCAGACTTCGTCTGCTGTTCGCGAGGTGCTGTAGTAAGGGTGCATCAAGAATGGACCGCTGACACACCGAGTACCTTCTGTCGTCATAACTGTGGAGCCCCAATGGCCATCGACCCCAGAGGAGAACGTCGCCTCCGTCGACTGGTAAAGGGTAATCGACGCGCAACAGTGCAGCAGTTGACCACGCAAATGAATGCAGGGGCACTCAGGTACGGGTTCTCGATAACAGTACAGAGAACCCTTTTATGCATGGGTCTCCGGAGTCGACGCTGTGTCAAGGTGCCCATGTTAACCCAGGTCCACCGGCAACGACGCCTACAGTTCGCATGGGACTACCGTTATTCGACAGTGGAAGAGTGTTAAAAGATTGCCTTCTCCGACGAATCGAGGTTTCTACTCCACAGAAGTGACGGGCTGTGGCTGATACGGTGTTAGACACACCAGAACCAACACCCGGACACGTTTGTCGGTCAAATACAGTCCGGAAGTGGCAGTATGCATGTCTGGGGAATGTTTTCTTTTTATGACCTGGACCGCTGGTACCACTGGATGGGTCCCTGAACGCCTGTTGCTACTTGTCCATCCTCGCTGACCACATGCATCCCTTCATGTTGGACGTTTACTCTGGTGGTGATGGTGTCTACCAACAGGACAATGCGCCCTGCCATGTCGCTAAGGGGGTGCGTGACTGGCTCCAGGAACACGACAGCAATGTCTCCATTCTCCCTTGGCCGGTGAAATCGCCCGACCTCAATCCCATAGAGCACTTGTGGGACTAATTGGATCGGCAGGTTTGACGTGCCGACCCACAGCCACGTCATCTCCGGAACTTTCGTGCTCTGCTGCAGTCCGAATGGGCATGTGTGCCTTGGGCAACCTTCCAGGGCCTCATTGCGTCCATTCTACGCCGTCTCGCCGCTGTCATCCGAGCGAAGGGTGGTTATTGACGTTATTAGGTAGGTGGTCATATTATTCTGATACGACCGTGTACACCTGTCATGACCCGGAACTGGATGCAAAAGTAAAGAAGTAGTTTTACAAACTTACATATAATAAAATTGATGCCGAATGCGTTTACAAGAACTGCAAATTCAGACGTTGATGGGCAACTTTAGGAGTAACCAATGCATAGGTATCAACCTTAGACAATGGACAGTAGGCGAGGGCAACATCGGAGAAGGAATTAATAGACGTATAAAATTTGGCTGTTGTGCACTTGAAGTAAACAGTGCAATTTTCTCGAGCAATATATCATTGCGTATTGAAAGAAAAGTGTACACTCGAAGAATGCTTTCATTTCTTCCTTATGGATCGTGGACGTTAGCTGAAATTACCTAAAAATGCATATACAGGTTCCAAACATGTTAAAGAAATGATGCATGTTGATGAAGAAAGATTGTAAATGGAACTCGTGAATCAGGAAACTGATAACAATTCATGACATTATATTCAAAGACGCTCAACCGGCAATGGGATGGACATATTCCCAGAAGAATTGACCACAGTTGGACAACTGAAATACTGTACCGGAATACCAGAGGACACCAAAAGATCCAGGAAAAGACCACGGCGAGGATGAAACTCGAATGCATGCCGATGTGATATGGAAAAGAATTGCTTAAGACAGCATTGTGGAAGAGATAGGGAGTGGATTGAGAATGATTGATGGTGATACGAACATACGGACACACAGCTGCAAACGGTATAAAAAGAAGCCTGCAGCTGACCGCGATCATATCGCACTGTGAGGTTGAGTGAAAATGTCGTGGCGGGAGAGGGCTGACCTTAAGAAAGGAAAGATTGTTGGGTGTTATATTAGTGGGTTGTCCATAAGAAAATCAGAGAGGCGTTTAAACATTCCCTAGTCAACTGTTTTGGATAATCAACATGGCGTGCCTGAAACAGCAAAACGTACCGGCAGACCAAAGAAAATCAGTGATAGAAGACGTCGTTACAGCTAATTGACGGAGTACTGCGCAAGACCTCAGTGTACAGGTGAGTAAAAATGCTGGAACCTCAGCATGTGCACGTACCATTCGCAGAGAACTTCATTCCATGGGTTACCGTGGTCGTGCGGCTGCTCATAAACTTTTCATCTCCACTCGGAATGCTACTCGTCGTTTAGTACGGTGTAAAGAACATTTATCGTCAACCATAGATAAATGGAAACGGGCCCTATGGACTGATGAATCCAGATACACGATCCATCAGTCTGAAGGCCGTGTGTGGGTATGGCAGCAGCAGGGGGAACGCTATTTACCACAGTGTACAGTTTCCTACGGTCAAGTTTGGAGCTGAATGTGTACTCGTGTGGGGTGTTTTTCGTGATATGGTCCCGGTCCATTGGTTATCGTGGACAAACCTATTAACCAGCACGTTTATTTCGATATTCTGGACAATTATGCCCCACCAACTCTGTGGCAATACCATGGAACCGAACCTTGTTGATAACAGCAGGATAATGCACCGAGCCATAAAGCAAGGACTGTTACGGCGTGTAATTCCGTGTCGTGTGTGGAGTGGCCAGCACAGAGCCCTGATTTTAATCCCATAGAGCACCTATGGGATGAACTAGAGCGCCGCATAAGAAGTTTGGAACCAAGGCCTACTACAAAGCAACAGTTATTGGCAGCATTATGTACTGAATGGAAGCGCATACTTATCGCTGCGTTCCAAAACCTTGTTGAAAGCCTGTCTCGAAGGGTCAGTACATGCATTAAGACAAAAAGTGGACCGACACCGTACTAATTTGTGTCAATAAATGCTATGTTGTGTTTCCCTTCTAGGTGTCTGGTGACTTTTATCAATATGGTGTATATCATGGATGGAGCAGAGGACAAGTGGTGATACCATCGTGATCGAAGTGAACATCCACATGTTGAAATGGTATGACCTTTTGCTAGAAGAACTGACCGCCTTTGGACAACTCTAATACCAGAGTGGGCACCAAGAGAAAGGAAAGGACCCTGAAGGAGATCATGGGATATGCGGATGAATGAAATTCAAGAGCATGCAAGAGTGACATGGAATGTGTTTTCTCAAGAGATTTGTAGAAGAGTCTTGGGGCCGCCCCGGAGGCGCAGTGGTCTAAGCGATGGCCTCTGATCATTCGTCGGAAAGAGGCCAGGGTTAGAATCCCGGTGAGGCACGGATGTTGTGTTTGTCTTACGGCACTGACTCTCTCCCTTCCCTGGAGCCAGTGACCCTAAATTAGGGACGGACGACTGCTTATAGCCCATTGAGTTGCTCACGGTGGTCGTTAAAAAAAATAATAGACTTAGGGGAAACCTTCATCCAGCAGTGGATTGAGAATGTTTGCTAATGATGATGATTAGTATATATTGATGTAAGGGGTCAACCTCCCTGGTTTAGCTCCACTGATTCCAGAATAGAGAGAATACCAGAGTCATAGGTAAAAGAAACAGACCTGTTTTTATCTGGGATTAGCACGGGGATTCAGCAATGGAAGAGATCAGAGGCCTGTAGCAGAAGCCATTTTGGTGCTAACTACCTCTTCATCACCGTCCACTAAAAATATCAAATAACCTGCCCATGCGTGTGCGTTCACACGTAAGGAATGCAAAATTTGTACCGTTATTGAATATTAAGTGAAGATAGCCTATCTGCTTACAGTTATTATTAACCCTTTTAATTGTATTCCTCTAGTAGTTAACGATAATACATATCTGTGCCATTCATTAATTTTTGAACTTCAACTTGTTAGAGAGACTTTGAAAAACCCTGTGCGCCAGTTGTGAGTTCGTGTTGACTGGCGCAGTATAATTTCTCTTCAAAATTTTTAAACCAACTGAGGAATTTTCGAAATGGCATTTTAATTCTCCAGCGTTCTGTTTCACAGTGCGAGTCCCCAACCCTGTACTTAAAACCACAGGCCGCCATTTCCACAGTTTTCCAGCAAATAACCATCATTTCGTAAAACAAGTCGACAAACAGCAAAGAAGGAAGAGTAGCTTCTGAACGCCACAGAGCTAAGAAAGCAAGTTTTCCTTCTTTTTCCGAGTTTTAAGCAGAAAAATTCCCAAAGTATCTGGAGATTGATGTATAGGGTCGGCGGAGAGGGAGAGCTGGCTCATGGCAGAATGTCATTCGCTGTGGGAATGCGTAGGCACCCGCACTTTGCACCATCATCCTAGTCATTAGAGCAGTAATTATTTTACCAATAGTGGCTATACCTAATGCTGCAAAATTCTGAAGGAAAAACTGATGAACTCGGAGCCTGCCGATCTTGGATATGAGGGGATGGCACAGAATGGGTGGGGGAGCTTGGGGAAAAGAAGAGTATGGATGCTGGGGTGGGGGGTGGAGGAGATCTTGTGACACGGACGTCGGTGGGTTATGGCCGCATTACCTCATAAACGCTTGAAGTGGGGTCCTCGAAGAAGGCTTTAAAAGTTCGCCTAACTTTTCTTTCCGAATAGGATGAAGGGGACAATTATGGTCTGGTGCAAATTAAACAGGCTGAGGGCTCTCTCGGGAAAGACGATAATTATCGATTAAGTGATTGTGGACTGGAGAAGAAGAAGAAGGGTGGTGGATGATGTTGAAGACTGGGGGGATGACAGTGATAAGGAGAGGCTAAAGGATGTTGGAATTAATTCCTGTCGTTGATGGGTTTGCTCTGGACCCGACAAATGCATTTCAAATGATCCGGATGCAGTTCTTCTGGAAACTTTCGAAGATCTTTGTAATCACACACTGGAGGAGCATCCTCGTGCTTTTGGCCTGTGGACACGGATCGTAAAGTGAAATCACGAAGCAGTCATTATCGAATCCACATCCGAAATTCAGCTCCTTTGTCTCCAAGAAATAATTTCACGAGGAAATTGGCAAACGCGTGAAACTATTGTATAAAATGTTCCATGACAGGAATCAGATTTTAGAAAAAAGGCATATCGAGAAATATGCACACAGGATAAGTGGTAAAAGCTTGACGCGCATTTACATATCGTCTGGCAACATTTTCGTTTTTAAAGCAAATGTCAGTCTCATAAAGAAATCCTTTTCGCATCTTTGACGAAGCGATGGCAATTATAGGGAAATTTCGCTATTTTTTAGATACCGTGTGTCATGTGAGAGTTCGACGAGCGCCAATTTTTCTGCTTTTTTGCTGAAGTCTCTAGCAAACATTCACGTGCCAATTAACTGAAAAAAAAAATTAAGGTTTCGATTTTCATGATTGCTCCTAGAAATGTTAAAACAATACTTTCGTGAAAATTGCGACAAATCATGGTTTCCCATATTTCAAAACAACATACTTTTCAGATTTTTTAAAACAACATACTTTTCGGAAACCGCTGTTTTTTGATGTAGATTTCAGATGCCGTGTGTCATCTGAGAGTTCGACGAGCACCAATTTTTCTGCTTTTTTGCTGAAGTCTCTAGCAAACATTCACGTGCCAATTAACTGAAAAAAAAATTAAAGTTTTGATTTTCATAATAGCTCCTAGAAATATTAAAACAATACTTTTGTGAAAATTGCGGCAAATTATGGTTTCCCATATTTCAAAACAATATACTTCTCCGAAACCGGGTCATATTCTTAATTAAGAAAAGCGTTGTTAAATTGCTACGAAGTAACTTTACGAGTATAACTTTCTCAATCCATATTAATTTTAAAGCTGTTTCATTACTTTCACGTATTCTTTCAATCCAGGAATAATTATCATATATATACTGGTATATACGCCATGCTCTTCCATATTGACATTAATTTCAAAAGGTATTTTTGAGTTAGAGAGCCAAATATTTCCAAAAAAACATCGAGTATGCTTATAAAAATTTTCGGAACATAAAAACTCACAAATAACGGCTATGTATTGTGACGTATATTCTAATTTAACTTTCATTTTTAGTTCCTTTTCCTATTTAAAATTTGAGTTTGTTCTCGTGATATCCTCTCTCTCACATGAATGAGGTTGGCAACACTTTTGAGGTCAGCGAGAGTGACGTATGAATGTGATAAGAACAATATATAAAAAGGACGATACAGAAGTTTCTTGGTGTGTGTGTGTGGAGATGTTCGATCGTGGTTAAGATAGATTATACGATGGATAATTAAGGCATTATATGTAATCGAACAGAAATCATCGCTCTTTCCACGTTAATATGGTTGGCATTAAACACTGGTGGGCAAAAATTAATGACGAAGAGGAGAAATTAAGCATAACAGCGGAACGAGCAGGCAGAACGGACTGAAACACTACTCAGGAGATAGACTAGATTCCGGTACGGTAGGGCATGCGTATATATACAGCATGACGTAGGGGGTAAGGGAATGTCGGAAGGGTATAAAGCACACGGGCGGTGTACGCTCAGCAATCCGGTGAAAGCTATTGCACGGTGTACATCGGTTTGAACGACGTCGAGTTGCTGCCACCGTGTGATATGGCCAACAGGCAATCCAGTAGACGACATCTGGATGACTTTACCCGAGGTCGCGTCATTGGGAAGTTGGAAGAAGGTCGAAGTGTGACTAGTGTGGCCGAGGAGTTCTGGATCGCTCACAGCATCGTTTCACGAGCTTGGAGAGCATTTTAAACGACAGGAACAGCTGTCCGAGAGTTTAGCAGTGGTCGTCCACGAGCAACCACGGCGGCGGACAACCGGTATATTGTCCTACAGGCCAGAAGAGACAGACGGCAGACAGCGGGAAAAATCGCAAGGCACGTGCAACAGACAACTGGACGTCCATTATCGCGTCTTACCGTGGCCAGGAGGCTGAACAAAAGTGGTTTATTTGCACGACGACCAGTACGGTGTGTGTGCCATTAACGCCTGCTCATCGGAGACGGCGGTTTCTGTGATGCCAGGAACACAATAACTGGGCACATCAGCAATTGGGTCGAGTTCTCTTTACGGATAATAGCCGATTTAGTCTGACGAGCGATTCTGGACGTAAGCGCATCTGGAGAGAGCAGGGAACACGCAATCACACCTCCAACATCATCGAAAGGGACCGGTTTGGAGGCGGCGGAGTTCTCGTTTGGGGCGGTATCATGCTTGGTAGCCGCACTGACCTCCACATCTTACAAGGAGGTTCAGTCACTGGTGTCCGCTATTGTACCGAGGTTCTCCTGCCTCACGTGCGTCTGTTTAGAGGTGCTGTGGGTCCTGAGTTCCTCTTCATGGACGACAACGCTACACCTCATCTTACAGTGGCTGTAGCAGAGCTGTTGATGAGTGAAGATAATCAGCGCATGGATTGGTCAGCAAGGTCCGCGGACCTAAATCCAATCGAACACGTATGGGACCTTCTCGGGAGACGCTTGGCAGCACGTCACCAGCCGCCAGCAACGATTCCATAGCTGCAATTGGCGCTACAAGAGGAATGGGTCGCGATGCCTCAACAGCTCCTTGACAACCTCGTCATCAGCATGGACAGACGTTGTAAATCCTGCAACGCAGTCAGGGGTGATCATATCCCCTACTAAAGACTGGATTTTTCTTGGCAGCCGCTTGTCACATGGACGTTTTTGTCTTCTGTCCAGTTGTGCTCGAAGCTACCTTTTCAATAAAGTGCCTTTGTGTCCTTTGGATTCCTTGTTTGGACAGTTTTGCTCACTTGTCCCATATTCTTACATCTTGGGGATCTTATGGTGGGATTTGAGTCGATGTGAAGCACTTCTGCACGACGGTACATTCGAAAAACCGTCTGGTCCTTATGTGAAGTGTAAAACTCGCAGTGCTATATTTTGGACTTCATCAAATATTGCTGGACGAATAAAAGGTTATCGTAAGTTTGGCTTCTGTACATGTTTTGTCTGGCCGTAAATCCTTAATTTGAGTTATCCCGTGCAACTATTGCACGGTATTCACATTTAGTTCAACATTTCCTTGGTCATGTTTGTAGACATAGCGTAACACTAATCTCGCACACGAAAGAAGGTTACGTTATAGTATCCCTTATTCCATGAACACAATGAGAAAAGGTAGCAGACACTAATCATTGATTCGTTCTAACCTTTTCCTGAAGGTGCTGGAAGGGGCTTAGGAAATACCAGCCCTGCAGATGGCTTTCCAGAACACGAGCTTATAGCAAAGATAGATAAGCACAGCCAACAAAAATTCAGTCAACACTAACAGAAATGACAGTAGGAAGCTACCGGTTACACAGAGCGCGACGTGGTAGCATTGTTGGGAGATAAATGGCACTGTCGTGGTTTACATGATCCTTTCTGTCTCATGCAGTGGTGAAGGGCAACGTGTGTGTTGAATTTAATCTGCAATATGGGTCGTAAGACAGATGTTACTAAGTGGCAAAAAAGGAGTCATCGTATTTGGCCGTGCCCACGGACACAAAGTGAATGAATTTGCCCAATTTGTTGGTGTGTTGAAGCGCACTGACCAGCGGTACTGCAAACAGTGGTGTAGTTCGCAGTTAACTGAAAATCGACGACGTAACTATGGCCGGAAAACGATTCACACCAACAGGGACAGCCGCCATGTTGCACGCCTAGTAACTGCAAATCAGTTTCATAGCAGGCAATAATTGCTCCAAATAGTCAATGAAAATCCAATCCAACCAATGACCGAAAGGACATTGCGACGAGAACTGCATGCGATGGACATCTGTAGCAGGGTACCACGGAAAAGGCCTCTTTTAGCAGCAGGTCACAAAGTCGCACGTTTTCATTTGGCTCAGAGGCACCAAATGTTACTGTAGAGGATTGGAAACGAGTAATTTGGTCTGATGAGTCTCGATTTTGTTTCTACTTCAATGATGGGAGGCGACTAGAGCATCGTAGGCCCGGCCCCAATGAAGCCTTTAATCTTGATTGTGTCGAAGGTGTTCAAGCTGAAGGGGGATCTGTGATGTTTTGGGGATGTTTTTCGTACAACGAAATGGGCCCTTTCGTTCCAATGACGATGAATTTGAACCAGCATGCGTACCTCCGCATTCTGAATGACGAAGTGTTGCCCTTTGCCCTACATCTCCAGGAGCAGCATTACATTGCCACTCCTTCTTTTAAGACAACAAGTGCCGTGTGCACAGGGCTAAAAAGGTGTCTGAGTGACACGACGAACAATTAGCAACACTATCTCGCCTCGATCGGCCTGCCAAATCCCCAGATTTAAATCCTTTTGAAAATGTGTGGGATGATTTGGAACAGAAGGTGAAACGCCGGAATAGACACCAACGTACTCTGGCGGAATTTCGGGACCAGTTGACGTACGAGTGGCTGCAAATTAATGTCCAATACATCCACGACCTCGTGGAGTCTCTACCACACGGGATTCATGCTGTTATTAAGGCATGAGGCGCCGTTATCCGTTATTAGGCAAATTCAGACTGGGGTGACTAATCTTTTGTCCGGTGTGCTTATATTGATGTGGAAGTTTTCTGCCTTTTACTGTACTTTATTTGTCTTTATTGCTTTTCTTTGGAGTTGAACGACTAACGCGAGGATTTCTATGAGCTATAAGCAGTCTCCCGTGCCTAATTCGGCGCTGCTGGTTCCAAGAAAGAGAGAGAGAGAGTACCGTAAGACGAGCACACAACGTATGTATCATCCGGGATTCGAACCCAGGTCCACTCAGGCAAATGGTCAGAAGTCTGCGCAGCCGTGGAGGCCATGTTCTTTTCCCATTCATTTTTCTGATAATGTTATTAAGTTTTGCTACCATTCAGTTTTAGGGAAGTGCCCGCATGATTAGGAATGCGTCACCTTACGCAAAAATACTGATGGGCAGTTTTAATGGTCACGGCAATAATTTCAGCTCTGTGTATATCTTACTTCTAAGTGAGAGTGTTTTTGCTTTCCTTGTTGTTTTTTTTTTTTGTTTTTTTTTTCGTTTGAGCAAAGTGTTTATGAAGGACGGAAGACGTTTTTTCATTATCCAAGCTATCTCATTTCTCCAGAAGGTCGGAAGTCAACGTAAATAAGCACCTGCAAATCTGGACTTCAGTAAAAGAAAGTGTTTAAGTGTTTGATGCTGTTTTTCTCATTACCTGGATATACAGTGGGCATCATTCATGTGGCCGTGTAGTCAGAAGTGTAGGTAGTTTCCCGAGTAGTCGTTCGACCTCTCTTTTGGTGGTATGTTGTCATACAGCGTTGACTGTCTTCTCCCCCTAGAACCAATGACCTTGAATTAGGGACGGCAGCTGTTTATAACCCTTGGAGTTGCCCATGGTGGTTGTTTAACCCAGCAACAACAAGGTATTTTTTAACATCATTTTTTTTTCGTATCATCTGGATGTGATTCACTCAGGGGCGTCGCTACACTAAGAATTTTGAGGGAGGGGTAAAAAATCATAATTGATAAAAATTTGATCGAATCGTTGATACAGTTTCATAACTTCTATTGGAATCCCCTGCAGTACATGATAGACGAAGATAATCCCTGCCAAACGCTGTTCCGTTTTGCGTCATAATCCTGTTTCCGTCGGCACAGTGGTCAAAGCGATGGCTTCTGATCATTTGAATCTATAACTACAATTTACAGTAGCAAAATACTGTTCTTCACATGTTTATACTAGCAATTTTAAGTAGAAGTCAACAGGTTCCTGGTAATATTAAGTAAAAGGAAACTACAAGCAGCACAATCAAAAGGACTTACGCCAACTTTGAAAAGTAGGCCTACATCCATTGTCGTCCGGCTTCCTCTGCTAGTGAACGTATATATCAGCAGTCGAAAAGACATAAATCACAACGAACAGTAAAACCTTTCTCTGCTAGTAAACGTATATCAGCAGTCGAAAAGACATATATATATATCACAACGAACGGTAAAAACGACCAATTGAGTAAAACGTGAATGAAACGGCACTAAACCGAGTACAAAATGGTGAAATTCAAATGAAATGAGAACATTAAAATCGATTGAAAAGTAAAACCAACAAAGTTAAAAGTTGAAAATGACAAAACCAAGGAACCGATCTACATTCTACCCATGCTACCAGCATCCATACATGTTTCGGCAAATATTATGCCTTCATCAGTGGAAGAGTTCACAAGTGCCTAGTCCTCCGCAATAAACTCAGATGTAATATGACATGCCTGAATGAAAAGACAGTATGTTAACTTCGTCGCATAAGCTATGAACACCTATACCCTATTGCGCAGTTCTTGTATAGCGCCATATGTGGGGATTTCGCCAACGCATTCGTCCTGCTGATTGACCAAGCCAAGCAAGCAGAGTTTATCTGACTTCCGTTTAATATATAAACAGATGCTGGTTGGCTTGCGCCATCTGTGAGGATTTCGCCGACGCATTCGTCCTGCTGATCGACCAAGCCAAGCAAGCAGAGTTTATCTGACTTCCGTTTAATATATAAACAGATGCTGCTTGGCTTGCGCCATCTGTGGGGATTTCGCAGACGCATTCGTCCTGCTGATCGACCAAGCCAAGCAAGCAGAGTTTATCTGACTTCCGTTTAATGTATAAACAGATGCTGCTTGGCTTGGTCGATCAGCAGGACGAATACGTCGGCGAAATCCCCACAGATGGCGCTATACAAGAACTGCGCGATAGGGTATAGGTGTTCATAGCTTATGCGACGAAGTTAACATACTGTCTTTTCATTCAGGCATGTCATATTACATCTGAGTTGATTGCGGAGGACTAGGCACTTGTGAACTCTTCCACTGATGAAGGCATAATATTTGCCGAAACATGCATGGATGCTGGTAGCATGGGTAGAATGTAGATCGGTTCCTTGGTTTTTTCATTTTCAACTTCTAACTTTGTTGGTTTTACTTTTCAATCGATTTGAATGTTCTCATTTCATTTGAATTTCACCATTTTGTACTCGGTTTACTGCCGTTTCATTCACGTTTTACTCAATTGGTCGTTTTTACCGTTCGTTGTGATATATGTCTTTTCGGCAGCTGATATACGTTCACTAGCAGAGGAAACCGGACGACAATGGATGTAGGCCTACTTTTCAAAGTTGGGGTAAGTCCTTTTGATTGTGCTGCTTGTAGTTTGCTTTTAGTTACTATTACCAGGAACTTCTGCTTAACATTGCTAGTATAAACACGTGAAGAACAATATTTTGCTACTGTAAATAGTAGTTATAGATTCATTGCCTTAGCCACGTATTATTGACAATGTGCATTAATGCACTTAGAATTTTCCAGTTCTGATCATTTGCCCGAGTTGGGTCCGGGTTCGAATCACGGTTAGGCATGGATGTTGTGTTTGTCTTGCGGCACTGGCTCTCTCCCTTGCTTGGAACCAGTGGCCCTAAATTAGGGACGGGAGACTGCTTATAACCCATTGAGTTGCTCATGGTGGTCGTTACCCCCCCCCCCCCTAAAAAACTGTTCTCATCTTATGTAGCGTCTGCAATCGTTTAAACAGTTCAAGAACGTCTTTCTGAATTTATTTCTGTTTACATTAAGCGCTGAGGATTACTGGCAAATGCTTCTTTTTTCTTCCACGACAATGTTTAATCTTATACTGTGCTTGCAATCGTTAAAGCTGTTAAAGAACAACTGTTTGAAGTCTTCCTCACCCGCATTGCTTCCTAGCCTTGTGCCAAGTGATTGCTTATTTTTTTGCTCAAAAAGTAGCAATCACTCGTTGCTCTCTGAAAACATCAGATTTTGCTATCTGCTTTCAAATGACGATTCTTTTTCTTTTTCGAATGATGCATGCATTGTTATAGAAACAATCAAAAACAGATTTTAGAAGCCACTTAGAATAATTTGAACGAATAAGTTTCTGGAAATGTAAATTTGATAGTTTTGAAAAATCCGTTTGTTTTATCAGCCTAGATTTAATAAAAATGAATTACCTTTCCTTTTTGGTGAACCCCTGTATTTTTTTAGGCCACGTGAAGGGTTCTTTGATAAATCATCTTCATCAACAACCATGAATGTTTCCTCACGTCTCTTCCACAAGTTTCTGTTTTGAGCATTTCTCTCCTGTGTCACTCCTCCATATGTTCTCGAATTTTATCCCCTCATCTCCCACGTGGTCTTTCTGTGGGTCATTTCTGTCCCTCTACCCATTCTAGTATATTCAGTCGGCCAACCGTCGTCTGTTCTTCTAGCAATCTATCTAGCCAATTGTCTTTTGAAGGACTTGACTCTGATCCCGATGTCATCCAATCTTGTCTAATTCCTCATCCATGACTTCCTTTTCCTATCTTTTTCGGTTACACTACTCACGCATCGCGTCATGCCTCTTTCTTTTAGTCACAGTTGAAAAACTGAAATAATAGATTAGATCCCGAAGGACAGGAAAAAATCCAGAAGAAGATCGCGTGGGAGACAGGACTGTTTTTTTAAACATTCTATGCTCTTTAGTACCCCACATCAGCTTTAGGAAAAATCAAATTTAAAACACTATATGATTTTTGCACGTGGGAGTTTTCCACGAAGCGAGTTATGTACTTCCTCTTGAAATATGTCGCGCTTTGAACAAAAACCTAATCTGTGTCGCACAAGAATCTTTCGTTTCCTGTTCGTGGGAAACGAAGATGTCAATCTTATCGCTCTAAGTGTGAGGTTTAAATTTCATTGCATGTTTCCCTTTAGCAAAAATTTGGAAGAATGTGCTGTTGACATAAGCAGACGCCGTAGTTGCTTCTCGAGAATTTGGTTTTGATTTGCCATTGTAAAACGTAAAGCCACGCGGGGATTTAGCTAAGGAAAGTTCCGTTACAACCAGCTTAACGCTTACTTTTGGACTTCATCCGCTTAGTCTTCCGGAAATTCCAGCGGTAATTTTTGTAGGTTAACAATATTTCGTTTATGTTTATTTTAGGGCGAGAACGTTTAATTTAAGACTGGTTACCAAAGTTTGACTTTTGTGTGTGTGTGTGGTCCAATAGATAAACTTATGAAAGGAAACATGAAGGGAAATACCAAAAAACAAACAACCCAACACTGTGATCAATTTCAATTTCTTATTTCATAAAGTGCAGCTACTCAGAAGTAGCTAATTATGTACCTATTTATTTGATAACTGGAGAGTGCAATTTCCTATTTCAAAAATTGCAGCTTCTGAATAGTGCCTCTTTATATCTGTTTATTTAATGGCTGGATGCTATAGTTTATTGTTTCAAAAAGTGCATAAACGTAGTTTAATACCTGTTTATTTTGGAGCTGGAAATTTTAATTTCCTATTTCAAAAATTGCAGCTTCTCAATGGTACCTTATTATATGTTTATCTATTAGATGGAGATAATAATTTCCTATTTTGGAAACTGCATAAACGTAGTTTATCACTTGTTTATTTAGTAACTGGAAATTGAAATTTCTTATTTCAAAAAGTGCAGCTTCTCAAAAGTAGCTAATTGCCTGTTTATGTAATAACAAAAAAATATATTTTTTTCTGAAATACCATAACGAAATGAAGAATTAATTGATGTAAGAATGCATTAGTTCGAAAATGATTAGGCCGGGTCATTCGTCTGAGAACGTGAGCGCTAACGTACTCTACTTTTTGTAGCTCGACGAGAAATCTGTGTACAAGGGCTGACAGCTCTCGAGAGCAAAGTCTAAAATAGCGCCTTAGCACTCAAGGGCTGTACACAAACGCCTGTGGCAAAGGGGCAAAAGAGAATCAATAGATGTATCGCTGTCAATCACAGGTGCTATTCATTTATCCGTGTCTCTTTAAAGTTGGAATGTTATTTTGGTATATTACGTAGAAAGTGAAACCAACATGCCAGAACTGGGTGAATTTCCGGCTGGTATAATGTCATAGGTATTTTTGAAGAAATAGAACTTGAAAGTGGAATCCTAGCCTTTTTTTTCTGTAGCAGACTTAGCAAAGGACGAAATGAAGTCATGCGAAGATAAGCTGAAGGAAATATTCAAACTTGCGATTCATGCCAAAGACTTAACTGACAAAGAAAAAGGTAGAAATTCTGTTATTTCTTTTACTTCTTACAAAAAAGTACTTGGTAAGTAACAGTGGATCTTCTCAAGATTGTCTTCACCCTAATAAAACGAGATCTCAATGTCACAGTTCAAATAGGAGGTAATATTACACTGCGGCTACTAACATGTTTTGATGCCATGTGCGCAACTTCAGTTATTGGATGAATAAGCAGGCAGTTCTATATTCAGAAAACTTGCGGATTTCGTTCTTTGTAATAAACATGAGGTCACTGATGCACAGAAGAAATACTTCAGGTGCCTCAACTCATCCTTAAGGTTTGACTCTATTAGAGGAAAAATACATCCGAACCACAAACACTGACTACACGGTCGTATCAGAATAATATGACCACCGCCAGAATCGCAGTGTACCCGCCCAGGGGCGTCACAGAGTGCACGTGACAAGGTTCGACCACACGAAGATATAAGCGGCCGGCCAGAACAAATGAGCCATAGTTGGTTATGTGAACACTATTGGCACAGGTACTGATTTGACTGACGTTCAAAAACGAATGGTCATTGGCTACCGCGTCAAGGGTGGAAGCATCTTAGAAACAGCAGACTTCGGTGGCTGTTCGCGAGGTGCTGTAGTAAGGGTGTACCAAGAATGTACCGCTGGCACACCGAGTACCTCCAGGCGTCATAACTGCGGAGCCCCAAAAGCTATGGACTCCAGAGGAAAACGTCACCTTCGTCGACTGGTAAAGAGCAATCGACGGGCAACAGTGCAGCAATTGACCACGCAAAGGAACGCTGGGGCACTCGGATACGTGTCCCCGATAACAGTAGAGCGAACCCTCTTATGCATGGATCTCCAGAGTCGACGCTGCGTGAAGGTGCAAATGTTAACCCAGGTACATCGGCAACGACGCCTGCAGTTCGCATGGGACTACCGTCATTGAAAAGTAGAAGAGTGTTAAAAGGTTGCCTTCTCCGACGGATCGATGTTTCTAATCCACAGAAGTGACGGGAGGTGGTGGATATGGCGTCAGACACACCAGAACCAACACCCGGATACGCTTGTCGGTCAAATACAGGCTGGCAGTGGCAGTATGCATGTCTGGGGAATGTTTTCTTGGTATGACCTTTACCGCTGGTACCACTGGATGGGTCCCTAAACGCCAAGTCTGCCTGTCCATCATCGCTGACCACATGCATCCCTTCATGTTGGACGTTTACTCTGGTGGTGATGGTGTCTACTAACAGGACAATGCAACCTGCCATGTCGCTAAGGGGGTGCATAACTGGTTCCAGGAACACGACAGCAATGTCTCCATTCTCCGTTGGCCGACATATCGCCCGATCTCAATCCCACGGAGTACTTGTGGGACTATATGGATCGACAGGTTCGACGTGCCGACGCACAACCACGTCATTTCCGTGATCTCCGTGCTCTGCTGCAGTCCGAATGGGAACGTGTGCTTCGGGCAACCTTCCATGGCCTCAGATTGTTCATGTCACGCCGTCTCGCCCCTGTCATCCGGGTCAAGGGTGGTTATTCCCATTATTAGATAGGTAGACATATTATTCTGATATGACCTTGTATATCTTAGTGCATTTCTCATAATAATGAACATGTTTGAGTACAGACCTCATTTTGCTCGACTGAAAATTCTGAGACGTTTAGGGCAGTAAAGTGTGCTCTTACACACGTGATAATATTGATAGCGTTCTTTTAGGCAACCATTTGCAATTTTAGACTTATGTGCCATTCTTGCAGCTGTTAGTGATTGGCCACATTTTTTGAAGGCCTATGTGAATGGAGGCTTAGATGCCATTTTGACCGATTTTGTTTCAAGTGTATCTAATAAATGATAGCGTTTACCGTGGCATAGTGATCTAAGTGAGCGCTTTTGACCTTACGTCAGAAGTAGCACGGATTCTAGTACTGGATGAAACATCGGTAGTTGGAGCTTATCACGGTGGTCGTTAAACTGCGAAAAAAACGAAAATTATATAAATGATGAATCCCAAAATTATTCTGCTTCTCCATTTACGTACCTTACTGTAGTGAAATGGATTGTAGTTTGGTGCCAGAATCTCGTGAAAGTATAAGGAGATAATCTCGTGAAAGTATAAGGAGATAATCTCGTGAAAGTATAAGGAGATAATCTCGTGAAAGTATAACGAGATAATCTCGTGAAAGTATAAGGAGATAATCTCGTGAAAGTATAACGAGATACTCTCGTGAAAGTATAAGGAGATAATCTCGTGAAAGTATAACGAGATAATCTCGTAAAAGTATAAGGAGACAATCTCGTGAAAGTTTAAGGAGATAATTTCGTAAAAGTATAAAGAGATAATCTCGTGAAAGAATAAGGAGATAATCTCGTGAAATTATAAGGAGATAATCTCGTTAAAGTATAAGGATATAATCTCGTGAAAGTATAAGGAAATAATCTCATGAAAGTATAAGGAGATAATCTCGTGAGTGTATAAGGAGATAATCTCGTGAAAGTATAAGGAGATAATCTCGTGAAAGTATGAGGATATAATCGCGTGAAAGTATAAGAATACAATCGCGTTAAAGTATAAGGAGATAATCTCGTGAAAGTATAAGGAGATAATCTCGTGAAAGTATAAGGAGATAATCTCGTGAAAGTATAAGGAGATAATCTCGTGAAAGTATAAGGAGATAATCTCGTGAAAGTATAACGGAGATAATCTCGTAAAAGTATAAAGAGATACAATCTCGTGAAAGTATAAGGAGATAATCTCGTAAAAGTATAAAGAGATAATCTCGTGAAAGAATAAGGAGATAATCTCGTGAAATTATAAGGAGATAATCTCGTGAAAGTATAAGGATATAATCTCGTGAAAGTATAAGGAAATAATCTCATGAAAGTATAAGGAGATAATCTCGTGAGTGTATAAGGAGATAATCTCGTGAAAGTATAAGGAGATAATCTCGTGAAAGTATGAGGATATAATCGCGTGAAAGTATAAGAATACAATCGCGTTAAAGTATAAGGATATAATCTCGTGAAAGTGTAAGGATATGTGTCGTTTAGGGTAGAGTTCTCAGAAAAACTGGGTGTATTGTCGTGAGGGAATTCGACTTTTCCTTTGGAAATGATGAATAGTAGAACGGCATAGACAATAAATAAGAGAAGGAGCCGAAAGAAAGAAAGACAATAACTGCAATGAGCACTCGTAGCAAGAGACCGAGATGACCACTTTTTCATTTCGGTCACTTGCTTTCACATTTCGTCGCCTCGCAGCCTACTTTTGCGCGATTAATCACTTGTTTGCATATATTAAGAGCATCCATAAGAGATATTGGGTAGTTTTCTAACAGGTAAATTTTTTGTGTTCCAAAACTAAAGCCTGCGAGCAGGTATTATTGAACCAAGGTCCAAAGTTTTTATCCTGGCCATGTTAGAAAAATCAAAGGGAAGAAAAGTATGTATTCTATCAAGTGATACAATCGATTACTTCCTGAGACAGGCGGGTTGATCATGAGAAGAAAAGTTAATACTGTATAATATAAAGGTAAACTTACATCAAGATTTCTGAGTTCATTGCGCTGGGCAGATTTGTTATACTGTAACTATGGTATCGAAAGATAATGTTATTTAGACACCATGTATGGTGAAGAAGCCATGACAAGGTGATTCATAAATATCCAGTGATCTTGTAACGGGAAATCTGTAGATGAGAAATTATAGTATTGTATATCAGGAACTCAAAACTGCGTAAAGAATACATCTGCCAACCGTTGTGTCATATTTCACGATATGACCGAAAAGAAAGAAAACGAAACAAACAACAACAAAAAAAAAAAAAACCCTTAGTTTTTCTGCTTCCAGTACGAGCATGAATGCAGTCACAGTTCCACATGGGGGTGACTTGGGCTATCCACCCCCAAAAGAGACATTTTCTTTAAGTGGCCATGATTATAAATAATTAATGTATTTATTTTTGTAAAATTTTAGTGAGAAATGCACAGATTTTCTTTAAAGTTCTTTTAGCAATTAAATTTTGCTATGAATTCCGAGATTAAATGTCCTGTTCTACCTTCATTGAGAGAGAGAGAGAGAGAGAGAGAGAGAGAGCGAGCAGAGAAAAGGGTTTCAGAAACAGTGGAAACTGAGAGCGGAAGGGAGAAGAAATTTTGACTAATCACGAAAATGAATGGGTGTGCTTCGTTTAATGTAATATTTCGACACACTTACGAGGGAAAATCACCAGTAAGGCAAAAAATGGTGCAGGAATTCCTTGATGAAGTAAAGTAAATGAAAGTTAATTTCAAAAGAAGTGGAAATCTTGCATTGTAAAGGAATAGGCGAATATTTTGAAAATGAGTTGCCAATCATATTGCTTAAGAGTGATTCAAGCAGGAAAGTTTTCTGTCAAAATTAAGCTCCCCGAATAGAAGTGCTCAAATTTGTTTTGAAAATTCTACCCAGATTTGATATTTAAAAACACGGAGCTCATTTCTGCACAAAACAGGAAATTCAACGCCAAGAAAATAGTGTTGATTTTTCAATTATTTTTCCCACTTTGCGACTTGAAAATTTAACAAGAATTTCTTGATGGAATTTTTTAAAAAAGCTGCCCAATTCCAGGGAGGGCCAGCTCAGCCAGTTTGTGGTAGAGCGATTGGTAGAGAGAGTTTGTGGAAGTGATTCGAAAAACTCTCTCTACCAATCTTTTTTTTAAACAAGAGCAACGGACCCCCCTCCCAATGGTAAGCTTCTGGATCCACCCCTATATGAAGGGAATATAAATATCAGTGTAATTTTATACGTTAAAGATTTCCAGAGTAATAATCTCTGGCAATGAAAGTCTGACTTGATAGCACTAATCATGACAGAGAAATATTCAAATAGATAGCTGCAGTTACCATCACTTTGAGAACATTTGAGGCAGCAGATGAATTTGAGAGAGTGGAGTGACGCGAATTTGAAACATATTAGGTCAAAGGTATGGTGTTTCCACTTAGTAAGTCAACGGCATGGAACACCAGATCTAATGAACTCATATCACTGCATTTTTAACTGAAAATCATGGCTCAGCATGGAACCGAGTTGTGTATAAGCGGTTGAACTTGACAGATATTTTCTGTTGGAAGCAACATGCATATTGTAGTTATTTCTTGTTGTTGAGGGACAGCACTGAAATCAGTACTCAATCGTCTAATATTGGTAAAGTGAATGAGAAAATCATTAGGTAAACTACAAGTTCCAATTTTTTGATGTTACAAGACTTCACCGTATGGTACAGTTTCTCATTTAATTAGTGGACGAAATTAATGAAGTAGGGAAACTAACCCCGGTCACTAGACACATGAGTCGTTTTTACCTGTGCCCTGAAAGCTTTCGACAATGTCACCCACATCAGAATACCACAATGCCCTCCAGGCGAGATGTGTCTGAGTAGAAGCAGCGAGATTAAATACTTATTAATACACTAGCCTCCACAATTATTACCATCATTCATTGGCCACTAAGAATAAGACGCTCTTCTGGAGATTACTCTCCAGAAGAGCATCTTGACTTAACTGGGAGCCTCATTTGTAAACCCAAACATGTTAAACGATTTAACGATTTTCATAATTTGAAGTGATGACACTGTGCCAGTTGATGGACAGTCCCTCCACTGCCTAGCAAAGCAGCGGCAGTCTTATTTAGTATCTCTAAATATTATTAAGAATTAGCAGACTGCATTTCAAGTATACAAGGACAGTCCCAGTGGCCCAGGGGGTCAAAACTCTGGCTTCTGGTCTTACATCTGAGTGCGTACTAGTCTTACATCTGAGCAGGACTAGTCTCACATCTGAGTGGGCACTAGTCTTACATCTGAGAGACCAGAAGCCAGAGAAGGCTTCTGGCCTTACATCTGAGTAGGCACTAGCCTTACATCTGAGTGGGCACTAGTCATACATCTGAGTGGGCACTAGTCTTACATCTGAGTGGGCATTAACTAGTATTACATCTGAGAGACCAGAAGACAGAGCGCTTCTGGTCTTACATCTGAGTGGGCACTAGTCTTACATATGAGAGACCAGAAGCCAGAGCAGGCTTCTGGCCTTACATCTGAGTGGGCACTAGTCTTACATCTGAGAAACCAGAAGCCAAAGCAGGCTTCTGGCCTTACATCTGAGTGGACATTAGTCTTACATATGAGAGACAAGAAGCCAGAGCAGGCTTCTGGCCTTACTTCTGAGTGGGCACTAGTCTTACATCTGAGAGACCAGAAGCCAGAGCAGGCTTCTGGTACATCTGAGTAGGCACTAGTCTTACATCTGAGTGGCACTAGTCTTACATCTGAGTGGGCACTATCTAGTCTTACATCTGAGTGGGCACTAGTCTTACATCTGAGAGACCAGAAGCCAGAGCAGGCTTCTGGTACATCTGAGTAGGCACTAGTCTTACATCTGAGTGGGCACTAGTCTTACATCTGAGTGGGCACTAACTAGTATTACATCTGAGTGGGCATTAGTCTTA
This sequence comes from Macrothele yani, assembly GCA_039090855.1. Classification (NCBI taxonomy): domain Eukaryota; kingdom Metazoa; phylum Arthropoda; class Arachnida; order Araneae; family Macrothelidae; genus Macrothele; species Macrothele yani. Next base: position 13,764,745 of record CM077029.1, on the reverse strand, counting down.
CATCTGAGTGGGCATTAACTAGTATTACATCTCAGATACCAGAAGCCAGAGCGGCTTCTGTTCTTACATCTGAGTGGGCACTAACTAGTATTACACCTGAGTGGGCACTAACTAGTATTACACCTGAGTGGGCATTAGTCTTACATCTGAGTGGGCACTAACTAGTATTACATCTCAGAGAAGAGAAGCCAGAGCGGCTTCTGGTCTTACATCTGAGTGGGCACTAGCCTTACATATGAGAGATCAGAAGCCAGAGCAGGCTTCTGGCCTTACATCTGAGTGGGCACTAGCCTTACATCTGAGTGGGCACTAGCCTTACATCTGAGTGGGCACTAGCCTGACATATGAGAGACCAGAAGCCAGAGCAGGCTTATAGTCTTTCATCTGAGTGGGCACTAGTCTTACATCTGAGAGACCAGAAGCAAGAGCATGCTTCTGGCCTTATATCTGAGCGGGCACTAGTCTTACATCTCAGTGGGCACTAGTCTTACATCTCAGTGGGCACTAATCTTTTATCTGAGTGTGCACTAGTCTTACATCTGAGTGGGCACTAGGATTACATCTGAGTGGGCACTAGTGTTTCATCTGAGAGACCGGAAGCCAGAGCAAGCTTCTGGTCTTACATCTTAGCGCCATCATTCCTCATCTGGAGTTATTCCCGGATGAGGAATGGATGGTGTACTTTTCTGACTCTCTCTTCATAGGACCTAGTAGCTCTAAATTAGGGACAAACGACTACTTATAACTCTTAGAGTTGCTCACGGTGTTCGTTTTCCTCAATCCCTTTAAAGAAAGACTATGTTAGGACATCGAGTTAAAAGGCCTGGCCTGTTATACACAGCGCAAGGATCAGTGAGCGTCTCTCTTGTCAGCTTGAATACTAATAATCACTTTCGGTTTAAAATTTCCTTGTTCCAGAGTAGTTACATAGCCAACCCCCTTTGAAGTATCTCTTACCAGGCAAAGATCATTTGATCTACGTCGGCTACTCGTAGAAGAAAAATACCCGCTAAATAATTAGCCTGACCGTTGCACACGGCAGATCCCAAGTATTCTTCCAGTTTAAATATATCTGTATCAAATTGCCTTGCAAAAACTTCTTTCTAAAAGTTAAAATTCAGGTATTACAATTTTACAAAGTCTCATCTGATACGGTCGTACTGTATGGATGAACAGAAATTTTAATTCATGATTTTTGGCCTACTACTTATTTTGATATATGACAAAAAAAAATGCCAAGAAGTTTTCAATTTCAGTTTAAAAAACAAAAATCTTATCCACACATTTTGGTATGACTGTTCCTTTGTGTTGTAGATTGTGCAAGAATTTGAGTTGGTACAAGAAGCTAAAGTCGTCGACGATGACACACTCATGAGGATAATCATCAATCAACCTTTTAAAACAGAAGACCGTAACTAAACTCCAGGAACTGAAAGATCATTTTATTACTCATCCCATCTAATAACGTGTGCATCTTTCGCTCTCAATACAGCAGCAACATGTCGCATGGACTCTACCAGGTGTTCGAAAGGTCCGGGTCTTATTGTACCCCATGGTACCTGGACAGCTATCCGTAAAGCCCTAAGAATTGCCGGTGGTCGGTTTCTGACTCAAATGCATCGCTTTTCTTCTGCCACAGATGCTCTACTGGTGTTTTTTTTTTTTTTTTTTTTTTTTTTCGAAGAGTGAAAGGGTCGATTGAGGGTTCTGGACCAACTGAAATGATTCTTCAGCCCGTCCTTTGCCGAACAGGAACGAGAAGACGAGGTATTGTCTTGTTGAAAGAAGGCAACCTGCTGTAGTGAATGGAGAGCTGTGAATAAGTGTAAACGGTCTTCCAATACATCAACATAGTCTTGTGTCGACAGTAATTCATTTCGTGCATCAATGATCCAAGTTATATTTTATTTTACCGTCTATACACGATGAAGATTTTGAATCTAAATATTCAAATCCGGAAATGATCGTAAACCACCAGAAACTAGATAAGTACCTTTATTTGATTGCTCGCACATACTACTAGATCTTTCAAAACGCCAAGCGTTTTATCTTCAGGTAATAGATGATCAACAAAGATTAGAAACAGTATGTTTTTAACAAAACAATTTTTACACAGTATGTTTTTACAAAACATACTGTTTCTAATCGTTGTTGATCACCTATTACCTGAAGATGAAACGCTTGGCGTTTGAAAGATCTGGTAGTGTGTGTGTGAGCAATCAAATAAAGGTATTTATCTAGTTTCAGGTGGTTTAAGATCATTTTCGGATTTGAATATTTAGGTTCAAAATATTCATCGTGAATAGACGGTAAAATAAAATATAACCTGGATAATCATGTGTGGCAATGGTGGTCTTTAATAGGTACAGGGGCCAAACTGTGCTATTTAGACACGCCCTAGAACATTACAGCGTCTCCACTGAATAACACCTCGACTTGACAGCTGGAGTACACGACCTCGTGTGGTTAACGCAGCATATATATCCATCTGTCGGCGTGTTGTAGTTGAAACTATTATTCTCATATATAGAAACATTTAAAATATAATTAAATAATGACTCGGGTCACTCAACGCGCGAAAACAAATGCTGAAAATTCCCCATTCAGATAAAAAATGCGCTGAACAGATCCCTTGGAAAAACCATTCCTTCGTTGACCGGGGAACACCCCATGAACAAAAGGAGCTCCCCGCTCTCCATTCTTCTTTATTCCCCGTCGTTGGAGGACAAACACTTTCTCGGAGAAACCCCGCGAGTGAGAATTCGACCCTCAGCAATTAACAGTCAATTTCTTATGTAACGGGCATCTTCTTTCAATGGGCAGAGAGAGCAAGAAGAAAAAAAAAGACACGGTTGTCATAAAAGAAGAGTCTTGCTTGGGACTTGGGAGGGGGGGCGGTTTTGCAGTGGCATGTAAACAAAAAGGAATCAGAACAGATTTTGGCGGGAAATACACAGAGAAAGCCATATAAAATACACTTCTCCCACTGGAAGTACATTTATACTTTCTATTTTGAGTAACTGATATCCCATCTGAAGAATAAAGATTCGTGCAAGCGAAATCACCTGCCGTTACATTCAATTTGTTCAACTATTCATTTATTTGCTTCCAGCTTCAATGGCATAGGAACCTACAAACATCGATTCTCCTGATGGTATGGCGTCCACTTCAATACTTCCACGCTAACAGAACCTCGGCTTGGGCGTCATTTTCCATAGCCGAGTTGTGCAATCAAATCGTCTTTCGACAAAGCTTCATATGTGACCCACATTGAAAGCAGATGTTATCCTCTCCACTGTGGCTCTCCGTTCCTATGTTACGACAGTGGAAAGACGGCTCTTATTTTGAAGAGTAGAACCCGTCAAATCCCACGCAATTTACGTCCCTGAAACTCTAGAGCAAAACTAATGGAGAAACAATGCTTTCTCTGCAAACAACAACCACTGCTTAATATCACGTAATGTTTGTTCTTTGATCTAAATCCTGTTCGAAACGTCTTCCTCATACTTAAAAAAGGATTAGATAATTCCTGAATCCCATGTAAGCCATCTCGGTGTCTGAGTCATCGGAGGCACAGATTGTGACTAATTCTTCAATTTGCTGCTTGTTTCAGATGAAGCACTGCTGATAGGTTTGGCCTACGCCTCTGGTTTTCTCCCTTCTGTAGAGCATTCGCCCTCAGTTAAGTACGGCTGACCTTAGGTGCTCATGGATGTCATCACTCCCCCCCCCCCCCGTCTAAAAATGCACGCACACGAAATTAGAAATTATGAACCGAAAACGTCTTCCTGAAAGTTCGGAACATTGAAAACTTCCGAGACTCACTTTACATCTTTTACCGGAAATGTAAATGCAAAAATTGTGGATGCAAGAATTTTTCGCGGATTCCTTCATGAAACCCATTTCTGCAACTCTGGATATAAATTCATAGTTGCGAAGATTATTCCTGAAACTAAAACAATTTACAATGACGACCGGTGCCTATGTAATATCGCTTCTCAGAAATCGAGACGTGAAATCATGGCCGGAACAACTCTTCTTGGAATTGTTCAAAGAAGTGATTTTAGACAAATGCAATGTGAGTTCCTGGAACTGAAGAACAGGAACTCAAAGCGGCAAAAATTGGTTCGGGGAATTGCGGACAACACATGAATGAATGGTATTGAATATCATATAATTACTTTCCGTGAAGCTGGAGAATGCTCAATCGTGTACAGAAAAGGCAATATGCGCAAAAATAAACATCGCTTTGTACCAGGAAATTCGTTTCGTTTAAATACGTAAAGCGAAATCATGGCTGAAACAATTATCTTTGAAACTCTGTAGGACTCTAAAGTTCTGAGCTCAACGTAAAATCTCATCTTGGAACTACAGAGGGCCGCCCCGGTGGTGCTGTGGTCTAAGCGCTGGCTTGTGACCATTCGTCCGAGAACGGTCCGCGTTCAAACTCCAGTGAGGCATGGATGTTGCGTTTGTCTTACAGCACTGTCTCTCTTTCTTCCCTGGAACCAGTGACCCTAAATTAAGGACGGGCGACTGCTTATAGCCCATTGAGTTGCTCACAGTGGTCGTTAAACTTTCAATAAAAAAAAAGAACTACAGAGTACGAGATAATTAATGCACCTACTCAGGACCGTAGCGAGCTTTTCTTATCTGGAAGAGTGAGACTTGAAATTCTCCCCCTTCGAGTTCAAAATTACTCCCCTTCGAGTTCAAAATTACACTCATTCGAGTTCAAAATTACTCCCCTTCGAGTTCAAAATTACACTCATTCGAGCTCAAAATTACTCCCCTTTGAGTTCAAAATGACGCTCTTTCGAGTTCAAAATGATTCCCATTCGAGTTCCCTTCAAATAGTACATGCTATGTACAGAAATGCAGAACGAAAAACAAACCAGCGCAGAACGAATAAATATCGGATAGTGATCGTAACAATAGGAAAAGCTTTAGGGGTAGGGCTTGGAAAAATTCCTTTCAAAGCTAAACGCTCAGACATCAGATCATATGTAGTGGATTTTAGGACGGAAGTGTCTGATCCCAGGTCTTAAACAACCCTTAGAAATAGGAAGCTAGGAGATTTGGACTAAAGTACCGATAGGAAAGTGACACGGAAGCGAGGTAGAAAGGAGGAGGAAGACACCCTTATTTATTACCGGAGGGGGGCAGTTCCCTGGGGCCCGACGGCTTAACGTGCCCATCCGACGCAAGACGAATATTTAGTGTTTCGAGCGTTCGTACCTGCCTGGGATCGAACCCGAGGTCTTTTCCGTGGCAGTCACGAACGTTGACCACTAGGCCACCCGCGGCCCAAACGCTCAGAGAACTTTCTGCGCAGAGCAGAAAGTTAGCTCTTCATCCCAACGACATGTTCGGAAATGTCATAGAGATTAGGCATGCTGTTTTCCATGCCTTCATCCACTGTTTTGGAAAATTCCTTTCATGGATATGAGGTTGTTCACACGTCTGTACCATAGAATACTGTATGAGACTAACTAAAGACTTTAAAAAGAAATTACTGAACGGTGTAACTTTCTTTTTTTAGATACAGATTGTATTATTTCCATCCCCCAGAGCATGAATTTACGCCTGTCAAATAACCGTTCTGGGAGGGGGCAACCGCCCTCCCTGCAGCTACGGCCCTGCACCTACTCGTATTTTTTCTATGGAACAATAAAAATCCTGAAAATCATGAAACTCCGCTTCCACTGTGAAATTAAAGCCAGTGCAACTTTCTCTGGAACTATGTAAATGTAAAAATCTGCCGTAAAACTTCCTTAGTGATATAGAAAATAAGGTCATGTCAAAAGGATTAATTAAAAGATGTTATTTTTTAGAAAAGAATTACTAAACGCAATAGAATAAACACAGCATTTTCCGGTTCAAGATTTTTTCATCTAAGTAGTGTTCCTGACAGCGCTCTATTCTTTGTGCGTATTGTTCAGCACACCGGCAAACCAACTCAGTGGACGGTGTTCTTCCTATTGCAATGCAATGCCATACAAAATTGTTCTGCAATGGAATTATTTATAGCGGTACTAATGGAATTAAAACATCACGACCTTAACTGCTAGTTCCTCCAAAAGAAATCCCCTCCAATCACAAGTATTGAGACAAGGCAGCAATAAAAATGTTCGTGTATCGAGAAGAAGATTAAACGATGATGAATTTTTTTAATCTCTGGAATTACTAAGAGACAAAACCACAAAGGATTATTTCCACTCAGATGACTCTTCAGTCGTAACGTCGATGTTTAACCTCCTGTCAGGTCTTTGCGAAAAACGTCGGAGATTAAGGATCAGTCCGGAAAAGAACCAAAATATGGAGGTCGTGTAAGGACCAGTGATGCTTTGCGTCCAGTCATTATTCCACACCGTCTGCCTCCCCCCCCCGTACTCCTCTGCCTCTTCCTACCACCCTCCATCTATCCCCTGCAATGTCCATAATCCCCAGGGGACTTCCTAGGGATGACGGAGAACACGTGACCAGAGAGATGAACCGAGAGCAAGCATCCTATCTGTATTCCACCGGTCCTCGACTCGCAGCCTCGCTGCTGAAGCACGCGCAAGCAATTGAGGAATCCAGTTAGATTTCATAACAACTCGGTTCCTACTTATCTGGGCTCTTCACGACATCCTTCTTCAGCCATGCCTTTTATTTTTCTCAATCTTTTTCTTTTTTTCTTTTCTCCCTCTCTCTCTTTACTTCTCCATCCTTTTGTTTTTCTCTCAAAAAGCAAAGCGATAGTTCTTGTAAGAACGGCATCGCATAAATTCTTTAAAGCAGACTGGGATAAAGAAATGTTTGCGGTGGACAATAACTGTTGTTTTGCAATCATAAGGATATTTATGGTGTCTATGTGAACAGTTAAAGGAGCTGTCACTTACCAAGTAGCTGTGCTGTAAAATATCGCTCTTTGGATTCTATAGCTGCGCATTGTAAATTTCCTAAACATTTCTGCCTTTTCCTGCTGACCAACGAGATCAGTTTTTAGCTATCTATTTATGAAAAAATCCTATTGTTTTTTAATGAATATCTTATACCTTATTTAGTTGTGAATTGAAACTAAAGTGAACAATAAATACAGTGAAACTTTTGAATAACGATCAACACTCAGACCGTGTGACGTGCCTGCCCAGCAGGATGCACACGACATAAAGGCACATAGCAGAGAGAACGAACGTCTGCGTAGCTCAGTTGGTAGAGCGACTTGTTCCGGAATAAGTGGACTCGGGTTCGATCCCCGGCGTGGATTAAAATGACGGAGAAATTTACTTCGTTATAATGGCGCCCGAACTTCCCGGATGACCCGGCCGTTAAAGATCTCGCAATGGTGTGATGTTCTTTCCACACCGCGAGATAGGAAAAATAAGAGAATCCCTTCTCCAGCGCTTCGAAAAATAAAATGTGTGTGACGTTGCATTCCACACATCAGATTGACTGGGAGTTCTCAAGTGCACGTTCTACAGCGGATGGCTACCTGCAACGATTCATGGTCCCGGTTGACCCGTGGGCCATGCCCCCGGCCCTCTTTCGGAGGTGGGGATGTGACTTGCCGGTCCCGCAGGACGCACACGACATAAAGGCAGATAGCAGCAAGAACGAACGTCTGCGTAGCTCAGTTGGTTGAGCGACTTGTTCCGGAATAAGTGTACTCGGGTTCGATCCCCGGTGTGGACAAAAATGACGGAAAATTTACTTTGTTATAACCGGTAAAAAGCCACCCTTGTTGGGAGGTGGCTTTTGTTCAGGTGTTAAGCCGAAATTAATATTTTTTGTCAGTCGTGTTTGCACAAATCCTGGATGTCAATACTGAATCATAGAAAAATGAAGTCAGCCATTGAAGCTAGGGCCGGATTAGGGGGAGGGGGGCTATAGTGGCTATAGCCTTGGGGTTCACCTTGACCAAGGACCCAGGAGGCATGACTGGGCAAATATTAGGGGTATGCAAAAGTTTCCGAAGCTTAAGGAGAAAGGAACAATCAGGAAACAGTACACATTTATTCAACGAAATATTGGCCGTTAGCATCAATGACGTTTTGCCATTTTTCAGGCAACAGATGAATGCTGATTGATTGATTGAATGTTTAACGACCACCGTGAGCAACTCAATGGGTTATAAGCAGGCGCCCGTCCGTAATTTAGGGTCACTGGTTCCAGGGAAGGGGCAACCAGTGCCGTAAGACAAACACAACATCCATGCATCACCGGTATTCGAACACGGAACCCTCTCGGACGAATGATAAGAGGCCATCGCTTAGATGACTGCGCCACCGGGGCAGCGCAGCAGATGAATGTCCCTGTGATAGAAGGACTCGGGGGTTGAGGTGAAAAACGCAGTGACGAAATTTTCCACCTCTGGAACTGTGGTGAATCGCTGTTGGGCTAGGGCATGTTGCATAGAGCAAAACAGATGAAAGTCTGAGGGTGCAATGTCCGGGGAGTAAGCCCGGTACGGTAAAATGTTAACTTGGCTTGTTCTTCCAGGTTAGCGTAGTAATATAAGAATAATAACAGGAGATTTATTAACTTGTTGGTGCAAAATCTTAGCATGCTCTTTCTTCATAGCCGAGCACAGTCTTAGGTGGTTAAAGATAATAATACAGTAACTATGAGCAATAATGTTCATGCAATTGTTTTAGATCTCTCAAAGCACTGTATTTTTTTTTCTTTACTTAAGTGCAAAAGGTTGCCTTCAGCTTTGCAGTTCTTCCTCCCTGTTCCTCTGAAACAAACATTTTCTTCCTTAAATCGCATTTGTTACCTTCTCCCTTTCGGTCATTTCTTCGTCTCTCTCTCTCTCTCTCTCTCTCTCTCTCTCTCTCTCTCTCTCTCTCTCTCTCGAGCACGTGGAGAAAGAAACCTATTCCCCCGAGTAGCTTAAGACGTGCTGGCCCCCACTTAAGGCGTTCCCTCGCCTCCACCTGCGACCTGTCCTTTTCGATTCCTCCAGTAGACTGTCCTAGCTCCCCCCCCCTTATTCCCACGCAAACTCACCCCCTTGCTTCCACAAAATGCTGGTGTCGCCGGCGTCGGTGTCACAAAACTTCAAGGTTGACATTAAAAGGGCTTGCACCTTCAGTCGGCTGCTTTGAAATTAAGAAGGTAAAAGCGCCAAATGAGCTCGACAATACCAATGCGTTTACGAAATACAAAAGTCCAGACCCTTAAGATGCGACAGCCTGGCGTCTCTAAACAAACCGTGTTTCCGCTGTTTCTATACTGGGATGAGGAAGCAAAATTTTCTCACGCATCGTGGAAACAAAGGAAATGCAGCACGAAACCGAAATAGAAGTTTCAAAATGAGCTTTAATATCTTTGCTTAAAATTCTAGTATTAAAACTCCGTAACAAAAATCTCCCAGTGTAACTGTTCAAGGGTTGATTTAGTGGTGGTACTGACATGTGGTCTGGCAACTCTCACAGGATGACTGGGAGGCGTCCTTTACCTGTCCATGGGCGTTTTTGCTTGATTGCCGCGTTCCATTTCATCAACTGATCACTATATCGTTGTGCAGTGATTGCTTCGCCCGGTTTCAACAGTTCAAAGTACAGCACTTCATGCATATCCCACCACATACACAACTGCACCTTTTTTCCGTGGATATCCTGTTTTGCAGAGGACTTGGATGGCTGATCTGGGTCGTCCCAGGATCGCTTGCGTACGGGGTTGTCGCAATAGACCCATTTTTCATCCCCGGTGTCAACCTTCCACAAGATATTCTTCCCTTGAAACCTCTTCAGCAACGACAGGAAGATGCCCTATCGTTCAGCAATATTACGCTCTGTTAAAGTATGCGGAACCCACTTACCAAACTTCTGGATCTTCCCCAGGGCCTGTAGACGCCGTACCACCGTCGACTGAGCTACTTTCAAACGTTTCGCTACTTGCGTGGTTGATTGTGTGGCATCCTCTTGCAACAGCGATTCCATCTCCTCGTCTGCGAGTTCCTGCGGTCTACCTGCACGTGGCTTGCCTTGCAAGTTTAGATCATCTTTCTTAAACCTGGAAAACCATTCTCGACACGTCCGCTCACCTATAACAGCTTCGCCATACGCCTGACATATTGAACCGTATGCTTCACTCGCACTTTTCTTTAAAATAAACATGAATGATAAACAGTGCAGCAAATGAACTTCATCTACCGCCATGCTTGGCTTCATGTACGAACTGACAGCACTGGTCGCCGGCCGGTTAGACCCCTACGGCGCCCGCTAGCGGGGGCGGCAGAAACTTTTGAATACCCCTAATAATAATATAATAAGAGAGAGAGAGAGAGAGAGAGAGAGAGAGAGAGAGAGAGAGAGATTTATAAAATAGTTTTACTTTTGTCTCGTATGATTTCCACATAGTCAGAAACAGAGGCTGGAAGTAGAGATGGAAACGGTTCACGGGTCAACGGGTCGACAATTTCTTGTGGGTCCAACGGGTCGGGTCAAGGTGTTCCTGACCTGATTTTGACCCGGTTTTATTCCTGTTTTATTTTTGAAAAGAGAAAAATATATTCCAAAGAAAAATGCGCGTTGTGGAATTCTGTAGTCGATACTGGTGCCCACGGAGTGAATAATGATTTGCCATGCAAAAATGTTGTTGTCTCTTTCTTAAAGCAACGAAGATTTTCACCGACTGACGTCAGACACACCGACACCATATCGTAAAAAGATACTTCCTTTACGTTCTTTTACAGTGCGATTGTCCAGGGCAAGGTACAGGCAAACGCCATTCGTCAGTTTCTGAGCTGATTCACTCTCTCCGTGCGAAGTTCACTGTATGATTAAGAGCTACTTTTGACATCGCATCTTTTTCATTGAGCATTCAGAGGTTTTCGATTGATGTACTAACATCACGTTCCCATGATATGTCATGTCAAAATTAACTCCTTATTTGCTAATATGGATGGATTTAATATTAAGGAGGTTGAGAAAGGCGTCGAGGCCAACAAATACGTGCTTCTTGAAAACCACAAGGGGAAGAGTGAATGCTGGAAATTGTTTCGTCTCATTAAGGAACCGGTGAATAATTCTGTGTTGTTTGGTCTTGCTTGTTGTTCAAAATGTGGAAAGTGTATAATTACAAAGAGAGATGTCGACGGTGTAATAAAACATTATGGAATCAAAAATCTAATTGACCATATGAAAGTATGCGCACCACCATCAAAGAGTGGAAAGAGTGAACAATCTAAATACACTTAAAATATACATTGCTGTAATCGTAAATATCATAGTCAGCCATTACTTCTGGATTATGCAAAAAAGTGGCTCTAAAAATGGCACTAAAATTTAGCAAGTAACCAAGAGAGATAAGAAGAGGAACTGGTGGATCCGAAAAATGACAAGAGTGGAAGACATCATGATCAGAGTTAAATCCCTGAATGGCAATGGGCTGGGCATACTGCCAGAAGGACAGACCATCAATGGACAGCCGAAATGTTAGATTGGATTCCAAGGGACAGGATAAGACCCAGAAGAAGACCACATGGGAGATGGGTGGATGAAATTCGAAAGTATGCGGGAGTAACATGGAGGAGACTGGCACAAGGCAGACCGTTGTGGAGGAAACTTGGGGAGACCTTCGTCCAGCAGTGGATTGATAATGGTTGACAATGATGATGATGATGATACATGCGAGATCTTTCAGACCCACTATGGGTCCATCATCAGGTTATTAAATATCAAGCACTTATTAGAATGAATATGTATATTACGTTTATATGTTCTATTAAGAAGAGACCTAAGCAAAAAAAAAATATATTTTTTTGACTCATACCAAGTACAACATAGAAAAGGTTATGTATCTACCGGTGTGAGTAAAAGGAGAAAAGATAAAAAAATAAAATAAAACAACTGAATGTAGAAAGTGTCGAGAATACTGAGCCTTGGCTTTATCAAGGACCAGCAAAAACTCTGCATTTTCTCACTTCCACAAAGACCTAGTTGGAAATGGGTTTCTGCAAGGCCATAGATGCAAGTAACAAGCCCACCAAAAATTGTTTTAAAATATATATATATGTCATGACCTCCACAGAGTTGTATGACCTAGCTCTAGTTAACAATTTCGCTTGCATCCATAACCTTCATGGCCCGACCCATGCTCTTCATCTGTTACTATTAAACAGAGAGAAGAAGATTAAAGAGAACTCAAGCTGTGAGAGTGACATAAAAATTAGAAATAATTTTCAGCTATAACGAAATGCCAAGTTCGCCTGAGAGAGAATTTAAACCTGAAAAGCAATGCAAAAGAAATCCAAATTTTTTCATTGCTATTAAAAAAGGAAATATTAATTTTTTAAAACTCAGATTTTTGAAAGAAAACTTGATTCTAAAACCCCCTACTCTACAACTTCTGACAACACAAAAACGAGAATAAATTAAAGACAATAATTAACTAAAGAAAAGCTTTGTGAAAGTTATATGACATAAACAATTAGTTGCAATATGTACAAAGTATTTCAGCAGTGCTTTAAGTGCATAATTAAGTAGTTATTAAGAACTTAACTACTTTGAAAATACAGCGCAAAGTAAAGGAACTATGCTTAGCCAGCTGCTGGGCCTAAGTTTCCTAGATTGCATGAAAGAATCGGGTCCGGGTCATGTGCAGTTATGGGACGTCCGGGTCCGAAATTTTTGACCCATTTCCAACTCTGGCTGGAAGGTGCCAAGGGTAAAAGTCTCATGTCGCTGTGTACAGTGGGGTCGACAAGAAAGTTTCAGTTTTTTCACGTAATTCACCCACAACTCTCAGTTTGCACTGGGAACTGTTAATAGTCTAAATACCCATACTTTTCTTAGTGCATCTTTTTTGACATTGCATGGCAAAAAAGACGCACTAAGAAAAGTATACAATTCTAAATCATTAGAAAACCCCAGACAAAATCTAGGAATCTTCAGCTTTTAACTCATGTTCTTATGAAAACAATGGAAAATACAGTGGCTTGTTGTGGAAATTCTGCAGGTAATTTACTAGTTTGAAGAAAGCACTACGTATTAATTATCACAAGTATATTGCTACAGTTTCGTGTTTTAAGGTATTTCATAATAATTCCCAGTCATAATTCTTTGAGGGGCCCATTCAAAAGCTTTAGCCTAGAGGCCCACTAAAGCCTTAATCCAGCCCTGATTGTAGCAAAGTGGAATCAGAGACAGCTGTAGTCACCGATTGTAGCGATGCGGAGATCAGAATGCAGACTGTATAATGTTAGCCTACGGAAACCCGAGTTTAGTTCAATAGTGAAGATGTCCAGATTTAGAACAGCAAACAGATACATAAAACAGTGAAAAGATACTAGTACTCCGATTTGTTGGAGTAAAAATATAAATCAATGATTCCAAGCTTTTTCACATCAACCATATGCCATTCTCAAGGAAAGAGGACAGAAAACTGTAAACTGAATAATACAACGCTTCAACAGTTTGAATGCGACGACTTGACTTGACAATAAAGAAATAGATATGAGTGTAATTTTCATTCAAAAACACGAGGACTCACGCTGGTTGAGCACGCGGTACTTCTGAGAAAAAAAAAAGGTGTTACTTGTAAAACTGTTTTCAAATTCGTGGCAACTTGAGAGAAATGCTAACCTCGCAGGCCTCATTACTGTTGGTAATGATCTCCAAGGCTTCTCGAACGGCTGTCAATTTAGATGTGGAGCACGAAGCTAATTTCTTTATATCATTCCACACTGAAGTAGCGGATTTGAATTTGACTTCTCTGGATACGACCGCTGTTATCTTATCGTCTTTTGCATCTCTTTTATGCTCGTTGATTCTAATTCTAAACGAACGCTTGGTCATTCCGATGTGGCATCATCTGGAGCCGTCGGGATATTGCAAGGGCATCGCATAAACACCCGCCTCGTTGGAAATAGGGGGTTTGTCAGTATTTCGTATGGTGTATAATGATGCAGGAGACCTTATGCCGACAACGTAGTTCATCTTCTGGCGCGCATTCTTGAGTTTGTAGGAAATATTTTGTGTGTGGGGAATTGAACCCAGATAGTATAGTTGTGGCTTTAAAAGATTAAAATGCTTGATTTTGGTTCTTCCGATAAAGCTATGTATCTGTTTTGAAGCGTATCCTGCCTCCGTGTCCAATTTGATGATGCTTCTTAGTTCGCGTTGTCCAGAATGGGCATCGCAGGAAACGGCGGTCTCTTCTAATTCGAAAATGAAAAATAACTGTTTTATATTCTGAGGGATAGAACGAGCTGCAGAGCTTCAGGTTGGTGTAGATCCTGCGTTTATAGTAGACTTTGTACAAAGGCGGTTATCAGGCGATTTTCTCAGTAAAACATCTAGAAAAGGTAAGGTTCCATTAAAAAAAAATACACATACAACTGACTACATAAAGCTAAATTTTTAAACCAGCAATAACAGTTTAATTTTAAGTTTTTCTTGTTTTCCCTACTTATTTTTCACTAGAATTGGATGAACTACAGCTAAACTCTAATAATTAATCACAATGTAGATTTTAGGAAAATAGTTTCTGACCACTGATCTTAAAAAGCTTTTAGAAATAGAAAGCTAGGGGATTAGGATTAAGTGTGACGTACTACAGAGCTGAACACATGTGTCAAGACGACAAATCTGCAGCGAGATATTCTGTCCGCGTAGCTCAGTTGGGAGAGCGACTTACTCCGGAGTGAGGGGACACGGAAAAACTTGTGTTTTCAAATAAGCCCCTATAGGAAAGAAAGAAAATAAAACTTTTAAAGACGGTGAAGTGTAACTGCGCAGTTAGGTAGCCACGTGTAGACCAGAAGGAACATAACTCACAGGGACTAAACCAAGAGACACCGCAGCGTACTAGTAATATTCAAGACACCCATCCTCAGCGGGGGATACTGAGATATATACGAGAGCTGGAGCTCACTACAAGTAATTACTATCACCTGTTGAATTCATTTATTTTCACTTCAGCACGCATCAACTCGTCAAGCACGAGGCACGCCTCCTGTTTCCTTCAGTAACATTCCTCTTCCCCATCTTACCCGCCGAAATACCGAAAGGGCTAAGTATAATCTTAAAGGACAGGTCAATAAGTCCTCCTTCTGGTCTGGTGGTCTGGTGTCTATCGACTGCTGTTTAGAGGTTCAGTTGTTCAGAGGATATCGATGATGTTAATCCTACCGCAGCCGTTCTGTACCAACCAAAACATAACGTTGTTTGCATGTTTTCGTTGTTCGGAGGAGTCCGTTAATGAAGGTTTCAGAATATGAAAACATTATCGTGGAAGAAGCAGTGAAACCTTCATTAACGGACTCCTCCAAGGTCCGTTAATGAAGGTTTCACTATGAAGTCATTGTCGTGGAAGAAGCCATCCTTCTTTGGGTGGAAGTCTAAACCTCATGCTGTTGACACCGAGAGAGTCCCGCCACTCGGCTCCGTACCGGAACGGTGTAGCGCAATACATACAAATAACATGTTAGCAGATGCTCACCTACCATCACAGACCCTTCGTGGAGTTGATTCCACGCCGGGTAGCGGCCGTTCTCCGGGCTAAAAGAGGACCCACAAAGTATAGTTCGTCGCATAAATATAGAGACAGAACATATTCTCGAATAAAAAAGAAACAACAACGAGCTGAAATGCACACCTCGTATTTATAGCAAAAATAGCATACGCAGCTGCACAATAATTTGACGGAAACATAACAATTCCAACGCCAAGTACAAGAACAAAACAGAAATACGCTGTCTCAAAAATATAAAGACTTACTAGTTATGAGCACCTCCGGTACGAAGAGTGGAAACGTTGTTCCGAATAACACTGAAAACCCGATTGGGCATGCTGTCCATCAAGAGATGTAAATGTTCTCTACGGAGTGCGTACCAGCTTTGTTCCATCTGCTCTTTCTATGCCACATACTTGAGAACTGCCGTCCATTCGCATACACATCACGAGCTAGGATACCCCAGATGTTCTCGATAGGGTTCAGATCTAGACTCAGTGCTTGCCAATCCATTACGGTCACATGATGAGTGTTAAACCAGCTTTTCGTTGATGCAGACCGATGGACAGAGGCATTGTCTTGCTGGAACAGATAATCAACACCCGCTGGAGTTTCGGCAAACGGTAGAAGGTGGCTGCTGAGCATGTCCTGATACGTTTCGGAGTTTTGCCTGCCTTGCAGGAAAGCGATATCCGTTGTCCCATTGAACGCAAAAGCTCTCCAGACCATCACAGATCCATCTCCTTTCTGTCTGCTGAAGAAGGTGCGTGACTCGCGTCGTAAATCATGCCAATAGCAGTTCCAACCGTCAGGGCTGTCCAGGTTGAACTTTTTCTCATCGGAGAAAATAGTTGCGATCCACTCGTCCGTCCAGTGCATGTGGCTGCTTGCCCATAACAATCTAGCTTCCTTGTGGCGCCGCGTGAGGTGTGGCAGACGGCGCATTTTACGGAGCACAATGTTGCGACTTTCCTTGATTCGTCGATGAACTGCGTCCTTTGAAACAGTGACACCAACAGTCCGAGAAACTTGACGTAGTGATAACGTTTGGGATGAAACTAAACGCATGATGGCACGATCATCTCGTTTGGTTGTTATTCGAGGCCTTCCAGGACGTTTTCTGGCAGTTAACGCACCACGTTTCGATAAAGTCTTATAAATGACTGCTCTACTCGTCCCCATGGCTTTGCAAATTTTCGCTACACGCAATCCATTTACTCTCAGTCTCCAAATCTTTTGCACTTCCTCACCAGAAAGTTGACTGTTGTGTGGCATTTCGGCAAATGAATGTCTGACGGCAGGTCCGCTGTCTTTTGTGGGCTGGACCGAATTCTAGCCCATGTGAGTGCGTACAACATGCTAATTTGTACATCTCATTTGCATGTGGCTACTTTACATAGTTGTCTTTATATTTATGAGACACCTAAAATTACACTATTTCACTTTGTGCTGTTCTTTTCACACAATCCGGTCATCTCGACGGATCGAATCGTTTGTTGTAGGGTTATGTCTAATTTGGTACCACTTCAGCTTCCTACCTATATTCGCATTGCGTTCACGGCGCAAAGTAGACTGTCTCTATATTTATGCAACGCACCTTATGTAACGTATACTCTAGATTCACTTTCCTTTTGATTTTTTACTATCTCTGGTTATTTTATTTTACTATGTAAATTATCTTCTTACTGAACGAGATGTTATTTCACCCGCTGAATGAGATCTGGCAATGAGTGTAAGTCATGACGTGGTGGTAGCCAGTATAAATAGGCGCGTTCCACGATGTATAGGGAGAGCGTTGGTTTATGTGAAAGAGAGCGTTTGTTGTTGTATAGAGAGAGCGTTTGCTGTTGTACGAAGTGAGCTGTGGTTTATGTGTCAGAAAGCTGGTGCTGTATAAAGAGAGTTCGTTTATGTGAGAGCGAGAAGTTCATAATAAAGAGTTTAAGTAAGTACGTCTTTCTCAGTTCATAGTACTGTCAGACCTCTGTCTGGCTGTTAGGTTTATTTCATTTAGTGTTATTAGTAACAACCAGCATAAGACTTTATTCGTCTTAATTACTACTACAACATTACTACCAGTTATAAGTTTGTTCATTACTATTACTACACTACTAGCAGGAGACTTTATTCATGATCTTAATTAACTAGTAACAACAACCATTACTAGAAGAAACTAGTAACAACAACCATTACTAGAAGAAACTAGTAACAACAACCATTTGAATTCATTATAATTTTAGTGAAAGCTATATTCACGATAATTAGCTAGTGAAAGCAATTATATTCATTATACTCATTAGGTAAATAGTCGAAATTCAATGAGGGCTCTCACAACGAGCTGCTCTCTCTCTCTCTCTCTCTCTCTCTCTCTCTCTCTCTCTCTCTCTCTCACACACACACACACACACATTTATGCACATGCTTTTGTGCCCATGTAACATATTGGGTTGATGCATAAATTCATACCGTTTTATTTCACGAATGTTTCCCAGGTCAGTAGTGACGGTGCAGATGGCCAGTTTTATATCAAAATGTAGCCAGTAATATCGTGTATCTAAATCATATTGCGTTGTGTGATTGTGGCTAATGATTTTTTGGTTTTCAGGTCCGGAAGTATGGAGTGTCAAGCAGAGACGAATGAACATTTCCGAGATCTGCTCCTCTACGACTTTAACAAAGGATACACGACCGTCGAGGCTACACGACACATTTGTGCTGTGTATGGGAAGAATGCTTTTGCTCCGAGGACAACCCGCAAATGGTCTGAGCTGTTCCGAGGTGTCAATTTTGACCTCAACGACTCTCCACGCTCAGGTCGTCCATCTCACTTTAATGAGGATCATTTGAACCATCTCGTCCAGTTGGATCCGCGTCAAGCCACACGCGAATTGGCCACTGAGATGGACTGTGATCAGGCCACCAAGTTGTGCCACACCTAGAACATATGGGAAAAGTCCAGAAATTGGAGTCTTCGATGCCTCACACTCTCACCGAGAAAAACAAGAATCAGCGTGTTGCCATATGTGGTTCCTTGATCGCCCGTTATCGCGAATGTTCTCAGCAACACAAACTCTTTCTGTCACGTACTGTTACTGGAGATGGAAAGTGGCGCCTGTACCTGAATTTCAGGCGCCCAAACAAGACGCCTACATCACGTCCAAAACATGACCTTCGTCCTGCAAAGATCATGTTGTGTGTCTGGTGGGACATGGAAGGCATTATTCACTGGGAAATGCTGCCGAGGAATCGGACAGTCAACGCTGCACTCTATTGTGAGTAACTCCGCCGTGTGGAGGGAGAAATTCAGCAGAAACGGCCACATCGGCGCCATGGTGACCTTCTCCAACATGATAACGCATGCCCTCACAGTGCAAACATGACCAAAATGGCCTTTCAGGACATGAAATAGAAGATCCCTCCACATCTGGCCTATTCCCCAGATGTTGCCCCTTCACACTATGTCCTGTTCCGATCTCTGTCGAAGGCAATCCGTGACAGAACGTTCAAAATGATGTTGATCTCCAGAATCTCCTTGATGATTTCTTCGCAGTGAAACCTGCACGATTTTTCAAGGATGGCATTACAGACCTATCCTGACGTTGGGACACCATCGTAAACAATGGGGAGATACATAGTTGACTGACCGCCCCGGTGGCGCACTGGTCTAAGCGATGGCTTCTGATCATTCGTCCGTGAAGTGTCCGGGTTAGAATCCCGGTGAGACATGGACGCTGTGTTTGTGTTACGGCTCTGGCTCTCTCCCTTCCCTGGAGTCAGTGGGCCTAAATTAGGGACGGGCGGCTGCTTATAGCCCATTGAGTTGATCACGGTGGTCGTTAAACTTCCATTAAAAAAAATAGTTGATTGATTCCGTGTTTCCTTCTGATGTAATACATTCCCGTACTGCTGTGTAAAAAACAGCATGAACTTAAGCATCAACGCAATACTTTTACTCCTGGAATCGTAGAAGAAAATAACGCCAACGAGACCCTTTCCGTCCAAGTTATAACAAACATGACGCACCTCTGAAATTTGTGAGTCAAAGCTTAAAAATCTGAGAAAAGTTCCCCAACTTAAGTACACTGCTGGCCACCCAAAATGCAACACCAAGAAGGAAGCATCCGATTGGCCTGAAATTCGCAGCATGCGTCGCCCGCGAAAGGACATGCAAACGATTAGCATTGCAGGGCATATGCAAATCATGTGCGCCTGGCACGCCACCGAGAAGCACTATAAGAAGGGTGCACAGAAGGCACCCTTCTTATAGGGGTGCCTATATATACACCCCTATAAGAAGGCACTCTTCTTACAGGGGTGTAAGTAATGGAAGTGTGTTGTGCTGCCGGACCTGTGCGTGGGAAGCTTCTTGATGCCTCGTCGCAGAATACGGCAGTCATTCCAGCACGTTTCGGAGTTCGACAGAGGACCAATAGTGGCTTATCGCGACAGCGGTTTATTGTACCGAGACATCGGCGCCCGTGTGGGACGACATCCAGCCACAGTGAGGATTCGGTGGGTGCAGGAGGGACGGACGGACCGACGTGAGCGATTGCCGCAGCCGCGGCACACCACCCAACAAGAGGACCGGCATATTGTGCGGCGGGCATTGACGGCTCGAACCGCCACATCACGAACGTTAGCGCAGGAATTAGGGTGTGTTGCGCAACAACATGTGTCAGCACGTACCGTTCGACGTCATCTGCAGGAGCGGAGGACTTGTCGCACGGCGCCCATTGCTCCGATTACCATTGACGTTACACCACCGGTGAGTGCGGCGGCAGTGAGCCGTTGAACGCCGCACCTGGACTACGGAATGGCACGACATTGTCTTCTCCGACGAATCCTGCTTCTGCCTGCAACACCACGATGGTCGGATCCGCGTGTGGCGGCACAGCGGCAAAAGACTGTAGGACGGCTGCATTATGCATCGCCATACCGGTCCGCCGCCTGGCGTTATGGTTTAGAGCGCAATTGGATATGACACCCGCACCCCTCTGGTACGCATCGACGGTACACTCAACAGCCACCGCTACATCTCCGACTTTTTGGAGCCTGTAGTCCTCTCTTATCTGTAGGACCTGCCATCGGCCACGTTTCAACAGGATAATGCGAGCCCGCACGTGACACGCATCATGCAAAAATTCTTCACGGCCCACCGGGTGTCACTGCTGCCGTGGCCCGCCTGTTCTCCCGATGTGTCGCCCATCGAACACATCTGGTCGGTGATCGGCAACCGAGTGGCCCGGCAAGCACCACCCGTGGCTACGTCTGATGAACTGTGGCAACGTGTGGAAGCAGCCTGGACCGACATACCCCAAGCCCACATCCAAAGCCTCTTTCGTTCGATGCCGCGGCGTGTAGCGGCCGTTATTGCCAGCCATGGGGGCCACACGAACTATTGATGTCTGCGTGTTCCGCAAGTCGCACGGGTCTGTAAGCTCAATAGTTTTATCTTTTATAACGAAGTGAATTTCTCCGTCATTTTTATCCGCGCCGGGGTTCGAACCCGGGTCCACTCATTCCGGAATAAGTTGCTCTACCAATTAAGCTACGCGGACGTTTTTTATTCTGATTCCTATCTGCCTTTATGTCGTGTGCGTCCTTCTGGCAGGTACGTCACATCTCCTGGTACGTTACACTTTGTAACTGTTGTTATGTGTGCAGTAAATCTGGCTTTTCTATCTCGTGTCCTTCTTGGTGTTGCATTTTGGGTGACCAGCAGTGTTTATTAATTTAGGCGTTTAATTTTAATTAAATTAGCTCTTTAACCCGCTGAAAGGAATTAACTCGGGGTTAGCAAAGCGGGCCGAAATCAGTTAGAACGAATATATTCCCTGGCTAAGAAGTAGGCCTAACGTGGCTGGAATGATAGAACACTCGCACCAGAAAGCGATGCGTTCCCATTAGCTTTGTTATTCAAAGTGGATATTAAAGGGAATGACACAGTAATGCCTTCTGACTGATTACTACTAAAAAGGCTTTAACATTCCAAAAAATCTAAGAAAGGAGATAAGAAGAGAGATGTTTGAGTCACCTGTTTTTGCCCAATGGCATGGTGTCTGTGTCAAGGGGATTATCCCTTTGCCATCAAACCCTGGGGCATGGAGCAAAGAATGGAGGACTAAAAGAGGGAACTCCTATTGCCCATGACAGGTTTAAGGTTGGCACAGCTGAGATCAGATGGTGAAGGAATTGTTTTATCGTAGCTTTCATACAACATGTTCGTTATTAAAAAATTCTGTTTGGGGAGCGTAGAAAATTTCGGGCACTCTTTTGTTCAGTTAAATTAGCTGTTTAAAAGATTAATTTAAGTACACTGATGAGTCATTACATTATGACTACCTACCTAATAACCTGTAAAACTCCCCCTTTAACGCGTAAAGCAGCTGTTACTAAGCGAAGCATAGATTCAGTGAGATGGCGATAGATATCCTGGGGTATCTGGTACCATAATGTCAACAGCAGGTCCTCCAGTTGTAGGGCATGGATATTGATGATTTCGGGGTGATAGTAATTTAGAGCGAACCCACTTTTCCAAGTCGAACCACAGATGTTTGATTAGGCTCATGGAGGCCAGGACATTAACAGAAAGCCACCAGCATGTTCCTCGAACCTCTCCTTGACGATTCTGGCAGTGTGGCATGGCGCATTATCCTCTTGGTAATGACCATCACCAGCAGGGAACACATTTGCCATGAATGAGTGAACTTGGTCCGCAACGATGTTCAGATACCAGACAGCTGTCAGGGATTGTGTTATTGGGATAATGGGGTCTAAAGTATCCCTTGAAAACATCACCCACATCACAGCGCCGCCGCCTGCCTTTTTCCGCTCAACAGCGCATCCAGGTGCCATAGCCTCCGTTGGTAATCGGCGTATCCACGCTCGGCCGTCTACGTGATGCACCAAGAATCTTGATTCGTCAGACCAGGCCACTTCCTTCCAATCATCCACGGTCCAATGTGGATGATCTCGTGCCCATTTCATGCGTTGTCGTCGAAAACGTGCAGTGAGCATGAAGACCTGGCTGGGTCTTCTGCTACGTAGTCCCAAGCTCAGAAGGCTGTGATGAACTGTCTGCTATGACACATTTCCCTCATCACCACTATTGTAGCTGCGGGTGATTTGTCACACAGTAACCCTGCGGTCGCTGTACGACAGTTTCCATTCCCCTCTGGCATCAATGAGCTACGGACGACACACGGCTGGACTAGGGTTCGTAGTTTGGCCATCTCTTCACCACTTTTGATACGCACTCACTACAGCGGCACTTGAACAAATCACCAGCCTCGCCGTTTCCGAGATCGTAGTTCTGAGGCGCCGTGCCATCACAATTTGTCCTTTATCAAACTCAGATAAATCGGCAGCTTTTTCCATTCTGACTCCAAACACTTTACTAACCGAAAACCGGTCCTCGGCTTGTATATATACTGTTCTGTGGACTTCACCTGCGCCACCTTGGGCCGCGGATGGCCTAGTGGGCAACGTTCGTGATTGCCACGTAAAGAGTCTCAGTTCGATCCAAGGCAGATACGAACGCTCGATCCACTAAATATCCGCCGTGCGTCGCATGGGCACGTTAAGTCGCCGGACCCCGGGTACTGGGTCCTCGGTAATAAATAAGGGCGTCTTCCTCCCCGTTTCTACTTCGCTTCCGTGTTACTTTCCTATCGGGCACTCTAGCCCAAATCTCCTAGCTTCCTATTTCTAAGGGTTGTTTAAGACCTGGGGTCAGACACTCCCTTCCTAAAATCCTCTACATGTGATAATTTGATCATCACCTGCGCCACCGTTCGGTCTCTAGGCGCGCTTATTTCTCTAGGTTGGGTGTGGTCACAACGTAATTGCTCATCGGTGTATATTGTTTAAGTATATTACACAAGCATATTAATTTGAGTAGGTTATTTAAGTACATTAATTTAAGTGTATTATTTAAAATCGGGTAATATCTAGACAATCATCAACATTGAGCTTAAAACGAGTTGTCGTAGATTTTTTTTTTTTGTGTGTGTGATGTACGCCATATCAACAAAAATGTTTCATGCAAGTATATGATAAAGATTCGCAATAATAAATTTTTCGTGAATTACATATTTCAAAAATTAAAAAAAAATTCAGCTAAAGCATAGGGATTTAACAAAAATCTGGGAAATCAAACAAAATGCGTTCTCAGTTAGTTATCTAAGTTTCCCAGGCTACGTACAGTCTTTAAATTTTCGCATTTTCATTACGAAGCGGTAGGATTAGCCTTTAAAATTTTAAATTGAAAATTTTCGTTTCTTTCATCCTCAAAACATGTTCTACTCTACTTGCAATGATTTACTGGACTGTGTATTTGTTGTCTGAGAAATGGACTTACAACTCGCCTTCTGTGTACCCTTCTTATAGATGCGTACCAGAGGGGTGCGGGTGTCATATCCAATTCCGCCCCAAACCATAACGTCAGGCAACGGACCGGTATGGCGATGCATAATGCAGGCGTCACACAGTCTCTCGCTGTGGTGCCGCCACACGCGGATCCGCCCATCGTGGTGTTGCAGGCAGAAGCGGGATTCGGCGGATAAGACAATGTCGCGCCATTCCGTAGTCCAGGTGCGGCGTTCAACGGCCCACTACCGCCGCACTCGCCGGTTGTACAACGTCTATAGTAATAGGAGCAATGAGCCCCGTGCGAAAAGTCCCCGCTCCTGCAGACGACGTCGAACGGTACGTGCTGACAAAGGTTGTTGCGCAACACACCCTAATTCCTGCGCTAACGTTCGTGATGAGGCGGTGCGAGCCGTTAATACCCGCCGCACAACATGGCGGTCCTCCCGTTCGGTGGTGCGCTGCGGCTGAGACAATCGCTCACGTCGGTCCGTCCGTCCCTCCTGCACCCACCGAATCCTCACTGTGGCTGGATGTCGTCCCACACGGGCGCCGATGTCTCGGTACGATAAACCGCTGTCGCGATAAGCCACTATTCATCCTCTGTCGAACTCCGAAACGTGCTGAAATGACTGCCGTATTCTGCGACGAGGCATCAGGAAGCTTCCCACGCACAGGTCCGGCAGCACAATACACTTCCATTACTTACATCTCGCCTTCTGTGTACCCTTCTTATAGTGCTTCTCTGTGGCGTGCCGGGCGCACATTATTTGCATATGCCCTGCAATGCTGATCGTTTGCATGTCCTGTCGTGGGCAACGCTTGCTGCGAATTTCAGGCCAATCGGATGCTTCCTGCTTGGTGTTGCATTTTGGGTGGCTAGCAGTGTAGTATCTAAGAGTCAAACAGTATCTGATAGTAATGAGGCTCGGTATCTAAGAGTCAAACAGTATCTGATAGTAATGAGGCTCGGTATCTAAGAGTATGAACCCTATCTAAGAGTATGAACAAAATCTAAGAGTATGAACAGTATCTAAGAGTATGAACAGTATCACAGAGTATCACAGTATCTAAGAGTAAACAGTATCTAAGAGTCAAACAGTATCTATGAGTAACAGTATCTAAGAGTATGAACAGTATCTAAGAGAAATGAAGCAAACAGTATCTAAGTGTCTGGCCCACTTCACAGACTCTTAGATTTACTCATTCGAGCCTCGACCCACTTCTCAGACAACAAATACACAGTCCAGTAAAAAAAAATTACCACCTGTTAGGATGAGGTATGACCTCCTCGTGCAACCAATATTGATCATATACGGCGTGGCATTGATTCAGTGAAGCATCTAAACGTTTCTATACGGATGCTATACCGTACTGACACCAGAATTTTTCACAAATCATCAAGAGTCATCTGTGGTGGATTCATATGTCGAACCTGTTGGTCAAGATAGTCCCACAGATGGTCAATGGCAGTGATGTCAGGCGAGTACGATGAGCAAGACAGTAAGCTAAAGTCGAGGGAATGCTCCTCAGACCATTCTCGTACACACCCAGCAACATGGTAAGAGGCATTATCTTGCTGAAAGCAACCTGTGCTATTGAGGAAGACAGTCATCATGAATGGAAGCACCTGATCGCTCCAATGGAAAGGTAGCCTGAAACGTTCATCCGTCCTGCTATCGAGGGGGATGATTGCTCGCAATGATTCCCAAGAACGCATGCCCTACACCAGTACACTGCCATCTCCTGTCTGCTTCTTCTCGAGCATGGTGTTGGGATGATTTCTGTCAGCACTGCTTCGCCGTATTTTCCATTGACCATCCACACGAAAAAGCAGAAAACGTGATTCGTCTAAAAAGGCAACTTTCTTTCACTTTTCGATGGTCCAGCGCCTCCTGTCAGATTCAAATTCAGTAATCTTCGATGTCTGGCAGTTAGTATGAGTACCGATGGGCTGTGGTCTGCGATACGCTCCTCGATTTTCCTGAATTAAATCCTCTGGCCAATTGTCACACTGTAGTCCTTCTGTTGGATCGTACTAGTCGCGGTAGCAGTCGCTAACCGCGGTCGTCAATGCTCCGTAGGCGTTCACTATTACCCCTATTACTGCAGGTCTTGCCGGTTTCCTTCCATTCCTAGAACTCACTTACTTAGAGGAAGTACTGAAACTGCCGTCTTTCATTTGTAAAACATAACCTGTTTTACACATATTTTCAAGCACATGTGTGAGAGTCAAAAAGTCCTCGCGCAGTAATGTTAAGGCTGTTCCTCCTAATTTTGATGGCGATGCAGTCAAATTATTTGAATTAAGTAACTTGTACATTTAATTTCAGTTTTTGACGTTTTCTTGATGGCATATCAAGCTTCAAAATATGTTTCACAGCAACACCAATTTTCACAAGTTTACGATGAGTTGAAAGTTTCTAAAATGTGGATATTGTTTTTATTATTGCCCCTCAGAAGGAACGGACCCTTTTCCTTCTGAGGACATTCTTCTTTCATATTGCTTGACAAATCATTATATTGCATGGACACCAGTATCTAGCACAAAATTCTTTTTTCTTTAAAAAAAAAAATGTTTTTTTTTTTTTTTTTTTGCTTTTCAAAAATAAAACGGAAATAAAACCGGATCGAAATCGGATCAGGAACACCTTTACCCGATCCGTTTGACCCGTTTCCATCTCTGCCTAAAGCAAGACAGCTCTCAGAGTGTGAACTTTGAAAGCCAGTCAGCCAGCGAACATACATTGAAACCGACCTTATCTCGTCTTTTTACATCCATCACAGTACCTCTGACCTTCAATACTTATTCCCCCCCCCAAAAAAAAGATTCCATAGAATGGGAAAATATAAACTTTAAATCATTGAAGGAAGAAATACTCTTCGCGATACATGGAAAATTCACAGAATATTCAAGCAATGGAAACTGAATTTGCCTGTACCACTTGCTGGTCATCCATGTAACACTTCTCAGAAAACTAGAAAAGTTCATCGTCCTGGAGCGGGAATCGAACCAGCATCTCCCGATTAGCATACTCGACCGGTAATCGGGAGATGCGGGGGTTCGATTCCTGCTCCGAGAAGATGATATTTTCAAGTTTTCTGAGAAGAGTTACATGGATGACCAGTAAAGGGGCACAAGCACATTCAGTTTGCTTTGCTTGAATATTCAATAAACTTTAAGTTTGGAAATTACTTAAGGAGAACAAACCAGATTTATAGGAACTGAAAAGGGAAGTTATCTAATATACGTTACATGCTTAAAGGGTTAAATCAGCCCATTGAACGGGTGGTTAAATAATGACAACATGAGCATTTAGTAGAATAAGACAATGAGGAGCATATCGATTCATTGAACTCCACAAGAAATTACTAGGGAAAGAAGCGAATGGGGAAGTGACGACTAGAATACCAGTCACACTCATAACGTCATTTTGAAAAAAATGAAGGGGGGGGGATTTTAAGTAGAGAACGGCACATGTTTCGAAAAAAATAGTAGGCGACAGGGGAAGGAGAAAGACGGTGAAGATACCGAACCATCATATACAGTAAAAAATTCTGCGATATGTCTATGGTTGAAGTAAGCAGAAAGAGAGAGAGAGAGAGAGAAAATGAAGCGACCCGAGCTTGTGAAGGACGGCGATGAAGCGCTGTAGAAAGTTCCATTTCAGTTGATGAAAGTTCTGACACAAATGGAGAACGCAGGGCAGCCCCTCTTGGTCTGAGTGTTTCATTCATCTTGAACAAAGAAGAATAGAGAAAGAGAGAAAAAGACACTGTGAGAAATGAACGAAAAAGAAATAGATGTTGTAATGGAAACGTTGTTGGAAAACTGTTCCACGAAGTTCGTTTGGTCGCCGGCTGTTGTTGGGGAAACGCAGCTTGGATATAAATCTTATCCTCCTAGAAAGAGAAGCAGCCAGCGAAGGCAGCTTTAGCCACCGTATGTCGTTATATAAGAGTAAGGAGAACTTACACAACTCTATTGACAGCAAGAACGGTTCAGACTTTATTATTATTATTATTCTTTCTCCCAAAACACGGGAGTTCTCATCTCGGACTTTCCTGCTCTCTTTACAGATGGGAAAAGACCTTCTTGTTCACTCTCTCTCTCTCTCTCTCTCTCTCTCCTTTTTTGTCTTTTTTTCTTTCCTCTTGTAATCGCCACCTTCCGGAGCACATCGGAACAAAATTAACTTGTCAAAATAATGTATAAATGGGGTGCTCGGGGGTCATGATTTGGGGGAAGGTGGGTGTGTTGCTGCGATTGTGTGAGACAAGTGAATTGGCAGAACTGATCAATTGCTCGAGTCCGCTTTTTGATTTCACAGCCATTTCATCATGCCTTCCTTCCTCCCACTCTTCACCTATCGGGATCCCCCCACCCCTTGCAGCATCTTTTTGCATCCAAACATCCCACCCTCGCTATTTTTCTCTGACAAAAAACAAAAAGGAACAAGTCCTAATGTCTGATGCATTAATTTCGATGATCAATAAAACAACTGTTAGTACCACCCACAAAACAAGGCGATTTTTTGATTGATATGCTGCTACTGTACGGCTTGAATAGCGGCAATTCGTTCGAAAAAGAAAGCGAGACATTCTTTTTTCTCCGTCTTTTTCATTATCCTCTCCCACCCTACTGCAACGTCGGGTGACAAATGATCTTTATGATTGAGTGTCAAATTTGCCCATTCCCACTGAGAGGTGAGAAACACGGCAATGGGGAAATATGGCGCATGTAATTATTTTGTAATGCTTCTACCTAACATATTCGACGTCGTGTCTCTAACCGCTTTCAAAAGGAAACGAGCGGTAATTTTTCATTTTTCTTTCATGAAGGTATTCGTATTGTAACATATATTGTTGTGGAAAAATTAAAGTTTTCTCAAAGCACCAGATGAAACTTCAAAGGACACCAGAAAATTTGAAAAGTTGGAGACACTTAAATAAAAAATCGAGACCGCGTTTTACTATTTGAGCAGCGTATGTTAGCCGGAGCCTGATTTACGCAAGGGCACGCGGGACAACGTGTGCCCTACTGGGTGCCCTCAATTTAAGCACTAACATTAATTTTTATTATTATGGGCAGCAAAAACGGGCGCGGCGGTGCCCACCAGTTAACTTTCACCGAGCGCAAATATGCATCGATATGTTGCTTCAAAAAAATCGATTATTAATATCCATTTGAAAGATGGCAATTCGGCGGGCCACACTTGTTTAAATCCATCTTATTTTAAATATTAACATGAATATTTAAAGAAATATTTTTAATAACCCATGTTTGATGTTTATGCCACATCGTAGGCAGAAATATGGGTTAGTAAAAATAGCTCGCTCAGTAGAAGAAGAACGTGAAAATAACTCGCTCAGAAGAAGAGGAAAAATTTAACTCGCTGATTACTGATTTTGCCTTAAGGCAAGGACATGCCGACTACGATGAATACAAAGTGAGTTCATGTACTTGTGCGTCAGTGGCTGGAGATAAAATGTTTACTTTTAATTTACAATTTTTGAACATTTATTGTTTCTTGCATTTATTAAAGTAGATAGTAATTGTGTATTAAGGCAGCACTTCTTGTGCTTTATACCTACAATTATACACGCAATTATACAATAATTGCGCGAAGCACCAGCGGTGCTGCCTTAATATGCAAGTACCATTGTTAATTTATTAAGTGTACGATTCATGCCAGGGGATGACACCCCCCCCCAAGTTGTTTGTGCCCAGGGCCCCAGGTCTCAGTCGGGCTCTGATGCTAGCAGTTGGGCTTTTCGGAATTCCAAACAGGGAATTACCTAAATTCAAGAATTAGTTAATGTGGGCTTTATTATTTTAAAGATTGCACCAAATTGTCAAGAAAATCGTTTGGAAAATATTCAACATCATGGACAGCTTGAGAAGTCTCCTTTTCAAAGAAAACACATACAGTTAAACTTCTTCAAACCGTCAACCTCGCTTTTCGTTTGCTGTAAACCTGGAACGTATGTTTCGGAATATCTGCACTTTGAAAATTTCCACGATGAATCGCCACCTTGCTGTTCGCTAACCGTTCATACACTAGATCACCAAATATGTTCAAACGTTTCAAATACCCTTTTAAACCGTTATCTGCTCAGAAAAGAATTAGGAAAGCTTATCGCATATACCTTTCCTTTACCATTCAAAGAGTCTAATTCTATTTCTTACTATTTCTAGTTCACGAAATTTTCTACGGAACTCAGTCACAAGTGTTTTACTATTCTTTGCACCGCCACGCTTCTATAGGTTTGTTTCTCACCTGCTCTGCAAGAGTAGATTACTGAACTTGAAGGACGCGAATTTTTTGAAACAGCATGAGTGTTAACGTGTATGTGTGTGCGTTTGAAGGTACTGTAACGTACCAGGAGATGTGACGTACCTGCCCGAAGGACGCACACGACATAAAGGCAGATAGGAATCAGAATAAAACGTCCGCGTAGCTCAATTGGTAGAGTGACTTATTCCGGAATGAGGGGATCCGGGTTCGAATCCCGGCGTAGACCAAAAAATGACGGAGAAATTTACTTCGTTATAATGGCGCCCGAACTATCTGGATGACCCGACCGTTCAAAATCTCGCATTGGTGTGACGTTCTTTCCACACCGCGAGATAGGAAAAATAAGAGAATCCCTTCTCCAGCACTTCGAAAAAAAAAAAAAAAAAAAAAAAAAAATAAGGGGGAGATGATGTAACGTACCAGGAGATGTGACGTACCTGCCCGAAGGACGCACACGACATAAAGGCAGATAGGAATCAGAATAAAACGTCCGCGTAGCTCAATTGGTGGAGTGACTTATTCCGGAATGAGGGGATCCGGGTTCGAATCCCGGCGTAGACCAAAAATGACGGAGAAATTTACTTCGTTATAGTACATCAGCATCCATTAGTGCCTTAAGGGTGATGGTGTAAATTACAGTTTTACTCCAAACAGTGGCAGCGCCAGCAGCAGTTCAGATCGGGGGGGGACTAAGTACAGTACAGGGGGTTGGCATGCATTTTTTCAAAAAAATTCCATTTATGTAGATTTTACTGTATGTATTTATGGGGTCCACGGATACGAACCACCATGGCCTTTAACAAGTTATTATTTCTTCGCAAATTTAATTTATTTATGTCATTTTTTTAAATATTTGCTGTTATAAGGCTGTTTGTGAATTTTAATTTGCAAAATGTCAAGCAATATCTCTTTCTCTCTCTCTCTCTCTCTCTCATCTTTTTAACCTGTAATTACGAAAATGATATTTTTTTACTATTATCTTAGATATTCTCTCAGAGAAGTCCCTTCATTTCGCAGAATAGTACTACGTACAACACTAAACATAAAAAAATATATATATATACAATGAAATTTCTGTGAATTCGAAAAATTACGTACTATCCAAGTTTCCTAAAAACGTAGATGGTTGCATTCGCTATGTGTTCAAACTCATTTAAATTCTCGGAGGGGAGGGGGCTAAACGGGGGATCAGAAAAAATTTAGGTGGGCTGTAGCCCACGCTCACCCTTGGCTTCGCGCCTGCCTACGAATTGACCTTCTGTGTAAAATAGATAAAGCCATCCCCACCCCCGCGTTTTTCAAGTGGAAAACAGCTTTTTATCGTCCAGCACATTTATTGCATCCGACGCGATTCATCTTATGGGTAGCGAATTGTTACAAGTGTGACTCCTGCTTACCTCAGTTTTGTTTTCAACAAAATTCTGCAGCAGTGAACGAAAATCTCTTAAATGACCAAGAAAAAGATTCCAATTTTTAAGTTTTGAGTACAAGAAAAGAAATCGTCATAGCTTACCTCTCGGATGGGATCGATATGAATAAATATGGAGTTAAAGAAAGCTATTAAACAACATGTTTTATCTAACAATAGAAAATATTTAGAAGATTTGAAAGTGGGGTGATTCAGCCCCTTAAGAAATTTTATAAAATATGAAAAAAATTGTGGGGGACTACTGGTCCCATCATAAAATTTTATAGAAATTTACAAAATAATACAATTTTTATAAATGTATCAGCTTTTTGCAGATAAATTATGTGATCTAAAATGCCTAAAGCTATAAAATTTTAAGATTGGATTTATGAAGAAGTTGTAATCATTATAAAACTCTTCTTTAAAATATTTTGTTTCATTATTACATATTTTAATTTTTCACTTTTTATCTTTTATCTTCATTATTAATCATGTCCAAATTACAAAGTATTACAGATCTTTTAAAATTTCTACAACGTACTTCTAATCCTATGTGAGATATTTTATTTAATCTTCCTGTTGACACCGATGATGCTAAAGAGGATCGTGAAAAGAAAAAAATATATAAACCTGTGGACACGTCTACAAACGGTTTCAAAGAAAAACATCACAAGCTTTTCATCTTCCTACATTTTTTTAATCTTCTCAAGGGGTACCTGTTATGGGTACCCCTATTTTAATGCATTTCTTCTTCAATTTTGGAATGTTTTGGGTAGTATTTGACTTAAAAATCGTGGTGATTGAGTCCGTTTTTAATTTTCGACTTATCTTTTTTATTTTTATGCTAAAAACTGATGTTTTGATGTAATTTTTGATAATTTTGGTCCTTTTCCTCTTAGTGGTGTATAACTGTTATATTCATCGATGAGCCATGGTGTTATGGCCACCCCAGCCTATAGAAATGAGCGCGCCTGGAGACAGAACGGTAGCGCATGTAAACTTCATAGAGCAGTATGTATACAACCCGAAGACTGGCTTTCGGTTAGTAGAGTGTTCGGAGCCAGAATGGGAAAAGCTGCCGATTTATCGGAGTTTGATAAAGGACAAATTGTTAAAGCACAGGCCCTCCGAACTACGATCTCGGAAACGGCGCAGCTTGCGAGTTGTTCACGTGCCGCTGTAGTGAGTACGTATCAAAAGTGGTGCACAGATGGCCAAACGACGAACCGTTGTCTAGCCGTGTGTCGTCCACAGCTCATTGATACCAGATGGGAGCGGAGACTGTCCCGTATTGTTCATAGCGACCGCAGGGCCACAGTGCGACAAATCACCCGCAGGTACAACAGTGGTGATCAGGAAAATGTGTCACAGTACACAATTCATCGCGGCCTTCTGCACATGGGCATGCGTAGCCGAATACCCAGCTGGGTCTCGATGCTCACTGCACATCATCGCCAACAACGCATGAAATGGGCCCAAAATCATTGGGATTGGACCGTGAATGATTGGAAGAAATTGGCCTGGTGTGACGAATCAAGATTCCTAGTGCAACAAGTACACGGCCGAACGCGGATACACCGATTATCAACGGAGGCTATGACACCTGGATGCACTGTTGGGCGGTGTTATGCTGTGGGCGATGTTTTCTTGGGAAATTTTAGGCCCCAATATCTCAATAGCACAATTCCTGACAGCTGTCAGGTATCTGAACATCGTTGCGGACCGAGTTCATTCATTCATGGCAACTGTGTTCCCTGCTAACGATGGCCATTACCAAGAGGATAATGCGCAATGCCACACTACCAGAATCGTCAAGGAGTGGTTCGAGGAACATGCTGGTGACTTTCTGTTAAAGCCCTGGCCTCCAAATTCACCTGACATGAACCCAATTGAACATTTGTGGTTCAACTTTGAAAAGCGGGTTCGTGCTGAATCCCTCACCACGACGAAATCTACGGAAACTGGGAGACCTGCTGTTAACATTATGGTACCAGATACCCCAAAATACCTATCGCCACCTCATCGAATCGATGCCTCGCCGAGTGGCCGGCGGAATGAAGGGGATCTTATAGCTTATTAGATCGGTGGTCATAATGTAATGGGTCATTGGTGTACTTCGCCCTGTCACCCACACAGGGACGCCACTAAAGGGATGCGAGGGTGGACTCCTTTCTCTTGCTCACCCAGTCAAGATGTACCGTTTTTCAGTTTTTTGAAATTTAAAATATGATCTGTGGTTTTCCAAATAATAATAAGTTTTGGGCTTTCCGCCCTACGTATTTTCCCCTGGAAAGTGCGTTGTTTACTTCTCTGTGGAGAAAATCATCTAAATAACAATGACATGAAAATTTAATCTTTCTTCAGTCTTCCAAATTCTTAGTTTAAACCATTTTTTCCCCCATTTCAGTATGGCCAGGAACGAATGAGGAGGATGGATAGGACAGCTTTAGAAGAGATGAGTGCAGGACCAGGCTATTGGTGTTAAGGAATGGCGTCAAGGCGGGAAAAGTGTTGCGTCTCTGGGCTCCTATTTCCCCTCAACCTTAATTTGCCAAAGCAATTATTTTCAGATTCTCTTCCTAGGCATAAAACCTTTTTTCCGCCCAGGTGGCTCACTAATCTAAGCGCTGGCTTCTGACCATTCGTCCGAGATGTGTCCGGATTAGAATTCCGGTGAGGTCTGAATGTTGCGTTTGTTTCCTGATAGTGGCATTCTCCCATCCCTGGAGCCAATTACCCTAAATTAGGGACATACGACTGATTATAGCCCATCGAATATCTCACGGTGACCATTAAAGACCCAAATGAAGATTTTCCTACTCTTCAAGTTGTACTAATTTTTGAAATGAAGATTTTTCAGAATGAAGATTTTCCTACTCTTCAAGTTGTACTAATTTTTGAAATGAAGATTTTTCAGAATGAAGATTTTCCTACTCTTCAAGTTGTACTAATTTTTGAAATGAACATTTTCCTACTCTTCAAGTTGTACTAATTTTTGAAATGAAGATTTTTCAGAATGAAGATTTTCCTACTCTTCAAGTTGTACTAATTTTTGAAATGAACATTTTCCTACTCTTCAAGTTGTACTAATTTTTGAAATGAAGATTTTCCTACTCTTCAAGTTGTACTAATTTTTGAAATGAAGATTTTTCAGAATGAAGATTTTCCTACTCTTCAAGTTGTACTAATTTTTGAAATGAACATTTTCCTACTCTTCAAGTTGTACTAATTTTTGAAATGAAGATTTTTCAGAATGAAGATTTTCCTACTCTTCAAGTTGTACTAATTTTTGAAATGAACATTTTCCTGCTCTTCAAGTTGTACTAATTTTTGAAATGAAGATTTTCCTACTCTTCAAGTTGTACTAATTTTTGAAATGAAGATTTTTCAGAATGAAGATTTTCCTACTCTTCAAGTTGTACTAATTTTTGAAATGAACATTTTACAAAATGAAGATTTTCCTACTCTTCAAGTTGTACTAATTTTTGAAATGAAGATTTTACAAAATGAGGATTTTCCTAATCTTCAAGTTGTACTAATTTTTGAAATGAAGATTTTTCAAAATGAAGATTTTCCTACTCTTCAAGTTGTACTAATTTTTGAAATGAAGATTTTCCTACTCTTCAAGTTGTACTAATTTTTATTAAAAATGAATAGACGGAACCAGTGCCGTCTTAATGCCTTTGGGGGCCCTGGGCCATCATACTTTTCGGTGCCCCGGATCTTATATATGTAGAACATATACAACATATGGTATTATTACAATATGTGTTTTTTTTTATTCACGTATGGCATTATTACATTATATACAACATATGGGTATATATACAACGTATGAGAATTATTATGTACACCACCATCCCTATGTTATCCCTATGAGAAGAAATATTAAATGTCCAGTAACTTTTTAAACACCACTTGAATGAAAAATGGTACATGGCAAAAATTGTAGAACTCCATGAAGTGTTGTACCAAATGCATTCACATTTTGTTGCTTGCTACAAGAAAATGGGTGTTGAAAGATATAATGCTTCTTCCTCATTCTACAAATTATTCAACGAAAATTAAATTAAAACAGAAGAAATAAAGAAACCAACCAACGCCGTTTCCAGACAATAAGACGCACCGGACAGATATGCCGACATGGGGCCCCCGTCATTGTTATTGTTTGAACAGAGACTATTGAGAGAAATTATGTATAAGTAGCCCAGGTGGGAAAACCCCAGAGATAAACACACGTGCACTTCTTCGTGTGGACAACACAAATGACTGTTTAAGAAAATAAAATTATTAGGAAAAAATGCGATTTGTTGTGGCCCTCTTGTCCCTCGAGGCTCAAGCCTCACCCGGGAGGTAGGACGGCTTCCTTTGTTTCTTATTTTGTCACAAAAGATCCACCCTAACACCTAACTTTCCTCCTGCCTCCTCTGGAAATCGAAGCTACGAGCAAGGTTTTTTTTTTTAAAGGCAAAACAACTTCCAACGTTCTGGATTGGCGTTTCTTCTTTACTATAAATAAAAAAAGCCCTGCTGGTAAGTGGTCAAAGAGTTTGACTTTGACTTTTTGTAAACCCACAAGACTCTTGGGACGTTGGGGCACCCAGTTCAGGTGGGGGCCGAGGCACTGGCCCCGTTGGCCACCCCTTAAGATGGCCATGGACGGAACATTAACAAAAAAAAAGTTAGTAAAATCATGCAATGCATTGATTATGATACGCTTTCCAACATACCAGAAATCATTACTCAAGTTATGAGAATAATGGTTGTTGAATAAATCTCGCTCCTATGCCCTGACCTTTCACCCCATTTCAATGATATTCAACAGAATTGATTCAGTATACCTCCGGAACAACATACCAAAATTTTGTCGCAATAGAAGCCTTTTTAGTGAAGTTATGAGGATAATGGCTGTGGAATAACTCTCGCTCCTGTGTCCTGACCTTTGACCCCATTTCGATTATATTAAACAGAGCTGGTTCAGTGAATCTTCGGAACAACATGATAGAGTTTTGTCGCAATCAAAGCATTTTTACGTAAGTTATGACGCATAAGAGCAACGGAATGGATCCTGCTCTTATGTCCTGACCTTTGACCCCATTTCATCCATTTTAAATAGGGTTCGTCACGAGTTAGTTCCCTACCACGTACTAAAATTTCATCGAAATCGAACCATTTTTATGCAAGTTATGACGCATAAGGGCAATGGAATGGATCTCGCTCCGAAGTCCTGACCTTTGACCCCATTTCGTCCATTTTCAACAGGGTTAGTCCCCAGGTAATTCCCTACCACGTAAAAAAATATCATCGAAATCGAACCATTTTTACGCGTTATCGTGCGGACGGACAGACGGACAAAGCTGGAGCATATACGCTTCTTCAACCTACGGTTGGAAAGCGTAAAAATGAGATCCCAAACTTTTAATCTGTGACAGCGCCCATACTCGAGCGCTGCACATTTAGGTCGAAAACCCATTCCCTAGTTTATTTATTCATTTATTTATTTATTCATTTATTTATTTATTTATTCATTTTTATTAATTCATTTATTTTTTTGAAGAAGGAGTACGTTTTATTTTGCCATATACTTTCGGGTGAACCTTTTTTTTTTTTCTCTCTCTCTCTCTCCGTCCCCCATCTCCCAGCAAGGCGTAAGACTAGCTAGACAGCACAAGGCGTCACAGGACAGACCGGCACTGTAAGGAGTAAACGCTGGCGACAGCCATCGGCGAGCTGGCTTTGTAGTATATTTTATGGGGGCAATAGAAGTGCCCACCGTCTATAGCATCAACAATGCGTGTTGGGCCGACCGTAGACTTGTTGGAACCGGGCCTAACAGTTTAATTGGGGTAAGGATTTACGGCCGGGAGTAGTATTACGCGGGAAACGTAACTTCAGCGGTTCTCAGAATTTCACTGGAACGGGTAGGAATCTTGACCCCCTAACGAATGGAAGATCAAAATGTTAATTTTCCGACCAGTAAGATCTACACTGGGGAATTTAATTCAGGGAGGCTTGCGTTTCCCAGCTACTGATTGGATGATGGGATGTTTTGAGGTAGTGTGGGTCTTCTTGGGGGTCGTCGAAATTTTTACAAGGGAAGAGAAGAACTTCGTCACTTTCATCTTTTCACTTGTTCTTCTAAGTCGAGGCGGTTGACTTGCACTTTTTTTTATTACTGGTGACTTGACACTTGGGTTTTTTTGGGTGGTCCAAAACGTGGACACTGCCATGATGTATCAGAGACTGGCAGCTTAATCGCTGCCAAATATTGCAGCAGGACATCCGTAACTACGTACCGTGTCCCGACATGGATGGAGGATCTAAACCGAGGTGCTACGGAAAGGAACCCAGCAAAGGATGACGAAGGCCCGCACCAAGTTTGACGGACCGGGGCAGACATCGCAGACCAGTACCCAAGATGGAGGAACAACGATAACAGTGTTTGGCGGACAATAAAGTGATGACAGGAAAACTGGACTTTCAGGTGCTTCGACTTCTGCCGTGTAATAGGAGGGTAGCAGCGCGACATCTAGGCCAGATTCGGATGTTAAGGTAGGAAATCTATCCTATTCTTTCTTTTGGTGTACCCTCATACCATGTTTATCGGATCAGTCCATACGAGTCTTCCGTTAGAGTAAATAATTTTATGAGCAAATACGTAATTGAGTACAGGTTCCTGTCAGAGAGTCTTAAATCATTTTTTGCTAGTATCATGAGCGTATATTTATTATTATGCCAAATCATAACCAATAAATTGTTTTTGTTGTTAATTTTGTCTCAGTTCCATGATGAGTGTGTCGTTAACTACAATATGTGTGCTCAACCCTAGATTATTTGGAGAATATATATAACTTTTGGAACCGGAACTTAGAAAATCACTTCACTTATGCTTTTTATTTTAAATCTAGACGTTAACAAAAATATTGCGGCACACAGCGGACCCTTTGACTCCCAAAGGAAAATCTGCTGTGTGAAACACAACGCCCCGTCAGTGGATTCTGAAGCTGCGTCAGCCCTAAATCAGGGAATCGCAGAATCACAATCCACTCGACACCCCCTTGGCTCCCAATATTACGCCGGGTGATCCCAATTAGGAACCCGAGCGATAAATCTTTTTAAAAAACAACAACAAGAACTTCAAAACAGTTTCAAAATTAATGGGCATGTATCGAGGGAGTGGAGGAATTGCTTTGTAGCCTGTTGTAAAACGCATTAAAATTCTTTCAGTGTTTCGTAAATGCAGTTGCTATTAGACTTGCCCCGGCAAAAATGATGCTTACCAACCAATCACACACGCTAATTTCGAAGTCTAACGACGTCTCTGCACCCACACTCTCTCACACACTTCGAAGTCTACCCCTCACGGTGGCTTTCATTGCTCCCAATTACTTTTAATGACAGATAGAGCAAGAAAACAGAACAAAGCTCACCCATTGCTTTTCACGATCACTCAAAATCTCTTTTCTGAAACTAGAACAGAACATTTGATCTCCAAATTGACAGCAAATTTTAGTTGTAAAACCTTTTACGAAAACCTGTGGGTTTATTACTATTATTTTACAGTAATAAACGCTTTAATTATTTAGATATGAGCCCTTTTAAAAGAAAACCCTGCTTTAGGGGGAGTGAACGCCCCCCCCCGCCGAATCCGCTACTGAGCATGAATTCAAACATCATTTCATAGGTCAATTGAGCTTAGTACGTTGGTTAAGTGTTTTACCGCACTCATTTTAACTTTACCTTCAGCCTGCAGCGCCAGCAACACTGTGAGCGAAAGCGAAACCAGACTACGTAAGTAGTTTATTGCTCTTTTGGCGTCACAATGCGTTTTCTTCGAAGTAGGGGTTAGCAAGAGGAAATTCGAAAAAATAACTCTACAAGAAATCGTACAGCAGAGGTCGAGAGGAGGGGAGAGGGAGTTCGGATACAGAGACATAGTTTTTTGGGGAAGCGAGCATGCTTTTCGGGCCTGCTGGAGACGACATGCGAAGAAATGAGAACGTTATGCGGAACCAGGAAAATGCTAAAGAACTAGTAGTTTGGAAAAAGAATGAATAAATACACAGGGTGTCCGAAAAATAACTGTGCACTGAAGGTAACACTTACCATGTCGAACTGGTTCCTACAGGAGGTGTTGGAAAATGGAAATGGACCCCATCGACACCAGCACACGCTTTTGCGTGCTGGTGAAGACCTTTCTCAGGAGATGTGGTGTGATCTGTTGGCTGTGGGTCGTTATTGCAGCCTGTAGCTGCCCGAAATTTGCTATGAACTGACGTACCGCATTACGGTTGGGGTCATCTGCATCACGAACTTTCCTAGCGAACTGTTTTTGCGCTTCGTCCGCATACTTGTCGTCATGGCGAAAGGCATGTTTCCCTCAAAAACATTCTCTGTTCAACCGTCAACACAATTGTCCTTTAACCGAGACGAGTGATCAATCGACACACATGCCTCCGTCGATTAAGCGCTCGGGAATGACCTTCGCTTGGAATGATAGCTGCGCGCGTCTCGTGGTCGGGAGATATGAAGATTACCAGATACAGAGCGCTTCCACAAGGCGAGTCATTTCTTCTGTAATTCCATTCAAAATTTTTGTATTATTACATTACTGCAATTCGTGCATTCAGTGCACAGCCATTATTCGGACACCCTGTATAATTGCAGTGTGTCCGAATAAAGTACATACCGAAAAGAGCATAATATCAAGCTTTGGTTTAAATAAATACCAAAACAGATGCACTCTCTGCTTTCTTCAAAATATGTCTTACTTATATATTAAGAGTTGCAATTAAGCACATCTATCGAACCCAAGCAACAGCAGCGCTTCAAGTTACCACCGGCAGAAAAAAATTATAAATCCACCTTAGAGGCTTGTCTTCGTACGCTTCAAATGTTTTGGTGTATCACATTAAAAAGACAATTTCTTTCCGTTTTTAATAATGAAATGCAATATTGGTATTCCATATGTGATAATAAAAGTGTCTTTTTTAAAATAAGTATTGAATCTAAAAGCAACAAAAACGTTGAAGAATTCTCGGTGTTTTGGCCACCTGAATG
Organism: Macrothele yani; assembly: GCA_039090855.1. Taxonomy (NCBI): domain Eukaryota; kingdom Metazoa; phylum Arthropoda; class Arachnida; order Araneae; family Macrothelidae; genus Macrothele; species Macrothele yani. Next base: position 13,724,167 of record CM077029.1, on the reverse strand, counting down.
ATTTATGTTGAAAACAGGCGAAACTATGCTTAGAAAAAGAAATAGAAAAAAATAATAAAAAAAAGGGGTGAAAGTGTAAGAGGATTGGGGAATATGCGGGGAGGAGGGAAGAGCGAGGCGTTATAACTGGGTTCCGCGGGACAAAGGCGAACGCCGGGTGACAACCGTGAGGCATGACTGCCGTAAACCGTGTCCTTCTGATGATCACCTGTCCAAGTTCCAGAGGCCTCCGCAAGATTCATGCCTTCAATCAGGAAGGCATCTTGCGACCAGTGATGACCACACTCCTCCCCATTCCCTCCTCCATCCACATCCTCTCTATCCAATTCCCAAGGGGCATCAGCAGACCTACCCCCACACACTCCACCGCTTTTGATCGACAACCAGGTGGTCTTGCAGTTTTTCCGGATGGAGGGGATCAAATCGCACGGAGGCGGCTGATAGGGGGGAAGGGCGAGTGGGGGTCAAAATGGCCCTAAAAATATAAAATGCGTGGCATACATGCCAGAAGGGAAAATTGCATGTCTTGGGGGCTATGCCGCGGACAACAGAACGTACATCGTTTGCTATCGCTGCTGAAGACGTAATAGAGCAGTGTTTTCAAACTGAAAAATTCCCTCGGGCTACGTTCACAACATCCATAGGTCACACGACGAAGAAAACCCACTTATGTAACTTCCTGGCGATGCGAACTAAAGGTGAAATAGATCGGCAAAGAATAAAGCACAAAATTTTCTTAAAAATGTGAGCATTAAATTTCCAAAAGTTTCATTTCCCGATGAGTAGAAAAAGAAAACAATTGTTAGCACTTTACACGCTTTTAGGTAATCATTTAATGTTTAACTCTTCGCAAGACGAAGCTCTTTAAAGGTACGTTTTTCCAAAACGAAAGCGTCAGAACAAATAAAAACAGCAAATAGTAAATATTTCATGGATCAATCCAAAAAAATTTCAAAGGGAGACGATAAAATGATATATATACGAATACATGTTATGTGAATAATAATATATTTTACAGACTGTGACGTATACTTCTAATTTAACCTTCCCTTTGAGTTTATGTGTTCTCACGTAAATTTGTGCGAAGAACTGAATGCAAGATAAGTCTTAATGGCAGAGATTGACCAGGTGCATGAGTTTGTATATTTAGGAAGAATGTTTGACAGACAGAACAAATTAGATGGCGAAATTAGTAGGCGACTGAATTCTTCCCTAAAAGTCGTAGCTGCCTTTGGAAGATTTCGCAGGAATGATGGGTTCTCAAGGAAGTCCCGAATGGCTGTGTATGAAAGTGTAATTGTTCCTACTCTGATGTACGACAGTGAAACCTGGGTACTACAGAAAAGACATAGGAGACGTTTATGTGCTGGGGAGATGCGTTACTTACGGGGGTTTGTGGTAAGACATACTCAGATCATGTGAGGAATGAAGATGTGCTTCAGTGTGTAATGTGAGGCAAAATGTTGTTAGTAAGGTGGAGACTAATATTCTTAGGTGGTTTGGTCATGTTGAAAGAATGAATGATGAGGTGTTTTCTAAGATAATTTATTTAGCCCAAGTGACAGGAACGAAAAATTGAAGAAAGCCAAGGAAATCATGGAAGGACCAGATTCGTGAATGCCTGCATGAGCAAAAAGATTATGAGTATGAAGTACAAAAGGTTTTATGTGTGGCGCACAGTGTAGGATTTTGCAAATCTGGCGGGACAAAAGTAAAAAAATAACATGCAACATATTCACGTAAAACCGGTTAAAATTCAAGCCGATGAACCGTATAAGCCAATGACAAAACATGTCAAGTCAAAAGTGACCCCGCGCCTCACTAACGGTAACCGCTCATAAAAGGTTTCTACCGGACCAGTTGTACAGGAGCGCTCGAGCGTACGCAGTCGGTTTGGAAATCAACTGTGAACGAAGTACGTGTTGTGTATAGGCTTATGCACATTGTTATGGAACAGTGACACCAAGGTTGGTATTTTGTTATTGTGAAGTAAAATATTTATTTCAACATGTTTGAAGGTGCATAATTACCGCATAAGACCACAAGTGACAGAAACGCAAATGGAATTCTAAGTGATGATGATTTCAGTATAACTGTCAAGATTGTTGTACGACTTTGTCAGAATTGTATGTGTTATATGATCCTTGATTTCTATAGAGATGAAGCGAATGAATGGCATATGCAACTACGTGCGTTAATGTATGTTTTCCGTGTTTGTTTCAGGTACCGTCATCCTAGTGTCAAAAAGGGAACTATACGAAGTATTAAGAAATGACGACTCGGAACCGTGATCCCCTTCCTTTAAGGCGTAAAATACACTGATACGATACCTGCAAACGAAATTCCAGCTTCACCATTGTTCATCGGTAAAGTTAGACGAAGTTCACCGGCTAATGCATTCATTCATGGCTGGGCTCTATCAAAGATGGAAAACATGTCATCGCAATAAAAATGTGTTTTTGAAGAAATACAAACATTGGTTGGATACTACTATCACAATAAATAATCTGGATGTAGCAAGTACAAGTGCTAGTCAGCAGGGTTGCAAAAAGGTCGGACGACCACAGAAACAATTCAGTTCAAGTGCGGACCGTAAACGAAAAGACGAAAGGTGCAATCATTTCTCACAGAGCGATCTTTGAGTGAATTAACGGTCGCCACTACCCTGAAATGGCGACAATCCGGCAAAAGGGATTCCGCTAGTGTCCTACAGCAATTGAGTAGCAGTGCAAAAAGAGCAACGAAGATAAAATAAGTCGTTCACGAGGCGGGCCGTCAAACACCACAGTATTCTCCTGAAGAAGCATTGTCTTTGATAACGGCTTTGAAATTGAGCTGCCGACAATACCACATTATGAGACAATCAGCACTACAGAAAAGCGTGCAAATGTATCCGTCATATGACAAAGTCAAAGGAGCTAAACAAATGTGCAATCCAACCGAAGGAAATTTCATATTCAGTGAATCAGTAGCGGAAATCAGATTACAAGCCATAGTAGATTCGATAAAACATATTTGTATGGTGGAAAAACAGGTCTTACACAGTACTGTTAGTGAACAAATGTGTCGCTAAAAACATTAACGATGCTGTTCAAATGGGGAGTTGACGGCAGTGGTGGTCGAAGCAGATATAATCAAAAATTAAATGACCATGGGTTTGTAGACGCAAATGTTGTAGCAACTTCAATGGTACCATTACAATTACACGTTGTTTATGAAGCGAATCGCAACATTATATTATGGCACAACCCACACCCATCATCTACTTTATATTGCAGGCCAATTAAATTTAGGTTCGTGAAGGAAAGTGACCAGTCAATATTAGAGAAATACGAAAATGATCGAAAACAAATTACGTCTCTTGTGCTAACCTTAGTAGGGTTGGATGACCAGACACTTGAAATAAATCACAAGTTTGAAATGTCTGCAATGTTTTAGTTGCGAATAAAGAAAGCCAAAAATGCTACATCTGCAAAGCAACACCTAAAGGAATGAATTGCTTAGACAAGATACGAAGACGTACGCGTGATGCCGCCACATTTTCTTGGTGTTTCTCTACACTGCATGCGCAAGTCCGATTCATGGAATGTATATTACATATTGGTTACCGATTACATGTGAAAAAATGACAATGTCGCAAACCTGCAGAAAAACAGAGTGCCGCGGACAGAAAAATACAGTGCTGGTCCCCAAAATGCAACACCAAGAAGGAAGCATCCGAATGGCCTGAAATTCGCAGCATGCGTCGCCCGCGAGAGGACATGCAAACGATTAGCATTGCAGGGCATATGCAAATCATATGCGCCCGGCACACCACCGAGAAGCACTATAAGAAGGGTGCACAGAAGGCGGAGTGTAAGTAGTGGAAGTGTGTTGCGCTGAAGGACCTGTGCGTGGGAAGCTTCCTGATGCCTCGTCGCAAAGTACGGCAGTGATTCCAGCACGTTTCGGAGTTCGACAGAGGACGAATAGTGGCTTATCGCGACAGCGGTTTATTGTACCAAGACATCGGCGCCCGTGTGGGACGACATCCAGCCACAGTGAGGTGAGAATGGATTCGGTGGGTGCAGGAGGGAAGGACGGGAGGACGTGAGCGATTGCCGCAGCCGCGGCACACCACCGAACAAGAGGGCCGGCATGTTGTGCGGCGGGTATTGACTGCTCGCACCGCCACATCACGAACGTTAGCGCAGGAATTAGGGTGTGTTGCGCAACAACCTGTGTCAGCACGTACCGTTCGACGTCGTCTGCAGGAGCGGGGACTTATCGCACGGCGCACATTGCTCCGATTACCATTGACGTTACACCACCGGCGAGTGCGGCAGCAGTGGGCCGTTGAACGCTGCACCTGGACTACGGATTGGCCCAACATTGTCTTCTCCGACGAATTCCGCTTCTGCCTGCAAAACCACGACGGTCGGATCCGCGTTTGGCGGCACCGTGGCGAGAGACTGTATGACGCCTGCATTATGCATCGCCATGCCGGTCAGCAGCCACCGCTACATCTCCGACGTTTTGGAGCCTGTAGTCCTCCATTACCTGCAGGACCTGCCAGCGGCCAGGTTTCAATAGGACAATGCGCGCACGCACGTGGCACGCATCGTGCAACAATTCTTCACGGCCCACCAGGTGTCACTGCTGCCGTGGCCCGCCTGTTCTCCCGATATGTCACCCATCGAACACGTCTGGTCGCTGATCGGCAACCGAGTGGCCCGGCAAGCACCATTCGCGGCTACGCCTGATGAACTAGGGCAACGTATGGAAGCAGCCTGGACCAACATACCCCAAGCCCACATCCAAAGCCTCTTTCGTTCGATGCCGCGGCGTGTAGCGGCCGTTATTGCCAGCCATGGGGGCCACACGAACTATTGATGTTTGCGTGTTCCGCAAGTCGCACGGGCCTGTACGCTCAAGCGTTTCATCTTTGTATCTGTTGTTATGTGTCCAGTAAATCTGGCTTTGTTATCTCGTGTCCTTCTTGGTGTTGCATTTTGGGTGGCCAGCAGTGTATTAATAATTTACCGATTTCGGTGTGAACTGGGATTGTTATTAGACACTCCGAAACAAGGAGGAGGAAGCAATACAGATGACGGCAACAGTGCATACACGGAGATTTTTTAAGAATGCTGCTATCGCTTCCAGCATAACATGTGTTGACCAATCTTTAATTGAACGATTTATGGCTGTGGATTAAATCTGTTTTATTCCACTTTTATCTTTTTTTAACTTTCAACACTTTTGCACTACTGATATTTGCGTAGGTGTATAGTTGAATTTTCATATATTGTAAGCTAATCAATCAGTACTTGATCAAATCAAGCCCACCTGCTCCGTTGAGACAATGATCTGTAAGCAAACACGTACATATTTTGGGCATCTGATGCGTGCCAATACTGAGTTTGAAAAAATGATCATGCTTGGCAAAGTTAGAAAAAACAGAAGACGGAGAGCAAGATGGGGGATGGAATCAAAGACGCTTGTGGAACGACCATGGAAGAATTGCGAGACCTTGTTGAGAACAGATCAAGATGGTGAGCTTTTGTCATGCAGTCGCCATGAGTCGAGCTCGACTCGATGGAACCTAACAACAACATCACTGAATTTTAATGTAGCATATTGTTCCATTCATCCTTCAGAGAACAGTGATGAGATAGATCGGATCTTATTACTCAGGCAAGACTGCTCTGATAATGAACGCAACAAATTACGATTATATGAACCTACCTGTATCTTTTTTCCAGGTCAGTCTCCTGGTAAGCACACCGCACAAAAAATTAGTCACCCCCTGTCAGAACTTACCTAATAACGACGCCTATTGCCTTGATAACAGCATGAATCCCGTGTGGTAGAGACACCACGAGGTTGTGGATTTATTGAACATCAATTTACTACCACTCGTACGTCAATTGGTCCCGAAGTTCCGCCAGAGTACGTGGGTATCTATTCCGGCGTTTCACGTTCTGTTCCAAATGATCCCACAGATTTTCAATAGAATTCAAACCTGGGGATTTGGGAGACCAGTCGAGGTGAGGCAGTGTTGCTGATTGTTCGTCGTGCCTCTCAGACACAGCTTTAGCCCTGTGCACACGGCACTTGTCGTCTTGGAAGAAGGAGTGGCAATGTAATGCTGCTCCTGGAGATGTAGGGCAAAGGGCAACACTTCGTCATTCAGAATGCGGAGGTACGCATACTGGTTAAAATTCATCGTCATTGGAACGAAAGGGCCCATTTCGTGGTACGAAAAACATCCCCAAAACATCACAGAACCCCCTCAAACTTGAACACCTTCGACACAATCAGGATTAAATGGTTCATTGGGCCTACGATGCTCTAGTCGCCTCCCATCATTGGAGTACAAACAAAATCGAGACTCATCAGACCAAATTACTCGTTTCCAATCCTCTACGCCGCCCCGGTGGCGCAGTGGTCTAAGGCGCTGGCCTCTGATCATTCGTCCGTAAGGGGTCCGGGTTCGAATCCCGGTGAGGCATGGATGTTGTGTTTGTCTTACGGCACTGGCTCTCTCCCTTCCCTGGAACCAGTGACCCTAAATTAGGGACGGGCGACTGCTTATAGCCCATTGAGTTGCTCACGGTGGTCGTTAAACCTCCAAAAAAAAAAAAAAAAAAAAAAATCCTCTACAGTAACATTTGGTGCCTCTGAGCCAAATGATAACGTGCGACTTTGTGACCTGCTGCTAAAAGAGGCCTTTTCCGTGGTACTCTGCTACAGATGCCCATCGCATGCAGTTCTCGTGGCACTGTCCTTTCGGAAGTTGGTTGGAGTGGATTTTCATTGACTGTTTGGTGCTATTGTTGCCCGGTTTGAAACCGATTTGCAGTTACTAGGTGGGAAACATAGCGACGGTCCCAGTTGGTGAGAATCGTTTTCCGGCCACAGTTACGTCTCCGATTTCCAGCCGCCTGCGAAATACACCACTGTTTGTAGACCCGCTGGACTGTACGCTTCGACACACCAACAAATTGGGCGATTTCATTCACTTTTTGTCCGTTGGCACGGCCAAACACCATATCTCCTTTTTTCCACTCAGTCTCGTCTGTCTTACACCCCATATTGCAGACTAAATTCAACACACACGTTGCTCTTCACCACTGCACGAGACAGAAATGATCCTGTAGACCACGTGAATACTATTATCTCCCAACAATGCTATCACGATACCCTCTGCGCAACCTGTAACTTCGTACTGTCATTTCTGTTAGGGTGGCTATTTTTTTTTTGTCCGGTGTGTTTAGTTAGCCTAACTTACAGATCCCATGAAACATTAACATCAAAATTTGGATATTTCTACTCTATAAATGGTGCTAAAAAGAGAGTAAAGTTTCATGAATGCACTAGTGGTGTAGCAAAAACAATATTTTTTTTTTTCGCACAACTTTCACCTGTCAAACGGGAGGTTTTATCAAGGCAAGTCACACCAGAGGAATACAGAACCTGTTTGAAGTTTAAACTAAATGCGGGGAATAGAACTAGGTTTGAATTCATGTGAACATAACAATAGAAATACGCGAATTTGCTAGTTATTACACGGCTCTAATTCTTACGTATTGTGATATAGCGGAAATATCAGGTTAATCTTTTTGTTGAGTCTCGAAGTGAGTGTTTGTGGATGATGGAATTCCATAGTGATGGTTGGTCAACTGACACTCCATTGAAGCAGATACTGGACTTGGTGAGAATTTCTAGACTATCCTTTATTGCGGTCTCGCTGCATGTGGTGAAAGGGGCCAAAAATTTCCTTTCTTTCCTCAGTGAACTGCTGCATTACGTAATACTTCTCTCGCTAAAGGAGGTGTTTTTCTCTCTTCTCGTATGCCTCTCATATGTTCCTTATACCGCACAGCGAGGTTCTTCTTTAGGTACGCGAGTACTGAAGAAAAAGTGCTCACTGTATTACGAGCATCCATATGCAAAGTAAGTTACACCTGATCACGGTGTATGTTTGTCAGGTGGCACAACTCTGTAGACGAAAATCGTCCGTTAACGGCACTTGTCACCAGATGGTGTGACAAACATGTGAACCGATGACTGGATACAGCCTATGCTTTCTTATGGGATAAAGGAGCAGAAGTATTGTTTTTTAAAAATGCTATTTGCGTGGAATTGAAAAAACAAAACCTGAAACGTTTCGTAAACATGCACTATCATGTGAAATATCGTTTTACATCTGGCAATAATATCTGGTTTTGACGCAAGCGTAGGTTGCTGACATTATGTCATTGCAAATGGCGGGCGCATGAAACGATGGCGAACACGCGTAAGTAAATATTTTGTTTGTTTGTTTTTCTAATAAAAACTGTTATGTGGTGGAAAAAACTATTGACAGCCGCTTTAAGCTTGCACTTCTACATATGAAAATAGAAGTAGCCCACATAAAAGTCTGGAATCATGACGCTTCCATTTACTATTAATCAATCCATCTTACACAGTTCCGGTATTTTTGCATTTAATCATACTAATGTGTAAGGATTAAATGCAAAAATACCTGTGCTGCCGGTGGCGGAGAGAATGCATCGCAGTAAATGGTTAAATTTTCTCGGCGGAACTTTCTCAGACCTGCGTGCGTAAAATAAGCTGAACAAATATTTGATATCAAGGTATAAATTAGTGATTCTTTTTCTTCAATCGGTGCTCGAAAAGTTCTTACATGTCGTATATAAAATGTTCGACAGTTCGGTACAAAACTCTTTCGCACCGTATCAAAGACATAAGAATTGAACACATGCTCATCTGACGCACACATAAATTTAAGCCTCGTAATTAATTAACAAGTTAGTAAAATCATGCAATGCATTGATTAAGTATGATACGCTTTTCAACATACCGGATATCATTGCTCAAGTTATTACTCAAGTTATGAGAATAATAGCTGTAGAACAAATCTCGCTCCTGTGTCCTGACCTTAGACCCCATTTCGATGATATTCAACATAACTGGTAAAGTATACTTCCGGAAAGAACATGATAAAGTTTTGTCTCAATCGAAACATTTTTACGTAAGTTATAACGCATAAGGGCGATGGAATGGATCCCGATCCTATGTCCTGACCTTTGACCCCATTTCGCCCATTTTCAATACGCTTTAGTCCCCAGGTGGTCCCCTACGACATACTAATATTTCACCGAAATAGAACCCCATTTATGCAAGTTATGAAGCATAAGGGCAATAAAATGGATCCCGATCCTATGTCCAGACGTTTGACTCCTACTTTACCCATTTTCAATATGGTTCGTCACCAGGTGGTCCTTTAAGACATATAAAATTTCATTGAAATCAAGCTATATTTATGCAAGTTATGACGCATAAGGGCTACGGAATGGATCTCGCTCCTATGCCCTGACCTTTGACTCCATTTCATCCATTTTCAATAGGTTTCGTCATGAGGTAGTCCCCTACCACGTACTAAAATTTCATCGAAATCGAACCATTTTTATGCAAGTTATGATGCATAAGGGCAATGGAATGCATCCATGCTCCTATGTCGTGACCTTTGACTCCATTTCGTCCATTTTCAATAGGGTTCGTCCCCAGGTGGTCCCCTATTACATACTAAAATTTCATCGAAATCGAACCATTTTTACGCGAGTTATCGTGCGGAGAGACGGACATACGGACAAACAGGAGCATATACGCTTCTTCAGCCTACGGTTGGAAAGCGTAAAAAATGGTTAACGTGGTTTTTGACTTCTGTAGAGAAACTTCAACATTTCTGGAACTTCAATACCACTAATTACACAAAGTAATTAATAACTTGCGATAAATACCAATTTAGCACTGATGAAATCCTAAACACTATGCACTACGGAGGATCGAAGGTTGCAAATAGCAGCTTGTTGTTTGGCAGACGAGTTTGAATATCACGCTACAGACTACTTTGGCTAGATCAGGTGTCGCCGTGGTGGCAGGCAGTGTGAACGACAGCGCAAAGATGTCGCGTCTGTGTGCGTCGTCTGCGAATGAAGAGCGACGCCGTGCAGTCCGATTTTTGTGGGCTAAACGGAAAACACCGACGGAAATTCACAAAGAAATGGTCGAAGCGTATGGTGGTGATTTCCTGGACCGCAGCAATATCTCCAGATGGTGCAGTTTCTTTGTAGAGGTTCGTGGCAACCTTACAGATTCGCCAAGTTCCGGTTGACCCGTAACCGCGTCATCCCCCTGCCACTGTGAGTGGCATTGAACAGGAATTTTGAATGACCCGTGGATCCATCTGCGCACATTGGCACAGAAGTTTAACATTTCGTTCGGTATAGCGTACGGTAATGTGCATTTCGCAAGGTAAGTGCGCTATGGGTGCCCAAAAACTTGATAGACGACCAGAAGGGACAGAGAATGATGTCATCCTTGGACCACCTGATGTATTACGCAGAAGAAAGACATGGATTTCCGGCAGGTGTAGTGACAGGTGATGAGTTCTGAGCTTACCACTTTACTCCAGAAACAAAGAAGGCCAGTATGGTGTGAAAACATTCCGACTCCCCGCCACCAAAAATATTCAGAGTAACGCAATATGCACAAAAAGTCCTCATGGCTGTGTTCTGGAACATGCGTGGCTTTCTCCTGGTGGGGCTTCACCCAAAGGGGACCACTGTGAATGACAAACCCCACGCTAACACATTGACAAAGTTGCGTCGTGACCTTCGGGAGAAAAGGCCCAACAGAGACGCTGCGAACATCAGACTGCTTTATGACAACGCTCGTCCACATGTTGCATAACAGGTTCATGACAAAATTGCGTAATTTGGCTGGGAGATGCTACAGCGCCCACCGTACAGTCCGAACCTGGCTCCTTCAGACTTTCATCTGTTCTGTCTCTTGAAAAGAATCCTGGCCGGCCAACGCTTCGATTCGCAAAGTCAAATTGGTTGTCCGCAGGTGGCTATACTCCCAGAAAACGGACTTTCACGAACAAGGTATGCTAAAACTGGTACTACGGTGGGATAAATTTCCCGGTTCTTCTGTTGAAAAATACTTAGGGATTGTAGTTTCCCTGTGTATATGTTTTGTTTAGCCCATTTATTAAACTGTTGTCAAAAAAAAAAAAAATAGTGTGAGTGTTACTTTTCGACCCACCCTCGTATTTCTATGATGGCTAGCATGAAAGATCGTCCCAGAACTCCTACACGCCCCTTGGCGAGCTATGACATCAACATTCTGTTTTTCAAACTTTTATTAACTGTATGGGGAGTTGTATCACCTGACTATCATACACCGTGCACCTGATACTGACGTAGCGAGGTGGTGGACGCGTTATGTATGACAACGGAGTATGCATAAGATGTTGGTTGCTCAATTATACATGCTGATTGCCTTCCCTGTGGCGAATGGGATCTTTCAGCACGATAATACGACCTCTCACACAGCGAGAAATGTCCGAGAGTATCTGGAAGAGCACGATGAAGACCTTAAATTACTTCCCTGTGCCCCTAATTCCTCCAGAGTTAAACTCAATTGAGCATCGATCGTGTTGTTCTCTCTATGGATCCTCCACCACGCACCCTCCAGCAGCTGTCCGATGCACTGCAGTTAGCATGGCTCCACATACCTGTGAACACCTTGCAGCACCTTATTGAGTCACTCCCAGCCCGTCTAGCTGCTGTCCGCGTTGCACACGTCGGTTACTCTGGATATTAGTTGATGGTCACAATAATGTGGCACGGTCGTGTATATGTAAGTACTCTAACAAATCTTCGTCTACTATTGTCAATCCACTGCTGAATGAATGTCTCTTCCATAAGGTTTTTTCTTGGGCATATCTCTTCCAAGTCACTCCAGCACGCTTTCGAATTTCATCCAGCCATCTCCCAGCTGGTCTGCTCCTGGGTCTTCTCCTTCCCCTTGATCAAAACCAATCTAATATCTCAGTTATTTAACGGTGGTCAGTCAGTTCATATAGCAAAATATCCAGGTCATTGCTATTTGAGATCTCTTTAACGATCATCTTTAAAGTGAGAAACACAACATTGAGTTAACTTTTCAACTTATTTGTGCAAAATCAATATTTTAAAATGATACTTGAAGCATTTTCTGGAAAATTACGAAACGTGGTTACCGTCTCCAGAAAATGTTCATTAAAAAAGTTAAACCATATGTAAATCAGAAATTTTTAAGACATTTCGTACGAAGACCGTACTCTAGTGAGGGGGCCATGAAATTCCAGGTGTCCGGACCCCCGTGTCTTCTACCTTTCGCCGCCCATGCACGCGAGAAAGGGTCCGCATTCTCATATTCTTCTTACATGGATTTTTTTGGTATGAGCGAATTATTATTATGGTACTTATGAATAATAATCGTTAATTTCGTTTGAGCTTTATGTCTCTCTGAAATGTTATTTCTTTAAAAGAAAAGCATTTTCTTTTATCTATATGTTGCGCGTTTGCTCTGAAATTGCAGAAAAATGATTTTCACTTATGTGAGAAAAGCTCCACTGAACGAAGTAAAATTGATTTAAAAACTTCAATTAGAAGTAGGTCATTGGAATTAGGGCCATTGGTATTCTCGACCCTTTTTTGTAATCTTGAAAGAGATACCAGTACCTATTGGGATGGCACATCATCAACACATACAAATGCACAGACTAACATAAAGCACAAAGTGATTCTCTTGCAAAGGTATTCCGAAATTCCCCACTCACATTTATCTTAAATGAAAAAACGATTTGTCAGTACTAGTTCTTAGAAGTCTGTACGGGCCCGGCCCGCGGGCAGGGTCGGGCGTTTGCTCATTTCTAAGTTGGGAAAACGGGCCGGGCCGTGCCTTCAATATTTAATGTAATACTAGCTGATGACCATTAACCTGTACCGTCCAATTGCGGACTCCACAGGGAAATGACAAACTCTCTCGCAAGTTGGAATTATTAAGATTCCTGATGGCGCTGCGACAGCTGGCTCGTTAGTCACCGGAAACCACAGTCTTTCAGTCGGACACATTCGGTCCAGGGACCTGTGAGGATCTGACCCCCCTCCCCACGGGACCAGTACCTTACACCCTTCGTTCATAGCCCGTGTGTGTGACGTGCTATGGGCAGTCGGGGCCAGCAAATTTTCAATAATTTATCTCATCTCGTGGCCGGGAGATCGCCCACCAACGCGAGTTTTTGGGACCAAAGTCCTTTATTTGGTATCTAATAAAATTGGTACAGGCACATTAAAGTATGAGGGTCTCATGCACCCCTCTCACAAATATTCAACACAAAATCACATTACGCACACAAAATAGTTATTTACATGGTCCACAGTACTAGGGCCAGTGCTGTGGTGATGGCCCCGGGCCAGTGTCATCATAAACACCTTGGTCAAAAGACCAAAAAGCTCTAAGCCGAGAGCTACGTACCTCCGAGGGTACCACCATATGTCAACCATGGTTGACCCGGCTTCTCCTTTGCTATATTTAATGTAAAACAGACACGGGCCGAGCAGGGTTTTTTTTTTTTTTTTTTTTTTTTTTATGAGCAAAGCAATCGCTGTACGATGCCTTTCTCGTTTGGAAAACTCGCAACATACAGCAGCAGAATAAGATTGGATAATATCCGCTGATGGAAAAAATAGAAGTTTTACGACATCCTCACCTCCTACAAAACAATTGGAGTGGGTCAGTTCCCTTAGTTTTTCAATATGAATGTGGTCCCTTCTCTCTCTCTCCCTAACTTTCACCCTCCTCTCATGCTTCAGGGCAGGCTATTAACTGCAGCATTTATAAACCGAGCCACCCGCTCGTAGACCAGTGCTGTCGCAGACGATCTTTTTTATTGTTCTGGTCGGCGGTACTTTGTTCTCTAAATGTGTGAAAAACTTTTTAAGTTGTCTTAAATGGCACGGGAGAAATGGGTTGGGAGAAACTTACTTCTGTGTATAAATCTGTGTCGCATTTTCCCCATTTGTACTCTCAGGCAGCCGTTTTCAATACTTCTGTGACACTGATTAGTTGGGCACTGTCGTTGTTTTCCCTTAGCATATCCTCAGTTCAGTGTTGCTGATAAATACTCTTCCATATTTATTATGGAGTTTGCTTCCGGAGAATATGAGCTTGTAGACAACGTAAAGGGGGAAAAGCGACATTTGGAAAATTTTAAATTACTGTCCCGTTCTGAAACTAATCGGCCGGTAAACGTTGTGCAGCGCACTAAATTCAAAAACTTTTTGAGTTACGATAGCACAAAGTCTGGAACATCGCATCTTAAGCAGCACAAACGTGCTCCCCACACACACACGAGACACATATTGGGTTCCAGCGATATGATATGCCAGTAGAGATAGGTGCAGTTTATAAAGCCATAAAATCTTGTTCCAGTAAAACGATCGGACTCATAATTCTGGATATTTCGTACTTTCTGAATTACCCCACCCCTTCTCCTTATCCCCAAGGATATTTTCGAGTCCGGGGGTAGGGAATGATAATTTGAAAACCCTGAAAATCTGAAAGGCGTGGGAATTGTCCTTTTCATGCAATACTTTTGAGTATACAAGTCCCCCCCCCTTCTCGGACGTCACGTGACTTATACAGAGTCTCAGAAATATTCTGAATTAACGTTTATTGTAATAGAATACGTGTAGCAATTCAGAAAACGAAAACTCTCTACAGGAGTCGAATGACCGAGTGCATCAGGTGTCAAATTCGTGTTCTGGTAATTGCTGACATTTTACAGGCCGGCTCGTGTTCTGGTAATTGTTGAAATTTTACAGGCCGGCCCGTCATCCTTTAGCTCTTATTTGGCCTTGGAAACAGGAGAAATATACGGGCCGGGCTTTAATTAAAATTTTTGAAACGGGCCGGGCCTTGGACGTGCGGGCTTGCGCGGGGCCGGGCTTTCGAAATTAAGGCCCGTTCTTAGGTCAAAATAGTGAATAACTTAAAAAAAAAGGCCTCTACTCAAGCACGAGATGCAAATTCGTTATCATATAATGTTAGCGGATGAGACACTAATCTATTAACCATATAAAACTTCAGCTAAGGAAGTTTATAACTCTATAATCAGCTTTACGATGCATTTTTAATCGATTCGAATATAACGAAATTGAAAAATACTTGTTTGTTCCTCTGTGAACACACTCACTTACACACGTACATATTTATCTTCATAGCAGACCAATTCGAAAATTGTTTAACTTATTTCTCATGTTGTATAAAATTGCTGTACAATCGACTTCATCCTTTAGCTCTTATTTGCCTCTCCGCAGTAACAAACATGGTCCCCATTGTGACGCAACTCCGTGACGTTTCATTCCTCTTCAATTTAGAATGCGTGCACGTACTGAGTGTGTACCTCCGCTGTACAATATACACTATCTACCAACAAGTAATGGGACACCCCTGCAATCGACGATACCTGGGGTCCTGATACACGTCACGGCCGCCGCCGTTAAATATCGTGTGGGAAACAACAACGCAACCAGTCGCATGCAAGATGCCACGCAGTTCGGAGCTCTCTGATTTCGAGAAACGTGTAATCG
This sequence comes from Macrothele yani, assembly GCA_039090855.1. NCBI lineage: Eukaryota > Metazoa > Arthropoda > Arachnida > Araneae > Macrothelidae > Macrothele > Macrothele yani. The sequence goes on along the minus strand of CM077029.1, from coordinate 13,708,697 downwards.
TAGGGTACCACAGAAATGGCCGATCCATACGTGACATATCCAGTTAGTTGAAGTACCCAAAATCAACAGTGGCCTACGTGATTGGCAAGTGGAAGATGAGAGGTGACTGTCGGAATGTGCCCCGACTCGGCAGACCCACAAAACTGGGAGTTAGAGACCGACGGGTACTGGCCACAGAAATTCGGAAGAACCGCACCAAATCGATGGGCCACATCAGCCAGGAGTTTCAACAGGCATCCGGGAGTGTTCTTTCGATGAATACTATCCGAAGGAAGCCCATCTGCTCGGTTATCATGGACGTGCTGCCGTCCTCAAGCCTTTGATCACCAAGTCCAATAGCGCTGTTCGGCTAACGTGGTGCAAAGAACGTCGACAGTGGACTGATGAACAGTGGAAACAGGTTCTCTGAAGCGACGAATCAAGGTTCACCCTCTACCGTTCGAATGGCAGGGTCTGGGTTTGGCGTCTGCCTGAAGAACGCCTCCTGCCGGAATGTATTGTGCCAACTGTGAAGTTCGGCGGCGGTGGAATTATGCTATGGGGGTGTTTCTCGTGGTATGGCACGGGACCCTTGGTCACAATTCCTGGTAGACTCAACGCCGAGACCAACTGCACCATTTTGGATGACCATGCGTTCCCTACGTTGTGGCAGAGTTACGGGGTGGACCCATGGTACTTTCAGGATGACAATGCCACCTGTCATGTTACGAGGTCCACGATGGCTTGGTATGGGTACAATGGAGTTAATCGAATGGACTGGCCTTCGCAGAGCCCGAACCTTAACCCTATCGAGCACCTCTGGGATGAGTTGGGGCGTCGACTTAAGGGGTGCCCCCACCGTCCGAAATCGGTGAACGAACTGACATGTCTTCTCCAAGCCGAGTGGAAGAAAATACTGCTAGCCGTCGTACAACGCCTGGTTGAGAGTATGCCCCGGAGGGTCGCAGCTTTAATCGCCGCTCGTGGAGGCTCCAACAACTATTGAAGGTGAATAAACTTCGTTTTCCTTTGCTATCACAGGTGTCCAATTACTTGTTGTTAGATAGTGTAGTTCCAGTCTAAAAGCACTTATTCGAGCTTGAAATGGGACTTAAAAAGTACATGGTTGTTCTAAATGTTGTGCGTACGCGCATTTAAAAAATAGAGATCCCAGTTTCGGTGTTATTTCTAAAAACAACGTATTTTTGTGTTGTGGCTCGGTCATTGCCATTTCACGGAGAGAATGTACCGCTGCAAATGTCTGTCAGTCACCTATGTGTGTTAGAAAAGCTATATCCGGAAGTATTTATTGTAGGTTGGAGGATAAACGGACAATCAAGTAGTTTTGCGGGCATTATCTCCTTTCTTTCTGAGGGGGGGGGTAATCGTGGATATATGGACAAGTGGGAAGTTTCCCTTTGTTCAGCCTCTCGTCGTGGTGGCACACTCTCAAGTTTTGTGGGATGGATCCTGACACACTGCACAAAGTTAGGTACTGAGAAATACTATAATACCAATGAAAACACAAATTTGTCCGCGACGGAAATCGCGCCCCCTCACTCCGGAGTAAGTTTTTCTCCGAACTAAGCTACACGGACGGAATATATCGCTGCAGATTTGTCATTTTGGCACGTGCTTTATCTCTGTAGTACGTCACATCATCTCCCTCTTAATTTTTTTTTTTTTTTTTTTTTGAAGCAAAGAAGGGATTTTTCATTATTTTCAGACGATGAGTGGAAAAAACATCACACATTTTCGTAGAACCCAACGGCCAGTACATCGATTCTTACGTTCGGGCGCCAATGTGAAAACACAAATTTGTCTGTGACAGGGATCGAAATCGCTCCCCCTCGCTCCGGAGTAAGTTGCTCTCCCAACTAAGCTAAACGGACGTAATATATCGCTGCACATTTGTCGTCTTGACATGTGCTTTACCTCTGCAGCGTCTCACAAACCATGAGATCTTTTCGGTGAATATCTGTCCCAGGGTGCAGGCCATAGTCAGGTTAGGTTTGCTCCTAATACCAGTAATGAACTGAAATACGCGTTAATAGAGGAGAGAACTAGGTTCTCTTGACTTAAAAATCAACGATATAGACAGAAATTTTAATGCACAGAAAATTCAACCATTGCATTACACAGTGTCATACATAAAAACTTTTGCGTAATAACCTGCGCGACAAGAAGAGCACTTCAGCAGTTTTATGGAAGAACTCACGTGGTTCCTCTAACTTAATCCTTTAAATTTGTCTTGGTCTCGTGTTCTATCGTTGAAACTTAAAATACCACTAGAGGAATGTGTACACTAATTTGGAAACCACTGCTTTAAAGGATCTTGTACGCGTGAATAAAACCATTCCCACGCTTCTTTATACAAAAGTGTTTCTTCAACATATCCAACGGCTAGAGAATATAAGAATAACTAAATTAAAGGTCTGATGAATTTATGCAAAATATTTCAAAACTTCATTTACTTTTGGGGCAATTTCGATTTTATTTACTAAGAAATACGAATACAAAAGGAAAAAATTCTGCTTTCCATCGTAAAATGAAACCAAGAAAGTTTTAAGCTTCAGTTTTGCAAAGGTTATCCTAAACGAAACGCCGTAATGGTGTCAAGTAAGTCGTGAAAAAAAGAAACGCGAATTAAGTTGCATTCATTTAGTCAATCTTGTTACATTATTATCTCCGAAAAACAAAGTTAAAGAGTCTTAGCGTAAATTGTTGCAGGGGCAAAGTCGAAAGGCTTAGGATTAGGGTCCCATGAGAAATGTTTCCTGATTTCTTAAATTTGATATAAACAACCAGGAAACAGTACCTTTGTTTTTATGTTTCTGGAAGAAATTCTTCGTGTAAGGAAGTTCATCCCTTACCTTTAAAAATCCATATCTCATTAAATACTAGGATTGCGTTAAGCTTCGATGCTTTAAATACATTTTTTCCACAATACATTTAAAAGCTCATGACCCAACGGTAAGACATTTTTCAATTCCACCATTTCGTTCCAAGAAAAGGTTTCATTTTTATTATTTTGATAATTTCATTGCTTCTGAACAAATTTTTGTTTCCTACAATTCGTTCGATGACGTAAAACTATAAGGGAAAAAATAGTTTATGTTGCATACTCTTCATTGGATAGAATACCACTACAAGTAAAAAAGTAGTATCAAAAAAAAAAACGTAAAGCATAGCATTTATCTATTTTATAAATGATGTTTCCTAAAAAGACCGTTTTTCTAAGCAGATTGGTTAAGTAAGCTTATCAGTATTACAGTGAACAATAACAAATATTTATTTTCATAAGCAGGAGATTCCTCAATGGTTTTAAATTGCACAGCAATGTGCTAAACATAGAATGTTTGTTCTATTTTGGAAATTGATCACAACCACAGAGTCATTTGTGGCCCGTTGGCCGAGTGGCCAAAATACTGGTTTTGGGCATGCAGTCCTAGTTGGGCCCGGATTTGAGTCCTGGATGACGCATGGGTTTCAAATATATTTTATTTGATTAAAAGTAACGTTTACAGAATGTAATGAATTGCAAAGCTATATATATGTACAGGGTGATCTATAAATATCTTGCCGTATTTTACAAAATTAATAAAAATATACTCCACTCACTCAGAAATAAGATTTCAAGCGTCTGAAAGGTAAACATTTAGAGTTTTGTTGTCTATGACCACGTTTAGATGGAGCTATTCATAACTAACAGCTGCCATGTGCAGGAAAAAGCGATCTGTGTGGCGTGATTGTTTTGAAAGAAATCAGGAAATAAAAAGAAATTTTCGTATATGTTTCGGCAGTAATCCTCCTTATGCTAAAGAAATGAAGCATTGGGAAGACAGAATCTAGAAACTGGGAGTGTGTTGGACAAAGCGAGAAGTGGACGTCCCAGTGTTTCAGAAGACAACGTAGAACTATGGAAAGCATTTTCCCTCAGCCCGAGGAAGTGAACCGGACAAGCTGCTGCACAATTGGGTTTGCCACGTGCAACAATGATCCGAATTTTGCATAAAATACTACCGTTATACTTATACAAAGTATTGATTGCTCAACATTTGGAGCAGAACGATAAGCCTCACCATTTCGAATTTGCCATGATCGCCTAGATAATGACGAACACCTCCACGAGCTCTTGCCTTTTAGTAATGAATCGATATTTCACATATCACGAGCAGTTAATAGATATAACGGATGCATACAGGGTTTGGAAAATCTGCATGTCTCGCAAACTCATATTCGTGATAAGCCCTAATTTATATTTGGTGCGGGTTTGTGCACAACCGCTTCATTGTATCTTTTTTTTTTTTTTTTTTTTGAGTAGAAAAATGTATCAACACAAATGTCTACTTAGATATACTGCAAAAGTATGTTGTGGCACAAATCAAAGACGTTCAGCGAGATCATCTTTCAACAACACGGAGCACCTCACCAATGAGGTTGGCGACTACTTGGATACTGTTTTCCCAGGACGCTCGATGAGCTGAGATGGTCCGATTCCGTGGCCAGCCAGTTTACCAGATATATTAAAGCTAACCCATTGAAGTTTCTTTTGTGTGGAGATTTGTCAAAAACGTGGTACACAAGTGATATACACGGCCTAAAGCAACAGATCGAGAACTTCATCGTTCCCGTTGGTAAGCATTTTATTCCAACGAGCGTCGTCAGAAAATGAGTACAGGTTGGACATCCTCTGTGCAACTAATCAGGCACATATACACCGTGAGCCATTACATTATGACCACCTGCCTAATAAGCTGTAGGACGCTTTAGCCCTCAAAACATCGGCCACTCGGCGAGGCATCGATTCGATGAGGTGGGGATAGGTATCCTGGGGTACCTGGTACCATAATGTCAACAGCAGGTCCTCCACTTTCCGTACATTTTAAGGTGGAGGTGATTTAGCGCGAACCTGCTTTTCCAAGTCGAATCCCAAATGTTCGATTGGGTTCATGTCAGGTGAATTTCGAGGCCAAGGCATTAACAGAAAGTCATCAGCATGTTCCTCGAACCACTGCTTGACGATTATGGCAGTGTCTGTTGTTGATTCTTGAACTCACAAAGTGCTTTTTGTCTCGGTGATTTCACATAAGCAGATACAGTACATTTCTCTTAATTGAGTAATATCTGTTAGTTCGGCTGAAGCAGTCTGTGTTATGACAGCCTCAAAAAAATCAGGAGGAGCTGTTAAAAAACCAAAGACAGAGATGAGAATATCAAACCTAATTCTCTGCTATTCAAAAATTGCGGTTAAAGTTCGTCGATGTTTGTGACCGTTTTGAAATCGAAAGTATTACTTGCCTTTGATTTTGCAGCTGTAGTTGATGTTCCAGATGCCTGTGCCGTTGCTCCAACCAATGCGACTGTCACTTCAGCATAGGATCAGTTTGACTGAGCAACTTCAAGTCTCTTAGTGACTTGGATACCATCCTTGCTGTGGTACTATGCAAAGGCGAACTAGGAACTAGCAGAAATTTTAAAGCCAGTGACAGATTGCTGTCATTTGATCGCCTAATTAGCAGTTGACAAATTTAGGCGATAAAATGATGGCAGAACAGTTCTCTTTTGAGGTGAAGGCAGTGGAGAAAATACCAAAATTCCAGCAGTTTTGACAACTGGCGTGAGCACTGGTGGACTCGTCTGTTGTTACGTACGTCGTAGAAACTGGGAGCTTTGATCCAGGATAATGACTCTGTGTACCCATTAATGACAAATGTTGATGGCTTATCGCTCGTTGATTTCCCTTCGGAAAGTTCTTCTGAGCTGCTTTGGCATAAAAAATATCCGATTCTCAAATTAAAGCAGAGTACAAATTTTGAAGATGACAATCCGTTTTTTGGTGTAAATAGGACAAGAATTGTAAGTCACATAATATCCGAAAACTTGAAAATTTCGTCGTCCTAGAGCGGGAATCGACCCCACGTCTCCCAGATAGCGCCAGGGTATGCTAACCACTACACCCCCCAGTACGACCAAGTCTCAAGTTTCCGATTAATTTCAATATAGCCATCACTAGTCGAAGTAACCGGCATTCATGTTTAGCGAATGTGGAGGTTATGAATACTATCCCGTGATTGCCCGGAGGAGCAGATAAATCATGAATGAAATACGGGATTACACCATATAATGCAAATTTTAAAGATTTTCGATTAATTTGGTTATATTCAAATTAATCGAACACTTGAGACTTGGTCCTTCTCGGTGGTGCAGTGGTTAGCATATCTGGGCGCTATCTGGGAGACGTGGGTTCGGTTCCCGCTCTAGGACGACGCAATTTTCAAGTTTTCGGATATTATGTGACTTACCATCCTTGTCATATTTACACCAAAAAACGGATTGTTATCTTCAAAATTTGTATTATATGGTGTAATCCCGTATTTCATTCATGATAAAGCAGAGTAGTTTGTTTTCTTAAACGACTGTCCTGATGAAAATTTTCCATTATTTGCAAATCGAAGTCATGCGAAATAAACTGAGTTCGAAGACAGTGAAAAATCTCACTTTCAGACGTAGCATCGGAGGAAAACATGACGATAGAAAATAAGGGAAAATGATTAACATTTGCCCTAGAAGCAGATTCGGTATTCTTTGAAAACAATGCTGATGAGAAAACATCAAGTAATAGAGTTTTACAGCGATTCCAGCAGCTGTCACGCCAAGAAAAGTTAAAATTTCATTTGCAGCAGGTGGCATATCAATAGCAAACCAGACAATGTACGGCTAGTCGGGTATCTGGCTCGGGATATCGCGACCACGGTTGCCATCTTGGCACAATTTAAGCAAAACGCTCTCAGGACTAGCGAAAAATAGTGACTGTGACGAAAAGTTTAGCTTCGCTTGAACACAAACACCAAAGTAAACTAACCTTCGTGGATTCACACTCCAAACATAAGCTAGAAACGCCACCTAATTCTAAACAAAATCCTAAATAGAATTTGCAGCGCAAATTAGCGCATGCCTTCTGCAATGAGGCATGAGTAGTATGTTTATTTTTGAGGAGCTGGCTATATCCCTTCCCTGGAACCGGTGGCTTTATATTTTTGGCCGGAAACTACTTATAGCAACACGAGTTGCTCATCATCATCATCATCATCACCATTATCAATGAACTGCTGAATGAAGGTCTCCCCAAGTCTCTTTCCCAATTTTCTTGAGTCAGTCTCCTACAAGTCACTCCAGCATGCTTTTGAATTCCATTCACTCATCTCAAACGTGGTCTTTTTTTGTGTATTTTCCAGCCCGTTGGTTCCAAACTAAAACTTCTGTTGTCCAACTGTGGTCAGTTCTTCTGAAAATATACCCTGTCCATTTTTACTTTGAGTATCTTCACTTTTATCATGTTTTCATCAACTGTTATTTTACTAATCTATGTATTTTTCTAAATACACTCGTCGTCAAAAAAATAGTTGCACCCAGAAGGACTTGTCGGATTGCAATGCTATTCGAGAGGAAGGTAAAGGTTACCAGGAGCAATAAATGATTAAACATTGAGAATGATATGGTAAATATTTATTGAGCTACACGCCAATAAGTAGTGTCTCTCAGTATGGTGTCGGGCAGCCATGTTTGCCCACACAGCATGCCAGACATCTCGGCATGGAGTTGTACAGGTTCTTTTTTTTTTTTTATTGGAGGTTTAACGACCACCGTGAGCAACTCAATGGGCTAAAAGCAGTCGCCCGTCCCTAATTTAGGGTCACTGGTTCCAACGAAGGGAGAGAGCCAGTGCCATAAGACAAACACAACATCCATGCCTCACTGGATTCGAACCCGGACCCCGTTCAGACGAATGATCAGAGGCCATCGCTTAGACCACTGCGCCACCGGGGCGGCCTACAGGTTCCTAACGGTGTCCTGCGATAAGCCAACCCATGCAGCTTGAATCTTCTCACGCAGTTCTATCTGCAGGAACTGCGTGAGAAGATGCGGTAGGGGTGGAGTGTGAGTGTGGATAGCGCGTCCAATAAGATCCCATACATTTTCAAACGGCGATAAGTCGGGCGATGCGGCTGGTCATGGCAGAGTGGCAGTGCCTTGAAGGCAAACTCTCGAGGCAATAGCAGTACGCGGATAAGCGTTGTCCTGTTGGAAAATCGCACCGGAGTGAGCGTTCAGAAAAGGTAGGCCACTGGTTGCAGAACCTCATTAACGTAACGTTGGGCTGTCAAAGTGCCTGTAATGAACATTAAACGTGATCTGGCATCGTAGGCAATTGCACCCCACGCCATGACACCAGGACTTCTGGACGTGTGACGCTCGACAACAAACCGTTCATCTTGGCGCTGACCACGGTGCCTCCATACACGGATTCGTTGATCGTCTCCTCAAAGACAAAAGCGGGACTCGTCAGTGAAGATCACTCTCTGCTATTCTGAGTGGCTCTTTGACAGTCTCGCCCGAGAACCATTCAGTCTTTGGCGACGATGCAATGGTGTTAAGGGCAGTCGTCGTAACGTTCTGCGTTCGTGTAGTCCTACATCGTGCAGCCGTCTGCCAATGGTGCTGGCACTAATTGGACAATGTATGAATGGCAGCACTTCTCGCTGTATATCTGCATTCGTGGCTGTTGTGTCACACCGCGCATGTTGGACAACCCGTTGGTCCTCTCTCTCTCTCTCTCTCTCCGTGGTTCTTCTAGCTCTCCCAGACCCTTCCTGTCGCTGGTGCGTGCCTTGTTCTATCCACTGCCGTCAACAGCGTGCTATAGTGATGTTCGCTCGACCGATATTGCGCGCAACACGGCCATAAGACAATCCAGCTTCCCGGAGCCCGACGATGCGGCCCCTCTCGAACTCGTCCAACTGCTCGAATTGCTTCCGAACTTTTCACCAAGGCATACTTCACTTGCAAATGATGCAACCAACACAACAGCGCGAGTCAGAAGGGCAAGCACGCGCAACGGAACGACCTTATATAGCCGGTCAGGCACAGCGTTACGACCACTCCTTGCTTGGGTCACATGCCCGGCTGAGCGGGATACTTGAAAATCATTTGCATGTCTCACGATGTCAAAATTTCCCATCAAGTTTAATTCCTTTCGGTTGCTTCCTTCTGGGTGCAACTATTTTTTTTTTTTTGACGATGAGTGTATATATAAACCATTATCAATCCACTGCTGGGTGAAGGTCTCACCTAGTTTCTTCTACAACTTTCTCTTCTGAGTCAGTCTCTTCCATGTCACTCCGACATGCTTACGAATTTCAACTACACTCTTCCACGTGGTCTTTTTCTGGGTGTTTTCCTGTCCCTTGGAATCCAGTATATTGTTTCAGTTTCCAACGGTGGTCAGTTTATCCAGCAATACATCGAGCCCAGAGATTTTACCTTGATCATGATATCCTCCACTCTTGTCATTTTCCTAATTCCTGAGTTCCTCTTCTCACCTTCGCTGGTTAAATTAACCACTAATCTGTCCATACTTCTTTCAGTTGTCTGCAAGCTCTGTATGCTTCTTTCATTTAATGTCCATGTTTCTGATCCATAAGTAAAAACTGGAAGTTGCGTTGATTGCACACTTTTCTTTTAAGTCATCATATACAATGTATATACTGTACACTTGTACGTATGTGTGTGGGGTTTTTCGAACCTACTCTCGTACTTTGTGTAACTGTAAAATTTTAAATGAAATATATTTCTTTCGTGTGAGGAAAGTGTAATAATTTATGGACACCGAAATATGGAAATCTACTTTTTAAAATTATTTTTAAGGGACAGCATACACAATTCTTTTTCTCAATAATTTCAGCTAAGAACAGAATTTTCAACATAAACTATATAAAAAGTTAAAACTTTATGCTCATGGTCAGAGGCGTAACTAGGGTGGAGCAGCAGGTTCCCAGCGGGCGGCTGCCCAGGGCGCAGCTTTAGAGAGGGGGCAAAAATTAGTGCTTGCCATCTGATTCAAACTGGAATCGAAAATTTTGCACCCGTTTTTAGAGCAGTGTTTTAGCAGCATAATTTGTCAGTTGTCCATTTACAGAATTTTCTTGAAATATGTTTCGCCCGTTCATAAGCAACGGCATCTTAAAATTTTCATTTATTCCTCAAAACGTTAAAAGAATGTTAGTTGATCACAGAAATGAAGTTGCGGTTGTATAATGCCTACGGCTAATGAACAACCACGGCCTTCGTCAATGTTAGTGGGAACAGTGGTTTCTCTTCAGTTGGATGAACTATAATTACGTTGCAGGGTAAGGATGTCGTTCATATTGTTAAAGATTCTCCAGTGATATTCGATCATTACTATGACTGCTAGCCAGTGACGGATTAAGGCCTTAGTGGTCCCCAAGGCTAAGACATCTGAATGGGCCCTCAAATAATTATGACGGGAAATCATTATGAAGTCAGTTCAAACTCGAAACTGTAGCAATATGCTTGTTATACGTAATTAATACGTAGTTCATTCTTCAAACTAATAAATTATCTGCAGAGTTTTCATAATGAAAACAGTGTTTTTTATTGTTCTCATGAGAACATGAGTTAAAAGCTTAAGATTAATACATTTCGTCTGGGATTTTCTAATGATTTAGCATTTTATACTTTTCTTAGTGCATCTTTTTTGTCATGCAATGTGAAGCCTCAGAGAACTTCGACTATTAACGGTTCCAAGGGCAAATTGGGAGTTGTGTGTGGATTAGATGAAAAAGCTGAAACTCTCTTGTCCCACCCCCACTGTACACAACGACACGAAACCTTGACCCTTGTTGAGTCACTGCCTTGAAATCTGTTCGTCTTCCAGCCTCTGTTTCTGACCAAGTGGAAATCATATGAGACAAAAGTAAAACTATTTTATAAATATCTCTCTCTCTCTGTCTCTCTCTCTCTCTCTCTTTCTATCTATTTATTATATTTGCGAAGGCATGCTTCCTGCGCCCTTAGTCATGGTGGGTCCCAAGGCTATAGCCCCTATAGACCCCTTTAATCTGGCCTTGCTGCGAGCCATGACTGCAAGCTGCCTTCCGTCTATTTGATATAGTACCGAAAGAACGAACTCCAAAGCAGTTGGCAAAAGCTGTACAAAAAGTCACAGTATGATATATGCAAAATAATATACGCAATATTTGTGGTTTGCGCCGGGCGCAGAAATAACTAGTTACGCCTCTGCTTATGGTCATAGTAAAGTTTTCTTTTTCAAGTCAGTAGCTTATTAAAAGCTGCAGTTCTGAGCTCATTAACCGCTTAGAAGTCGCAATTCTGGACTCAGTAACTGCTCAAAAGCAGCAATTGAAAACATGCACAGGTATAGTTAAAATGTGCGTCAAAACGGCTACTTTTAATTATTTTTATTCTAAGCAGCGACATCATTCTTCTGCTTAAAATACTTTACACACACACACACACATACACACAGAACAACTATAAAATGACTGGAGGGTACATGCCGGTGGGTCTTCTGCATCCACGCCTCTTTCTCTTAGCCTTAACTAACTGGCTCATATTAAAAATCCGAATTGTTGAACTATGTCACAAGATTGCTATTAATTTGAGATCACAAAGAAAGCCGTATTTTCTTATAGAAACCTTAAAAATTTCGGAGAAATAATGTTTTGATCATTTTGTGCGCACGTTAATACCTTTTTATAATAACAAAGAAGAATGATGTATGTCAGGAATATTAATTTGAAGACGTGAAACGGACCATTACATAATTTTTCCATAATTTTACAGTTCTGATTGAGAGCGTAATGAGGTTTTCTTTTAGTGATTATAAGATAAAAAAAATTGGCCTTCGAACATGGTGGGAAGGATATAAGAAAAGAATGAAATATGTCGAGCAGAAAGAGCACCGAAGGCTGAATGAGATCGGGTAATTTTTCTAAAGAAATAGTTCCTGATTTTCTTTTATGAAATAGCTTTTCTTTATGGTCTTTTTTTTCTCCCCCCCCCCCCTTTTTTTTTGATCCGTTCCACCAAAGGTTTCTTCTCGAATGAATTGGGAGATGCCATCCCAAGCAGGCTTATGATCAGAGTTGGCGGGAAAAAATAAAAGGAAAGGGAGATACAAAACCGAAATAAGTGTTCTACTGGAATTTGTTGTTTTCTGGTCGCAGTTGTCATCACTCATTTTTGTCTCTGCTCTGGATTTTTATCTTTTAGTCTGATTTCTTCTTTTTTTCTCTCTCATTTTAACGTGTTTCTTATTCTATTTCGCACCCATTTTTTCAGTTTCATTTAAACTTGATTCCAGCCTTTTTTTCTCTACGTCTTGTTCTCTTTTCCTTTCCGAACTACATTGACAATCCCATTGAAAAGATTTTCTTGACATTTGCTCTGTCTCCTATTGTGTTTCTTTTTATCGAAATCAAATGCCTCCTATCTCACAATGGAGGAAAGAATGAATGCTTAACCCAGCTTTGATGCCTCTTTTGTTATGCAATATATTGTAGTAATTAAATGCGTTGCTGTCCAAAGAAAACATCATCATATTTCAAAACTGGTGTATTCGTCACAACTTCAAAGTGGCTGCATCACTGGAAACTATATGACAAATCATTGTAACAAAAATATACTTTTTAAGTACAAGTTATACAATTTTGTGGCTCCACAATTTACGTGGCATCCAAACCATAAAAATGGCATTAAATTCTTCAATAAATTATTGTATTCTCCCCTCAAATCTTTAAAAAAAAGAAAGAAAAAGACCAAAGAACAATTTTTTCGAAACGATGGCATTTCAGATGGTACTTATAAGGCAAAACAGAGATCTTTGATGATAAATATTAATATTTATTTTCCTTTCTTAGTCTTAATCTGTCCATTGCTAGGCAAAGGCCTCCTTCATTTCTTCCTCATTGATTGATATTCGACTTTACCCGTCTAAAGTTTTTCGGCTCCGTTTCAGTCTTGATCATCATCTCTCCATCTCCTCCTTGGTTTTTTCTTCTTCCCTTCCATTGAATAGAATTGCGCGTCCATCTTTCTTCAGTTTTCTAAGAATTGCGTCCAGTCCAACGCCATTCTCCTTTCTACCCATGTGTTTTGTTCTCTGCCATTTATTATATTTCCCCTTGAACGTCATTTCTTCATACTTTGAACAGCTTGTGTTTGATCTGTAGCTCTTTAAGAAACATCACGATTTCCCTGCAGAAATTGAAACTGGTACGACACAATGGTTGTACAATTGATCGTTTAAGAAACCCTGAAATGTAAAATAAAAATATCCAAATATTCTGAAGTATAAAAACCTCGGATGCTGCTTACTGGGCTTGAACCCCTCCAGGAAGCATAATTTTGCGCCCATCATCGTCCCTAGGATTAAACTTAACGAGCAGTGGAGCAACCCAAAATTTACCCAAATCTACAAAAAAACTAAAAAAACAAAACAAAAAACATGACCACAGCATCCGGTTGTACCTAGAGTACACGTTGTACTCGTTCACGTAAATAAGGTAATAATAACAAATAGAAATTGTAATATCTAGATGCTATTCAATAAAACAGAAGTGAATGCCTCCCATTAGCAGGATAACCAGTTGATAAGCACCTGCAGGGTTCAATTAGGGCTGAGTACATTGGTTGTCGTTCACTGGATGCTTCAGTTTACATCAGCAGATCAACAACGGGGTTCGGCTCTCTACTGTTATGCAATCCACATACACTATATTGACAAAAGTCACCGAACACCCCTTCAAAAACAAATGAACGGATCCTCTGCGTTGTTATGATGCGCCGTACAGCTGCAAACGGTATAAAAACAAGCCTGCAGCTCACCACGATCATATCGCACTGTGAGGTTGAGTGAAAATGTCGCACCGGGAGAGAACTGACTTTGAGAAAGGAAAGATTGTTGGGTGTTATATTAGTGGGTTGTTCATACGAGAAACCGAGAGGCGTTTAAACATTCCCTAGTCAACTATTTTGGATGTACTGAACAAGTGGAAGACAATTGGCGTGCCTGAAGCAGTAAAACGTACCGGCAAACCAAAGAAAATCAGTGATAGAGAATGTCGAAGCCTCAGGAGAGTCGTTACAGCTAATCGACGGAGTACTGCATAAGACCTCAGTGTACAGATGAGAAAAATGATGGAACCTCGGTATGTACACGTACCACTCGCAGAGAACTTCCTTCCATGGGTTACCGTGGTCGTGCGGCTGCTCATAATCCTTTCATCTCCACTCGGAATGCTACTCGTCGTTTAGCATGGTGTAAAGAACCTTTATCGTGGACCATAGATCAATGCAATGGAAACGGGTCCCATGGATTGATGAATCCAGATACACGATCCATCAGTCTGATGGTCGTGTGTGGGTATGGCGGCAGCCGGAGGAACGCTATTTATCACAGTGTACTATTCCTATACGATCAAGTTTGGATCTGGCAGTGTACTCGTGTCGGGGTGTTTTTCGTGGAATGATCTCGGCCCATTAGTTATCATGGACGAACCTGTTAACCAGCACATCTACCTCGATATTCTGGAAAATTATGCTTTACCAACTCTGTGGAAATACTGTGGAACCGAGCCTTGTTGGTACCAGCAAGATAATGCACCGAGCCATAAATCAAGGACTGTTACGGCGTGGCTTGACGATAATTCCGTATCGTGTGTGAACTGGCCAGCATAGAGCCCTGATCTTAATTCCATAGAGCACCTATTGAGTGAATTAGAGCTCCACGTAAAAAGTTTGGAACCAAGGCCTACTACTAAGCAACAATTAGCGTCATCGTTATGTACAACGGTGAATGGAATCGCATACCTATCGCTGGGTTCCTAAACCTTTTGGAAAGCATGTCTCGAAGGGTCAGTTTTCACACAGTATTTATTAGAAGAAAGAAAGATACAGGAGATGTGCTTGAATAAATCATCTCAAATGATGTATGACAAAAAAAATATTTACAGATGCTTGTAGCTTACGCTACTGCTTATTTACACGGTTCTGTACATTGATGATAGTAAAAAAACAGTTAATTACACTCGAGTGTCTGGTGAGGCAACAAAAGTCTCTGACAAAGCAAAGAATAGGAACAATTCAGCTTGAAGAGCGTTATACAATATTAATTTTGCACAGTATTGATGCAAGGAATAATACAGAATTCGAGCTTGCAGACATAGATTCAAAAGACAGGTGATGAGAAATTAACAGAATGTGCAGCTTGCGCTACGTTAATTACAGGATTCGGTGCAACGTTTGCATGACAACAGTTAAGTGCAGTAGAAATCTGGCGAGGCAACATGAATCTCTGGTAATACGGAGAGTAAAATCAATCCAGAATGATGAGCACCATAGAGTATAAATTTTACACAATATTGATGAAAAAAAAGTTCTGACCGAAAGGTGATACATTGTGGGTGACTTGGAAAACCAGGAGGTTGCAGGTGATCAAGGAGACAAACATGAAATCAAAAGTTCGAAAGACAGATGATGAAAAATTTACAGATGAATGTGGCTCGCGGTACTACATGTTACATACAACGGTGATATGAAAAATAGTTATATACAATAATTTTCCTGAGAATACAAAAGAAAAAATAATCTCTGAAAATACAGAGAGAAGACACAACTCATCACAGTGAGTATTGGAGAACACAAATTTACACAGTTGAAAAGTAAAATTACACATTTGAATCAGGAATTGAAGATAAGAATATACTGTAAAAACGACAAAGTTTACAGATGTCTGTGGTTCGTGAAACGACCTATATACATGATTCTGTACAATGAGAAGTTACAATTTATATATATTGGTTTGTCAGAGGTGGTGGAAGTACAGTTTGTTTCCTGCAGAAGTAATAAATCAGCATTCAGCGGAGCAAGATCCTCTCGTACCAGCGCATTCGCAAGAGGTGTCGCAAAACCACGACAATTAAGTGACACCACCTTGAATGTCTAGGTTAGTTGTGGGATGCAGTAGGAATTGACTGGCTTTAGTGATGGAGTGGAGTCGACGGAGAAAACAAGCACTCCACGGGACCTCGTCCGCAGTGCGCCGAAGAGTGTTTTCAAGTGAGTGTAATTGAACCAGCACTTGTGGAAGAGCTGCTTCATACTGCTGAATGGAAGTGCGTGCTGAGGAAGGGCTAGAGGACCCTAAAAGGCAATCCAGCACGTCCTCGTATGGCAGAGGCTCAGCAGGGAAAGCATTTTCAGCAAGAAAAGTTGTGAATTCATCTAGTGAGGGAAAGGCACCCTCACATGCTGTCTCAGAGGAAGTGTGTAGAGGCGACCTGGAGAACGGTCGTCGAGAGCTGACGGAGCGAGTGGACGAGCGGGTAGAAGAGCGAGATGATCTTCGGGACGCCAGAGTCTTTGACTTCTTCGTCTTGGGGTGAGTAGCACCATTGCGTTTTCCAGCAACCACAAAAGCTTCATGATCGTCTGGAGAGTTTGAACCCGAAGCGTTACCTGTGACTCGTGTCATGGAGCCAACGGTAAAAGCTGAGGAGTGGTCAACATGTACATCAGCAGTGGTTGTAAAAGTACTTGGGAGAGTCGATTTTGGAAGCCTGGGAAAATTCTTAGGAACAGCAGGAGGTGGAAGCATCAAAGTCGTTTGTTGACCAATGGCAGTAAGCTGACTTTTGGAAGATCTTGATTCCGCGACTTTCCTCGAATAGGAAGAAGTCTGTGAAGCGTTGGTGGACAAAGTAGAAGATGTAGTGTGTGGAGCTGTTTGCAGGGAGGCACGTGGGCACTGAGCCCTTATGTGACTTTCGCTCTGACAGATAGTGCAATACTGTGAAGTGATTATCTCAACTCTTCGGCGTTGCTGTCCACAGCGGATGTGTAAAACATTCGGAACCGCTTTCAGCTGAGCAACAGATGAAAAGAGTACTCGAGCAGTGCGGCGGAAACCCCGAATCGATTTGTCTTCAGGGTTTCTGGGAGCCGCAGAAAGAGTTGTTATGGAGCCAACAACTCTGCCATACCTGCTGAGCAAGGTGCAGAGTGCAGCGTCGGATACTTCTGGTGGTACGGGGTAGAAGGTCACCTGCACCGGGCGGTGCGCAACCGGTTGTGCTAACAGATGCATGTCATTGATGGTTAGACCTTCCGTAAGGACCTGGTCAGCATGCGCTTTATCCTTAAAATAGACCAAGATAGATCTGGGTTTTCGAGCTACAAAGTCTATTGCATCCTTTGGTAAGATAGTTTTGATGGCTCGGCTATATTGCCACAGCTTAGTGTCGGGAAGCGCATCAAAATAGACGCCCCGTTCCAAAGTGGAGGAAAAAAGGTGACCAGCTCGGGAATCCTCTGCTATGTCAATTGTAGCAGTAGAACCGACGACAATGACATAGGATTCAGGAAAAGGCATAGCAGATGAAACTGGGGGTGTGAGGACCCCAGAAGTTGCAGAAGCATAGGATGCTTGGGAAGACATGGGTCGAGAATTCGATGAAGCGGCCCCTAGCAGTGAGGGCGGATCAGAAAGTTGATGAGAAGTAGAAGCTGTGAGCTCAGTATTGCTGATAACGGATACGTCATCATCTGCTGAGATGTAGATAGGAGACTTGGCACCACCGCACTTGGTGGGAGTTATAGCTGGAGAAGAAGAGGTGTCCATGACGTCGCAATGACGCTCGGAAGCCACCTCATTAAGCTGAGCAGGAGCTACCGCGGTAGAAGAAGAAGAGGAAGCTGGCTGATCTGCCAAGATAAGGATGTGGGCGTCACCCTTGTCTGCCTCCGCCATCGAAGCAATGGCGAGACTTTAACGAAAAAAGACCAGCTTGGTTGAAAAATAAAACAGTGAATAATGAGAAAATATGGCACTCACCAACCTGGGAGATACACGAACGTAAAGTGTAGAACTTCAACTTGAAGATACACGCAACCACAGAAACTAAAGCACTCAATAAACACCTTATAGCAACGAAAATCACGGAGCTCAAAACCCAACCACTTCGAGCTTCGAAGGGTCAGTGCATGCATTAAGGCCAAAGGTGTACCGACACCGCACTAATGTATATCAATAGATCCTATGTTGTTTTTCTCTTCTAGATGTCCAGTGACTTTTGTCAATATAGTGTATCTGCACCCTCAAGTCAACAGCCTATGGCAACTTTGGAAGTTTTTTATTATTTCGCTCAGATGTCCTATTTAGCAGACACACTGGAAGAACGCACTGGAGAAGTATAAGATTTGCATGAATTGCTCTTTCTTTGTTTCTCTTGTCGCATTCGAAAGGAAACTATTTCTCTTTCAAACTCATATTATTTTTCATTTGCCGTGCATCCTCCAGAACAACGAAAAAGTAAAACCTCAAATGAAATATTACCCCATGCTTTGACGAGAAAAACATTTTGTTAAAAGCGTGCTCCGTGATTTTTGAGATAAATGTACATAATAGAGAATGAAAGGTAAGTGGATAAAAATACATATAACGTTACATGGTTTAATATATCTAAAATGACATACAAAACGTTTCAGATCTTTAAGATTTAACTATTTTTGCTTACAGGTTCAATCATAAATTTCCCTCAATTATTGCAAATAATAAGAAGAAGAAAAAGAAGAAATAATAATATTAAATCTTTCACTATCCCAGAGGCCACGGAGGTCCCAGTGGATAGCATATGAAGCTATCAACCAAGCGGTCGCAGATTCGATGCCACCTAGAACCATCGCCAGCCGCCGTGAATTTCGGTTTGAGATTACCTACCTAAAAGTTGTCGAAACAGTTGCAGGAAAATGTGACGCCATCTAGTGCTAACAACATCGGTTTAAAAAAAAGATAAAATATCCACTGATAACCTGTGCACTGAAAAATTGTAAATCCGTCAGGATGATATTAAGAAAAAGATCAGCCCATATTGCATCGAGTGTGGCGAAGGATAAAGTCACTCGCGTCCAAGTTCTTAGGTAGATGGGCTAATTTGACAAATAAGCTAAAGTCTCCGGAGGAAAGCAATGAAGAAAGTGGCGTTGTCGCTTTCATGGCTACCGCACGAAATAGTCAACAATCGGCCGGAGATGCTTCTCGGGATGCCAAGACCAAGTCGTGCCGAAGTTCAGGCCAACCCATGAGATGGAGTTTAGAAACGTACATGTACACCATGCGAACATACTACGAAGTGACTAAAATGGAGACAGAGAGGACAATGTACAGGAAGAGACTACAACATATAGCAATACCGAGACATTCAAGTCATCGAACAGCGACTAGTGGATCAGAGACGGGCCATAGTCGCGAAGATCATACCATCTGCCGTCCTGGAAGCCATCAAGCAAGAACATCCACAGAGCAGCGAACACCACGCTATACAGAAGAGAATACAATACCTGATAGCAAGCATGAGACAGTATTAGAAGAGCTAAGCCAGCGGAAGACATCAGCGGTTACCAACAAATTCAAGCAGCCGTAGCAATAAAATACGGATAACTAGTGAAATTGCTGCAGCTGAGCATAAAGTGGAGAAATTGCGGAAATCATAAAAGAAACAGAACAGGCATTTGTTTGCTCTAGTATGAAAATGAGATGTTTTTATCAGGTGCGCAGCAAGTGGGCTTCCTATGAGGGGAGGGGGGATTGCAATCTCAAATAATAATAAGACAATGTTAATATTATTATTATTATTACT
Organism: Macrothele yani; assembly: GCA_039090855.1. Classification (NCBI taxonomy): domain Eukaryota; kingdom Metazoa; phylum Arthropoda; class Arachnida; order Araneae; family Macrothelidae; genus Macrothele; species Macrothele yani. The sequence continues at coordinate 13,689,198 of CM077029.1, read as the reverse complement.
AGGTGTAGCCCGTCAATAATGAAGGGACAAAAAAGATATACAGTCCAGTCAAAAAATTATGACCACCTGTTAGTATAAAAAGGTATATGACCTTCTCTTGCCGCCAGTACCGCACATACACGGGATGGCATTGATTCAGTGAAACCACTGAACGTTTCTGTAGGGGATGGTATACCATACAGACACCAGAGCTTTTCGCAGATCATCAAGAGTCATCGGTGGTGAAACCATATATCGAACCTGTTGGTCAAGATAGTCCCAGAGACTTTTAATGGTATTGATGTCAGGCGAGTAGGATGGCCGGGATAGTAAGCTAAAGTCACTGCAATGCTCCTCAAGACATTCTCACACACGCACAGCAAAATGAAGAAGGGCATTATCTCGCTGGAAGCAACCCATGAAATTGTAGTGGACAGTCATCATGAGTGGGAGCACCTGATCCACCACAATGGATAGGTAGCCTGAAGCATTCATCGTGCGATCGAGTGGGATGATTATTTCCAATTATTCCCAGGAAAACATGCCCCACACGAGCACACTGCCACCTCCTGCCTGTTTCTTCTCAAGCATCGTGTTAGGATGATTTCTGTCGGCAATGCTCCGTTGTCCTCTCCATCGGGCATCCACACGATAAAGCAGAAAACGGAATTCATTTGAAAAGGCGACTTTCATCCACTGTTCGATGGTCCAATGGCTTCTCTTAAATGCAAATTCCCCCGTAATCGTCAATATCTGGCCATCAGCATGGGTGACTTGAGTGGACAGCAGCTCCAGAGACCCCCATACGGGCCGAGTTCGTTGGACTGTGGTCTGCTGTACGCTCCTCGATGTGCCAGCGTTAAACGCTCTGTCCAGTTGTTCCACTGTGGCCTGTCTGTTGGATCGTACTACTCGGGATAGCCGTCGCTGTCCACGATCGTCAAGGCTCTGTAGACCTCCACTATTACCCCGATTACTGTAGGTCTTGCCGGTTTCCGTCCATTTAGATCACGTCTTTTTCCCATTTTCAAACAGAATTGCATAGCGCCCGGGAGTTCGTGAGAGATAGTCGGATAGTCGGTGAGAAAATGGTGACCGTACAGCAGAAGGCTTTTACTGTGCTGCAATTTTCGAGGTGTGAATCGGTAGTCACAGTGCTGCGTGAGTTTCCTAAACGTTATGGATATGATCCACCGGGTGCTCAAAGTATTCGTCGGTGGTATCGGCTGTTCGAGGAAACAGAATGTTTGGTAAAGGCAAGAGCATAGCACGACCGTGCGGGTCTGAGATTAGCGTGCAAAGAATCAGAGAGAGTTTCCTACGTAGCCCGAGGAAGTCAACCAACCGCGCCAGTCGAGAATTGGGAATTCCTCAGATGACTGTTTGGTGTGTTTTGAGACGACGCTTGATCATGAAGCCATAAAGGTTGCGACTATTGCAGCCTGTAAGGCCAGGGGACAAATTATAGCGACAGAACTTTTGTTAACTCATGCAGGATACTATTGAGAACGGCGTTTTTGCACCCTGCTATATGTTCATTGATGAAACAACTTTTCATTTAAGTGGCAAAATGAACCATCACTACATTCGTGTATGAGTCATGGAAGACATACATACAACATCGAGCATGAGCGGAACTCACCTAAAGTTAACATCTTCTGTGCTATTGCCTGAGCAAAGGTTTATGGTCCTTTCATTTTCGTAGAAAACATAGTTACGGATAACTCCTATTTAGATACTCTGCAAAACTGGCTATGTCCGCAATTGAAAAAAGATCCATGCGACTACATTCTCCAGCAGGGTGGGGTGCACCCTCATTGGCTTACGCTGTTTGCTGTTTACTCAACGAAGTGCTCCCTTGCAGTTGGATTGGTCGCAGTGAACCTCGTGCCCTTGCGCTCTACAGATAACCGCCTACGTCACCGGATCTTGTGTTGTGCGACTTCTTCTTTTGGGGAACATTAAGTATACTGTGTACGAGTCAGCGTTGCCTACAACCCTGGATGAGCTAAAAAAAACACATTGTTACTGCAGTGCAGTCAGTGACAACGGACATGCTAGAGCGAGTATAGAAGGAAATGGACTTTCGTCTCGACGTTGCTCTTGTAACTAAGGCAAGTCACATAGACCAATTATAAGGTGAGAGACAAAACTCGGACAGTTTTTCTTTTTGTTGACGTAGAAAGGCCGTTCCATAAAAACTGAGAGTATTTTTTTTTGAGTTGGCAACAGTGCAAACGGGAAAAATAACCACGCAGACGACTAACTGAAATAAGAAAATATCTATGGCAACAGTTATTAGACGTGGTAGACGATTCTGGTTTTGTTATTGTACAGTTGTTTAAGGTATGTCTGCATTTCGCCATACATCTATGGAGGTGAGTGATTCAGAGTTAAGAAGTGAAACACGTTGGGAGGTAAAGTTTTTCTATTGTTTGGGTAAAACTGCTCCAGGAACAATTGATTGCATGAAAAAAGCTTACAAAGAAAAATGTTTGGGTGAGTCAACGATTTTTAGATGGCACCATGATTTCAAAAAAGGGCGTTTGTCGGTAGAACTCGCTCCTACGTCTGGTCGACCTCAAAGTGTTGTTCCGCAGCGTATTGTTAACACATTTTGAGCAATCCTCAAGAGGATAGACGAATGACGTTTGAAGACATAGCGGCGTCAACTAATATTTCAAAAACGTCGGCATTCCTCATTCTACGCGACAAATTACTGCTGCATCGCGTGCGTTCCAGATGAGTATCTCATCACTTGACGAGAGAACAATTGTTAGCCAGAGTTCAGGTGTGTCATGAGTGGAAAAAAATGATCGCAAAGGATCCAAACTTTCTACACACAGTAATAACTGCCGATGAAACCTGGGTCCACTATTTCGACCCCCTCACGAATCGCACAACGAGTGTCTGGAAAACACAGCCTCCTCCGAAAAAGTCCGCCAAACCAAATCAGGTGGGATGGTGATGATGATAATTTTCTTTGATCATAAAGGTATAGTCTACCAGCATACCATTCCTCCACAAATTACTGTCAATGCTGAGTATTACATTTCAGTCTTGAAGCTTCTGCGACGACACATATCGATTGAGTGTCGGAACTGGTGGGCAAGTGGACCCTACACCACGATAACGCCCGCCCACATGTGGCTGCTTGTGTTCAACAGTTTCTAACGAAACGCAGTATTGAAATCATGCCACATCCTGCCTACAGTCCTGACCTCGCACCGTGCGATTTCTGGTTGTTTCCAACAATGAAAGAGAAGTTACGTGGTGCAACATTCAACACAGATGCTGAGGTTATTCAAGCTGTAAAGGGGTCGCTAAAGCAGCTTCCACAAAATGCCTTCGCCACATGCTTTGAAAAGTGGACTGAACGATGGGACCCTTGCGTATCATCCAAGGGAAGATATTTTGAGAAAGAATAAATTATAATTTCCTATACCTATATTTCTTCATTCTGTGGGATTTTACTCTCAGTTTTTATGGAACTGCCGTTGTATCATTACTCACTCTGTATTTGTAAATTTCGAAAATATAGTCATCCGAAATCGGATGAATCATTTTTGAATAAAAAAAAGAAGACACGTGACTAAAAACAGACATGGATCCGCAAAGTCACAGTGTTAACTATATCATAATCAAAGGAATGAACTTTTAGCAATGACCTTCAAGTGAAATTTCGACAGCGTCTTTAAAATAGTATCTATCAGAACGGCAACGATCATTCGTAGTGTTGCAAACCATCATCTCCCAAACATCAGAAATCTGTACGTTGGGCCCGTAAGTTGTGATCGGAGAAGACAATCAGACTGCGTAATAATTTTGCTGCTCTTCTTTGCGACATAGGAATGCGGAAAAAATAGCTGGAGTCGAGGCAAACAAGGAGGACAGAAATTTTGAGAGAAGGAAGGAGAAAGAGTGTGCCACCGAAAGGCCAGTGCAAAGGAATGAAAAGTTACGTGCATTCGGTTAAGAAACAAAACAAGAAAGATGACACCAAATTTTCGGGTGTAATAAGCACGTCTTTTGAATCAATAGTACACTGCTGGACAATTGCTAAGGACGAATCATAAACGGCTATATAGCGCATAAAAAAGTAAGTGTGGTTGGATGCCAAGTGAAATAAAATTATGTCAGAATGCCAGGACATTACAAGAAAGACAATTTATTGTGCTCTGAAATCCATAAGGCTTTGGAACGTGTTCAAGGGACAAACAGGCCATTTTGTGCAGAATACGTAAACGTGAAAAAAAAATGCAATTACCGTCCGCAGGCGTTCCGGCGTAAGATGTCAATACGGGATATGGTCACCATGGAGGGCGATGCAAGATTCCACACGTCGTGTCATGCTTTGCACAACATTATCAAGCAGCTGTTGGGGTAATTTATCCCATTCCTCTGTCAGTGTACGGATGAGGGTGTCCTCGTTTATTAGAGGGCATTGGCGACCAGCAAGATTCCTCCCCAAAGCATCCCACACATGTTCAATGGGATTCAGATCTGGAGAACGTGCTGGCCATACGAGGCGTTGAATATCCTCGCTCTCAAGACACTCCTGGACAGCGATTGTTCGATGACATGTTGCGTTGTCGTCCATGAAAATGAATCTATCACCGACAGCACCACGGAACATGCGGACATGAGGTAGCAGAACATCATTAATGTATCGTTGGCCAGTCATAGTACCAGTTGGAAGCACATAGAGGGACGTGCGGCCATTGATCATGATGCCAACCCATACCATGACACTACATGTCGGATATCGGTCCCTTTCCTGTATGTTTGCTGGACAATACGCAGTACCAATATCACGCCAGATCAGTTGCCATCGACAATCAGACGATAGACTGTATCTACACTCATCTGAGAAGAGGACAGCAGACCAGTCGTTATCAGTCCAATTGCGATGTTGATGGCACCATTGCAAACGGCGGTACGGTGACGTCTGGACAATGGGATGCACACAACAGGACGGCGGGTGTATAGTCCTCCTTCATGCAAACGTCTGGCGACAGTTTTTCGGGAGATCCGCTTGCCAGTAGCAGCCATAAACTGATTTGCTACCTCACTAGATGTGCTTCGCCGGCGTCTTTTTGTTGATAGCACTATGCACCGATCTTCTGCAGGTGTCGTACTGCGAACACGACCTCCCCCGTGACGTTTGCTACACTCTCCATTTGTTTGAAATGATTTCCAAAGCCTTGAAACAACACTGTGGCTGACGTCGAACTCCCTGGCAACATCTGTTATTTTTCGCCCTTCTTCAATCTTGCCAGTAATACGGCCACGCGTAAAATCATCTAGGTGATGTCGGGAAGACATACTGAAAATTGCAAGTTCGTCAACTGATTCTGTCCCTTTCAACTTTGCGTTTGAACAACAACGGTCAATACGCGCCAAATCCTTTATATCTCTTATCAGCGCTATGACGTCACGAACAAGTTCGGCAATCCAAAATTTGCATACGCACAACACGTCTAACTGTATCCCGCACTTATGCTAATTTCCACATTTTCCTGCCTTCCATTTTATGGTTGCTATCGTTGCTATTGTCATCCGTCCTTAGCAATTGTCCGGCAGTGTATCTGATGGAAGAAAGAAGCTTTCCAATCGGGTTTTTAATCCCTCAGATATTGTTGTAAAGGGAATCGTGAGCTTACGCCCTCTGGTTGCAGGCTTGTGCGTTAAGAAAAACATTAATTTATATGAGAAACATTTCGCACTGGAAACGCTCTCCAACATAGAAAGAATTTTTCAAATCGGAGTTTTAGAAGCAGAAATAACGCAGAAAAGGCAATTTACCTTTGGGCCCCCTAGCGGAAACTATAATTTACTTGAAAATTTTGAATTTATAGGAAAAACATTTCGTATCGGGAACACTATCCAACAAAGAAGCAATCTTTCAAATCGGACTCTTAGAGTTAGAGATATTGACAAAAATAAGATATACATTTACGCCCCCTGGTGTAGAAACAATGCATTATTTCAAGAAGAAAATGTTCCTAAAAGGTGTGTCGACATGAGTAGTATCGGTCAACAAACGACTTTTTTTCAATCGAGATTTAAGAAGCTAACGTTTTACTGTAAATACATGAAAAGCGGAAATTAAGACTTACGCCACCTGGTGGCCAAACCATTTTTACAAAAATTAGAAATTATGTGCAAACGATTTCACATCAAGAGCTGTATCCGGTGCAGAAAGAACTTTTCAAATTGGAGATTTAGAAGCAGAGGTATAGGGAGGAAAGAAATTTACCTTTACACCCCTAGCGGAAAGTCTATGAATTACTTGAAAATTTTGAAATTCTATGAAAACATGTTACACTGGAAACACCATCCAACAAAGAAGGATTTTTTCAAATCGGACTCCTAGAAGTAGAGATACTAACAAAAATAAGATATACATGTACGCCCCCTGGCGTAGAAACCATGCATTATTTTAAAAAGAAAATGTTTCTAAAACGTTTGTCGACATGAGTAGTATCGTTCTACAAACGACGTTTTCTTTCAATCGAGAATTTAGAAGCTCATATTTAGCTGCAAATACATCAGAAGCGGAATTAAGATCTACGCTCTCCTGGTGGCCAAACCATTTTTTTACAAAAATTAGAAATTATGTGCAAACGATTTCCCACCGGGAGTTGTATCCAGTGCAGAAAGAATTTTTCAAATCGGAGATTTAGAAGCAGAGATATAAGGGTAAATGAAATTTACCTCTACGCCCCTTAGCGGAAAGTATATGAATTACTTGAAAATTGTGAAATTATATGAAGAACATGTCACACTGAAAAGACTATTTAACAAAGAAGAAAATTTTCAAATCGGACTTCTAGAAGTAGAGATATTGACGAAAATAAGATATACATCTACGCCTCCTGGCGGAGAAACGGTGGAATATTTTAAGAAGAAAATATTCCGAAAAGGTTTATCGATGTGAGTGACATCAGTCCACGAAAGAATTTTATCAGTCGATATTTTAGAAGCGCAGATTTTATGGCAAATACATCAGAAGCAAAAATTAACACTTACGCCCCATGGTGGCCAAGGTATTCTTTACCAAAAATCAGAAATTATATGCAAAGATTTTCCATTAGGAGTTGTATCCCCTGAAGAAAAAAGTTTTAAATCGGAGTTTTAGAAGAAGTATTATTTGTAAAAATGTAATTTTCTTTTACGCCTTCTAGAGGAAAATCTATGCGTAATTTGAAAAAAGTAACTATATCTAAAATATTCTTCGACATAAATGGAATCGAAAGATAAAATAATTTTTTCAATCGGATGTTTAGAAGCAAATATGTGGAATAAAACGTATTTTTGAATTTGATATCATGTGCATTTACGCCCTCTAGCGGCGAAATTGTACATCGTAAAAAAAAAAAAAAAAACGAAATGAAGGATCATCATTTGCATATTTCAAGCTTCCCAATGCAAAAAGTTTTTCAAATCGGTCTAATAGTTGCAGAGATATCGTGACTACAGATGGACTGACAAACCGGTAACATAAGCACGTTCTTTTTCTACAAAATACGTGCTAATAAGTAGCGCGAAGACTAAAAGCTAAACAAAAAACCAAGACATGTGATAGCCAACATAATAAGTTTTAGCTAATAATAAATACGTTGAAACTGCAATTTTTCTCATACATTCCTTCGTTATGTTGTATATTTTCTGCAAAGGGCTACAATTAGGCATAAATATCGAACCCGAGCCGGAAGTATAAAAACACCTTCGCATGTCAGCAACGAATCCTTTTAACACATCATCTGCTTTCATTGTCTCTTTTTCCAATAACGATTTTTAGATAATATGAGCTTTCTGTTCTTTTTGTGTATTTAATTATTGCACGATTTGTTCTGAGCTTCTGAGTGCTTTTTGGTACAGTTCCTAAGTATCCACACACGCCTTCCATTCTACTCTTTGTATAACGAAAGTTCATCGTGGAAATGTTTACATCTACAGATTGCATTTTCTTCGGAGAGATGAAGGCTATCCTTTGTTTTTTCTTACCACTGAAGGATGTGTTGATGGACGGACGGAAGTTATGATATGTATCGTCGCTTTCCTGCTCTTCCCTTCTTCCTCTTATTATACAGTTGTAACCCACACATTGGTATCGGATATTTCCGTACATTTCAGATGCTGGGTTACTAAATATCTGCTTCCCAACGACCTTAAAATAAGAGTACAAAGTTACACGAACATATTTCAATCTCACAATTCCTGATAATCTTTGCATGGCCGTATAAGTTCTCCACTCTTTCGAATAAAAAATTGAATATTTGAAGCTTTGCGGGAGCTGAAACACACAAGTGTTACCTTCATACCATTCTTGTAATTCCATCCATCCTTCCTTCATCCGTCTTCAGAAAAGTTATTTCCGCTTTAAAATGTCGGGAATTCTTTCCCTGCCTTATAGTGGAAAATATGAAATTCAATAAATTCGTTCCTCGGTCCATTCCTCAGATCGCTACATTATTTTGAGACCGAGTAACAACATCATTTTGTGAAAGAAATCTTAGATGATAGAATAAAACTAAAGTCATATTTGTCATCAATACATACATCTACCAAAATAACGTAAACAACTTTTATTATTCAACAGTTTTGGACCTATATAATTTATTCATTCCTATTATTCGTTCTTTCGTTTTCTGTAAACATTACATTTTTTCGACTCTATAAGCAGGGCAAGTTTTTTTTTAACCATGCCGCGTTGAAAGCAAAAATTTATTATGGAGCTGTACACTCTTTAATGACTAATTCCACATTTAAAAAAATGCTCGTCTCTCTTAGGATTGCACATTAAAAAAAGGGAGAAAAACGTAAAGTAAAATTGAGAAAAACTTAAAAAGTTGCCATTAGCTGGTGGTGCAGTTCTTTCACCTTGTTATTGAAAGAGTGAAACGAAAAAAAAAAAAAAAAAAAGGCTTATTAAAACTCCTGTGTATCAATCAGCTTTGCACCAGCATTTCTAAGATTGCATGAACAGTCCAAGGAAGGAGTAAATGAATGGATTATAAACAAGAAATCATTTATGGTATTCGCTCTAAGTGACGTTAAAATCAGAGAACAGGTTAAAAAATGCTAAAAATTGAAATGAAAAAGGCAGTAGTGATGAAGAAAATACTGATATTATCGGACCAAGAATTAAAATTCATAGTGATATCGCAAGAAAAAGGAACGACTGATTAGAGTCAATCCTTTTTACAAACAGTTTTATTAAAGATATTCGGCCTACTGTGACGTGCCTGCCCAGCAGGACGCACACGACATAAAGGCAGATAGCAGCAATAACGAACGTCCGTGTAGCTCAGTTGGTAGATCGACTTGTTCCTGAATAAGTGGACTCGGGTTCGATTCCCGTCGTGGACCAAGAATGACGGAGAAATTCAGTTCGTTATAATGGCGCCCGAACTTCCCGAATGACCCGGCCGTTCAAGATCTCGCAATGGTGTAATGTTCTTTCCACACCGCGAGATAGGAAAAATTAAGAGAATCTCTTCTTCAGCGCTTCGAAAAATAAAAAAAATGTGTGATGTTGCATTTCACACACTAGATTGACTGGGAGTTCTCAAGTGCACGTTCTTCAGTGAATGGCTGCCTACGACGATTCATGTTCACGGCTAACCCGTGGGCCATGCTCCCGGCTCTCTTTCGGGAGGGGGTAGATGTGACGTACCCGCCCCGCTGGATGCACACGACATAAAGGCAGATGGCAGCCGTAACGAACGTCTGCGTAGCTCAGTTGGTAGAGCGACTTCTTCCGGAATAAGTGGACTCGGGTTCGACTTCCGGCGTGGACCAAAAATGATGGAGAAATTTACTTCGTTATACTACGTAAAACAAAGTGAAGTTTCCTGGTATAAAGAGATCATACAATATTTTTTCATGCAACTGGAATTATTGAATTCATTCTTCGCTTATCTAAAACAATATACCTTTCTTAAGAAACGTTCATTGAATAAAGTTCTTATGAAATGTAGCTGCTTCTTCTCTGTCTTTCCTATTACAAAATGCCAAAGCTAATTCGTTAAAAGAAAGCATTGAAGCTCATTTTAACGACATTCACGGCTATCCGTGATTATCTCGCTAGGAAACCCAAACACACATCAGTAATTTCCTCACCGCTCGATGATTTCCTATGAAAATGTACCTGGACGAAGCCTTCATCTATCGAAGCAAAACCATCACACTTCGCAAGGAAGTGGACTTGACCCGTGACCTTGACACGCTGTACCACCGACCAGGTGTTTGACTTAGAGTGGAGTGATTGCCTCTGCTGCAAACATGTACTCAGTTGAGCACTCGTGTTTATTGTTCGTGAATACTGGCGAGCAAGTTCATTTCAACATCAAGGGTCATTTCGGAATACGTATGATGAAGGAAGTGCACCGTCAAAATCCATTTTTCACAAACTGGTGAAAAAATTAGAGACAATAGGAAGTCTTCTCAATCAACGAGGCCCGAAGGTGTCTGAACACACGGTGAAAGATGTAAAGGAGCGATTACTGGCATCTCCAACAAAATCCTTAAGAAGACTTACGCGAGAAACTGGTATTCCTTATTCCTAGTGTCAAAGAGCTGCCAAAAAAGCAAAACTGCACCCATATCGTGTGTCTGTAGTCCAAGAGTTGGTTCCAAATGATTTAGAGGAACGTGTACAATTTCGTTTATGGTTCCAACGTTTTTTGGGGGAACATCCTGGGTTTTTGGACATTACATGGTTTACGGATGAAGACTGGTTTCATCTGAGTGGCTACATCAACCAAAACACGCGTATATGGGCAGAAAAAACCCACATGTCATTCGTACGAACCTGTCCCATATTCTTTGATCAAACTGTTACCACGGAGGTGTACTTGAGCACATTCAGTGAATTTGTAAAACAGTTAACAGATGACGAATTAACGGGAGGTTACTTTCAACAAGACGGCGCAAAGTGCCACGCATCTAATGCAAGCATGAGGGAAATTGAAAGTTATTTCGTTGACCGAGTAATCTCGAAAAATCTTTGGCCGCCAAGATCACCAGACTTGACGCCACCTGATTTCTTCTTGAGGGGTTTACTGTAGAGCCGAGCAATAAGCTTCGAACAATTGACGCCTTCAAAGATGCGATACGGAAGGAGGTTGCTGCCATTGCAGAAGTCACATTAGCACATGTCTTCGCCAATTTGCAGACTCGCCTATAAAAGTGCAAGGATGTTTGGAGGGGACCATGTTCATCACATGCTTCAGGAAGGCCTTGCTTTCTTAAAGCATAGGGAAACATTATGACGTACTACAGAGGTAAATCACGTGTCAAGACGACAAATATGCAGCGATATATAACGTCCGTGTAGCTAAGTTTCGAGAGCAACTTACGCTGGAGTGAGGGGGCGTGATTGCGATCTCCTCACGGTCAAATTTGTGTTTTCACACCATACAGAAGTAGAAAAAATTATTGAGGGATGTTTGGATTTCCTAGCAAGAGAATAACCCTTTATAAGCTTTAAATTCTTCTGGGGATCTGGCGGGAGTCATGACATTTTAAACAGGTCCGTTACCTCTACAAAAAGATGTCATTAGTCCCTCATTTTTAAAATGTATCTAAGGACGTTAACGTGGTTCGTCAAACTAAGCCATATTCGTAAAGCAAGGATGCCTTTTCTCAAACTTCAAAATAATGTTTAATGAAAGCTCCACACATAATTCATTTAGCGATATGTTACTCATCGTTCTGTCAGTGAACACAGGAATTTCGGCTGACCTCTGTGTCTCCGTCCGTTAGTAATCCTACTGACCCAGACTGCTCCTTAACGTGAGCGAAGCTTGTACTTCATCCCGCTCTCTTCCAAAGCCCAGGAAAAATGGAAAACCATGCCTTACTGCTACATAAGCATAAACATCGAAGCCTCAAAACGTCTCTCCAGCACTTTCAAAACCGATGACGTCTGAAACGAAATAAAATAAAAGTGTTTGCACTAAACTACAATTTGTGACGTACCTACCTCAGAGGTGACGCAAATGTCAAAACGGCAAGTTGTAGCGATAAGCATTCGTCGGTGTAGTTCAAACGGTAGAATATCCGACTCCGGTGAAGGAAGATGAGGGTTCCAATGTCATCACCGCCGCCTCGGTGACGCAGTGGTCTTAGCGATGGCCTCTGATCATTCGTCCGTAAGGGGTCAGGGTTCGAATCCCGGTGAGGCATGGATGTTGTGTTTGTCTTACGGCACTGGCTCTTTCCCTTCCCAGGAACCAGTGACCCTAAATTAGGGACGGGCGACTACGTATAGCCCATTGAGTTGCTCACGGTGGTCGTTAAATCTCTAATAATAATAATAGTAATGTCATCACCGACAAATTTGGGATTTTACGCTATAGATTTTACGCGTTTCTGAAGCCCAGGAGCACTTAATCTATTTTTTAATTACTGTGTTAAGAAGTTAATCCTTTCTTGCCTTGCTGCATTAAGAAGTGGCACTAAGCCCATTTTCTTGATTCCGCTACACAGAGCGACAAATATCTGCCATTAGCATCAGTATAATAGATTAGAAAATATGTACACGGTCGATTCACATTATTGTGACCACCAGCTAATATCCAGAGTAACCACCGTGTGCAGCGCGGACAGCAGCTAGACGGACTGGGAGTGACTCAATAAGGTGCTGGAAGGTGTTTACAGGTATGTGGAGCCATGCTGACTGCAGCGTATCTGACAGCTACTGGTGAGTTCGTGGTGGAGGATCCATAGAGCGAACAGCACGATCGAGGTGGTCCCACAGATGCTTAATTCGCTTTCTGCGCTCACCAGCTCGTGTTCTTCCAGCAATGGTTGAAGTGGAGTTGGTTGAAGTGGAGTTGGTTGAAGTGAAGTGTTCTCCGATGTTTCTCGCTTTATACGCCAAAGTCCATCCGTTTGATGAAGCAGAAAACGTGACTCATCGGAGAAAGCAACCCTATGCCGCTCAGCGGAGCTCCAATTCCGATACTGCCGTGCAAGTGTAAACCTTTTCTGCCGATGCATCTTCGTTAGCATAGGTGCAGTGATCATCCGTCTGCATCGGAGCCCCATACGCAGCAGGGTTCGCTAAACTGTCGTTTTAGACACACTTCCTGTAGCCCCCTGGTTCATTCGGGCAGTGAGTTGCTCCACTGTAGCGCACCTTCGCAGCCGACGTTCACCTCTCATATCAATGGCACGTTGTGCTCCGCAGTTCTCACGTCACTTGTTGTCATTGGCGCCATTTCTCCAATCACGATACACTTTAACCACAGCAGCACGCGAACAGTTCAGAAACTGCGCTGTTTCAGAAATACTGCCGTCCTTGTCCCGAAAGCCGATAATCATCCCTCTTTGCAAATGTGATAAATCTCTCCTTTTATCCATGACAGCAACGAGTGATATGTTTTCAGAATGCCTACAGCACACCTTATATACCCTCCACGCCAGCTCACGACACGTGCCTGCTTTAATTGACTACGCACTGTTGACGTCCAAAGTAGGAGGTGGTCACAATAATGTGACTCGACTGTGTATTTCCGTATGTTCTCATCGTGGACTTAACATTGTTCACCAGGTTTTCCATGACGGTTAATTAATTGTTCGACGCCACCTGGCTCGACAGCATGATTCTTTTAATGACGCTGCTGAAAATTGCGCAAACAAAAAACTCCACGAACGAACGCGAATATTAAAACATATTTACAATACTAAGTCCTGAACGAGTTAGGAGAATCTTACACTCATACATATCAGTCAGTGATTGATAAATAAAACCACTGTCTGCGCTATCTGAATTCGAGTTCGGAGGAAAGCATGGCAATTGTATTCATTATTATGGCATTGAAAACATCTTTTAAAGTTAAGGATCTATGACTCCTTCAAGCCTTAGACGCTCAAGTGAAAAAAAACAAAAAAACAGCTGCACTGAATGAAAAGTGTTCTTTTTCATTTCTTTTAAGTACAATGGGGATTTATCCTTTGGCAAGTAAATGATATAGCCCCCCCCCCCTCCCCTACGGATTTTTTCTCCTAAAGGAAACTTATTTCAAACAAAAAGAATAAATCAAGGTTTTTCGAATTTGATAGAAAACAGATAAATAAATGTTTCTTCTTTCCCGAAAATTTATCTTAGACGATTGACTTGCCACCGGAGTTAAGAGTATCACATGAAAAAATCCAGTAGTGAATCTGGAAGCCCTTCGAAGACTTCTTTGGTTCTAATGAGAGGTAATTACAAAGGAAGTTTGAAGTACTGCTGAACGAAACCATTGGAGTCGAAGGATTCTTTTGCAGCTTCAGCGTGTGCCTTCGTGATACAGAAATAATTGACACCGTTTATCTGTTACAGAAGTTCACCTATATAGTGGTCTAGTAACAGTTAGAAATGTTAAAATAGATCCGCTCGAAGTAGAAGTGATAAAACCAGAACCCACCTGGTGAAGTTTATCTTAAACAACCCACATGCCATTATGAAATATTAAAAAAAGGATATAACATCTGCAAAAATGCCGCCTATAGGTAAAAAGGTTTGATGAATTTTTGTGCTCACTTTCGCTCATAATTAGAGCAACAATGCCTACCGAGAAAGTGCACATTATTTTTCATTTTGTAGGGGATTTGAATTACTTTTATGAACATCTGAAGCTTTATAAGGTGTCTGGCATCTCTAATTTAGAGCCACTGATTCCAGAGAAAGAAAAGAACCAGGATACTAAGGACAAATTATGACTTGGACCGGGACTCGAATTCAAATCCACAAGTGCAAGGAATCAGTAGCCCAAGAACCAAACCATTTGAGCATTGGGCGAGAATTTCAGGCTCATTCTGTTTTACAATGCCACTTTCTTGTTCCTGGGCGGATTCGAATTTCAAACACTGTTGCTCTTTCTTCCGTAGTGGTTGTGCATTCGCATCGCGGATCAGCATACTTTTCTTCAATAAAAGTACAAGAAGCGTTAGTTCAGAAAATGCTACATATGAATGAGTTCTTCAGAATGAAAGGTCTGACGGAAGCCACAGATATCAGACGTAATCAATTCGTCTTTAGCAAAGAGCTTAAAGAATACTAGAGAAATTTTGATTGTCCTATATCATTACAGCAACATACACTGCTGGCCATCCAAAATGCAACACCAAGAAGGAAGCATCCGATTGGCCTGAAATTCGCAGCATGCGTCGCCCGCAAGAGGACATGCAAACGATTAGCATTGCAGGGCATATGCAAATCATATGCGCCTGGCACGCCACCGAGAAGCACTATAAGAAGGGTGTACATAAGGCGGGGTGTAAGTAGTGGAAGTGTGTTGTGCTGCCGGACCTGTGCTTGGGAAGCTTCCTGATGCCTCGCCGCAGAATACGGCAGTCATTCCAGCACGTTTCGGAGTTCGACAGAGGACGAATAGTGGCTTATCGCAACAGCGGTTTATCGTACCGAGACATCGGCGCCCATGTGGGACGACATCCAGCCACAGTGAGGCGAGTATGGATTCGGTGGGTGCAGGAGGGACGGACGGACCGACGTGAGCGATTGCAGCAGCCGCGGCACACCACCGAACGAGAGGACCGGCAGGTTGTGCGGCGGGTATTGACGACTCGCACCGCCACATCACGAACGTTAGCGCAGGAATTAGGGTGTGTTGCGCAACAACCTGTGTCAGCATGTACCGTTCGACGTCGTCTGCAGGAGCGGGGACTTGTCGCTCGGCACCCATTGCTCCGATTACCATTTACGTTACACCACCGGCGAGTGCGGCGGCAGTGGGCCGTTGAACGCCGCTACCTAGACTACGGAATGGCATGACATTGTCTTCTCCGACGAATCCTGCTTCTGTCTGCAATACCACAATGGTTGGATCCTCATGTGGCGTCACCGCGGCGAAAGACTCTATGACGTCTGCATTATGCATCGCCATACCGGTCTGTCGCCTGGCGTTATGGTTTGGGGCGCAATTGGATAAGACACCGCACCCTTCTGGTACGCATCGCCGGTACACTCAACAGCCACCGCTACATCTCCGACGTTTTGGAGCCTGTAGTCCTCCCTTGCCTTCTAGCGATCTGATGATCAAGGGTTCGATCCTGAGCTGATCAGCGTAAGAATTATATTCACTTTGAGTGAAAAATTTTCCCAGCGTCGTGATGTCACGTCGTAAAATTTTCTAGTCGGGAAAAATAAAATGGTGGGTAAAAGATGACGTCGATCGAGAAAATCATGTCGTGTGAGATCATCCCAAAACACGTGGTGACTCAGCCCAAAACACGTGGCACACAAAACGACAACGTGGTGAAAATAAAATGGCAGACAAAGGATTCACAATTCCCTGGTCAGGAAAAAAGATTGGTGCTGGTCAAGCAATCTGCTCGAATCAATCACTGGCGGTGGTGTCCTTCCCTCCTCCTCCTGACCACACCCAACCGTAATCGTAGATGACCCTGTGGTGATCCAAGATGGAGTCGGGGAGGACACGTGGTCATCTATGGTTACGGTTGCCGTGTAGAGCACGTGGGCAGCAGCGGGCGGGGCCGTGGCCGTGGTGGAGGTCTTTGGGTGGGGTCGTGGAGGTCCGTGGGCAGTAGTGGGCGGGGTCGTGAGGCACCGTAGGGCACTTCCTTTATGATAGAATCCCCCTTTTTCTTCTACTGGAATTCTTTCCCCAACCAGTCTTTTGCAAGACGGTAGCGATGAGACGGGGTGTTGTCTTGTTGAAGGAAGGCATCCTGCGGTGGAAAATGTAGAGCAATGAACGGGTGTATGTGGTAGGTAAGTACGTCAATATAGAATTGTGTCGTGATAGTTGTCTAAGGGTAACACACGTAAACACGCCCCCGAAGAGTTCATCTCCGCCACTGGAATGGGCTGTAACATCCTGAATTGAATGTTGGAGTCTACAGCCTCGTGTGGTCAACGACGCTCACGCATTGGCCCAGCGGCATGTTGTAGTTGGAATCTGGATTCGTCAGACCGCACTACCTGTTTCACGTTTTGTGTGCCCCAGTGCCAATATTCCTTCGTCCACTGCAGCCACACAGCCCGGCCACGTGCTATTAACAACGGTAATCGATGTGAGCGTCGGCTACCACGGCACAGTCGTTTTCATCGTATGACGAACGGTGTTCATAAACCTTCCTAACTGCCTCGTCGTAGCTCACTTCGAACGTCAACAGTAGCCCTTTACGGCCACATTCTACTTTAAGGTTGCAATGCAGTCCTGGTACACACACGTGATGGCCGCACGCAGAAATCCCACACATTCTGCATTCGCAGGGAATGAAACACCTAATCTTACTCGCCGCGGCTGTCTGCCCACGATCGAACTCGCTCGGATTTCCGAGCTTACCCCCTCACCATAATCACAGGTATGCTGTCCAACAGGTAGGTATCTGACCTATTTATAACCCCGGGGACGGAGGGGTAAGGGGGGGGGTAGGTAGATATCCCAGACCTCTTTGTGAAAGATGAAAACAATTTCCTTGTAAATTTTTGTGCAGCTAAGAAAATACTTCCGAAAATAAAAAAGAAAGATCCAGTGCTAAATTGCAGTGGGCGACATGTTCACAATAATTATTTATTTATTTATTTATTTTATTTTTGTTGTTACATGCTCTTAGAAGGAAAAAAAAAAAAAAAAAAAGAGGAGTGGGTAAAAAAATTGACAGTACATAAATGATGAGCATAGACTGTAACAACAGGGAAGACAAGGGAAAAGGCCAAAATGGCCTGACATAGTCCTATACTCCCCGTAGAAGAAACAAATGAAACAACAGATAGACACATCAAGTCAGACAATCAGAAGACGTTTTGCCAATCCCTTCCTTTTTTTTAATTATTGAAAAAGATAGAGTTTGAATTTTTTTAAAATAAATTAAAATTGTTTAAGTTAGTCAAGTTGCTAGGTAAATAATTCCAGTATTGAGAGCCTCTGTAATTTAGAATAAGTTTAATTGATTCCGTTTTTGGAGAAATAGATTGTAATTGTAGTTTATTCCTTGTTTCATATATACGAATGTGCATGTGTACTAAGAAATATGAGATCTGAATATAAATTATATTTAATTCGTTTGAACATAATTTTACCTAGATTAAATTAGTATAGTTGAGTAATAGCAAGTATATTATATTTATAGGATATGCTTTTGTTCTAAAATTTATTAACGGTCGAGTATTAGGATGTGATTTGAGATCAATTAGTCTTATGAATTTATTTTGTAAAATTTGTTTTTTATTAATATTGTATTGTGTCGTTTGTCCCCATGATAGCATGCAGTAATCGATATGAGTTTGAAATAGTGTTTAATACAATGAGATTAATGTTTTAGTTGTTAGATCAGTCAGGATGTTACTCACTATGCCAATAGTTCTAGATAGTTCAATTAAAAGAAAATTCCATTTGAGGTCAAAATTTGTTGTAGTTCCCAGGTAGTTGAATGAAGGTACAATATCAATTCTTTTGTTATTAAGGGATATTTGTACATTTGATCTTAAAGGAGATACAATACAATACATTAATTATTAATTCATTAGAATTTAACCAGTCAGAAATAGTTAGCAACTGTTTATTACATTGTGTTAGTATTTCACCTAAGTTTTTCCTTTTATAAGAACAGCTGTATCATCAGCATACAGAAGAAGATCCATATGAGTTGACAGCGAAAATAAATCATTAATGTGTATATTAAACAATGAAGGGCCGAGGACAGACCCCTGAGGTATTCCTGATCTCATAATTTGAAATGAGGAGTTATAATGCTCAATTTGTGTATGTTGTTGTCTGTTAGTCAAATAATTTTTGAAAAGTGAATAAATATTACCCCTGATTCCTATATTTTGTAATTTAGAAAGAAGAAAATCATGATTTAAAGTATCAAATGCCTTTGATAAATCCAAAAATGAAGCTATTGTTTTATATTTTTGAGTAAAATTATTTTGTATAGCATTTTGAAGGTATAGCAATGCTAATTCTGTAGATTTTTCTGCTAAAAATCCAAATTGATCCTGACTGAGTATCTTATATATTTGAAGGTAGGAAATTAGTCAAGTATAAATAAATTTTTCAAGGATCTTGGCAAAAATTGAAAGATTTGCTATAGGACGATAATTATTTGCTTCATTTTTTTAACCATTTTTGAATTTAGGAGTGATTTTGGTTACTTTTAAAGCATCCGGAAAAATTCCTGAATGAAGTATGGAGTTGTAAATTGTTAGTAATGGCCCAACAATGACGTCTGCAACATACTTAATAACCCTGGGTTGAAAATCATCATAACCTGGTCCTGAGTTGATGTTAATTTGTTTAAGTATATATGTAAGAGTTCAGTTCTTGTAATTTCCTGCATGTAAAATGTATTAGATCTGTATGTACCGGATAAATATTGAGTAAAGTGGGTGCTAGACATATTCAAATTTTGTTTGATAACTTGTGGGATAGATATAAAATAATCATTTAAAATGGTGGCCATTTCATCTTTGTCTGTAATTTTTTGGTCGTCTGAGTTTGTTAAATGTTCAGGCGTTATTGGAGTATTATGTTTTCCGAGTAATACATTTAGGTGTTTCCACATTAATTTTGGTACATTAAGAGAGAAAATTTGTAAATAATAATTACGTTTGAGTATTCGTATATCTGAATTTAATTTATTTCTATAAGTTTTGAAGTTATTAAAATGTATTATTGATTTGCTTTTTAGAAATTTGGTATACAACTTTTTTTTTATTTATACGATTCAGAAGCTGATTCGTTATCCAGGGCTTACGACATTTCTTTCTCCCTCTATTACTCCTGCAGGAAATTAAAAAAGTTTGATCATATAATTCCTTTAATAATTTGGAAAAAGGCATTGTATACAGTATTTGGGTTATCGGGTGAGAGTATTTCGTTCCAGTTAATGGTATACAATATATTACGGAATATTTCTAAATTAATGTTGTCAATTTCTCTTGTTCTATAATATACAGTGTTTCTTTTTGTTGGGAAATTATGGTAATAGAATGTAAAAATAGGTAGGTGGTCACTAATGTTATAATGTATAACACCCAAGGTTATCATATCAGGAGATGCATTAGTAAATGATAGGTCAAGGGTGGTTTCGGACTGCATAGTGATCCTAGTTGGGGTTAGTATAGTGTTGGTAAATCCAGACATATTTAAAGTTTGATTTAATTGTTTTTATTGTCATAAGAAATATCGGTATTTAAATCTCCAAGTAAAAATGTTTTCTTGTTAGTTAAGTTTGCATAATTAAAAACTTCATTTAGGGTGGGAAAAAATTTCGTTGATATTAGATTTAGGCGGACGATAGCAGACAATAATAATATAATATTGATTTTCAATCGTTAAAATTTATATATTATAGTTAAGTAAAATGAGATCATTGTTTACAGAGAAATCATGGTATTGTTCGTGTACATAAACAGCAATACCACCCCTCTTGGAATATGATCTATTAAGAAAAAATATATTATAATGGTTTAGATGTGTATAATAGTTAGGCGTATAGGGAACCAAGTTTCAGTTACACATATTATATCAATTTGAGAGTTAATTGATTGAATTAGTGAATCCACTAAAGTTATTTTATTGTAAAGTTACCTAGCATTAATATGTAAAAGCTTTAATGAATCACCTGGGTTAATAGATGTGGTTAATTTGTTGAAGTGAATAAGAATTTAGTTGCATTGAGATGAAGAAAAAATCAGATTATGTATATATATATCTTCTGTTGTAAGTCAGTTTCCTCCCTTTGTTACCCCTCTATAGTATTAAATCACAAGCTACCTCCACTGTCCCTTTTAATTACGTTTTTTTTTTCTTTGCCACATTGTTGTTTCATATGTTGTACAGAACAAATAACTTATATTGTGATAAATACAATATTACTAAATTATAATGAGTCAAGCAGTATGTTGAGCCTCGAAACCATATTCTATTAAGTCTTCTAACATAATAACTTTTTTTTTACTTCATATTCATTTCGCCTGATAAACACATAACGATTACTCACCCAGGCAAATTGAATTTTCCCCTGCTCAAGAAGCTTCTTTGCTTGCCAAAATAGCTGCTTATAGGAAGGAATAAGGCTTTCATTCAGATATATTTTAGTACCAGGTAGATTAGAATCCAGATCTGAGTTGAGCACTGTAGATTTTTTCTTTGCCAACCAATTATCTTTTGTGGATCTGGATTTAAACTGTACAATCACAGTGGAATTCTGAGTATTATACGAGTTAGATTTTAGTGGATGAACAACATCAATATCCAAGGGCTAAAAGTTGGCCTTTCAATCAAAATTGTGCCTTTGGATAGCGTGTTAGCTTCATGGACGCCCATGTAGGGTACAAAGAGTGAGCAGGGCATTTGCCCCCACCACCAGAAAATTGGACTCTGCCCGTTCTGTTTATGGAAGATATCACAGAGGTTTTCGCGATAAAAACTAATTCGATTGCTAATTTATCTGTAGAACTTCTGGATGCGTGTGTACAGCGTAAAAATACGAAAAACATCGGGAATTTACAGTAAAAATTAATAATGAAATTTCTCATTTTGCATGTTGGAAAGTATGAAAGGCGAAAAACTGATAAATAGATCATCCTCTGAAGGAATCTGAAAACACAAATTTATCCTTGATGGGGATCGAACAGGCGCCCAGTCACTCCGGAGTATGTTGCTCTCCAAACTAAGCCACACGGGCGGAATGCATCGCTGCAGATTTGTCGTCTTGACACGTTCTTTACCTCTGTAATACGTCACAGGAGCTGTTCATTACTGGACAAAGATCTGTCCAAAATTTTCTCAAACGTTTGTCTTGAGAGTATTTTTCTTTCTCCACGAACAGTTAACTTATCTGTGCAATTTCATGACGTAAGTGATACAAGAAGGCAAAAGGATCAAAAGAACGACAAAGAAATATTCTTATTGTCCTACAATGCTGTCCAATTTCATTGTATACATCTTATTTTTTTTTATGTAGTTTTTTGGGTCTTTTTGTTTCAAATTAAATTTATATGTTGAATGTGTGGAAAATACGATTAGATAACAATAAGGCATATGGCAAGAAAGAAAAATTTCCCTGAGCAATCGCCCGGCCCCAATTTAGTATCATTAGTTCCAGTGAAGAGAGAGAGAGTCGTTGACTTAAGATAAACACAACATCCATGCCTCACTAGGATTCGAATCCGGACCCATCGCGGACGAAAGTACCACAGCGCCACGAGGGCTGCACGCAGGGAAATTTATCTAAGGTGTATAACGAAATAAATTTCTCCGTCATTTTTGTCCACGCCGGGGCTCGAACTCGGGTCCCCCTCACTCCGGAATAAGTCGCTCTACCAATTGCGGACGTTCGTTGTCGCTGCTATCTGCCTTTATGTCGTGTGCGTCCTGCTGGGCAGGCACGTCACATCCCCCCCCCGAAAGAGGGCCGGGGGCAGGGCCGACGGTTCAGCCGTGACCATGAATCGTTGCAGGCAGCCATCCGCTGTAGAACGTACTTGAGAACTCCCAGTCAATCTAGTATGTGGAATGCAACGTCACACACATTTATTTTTCGAAGCGCTGAAGAGGGGATTCTGTTATTTTTCCTATCTCGCGGTGTGGAAAGAACATCACACCATTGCGAGATCTTGAACGGCCGGATCATCGTGGAAGTTCGGGCGTCATTATAACCAAGTAAATTTCTCCGTTATTTTTATCCACGCCGGGGCTCGAACCCGGATACCCTCACTCCGCAATAAGTAGCTCTACCAATTGAGCTACGCGGACGTTCGTTGTCGCTGCTATCTGCCTTTATGCCGTGTGCGTGCTGATGGGCAGGCACGTCACAGGTGTTTGTATGTGTTATTTCTAGTTATAATTTCTGTTTGTGTTTGTTATTTGTAGTTATAATTCCCCCCCCCCTCCTGAAAACTAATATGAGCGCCCATGCCTAGCTGTGCACGAGAGTTTTGTTTTTTTCACTAGTAAATTTATAAGTTTTATTAGCAATTTGCTGCTTAATCTAGAGGTCGAATATGCACCACGGCCACATGCCCAGAGCGAATCCATTAACTGTTGAGTGGTATCCTTGGATTAGTAATAAACACTCCAAATGACAAAAATCGAGTTCTTGATTTTCTCTAAAAAAAAAAAAAAAAAAAAACATTAATGCTTCAATGTTTGCTTTAATGTTTTTTTTGTTAATGCTTTAATGTTTTTTTTGTTAATGCTTTAATGTTTTCTCTAAAATATTTATGCTTCAATTAGAGTTCTTAGCTACTGTAGTACAGCATATGTTATAATTCATTATAAACAATATGGAGATTAACGCTGTACTGTTCTTAGTTCAGACAGGAAAGAAATCCAATCACCTGTACATATAAAACTGAAAGCCCTCACTGACTCATCACCGAATCTCAGAAACTACTGAATTTAGAACTTTCATATTTGGCAGGAATGTTCCTTTTACAACATAGAGACAAACTAAGAATGGATTTTTTCCTACGATAACTTTAAGTGGGTCGAAATGGGCTTTTAAATAACCCAGCTTTGATAACGCTAGGACGTTTTGCAATGCTCCAGCCATTGTTGCCCAACAACTGAAGCCCCGCCCTAAGTTTTGAATAACTGGAGTTGACCTGCTCAGTATATATTTTGTTCTAAATTTATTTGTTCTGAATTTATTTAAAAAAACCCTTACAAATCCCGTAAAAAGCGCTGTATCATAATATGCTTTGCATTTAAACATTTATTATCGTTTCACATATGGAATGTCAAGGTTTTTTGATTTGTTCTAAATTTATTTAAGAAAACAAACTTTTAAAAGTATCACATAAAAAGCGGTGTATCATAATATGCTTTGCATTTAAACATGTATGCTATCGTTTGACATATCGAATGTCTAGGTTTTTTGAGTCAAAATAAAAAAACCTTGACTTCGTTTTCTCGAAGCAACGGTGACGTCATATAAGTGGTAAGGTGACTGCAATAAATATAAATATGGTCATAGCAATTGAAATTTGAAAAAAAGAAAGTTTCCCCCTGGAGATATTAGCGATGGCAACACGATTTTGCTCACGCTTTAAAAAAACATCTGACGTGCTATAGCTTTTAAATGTACAGTTTCGAACGAAATTGTTTAAGAAATTGTTTATAAGGAAGGTTTATTTTACATTTATGCTGAAAGTAACAACGTATTTTGTTCTGTTTCTATTATTATTTTGTTCTGTTGTCTATTGATATTTTAACGATGAAAGTGAAGAGTAACGACGTATTTTGATTTGTTTCGTGTAGGCTTGAAGTTTTAAATTTACAGTTATTAACGAAATTGCTTATGTGTCATCTAACAGAATAAGTCAGGCAGACATGTGTTTCCCAAAAGAGAAAAAATATGCAGTGTTTGGCCATTTCAACTGTATATTATATATATCATCGATATTTCAACTGTATTTTAATATCATCACGTTCGAAGAACAGGTATTTAGCTAGTTTGTATATAAAATACTGGTTTGAATCCGTTAGATAAAACAATGTCTCATTTTATTTTATTATTTTATTTTTTACCTGAAATAGTAATGTTCAGAAACGAATTTCACTTTTGGCTACTTTTTCTGAAACATTTTCAGCACATCCAAAAAAAAATAGTGTTATGGAAAATGCACTATGCAGAACTTAAAAGCAAAAAAACAATTCCTTCTGCAACGATGGCGAGTAAAAAAAGAGCATTCTTCTTTCTCTCGAACAAAAACTCGCTTTTAAGAATCTTAAATCCATTCCTCTCATTCTTACCTCACACCGACAATCACATCATAATACATTCCAAACCGATTCGCTTTTATTTTATTACATTCTCTTTTACATAATTCAACATTTTCTCTGATTCCATCGTCCCCTTAGCGTGTCATCCGACAGAACCCCAATCTCTCTTCTCCCTCCCTCCTCCTCCTCCCGCCTCTTTCCTCCTCCTTACGATGCTTAACCCTTTCTTCACTCACACCCACCGTAGAACAGTGACATCTTTTTCTCCGGCACTCCAAACGTCTAAAACCCCCTATCAACAACCCCCATCCGTCTCCGTCCGCCCCGCCCACCACAGAAAACGCCTGCACTCGGGGAGATAAAAAAGTAATTTGAATTTGATTACAGCCATAGATTAATGCGATGAATTTTAACGAGATTCGTAGAAGACGGCGAGGAAGGAAAGATAGTGAGAAAGAGGATAAATAAAAAGAGATCACCGAGAGCAAGAAGAGCAGAAGAAGGAGGATAAAGGAAGAAAGGGAGAAAAGAATGTGTGTGAAGTGGAGGGTGTAGACGATACCAGAATCACGCGCAATCCTTTTTCGGGGGTACCTTTTCTTCTCTCTCTCTCATTTTCTCCGGTTTTTCTCAACGTTCGCTTTCCAAGTCATTGCATTTTTGCTCTTCTTCTCCTGCTACATGAAGCCGTTTTGTCGATGAGGTTAAGAGGAAGAGGATAGGGAGCGTGCAAAGAAACTGAAGAAGATGAGAAGGTGCCCACCAACATCAATGGGTTATGATTTTTACTGCTGCACGCTCTATTAATTTTAGTAGTCGTAAAACTTTTACTGGCTCCTTGATGGAGGTGGGGGTGTTTACTGCCTCGGCTCCACCAGTCTACCGCTTGCTAAAGACACTTTTCGTCTCAACTGGTTGAAATTTTCCCCGGTTGTGTTGAATTCTTTCTCTCCTCTTTCATTCTTTAAGGACTGGGTACTTTTTTAAGCCCAAGTTTTCCACGCTGTAATACCAAAGCTCGTTATGTAAGAAGGTAACAGCCTGCTACAAATTGTTGAGCAGAAATTTCCAGAGCACACATGTAAACACATGCCAGAAAAAAAGGAGCCACGAAGAAGGGAAAAAAGCTTTGGGAGGAAGGAAGGAAGAAGAATGTAACAAAGGAAATGGTGGAAAGAAGGAAAGAAATAAATAAAATGGAGGAAAGAGGGGAAAAAGAAAGAAGAAAAGGAAATTCAAAAAAGAAAACCAGGTAAAAACAAAGAAGGATAAAAAAAAATTCTAAAAGAAAGAAATATATCGATTCCTGGTCACAACTTATCGATTAATATTCTTCTATCTGCAATTACAATGCCAAAATATGTTACGAGTTGATTTTGTTGGTTATTTTCAGAAATGAGCCGTTAAAAAGTTGATAGCAGAAATATCATACATAAAAGCACAGTTTTTTTGGATTTTCCATTTTGTTGTGCATTACAATGAAGTGTATAAGAATAACACTGGGCAAAACCGCCAGTTGTTTGCAGTTTTCGGCCAATTTTTATGGAGTTGCATTGTAACATTTTTACTAACTTCAAAATCAATATTTATTTCCGGATAAGTTAGAACTGGAGAAAACTGAGAGGAATTCTAGACGGAGATCTTCGTTTCATGATAATGTAAAATATTAAACAGAGATATAAGGTTTTTAACAGATAAATTGGCACGAGTCTGTAAAACGGTTTTTAGTGAAGTCTATCAAGTAACTCATCATAACTTTTCAGTTTTTGAGTTACTGGTGGTCTCCTAAACCCATATAGTCATCCTCCCTATTTTTTTACCTTTTTTATCTTTTATTTTTTCTTAGGATTTCCTCTTCCAAGGCTACAAAGAAATTTCGGGTCATTTTTAACCCAACGGAGACACAAAGCCAGAGCGTAGGAACGATACATATCGAACACATTTCCGATGAGGAGATAAATTTCATTAAAAAAATTGAAAAGAAAGATAGAAAGATACAACCAGGAAGTTTTGTTTAGAGATAATCACAATATCTCCTCATCTTGAATATTTGTTTACTAAATGTCAATACATGAAAGAAATGAAAACCTACAAAATTTTCAAAAACTTGTTGCCACAGATGGACTAACAGACTGTGGTAGCAAATAAATTTTGTGAATACAGACTCCCAATATTTTTTTTTAAATGCCTTTAATACGAAGGCGAATCGTCTCTTTAAAACTGTATTTGCAGTTTTCGTGGAAAATGGTAAAACTTTCACTCGCGTTAAGTTTTGACTGCTGTTATTCAGTAACCCATTTCAGCCGTTCAGTTTCTTTTTTTTTTTTTTTTCGATTGAAGGTTTAAAAGAATGATTTATTGGACCTGGTGGTACAGAGACATGACAAACAGGCAGACATAAAGAATATACAGATACAGTAGCGAACAAAAGTATTTGGCGAAACACTTTTTCGACCATAATATTTTTTCTGCTGGACCAAAGCGGGTTATTTTGGGATATGATATGTGTTATTCAGTTGCAAACATGACCCATATGCAGATGGATCGGAAACCTTAACACAGATCAGGTACCGAGCTTAATCGCAAAGAACATACAAATTGACCAACAAAGTAGATGTGTATCACATTCATTTAATGCAACGATAACAGAAAACAAGTAGGAGAAAACGACAAAACAATAACTAATACTTAGTGGGATAACCACGAGACTTAATAACAGCTGCACAACGGGCCGGCATCGAGTCCACTAGCTTCTCGACGGTGACCTGCGGAATTCGCGCCCATTCTGCAGGCAGCTGGTCGAACTTATTCCGGCAGGTTTTCTTCGCACATCATCTCTCCAGCTCCTTCCACATGTGCTCGATGGGGTTGAGGTCTGGAAATTGGCTTGGTCAGTCTAGAAGTGTGACCTGTTGCTGCTGGAAGGCTGCCTTCGCTACTCTGGGGGGTGTGATTCGGGTCGTTGTCTTGCTGCATGATCCATCCGGGTGGCATGTTCTGGTTCGCCCATGGGAAGACATCGTTGAGGAGCATATTCGTGTAGCTCTGGCCGGTCATTATTCCGTCAATCTTGATGATGGGGCCCATTCCATTGCGAGAGAAGGCACCGTAAACCATGAGCGATCCTCCTCCGTGCTTGACAGTCGGCTGAATGAACTGGAAGTTGAATTTCTGGCCACACGAACGTCGTATGTATCGGATGCCATCACTTCCGAACAAGTTGAACTTGCTCTCGTCGGTGAAAAGCACTTTACTTCAGTCCGACGTGGTCCAGTGTCGATGACGGCGCGCAAACGCGACTCGAGCTCGTCGATTCTTCACTTCGACGAGTGGTTTCTTGGCGGGGCGTCTTCCATTCAATCCACCAGCAATGAGACGACGGGAGATGGTCACTCGGCTGAAGTTCAGGTCGTCGCTGTCGCGGAATTCGGTGGCGATGTCCACAGCAGTCAAGGTGGAATCAGCACGAGATCGACGGAGGATGCGTCTATCCTGACGCAACGTAGTGGAACGAGGCCAACCACATCGCGGACTGTTCTCGGCAGTCTCAGTCTTCTTATAACGTTGCAGGATAGCTGAAATGGACTGGTGTCGGATCTTCAAGACCCTCGCAATGTCGGTGACGCGCATTCCGGATTCCATCATGTTCACGGCCGCTTGGCAAGCTCCAACGGGGATCTCCGCCTTTTTACCCATATCTGAAAACCTAAGATGGACTTATTTTCACACTACACATCACAAACCCACAAAAATCACAAGAAAACATTAATACATGCAGCAAACAAATGTAAATAATTGGCGACTCTTGAATATGGCCCATTTCGAAAGACAAATTCGCTCTGAGCGAAATACAAACTACGCGGCATTGTAACCCACGAATCAACACATATCATATCCAAAAATGACCCGATTTGGTCCAGCAGAAAAAAAATTATGGTCGAAAAAGTGTTTCGCCAAATGCTTTTGTTCGCTACTGTATTTCACATCAACAAGTACATATCATACATGGTTTACAGCGACCAATTTACACAGAAATAGCTGGCGTTGATTAAGTAACACATTGTGAACAAGTACACATCAAACGTGGTTTTTACAGTATGCTAAATGACCCATGTACAAAAACAGCCAGTGTTAGAAAAGTAACATATTGAGACCCAATGCCGAAAGACAAAAGCAAACATCCATGCCTCACCGGGATTTGAACCCGGATCCAACTAGGGCGAATGGTCATAAGCTGGAGCCTTAGACAACTGCGTCATCGGTGCGGCGGCGCCGTTCGGTTTCGAAATCTTTTCTGTGATTTTAGATTTCGATTAAAAATTTTCCGTCAAAAATTACCTGGTTCATATAAAACGTTTATAACTGCGTGAAGAAAAATACACATATTAGCACGCACGCGCGCGCATTCACACACAAATGTACAGTATACATATACACTATATTGACAAAAGTCACCGGACACCCAGAAGAGAAACACAACATAGCATTTATAGACATAAATTATTACGGTGTTGACCACCTTTGGCCTTAATGCATGCACTGACCCTTCCAGAAATGCTTTCGACAAGGTTTTGAAACACAGCAATAGGTATGCGCTTCTATTCAGTACATAATGCTGCCGTTAACTGTTGCTTAGTAGTAGACCTTGGATCCAAACTTCTTATGCGGCGTTCTAGTTCATCCCATAGGAGCTCTATGGGATTAAGACCAGGGCTTTGAGCTAGCCAGTCCACACACGATAAGGAATTATCGTGAAACCACGTGCTCTATGACTCGGTGCATTATCCTGCTGGTACCAAAAAGGCTCGGTTTCATGTATTGACACAGAATTGGTAGGGCATAATTGTCCAGAACATCGTGGTAGACGTGCTAGTTAACAGGTGTGTCCACGATAACCAATGGACCGGGACCAGACCACTAAAAACACCCTTACACGAGTACACTGCCAGCTCCAAACTTGACCGTGGGAACAGTACACTGTGGTAAATAGCGTTCCTCCGACTGCCGGCCAAGACCACCAAACTGATGGATCGTGTATCTGGATTCATCAGTCCATAGGATCCTTTTCCATTGATCTACGGTCCACGATAAAGGTTCTTTACACCATGCTAAACGATGAGTAGCATTCCGAGTGGAGATGAGAGGCTTATGAGCAGCCGCACAACCACGGTAACCTATGGAATGAAATTCTCTGCAAACGGTACGTGTACATACCGAGGTTCCAGCATTTTTACTCACCTGTACACTGCGGTCTTGTGCAGTATTCCGTCGATTACCTGTAACGACTCTCCTGACGCTTCGACATCCTCCATCACTGATTTTCTTTAGTCTGCCGGTACGTTTTGCTGCTTCGGGTACGCCATTTGTCTTCCAATTATTCAGTACATCCAAAACAGTTGACTTGGGTATGTTTAAACGCCTCTCAGTTTCTCTTATGGACAACCCACTAATATAACACCCGACAATCTTTCCTTTCTCAAAGTCAGTTCTCTCCCGCTGCGACATTTTTACTCAACCTCACAGTGCGATATGATCGCGGTCAGCTGCAGGCTTGTTTTTATACCGTTTGTAGCTGTACTGAGCACCTTAACAACGCAGCGGATTCATTCATTTTCTTTTAAAGGGGTGCCCGGTGACTTTTGTCAATACAGTGTACATACCTACTCTGAGATATCAGTTTATTAGGTGCATCTGCTCTCGTCACTAAAATGGCTCACTCCAGCACACAAAATGAAACCAAAGAATTCTAAAATCTCCGTAACAATACACCGAGATGTCAGTTTATTAGGCACAACTTTTCCCGTCATTACGTAGGTCATTCACAAAGTAACGAGACTGACGTCATACCGCCAAAACAAACCCACGCAGTAAAATGCAGCTGCCAGTGTCAGAACACCTGCAAGGTCATCACGTGACGCAGCGTCCTTACAGCGCTTCGCCAGTTCATTCTTGTAGTAGCGGCGTACAGGTCAGGCGTATTTCTATAACCCCGTATAGATCTAAAACTGGAGAAAAGAGCAGCTATAAAATATTGCATGAGTGTGAATAAAACCGCCCCAGAGACGCACGAAATTATTAAAATAGCCTATAAGGAAGATGCTTTGTCCCATGCAATTTTTTTTAGTGGCGCAGAAATTTGTGAATGGTGTACAGTGTCTGGAAAATGTGCCACGCTCCGGTAGGCCTTCGACATCGGTTACGGATGTTAATGTCATTGCCATTGACGCACTCCTGCGTGCAGACCACCGAATTACCATTGAGGAGGTTACTAATGCGATGCAGGGATCCTCTAAAGAAAAGAAAACCCAAAAAAGCTCAGAATATGCACAAACTGGTTGGATTTTATATCAAGATGCATATCGTGTTTTACTTACCCAGCAGGTTATCCAAGATCTAGGCATCGAAATGATGGCGCACTCTCCGTATTCACCGGATCTGGCGCCGTGTGACCTTCACCTATTCCTTGAATTGAAGAAACAAATTCGTGGGCGTCAGTTTGTATGAAATACTGAACTGAACAATGCTGTGATGGGTATCCTGAACCACATGTCGAGGAAGAACACATCTTCTGGAAGTGGATCGAAAGGTGGAAGAGGTGCATTCAGGTAGAGGGATAATACTTCGAAAGCATGTAAATATGTTCACAGCATTACACTTCCGCCCCATACAAAATCAGTCTCGTTACTTTTTGAACGACCCTAGTAAATGGCTCACTCCCACACGTCAGACGTAACGTGATAACTGTGTGAGGTATAAATCAGGCAGAGTAGCTGTTGAGCATCAGTTAACGTCCGATTGAGGGTCGGAATGGATAAAACGAGTGATCTGAGCAACTTTGAGCGCAGCATGATAGCTGGCATCAAGCGTGTTGGTTCGGGCATCTCCGAAATGGCAGTAATCCTGGGATTTTCACGCACAAGGGTTTGCCGTGAATGGTGCTACATGCAAAAAACTTTCAGCATTCGGCGATCTGGTGAATAAGAGGGTGTGACAGAGGATAAGACGTATGTGCATGTCAAGACGGCAACTAAAAGTGATAAACCCTTGTCGGCGTAGTTTAACTGGTAGAGCAATCGATTCCGGAGAAGGCAAATTTGGGTTTCACATTGCCCAAACATAAAAGTGAATATCCTGACCGTTGGGTTGTTCGAAAAACGTGTGATGATTCTTCCACATATTGTCTGAAATTAGCGAAAATTTCTTTTCCTACAGAGACAATTACTGCAAGCAAGGTTTGCCGGTTGACCCGAAAAACATACATCGATGTGCAAAAGGAGAATTCAATATTGGTGTGCGAATCACTGCAGAATTCAATACTGATGTGCCGAGGGAAAAATCAATATTGGTGTGCCAATCACTGCAGAATTCAATATCGATGTCCCAAGGAAAAGTTTAATATTAGTGTATATGGTGAATATGGTGAATATATTTAATATTGGTGTGCCAATCGCTGCAGACTTCAATATTGATATGCCAAGGGAAAATTTAACATTGGTGTGCCAATCACTGCAGAATTCAATATCGATGTGCCAAGGGAAATTTTAATATTGGTGTGCGAATCACTGCAGAATTCAATATCGATGTGCCAAGGGAAAATTTAATATTGGTGTGCGAATTACTGCAGAATTCAATATCGATGTGCCAAGGGAAAAGTTTGATATTGGTGTGCCAACCACTGCAGACTTCAATATTGATATGCCAAGGGAAAATTTAATATTGGTGTGCCAATGGCTGCAGAATTCAATATCGATGTCCCAAGGGAAAATTTAATATTGGTGTGCCAACCATATTGGTGTGACAAGGGAAAATTTAATATTGGTGTGCGAATCACTACAGAATTCAAGATTGATGTGTAAAGAATTCACCAGTGATGTGTCGATACGAATCGGACCAGATGTGTTACAGCATGTTGCTACTTTCTAGTAATCTTAAAATTAAAAAAAAGATGATAAAAAAATGATCTTTATTCCTTTTTTTAAAGATATTTGTTCAATTCGAAATTAATGACCACCAGCTTTTATGAGTTTGAATGAAATCTCTTATATTCGGCAAGACAAAAAAAAAAAAAAAAAAAGAAGGCAGTTAAAAACTGAAGAAAATTTGTTCCTCGTCTTGTTTTCAGGCTGGTTAAAATATTAATATTTGTTAGTGGATCCTAACAAATATTAATATTAATATTTGTTAGTGCCTCCATTCTGTGTATTGCGGATATTTGCGAATTCTGATCGAAATTCACTTTAGTCCAGCAAATAAGCTTATCATTAGGAAACGGATTTCTAGGTACTAACAAATAGAACATCATTTTTTTTTATGTGCTAATAATTTCTAAAAAATAAAAAAACATAGCAAAATATTTGTTAAAAATAAAAATAAAAACAATTGCTAAAAATAAAAATATATTTTCTTCAACGCCAATGTGACAATTTATTTTCTGTGATAAAAAGATAATGTAAATATTGAACTTCCTAATCACGGCTACATACTCAGTAGACCAAATATTAGAGAAAGGCGTGGGGCAGTTGACATGGGCATCCCCTAGTCAGAGTGGAACAGACCCAAACCGAATGCAGGCGATAAATAGACAGACAGCAGGGCTTCTCAAAAGTGTAGCGCAATCGACGAACATGGGTAAACGTGGTGATCTGAGTGACTTCGATCGTGCACGCATTACCGGCGCAAAACAAATGAGTCATTCTATCGCCCAACTGGTAAGAAATCTAGGGTTTCCTAAGGCAACCCTATCAAGGGTTTACTGCGATTATACCATCGACGGGCGTTACCAGTTCCCAGAGAGCAAGCGATGACTCAGCAGATGCCATTGATGACAGGGGTTGACGTAGACAATGCCGGCTCGTACAGGCTGACAGCTTGGCAACGGCGGCGCAAATCATATCCAGATTAAAGGTCGGAGGCCCAAGAAGCGTCAGCGAGCCAACTGTACTGCGTACGTTGCATACCTTGGGCTACGGGAGCCGACGCCCTACTCGTGTGCCATTGTTGATTGCTCATCATCGGAAGTTACATCTCGCCTGATGCTGGGAACACCAAAACTGGACCTCTCTAGAGTGACGCCCCGTTGTATGATCAGATGACTCCCCTTTTCAGCTATATACCTACACTGAAGTGCCAGAAAAACTGGTACAGACGAGTTTATGCAAAATACAATGCAACGTCACCTATGCGTGTACTCGGTTGCGTCCGCCAGTGCGTATATAAAACAATAGACATCCTTGCCAGCTGTCAGAGCTGTTTTCGGCATGAGAATGACAAGTAATAACGATTTAAGCGATTTTCAACGCGGTGTCATAGTTGGCGCTCCTGAGATGGGCCATAGTATTTCGGAGGTAAAAACGAAGTTCGGATTTTCACGGACGACCATTGCAAGTGTGTACCGTGACTACAAGAATTCCGACAAAACCTCCAACCTACGATACCAGTGTGTGGCCGTAAAAAGACATTGGGTGAACCTAACCATCGTTGGATGTCAAGAATCGTTTCACACGATAGGCGTGCAACACTTTCGCAGGTATCAGCGGAATTCAATGCTGGAGCCTCAACAAGCGTCGGCGTCCAGACTGTGCAACGTACCCTGCACGATATGGGCTTTGGGAGCCGACGCCCAACTCAAGTCCCCTTGATGGGTGCACAACACAGAGCTATGCGCCTCGCTCGGGCATGGAAACACCACCACTGGACACTTGATGACTGGAAACAAGTAGCCTGGTCTGACGAGTCGCGTTTCCAACTGTATCGGGCAGATGGAATGATTCCTGTGTGGCACAAACCCCATAAAGCTATGGATCCCGCCTGTCAACAGGGAGCTGTATCGGCTGCTGAGACGTCCGTAATGGTATGGGGTGTGTTTAGATGGACTTCACTGGGACCCCTGGTACGTCTACAAACGTCTGTGACCAGCCAACGCTATGTGCGCGTCCTTTCTGACGAGGTACACTCGTCGGTCATGTCCTGTATTCATGCTGATGGGTTGGGCCTGTTCCAAAAGGACAATGCACCTCCACACAAGTGTCGGGACGCCACATTATGGTTAGAGGAGCATTGATCTGAGTTTGGGGTGTTGCCATTCCCACCCAAGTTCCCAGATCCGTGATAGAACACATTTGGGATGCCATGCAACGTGCTATCGAGCACAGGAATCCGAGACCTCGGAATACACCCGAATTGCGGAACGCTCTGCAGCAAGTATGGTGTGTATTGCCTACAGCATATTTCCGGAAGCTAGTGGAGTCCATGCCCGTCGTATTTCTGCAATCCTGCGCTCCCGTGCAGAACCTACCAAGTATTAGACTGGTGTACCAGTTTTTCTGACACTTCAGTGTATATTGAGCTGACGGGAGGGTGCGAGTGTAGCGTAGACAGTATGAGTCCATGGCCCCGTCCTGCCAGTTAGTCTCAAGGCTGTGGTGGCTCTGTGATGGTTTAGGGAGCCTTGGTGTTTCTGAAGAGGTCAATGACCGCTGCGCTCTACCGGCATGTGCTGGCTGTTCACATACACGATTTCCTGGCCTTTCGCATCCTGCGGTTGATGGTTTGTTTCAGAATCACGATGGGACGCCGTACCGGCCGCAACCACGCAGACATGTCTCGAGCAACACTCATCTGAGTTTGAAGCTATCCATTAGCCCCTGGATTGAAACCCTGTCTCTCTGGGATGCGATGGAACGGAACATCAGATCCGTGGATCCTACACCGACGTCTCGGCCACATTAGCGGCATGGCTGGCATTACATCTTGAAATCCTCCGGCATCTACTGGAGTCCATGCCTCGGCGTGCACATGCTGTTATTCGCCCTAGAGGAGGGCCAACACGCTGTTAGATAGGTATCTGTAATGTTTTGTCCAGTGAGTGTACACTTCATAGAAAAACTTCTTTGGAGTTGCTGTGCACGTTTGTTCGCCGTTTAGGCTTGGCTTATTTCCCTCGTGGACGATAAACCCACTTGTGGTAGGCTTATGGTCGGTACTGCTGAGATAAGAGGGGGAAAGGAATTGTTTTGCTTTAGTTTTCATAAAACCTGGCGGTTATATGAATCTGGTGGAGCAAGAAAAAAAATTGGGGCACCATTGTCCGCTTAAAGGGTTAATGCGAGTGAATTTGTCATTTTATTTTTTGTTGGAGCTTATTATTTTTTAAATAGGTTAGTAATAATTAAATTTTTCCTGTGGAGGAGGACTTATCACAAATTAAGAATTTTTTGCATAGTGATTTTTTGGAGCACAACAGAGTGCTTTAAAGCTTGATATCTTTTTAAACTGTTAATGACTTTCAATTACCTTTAAGAAGAGGTGAAATGTACTGCTTTATAGTATTATTTCACAAAACTCCTAAATATAAAATTTAGTTTTGATACCTCCGGGTTCGAATCCCGGTAAGGCATGGATGTTGTGTTTGTCTTACGGCACTGGTTCTCTCCCTCCCCTGAAACCAGTGGTCCTAAATTAAGGACGGGCGACTGCTTATAGCCCATTGAGTTGTTCACGGTGGTCGTTAAAACATCCAATAAAAAAAATAAAAAACAAAGCTATAACAGCTTTTGTCTTAATGACTCCGCAGACTAATACATAGGCATTTTACAATCACCTGTACAATGATTTAAGTACGTGGTTTCTAACTGTAGCACAATATGGAGCTTAAAATGGGGAATTTCCGGTGCCACAAAATAAAGGTTCCACAATATCGGGTCTCGTTGAAGAACTTGAAAATCAGATCTTTCGACAGGCGATTGGAATTTAAGCGTTAGTCAAACCTCAAGCATTACCTCGAATGGTTCCTATTACAGGAAATTTCTCGTCATATAGATACGGAAAAAGTAAGAACTGAGTTTTTCCGTCAAATTAAAAAAAGTATTGCGGAAAGGTTTCTGAAAATTCAGAATTTTCTTGTCGTGCGAAAAATTTATGAAATTAAGGTATATTTTCATCATTTCACGGAAAAGGTTGTATCAGAAATATGCTTCGTTAATTCACGAAAGAAATAACGGAAAGTGGCTCGTGAATTTCACAAAGTTTTTTTACAGTGTATCGTTCGCTACCATACATCTTTTGAAGTCACTGAAATCCCGAGTCTTTCCAATATTGCTTTACCTATGCTTCGCACCAGTCTGAATCCTTTGCAATGAGCTATTTATAAAGCAATGTCAACGCCGTAGTTGCGTACGTTACTCAGAAAGGCACATGTCAACGACATTGTTGCGAACGTTTTTGAGCATAGCGTACCTCAACACCATAGTTGCGTACCTTACTGAGGATGGCCCATGTCAACGCTATTGTTGCATACGTATCTGAGAAGGGCACATGTCAACGCCGTAGTTGCATACGTTACTCAGGATGGCAGATGTCAAATATTGTTGCGAAGGTATTTGAGGATGCCGCACGTCAACGCCATAGTTGTGCACCTTACTGAGGATGGCCCATGTCAACGCTATTGTTGCATACGTATCTGAGAAGGGCACATGTCAACGCCGTAGTTGCATACGTTACTCAGGATGGCAGATGTCAAATATTGTTGCGAAGGTAGTTGAGGATGTCGCACGTCAACGCCATAGTTGCGCACCTTACTGATGATGGCCCATGTCAACGCTATTGTTGCATACGTAAATGAGAAGGGCACATGTCAACGCCATAGTTGCGTAGATTACTGAGGATGGCACATGTCAACGCCATAGTTGCTTACGTTCCTCAGGATGCCACATGTCAACGCCATAGTTACGTACGGTACTCAGCATGGCACATGTCAACAACATTGTTGCGAACGTATATGAGGATTGGGCACGTCAGCGCCATAGTTGCGTACCTTAATATGGGTGGACCATGTCAACGCTATTGTTGCGTACATATCTGAGGAGAGGACATGTCAACGCCATAGTAGCGTACGTTACTGAGGATGGAACATGTCAACGCCATAGTTGCGTACGTAAATGAGGAGGGCACATGGCAACGCCATGGTTGCGTACGTAACTGAGGCCGGCGCATGTCAACGGTATAGTTGTATGCGTATCTGAGGATAGCGCCTGTCACCGCCATAGTTGCGTACATAAATGAAGATGGCATGTGTGAGTGATTGTCATTGGATGTTCGTAATAGTTTACTACTACAGTGTAATTTGAATTTCATTCATTTATAAACATTATTCGTGCTGCTGATCTAAAAACTTTTGAAACTGTATTACAAGTTGAAACGAGACATCAAAAAGAAAAACTTTGATAGTTATATGTTACGTGAAACAGAAAAAAGAAAGTTTCAATTTTCCTGGAGAATGCAAAGTAAGAACATAATTAATCACCTGAATAAATAACGATATATTACATTCTCGAGTTTTGCTGAATGCAATTTGTCATTATCGAAAGAATCGCAAAGGGAGGTAGGTAATTTACATTCTTGCAAAATTTTATGAGTTATTAATTGTATCTATCTGATGTGCTACAAGGACTTCTGCACCATTAAAATAATTGCTTGAACAATCTGTATGATTAATCATTGATCACCAAGGAAAACATCATGTCTAAGCGTTGAAGAAGTTTTTCTTTTGTGTCCGTGAAGTTCGGGAGCTAAACTGTCTTCCGTATCCATTTTATTTCTCAGTAAAATTTACTTCATGTTATTCAATTGATTTTAGAATTTATGGGGTCGTCCGAGCTGCTTCTTGCGCACAGGAAGTTAGGTATGAGTTACATTTTAGTAAATTTTGGGATTCACCTCACAATGCATGGGACCTTGAAAATACTGAAGATTGGTGGATTTCTTCAGAAACGCTTTTATTAATCACTTCTGAGCTAGATTTTAAACTGACTGTGTTATATTTTTTTCCATTTTGCTGAAATAAAGAACTACAAAATGGCATCCGATGCCTTGAATAATGAATAATAAAAATCGCAATACCTTCGAATTTCTTTGAATTCACAAACAAACATTCAAATAATGCAGAGTATTGTGCAATATATAGAAATTTATTTGTTTGTGTTCTGTCGTACTGTATATGTTCTGGCTTAACTTTCAACTTCAGTTGTCTGTAAATTGTGTTACTTTTCTTTACCTCTTCTTACTCAACGACATATCTCCAAGAGCCTACATTTTACGAAACTCCTGGCAGGCAGTCAAGTCAGTAAGATGTAGATAAAAGCCCAATGGATGAGCAAAAGGGTGTGTCATGTGTAATTCAGCTGTGGAGCTTGCGATTTATCGCTCTTTTGTCAATGAGTTGTAATTTCTTCGAAGCAGAGTTAAAGGTGGTAGTTCAAGCGTTCATTGCTATTCTTTGCCTTGGTTTAATTGCTTATAGTTCTTCAAAGTGTTTACGATGCCACTAGTTTATTTTTCTTTAAGTGTTTACGATGGCTTCAATTTTGGCGAGGAAAATAAAAAAAGATCCTGTAAGCACGAATTTGGGGGTTTATTGTCTGTTTTGTGTCTTGTGTAATTAGAAATACGATCAAACCCCTGTTAAGGCGTTATAGTGCGTATTATTCATATCACAAAATATTTTTGAATGTCATTATTTAGGGAATAAATGATTATACATTCATGAATTGTCAATTCGAACCGAAAACAGAAGTGTTTTAATCAGCACGATTCAATTTATATACTCCAGAAAGTTTATTTCTTCATTTACTCGATATTTATGTTTTACGCTCAACAGATAAAACATTAGAGATAGGGGTGATGGGCTGGCATGGGCATCCGCCGCGCAGAGTTAACTAGCCCAACCCGCACGCAGGGTGATAAATAGGCGGACAGCAGGGTTTCCCAACTGTGTATCGCAATCGACGAATATGGGTAAACGTGGTGATCTGAGTGACTTTGATCGTCGGGGCATAGTGGGTGCAACACAGATAGGTCCTTTAATTCCCAAGTCTTAAAAACCCTGGGTTTCCGAGGACAAAAGTGTCAAGGGTCTACCGCGGGTATATCATCGACGGACGTACCAGCGCGTAGACAGCAAGCGGTGGCCTACCACACGCCATTGATGACCGGGGTCGACGTAGACTATCCAGGCTCGTACAGACCGAATGCTTGGCAACAGCGGTGCAAATCTAATCCAGGTTAAATGTCGGATGCCCAAGCAGCGTCAACGAGTGAATGGTGCGGTGCACGATGCATGTTCTGGGCTGCGGGAGCAGACGCCCTTCCCTTGTGCCAACGTTGACTGCTCGTCATCGAAAATTACTCCTCGTCTGGTGCAGGGAACATCAAAACTGGACCTCTTCAGAATGCTGCTCCGTCTTATGGTCAGATGAATCCCGATTTCAGATGTACCGAGGTGAGAAACGGGATTCATCTGACAACACGAAATGGTGCGAGTGTGGAGTCGACAGCATGAGACCGTGGCCCCGTCGTGCTAGGTCGGCTCTATTCAAGGAGGTGGTGGCTCTGCGATGGTTTGGGGAGTCTTCTCATGGGACACACGAGGCCCCTTATTGCGTCTGGAGAGGTCATTAACCGCTGCGAGTTACTAGCATATGCTGGCTGATCACATACACGTTTTATGGCCTTCGCTCACCCTGCGGCCGTTGGTGTGTTCCAGCAGAACAATGCGCCGCCCCACCGGGCCACAACCGCCCAGGCATGGCTTCAGGAACACTCATCTGAGTTTGGAACCATCCAGTGGCCCCCAAGGTTTCCGGATTTGAACTCTGTTGATGCTCTCAGGGATTCCGTGGAGCGGAGCATCAGATCCACGGATCCTGGACTTGGAAGGAATTGACGACAATGCCGGAACAGGCGTGGCTGGCATTAACTCCGAAAAACCCTCCAGCATTTAATGGAGCCGGTTATTCGGCGTGTAGAGGCTGTTTTTCGCGCTGGAGGAGGACCAACACGCTGTTAGGCAGGTATCTCTACTGTTTTGTCCGTTGAGTGTATACTTTACCAAAATCCGGAAGTAAAATATTTGAACGATTCTATTACTTTCCTATGCCGGAGGTATGACAAAGTAAAAACTGCATACGATTTGAGTGTTACCGAGAAATGTTTTGAACGGAAAGCAGCGTATTTTCGAGTCTCTCTTTCCCAGATAAGGAAAATTTGGTCCTGCTCTGGCCGTGAAGGACAAACACATCACCCATGCATCATTCGGGATTCGAACTCGAGCCCACCCAGACGAACGATCAGAGAAGCCAGCGCTTTGACCTACTTCTAAAACTCGTTTTGAAAAATTATTTTTTCAGCGGATATAGCTCCTGATGGGAAATCTTTTGCATATAATTTCTAATTTTGGTAAAAAAATGGTTTGGCCACCAGAGGGCGTAGGTGTTAATTTCTGCTTCTGAAGTATTTGCCACAAAAGCTGAGCTTCTAAGATCTCGATTGAAGAAATTCGTTCGTGGACCGATGCCACTCACGTCGATAAACCTTTTCGGAATATTTTCGTCTTAAAATATTGCATACTTTCTCTTCCAGGGGCGTAGATGTATATCTTATTTTTATCGATATCTCTGCTTCTAACGGTCCGATTTGAAAAATTCCGTCTTTATTGGATAGAGTTTCCGGTGCGAAATGTTTATCATGTAATTTCAAGATTTTCAAGTAAATCATAAACTTTCCGCTAGAGGGCGTTAAGGTAAATTGCAGTTTCCCGGGTATTTCTCCTTCTAAAGCTCCGATTTGAAAAAAATTCTTCCTGTATGGCATACAGCTCCTCATGAGAAATGTTTTTCATGTAATTTCTAATATTTGATAAAGAATGTTGTGGCCACCAGGGGCCGTAAGTGTTAATTTCTGCTTCTGATGTATCTGCAGCAAAATCCGAGCTCCTGAGAACTCGACTCAAAAAAATCTTTCCTGGACAGATACCGTTTACATCGAAAAACCTTTTAAGAATATTTTTTTCTTAAAATGATTCTTTTTTTTTTCCCGCCAGGGGGCGTAGATTCATATCTTATATCTGTCGATATCTCTGCCTCTAAGAGTCCGATTTGAAAACTTTTTTCTTTGTTGGAGAACATTTCCGTTGCGAAATGGTCCTCATATAATTTAAAATTTTTCTTAAGGCACAAGTCTGCAACCAGAAGGCGTAAGTTCACTATTCCGTTTATAGCAATATCTGCGGGATTAAAAACCCGATTGAAAAACTTCTCTCTTCTGTCAGATACTGCTGTTTTCAATACCGCATTGACTTTGAATACCTTTGATACACTTAATTCATGTCAGAACGGATTCAAAAGACGTGCTCATTACTCCCGAAAATTCCGTATCATCTTTCTTGTTTAAGATTGGAAACTAAAGCGCTTCAACTATAGGTGTTAAATCCTATGGTTCTAAATTGGAAAAAAATCTAGTGGCTGTGTAACATAACGCGAAATCTTAGAAACTAAATAGCGCACATCCAAGGGGTATTTAAACTGACTCACGATATAAAACTGCTTCACATTTACCAAATAAAATATTCAATGTATATTGGATGTAGGCATGTTTTATTTTTCGAAGTGATATCAAACTGAAGAGCGTCTGAGAACGTGAATGAAATCCGATATTCCTGAATGGCGCTCTCACGGCGAAACAACACACACACTGAGTGTCTATGCCTATGTACTTATCTATATCTTCTTCTGTATCAATCATCATTCATCACTGCCACCTTTGATCTGTTAACTTCTGTGGATAAGGATCTCTCTCATTCATTTGAATTTTTCATTGTGCTGTTCTCCTCACCAAAATATTATTTTCAGCAAGATTTGTGCAACTTCTGCTTTTATCTCACGCGATCAGAAGTTCTTCCTCGCGATAATTGTTAAATCATCAGTTTCTTCCCACAAAAAGTTCAACATTTTCTCCTGATCTTGAGTCAACATACTACTCATATAACGTTCCCAAGGGAAAGTGCATTTATTACCGAATACCTTTTGCCTAAATGATTATGTTTCAGAAATGAGTCAAAAACAAACTGAATTTGATGAAATTTGTTACGAAACTTTAGGAAGTAAATTATTTTTTAGCACGTCTTTTGTAAAACAAAGATCGTGTTTCTGTTATCGGTTTGTTCGTCCGTCCGTCTGTACCCACGGTATCTCTGCAACTATTAGTCCGATTTGAAAAATTCTTTTTTCATTGGGACGCTTGAAATATGCAAATGATGATCCTTTACTTCGCTTTTTTTTACGATGTACAATTTTGCCGCTAGAGGGCGTAAATGCAGATGATGTCGAATTCAAAAATACGTTTTATTCCACATATTCGCTTCTAAACATCCGATTAAAATTTTTTTTTTATCTTTCGATTCCATTTATATCGAAGAGTATTTTAGATATAGTTACTTTTTCAAATTACGCATAGATTTTCCGCTAGGGGGCGTAAAAGTAAATTACCTTTTCCTCGATAACTCTTCTTCTAAAACTCCGATTTGAATTTTTTTTTCAGCGGATACATCTCCTGATGGAAAATCTTTTGCATATAATTTCAAATTTTTGGTAAAGAGTGCTTAGGCCACCAGGGGGCGTAAGTGTTAATTTTTGCTTCTGATGTATTTGCCATAAAATCGGAGCTTCTAAAACATCGATTGAAAAAATTCTTTCGTAGACTGATGCCACTCATATCGATAAACCTTTTCGGAATATTTTCTTCTTAAAATCATCATCATCATCATCATTGTCAACCATTATCAATCCACTGCTGGACGAAGGTCTCCCCAAGTTTCCTCCACAACGGTCTGTCTTGTGCCAGTCTCCTCCATGTCACTCCCGCATATTTACGAATTTCATCCACCCATCTCCCATGTGGTCTTTTTCTGGGTCTTTTCCTGTCCCTTGGAATCCAATCTAAAATTTCGGCTGTCCATCTATGGTCTGTCCTTCTGGCAGTATGTCCAGCCCATTGCCATTTCAGGGATTTAACTCTGATCATGATGTCTTCCACTCTCGTCATTTTTCGGATCCACGAGTTCCTCTTCTTATCTCTCCTGGTTATACCAAGCATGCACCTCTCCATGCTTCTTTGAGTTGTCTGCAGCTTTTGTATGTCTCTTTTAGTTAAGGTCCACGTCTCTGCACCATACGTAAGCACTGGAAGGATGCATTGATCAAACACTTTTCTTTTAAGAC
The DNA here is from genome assembly GCA_039090855.1 of Macrothele yani. NCBI lineage: Eukaryota > Metazoa > Arthropoda > Arachnida > Araneae > Macrothelidae > Macrothele > Macrothele yani. The sequence goes on along the minus strand of CM077029.1, from coordinate 13,645,454 downwards.
ATAATGGCATATTGCTCTTGAAAATTATGCTGTTTCTTCCAAAAGCTCTCCAGGCAAGTTTTGTACGCCGATTAATTTCTTCATCAATGTGACCCTCACTTGATATCTGCTGTCCAAGATAAACATACGTATCTGTTATCTCCAGTTTTTCTCCATCAATCGATAAATCTTCATTTCTTGTAAAAGCATTGAACATCACTTTTGTCTTCTGAAAGTTCATTTTTAATCCCACTTCTTTACTCTTGTCAGCAAGTTCCTGGATCATACTCTGCAGCTCTGATGGGGTAGTTGCAAAAATGACTACGTCATCAGCAAAACGAAGGTGGGTTAGATAATCTCCATTAATCTTTATCCCTTTGTTTTCCCAGTTCAGTGATTGAAAGACATTTTCCAATGTGGCATTAAAGAGCTTCGGAGATATGGTGTCACCTTGTCTCACTCCCTTTCCAATTTTTATGTGTGTTGTATTTTCAAACAGCCGAATCTTTGCACTTGCATTTTCATAGATGTTATTAATAATATTAATGTATGCATCTTCAATACCGCAGGATTTCAGAGCCGTGGTAACTGCTGATGGTTTCACCGAATCAAAGGCTTTTTCATAATCGATAAAAGCCATGCACAATGGAAGTTCATATTCCCTCGCTCTTTCAATCAGTTCTCTCAGTACGTGGATATGATCTATTGTGCTGTAGCCACTCCTGAATCCAGCTTGTTCTCTCGGTTGAGCCATGTCCAGTGTTACCTTCAAGCGGTGTGAAAGAACTTTAGTGAAGATTTTATAAACCACTGATAGGAGGCTGATAGGTCTGTAGTTCCTAAGATCCTCAATGTCACCTTTTTTATGTAGCAGGATCATTGTAGCATTGTTCCAATCCTCAGGAATCTTCCCTTCATTAAGGCATCGAGTGAAAATTTGGGCGAGTACTGTTTCAATTTCTCCACTTGCTTCTTGTATGATGTCTATAGTAATTCCATCTTCTCCTGGAGCTTTCCCTCGCTTCATGTTCTTGATTGCATGAGCAACTTCTGCTGGGAGGACTGGAAGAACTCTGGTACCTTTCATGATGTCTGGAGTACATGTATCATCCCTTTCGTCAATATCTCTACGTCTAGAAGTCCGATTTGAAAAATTTCTTCTTTGTTGGATAGTGTGAATGTGACAGGTTTTTCATATATTTTCAAAATTTTCAAGTAATTCATAGACTTTCCGCTAGGGGGCGTAAAAGTAAATTACATTTTTCCCGATAACTCTTCTTCTAAAACTCCGATTGGAAATTTTTTTCTTCAGCGGATACATCTCCTGATGGAAAATCTTTTGCATATAATTTGAAAATTTTGGTAAAAAATACTTTGGCCACCAGGGGGCGTAAGTGTTAATTTTTGCTTCTGATGTATTTGCCAAAAAATCGGAGCTTCTAAAATATCGATTGAAAAATTTTTTTCGTAGACTGATGCCACTCATATCGATAAACCTTTTCGGAATATTTTCTTCTTAAAATATTCCACAGTTTCTCCGCCAGGGGGCGTAGATGTACATCTTATTTTTGTCAATATCTCTACTTCTAGGAGTTCGATTTGAAAAATTCCTTCTTTGTTGGATTGTGTTTTTTGTGTTACATGGTTTTCGTGTAATTTCAAAATTTTCAAGTGATTCATAGGCTTTCCGCTACGGGGCGTACAGGTAAATTGGATTTTCCCCTATATCTCTGCTTCTAAATCTACGATTTCAAAAAATATTTCTGCACCGCATACAGCTCCTGATGGGAAATCGTTTACACATATTTTCTAATTTTAGTAAGAAATGGTTTGGCCACCAGGTGGCGTAAGTCTTAATTTCCGCTTCTGTTGTATTTGCAGCAAAATATGAGTTTCCAAAATCTCGATTGAAAAAAGTCGTTTTTTGACCGATACTACTCTTCATGTCGACAAACCTCTTAGGAAAAATTTCTTCTTGAAAAAATGCATGGTTTCTACGCCAGGGGCGTACATGTATGTCTTGTTTTTGTCAATATCTCTACTTCTAAGAGTACGATTTGAAAAATGCCTTCTTTGTTGGATAGTGTTTCCGATGCGAAATGTTTTCCCTATAAATTCAAAATTTTCAAGTAAATCATAGACTTTCCGCTAGGGGGCACAAAGGTAAATTGTGTTTCCTGCGTTATTTCTGCTCCTAAAGATCTGATTTGAAAGATTCTTCCTGTATCGCATACAAAACCTGATGGAAAATATTTTTCACATAATTTCTAATGCTTGGTAAAGAATGGTTTAGCCACCAGGAGTCATAAGTGTTAATTTCTGCTTCTGAAGTATTTGTTGCAAAATCTAGGCTCCTGAAAACTCAACTAATTTATATTTCTTCGGCCGATACCACTTATATGGATAAATCTTTTGAGAATACTTTCTTCCTAAAATAATGCATGGTTTTCCCACCAGGGGACGCAAAGTCACATCTTATTTTTGTCGATATCTCTGTTTCTAAGAGTTCGTAAGCTCACGATTCCGTTTACAGCAATACCTGAGGGATTAAAAACCCGATTGAAAATCTTCTTTCTTTCGTCAGATCTATTGTTTTCCATACCGGTTCCATTGACTTTGAATAGCTTTGATACATTTAATTTGCGTCAGAACGGATTCAAAAGACGTGCTTATTACACCCGAAAATTCGGTGTCATCTTTCTTGTTGATAACTAAGCACGCGCTTGAAGATACATATTAAAACATGGTTTAGTACGTGCAGAAGGGAACACAAAGATAATTGCCTACAGTTTGGTCTTACGCGGGCGGCTTCGTCAAGGCACAAACAACATACAGACTGCAACTAGCAAATAGTAAATTCAGTAGAAAATAAAAATTGAAGCGAATATGCACCTTCCTATAACTCAAACCAAATAGCTCGCGATACGGTTCCTTGTGCTGCAATTTAGATATATTAATATACCCGGAATCCAGGCCCAACAAAAGAGCCCATGCACGTGGTAATTCGGTTGAAAGGCAATTTTTACACACCTGGTGGTGAGAATATACACTATATTGACAAAAGTCACCGGAACACCCCTTCAAAAGCAAATGAATGGATCCGCTGTGTTGTTAAGATGAGCGGTACAGCTGCAAACGGTATAAAAACAAGCGTGCAGCTGACCGCGATCATATCGCACTCTGAGGTTGAGTCAAAATGTCGCGACGGGAGAGAACTGACTTTGAGAAAGGAAAGATTGTTGGGTGTTATATTAGTGGGTTGTCCATAAAAGTAACCGAGAGGCGTTTAAACATTCCCAAGTCAACTGTTTTGGGTGTACTAAATAAGTGGAAGACACATGGCGTGCCTGAAGCAGCAAAACGTACCGGCAGACCAAAGAAAATCAGTGATAGAGGAAGTCAAAGCCTCAGGAACGTCGTTACAGCTAATCGACGAAATACTGCACAAGACCTAAGTGTACAAATGAGTAAAAATGCTGGAACCTCGGTATGTACACGTACCATTCGGAAAAAAACTTCATTCCATGGGTTACCGTGGTCGTGCGGCTGCTCATAAGCCTCTCATCTCCACTCGGAATGCTACTCGTCGTTTAGCATGGTGTAACGAACATTTATCGCGGACAGTAGATCAATGGAAACGGGTCCTATGGACTCATGAATCTAGATACACGATCCATTAGTCTGATGGCTATGTGTGGATATGGCGGCAGCCGGGGGAACGCTATTTACTACACTGTACTGTTCCTACGGTCAAGTTTGGAGCGGCAGTGTACTCGTGTGGGGGTGTTTTTCGTGGTATGATCCCGGCCCATCGGTTATCGTGGACAAACCTGTTAACCAGCACGTCTACCTCGATATTCTGGACAATTATGCCCTACCAACCGTGTGGCAATGCTATGGAACCGAGCCTTGTTTGTACCAGCAGGATAATGCACCGAGCCATAAAACAAGGATTCTGACAGCATGGTTTGACGAAAATTCCGTATTGTGTGTGGACTGGCCAACGCAGAGCCCTGATCTTAATCCCATAGAGCACCTATGGGATGAATTAGAACGTCGCATAAGAAGTTTGAAACCAAGGCCTGCTACTAAGCAACAGTTAGCGGCAGCGTTATGTACTGAATGGAAATGCATACCTATCGCTGTGTTCCAAAACCTTGTCGAAAGCATGTCTCGAAGAGTCAGTGCATGCACTCACCTTCTTCAGACAGGAAGTCTTGGAACCACCTGCGGTACCGGACACGAGCGTCGAGGTGTGTTTCTCTCAGGTGATGCACGACATACATTTTGTACGGGTGGAAGCGCAACTTCCCTTTCAGAATATCGTGGGCTGTACTCTTCGGCACATTAGCTTGTTGTGACAGCCGTCTCATGGACTCGTGTGGACTTCTCTGTATCCTGTCCTGGATATCATGTACGGTTTCGTCTGCCGTGGATGGCGTACCGGACCGGGGGCATTCATAACACTGCTAGTTTCCCGAAAATTCGATATGAGCTGGCGTACCGCATTACCGTGAGGGACGTCTGCATCACAAAATGTCCAAGCGAAATGTTTTTGCACTTCGTCGGTGTACTTATCGTCATGGCGAAAGACGCCAAAAATATTCTCTGTTCAACCGTCAACACCATTGTCCTTGTGCCGAGACGAGTGATCAATCGACACGTCTGCCTCCGTCAACCAAGCGCTCGGGAATAACCTTCGCTCGGAATGACGGCGGCGCGCGGCTGATTCTTGTGATTATGACATATATTATCTCTCTTAACATTCCCTTTTTGTCTGCTGCCGGTTAGGAAAATTTGTGTGATCTCTCTCTCTCTCTCTCTCTCGTTATACTTTCAGCACTTTACGTAAGCAACTCAATGGGCTATAAGCAGTGCAACTCAATGGGCTATAAGTAGACCCCTTTCAGACGAATTATCAGAAGCCATCGCTTAGACCACTGCGCTATCGGGCGGCGATCGTAATTTTGCACCAATGAACAGGAAGATCCACGCCTGTACCGTATGGCATTGCCGGACCGTAGAACCACGTGCCAAAACACTGGAGCAATACTTGAGGTCTGACACACATCATAACATGATGACAAGCTCTGTTCGACAGGATTTACTTCACGGTAAGGGAACGAGTGCGCGGATGCGGCCCTTAGTCCGTAGACAATGCTCACGTGATTTTTGATTGTGTTTCTCTTGCAGGTCGGAGAAAAATCCTCGCTCCAGAATTGGAAAAAACGAGGAACCTCTCGATTCTGATAGCCCTTCCCAGAGCGAGACAGGGACTCATCGAGCTGGTCAAGTGCCTCGTTGCGAGACAACATGAGCTCTTGGTCGAAGGATGACCAAAGAAAGAAGACGGAAGACTGCAGTAAAGGACTAGGTCCTGCGGATCTGTAGGTACCTAGGTAAATAATTCTTTTAATCATCTTTGTGAGAGGGCTCATGAAAAATAAAGAATTTATTTTCCATTGCATGAGACCCTCAGTGCATACATGTGCTTGTAATTTTCACTTTAACTTAGAAACCAATAAAAAGCTTCGGCCCCAAAAATGCATCGCGCTGACGAGCGAATCTCCCAGCCAGTCTCAAAATTAGATCCCCCTTCCCATTGGTGCGTCACACATACGAGCTATGGTAAAGGGGTGGGAAGTGTTGGTCCCGTGGGCGCAGCAGACGTTTTGCCGGTCCCTGGAACAACCGTGTCCGGGTGAAAGATTGCTGGATCCCGGCAGGATAGCTCGCGTGACGACCTCACAAACAATCATTGAGAGAGTTCTGATTATTCCTGCAGAGCCAGCGTTTTCTTCAGAAAGAACTCACCGTCCGCCGTCGGATGCTGCGACTTCCATTGAACTTATACTACCGGCATCAAAGACTGCAATGTTGCCATGAACGGAGGCACTAGAATGGTATCGCATAGTGTTTACAGCCGAGTAGCGGTTAACCTCATGCACAATGATGGACGAACTGTCTGGTGAATGGCTGCTGGAGCGTGCATTTGTGCAAGTCACACAGACCCGACACAGAGCGTTATGGTGTGTGATGCTATTGAAGTTCGTTCATGTTCCCACCTCCTACGCATTGCCGGAATACTAAACAGGCAGCGGTACATCGAGACTATTTGGAGGCTGAAGCTCTATCGCATCTGCAGACGGTCCCTGGCTTCATCTTTCAACATGACATCGCCCGGTCACGTGTGGCACGGAATGTATCAGATCTCCTGGATGCTCCGCAGGTGCCATTTCTTCCTTGGCTGCACGCTCGACAAATTTATCGCCCATTGAACATATCTGGGACATGACCGCTCAGTAATTGGCCCGTCAGGTTACGTCGGCATGTACCAAGCATGACCCTTTGGTCCGAATAGATGCAGCATGGCAGAACATCCATAAACCCATTTAGGAACTCTTCAATTCAATGTTACGCCGCGTACACGCCATTCATTTGACATGTATGATGATAGACCCATTTTCCTGAGAAGGCCACTGGCATCATTGCAGAACAGTAAGTTGTTGTCCTTAGAGAAAAAGGGCAGCAAATCCTTTTTCGTGCCACGGTAAAATGTAATGTTGGTTCCAGATTGAAATAATTTCTTTTCATTCAGCTTGGAGGACAGCAATTCTGAAGACTCATTTGAGAGGTTCAGATCCCTGATGAGGTCACTCAGTTCATGTTGGTTTAAAGGTTGAGCACTTGATGAAGTTCCTACGAAATCAATGTCACTTTCCCCACTGCTGTTATCTTGTATGTGATCAGACATGTTTGATTCCTTATCCTCTGGTAGCTCTGGTAGGTGGATGAAAGATGGAATGGGTACCTCATTTGAGTGTGGATGCGGTCGTCTTGCTGAATCGAGGTCAGGATATATCCAAATGCTGCGATTGTTTCGATCAATGCCCATGATGTTGACAAGACAAAAATAACAGCCATCATGGAGGTTTTTAGGTTCTCTCCACACTATTGGTATTCCAAATTTCAGAGAGCTCCTTTTTCCATTTGTCCACTGCCGTAAATACCCCGTGCAAGTTTTGCATACAATATGGGGAGTCCACGACTTATCTTGGTCTTCACGCTGAACACCAAAATAACCAAGATATGCCCTCTTCACAAACTCAGAAATAGGTTTCCTACTTTCTTGAAGGGTGTGCTCGCCACAAATAAAGCAAAAGACATCTGGATGATTCAGGCAACTTCTTCGTGGGGAAGCCATGGCGTCTACTCAATCTGCAAACAAAAAATAGATCACATTAGATTATCTGGTTGTATAGTTGTTCACAAATCCCCAATTAGACTAACAGACACTATCTTTACACTCATAAAATAACAATATACACTGATTTACGCACATAAATTAACAATATTTCTGCACATCAGCATATAGGGCAGTATGACCTATCTCCAAAACTAGACCTGATAGCGGAAAACTGATGCCATTTTTGAGATCAGCGCCCCAAATATACTCAAGAATAGGTCTAACTTCCGAGGCACCAGAAATTTTTTTTTGTTGGACTGTGTTATACAGCGCTATAGATCATATCCATTATAACGAAGTAAATTTCTCCGTCATTTTTATCCGCGCCAGGATTCGAACCCGGATCCTCTCATTCCGGAATAAGTTGCTCTACCAATTGAGCTACGCGGACGTTTTATTCTGATTCCTATCTGCCTTTATGTCGTGTGCGTCCTTCTGGCAGGTACGTCACATCTCCTGGTACGTTACATCATCTCCCCCTTATTTCTTTTTTTTTTTTCGAAGTGCTGGAGAAGGGATACTCTTATTTTTCCTATCTCACGGTGTGGAAATAACATCACACCAATGCGAGATTTTGAACGGTCGGGTCATCCGGATTGGGCGCCATTATAACGAAGTAAATTTCTCCGTCATTTTTATCCGCGCCAGGATTCGAACCCGGATCCTCTCATTCCGGAATAAGTTGCTCTACCAATTGAGCTACGCGGACGTTTTATTCTGATTCCTATCTGCCTTTATGTCGTGTGCGTCCTTCTGGCAGGTACGTCACATCTCCTGGTACGTTACACCATGTACTGAAAGAACTAAATTAAAGAGCAAATGAACATAAACTTCCACTATGTATGGCTCATATTGATAATGAAAAGTCCTTTGATTCCGTGAAGTTATAATGTCTTTGTAATCCTGCGGCATTGAAGATTAGTATTATTAATAACAGCTATGAAAATGCAAGTGCAAGGTTCTGCTATTTGAGGACACAGCACCGATAAAAATTGAAAAGGGGGTGTGACAAGGTGACACCATATTTCTCAATCTCTTCAATGCGACATTACAGAATGTCTTCCAATCATTGAACTGGGAAGAAAGAGGCATAAAGATTAATGGAGATTATCGAACTCACCTTCGTTTTGCTGATGACACAGTCATTTTTGCAACTATCCCATCAAAGCTCCGGATTACGATTCAGAAACTTGCTGACAAGAGCAAAGAAGTAGGAATAAAATTGAACTTCCAGAAAACAAACTAATGTACAGTTTTTTTTACAAGAAATGAAGATTTAGTGATTAATGTGAAAAATCTAGAGGAAAGCGATACTTACATTTACCTTAGGAAACAGATATCAAGCGAAGGCCACATTGTTGACGAAATTAATCGGTGTATTTAAAATTTAACCTACTTTGGTTGGAGAGCATTTGAAAGGAGCAGTACAACTTTTAAAAGCAATTTGTCATTATGTCTTAAAAGAAAAGTTTTTAATCAATGCACCCTTTCAATTCTCACCGAGACATGGTCTTTAACCAAAAAACATGAAACAAAGGCTACAGATAACTGAAAAAAACCTACAGATAACTGAAAAAAAAGCCTGAAGAGATGCATGCTTGGTGTAACCAGGAAAGATAAGAAGAGGAAATCGTAGATAAGGAAAATGATATGGGTGGAAGACATCAAGATCAAAGTAAAATCCCTGAAATGACAATGAACTGGTTGTTTTGCTAGAAGATCGAGCCATCGTTGGACAACTGAAATATTAAACTGGGTGCCAATGGACATAAAAAGACCCAGGAGAAGACCATGTGGGTGATGGGTGGATGAAATTCGAAAGAATGCTGAAGGAGACTGACTCAAGACAGCAGTTGTGGAAGAAACTTCGGAAGACCTTAATCCAGCAGTGAATTGATAATGGTTGCCGATGATTAATGATCTGTCCTGTTTGTTTAACCCTTTAACGATGATACTGCCCAAAACGCCCGTACATGCAGACGACCACGGTCGTCCGAATACCCCGTTTAGAGAGTGTAAAATTTCCTATCTCACGTAGTTTCTTTGAATTTTCACGACCTTTATGGTGTTAGCAGAAATCATTCTGTCACGATTCGTCTCACTAATTAAAAAAGTGAAGCTGGAGTTGTTTCGTTCTGGGGCGATATCATTCACTCTAATGACATGCATCTCTTCTCCGTGAAAGAGTGCAGTGATTTTTCCAAGAAAATGTTCAAAGGCCAATGCATGTTAAGCCTATAGATCGTAAATTTCGTGTGGTGACTATGTAGTAATCCTGTTTTTGTTAACCTACAGAAGGGAGGACGCAAATGGGAAAAGCAGAAACAGTCAGCTTCGGGCGTTATGATATCCTGAGACATACACCATTTAGGCTCCTGGTCGTTAAAGCATGAAATTCATAGTTCATTGCGTCCTTACTAGAACCATGTTTTGAGAATTTGACCCCCCATCCCCCTTACTTTGCGCTGAATTGCACAATGAATTACGTAAAAATTTAAGAAATTCTAATTGCACGTGAAATTTAACACTGACGACCAAAATTAAATTTTTCATTTTTCTAACTACACAGTGATTTTTATTTCTCGTGCACTTTGTTTCGTCACACAAATTTTCCGCATTAACTTCCGACTTTTCGACAGTTCCAAAATTATATTTCCAGACTTCACAGTTGTATCTGCCATTTCATTGTTTTGGTGTTCTCTCATATTCAACTCTCATATTCAACGCTTTTCATTTTAGCTGTCTGATTTAAATTTAAAATTTCCTGAAGTTCTGTTCTTTTCAAATCTCTTTCCCGTCTTCTTATTCATTAATTTAATTAATTCCGAAGTGTTTCTTTCTTGAAATCTTAAATAAAAACAAAAAAACATATCATTTATTCCATTCGTGATATCAAATGCAACAAGTGAGCAGATGTACTTTCAAGTTCGATTAAAACAAAACAGCAGGAAAAACAGATGACATTAACGTTCGAAAAAGAATGGACTAATTTGTTATTAGCAGAAAAGCGAGAGTAAAATTAAGGGAGATTTATTTGAGATTTCACTGAATTCTAAACGCTTTTTTTCTCTCCAGAAAGCCTCACTTTTACCGTGATAATATTTCGCAGAAATAAATTCAAACTAATAAAAAAGTGACGAATAAAATAAAATTCGTTTTTCATAACACGTAGAAGGAATCAAGTCGTTGCTGAAAGAAGTCGTTGATTTTCAAAAAGATAGCCTCAGTATGTATGTGCAGAAATTAATATTTCTGAGAAAAATAGAGCACACGTACTGTGAAATCATTATGTTGCGAACGTACTATGCCGAAATAGCTATATTATTAATACAATCATTAAAACTGGTGAAACTAAGATTTTCGTGTGTCATGTACGGAACTGAATTTTAGTAAATGTTTTTCCTTCTTTCTTTTTCCATTGTGTGTGTGTGTACGCATATTTGGTGTCTGAGAAGTTCAGTTAATTGTACTATATCTTGACTTTAATGCTCGTTATGATTTTTTAAGGTATAATAAAAGGAATATAAACACCTTTCACTCCTGAAGTTTTGCCTTAATCACGTCTTCCATGGTGTTAACAAGTGCGCTAATTAATAAAACAATTCCACAATTTGAGAAAAACAGGAGTGAAGTTTTAAATGTTTCGAAGTTAAGTAACATTAGGATTTTAGTTTTCTTAGTTTTAACAAATGCTTTAAAATACACGTCAGAAACGTTTACTGTGTACAGAAATATAACAGAAAAATCAAAAACAATTCTAAAAATCTTGAAGAAAAAATATCAAATCATATTATAGTAACTAGCCTGTTTGACAAACTCGACAGTTCCATTTCCGAAAAACCAAGTTGATGAGCTTAAAGATTTTTTTAATTAGAAAAGCCTTCTCAGCACGATAAGGTATTCATTAATATTGTGTGTACTTAAAATAGACATTTTTAAGGTACGGCAACTTACAAGATCTTTCAAAGCACCAAGTGCTCCATCGTTAGATATTTCAATATACATTGCTGGCCACCCAAAATGCAACACCAACAAGGACAGGAGACAGCAACGCCAGATTTACTGGACACATAACAACAGATACAAAGATGAAACGATTGAGCTTACAGACCCGTGCAACTTGTGGAACACGCACACATCAATAGTTCGTGTGGCCCCCATGGCTGGAAATAACTGCCGCTACACGCCGCGGCATCAAACGAAAGAGGCTTTGGATGTGGGCTTGGGGTATGTCGGTCCAAGCGGCTTCCACACGTTGCCACAGTTCATCAAGCTTAGCCGCGGGTGGTGCTTGCCGGGCCACTCGATTGCCGATCAGCGACCAGACGTTTTCGATAGGTGACATATCGGGAGAACAGGCGGGCCACGGCAGCAGTGACACCTGGTGGGCCATGAAGAATTTTTGCACGATGCGTGCCACGTGCGGGCGCGCATTGTCCTGTTGAAACGTGGCCGCGGGCAAGTCCTGCAGGTAAGGCAGGACTACAGGCTTCAAAACGTTGGAGATGTAGCGGTGGCTGTTGAGTGTACCGGTGATGTGTACCAGAGGGGTGCGGGTGTCATATCCAATTGCGCCCCAAACCATAACGCCAGGCGACGGACTGGTATGGCGATGCATAATGCAGGCGTCATACAGTCTCTCGCCGCGGTGCCGCCACACGCGGAACCGACCATCATGGTGTTGCAGGCAGAAGCGGGGTTCGTCGGAGAAGACAATGTCGTGCCATTCCGTACTCCAGGTGCGGCGTTCAACGGCCTACTGCCACCACACTCGCCGGTGGTGTAACGTCAATGGTAATCGGAGCAATGGGCGCCGTGCGACAAGTCCCTGCTCCTGCAGACAACGTCGAACGGTACGTGCTGACACAGATTGTTGCGCAACACACCCTAATTCCTGCGCTAACGTTCTTGATGTGGTGGTGTGAGCCGACAATTGTTGGCGCACAACATGCCGGTCCTCTCGTTCGGTGGTGTGCCGCGGCTGCGGCAATCGCTCACGTCGTTCCGTTCGTCCCTCCTGCACCCACCGAATCCATACTCGTTTCACTGTGGCTGGATGTCGTCCCACACGGGCGCCGATGTCTCGGTACGATGAACCGCTGTCGCGATAAGCCACTATTCGTCTTCTGTCGAACTCCGAAACGTGCTGGAATGACTGCCGTATTTTGCGACGAGGCACGAGGAAGCTTCCCACGCACAGGTCCGGGGGCACAACACACTTTCACTACTTACACCCCGCCTTCTGTGCATCCTTCTTATAGTGCTTCTCGGTGGCGTGCCGGGCGCACATGATTTGCATATGTCCTGCAATGCTAATCGTTTGCATGTCCTCTCGCGGGCGACGCATGCTGCGAATTTCAGGCCAATCGGATGCTTCCTTCTTGGTATTGCATTTTGGGTGGTCAGCAGTGTACATAAACAAAACAACGGATAAAAGCAGGAAGCATTTTCAAATTACGCGAGCACGTGATAACAATAATGAGGTTTACAATAAATATAGTGGAAGTTTGGTCATGCGATAAAAGGATTCAACAAATAATAATACTACGAATTCCAATTACATATGCGAAGAACATATATACACAGAGGATAATTAATAAGTTGTCATGCAAGATGCCACACAGTTCAGAGCTCTCTGATTTCGAGAAAGGTGTAATCGTCGGGTATCACAGAAATGGCTAATCCATACGCGACATATGCAGCGAGTTGAAGTACCCAAAATCGACAGTGGCCTACGTGATTGACAAGTGGAAGATGAGAGGTGACTGTCGGAATGTGCCCCGACTCGGTAGACCCACAAAACTGGGAGCTAGAGACCGCCGGGTGCTGGCCAGAGAAATTCGAAAGAACCGCACCAAATCGATGGGCCACATCCGTGAGGAGTTTCAACAGACATCCTGGAGTGTTCTTTCGATGAATACCATCCGTAAGGAAGCCCATCTGCTCGGATATCATGGACGTGCTGCCGCCCACAAGTCTTTCATCACCAAGTCCAATAGCGCTACTCGGCTAACGTGGTGCAAAGAACGTCGACAGTGGACCGTTGAACAGTGGAAACAGATTCTCTGGAGCGGCGAATCAAGGTTCACCCTCTACCGTTCGGATGGCAGGGTCTGGGTTTGGCGTCTGCGTGGAAAACGCCTCCTGCCGGAATGTATTGTGCCAACTGTGAAGTTCGGCGGCGGTGGAATTATGCTATGAGAGTGTTTCTCCTGATATGGCACGGGACTCTTGGTCGCAATTCCTGGTAGACTCAACGCCGAGACCTACTGCACCATTTTGGATGGCCATACGCTTCCTACGTTGTGGCAGTTTTACGGGGTGGACCCATGTTACTTTCAGGATGACAATGCCACCTGTCATGTTGCGAGGTCCACCATGGCTTGGTATGGTGACAATGGGGTTAATCGAATGGACTGGCCTGCGCAGAGCCCGGACCTTAACCCTATCGAGCACCTCTGGGACGATTTGGAGCGTCGACTTAAGGGGTGCCCCCACCGTCCGAAATCGGTGAAGGAACTGACCTGTCTTCTCCAAGCCGAGTGGAAAAAAATAGCGCTAGCCGTCGTACAACGCCTGGTTGAGAGTATGCCCCAGAGGGTCGCAGCTGTAATCGACGCTCGTGGAGGCTCCAACAACTATTAAAGGTGAATAAACTTCGTTTTCCTTTGCTATCACAGGTGTCCAATTACTTGTTGGTAGATAGTGTATATATACAGCTGCTGAAGAAGGTCTTCCAAAATCTGTTCCACATGTTCTTTCAAGCAACTTCAGGTAAATGACAAAGCTTATGAAGGTCATGAAACGGTACAAATAACACCCGATGGTAAACTCTGTTAATCAGTGTTATTCTTATTTTTCAGGTTGAAGATAGTTTGACAAAGGCTAAAATGTGATTGCCAGACAAATGGATCAGAGCCTTTTTGGGATGGAAATGTTTGTGGGGGGCTTACGGTTAGCTTTGGTTGGTACCTTCAAAAAGTGGTTCGAGGAGGGACCCACGAAAAAAACAAGTTTTAGGTCGATGACGGCTAATCTATGCTAGAGATGAGCAAAGGCTATCCTGTATTGTACGAGCCAACAGCAGACATACTCTAGCACAACTCGCCGGTCATTGAAAGCTGGTGACGAGAGTAATGTTTCACAACACACAGTACATCGAATCCTGCTGAAAATGGAGCAGTGTAACCGCAGGCCTCTCCGAGTGTTAGTGCTAAACTCGGTTCAATGTCGAAAGCGCCTAGAATGAGCACGCGAGCAGCATCAAAACTGGACCAATATCGAAAAAGTCTAGAATGGGCACGCGAGCAACATCAAAACTGGACCAATGTCGAAAGCGCCTAGAATGAGAACGCGAGTAGCATCAAAACTGGGCCAATGTCGGAAGCGCCTAGAATGAGCACGCGAGCAGCATCAAAATTGGACCTTGAATGATTGGAAGAAAGTCATCTGGTCCGATGAATCTCGTTTCTTGTTGCACCAAGTGGACGGCTGAGTACATGTGCGTCGTTTACCTGGGAAAGTAAGTTCGTTCTTATCTTTGGTCTAGTTGTTAACTTGTAATTGCTAATAACTCTGTAGTGGTTGATGATGATAGTAATTAACACGTAATAACCAAATGATAATAATTGTATGCAAATAATTCTTGCGATTGGTAAATATGTCTAAGAAATTTTTATTCTTTTCTTCATTTAATTGCCTGCAAAGGTTGTCCGTTAGCTGTGCTATATTTTCTAACTCTCCCGTTTTCGATCATCTCTCGCGGTGTCGTGAGATCCCCTGACCTCCCGGTCCACCTAAGACCTTCCCGGCCTCACCTGGGGCAATTACCTCGTTGTACTTTTCGTGACCGCTCGCTTCCTAAACCTAGAGATCACCCTTCTCGCCTCCATCTCTTGTCTCCAAAAAATGCCCTTTGTCATATCCTAAAATTCACCGTGAGAAGGAATCACACCGCCCTCGGTAAATCTTAAGCCTCAAAGTAAAATGTGAGGGGCTAGTGCATTAGTCGGCACAATTGAAATTGAAATCTGTAAAGCATCAGAAAAGGCGCGATAGAGTTAATCTCCATTCATTTTACAAAGTGCAAATACTAAGCATAGACAAAATGTCGCCTTAGTAAATAACCGTGCATCCGGTGTATAATGAGGAACTGACTCTGAGAAATTTCTCTCACGCTTTGTGGAGACAAAGGAAGTAGAGCACGAGATGGAATAAAAGTTAGCATTATGAGATTTTATATGAAATCCTCAAACCCCGTAAAAAATCTCTGTAACAGTTATCACCAGGATGCACCAGTGTTCTCCTGGAAATCCCTGATTCCATTCATTCATGTGCAGGAAACTATGACGTTCGCCACCTACCTAAACATCATTGTAGAAAAATAAAATCCTCTTATGGCAACGGTATTCCCTTCTAATAGTGCCATTTTTCAACAGAATAATGCCACACTGCCCGGATTGTTCGAGAATGTTTCGCGGAACATGGGGAAGACTTCCAGGCATTCCAAATTTCCCAGACATAAATCCAATCGAGCATCTGTGGTTTGTGTTGGAACAGCAAATCCGATCTGCCCGAATTGTTCCAGAATGGTTCGCGGAACATGAGGAATACTTCCAGGTATTCCAAATTCCCCAGACATCAATCCAATCAAACATCTGTGGGTTGTGTTGGAACAGCAAATCCGATCTGCCCGAATTGTTACAGAATGGTTCGCGGAACATGAGGAATACTTCTAGATATTCCAAATTCGACAGACATCAATCCAATCGAGCATCTGTGGGTTGTGTTGGAACAGCAAATCTGATCTGCCCGAATTGTTTGAGAATGGTTCGCGGAACATGAGGAAGACTTCCAGGTATTCCAAATTCCCCAGACATCAATCCAATCGAGCATCTGTGGGTTGTGTTAGAACAGCAAATCCGATCTGCCTTAATTGTTCGAGAATGGTTCGCGGAACATGAGGAAGACTTCCAGGTACTCCAAATTCCCCAGATATCAATACAATCGAGCAACTGTGGTTTGTGTTGGGACTGCAAATCCGATCTGCCCGAATCGTTCCAGAATGGTTCGCGGAACATGGGGAATACTTCCAGGTATTCCAAATTCCCCAGACATCAATCCAATCGAGCATCTGTGGGTTGTGTTGGAACAGCAAATCCGATCTGCCAGAATTGTTCGAGAATGGTTCGTGGAACATGAGGAAGACTTCCAGGTATTCCAAATTCCCCAGACATCAATCCAATCGAGCATCTGTGTTTTGTGTTGGAACAGCAAATTCGATCTGCCCGGATTGTTCTAGAACGGTTCGCGAAACATTAGGAAGACTTCCAGGTATTTCAAATTCCCCTGACATCAATCCAATCGAGCATTTGTGGTTTGTGTTGAAACAGCAAATCCGATCTACCCGAATTGTTCCAGAATGGTTCGCGGAACATGAGGAATACTTCCAGGTATTCCAAATTCCCCAGACATCAATCTAATCGAGCATCTGTGGGCTGTGTTGGAACAGCAAATCCGATCTGCCTGAATTGTTCGAGAATGGTTCGCGGAACATGAGGAAGATTTCCAGGTACTCCAAATTCCTCAGACATCAATCCAATCGAGCATCTGTGGTTTGTGTTGGCACTGCAAATTCGATCTGCCCAGATTGTTCGAGAATGGTTCGCGGAACACGAGGAAGACTTCCAGGTATTCCAAATTCCCCTGACATAAATCCAATCGAGAATCTGTGGTTTGTGTTGGAACAGCAAATCCGATCTGCCCCAATTGTTCGAGAATAATTCGCGGATGATTGAGGAAGACTTCCAGGTACTCCAAATTCCCCAGATATCAATACAATCGAGCAACTGTGGTTTGTGTTGGGACTGCAAATCCGATCTGCCCGAATCGTTCCAGAATGGTTCGCGGAACATGGGGAATACTTCCAGGTATTCCAAATTCCCCTGACATCAATCCAATCGAGCATTTGTGGTTTGTGTTAGAACAGCAAATCCAATCTGCCCGAATTGTTCCAGAATGGTTCGCGGAACATGAGGAATACTTCCAGGTATTCCAAATTCCCCAGACATCAATCCAATCGAGCATCTGTGGGTTGTGTTGGAACAGCAAATCCGATCTGCCCGAATTGTTCCACAATGGTTCGCGGAACATGAGGAATACTTCTAGATATTCCAAATTCCCCAGACATCAATCCAATCGAGCATCTGTGGGTTGTGTTGGAACAGCAAATCCGATCTGCCAGAATTGTTCTAGGATGGTTCGCGAAACATGAGGAAGACTTCTAGGTATTCCAAATTTCCCAGACATCAATCCAATCGAGCATCTGTGTTTTGTGTTGGAACAGCAAATTCGATCTGCCCGGATTGTTCCAGAATGGTTCGCGGAACATGAGGAATACTTCCAGGTATTCCAAATTCCCCAGACATCAATCGAATCGAGCATCTGTGGGTTGTGTTGCAACAGCAAATCCGATCTGCCCGAATTGTTCCAGAATGGTTCGCGGAACACGAGGAATACTTCTAGATATTCCAAATTCCCCAGACATCAATCCAATCGAGCATCTGTGGGTTGTGTTGGAACAGCAAATCGGATCTGCCCGAATTGTTCTAGAATGGTTCGCGAAACATGAGGAAGACTTCTAGGTATTCCAAATTTCCCAGACATAAATCCAATCGAGCATCTGTGTTTTGTGTTGGAACAGCAAATCCGATCTGCCCGAATTGTTCCAGAATGGTTCGCGGAACATGAGGAAGACTTCTAGGTATTCCAAATTTCCCAGACATCAATCCAATCGAGCATCTGTGTTTTGTGTTGGAACAGCAAATTCGATCTGCCCGGATTATTCTAGAATGGTTCGCGAAACATTAGGAAGACTTCCAGGTATTCTAAATTCCCCAGACATCAATCCAATCGAGCATCTGTGGTTTGTGTTGGGACTGCAAATCCGATCTGCCCGAATTGTTCCAGAGTGGTTCGCGGAACATGAGGAATATTTCCAGGTATTCCAAATTTCCCAGACATCAATCCAATCGAGCATCTGTGGTTTGTGTTGGGACTGCCAATCCGATCTGCCCGAATCGTTCCAGAATGGTTCGCGGAACATGGGGAATACTTCCAGGTATTCCAAATTCCCCTGACATCAATCCAATCGAGCATTTGTGGTTTGTGTTAGAACAGCAAATCCAATCTGCCCGAATTGTTCCAGAATGGTTCGCGGAACATGAGGAATACTTCCAGGTATTCCAAATTCCCCAGACATCAATCCAATCGAGCATCTGTGGGTTGTGTTGGAACAGCAAATCCGATCTGCCCGAATTGTTCCACAATGGTTCGCGGAACATGAGGAATACTTCTAGATATTCCAAATTCCCCAGACATCAATCCAATCGAGCATCTGTGGGTTGTGTTGGAACAGCAAATCTGATCTGCCAGAATTGTTCTAGGATGGTTCGCGAAACATGAGGAAGACTTCTAGGTATTCCAAATTTCCCAGACATCAATTCAATCGAGCATCTGTGTTTTGTGTTGGAACAGCAAATTCGATCTGCCCGGATTGTTCCAGAATGGTTCGCGGAACATGAGGAATACTTCCAGGTATTCCAAATTCCCCAGACATCAATCGAATCGAGCATCTGTGGGTTGTGTTGCAACAGCAAATCCGATCTGCCCGAATTGTTCCAGAATGGTTCGCGGAACATGAGGAATACTTCTAGATATTCCAAATTCCCCAGACATCAATCCAATCGAGCATCTGTGGGTTGTGTTGGAACAGCAAATCGGATCTGCCCGAATTGTTCTTGAATGGTTCGCGAAACATGAGGAAGACTTCTAGGTATTCCAAATTTCCCAGACATAAATCCAATCGAGCATCTGTGTTTTGTGTTGGAACAGCAAATCCGATCTGCCCGAATTGTTCCAGAATGGTTCGCGGAACATGAGGAAGACTTCTAGGTATTCCAAATTTCCCAGACATCAATCCAATCGAGCATCTGTGTTTTGTGTTGGAACAGCAAATTCGATCTGCCCGGATTATTCTAGAATGGTTCGCGAAACATTAGGAAGACTTCCAGGTATTCTAAATTCCCCAGACATCAATCCAATCGAGCATCTGTGGTTTGTGTTGGGACTGCAAATCCGATCTGCCCGAATTGTTCCAGAGTGGTTCGCGGAACATGAGGAATATTTCCAGGTATTCCAAATTTCCCAGACATCAATCCAATCGAGCATCTGTGGGTTGTGTTGGAACAGCAAATCCGATCTGCCTGAATTGTTCGAGAATGGTTCGCGGAACATGAGGAAGACTTCCAGGTACTCCAAATTTCCCAGATATCAATACAATCGAGCAACTGTGGTTTGTGTTGGGACTGCAAATTCGATCTGCCCGAATTTTTCGAGAATGGTACGCGGAACACGAGGAAGACTTCCAGGTATTCCAAATTCCCCTGACATCAATCCAATCGAGCATTTGTGGTTTGTGTTGGAACAGAAAATCCGATCTGTCCGAATCGTTCCAGAATGGTTCGCGGAACATGGGGAATACTTCCAGGTATTCCAAATTCTTTAGACATCTATCCAATCGAGCATCTGTTGGTTGTGTTGGAACAGCAAATCCGATCTGCCCGGATTGTTCTAGAATGGTTCGCGAAACATTAGGAAGACTTCCAGGTATTCCAAATTCCCCAGATATCAATCCAATCGAGCATTTGTGGTTTGTGTTGGAACAGCAAATCCGATCTGCCCGAATTGTTCGAGAATGGTCCGCGGAACATGAGGAAGACTTCCAGGTGTTCCAAATTCCCCAGACATCAATCCAATCGAGCATCTGTGGGTTGTGTTGGAACAGCAAATCCGATCTGCCTGAATTGTTCGAGAATGGTTCGCGGAACATGAGGAAGACTTCCAGGTATTCCAAATTCCCCAGACATCAATCCAATCGAGCATCTGTGGGTTGTGTTGGAACAGCAAATCCGATCTGCCCGAATTGTTCGAGAATACTTCCAGGTATTCCAAATTCCCCAGACATCAATCCAATCGAGCATCTGTGGGTTGTATTGGAACAGCAAATCCGATCTGCCTGTATTGTTCGAGTATGGTTCGCGGAACATGAGGAAGACTTCCAGGTACTCCAAATTTCCCAGATATCAATACAATCGAGCAACTGTGGTTTGTGTTGGGACTGCAAATTCGATCTGCCCGAATTGTTCGAGAATGGTTCGCGGAACACGAGGAAGACTTCCAGGTATTCCAAATTCCCCTGACATCAATCCAATCGAGCATTTGTGGTTTGTGTTGGAACAGAAAATCCGATCTGTCCGAATCTTTCCAGAATGGTTCGCGGAACATGGGGAATACTTCCAGGTATTCCAAATTCTTTAGACATCTATCCAATCGAGCATCTGTTGGTTGTGTTGGAACAGCAAATCCGATCTGCCCGGATTGTTCTAGAATGGTTCGCGAAACATTAGGAAGACTTCCAGGTATTCCAAATTCCCCAGATATCAATCCAATCGAGCATTTGTGGTTTGTGTTGGAACAGCAAATCCGATCTGCCCGAATTGTTCGAGAATGGTCCGCGGAACATGAGGAAGACTTCCAGGTGTTCCAAATTCCCCAGACATCAATCCAATCGAGCATCTGTGGGTTGTGTTGGAACAGTAAATCCGATCTGCCCGAATTGTTCGAGAATGGTTCGCGGAACATGAGGAAGACTTCCAGGTATTCCAAATTCCCCAGACATCAATCCAATCGAGCATCTGTGGGTTGTGTTGGAACAGCAAATCCGATCTGCCCGAATTGTTCGAGAATACTTCCAGGTATTCCAAATTCCCCAGACATCAATCCAATCGAGCATCTGTGGGTTGTGTTGGAACAGCAAATCCGATCTGCCTGTATTGTTCGAGAATGGTTCGCGGAACATGAGGAAGACTTCCAGGTACTCCAAATTCCCCTGACATCAATCCAATCGAGCATTTGTGGTTTGTGTTGGAACAGAAAATCCGATCTGTCCGAATCGTTCCAGAATGGTTCGCGGAACATGGGGAATACTTCCAGGTATTCCAAATTCCTTAGACATCTATCCAATCGAGCATCTGTTGGTTGTGTTGGAACAGCAAATCCGATCTGCCCGGATTGTTCTAGAATGGTTCGCGAAACATTAGGAAGACTTCCAGGTATTCCAAATTCCCCAGATATCAATCCAATCGAGCATTTGTGGTTTGTGTTGGAACAGCAAATCCGATCTGCCCGAATTGTTCCAGAGTGGTTCGCGGAACATGAGGAATACTTCCAGGTATTCCAAATTCCCCAGACATCAATCCAATCGAGCATCTGTGGGTTGTGTTGGAACAGCAAATCCGATCTGCCTGAATTGTTCGAGAATGGTTCGCGGAACATGAGGAAGACTTCCAGGTACTCCAAATTCCTCAGATATCAATACAATCGAGCAACTGTGGTTTGTGTTGGGACTGTAAATTCGATCTGCTCGAATTGTTCGAGAATGGTTCCCGGAACACGAGGAAGACTTCCAGGTATTCCAAATTCCCCTGACATCAATCCAATCGAGCATTTGTGGTTTGTGTTGGAACAGCAAATCCGATCTGCCCGAATTGTTCCAGAATGGTTCGCGGAACATGAGGAATACTTCCAGGTATTCCAAATTCCCCAGACATCAATCTAATCGAGCATCTGTAGGTTGTGTTGGAACAGCAAATCCGATCAGCCTGAATTGTTCGAGAATGGTTCGCGGAACATGAGGAAGACTTCCAGGTACTCCAAATTCCCCAGACATCAATCCAATCGAGCATCTGTGGTTTGTGTTGGGACTGCAAATTCGATCTGCCCGAATTGTTCGAGAATGGTTCGCGGAACACGTGGAAGACTTCCTGGTATTCCAAATTCCCTGACATCAATCCAATTGAGCATCTGTGGTTTGTGTTGGAACAGCAAATCCGATCTGCCTGAATTGTTCGAGAATGGTTCGCGAAACATGAGGAAGGCCTCCAGGTACTCCAAATTCCCGAGGCATCAATCCAAATTAGCGTCTGCGGTTTGTGTTGGAACAGCAAATCCGATATGCGGCGGCTCAACCACTTAACTTACAAGAGTTGCAGGATCTGCTGGTAACGGTTTGGAAGCAGATATCACAAGACATTTTTAGAAATTTTGTAGGGTCTGCGCCACTCCCGGTAAGATCTATTTTGGCACCACGTGGGGGACCAACATTATATTAGGCAGGTAGTCATAATGTTTTAGTTCTTCGGTGTACATAGAGGGGGATTGTAAACTCCTTCAACAAAACAAGAGAGATGATAGTACACATCAAGACGAACAATGTTTGCAATGGAAGCTAGGGTCGCATTCCACTCATAGTGCCAGAAAAGAGCACGTTCGAGAAATGTCCAGCAGGCACACGGAGTTCCAACCAGTGCATGAGAATCACAAGATGCAAATCAGGTGCGCTGAACACGTGCGTAGGCGATGAGGAGTAAACATTTAAAAACGCAGCCGAACCCGTTCAGCGATATTACCGTGCGAATATCACATGAGAATTGACGTATACGTCTGACCGGTGCAGCGTCAGACGCAAAGTACACGTTAATTCTCATGTGTTCCTGGAGCAACTGCTTTCCGGTCTGTTGCATGATTTTTCGCTCACCACATGGAGGGACATGTGGTTTATGCATGATGGGGCTTCAACACACTTTACCACTGAGGTCCGATATTTCCTAAATGCGACATGTACCAGGCGGTGAATCGGATGCGGTAGACCTGTGGCTTGGCCTCCACACTCCTGGGACCTTAATCCACTGGACTTCTTCTTCCGGGTACACATGAAAACATTGGTGTACGAGACACCTGTGGACTCCCTCGAAGATCTCGTCGCGCGAATCGCTGTTGCTGCGGTCAAGATCAACACAACACCGAGAGTCTACGAGAGGGTGCGGCAGTCTTTCATTCCCTGGTGTGGGTTGTGCAACGACGTCCTTGGTCGCCAGTTTGAGCAGATTCTTTGAGTCTTTCTCTGATGTAATTGGAATTGTGCAACTCATAAATTAAGTATGTCTCTTTGTTTTCACTCTTGAAGGTTCAACGTGGATATGTAACTTTACCCTTTTCTGGCACTAGGAGTGGAATGCGGCTCTGGGTTCCATTGCAAATATTGTTCGTCTTGATATGTACTATCACCCCTCTTGTTTTGTTGAAGGACTTTACAATCACCCTGTATGTGCGTCCAATAGGAATCATATGGTGAGATTTTCCTCGAAGATAATAAAAAGTGTTTAAAGTTAAAAATTTGAAATAAGCCATTTTCGAGAAAACCATTGACGACCCAAAGAAATTTATTACGTACTACTTTTATTTTTCATGATGTTAACACTGAAAGTAATTATTCGAGCTCAATTAGAATTGGTTGCTTAAGAATTTTTTACTGTATCAACCTATTCTACAGTAATATCAATTTGCCCCAAAATGGGGGAATTCGGACATTTAGACTTGCCCAAGTAAAAAAAGCTTTCATGGATTTTTAATTTAATCTTAGAAATTATAATAGGCTACATCAAAAGAGGGAGCACTAAAGCACAATTTCAAAATTTTTAAAGTTCATGCCAAAAAGTATGAAAATGAAAAATCCAAAAACGCGTCAGCTTGCCCCACTCTCTCCCTGCTCTTTGAATTTAGGAAGCATTCTCATCTAATATGTTTAAACACTTTTCCACAGACATGCGGGTGGGAAAAGTGGCATCCTTTCCTATCCAACTATAATATTATTCTTTATTAAATTGATTGGTATTAATGATTTCAGAAAGGTAATACCAAAAGCTGGTATTATTAGGAATTAACGAAACACTTTGAACAAAATCCTAATAGATGAATAATAATAACTAGTGTACTTATTTACAAAGGGTTTTCTTGCACCTCTTAACAGTCAGGAGTTATTTTCAGCCTGAGAAAAATGAAAGTATTTTTCGTTTTTGTTTTCTTTCGAGCCCTCACGATTCTGAAAACGATTGAAACCCATTCACCTTTGGAAATAGAAAATCTGAAGCGTGAATTTTTCCAACGCTTATAGTATGTATTTTGATATCGTCCTCCAAAAGCAACTTTTAACATTTTACCAAACATGCTTGCATAAACTTTCAGCGAACAAAGAGCAGGGGGCGGCGAAATTTTTATTTTCCATTTTGTATATTTTTTATCTCTTAGCCTGAGGGTCGTGGATGTATGTCATGATTGATTGGTATGACATAGGATCACTTACTGAGGGCCTCTCCCTCCCACTTTTTTTTCCACAACAAAACAGTATTCTGCGAGATATGGCGTGAGTTCCGCTCTTAAATACCGCCAGCAGATGTCTTTTTCAGGCTGTGGTCTCTTCTTCGCTGCTGCCACCCCATCCTGCTTTTCCCTTCTATTTCCTCGGTCACCTTCCGCACACACACGAAGGAAATGATCTTCCACACTAGAAAATGCCCTATGGGCGTATGAAGGCAGACCACACATTTCCGGAGACAACCACGAATATAAAAAAAAGTAGCGAAAATCAAGCTGGAACCCCGCTGCGTGTCGGTGAAGTTCTTCTGGTTTCGATTTTGTGGGAAGGGGAGAAAAACATGGACTGAATAAACAGAATAATGTGGAGTGCGAATTTCAAACGCTTTAAACAACATGCTAACCTGTCGCCGCTATTCTGGTGTCGAAGCAACTGTGCTATATTGTTACTGAAATATCAAGAAAAATTATTTCTGTTGAATGCTGGAAGATACAATTTAAAATATCAAGTAAAAAGGATCATTTAATTATCTCTAAAATGCTGTCTTTTTTCCACGGGGTCTAGTGGCATACTTGAGCATCGCAGGCTCTAAGCACATCTCCGATTTTTTTTTCTTTTGGTTGGAGGTTTAACGTCCACCGTGAGCAACTAAGTGGGCTATAAGCAGTCGCTCATCCTTAATTTAGTGTCACTGGTTCCAGGGAAGGGAGAGAGCCAGTGCCGTAAGACAAACACAATATTCATGCCCCACATAGTTTCGAACACGGACCAATCTCAAGACCAATTATCAGAAGCCAGCGCTTAGACCACTGTGCCACCTGGTTTTAGGGAATGGCAAAGAAAGCACAAATAAGAAATCTGCACAGGCCTTAATTTGAAAAACCCAGCCCAGCTTATTAAAGAATTACAGACTTAAAGACCTGCCCATTCAAGATTTACAAACCTGAAATTTGGCCATTTCAGACCTAGCCTGTATCTCGGCCTATTTAAGCCAGCTTATATCTCGGCCCAGCTTATTAAAGAATTACAAACTTAAAGACCTGCCCATTCTACATTTACAAACCTGAAATCCGGCCATTTCAGACCTAACTTATATCTCGGTCCATTTAAGACACACAAACTTATTGCCTGGCCCATTTAGATTTGTAAACTTAGAACCCAGCTCATTTAAGACTGAGAAAACTACAGTCTGTCCCGTTTAAAACCTAGCATATATCCCGGCCCATTTAAGACACACAAACTGATTTCCTGTCTCATTTAGATTTATAAACTTAGAACCCAGTCCATTTAGGAGTGTCAACTTATAATTTGGCCCATTTAAGACACGCAAACTCATTTTCTGTTCCATTTAGACTCATAAACTTAGAATCCAGTCCATTCAAGAGTGACAAACTTATAATCTGGCCCATTTAAAACCTATAAACTTATAGCGTGGCCCATTTAAGTCACTGAAACTCATTTCTTGTCCCATTTAGACTCGTGAACTTAGTACCCAGTCCATTTAGGAGTGACAAACTTATAGACTGTCCCATTTAAGACCTATAAACTTACAGAGTGGCCAATTTAAGACACACAAACCTATTGTCTGGCACATTTGGATTTATAAACTTAGAACGCGGCCCATTTAAGGCAGACAAACTCATAGTCTGGCCCATTTGAGACCTATAACATTATAGTGTGGCCAATCTGAAACTTTTCGACTTATAATCCTACCCATTTAAGATATATAAATTTATTGGTCGGCCCATTTTAGACTTCCAAACTTACGGAACTCCCATTTTAAACCCCGGTCAATTTAAGACTTATAAACTTACAGATTGGCCCGTCTAAGACTTTGAACTTACTGTATAATCCGCCACGACTATACTTACCAATTTACAAACAAGACTTACAAAAAGGGTGTTTTGCTAAATATATAACAACCTGCCTTATTTCACGGCAGAGTGAATGATTGGTGCGAAGTGGATAAAGTCATACTTGTTGATCTGAGTAAAATAATGCACTGCCGCCAGTTTGTTTTTCAATGTGCTGAATGTTAACAATGACCAGGAAGAGCAATCAAGTGATGCACTGATTATCAAATGTGTTTGGAGAAGCCAGTTCTCTTGGCAATGCTAACCCGATTTAATTTTTTATATGCGAGCTCGTCATACATGAAGGTTCGACTACACCGACGAGCCATTACATTATGACCACCTACCTAATAAGCTGTAGAACCCACTTCAGCCCGCAAAACAGCGGCCACTCGGCGAGGCATCGATTCGATGAGGTGGCGATAGGTATCCTGGGGTATCTGGTACCATAATGTTAACGACAAGTCCTCCAGTTCCCGTACATTTCGGGGTGGTGGTGATTTAGCTCGAACTCGCTTTTACAAATCGAACCACACATATTCGATGGGGTTCATGTCAGGTGAATTTTAAAGCCAGGGCATTAACAGAAAGTCACCAGCATGTTTCTGGAACCACTCCTTGACGATTCTGGCAGTGTGGCATGGCGCAATATCCGCCATACCAACAGGTTATTGCGCCATTCCCAAAATCGTAGTTCCGAGGCTCCATGCCATCACAATTTGTCCTTCTTCAAACTCCGGTAAATCAGCAGCTTTTCCCATTCTGACTACGAATACTCTACCAACCGAAAGACGGTCCTCATGTTTTTTATATATACTGCTCTGTGAACTTCACCTGCGCCACCGTTCGGTCTCCAGGCGTTCTCATTTCTCTAGGTTGGGGGGTCATAATGGAATGGTTCATCGGTGTGTATAGGTATATACAGTTGAACCCACATGCATGACGAGCTCGCATAATACAAAGTTCCGCTGAAACCAAAGTTTTGTAGATCCCTTGAACTTCGTAGTATTCTTCCTTGTTATTTTAACCGTATATAGCAAACAACTCAAGTGTCTCAAAAAAAAAAAAAAAAAAAAGATAAAAACAAGCTACAGCGGTTGGTCACAGTTAAATACTTTCAATTAGAAAAATACTCAAAATGGCGTAAAGATTTGCGACATGCCACTCGCATCCTTGTAGATGGTATTTGCATAAAAATAAAAAATTAATTTTTATGAAAAAAAATTCAATTAAAAAATTTGAGAGGTGTCTTAATTAGTCCAAAAAAATAAATAAATAAATAAACCGCGTTGTTCTACTTGCAAAACTCCCGGAAATATTCGCGATGAAAATTGCAAAAAATGTATTGTCTGGAGCCCGTTTACAGGCGAACGGTAGCTTGTTTTGCAGCATAGCTTTGTAGCACTCAAAGCGAGTAAGGGAAGAGATCCCGCGCGTGATGGAAATTACCGATACATTTTTTTTTTTTTTTTACAACTTTCATCGCGAATACCTTCTTGAGTGGTAGCTTCACTCTCTCCTCTCCAGCAAAATTTCTTTGCTTCATCTATACGTTTGGTTATTCTCGCTAACAAGTCCACATGACTTTCCCTTTCGTTGCCGACACTTCACATCCTACTAAACTTGGTTGGCTGCTTTCCCGGCGCATTACGGACAGTGAAGTTTGTTGATACTTGTTGAAACAGGCAGAAATGACTAGATTCTTACTTGTGTCACATACTTTCGCAATGCACACTTTTTTTAGCACGTCTTTTGTAAAAAAAGATCATGCTTATGTTATCGGTTTGTCCGTCCGTCCGTCCGTCCATCCGTCTGTACCCACGATATCTCTGCAACTATTAGTCCGATTTGAAAAATTCTTTTTGCTTTCCGAAACTTGAAATATGCGAATGATGATCCTTCATTTCGTTTTTTTTTTTTTTACGATGTACAATTTCGCCGCTAGAGGGAGTAGATACAGATGATGTCGAATTCAAAAGTACGTTTCATTGCACATATTTGCTTCTAAACATCCGATTGAAAAAATTATTTTATCTTTCGATTCCATTTATGTCGAAGAATATTTTAGATATAGTTTCTTTTTCAAATTACGCATAGATTTCCCGCTAGGGGGCGTAAAAAGTAAATTACATTTTTGCCGCTAACTCTTCTTCTAAAACTCCGATTTAAAAAAAAATTCAGCGGTTACATCTCCTGATGAAAAGTTGTTTGCATATAATTTCGAATTTTTGGTGAAGAGTACTTTGGCCACCAGGGGGCGTAAGTGTTAATTTTTGCTTCTGATGTATTTGCCATAAAATCTGAGCTTCTAAAATATCGATTGAAAAAATTCTTTCGTGAACTGATGCCACTCACATCGATAAACTTTTTCGGAACATTTTCTTCCTAAAATATTCCACAGTTTATCCGCCTGGGAGCGTAGTTGTATATCTTATTTTCGTCAATATCTCTACTTCTAGAAGTCCGATTGAAAACATTCTTCTTTGTTGGATAGCGTTTCCAGTGTCACATGTGTTTCATATAATTTGAAAATTTTCAATTCATGGACTTTCCGCTAGAGGGCGTAAAGATAAATTCCGCTTCCCCCTATATCTCTGCTTCTAAATCTCCGATTTGAAAAAATTCTTTCTGCACCGGATACAGTCTCTGGTGGGAAATCGTTTGCACATAATTTCTAATTTTTGTAAAAAAATGGTTTGGCCACCAGGATGCGTAAATCTTAATTTCCGCTTCTGATGTATTTGCTGCAAAATATGAGCTGCTAAATTCTCGATTGAAAAAAAGTCTTTTATTGACCGATACTACTCATGTCGACAAACCTTTTAGGAACATTTTCTTCTGGAAATAATGAATGGTTTCTACGCCAGGGGGCGTAGATGTATATCTTATTTTTGTCAGTATCTCTACTTCTAAAAGTCCGATTTGAAAAATCCCTTGTTCGTTGGATAGTGTTCCCGATGCGAAATGTTTTTCCTATAAATTCAAAATTTTCAAGTAAATCATAGACTTTCCGATAGGGCGCACAAAGGTAAATTCCATTTTCTCTAAAACTCCGATTTGAAAAATTCTTCCTGTATCGCATACCAGACCTGGTGGAAAATAATTTTCACATAATTTCCAATGTTTGGTAACGAATGGTTTGGCCACCAGGGGTCATAAGTGTTAATTTCTACTTCTGATGTATTTGTAGCAGAATCTGGGCTCCTGAAAACTCGACTAAATTTTTTTTTTCTTGGACCGATACCGCTCATATGGATAAACCTTTTGAGAGTACTTTCTTCCTAAAATAATGCATGGTTTTCCCACCAGGGGACGTAAGGTCACATCTTATTTTTGTCGATAACTCTGTTTCCACGAGTTCGTAAGCTCACGATTCCGTTTACAGCAATATCTGAGGGATTAAAGACCCGTTTGAAAAACTTCTTTCTTCCGTCAGATACTATTGTTTTCCATACCGGTTCCATTGACTTTGAATAGCTTTGATAAATTTAATTTGCGTCAGAACGGATTCAAAAGACGTGCTTATTACACCCGAAAATTCGGTGTCATCTTTCTTGTTAAAGCTGTATCAAGCCATTGTTTTAAAATTATGGAAATATTTACTCCACCAAAATTTCCAAACCATTCTCTTCAGACGCTTAATAAGTCCGGTACGTAAAGTTTGAAGCTGTGAACCTGTAAGTAAAAGAGACAACATAGTGAATGATAAAACATCCTGTGTTAAATAAAAGCAAAGCAGATGATACTATTTTAAACATCACTATCGTTTTGAAAGATATAATTACTTATTGCTTTTAGCATTACTACACTTTATTTACTGTGTAAGCACTGCCTCTTCTATCGATTAGTGGGCAACTAAGAATTATTTATGCCAGATGACCATATCATAATATTTTATTTGATATTCTGAGAACAGTCATTTCACGTCACTTTCTTGTGATGCTTCCCTGAGCTGGCTTGATGCTATATTTGAAATTCTGTAACAGTATTTTTCCGCCGGAATAAAGTTTTTTTTTATAAACAAATCTAAAATTTACCTTTTATAACTATATTCTGAAATGCTTATGGCAATGCAATGTGTTAAACCTCCCCCCCCCCCCCATTTTTTTTTTCGTAGTAGCAGTTAACCTTTATGAGTGCAAAACGTGGCTTGTACCTGATTTAAGACCAATCGTTCCTGAAGAAAGGAAGCACTACACCGGAAAGGCGAACACGAGATCAGCGTCTTGCGTGGGATTCGACTCCAGACCTAGCAGTGTGTAAAGTAAGAAGGATGAATCCTACATCACACAGAAACTAAATCTAGGTTCTCGTTCCCTTGTACGGTATTACCGCCGTACAATGGAATCGTAAATATCTGGCCCCCTTTTTAGCACGTCTTTGGCAAAAAAAGATCGTGCTTATGTTATCGGTTTGTCCGTCCGTCCGTCCGTCTGTACCCGCGATATCTCTGCAACTATTAGTCCGATTTGAAAAATTCTTTTTGCATTGCGAAGCTTGAAATATGCAAATGATGATCCTTTATTTCGTTTTTTTTTTTTTTTTACGATGTACAATTTCGCCGCTAACGGGCGTAAATGCAGATGATGTCGAATTCAAAAATATGTTTTAATCCACATATTTGCTTCTAAATACCCGATTGAAAAAAATTTTTATCTTTCGATTCCATTTATGTCGACGAGTATTTTAGATATAGTTACTTTTTCAAATTGCGCTTAGATTTTCCGCTAGGGGGCGTAAAAGTAAATTACGTTTTTCCCGATAACTCTTCTTCTAAAACTCCGATTTAAAAACTTTTTTCTTCAGCGGATACACCTCCTTATGGAAAATCTTTTGCATATAATTTCAAATTTTTGGTAAAGGATACTTTGGCCACCAGGGGCGTAAGTGTTAATTTTTGCTTCTGATATATTTACCATAAAATCTGAGCTTCTAAGATATCGATTGAAAAAATTCTTTCGCGGACTGATGCCACTCACATCGATAAACCTTTTCGGAATATTTTCTTCTTAAAATATTCCACAGTTTCTCCGCCAAGGGGCGTAGATGCATATCTTATTTTCGTCAATATCTCTACGTCTAGATGTCCGATTTGAAAAATTTCTTCTTTGTTGGATAGTGTGAGTGTGACATGTTTTTCACATAATTTCAAAATTTTCAAGTAATTCATAGACTTTCCGCTAGGGGCGTAGAGGTAAATTGCGTTTCCCCTATATCTCTGCTTTTAAATCTCCCGTTTGAAAAATTCTGTCTGCACCGGATACAGCTCCTGGTAGGAAATCGTTTGCACGTAATTTCTAATTTTTGTAAAAAATGGTTTGGCCACCATTGGTCGTAAATCTTAATTTCCGCTTCTGGTGTATTTGCAGCAAAATATGAGCTTCTAAAATCTCGATTGAAAAAAATGTCGTTTGTAGACCGATAGTACTCATGTCGACAAACCGTTTAGAAACATTTTTTTCTTAAGATAATGCATAGTTTCTACGCCAGGGGCGTAGATGTAAACCTTATTTTTGTCAATATCTCTACTTCTAGGAGTCCGATTTGAAAAATTCCTTCTTTGTTGGATAGTGTTTCCGATGCGAAAGGTTTTTCCTAAACATTCAAAATTTTCAAGTAAATTATGGACTTTCCGCAAAGGGGCACAAAGGCAAACTGCGTTTTCTGCGTTGTTTCTGCTTCTAAAACTCCGATTTGAAAAATTCTTCCTGTATCGCATACAAGACCTGATGAAAAATATTTTTCACATAATTTCTAATGTTTGCTAAAGAATGTTTTGGCCACCAGGGGGCATAAGTGTTAATTTCTGCTTCTCATGTATTTGTAGCAAAATTTGGGCTCCTGAAAACTCGACTAAATTTTTTTTCCTTGGACCGATACCGCTCATACGGATGTACCTCTTGAGAATACTTTCTTCCTAAAATAATACATAGTTTTCCCACCAGGGGACGTAAAGTCACATCTTATTTTTGTCGATATCTCTGTTTCTAAAAGTCCGATTTGAAAAATTATTTCTGTGTTGGAGAGCGTTTCCGGTGCGAAATGTTTCTCATATAAATTCATGTTTTTCTTAACACACAAGTCTGCAACCATAGGGCGTAAGCTCACGATTACGTTTACAACAATATCTGAGGGATTAAAACCCGATTGAAAAACTTCTTTCTTCCGTCAGATACTATTGCTTTCCACACCGGCTCCATTGACTTTGAGTAACTTTGATAAATTTAATTTGCGTCAGAACGGATTCAAAAGACGTGCTTATTACACCCGAAAATTCGGTGTCATCTTTCGTGTTTCTTTTTCTTTTAGTTGTCGGATTTTGAACATAATGTTTCAAAAAAAGGGCGCTTGTGCAGTATAAATATATTTTGCTTGTTTTTTGCAAAATCAATTTAATGACAGTGGAGATTTAATTTACCCAGTGCACTTTAGCAGAAACTTATTGTACTCATTCTTTCAACATTTTATACTTTTTTTCTGGTAATCATGCCGGTAAATGACACAACTCCGAGGAAAAAGAAAATGATATAAGGAGTTCTGATGAGAAGATCATGACACTTCTTAACGGATTCTGCCAACGGAAATATTCATTACACTCGTTTACATCGCTGAGGTGTCTTCATTTGCCACATATGCTAACCCTTATGGCAATGCACTAAATGCATTCTTTTGAACAAAACGATTCGCTATTTGCAGGGAAAACAATTCTATTTGGAATACAAGTACCTCATATTATTATTCACACTTGATAAAATCTTTTTGAAACTGAGGCTATCAATTTACTTAGTGCCATACACAGCTACCGAAGGTGTTCTAACACTAGTGTTGTATGAGGCTCATACCACTTTCGGCATGAATGTGAGAAGGAATCTTTCTAGGAGAACATTTGTTAAATGATGATAAATAATGGTGAAAGTGATTTCAATTAAACGGTAAAATGGTTATAAAGGAAAAGTGTCAATCAAATGACGCAGCGCTTTCAGTATGGTGATGATAACAGGCAGGCGACTTTTCATTACATTCCTCTTTCAAAGCAGGTGCCATAGAAGCAAGGGAAAAGGCGAACTCTGACCTCACCCTTATACGGCACTCCAGCTCATACAGAAGATGTTGAGTGGGATTCAATTTAGATCTATGGCCAGGGCAGACAAAGCTATACCCTAAAGAAATACGTGAAGGGAGATGCAGATGCAATATGATACTTTGTCGAGGTTTCGCTATGGATTCGACCCAGCAGAAAAAGAACACATGGCACCAAGAGAGGTTAAACGTTGACCACATAAAGTATCAAAAGGGGTTTATTTAGATAAGGCTAAAAACTGCTTCAACGACATAAGTATTCGGATGACGAAAGTTAGGGTAAGTAATATATCAAATTGTGCGTAGTGGCGTCTGAAGGATTAGTGAGAGTATGCATCAATGGATGACAGGGAGGAGTAAATTAGTTGGAAAAGCCAGCACGTACCTACTATGGGAGTTTAGTGACGACAAATCGACGAGCTCGTTCGAACGTTTAAGTGTCATACGACTAGCGATAGATATGAGTAAAGAGCTGTCGCGAGAGCAAACAGTAAAAGGGCAGACTGAGGAAGATACGAAATCGAGAAATGAACAAGAAAAGAGTGACAGAGAAATGCATTATCCTGCACTTCCGTATCAAAAGATTCTGCGCAAGTGTGTGACAAACTACAGAGGTGAAAACATTTGTCAAAACCACAAATCTGCAGTGTGAGGCATTCTATCCACGTAGCTCAGTTGGGAGAGCGACTTACTTCGGAGTGAGAGAATACGGGTTCGATGTCCGTCGCGGACAAACTTGTGTCTTCACAAGTGGGTTTGTTCCTGCTGTGAACACTATGGGTTAATGACAACAGTGGATCAGAAGGAAGCATCAAAATGCTACTGTGTTCACAGCTTTTGCAGTATGAGCTGGAGTTTACCACGTTGAAGTACAATGAAAGCACGATTTACTATATACACCGCACCCATTCATAACCTTACTCTACCCCCTCCCCCCCCCCACACACACACAATAATGAGGCCAGCCGAATCCTCCTGCCAGCGATAAACAGTTCAGATATCTTCTTACTGTGTGACGTACCCGCGACACTGATGATGAGTATTCACGGTGACCTCAGCAAGTTCAGGCAGCGAGTGCAAATAGGGTAGGGTGCTTCATCTCCGCTGCTGCAGAATGTCTAGGATTTTACGTGACCTCAGCATGTGTTCACCAAGATTGTATCAAAGCAGCAGCCGTTGAAAAGCGCGGCAGTTGAGGGACCGTTGATGTTCTAAGTGAGCACCGCCTCTCCCGTATCGTTACGTTGGAATAAAGAACCACAGTACAAAGGACAACGTGATCATTCGATGACGAGCCACGTACGAAGGTTTTTGCAAAGTCCATTGGACGTACGATGGTACGACTAAGATATAGCGGCTGACACGCACAATGAGAATCTTTGTTAAGAGCCGTCAATGGGCTGTGAAAAGCCAAGAATCATCATCAAGTGTCCGTGGAAGACTGGAAATGGGATTGGTTCAACGAATCGAGGTTAGTACCTCACGTCGACGGGAGGAAGGATCATCAGTGTCTCATAGATACCATCATCGGTACTTAACGTCGACGGGATAGAAAACACAAGGATGTGGATTCCGATTTCGAAATTGGAGTATTATTATTACATGGAAGAGGTGCAATCTTCGGGACGTGTTTACGTGGGCCACCAAAGAGATCTTGTACGCATTAAAACCACCATCACAACCGGAGGCTTGACTGATGTTCTCGCCGACCATCAACACCACTTCAGGGACACCTATTTCTCACAGCAGGATGCCTTCTTTTAGCAAGAACACGCCTCACTTATTACTCTTGTTTGATGAAAGACAGGTAGGAAGAGCATTCCAGTGAGTTTGCAACTTTCGAAAAGCTCTCTCAGTCTTCAGATTTGAACCCAACTGAGCATCTGTGAAACAAAAGGCAGCGACAAATTGGAGCCGTAAGCCCACTACGGGTAACTTCAGTGATTCACAGACAGCAATCCCGGAATTATGGGTGCAATACCACCGGAACATTTCTAAGACCTGGTAAAGTCATTGCGACGCCGTGTTGCTGCTGTTGCGAGGACGAAAAGTGGACCTACTTGTTAATAGGTGGGTGTGTATAATAAAATGACCTTTCATCATATGTTGTAGCTAGAACAATAGCGAAAGTTAGTGTTGGGTCTAAAGTGTATTGAGAAATTTTGTGTTCAAGGTTCTTGGTACTACGATTAACAGATCCAGTGAGAATTATCAAAGGCAGCTCTAGGCCATCAGTGCTGTTCATGCATTGAGCACTCAATTCATCAGCATTCACTGATCATTCTTCACACCTAAATTCAACCCCTTAACTTGCAACATGTAGCACAATCTGTTGCTCCGAATTATTCTGTCTTTGATCTGGAGTTCAAATGCAATACGCAACTCGGCTTCTCAAATAGTGTTTAGTGTTTTGGCAGTGTTAAGTTGTGTGCTGCAGGTCTGTTGTAAAAACTAAGATTTTGCAGCACTATGCTCGTGAAAGGATTTTCTGACTCTTGAACTGCCGTTACGGCTTCTTAGAAATATTTTCCTGCACGACTATCTTCAGGCTTCGCCGATTTATTTTTGTCCTCCCATATTGTTTTCGAACCTCATGGTACTGATTTTTTCACCTCAGCTATCATTGGATCCGAAAGATTACGGAGAGCGGCGGTAAAACTCGGTAGCAGTCATTGAACTGTCACCGCCAAAATCAAACCCTGAAAAATTTCATTAAGTTCTTTGCTTTTCTTTACGTGGTTTCTAAAGGACAATAAAACGAAAAATATCCTCACCTTGTTTAAAGTGATCCTTTTACTTGTCTTAATCTTAATTTGTTTTCACGTATTACTTCTTGATTTGCATGCTATCTTGTCACCTAAGTTTCACTAATGTTCCCAGTGTAATATTGTTTCCAGCCGTGCTGTTGCCCCTTCATTTCCCATTTATATATATTCTTTATATTTTTCTGCCCTGTAACGGCCTTTGCTTCTCCGCTGTCACCTTAGGAATTGACCGGCTTTAGAATCCCACAACAAGAATCATATTTGGATATGGCTCGTCATTCTCAATGGAAGGACTATTTTCGTTCTTCTTCATTTAAATGTATGTAAGACCAACCAATTGTGCTGAAAGTAGTCCTCAATGGATAACTACGTTTGTTCCTTTTCATTTAATTGCATGTGAGAAACCAACCAATTGTGCTCAAAGTAGTCCTCAATGGAAGGACTATGTGCTTTCCTCTTCATGTAAGTGTATGTGAGAAACCAAACATATGTGCTCAAAGTAGGACCAGTCTCTAGTAATGTTTCAAATCTTTTTAAAGCTTAACAAAACAATTGAATTGTTGCTCCAAGATGGTAGTTTCACCTTTGCTATTTATCGTTCCGTTAGAGAATGAAAGAGACTACAGCTTTTTACTATCCCGTGCTTTCGTCAAACTTTTAACACTTTTGACCCTCGGTCACCGGAGTCAGGGAGTAATCCTCTCGCCCTCCTGAAATCCAAACTTTCCTACTACTGCCGCTATTCGACCCATGTCCCCGCGTACCGGTAATACGCTGCTCCCCGAATTCTCCCTGTCAACGACGTATTCGCTTCCCTGACAGTTTCTTCGCACTCCAGTCGACAAACGCAAAAGTGAACCCACCCCATTGTAACAAAACGTTTACATGATTCATCTAACCCTTTGGAAGTTTCTTAATCTCTACTTACGGCTTCTTTTAAGGCCACTAACCAATATGCTTCCTAGTGCATCACCATCCACTGACATGAAACTTACGAACACTCGCGACACATTAACACACCACGTTTGAATAACATATTAGCGTATGCCGCGATTCTGCAGATATACAACACACTCTTATAACTGGATGGTCCGAATCGCTGATGTGTTTTCGAGATTTGTGATCTCTTACGGGTTTCTTTTCTTAGCGCCAGGTATTTTGCAACATTTTCGTTCTCATGGCTCTGGCCAAAATGGTGCAAGCAAAGACATTTTGTTATCAAGTGGTGAAAATTAAAATGTAGTTATATATATAACACGAATAGGGCCTGAGAATCTTACATGCTTCTTTCGTTATGCTCGAAGTTATGCAATTTACACTCTGTTTCCCTATGAAATCATAAATTCGTTAAAGGATCCTCAAGGCATTTTGATTAATGTTTTCATCGTTCTCTTGCAGCTGTTGTTCATTCAAGGAATTCCGTTAAGATGATTATTCTCAATATTTCGGAAACCATTTTTTACTTTTTAGCACGTCTTTTGTAAAAAAAGATCGTGCTTATGTTATCGGTTTGTCCGTCCGTCCGTCCGTCTGTACCCACGTTATCTCTGCAACTATTAGTCCGATTTGAAAAATTCTTTTTGCATTCGAAAGCTTGAAATATGCGAATGTTGATCCTTTATTTCGTTTTTTTTTACGATGTACAATTTCGCCGCTAGAGGGCGTAAATGCAGATGATGTGGAATTCAAAAATACGTTTCACTCCACAAATTTGCTTCTAAACATCCGACTGAAAAAAATCTTTTATCTTTCAATTCCATTTATGTCGAAGAGTATTTTGGATATTGTTTCTTTTTCAAATTACGTATACATTTTCCGCTAGGGGCGTAAAAGTAAATTGCATTTTTTCCGATAACTCTTCTTCTAAAACCCTGATTAAAAATGTTTTTTGCAGCGGATACATCTTCTGATGGAAATTCTTTTGCATATAAATTCGAATTTTTGGTAAAGAATATGTTGGCCACCAGGGGGCGTAAGTGTTAATTTTCGCTTCTGATGTATTTGCCATAAAATCTGAGCTTCTAAAATATCGATTGAAAAAATTCTTTCGTGGACTGATGCCACTCACATCGATAAACCTTTTCGGAATATTTTGTTCCTAAAATATTGCACAGTTTCTCCGCCAGGGGGCGTAGATGCATATCTTACTTTTGTCAATATCTCGACTTCTAGGAGTCCGATTTGAAAAATTCCTTCTTTGTTGGATAGTGTTTTCCGTGTGACATGTTTTTCATATAGTTTCAAAATTTTCAAGTAATTCATAGACTTTCCGCTAGGGGCGTATAGGTAAATTGCCTTTTCCCCTATATCTCTGCTTCTAAATCTCCGATCTAAAAAATTCTTTCTGCACCGGATACAGCTCCTGGTGGAAAATCGTTTGCATATAATTTCTAATTTTTGTAAAAAAATGGTTTGGGCACCAGGGGGCGTAAACCTTAATTTCCGCTTCTGATGTAGGGCGTAAACCTTAATATCCGCTTCTGAGGTTGAAGATTGAAAATAACATCGTTTGTAGACCGATACTACTTTGGTCGACAAACGTTTTAGAAACATTTTCTTCTTAAAATAGTGCACGGTTTCTACGCCAGGGGGCGTAGATGTATATCTTATTTTTGTCAATATCTCGACTTCTAAGAGTCCGATTTAAAAAATTCTTTCTTTGTTGGATAGTGTTTCTAGTGTGACATGTTTTTCCTATAAATTCAAAATTTTCAAGTAATTCATAGACTTTCTGCTAGGGGGCGTAAAGGTAAATTCCGTTTTCCCCTATATCTCTGCTTCTAAATTTCCGATCTGAAAAATTCTTTCTGCACCGAATAGAGCTCCTGATGGGAAATCGTTTGCACGTAATTTCAAATTTTTGTAAAAAATTGTTTGGCCACCAGGTGGCGTAAGTCTTAATTTCCGCTTCTGATGTATTTGCAGCAAAATATGAGCTCCTAAAATCTCGATTGAAAAAACTCTTTTGTGGACCGATACTACTCATGTCGACAAACCTTTTAGGAAAATTTTCTTCTTGAAATAACGCGTGGTTTCTACGCCAGGGGGCGTAGATATATGTCTTATTTTTGCCAAAATCTCTGCTTCTAAAAGTCCGATTTGAAAAATTCCTTCTTTGTTGGATAGTGTTTCCGATGCGAAATGTTTTTCCTATAAATTCAAAATTTTCAAGTAAATCATAAACTTTCCGCTAGGGGGCACAAAGGTAAATTGCGTTTTCTGCGTTATTTCTGCTCCTAAAGATCTGATTTGAAAAATTTTTCCTGTATCGCATACAAAACTTGATGGAAAATATTTTTCACATAATTTCTAATGTTTGGTAAAGAATGGTTTATCCACCACGGGTCATAAGTGTTAATTTCTGCTTCTGAAGTATTTGTTGCAAAATCTGGGCTCCTGAAAACTCGAT
Organism: Macrothele yani; assembly: GCA_039090855.1. Classification (NCBI taxonomy): domain Eukaryota; kingdom Metazoa; phylum Arthropoda; class Arachnida; order Araneae; family Macrothelidae; genus Macrothele; species Macrothele yani. The sequence continues at coordinate 13,605,850 of CM077029.1, read as the reverse complement.
TAATTTTTGTTTCTTCGACCGATACCGCTTATATGGATAAACCTGTTGAGAATACTTTCTTCCTAAAATAATGCATGGTTTTCCCACCATTGGACATAAAGTCACATCTCATTTTTGTCGATATCTCTGTTTCTAAGAGTTCGTAAACTCACGATTCCGTTTACAGCAATATCTGAGGGATTAAAAACCCGACTGAAAATCTTCTTTCTTTCGTCAGATCTATTGTTTTCCATACCGGTTCCATTGACTTTGAATAGCTTTGATAAATTTAATTTGCGTCAGAACGGATTCAAAAGACGTGCTTATTACCCCCGAAATTTCGGTGTCATCTTTCTTGTTTAATTTTCTTGCGCTGTCTGCTTTGGGCTAATTTTTTTCTGTTTCTATTTAGTTTGAGATGCTATTTGTGTTAAGATATTTGTTAATTTGTTCGTTCTTTATTCCAATTAAATTTCTACATGCATATAAGTGTTTATTTGAAACAGTATTGTTGTAGCTTATTTGTGACGTTTTTCGAAGTCAAAGCTCTGCTGTGGGCATTCTGATTAAAAGGAAACAACAGCAGTTACAAAGGAGCTATCATAAATTCAAATTGATCGGAAACTTGAAACTTGGTCGTTCTGGGTGGTGTAGTGGTTAGCATACCTAGGCGTTTTCTGGGAGACGCGGGTTCGAGTCCCGCTCCAGGACGATGAAAATTTTCAAGTTTTCAAATATTATCTGACTTACCATCCTTGTCACATTTACGCCAAAAATCGGATTGTCATCTTCAAAATTTGTACAAAGGAGCTGTTCAGAAGTAGACTGAAATGCATTAAATATCTTAGCATTATTAGTTTGTGATTTCAACGGAAAACAAAATGTAAAAAACACAGGCATCATATGAAACCAAAGCGAGAAAAAAAAATAGCATCGGGAGAAAAATTTGAGGTTGCTTGACGGACAGAGGCATAGTTTTCTGGTTAGTTGTCCGAAATGGCTTCTGGTTCGAATACCGAATGAAACCTGGTTGGTGTGTTTGTCTTACAGCCCCGACTTTCTTCCTTCTCTGGAACCAGTGGTATCAAATTATGGACAGACGACTGCTCACAGCCCTTAGAGTTCCTCACGGTGGTCGTTAAAGCCCGAAAAAAAAAACATAACAAAAAAAATTGGAGAATATAAAAAGTAAAACAACTGGAGAAAACCACGTTTTGTCGCTCTCACGCTCGGAACATTAACAGAAATCGTTTTTGCAAAAATTATGTAGCATATCAAATTAAAACGACACTATTCAACATTTTTCCACTAGCAACTTTTCCTAGAACCACTTTTTATCACTAGCAAAATGCATTTCCTTGCTAGAAAAGATTTGCGTGGGAATTTCGATAGGCAACTGCTTAATAGAAAATTCAATCTCAGACGCAAATAATTCTTACAAGAAACGATAACACCCACATCACGTTGCAATACATAAAAAACAGCCGAGGTACAAGAAAAATTAAGGAGAGCCAAATTTAGCAAGGCAAAAGTCTTCGAAGTTTTCACGTTTTCGTCTTAAAAAGCGCTTTCTTTCTCTACGAGAAGGGCTGTGTGATTACTCACCAGATGCTGTGAGAGTTAAACGACATTCCGCTTGAAAAGTTGATCTCACTAAATTTTAAGAAAACATAACATTTCTAAAACCGAATTTCGAGCGGAAATCTCAGTAGCATGTTGTATCATACAGCACTAAAGTTTTCGTTACTGAATACTTGAAACTGATATGACGGATTGCCGACATCGCGCAGGGGTGGGTTAATTTCATAAAAATATTATAAAAACAAGATTTAGAGTTTTCCTAATGATTTAATCATCATAATACTTCTTCATCTACTGAATAGGACAGCTTTTGCTAAAAATATCTGAAGACGAACACTATTTTAAAACTACTCCTGCGTGAAGCAATGTCATTATTACATTAAGAGCAGTGTGAGACCAGAATTCACGTAAAATCTAGTCATTTATAACTGGAATGATTTAAGTTCAAAAATGGATTTTTGAATTATGTCATTGTTGATAGATAGATAGATATATAGATAGCCGTTTATAACTGGAATTATTTTATGTTCACAAATCGATTTTTGAATTGATTCATTGTTGTAGATAGATAGATAGTCGTTTATAACTGGAATTATTTTATGTTCAAAAATGGTTTTTGGAATTATTTCATTGTTGTTGATAGATAGATAGATAGATAGATAGATAGATAGATAGATAGATAGATAGATGGATCGTATACATTAATATATGGAAACTTTCGTCTGTTTGAAATCTGAGAATCTTTCGGAGGATGGGGAAGGGGGTGGAGAAATAGATGAAAAAAGAGAGCATCCTTTATGGTATGTGTGTGCGGAACATTGGATGCAGAAGATCTGTGCTCCATCCATGACCATCCGTCCGAACTATCTGCTCCAGTCAGCCGGATTTTTCATCGCCGTCTCCCAGACCTTCATCCTGGGCGATTTGAATTCCATCCTCCGTGGACCTCGTGCATTCGTAGGAAGGGAGTTGGTCAAATGTGAAATCGTCCTCCCCGACCTCCTAGGGGGATAAGAACATTGAGCCGTTCGAGGGAGGAATGCATATGTAGAGAGTAAGAAAGAAGGGGGAGAGAGAGAGAGAGAGAGAGAGAGAGAGAGAGAGAGAGAGGAAAGGGGGTTAGAAGGGTGGGATAGAGAGCTCCATCTTGGTCCATGGCGACAATGGACGCTGATGATGGGCAGTTCTGGGTTGTGATAGAATCGCTAGGACGGTGGGTGTTATCTCTTTTCCACCCCCACCCGTATCAGTAGGGGAGGAGCAGAAAGGGAGAGCCCAGAAAACCCCCTGCTGAGAATTCCCGCGTTGCATTTTTCTCCTACTGCCGAAAACTGCTTTCCCATTCACTTATTTTTTTTAGTTGAAAAAAAAAGAAAAAAAAAAAAGAAAGAAAATGAAATGTGCTGCAGAGGCAGATTTCTTTGGAAGCTGCTTTTGCACTACATGCACTCCACTACATTTGTGGAATATGAAAGTCATATCCATGCTTCGAAAAATCAACACTTTTCCTCATGTGCTGTGATGTGTTTTTCTTATCCCGTCTGCTCCTTTTTCTTTTAAATCAAAATAAATAACTCGCTTGCTTACATGACACATCTACTGGATCTTAACGAATACTGTGATACTCCTCTTTAAGATGCGAATTTGAACTTTAAGATTATGCAGCTGGCCGAAATCGTCGTAAAACGAACACAACAGAAATAAATCCAAGCAGTCTCGGAAATAACATTCTTTTCAAATTTACGATTTTCCAGATATATCGTAAGTCAAATAAAACTCCATTGAAGGATAAAAACATTCTGACCTGTAAAACATTTTCACTGTGTATGCCTTTTATTGATTATGAAAAGGCTCTTGATTCCGTGAAACCATCAGTAGTTATGATGTATCGGAAATCCTTCGGTACTGAATACATACGTTAATATTATTAAAAACATCTATATAAATGCAAATGCAAAGGTTCGATTGTTCGACGATACACGACTTATAAAACTTGGAAAGGGAGTGAGACAAGGTGACACCATATATCCCAACCTCTTCAATTCCATATTGCAGTAGCCTATGTCTTTCAATCAGTACACTGGGAAGACAAGGGGACAAAATTAATGAAAATTATTTAACCCAAATTTGTTTTACTGATGACGTAGTCACAAGCAGTGTTTCTTTCAGGACTTTTTGGCCGGGGGGGCAAATGGAATCCTAAAGGGGGCCAGTTTTCCATTTGCTATATATATATAAAATTTTAACTACTACATTTATATATATAGAGTAATTACTGTATAACTAGCACAAGAGCGTATTTAGAGAGGGCCTCGCCCCCCCGGAAAATGTGCCTTTTTTTTTTTTTGGTTAAAATGCGACTTACATTTAAAAAAATGTATTGACTTACATTGAAAAAGAAAATGCTTTAATTTTTCTTTAGTTTTTCATTAACTTTGATTTTGTTCCAGATGGTGGATTTCAAAAACTTCCTATTTTCGTCTCCCCCCCCCCCTCGAAGAAAAATTCTACATGCATCTCTGATATAGTTATTACTTCTTCAAACATTTCAGAAATAACAAACTTTCTTCAGCTAAAGGAGGGAGTCCTCAGGCCTAAAATTTTCATCTATTAAAATGCAATCAACGCACATCTATTAAAATGCATTCAACGATCCTGAATCACGATTCCCAGGCAATTAGGTATGATTAGTCTACTTATTATATTTTCAAGAATACCATGCATCGTAATACACTTTTTAACAAAATAAACTAAAACTAGTACCATTTGAACAAATATTGAAAAAAATATAATTGGAGAAATATTTGTAGCATAAAAAGAAACGAAACTTCCTTTTTCATCATAGCCTGAATTTATTAAAATTTGGCTCGGTATCTTAAAATGTCTCGGGGGGGTGTTCGTTTCCGGGAGGGCTTCGCCCCCCTGGATGTATGCCTGAAAGAAACACTGGTTACAAGTACCACATAAGAGCTGCAGAGTATGATCCAGGAACTTGCTGACAAGACTGAAGAAGTGGGATAAAAAATGAACTTACGGAAAACAAAATTGATCAGCATTGATTGCTTTACAAGAATGAAGATTTAGCGAATGGTGCGGCAAATCTAGAAAACACCGATGCATACATTTACCTGAGGTTGCCTCAGTCGAGGGATGCATCGAAAAAGAAATTAGTAGTCGTATAAAACTTGGTTGCAAAGCATTTAGAAGGAAAGCACAAGTTCCAAGAGCAATTTATCAGTATGCCGTAAAAGAAAAGTATTTAGTCAATGCATCCTTGCAGTTCTTCCTTATGGATCACAGGATGTTAACTAAGCAAAATAGACAGAGAATGTGGACAACTCAAAGAAGAATGAACGGATGAATGCCTGTTGTGATTAAGAAAGATAGAAAGAGGAATTCGTGGATCAAGAAAATAACAAGATTTCATGAGCTCATGAAAACTGTGCACAAGTGGCTACGGACTTGAAATATAGCAAGAAACTGGACACCAAGGGCCAGGGAACAGAAAAAGACACAGAAGACAATTTTGAAAATGGGTGGATGAAATTTGAAAGCATGATGGGGTGACATGGAGGACGCTGGCTCAAGATAGAAAGTTGTGTAGGAAAAGTGGGGAGATCTTCATCCCGCAGTGGGCTGAAGATGATTAATGCTGAGGGTGACGAAAGTGAGTCCTCACACAACTAGCCTCTGCACAACACGTTTTTCAAATTCTTATTTTTAAATAAATCTTCAAATCAAATGAAATACAGGGGTTTATCAAAATATTGGAAACACCGACTTTGACTGGAGCACAAGCAATGCGCCGTATGCAAATCACAGGGATGACGTCTCCCCCGATGTGAAGTACGTAACAGGGGTGCAGTACGCTGTCAACAGCTGTTGTGGAGTAATTGTCGATAATGCAAAATCTCAGTGATCTCAAAAAAAAAAAAAAAAAAAAAAAAAGCATGATCATTGGTGCGCATCCTGCAGGAGCTTCAGTAACTGGAAAAGAAAAAATATTAGGTGCAACATTTGAAATTGTATCTGAGATTGTGACCACCTATCACAAAGGACACTCTAAACGTTCAGATTGTGGACGCCATAAGAAGATGTCAGGGATAGTCAAACGATGGCACTGATCGCACAACAGAAGCACAAGACCAAGGCACCGCAAATAGAAGCGGACTTGAACACCCGTTGGAATGATCCTGTTTCCGTAATAACAGTTTGTCGGGGACTCCATCCTGTCGGTATTTATTGCCGTGTTGGAAACCACAAACAATCTGATTACTAACGTCAATGCAACAAAACACGTAAGGTGGTACAAAGCGCTAAAGAAAAAACTGTTTGTAATGTATAAGAGTTTCTGAAATGTTTCGAAAATGCTGCCAATGTATGAATGCAAGCATTTGTATCATTTACTGTATTGTCTAAGATTTAAGTACATTACTGTTCATGAAAATTGTAACGCCGTGAAGGACTGCTAGCATTAGCTTGCAACTTACAGGATATGTACAACAGGATGGGACATGCAAATGATTAAAATGTCAATGAAAATGCCCGCGCGGCTTCGGATCAGTGCCCTCTGAACTGCCCGGTCTTGGGTATAAAAAGCTGAGACATGTTGCAATAAGTGAAGAGCTGACATTGAATCGAAAGGGTGTTTCTTGTGTCTTACTATGCCCCGTCGAAGGTCGCATTAGGAACTGTGACGTGCCTGCTCCGCAGGACGCACACAACATAAAGGCAGATAGCAACAAGAACGAACGTCTGCGTAGCTCAGTTGGTAGAGCGACTTGTTCCGGAATAAGTGGACTCGGGTTCGATTCCCGGCGTTGACCAAAAATGACAGAGAAATTTATTTCGTTATAATGGTACCCGAACTTCCCGGATGACCCGGCCGTTCAAGATCTCGCAATAGTGTGATGTTCTTTCCACTCTGCGAGATAGGAAAAATCAGAGAATCCCTTCTCCAGCGCTTCGAAAAATAAATGTGTGTGACGTTGCATTCCACGCACCAGATTGTCTGGGAGTTCTCAAGTGTACGTTCCACAGCGGATGGCTGCCTGCAACGATTCATGGTCACGGCTGAGCCATGCCCCCGGCCCTCTTTCGGCGGGAGGGGGTGACGTGCCTGTCCCGCAGGACGCACACGACATAAAGGCAGATAGCAGCAAGAACGAACGTCTGCGTAGCTCAGTTGGTAGAGCGACATGTTCCGGAATAAGTGGACTCGGGTTCGATTCCCGGCGTGGACCAAAAATGACAGAGAAATTTACTTCGTTATAGAACACCTGACGGATTTTGAGAGAGGAAGCACTGTTGGAATGAGAGAAGCTGGATTTTCCTAGCGTGAAATTGCCCCTCGTACGAGATGAAACGCCAATACAGGGAAGCAAACGTGGCGTCAGTGGGCAGATGGACTTTTGTTTCTAATGCATTAGTTTGAAAAAAATGTGTGTATTATTATTATGCGTTTGGCAATACTTGCATCTCACGCTACCAGAACGCCACTTGTTTCGTTAATTTTCGTTACCATGGCAACTCCCGCATTGCCGAAAGAGAAATGGCGAGTGAAGGTGTTTCGACTTCGATGCAGCAGAGAATAATTATCAAATTTCTTTGCGATAAAGGTGCGAGTGGCAGTGAAATTCACCAGCGATTTCAAACATAGTTTGGTGATTCTTGTCTGCCCCGTTCATCCGTCTTCGAATGATGTAAAGCGTTCAAGGAAGGCAGAGAAGGCGTTCCGGCAACTGATGTTAACGACGCCATGACTGCGCGCGTAAATGAGCTCATACGGAACAACAGGAGGATTACTGTAAGTGATCTGAGCTCTGCATTGAATATCAGCGCTGGCAGCGTGCATACCATCATCCACGATAAGCTGCACTTCAACAAAGTGTGTGCCAGATGGGTAGCGAAGCAGCTGTCCGACGAGCAGAAATCCAGCAGGTTGTAAATAGCGAACATGTTGTTCCGAAGACAACAGAGAGAAGGAGTCAATTTTCTCAGACGTGTGGTGACAGTGGACGAGACATGGATTCATCACCATTAGCCGGAAAGCAAACGTGCAAGCGTGGAGTGGAGACACAGTGATTCGCCCCCACCCGAAACTTCAAGATCAGGGCATCAGCCACGAAGGTAATGTCCACGGTGTTTTGGGACATAAACGGTATTATTCTGACGGATTTCCTGGAAGATCATCAAAAAATCAATGACACCTATGACAGCGATCTCCCCAAGAACTCCCTTAAGGCAGCACTGAGAAAGAAGAAACCAGGACTCCTCAACAATGGAGTATACCTTCTCCAAGACAACACCAGGCCCCACACCGCTAAAATGAATAAAGAAACATTGAAGGAATTGGGATGGGACGTTGTACCACACCTTTCGCACAGTCCGGATATGTCACCATGTGACTACCACCTGTTCGACCTATTAAATTAATTTTTTGGAGGGTAGAGTTCAGATCAAACGAAGAGGTGAAAAGTGTTGTCCAGAGATGGTTTAAACAACAGAGTAAAGAATCCTATGAAACTGTGATCTGGGAGTTTCCACAAAGCTGAAAAAAATGTATGAACCACGACGAAGATTACTTTGAAAAGTAAGCTGTATAGTAAATAAATCATCAGCTGTATAGTAAATAAATGTCTGATTAAAAAAAGAAGTCCAGGTCAAATTTGAATCCCCCTCGGACATCTCCTCTGTAGTACATCACGTATATCCCTCCCTCCTTGAGATGGGGCTGGAACGGAATCGTAAGTTTCTACACCAGCAGGAAATCTACGTGTGAAGGAGCTCACTGTACAAGAAGGTATTTTAACTAATTCTAGACGATGTGTGGAAGAAGCATCAAAACACTTCTCGAAGCGAAGAAATAATTCTCATTAATTCCAGACAATATGAGGAAGGAACATTACACATATTTCGAAGAACCCAATAGCCAGAACATTCATTTTTACGCTCGGGCACCAATGTGAAGACACAATTTGGACAATTGCGAGCTTCTACTCCGGAGCAGAATGCTTCCCAGTTAAGCTTAACCGACGAGCGCTTATCACTGCTACTTGCCGTCTTGACATGTATGCCACTACGTTACAAGATCAGTATCATCGGCACAGCACTGTTGGTTAAGTCGCTTTGCACTATGTGGGAGATCTATGGACACGTGTGTGGTACCCAAAGCGTGTACAAGAGTAAGCGAGGGAACTTAACGTTAAAGACGAGATCCTGGAGACCCAAGAATTCTCCACTCGCAGCGCCAATTAAAGCAGCGGCCAGGGGGAAAAACAGAATGCGCGCAATGCATTGTGGGAGCACATGCTTACCGAGCCGGAGCGAGGGTCACGCGTCTATACGATTGCTATACTTTATTAATTATTCTTTTTGGTACTGCAACAATGTTTATTCCTCTTGCGGATAAAACTTCTACGACGACCTTCGCTTCTCGAAGTACGCTCATACGATTAAGTTTGAATTCAATAATATCAGCTTCACACAAGCTCCACGTGAGTTTGTCAACAATAACAAATAACTATTACGAAAGAAATAAGTACCGAAGAAACACTTGCCGATCTTTTTGCTTTGGAAATCGAAAAAGGCTCAATTTGTCCTCATCTCTTATTGAACAATTCTTAAAATGACGTTTTTTCATCATATTGATACACTAATTCACCAGATCGCACCCAAACGTGCACTTCTAACCAAAGATCTGCAATCTCTTCCTACTGGTTTAAGACTGTCATGTGACCATGTTGGTTTGCCCCTTCACCGCCAGATGTCGCTGAGGTTTCGGGGATCCACTATTTCGATTGGAGTTGCTACGCTTACCATGTATTCGCTTTGGTGGTACCCGCACGCACTTTGTCCATAGATCTCCGTTTCCTAGGATGACTATGTTTACCAGATGAGTGTCGATTCGCTGGTAGTAAAACAATAAAAGATGATTGAGTAAAATAATAAAAGATGATTGAGTAAAACAATAAAAGATGATTGATATCTGATGCCGCTTGGCCCAGACACCCACGGAACTTTCCCATCATGGTTGATGATGATAAGAAGAGCAGCGTATTTCGGCTGAAGATTAATATTCGCAAATGGTGTCAAATTTCAACGATGAAACTCTCCGATTGAAGGAAAATGTAAGAACATTTTACTTGAGCAATATTTCAAGCGAATATTTTTAGTAGTTGCGTAATGACATATGTACGAAATCTTACTTCACGTCGAATATCCTAGAATTAGGACGGCCCGATGCAATGTATTGTATTGAATTTCTTATGACTACCAATTGTAATGAAAAGTATTACTAACTACGTATTGCACTTGAATTTTTCATTTTTTATTCTGTAGTATTAATTCGAGAGAAATAGGGAGGTGGTACATATTATAGCATAGTACGCGTGTTTTTTACCCCAAGATTCTGATCCTGAGATCAATCACTTCAACATATAAACAGTATTTTTTTTTCCTTTTTAGGTTTCTCAGTTTTTGGGAAGTCCCCATACACGCCACTTTTTATAATTATATAAAATTGAGCGAATTTTTATTATACCCTAATTTCTTTAAAATTTAATCAAATTTCTGCTCACATAAGTAAAGGAAAATCATCTTTGAAAAAAATATTCTTGCTTTAACAATCTTATTGCAAAAGCAAACATAAAAGCGCTTACGTTTTAAAAGTGCCTCAAAACTGCCATACTTTCTGGGATTAGAAAAAAAATGCTGCAATCCAATTGAGAATACACTTTAACAATCTAAGTCTGAGTTCCAATCCAATTAACTTGCGCTCATTCCGGACGAAATAAATTTTAATGTGACTTACGTTGATGGATGGCAAGAAATCGATCACCATTGAGCAGAATCGAACACACAATTAGTATTCGTTGAGATCGCAAAATATTTTCATCGGAAGAAAGAAAGAAAGAGAGCTGAGTTTTACTGTTCGGAAACATCTAAGATTACGAAGCCCGCGTTCTTAAATATGGAATGTCATCATGCTATTATAATGAAAAGGACCAGTACTGTAACCAAATGTTTCGTCAAATAAAGGCCTCAAAGGTTTCTTACCGAGAATGCTTGAAAATTATTAACACTGCAAGTTCATGTTAAACTTCATCAAGATAGCACATTCTCTGTATTACAGGGCGTCCATAAAGTCTTTCCCACATTACAAAAATTAATATAATAAAAGCTATAGAAGTTAAAATAAATTGGTTGGCAACATAATATAGCAGCACTCATGAAGTTTTTTACCTGTTCTTTAGGTCAACGCTACTACTTAATAAGAGGAGCATTTCATCGATGCAAGAAAAAGCGGCGTACGTGTTGTGGTTCCATGAGACCAAATCGGCAGTTACTGTCCAGCGTCATTTCAGAAAAAAGTGCAGACGATCACCACAGGACCAAAAAAGCATAAAAGTTTGGTATGAAAAGTTTAAAGTGACGAGTATTGTTCGCTATTTCCCCCGAGTGGACAGACCACCGTTTGCAAAAGAGACAGCTGCACCTGTTCATGAGATATTTCTGCGGTCCCGAAAAATCCATTCGTCGTGTTTCACTATAAACTGAGATTCCCCGTGTCACGGTTCACAAAGTTTTACACAAACGTCTTCACCTGTATGCTTATAAGGTACAGATCGTTCAAGCTCTTCAGCCTGATGACCGGCCTCGCCGTGCTGCATTTGCAACGGAGATGTTGCAGCGCATAGCTCATGATAGTGATTATCTGCACCGTGTCTGTTTCTCAGATGAAAGCACATTCCATGTGTCTGGTACAGTAAATAGGCACAATGTGAGAATCTGGGAATCAAAAAATCCTCATTATGTTATTGAACAACAGAGGAGTAACTGAAAAGTGAACGTATAGTGCAGCCTGATGCATGATAGAATCATCGGACACTTCTTTTTTACATAGCCTACGGTAACATGTACGTGTATCTGAACAGGCTGGAACTTTTTGTAGCACCTCAGTTGCATACACTCCAACCTTCGGTTATTTCCCAACAAAACGGTGCCTCACCACACTGGTCAATAATGGTTCGTGAGTTCCTGAATGCCACATTTCCGTACAGCTGCACTGCTGGGGCTATGAGCTCTTAATAGATCACTTGCGTCCACAAACTTGCTGAAGTATTAACTCAAGCGTTCAAAAGTAAGTGCGTCTTATAATGTTTCTCTCCAAAGTAAGTGCGTCTTTATAATGAACTCTTGTAGTGACCTATTTCAAACGGAAGGGTAACAGGTCATTTCCTCACCACTTAAGTGATATATGAAAAGTAAAAGAGCGTATGGAGGTGGGCTCTGAATTTTTAGTGATTAAACCTCTACTCTCTGTCATCCATAATCACCTTTAATGAGTCTTCAATACGATATGACCAGAACCTGGATACAGAATCGGAGACGGAATAATTGGAAGGTCGCCCATGCTGTTTCTCTGAAAATGTCTTGAATAGCCAACTGTCCTTATTTAGGAAGGGTCAGACTGCTTCAAACATACTTAAGCTGCGTAGGATCTTGATGTCTCAACGAGAAAATTTCGCCTGTCAGCTACCCCGAGGTAGCAATGCACATCAAGAAGCTAAAAGTGAAGAAAGAAGCTAAAGTGTAAAAGGATTACGGCAAGAACTGTTCAACTGTTTCCCGAGTGCTGGATTCAGGTTTTGGTTGAGATATTCAACTGAGTCCGCTGCTTGAAATACTTTCCCAAGAACTGGAAGAAGGCAGTGGTAGTGGTTGTGCCGAAGCATGGAACCAATCATACCTTACAGCAGAATTACCGCCTGATATCGTTTCTGCCCATCCTGAGCAAGCTCCTGGAAGGGGTCTTTTATCAAGCTTAACAATGGCAGTCATTTTCGGCGATCAGAGTGGTTTCCAGGCCAAGCATGCCACAACCCACCAGTTAATCAGACTTACGGAATTCGTCTCCGAAGGGCATGATGAGAGCGAGTATTTCACTGCTCTACTTCTGAGCATCAACAAGGCTTTCGACTGAACATGGCGCAATGGGTCTCCTTCACAAGCTGTAAGAATTGCAGTGTCTCCGCCCACTTCTTGAACTGATTGGTTCTTATCTTACCAGCCGCAGCTTCTCTGTTAGGATTAACAGTGAGCTTTGTTCTGAAAAGAAGATACCGGCTGGTATCCCTCAGTGTTCTGTTCTTGGACCTACGTTCTTCTCCACTTAGCTGCACGACCTACGCAAACCCAAATATGGACAGGTCATGATGCATGCATATGACACAAGGGTTGTCACCAGGTCCCTGAATAAACGCAGACCAAGGACGCTGCTCAAGAACTATCTCTCTACGCTGGAGTCTTACTACACTGACTGGCAGATCAAAATCAATCCATCAAGCGCAGTATGCTTTTGTTCTTTGGATCCCTCCGAGGAGTACTAAGACTGACCATATTTTGGGAGACAATACCAAGGTACCACAGCCGTGCAATTTAACGTAGGCCCAACACATAGCCACTGTCTTCTATTCATAAAGGACGGAGGCTCAGTGTTGGGTAAGGCTGTACTACCTGGGTACCCTGAATAACTTCTGCCAAGTGCCTGGGGGTGGGGCAACAAATATATTGCCGGCTTTCGTGAGTAGCCAATACCAACTACCTCACGAAAAGGGCTAGACAAAGCCCTGGGCGGCTTGCTCCATTGGAGAAGCTTCCTAACAAAACGTTGCAAAAATGCTGCTGTATAAGACCGTCGTCAGGCCAGTGTTCACCTATGCAGCCCCATTTTGGGTAAGTGTAAGTAAAACACAGCAGGGGAGGTTCGAGAGGGCGCAGAGCCTAGCGCTTCGAATAATTACTTGGGCTCCGCCGTGGACCCCACCTCTAAACCTGAGGGACAAACTTGGATTTGAGAAGATGCGCATGTTTACCATCAGACTCTCCAAGAAGTTTTTCAGGAAAGTGGAAGTTCAACCCGATGAACTTGTAAGGAGTGCTGTTGGCTATGACCCTAGCCCCGTACAAGAACTAAGGCCGCAGTCATGCCCCCACCGATAGGAACAAAGGGATAGCAGCACTGTTGAGTACTGGTTCTTGTGTTGGGTGTCTTGAATCAGATGGAGGAATGGATCAGATAGGGTAGTAAGTACTGTGAACATTTCAGGTGGGTGCTAGACAGACCACCATCCCCTTTCATTTTCAGGTTAGCATGTGATGGTAAATACTGGCTGTTGCTTCGTCAACGGATGTGGTTTTCTGAAGTTTCACTTCCCTCTGGAGTCGGTGATAGTGGTTGGCTGTTGTGTAGATCTCTTATGTACTTCCGACTAGGTGCTCAGCCTTCCTTCCTCCGACTACGTGCTCAGCCTTCCTCTGACTAGGTGCTCAGCATTCCTTCCCCCGACTTTGTCGGCGCGGTTGTTTCTGAGTGTTCTCTCACTGTCTCTAAATCCTTCCTATTTTTATTTCCTATCGAGTGCACTTACTCAAATCTTCTTGCTCCTAATTTCCAAAGAGCAGATTTAGAGCTAGTGTCAGACACTCTCTAACTAAAACTACTTTTATTAGTTCTTAATTCTTTGGGAAGTGGCTGAGAGAAGTGCTGCACAAAAATATATGACATGCAAAAAAGCGCCATTTAAAAAAAAAATAGAAGAAAAACCCAATCCTTTTCAATTTTCAGGCACTGAGTAGTACCAATGCAATCTGCTTACTTTTCAAATTGCTTTTGTAGGAATCTTAAGATATTTACTAACATATCACATGACTAGAGCATTTAGTGTTTCCACGATGTTGTACGGATTTGCTTTCTTCTGCAAGAGTTTTATTTTTAATCATCATCATCATCATTGTCAACCATTATCAATCCACTGCTGGACGAAGGTCTCTCCAAGTTTCCTCCACAGCGGTCTGTCTTGTGCCAGTCTCCTCCATGTCACCCCTGCATACTTTCGAATTTCATCCACCCATCTCCCATGTGGTCTTCTTCTGGGTCTTTTCCTGTCCCTTGGAATCCAATCTAAAATTTCGGCTGTCCATCTATGGTCTGTTCTTCTGGCAGTATGTCCAGCCCATTGCCATTTCAGGGATTTAACTCTGATCATGATGTCTTCCATTCTTGTCATTTTTCGGATCCACGTGTTCCTCTTCTTATCTCTCCTGGTTACACCAAGCATGCACCTCTCCATGCTTCTTTGAGTTGTCTGCAGCCTTTGTATGTCTCTTTTAGCTAAGGTCCACGTCTCTGCACCATACGTAAGCACTGGAAGGATGCATTGATCAAACACTTTTCTTTTAAGACATAATGGCATATTGCTCTTGAAAATTATGCTGTTTCTTCCAAAAGCTCTCCAGGCAAGTTTTTTACGCCGATTAATTTCTTCACCAATGTGACCCTCACTTGATATCTGCTGTCCAAGATAAATGTATGTGTCTGTTATCTCCAGCTTTTCTCCATCAATCGATAAATCTTCATTTCTTGTAAAAGCATTGAACATCACTTTTGTCTTCTGAAAGTTCATTTTTAATCCCACTTCTTTACTCTTGTCAGCAAGTTCCTGGATCATACTCTGTAGCTCTGATGGGGTAGTTGCAAAAATGACTATGTCATCAGCAAAACGAAGGTGGGTTAGATAATCTCCATTAATCTTTATCCCCTTGTTTTCCCAGCTCAGCGACTGAAAAACACTCTCCAATGTGGCATTAAAGAGCTTCGGAGATATGGTGTCACCTTGTCTCACTCCCTTTCCAATTTTTACGTGTGTTGTATTTTCAACCAGCCTAATCTTTGCACTTGCATTTTCATAGATGTTATTAATAATATTAATGTATGCATCTTCAATACCGCAGGTTTTCAGAGCCATTGTAACTGCTGATGGTTTCACCGAATCAAAGGCTTTTTCATAATCGATAAAAGCCATGCACAATGGAAGTTCATATTCCCTCGCTCTTTCAATTAGTTCTCTCAGCACGTGGATATGATCTATTGTGCTGTAGCCACTCCTGAATCCAGCTTGTTCTCTCGGTTGAGCCATGTCCAGTGTTACCTTCAAGCGGTGTGAAAGAACTTTAGTGAAGATTTTATAAACTACTGATAGGAGGCTGATAGGTCTGTAGTTTCCGAGATCCGCAATGTCACCTTTCTTATGTAGCAGGATCATTGTAGCAGTGTTCCAATCCTCAGGAATCTTTCCTTCATTAAGGCATCGAGTGAAAATTTGGGCGAGTACTGTTTCGATTTCTCCACTTGCTTCTTGTATGATGTCTACAGTAATTCCATCTTCTCCTGGAGCTTTTCCCCGCTTCATGTTCTTGATTGCATGTGCAACTTCTGCTGGAAGGACTGGAGGAACTCTGGTACTGGTATCTTTCATGATGTCTGGAGTGCATGTATCATCCCTTTCATATAATTTGGAGTAGAAATCTTTCACTCTTGTCAAAATTTCGCCTCTATTTCTTGTTACAGAACCATCTTCTTTTCTCAGTGCCATAATCTGTTTTCTTCCCTTACTGAGATGTCCCTTTGCTATCTTTAGGCTTTGGTTGTTTTCAATTACTTTCCTCACTAGTTCACAGTTGAATTTTCTTACGTCTTCAGTGATACTTTTTCTTACTGTCTTGCATAGCTCTATATATTCCACTTTGGAAGTCACATCTTCTTTAGTTGTCCTCATCTCTCTTCTTTTTTTTGCATCAACATTTTCGTTTTTCCTGATAATTTATTTACATGCAACTTGTTCTTAGACCCAGCTAATTTTGTTGCTGTTTCCATAAGAGCTTTGGTTACTTTTCTGTTAACTTCAGAGATGTCCACTTCTTCTGATGTTAGGCCTTCTAAAGCAGAGAACCTGTTCTTCAGTTCCAACTTGAAGGTATTATGGTGTTTTTTAAGGTTGGTTATGTCGATAGATTTTGTTTGTCTTATGAGCTTGCCACGTTCAAGTTTAGTGTTGAGGTGCATCTTACATCTCACCAATCTATGGTCACTACCTGTGTTGAACTTGTTTAGCACACTGCAGTCTTCTATGACGAATTTTTTGTTACACATAATAAAATCAATTTCACTTTTCTTCCCATTTGGATGTCTCCATGTCCATTTCCTGTGTGGCTTTTTCTTGAAGAAGGAGTTCAAGATGAAAAACCCTTCTGCCTCTGCAAACTCAACGAGAGTATTTCCACGCTGGTTTCTGTTGCCGTGACCGAATTTACCTACTGAAGTTTCATTCTGTTGCCGTTGCCCTATTTTTGCATTGAAATCTCCCATAATTATTTTCAAGTGCTGCTTACCTTTATTATTTAGATGACAAATTTCCTCATAAAATTCTTCAATTTCTTCTTCAGGATGACTTGTGGTGGGTGCATAAGTTTGAATAATCTGAGCCTGGTATCTTTTCGAGAGTTGGATAACAAGTCGTGCAGCTCTGTCAGAGGAACTTTCAACTTCTACAACTTTATCCTTCAGTTTCTTGTTTATTATAAATCCAACACCACTAGTTCTGCCAGTATCTGTCCCACGATAGTAGAAGAGATGTCCACTTTTCAGTTCGATGAGATCTTCTCCTTTTCTCCTTACCTCACTTAGCCCCACGATGTCCCACTTGATCCTTTGTAGTTCCTCTTCCAATTCAAGAAGCCTTGAATCAGAAGATAGGGAGCGTCCATTGTACGTAGCCAAGGTCAGCATCAGATGGCAGCCTAGTCCGGTCCTCCGGGGATTCTTAGCACCCTCTGCCTTCATGTCGCACTGGCCGCTGCCTTGGCCAGGTACATTCCAGCTGCCGGAGACTGAGGGCCAAGATTTAAGTTGTGGAATCATTTTGGAGGGGTTTGGCCATAACTCACCACGCTGGCCAAGCGGGTTGGTGAGTTATTTTTAATATTTTCTCTTAAATTAACAGGAAAATGAAAATTTTTTCTGCGGAGATTTACAATGTGCAATGCACGTGAAAAGGATATCATTGTACAAATTGTAATTCCAGAGCAGTAGGGCCATTCACGAGTGGAATAAGTCAGTACGTTGTAGCAATACCACTTGCTCGGGTACAAGCGGTTACCGGGCGTGACATAAACGCATGTAATTCACGATACTGTCCTGAGATGTACAATGCCAGATTGTGTGCCAATGGCGGGCCAGTTCGTCGACATTCCGGGATGGACGTAGGTAGCGTCCCGTCATGTCCCAAACATGTTCGATCGGTGAGAGGTCGGGCGATCGGTCTGGCCATAGAAGGATCTCGACATCACAGAGAGCCGGCCTGGGAGAGCAGTTTCACGCACGGCGGTGCATTATCCTGTTGAAAATTTGCTATGTGATGCGGAATGGCAACACAACAGGTCGTAGGATGTCGTCGACGCGCCATTGAGCCGTGAGGGTGGCACGGAGAACTACCAAGGGTGTCCGAATATCGTTGGAAATGGCTGCCCAGTAAGTAACTCCCGGTATGC
Source organism: Macrothele yani (assembly GCA_039090855.1). Lineage (NCBI taxonomy): Eukaryota > Metazoa > Arthropoda > Arachnida > Araneae > Macrothelidae > Macrothele > Macrothele yani. The sequence goes on along the minus strand of CM077029.1, from coordinate 13,587,901 downwards.
AAACCATTTGCCGTTCTACGGTAAAGGCAGTATCCGCGCACTGACCAGCTTGTATTTAGACATGTATGCGCTGGCCACCGGGGCCAAGTGCAAACCGTGACTCATCACTGAAAACAACACGATGTCACTGGACTGAAACTTTGGAGCCAGTTATTCTCCCGACTCAAAAACACCGATCTTGGTTTACCGCTGCAATTTGCTATCTTGCGTAACCTCGGTGGTACTTCATATACACCGAGTGATAACTGAATTATGACCATCCTATCAAAAGCGAATGCCGTTCATCACGTGATTTCCGAGAGGGTGCGATTAGTCACCCGAAGTAGCATATACACTGAGTGACCACTTTATTATGGCCACCTGACAGTTTTAAGCAAATGAGCTATGGCTGCACGCTGTTGGCGCCAGAGGGCGAGGCTAGTATACAAAGGGAAAGCTTAGTGCTTGCGACAGTAGCGGTAGAGATGTTTGGGTGACGAGGTGGGAAAAAAATGCGATTTGAAGGACTTTCAACGTGGGATGATTGTAGGAGCTCGGAGACATGGAGCGAGTATCACCGAAACCGCCGCATTCGTGAAATGTTCCAGAGCAGCTGTTGTTAAAGTGTTTAAAGACTGGACTGTCAGCCAAAAAACTGGGTCTCTACGTGCAACGTGTGGTCGTCATCGACAAGTGACTGCTCGGGCGGAACGGAGAGTACCCAGACTGGTAACAGACAACAGAAGGACAACAGTGCAGCAAATTACAGACCATCTTAATCAAGGATCCCTTCAAATGATCTCTGCCTGCACTGTTCGCCGTACACTGCATCGGATGGGATCGCCGTACACTGCATCGGATGGGATATGGCAGCCGAAGGCCTGTTTGAACACCTTTGCTGTCTGCAGTTAACAAGAGAAAACGTCTCCAGTTCGCACAGGAGCACAAAGATTGGACAGTCGATAATTGGAAACCAATTATGTGGTCCAATGAATCACGTTTTCAGTTGCACCATGCCCATGGCCGAGTGAGAATTTGGCGGAAACAGCACGAAAGTATGGACCAAAAATGCATTGCTACAACCTTTTAAGCTAGTGGAGGCAACGTTATGGTTTGGAGAATGTTTTCCTGGCATGCTTTGGGCCCTTTAATTCGTGTTGATCAACGTCTGACTGGCACATCATATCTAAACATCGTTGCAAACCAAGTGCATCCTGTCATGTGGATGGTTTATCCCAATGGCGATGGCTACTTTCAACAAGATAATGCGTCTTGCCATAGTGCTCGTATTGTACAGGATTGGTTTCAGGAACATGCCGGTGAGTTTACTTTGCTTAGGTGGCCCTCACAATCTCCAGATCTCAACCCTATTGAGAATTTGTGGGATGAAGTTGAACGAGCCATCAGACAACTGGATCCACAGCCCTGCAGTCTCACACTCCTGTAAAATGCTATTCATCAAGCATGGTCTCAGATTCCACAAACCAGCTATCAACATCTCGTGGAGTCCATGCCACGAAAAATCGAGGCAGTATTAAAGGCAAAAGGTGGCCCAATGAAGTACTAAGGGGTGGTCATAATAAAGTGGCCACTCAGTGTATAAGGTCTGAGTGGAGCAGTAGGTAGTAAAATTCGGAGCATGAGGGGTAAACGGAAATATTTACTGGACGTTGAGAAAGGACAGAATGTGGGAGTACGGTGAGCAGGAGCCTTGATTTCCCAAAGGCTGGATTGTTCGCGAGCCTCCGTAGTTAAAGTGAATTAGGACTGGCGTGAAAATGGTCAAACAACGACCTGGAGGCAAAACTGCACAAGACAGTGAAAGGTTTATGTGAGAGGTGAGCGCCAGTCCGACGAGTCGTACAGTCCAACAGACGCAGCACTGTTTAACAATTGACTACCCAATACAACGAAGGTCAACCCGGAACAGTATCTGTCACGACCATATGTCGCATCCTCGCACGTATGTGTTGTGACAGCAACGGACGACTCCGACGACGTCTTCTCTTATTCACGGATCATGGGCCAAAAGACTCACCTGATGGAAAGTTGGATGTCGGATGACTGGTCAAAAGAGTGGTGATTTGACGAGTAGCGTTTTTTTACTCCATTCCGTGGATGATCGTGTACGTATTTGGCACAAAAAACATGAGGCTCTCAATCGGTCCTGCATAGTCTCCTTAGTGCAAGACTGCTTCTCTGATTGTGTTGTGTCTGGCGCTCTTTGGCTAAACATGGTCCTTGCGTCATAAAAATCCACCAACCAACCAACCAACCTCAGTGCAAGCCGGTGGAGGAGGTTGTATGGTTTGGCGCATGCTTACCTGGCAGGAACTTGTACCCCTGGTTCACCTGAAACAATGTATAACTGGTGCGCAATATCGTGAATTACCTACTCACCCTGTACAGTCCGCAATGTTGCACTTTTTCCCGAATGGCGATGGTGTCTTCCAAGCAGACAATGCGCCGAGAAATAGGTCTAATGTTGTGCATGAAAGGTTTGAGCAACACAGTTCAGACTTCCAGCATATCGACTGGCCTCCAGATTCCCCGATATCAATCCCCCAAAGCACTTGTGGGACACTATGGAACGTTATATCAGGCGTCTGGATACACCAATAACCTCCATACTGCATTGAAGGCAGCATTACACACAGCTTGGTTGGCAATACCCAGTGGTGTAGTGGGGCCAAAACGGCGTTCCGGTACTTTTTTATTCTATCCGGCACGCGTTCCAGTGAACCCTATACAGAATATTGATTTCGGCCGATCACTATACTTCCATATACTACAATTATATAAATATCAGAACGCAAAAAGCGGAGTGGCGAAAAAAGGTATTGAAGACATAAATGCACCGCGCGTTACTCTACTTTTTCAATTAGCATTACACCATTAGCCATACCTCCCAACTGCTTCCGGCATCTTACTGAATGAATGCCACATAGGATAGTTGCTGTATTGAGGCGTGAAGGATGACCCACGATGTATTAATATCGTGGTCATAATTCAGTGATCACACAGTGTACATCCCCTCTCCCTTGAGAAGGGGCTGGGACGAAACCGTAGGTTTCCAGGTCAGCCGGCAAACCAAACTTGAAGGAGTTCACTGTAGAAGAAGAAATTCTCATTCATTCCAGACGATGTGTGAAAGAAGCATCACACAATATTTTTGAAACTTGGGGTCAGAAGATTCTTTTTTTACATACGGGTGCCAATGCGAAAACAAACCTGTTTGTCGGTGGTTAGATTCGATTTCCCGTCTTCTCGCCCCGGATCCAGTTATTCTCCCGACTGAACTACACCGACACTGGCTTATCGCTTCAACTTGCCGTTTTGACTGATGCATCAGTCTCCACACGCTGGTCGCCACGATGCTGACAAAGAAACCGACTGTTTAATATTCTTGGAAGGGAAAAAATTTTAAATTCTCCGTTACAATTTATCCTTCGAGACAAATTGCGAAATAATGAAATTTGCACTATCTTATGAAGGCATATTTTGAAATATCGGAAGCAAAAGTAAGTGAAAGAGTAAATTAAAAAAAAAAAAAAGACTGAAATTTGACAAGTGTTTAGAAACTGAAAAAATGACGCAGTCCTAAGCAGACGCATTCGTATAGCTTAGGGTTTTTTTTTTTTTTTTATCTTAATTGAAAAGCAAAATTGTCAGTGTTCTAATTATTTTTATCTTCATTTCTTTTAATAGAACAAATGTGAAATCTATTATTCTACAGGCTCGAAGGGTTTATATATTGAGATGTAGATAAAACGTGATAAACAGAACTACTGTAGTATCATCTGAATGAAATTTTCGGTATTGCATACGTAGTTGTTTCTTTCAGTCAGTCTCAAAAGAAATAAATTTGCTTCTGAAGAAAATCACCGTATGCATTCGAATTTCCGTAGGAAGAAGATGGATAATTGAAATATGTTATTTCTATATTTCCAAATACGGAAATACAAACCCTAGAAAAGAGAGAAAAAAACGGGAATATTATGAACTCCTATCAGCAGTTCTTTAAAATAAATGGATTTCTTTAAAACTTTTCATGAGCTCTCGTTGTACGTAAATATGAATGTCAAATCGTTTTTATTATTACAAACGAAAGCCTTTTGGCGAATTTCTTCGAACTCTTCTGTAATTCTATATATTCCTCCTGTAACTATTGCGCGATTATTACACGAGTAAGAAGTTACGCAATGAATCTATATTTTTTAGCAGTACGTTCATATCACGCAATGTACAGGGTACGTCAAAAGTCGTAGTACACCCTTGTATTTCAGAAAAGTGGCGAAAAATGAAATATATGAATACCCCAGCAAAGAATCGGTGACGGGGTCAATCTTTTTAGCTATTTCCGGAACATAGTCACCATCTTGAAATCCGCCATATTGGATCCAGGTCAAAGTTTTCAAATGGTAAGGGGTTAGTGCTGCATATTATTCAAACCAGAGTTTTTTCAGAAATTGATTGCCGTAATTAGATTTGACATACGTGTTAGGGTTCACAAGTTATCAACACAGCAAGTTGAAATAACCATTGTTTGTTGCACGTAACTGAAGATGACATTGACGAAAGAGGAGAAGATTGAGGTGGTCCTATAATGTCTGGGGAACGTAGCTGCCGTATCATAGCAGCAGACTTCAACAACCGCCACCCAGAAAGACCACCAATTTCACACAATACTGTCGCATACCTGATATCCAAATTACGAGAAACTGGGACTGTGGACGACAAACCACGTAGTTATTGACCGAAAACTGCTACCGACGAGGAAACCTCAACAATGGTCTTGGCATCCTTGGTAGAGTCGACAACGCAGCACACGACGTCTCGCAGCAGAATGTGGTATCAGCTAGTCAGCTATTGTACGGATTCGCTCACTGGCATCCGTTCAAGATCCAGATGCAGTAGCAAATATCAGAAGATGACCCTGATAGACGTGTCGAGTTCTGCACCTGGGCGTTAGATCAACATCAACGAGATCCAATCACAATTGATCCGACCACAACTCATCGATGCCAGAGATGAGCGAAGGCTATCCCGTACGGTAGGAGACAAGAGAAGGGATACTGTGGAGCAAATCGCTGGTAATTTGTATGCTGGTGTCGGGAGTAATGTGTCACAAGGCACAGTACATCGAACCCTGTTGGAAATGGGGCTGGGTAGCCGCAGGCTGCTCCGAATGCACATGCTAACCTTGTTTCACCGTCAGAAGTGCCTACAATGGGCATTAAAACTGGACCTTGAATCATTGGGAGAAGGTCATCTGGTTTCATGTTGCACGGTGTGAACGGCTGAGTATTTGTGCGTAGATTACCTGGGGAAGTGTTGGCTCCAGGGCAAACTGTGGAAAAAACACCAAGACTATCGAGGAAGTGTAATGTTCTGGGCAATTCTCTGCTGGGAAACACTGAGTCCAGCCATTCATGTGCAGGAAACTATGATGTCCACCATCTATCTAAACTTCATTGTAGACCAGGTATATCCTTCCATGACAAGGGTATTCTCCTCTAGTAGTGCCTTCTTTCAGAAGGATAATGCGCCATGCCACATTGCCTGGATTGTTCGAAAATGGTTCGCGGAATATGAAGAAGACTTCCAGGTATTCCCCTGACCTCCAAATTCCCCAGACATCAATCTAATAGAGTACCTGTGGTTTGTGCTGCAAATCCGATGTGCAGCGTCTCAACCACGTAACTTACAAGAGCTAAAGGATCTGCTGGTCACGTGTTGGTACCAGATTCCACAAGGCACCTTTAGAAATATTGCAGTGTCTATGTCTCGCCGGATAAGAGCTGTTTTGGAGGTACGTGGTGGACCAACCTCACACTAAGTAGGTGGTCATAATGTTTTGGCTGTTCGGTGAATATACACTGCTCTGCATTAATATCCAGACGCCTTCATGCCTACCAATAATCTTTACATACAATGAAATACATGCTCTCCACTAGTTGTTTGCTAATATCAGCCGATATGTTCCGTCATTCGGCCTTCAAAGCAGCAACTTCTTCCACGAAGATCCAGCTTGTCCCAAAGATCTTTTAGAGGGTGACTCTGGGCTAAGCAGTCCAATATTTTGACGCCCACACCCTCAGATCAATCATAAATAACACGAGCAGTATGACATGGTGCTTCGTTCTGCTCATAGAGGTACGAGCTTTCCTCAAAGTGTTGGTTTATTTTCTTTGTAACAGACGCCAAAAGATATCAGAACCTTTGAGGGTTCTTATGTAACTGGAGATGGGCAGCAAATAAATAAATGAACTACACTGCTGGCCACCCAAAATGCAACACCAAGAAGGAAGCATCCGATTGGCCTGAAATTCGCAGCATGCGTCGCCTCAGAGAGGACATGCAAACGATTAGCATTGCAGGGCATATGCAAATCATGTGCGCCCGCACGCCACCGAGAAGCACTATAAGAAGGGTGCACAGAAGGCGGGGTTTAAGTAGTGGAAGTGTGTTGTGCTGCCGGACCTGTGCGTGGGAAGCTTCCTGATGCCTCGTCGTAGAATACGGCAGTCATTCCAGCACGTTTCGGGGTTCGATAGAAGACGAATAGTGGATTATCGCGACAGCGGTTTATCGTACCGAGACATCGGCCCCTGTGTGGGACAACATCCAGCCACAGTGAGGCGAGTATGGATTCAGTGGGTGCAGGAGGGACGGACGGACCGACGTGAGCGATTGCCACAGCTGCGGTACACCACCGAACGAGAGGACCGACATGTTGTGCTGCGGGAATTGACGGCTCACACCGTCACATCACGAACGTTAGCGCAAGAATTCGGGTGTGTTGCGCAACAACCTGTGTCAGCACGTACCGTTCGACGTCGTCTGCAGGACGGGGAACTTGTCGCACGGCGCACATTACTCCGATTACCATTGACGTTAAACCACAACATTGTCTTCTCCGACGAATCCCGCTTCTGGCTGCAACACCACGATGGTCGGATTTGCGTGTGGCGGCACCACGGCAAGAGACTGTATGACGCCTGCATTATGCATCTCTATACCGGTCCGTCGCCTGGCGTTATGGTTTGGGGCGCAATTGGATATGACACCCGCACCCCTCTGGTACGCATCGCCGGTTCACTCAACAGCCACCGCACCATCTCCGACGTTTTGGAGCCTGTAGTCCTCCCTTACCTGCAGGACCTGCCAGCGGCCACGTTTCAACAGGACAATGCGTGCCCGCACGTAGCACGCATCATGCAGCAATTCTTCACGGCCCACCAGGTGTCACTGCTGCCGTAGCTCACCTGTTCTCCCGATATGTCGCCCATCGAACACGTTTGGTCGCTGATCGGCAACCAAGTGGCCCGGCAAGCAGCACCCGCGGTTACGCCTGATGAACTGTGGGAACGTGTGGAAGCAGCCTGGACCGGCATACCCCAAGCCCACATCCAAAGCCTCTTTCGTTCGAAGCCGCGGCGTGTAGCGCCCGTTATTGCCAGCCATGAGGCCACACGAACTATTGATGTGTGCGTGTTCCGCAAGTCGCACGGGCCTGTAAGCTCAATCGTTTCATCTTTGTATCTGTTGTTATGTGTCCAGAAAATCTGGCTTTGCTATCTCGCGTCCTTCTTGGTGTTGCATTTTGAGTGGCCAGCAGTGTAATTGAAAACAAACGAACTTACTCGTACGCCAAATTTTTATTTCCCTAAACGGGGGGAACAGGATAATACTGGTGTAAGAAAATATTTGTTACTTCCAGTGGGGAGATGGAGTATCTTGAATTGTTCTATAATTCCAGCCTAAATTCGCCCTCATTCTTTTCCCAGCTACATGCCTGGGAGAATCCTTCTACTTCCACTAAAGTTCCAAGTCTGACTGCCTGTTACTATAACCGTGTATTTCCACTACTGATTCTTTTATTCCGAAATTTTGAAGGAAGATGCTGCATTTTTTTTTTTTTTTTTTTTTTTGATTGGAGGTTTAACGACCACCGTGAGCAACTCAATGGGCTATAAGCAGTCGCCCGTCCCTAATTTAGGGTCACTGGTTCCAGGGAAGGGAGAGAGCCAGTGCCGTAAGACAAACACAACATCCATGCCTCACCGGGATTCGAACCCAGACCCCGTTCGGACGAATGATCAGAGGCCATCGCTTAGACCACTGCGCCACCGGGGCGGCGAAGATGCTGCATTGTGATCCTCGACAGAATACGAGGGTTGTATCAAAAGTAATGCAAAAGTAGGCATAACGTTTTCATCAACTGACACAGGTCATTCAAATTGCACATGCTGGTGAAGTATAACTCTTCCTCTATAATAACCGTTCTTCACTGCAGTTAAATAATGGATGCCAAGCAGAAGCAACGTGCCGTCATTGAGTTCTTGACGAAGGAAGGGTGCAGGCTGTCCGACATCCACAGAAGGCTACAGAATGCCCACGGAGATGACACCATTGACAAGACCAATGTGCAAAGATGGATGAAATTTAAAGAAGAGGAAACCAGCATTGAAGACACACCACGAAGTGGGGTACCATCATTTGCGACCACTGACACAAATCGTCAGCGAGTGGATGAACTGATTTGCGCGGAGAGACGAGTCACAATCCGTGAGCTTGCTGCACACCTGGACTGTGGTCACAATGCCATACAGAAGATGGTGGAAGACTTAGGGTATCGGAAAGTGTGTGAAAAGTGGGCACCTTGGCCGTTGATACCCGATTTAAAGGGAAGAAGGGTGGAAGTCTGCTCTGATCTTCTGAAAGCGTTTGAACCCAATGAAGACACATTTTTTCGATCTGGTGACAAGGTATGAAACATGGGCGTATCTTTACAATCCGGAAACGAAGAATTAATCCATTGAATGGCGTCACACCTCTTCACCAAGGCCTAAGAAGATCAAGAGCCAGCGATCAACACATAAAGTCATGGTGACTATTTCTGGGGGTGACATTGGTGTCATTCTCCTTGATTTTCTGGAACGTGGCCGTAATGTGACCATGTAAGCGTTACAGTGAGACACACAAGAAGCTTAGAGAAGCCATAAGGAGGAAGAGACCGAACAAGAATCTGAAAAGGATAAACATTCAACATGACAATGCGAGACCACACACATCTTTGTCAACGAATCAGGCAATCGCCAAATTAGGCTGGTCGGTGATTCCCCATCCACAGTACAGCCCAGATCTGGTGAACTCCGACTTTGTTCGATTTAATGAAGGACAATCTCCAGAAATAACGATTTGATGAAACAAACGAAGCGAACGTGTCTGTGAAGAGGTGAGTACAACAGTCCACACCTGAATTTTTTCAACGAGGATTCGAGAGTTGGGTTCAGCGATGGCGCAAATGCATAGCTTGTGATGGAGACTATGTTGAGTAGTACCTTTGTATAGAGAAAGAGTTTTTTTTTTTTTTTTTTTTTTTTTTTTGATTGGAGGTTTAACGACCACCGTGAGCAACTCAATGGGCTATAAGCAGTCGCCCGTCCCTAATTTAGGGTCACTGGTTCCAGGGAAGGGAGAGAGCCAGTGCCGTAAGACAAACACAACATCCATGCCTGACCGGGATTCGAACCCGGACCCCTTACGGACGAATGATCAGAGGCCAACGCCTTAGACCACTGCGCCACCGGGGCGGCAGAGAAAGAGTTACTCTGCCAACATGTGCAATTTGAATTACATCTGTCAGTTAGTAAAAGAGTTATGCCCACTTTCGCATTACTTTCGGTACAACCCTCGTGTTCGTTTGTGATAGCTACTTGTTGGAAGGAAGTGTATTTATCACAGCTGAGACTTTCTGGAAGCAAATGTTACGATTACGCAGATTTGTTGAACTCATGTTAAGCCATCACGAATCATATGTAGGAAGATAGTTATGTTACGATGTTATTTAGGGGGTCTGATTGTTTATGCCTTGTCGCAACTCATTGCGGAAAATACGAAACAAATGAATAGTTGAGAAGGTTACAGTCTCAATTTTTTTATTAACTTATTCGTTATATGTACAGGTTGTCTGGGATTGATCTTAGATGAAAATCAGTACTTAATGTTCCTGTTCTCTTGCTGCCTGTTTTATTATTCAATTGTTCGCTCTTTCCAAAAAACCCTAAGATTCTGCCTAATTTTTCTTCTATTTCATCTTATTGTTACTCACTCGCGCTTCTCCATATGAACGGAAACCATTCCAACTTGCTGTCCGGAAATCATCTTTCCTCTGAGAGTTTTTAGCTTCTTCCGTCCTTGTGAGTCCGCCCTGGCGACAAGAACAGAAGCGAGGAACGCCTGTGATGCAATAAAACAGTTTAGGGGTCCCGATTGCCCTGCTGATGAAAATACCCATGATTGAAGCGTAGGCTAATAAAACGATTTAGGCACTTACAATTTTCTAAAACGGCTCTTTCTTACAAAGAACGATTCGCTGAGAAACACATTTTCACAATCCTCATTACCTATGCTGCCTTCGAAAGCCTCCCCGAATGCCCCAAAGCCTGCTGAACTTACACGAAAATGAATGAATACCAAAGTCCTTTAAAATCTTCAGAATCCTCGTAGCAGTTATATGAATTGAACACAGCTAGTTTCCATGCTGGCTAGAATTATCTTCCTATTCTAAAGTACTATGTGACAAGTCAATAAAGTAATAAACAGTAGTTTCGCTGATTCATTACCTGGGGCCCTTACTGTTTTATTTTTTTTGTTTACAATTGTGTTCTACGTTCACAATTGATTTCTGTCTTTGCATTTGTGTTCACAAAGTTCTGTACGAGCTTTGAAGATACAGAGTTCATAATTAAGGAATCAGTCATTTAAGCAAACGTAAATTCTAAACCTCACAATATAACAATTCAATCTAATTAAAACTTTTTATACTCATATAACCACAACTGGATCAAATTTTACTTAAAATGAGAACATGATAAATGTTCCTTAGCCTTGAGGACCTCTCTACACTCTTCATGTTTCTTTGTTTGAGTGTGAAAACGCAAATTTATCCGTGACGAAAGCGAAACCGCATCCCCTCACTCCAGAGTACGTTGCTCGCCCAACTGAGCTACACAGACGGAACGTACCTCTGCAGATTTGTCACCTTGACACGTGGGATTCACCTCTGGAGTACGTCACATCATCTCCCTCTTAACTGTTTTTTTTTTGTTGTGTTTTGTTTGAAGCGAAGTATGAATTTTTCATTAACTCCAGACGACGTGAGGAAAAATCATCACACAGTTTTAGAAGAACCCAACGGCCAATTGATCCATTTTTACTTTCGGGCACCAATGTTTTGTCGCCCGAACGTAAAATTTTAGTGTCACAAATTTGTTCGTGACGGGGATCGAATTCGCGCCCTTTCACTCCGGAATAGGTTGTTCTCCCAACTAAGCTACACGGACAGAATGCATCGCTGCAAATTTGTCGTCTTGACACGTGATTTACCTCTGTAGTGCGTCACATCGATCACCGTGAGCAGCTCGATGGGTTATGAGTAGTCCCTCGAGCCTAATTTAAGGTCACTAGTTCCAAGGAAGGGAGAGAACCAATGCCGTAAGACAAACACAACGCACTGAAAATAACGTTTTGTTAATTCAGCAAAAACATTGTTGAATCAACCAAAAAATTTTGTCGATATAATTGTTGACTTTACAAATGTATTTTGATGAAAATTATTCTTGATTCAACAAAATTTATGCCTAGGTCGATTTTTGGGAATTTGTTTGATCCTACAATATGCATTGTTATCGTGATAAAACGTTTAGTTGAATTAACAAAATATAGCCAACGAAATAATTTTGTGTTGCCAAGGAAACAATTCCGATGGAGTTTGATTAAAGCAACAAAATAAATCGACAAAACAGCTCAATAAAACTCTTTTGTTGTTTCAAACAAACTTTTTTTCTCAGTGCGTTCTTGCCTCATCGGGATTCGAACCCGGACCCATCTTGGACGAATGATCAGAAGCCATTGAAATCATGAAGGCTACACCACAGGGGCAGCCTTCATGATTTCAATACCTCTTTCAAGCACACGATTAGCGTCATCAGCAAATCTAAGCTTGTCTCTTACTAAAATCAAGCATCTCTTTAAGTACTTAAAATTGCTGCAGAAATTACATTGATTTTTCTATTCAAATGGGTTTAAAGCAATGACGAACATATCGGGAAAATAATGATATCGTAATTTCCCCACAAATCGTGTACAAGAAGCAACAGCTTTATTTGGTATATGACTTTGTTTCAACGTGTTAACAACTTGATACTAATTAAAGTGAAAATTCAAGTATGGAAAGATAAGCGGAACGAACAGGGGTATTCATTTCAAAGTTCGTAAAAAGAGAAAATGTATAAAAGAAAGAAATTGCATTGCCGTAAACGACGTTTATTTCACTGATGTGGTTTGAACACTTCATTACCTCTGTCATCGTCAGCGACGTCTGAATCCGCCTTTAGGCTTAATTTATTAATGTGCCAGTTGTATGTTTGACACCTATTTAGCTCTAAGCGTAAACTGACATGTGATTATGATGTCCAAAACTTCCGTTATTTATTCAACATCCCTGCAAACGAATCACGTCGGCTTTCGATGATTATGAGAAATTATTTTAGATTGTTAGGGGCTAAGCTGTTGAAGTCAGGTGTTGACGTAACAACATAATTTGTTGAAAAAGAAGGGAAGGACGAAAACCAGGCATGGCTGTCGGGGAAGGATCTCCACCATCTTTATCATCAGGCGGAGGAATCATTTTCCCTGAGCCAATTTCTGGATTCCGCAGAGTGACATATGCGACCAATTAGTCATTTTGCGCCTGTGTCGTGCCGATAGGAGAGACGGGAGTAAGAGGGGTTATCTTGAAACACGTTGAAAAATCTTCTCCCACCCGTCTCTCAACTTTTCGACCTCAGCGGCGAGGAGGAGGCTCGTGGGCCAAAAAGTGATAAAAGACGTTTAGGTGCGTGATTTATTTACGTCGTGACTGGCACAGCCTCAGATCGGTATGAAATACTCTTCGATTTGTGTCAGCGACAGAACCGCAATTTATATATCATCCATCTCCTCCGCCAATTCCCTTCATCTCTCACTCTCCTTCAGTCAGTCGGAGGAAGAGGAGGAGGTGCTTCCTCCTTCAGCTAAACAGGAAGTGAATCGGTGGCTCCATCTCGAAGTGCTTTGTCGTACTAGTCTAACAGATATTCGCAAACTGAAAAAGACTTGCGGTCCATTACGTGCTAAATCTTACTTTGACTGGCATCGCGAAATCTTGGAGAAAAGACTCACGGTATCTAACTTACGGGTGATGCCACTGTCATTCTTTAGCCTAAAGGGATTCTGTTTTTCTAAATCTTCAAAAGATAGCTACAGCTATAAATACACTGTTCTGCTCAAAAGTATCGGAAGATCAATGTGACGAACATTTTCGAAGCGAAGTTTGCATGTTTGAAAAAACTGAACAGTCAGCCGTGGAAATATATCATCATCATCATCATCATCATTGTCAATCCACTGATGGATGAAGGTCTCCAAAAATTTCTTCCACAACTGTCTGTCTCGAGCCAGTCTCCGGCATGGTTTCGAATTTCATCAACTGATCTCCTACGTAGTCTTATTCTGGGTCTTTTCCTGTCCATTGGAATCCAGTCTAAAATATCGGTAATCCGTCCTTCTGGCAATATGTCCAGTCGATTGCCATTTCAGGGATTTTACTCTGATCATCATGCTTTTCACTCTTGTCATCTTCCTTAGCCACGAATTCTTTTTCTTATATTTCGTGGTTACACCAAGCAAGCATGCATTTCTCCATGATTCTTTCAGTTGTCTATAGTCTTTGTATGTCTTTTTTAGTTAAGGTCCACGCCTCTGTTCCGTACGTAAACATTGGAAGGATGCGTTGATACATTTTACTTTTAAGACATAATGGCATATTGCTCTTAAAAAGTGTATTGTTTCTTCCAAAAGCTCTCCAACCAAGTTTTATACGTCTACGAATTTCTTCATCAATGTGACCTTTACTTGATACCTGCTGTCCAAGGTAAATGTAGGTGTCGGTTATCTGCAGCTTTTCCCCATCAATCCATAAATCTTCACAGTTTTGTTTTCTGAAAGTTCATTAATGTATACCAGTTTTGTCTTCTGAAAGTTCATTAATGTATACCAGTTTTGTCTTCTGAAAGTTCATTAATGTATACCAGTTTTGTCTTCTGAAAGTTCATTTTTAAATTTTTAATCCCAATTCTTTGCTATTTTCGGCAAGTTCCGAAACCATAATATATATTTTTGATTTTGGGAGAGTGCTGTTTTGGCTAGCTCTTTTTCCTTTTCTATTTTAGAAGTCTCCTTTTGCAGTTTCTTGTAAATAGGGCACCTAATCTCATGCTTTCTTCCACCTTTAGGTATTTAATGAATATGCTGGTAAATACTAACGTTTTTTTAGTGTATGGTTGTAACAGTGTCTTTCCTAGGTACTCAACATTTTATACTTCTTGGACTTTGTATATTGGATTCTTTTTGCGTGAGGTCTAGTGTGAGATCGGGCTTCGGTCATTTTAGTCTGCTTTGGGGATCGTTTCCTTTTTTTCGGTGGGGGGGTACTTTATTTTTTCTCACATTTTTTGTTCCTTTTCTTCTTTTTTTGTTTTTTTGTTTGTTTTTTACTTGGGGAGTTTTGGTAGTTTGGGGGCTCGGAAGGTGTTGGTTTCTTGTTTTGGGGTGGGTTATTATTATTTTTATTTTTTATTTACTTTCTTTTTTCTTATTTTTTTATTTTGCAGTTTATTTACGTACTTTATCGATTAGCATTTTGCTTTCTTGTAGCAGACTGGATGGTGCAGAAACCCACGCTTTTTTGGTCTTTATAGAGGTATGATAGGTGTTGTCTGTGCCTGGCCCATGATGAAATCATGGATAACAGCTACCATAGTTCTATATTCCTCTTTCTTTTCTCCCTGGGTTGTTAGATCTCTTCTCCTGATTTCTCCGAATCAGTTTATCCAACTTTCATTATTAAGGTGATTTCTGTATTTGTTTTTTGATTTTTCTTTTATGCAGCCTAAGGCGCTTTAGAATTTCAAAAGCTGTTTTGTAAATTTACGTGCAACCTTTATTATGCCTTATATATATATCATCATCATCATCATCATCATTGTCAACCATTATCAATCCACTGCTGGACGAAGGTCTCCCCAAGTTTCCTCCACAACGGTCTGTCTTGTGCCAGTCTCCTCCATGTCACCCCTGCATACTTTCGAATTTCATCCACCCATCTCCCATGTGGTCTTCTTCTGGGTCTTTTCCTGTCCCTTGGAATCCAGTCTAAAATTTCGGCTGTCCATCGATGATCTGTCCTTCTGGCAGTATGTCCAGCCCATTGCCATTTCAGGGATTTAACTCTGATCATGATGTCTTCCACTCTTGTCATTTTTCGGATCCACGAGTTCCTCTTCTTATCTCTCCTGGTTACACCAAGTATGCACCTCTCCATGCTTCTTTGAGTTGTCTGCAGCCTTTGTATGTCTCTTTTAGTTAAGGTCCACGTCTCTGCACCATACGTAAGCACTGGAAGGATGCATTGATCAAACACTTTTCTTTTAAGACATAATGGCATATTGCTCTTGAAAATTATGCTGTTTCTTCCAAAAGCTCTCCAGGCAAGTTTTGTACGCCGATTAATTTCTTCATCAATGTGACCCTCACTTGATATCTGCTGTCCAAGATAAACGTACGTATCTGTTATCTCCAGCTTTTCTCCATCAATCGATAAATCTTCATTTCTTGTAAAAGCATTGAACATCACTTTTGTCTTCTGAAAGTTCATTTTTAATCCCACTTCTTTACTCTTGTCAGCAAGTTCCTGGATCATACTCTGCAGCTCTGATGGGCTAGTTGCAAAAATGACTACGTCATCAGCAAAACGAAGGTGGGTTAGATAATCTCCATTAATCTTTATCCCCTTGTTTTCCCAGCTCAGTGACTGAAAAACACCCTCCAATGTGGTATTAAAGAACTTCGGAGATATGGTGTCACCTTGTCTCACTCCCTTTCCAATTTTTATGTGTGTTGTATTTTCAAACAGCCGAATCTTTGCACTTGCATTTTCATAGATGTTATTAATAATATTAATGTATGCATCTTCAATACCGCAGGTTTTCAGAGCCATTGTAACTGCTGATGGTTTCACCGAATCAAAGGCTTTTTCATAATCGATAAAAGCCATGCACAATGGAAGTTCATATTCCCTCGCTCTTTCAATTAGTTCTCTCAGCACATGGATATGATCTATTGTGCTGTAGCCACTCCTGAATCCAGCTTGTTCTCTCGGTTGAGCCATGTCCAGTGTTACCTTCAAGCGGTGTGAAAGAACTTTAGTGAAGATTTTATAAACTACTGATAGGAGGCTGATAGGTCTGTAGTTTCCGAGATCCTCAATGTCACCTTTCTTATGTAGCAGGATCATTGTAGCGGTATTCCAATCCTCAGGAATCTTTCCTTCATTAAGGCATCGAGTGAAAATTTGGGCGAGTACTGTTTCGATTTCTCCACTTGCTTCTTGTATGATGTCTACAGTAATTCCATCTTCTCCTGGAGTTTTCCCCCGCTTCATGTTCTTGATTGCATGTGCAACTTCTGCTGGAAGGACTGGAGGAACTCTGGTACTGGTATCTTTCATGATGTCTGGAGTGTATGTATCATCCCTTTCATATAATTTGGAGTAGAAATCTTTCACTCTTGTCAAATTTCGCCTCTATTTCTTGTTACAGAACCATCTTCTTTTCTCAGTGCCATAATCTGTTTCTTCCCTTACTGAGAAATATATATATATATATATATATATATCAGTTCTTTTGCAGCTGAGGTCTAATTTCGAAACGACACATGACCGACCCCGTTTGTTTTTTCTGTTCTCATGATCGCTTTCCCTAGGAGGTATCAAGATCAAGCTAATTCTTCTCATTTTCTGGCGACAGGAAACTTGCAGTCCACGCCCACCCAATACTTGTACCCTTAGGGAGTGAGTACGAGTACTAGGTGGGCATAGATATTGTGTTTGATATTCAGTCCTGATTTATGTACTCCTCGGGAAGCAGAAAGCCTAAGTTACATATACGAAATTTCTCCTTGGTCGTCCTGATTTCAAAGAGCATTGGTTCTAGTCTCATATGCTACTTGCTCCCCGGTTCCGGCTTTTACCCTTTATTGCAGTTAGTAAGCCAAATTAGAGATGAAATCCTTCTACATTGTCCTGAATTTAGGTTGCTATAATGATAGCTTCTAGAAATCACGTTTAAGAAGCCTAATTTATAAATCGACTACTAGGTCAGTGGGATAACGTTTAGAGTGTTGGATTCTCAATCTTAGGATCCACGTTTCAATACCAGGTTACGCATGAGCTTCGTATCCTTTCGCTCATACCGCTTTCCTTCTTTAGTCAGTCGGACTTAATTAGAGCTCAGCAACTTCTCAATAAATGATGAATTTAATTATCTCTATCTCGCGTTCACTCATGACAAATACACCACCGCACCCCTATTTGAATTAATTTAATTTAATGCCAACCCATGACCAAATTTCTTCGTACTAGTAGATCAGAGGTTAAAATAGCTAGCATTGTAGACTATTTTCCTAGAAATACAGGAATAGGTTAGGATCACATTGAATTTGTGTTTCTGTCCTGTGATTCTAGCAATCTCAAGTGCTATGCATCCCTACTAGATCGTCCCATGTCGAAACGCTAACCTTCTTTGATGAGTGTTTCGTGAGTAAAGATTGCTTTACAGAGATGAGCCGTTTTAAATTCGTAGACATTCATGTTGATGATCGACCGTGAAGAGGAGAATCACCCACACTTTCAGCTACCTACAAGCTCCGGTAGCTGAATGATAAGAAGCGTGAGTTTCTGGCAAGTTGTTCGAAGTAGTCTACGATGAGGCAATGGTATTCCGCTTGCCCTATGACGCTAGCTTTCTCCCTTCTCTGGAGCAAGTCGTCCTAAATTAGGGACGGACGACTCATCATGGCCTTCAGAGTTGGTCATGGTGGTTGTTAAACTCCGAAAGAGAAAAAAATACAAATGCAGGTAATGTATCAAATACAAACACATTGGTCCACCACATAGATAACAGATCCGGAATACTAGAATTCATGTAAAAGACACTGATTGCAGTTAGATATGGCCGATTATAACGAAGTAAATTTCTCCCGTCATTTTTGGTCTACGCCGGGATTCGAACCCGAGGCCGCTTACGCCGGAACAAGTCGCTCTACCAACTGAGCTACGCAGACGCTTATTCTGATTCCTATCTGCCTTTATGTCGTGTGCGTCCTGCTGGCAGGTACGTCACACGATGTTCAGGATTTTTCAAATACTTCCTGTAGAAATTATAGTACGCTCGAACTGTAAATCGAAATTTACGTCACATAACGTAAAACAATTGCATTAGAGAAACCAAAGAAATACGTTGAAAGTTTTGGCCATGTCTTCAGAAGGCGATGCAAACATGTGTTTTGTTTTTCTTGCAAATGATGCATTTAGTTCCGAAGGAAATGCATTATTATCCCCCTAGCGGGAAAACAGTGGGCATGGATTGTCAGATAGAGCTCGTTTTGCTTCCCATAACATTGTCGATTCATATCTTGAAGAAAAAAGGTGCACTATATCTCAATCGCACTGAACATCTGTAGGATGCCTTGGGTAAGAGTATTGATGCATCTCATACTGTTCCCCGAACCTTAAACAATGAAAAGACGCTCTTCCTACTCGCAGGGTCGTCTTATTGAGCATACGACTCATCGATGTCAAGCCTGCATTACTTCAGGAGGGGAAACGTTTTGCATTGCCTATACGTTTCGTATACCAATTGCCCGCCCTATTTTGGGGTGGTACCTTTGTGGCATGTATTTTATCGAACATACTGTATTTTGCATTGTTCACACTTTTAAGACATGTACCCTGTACATAGATGCTCCTGTGGGTGGACAGAGGGTATGAGGTACCGGCTTCAGATCGGTCGCCCGAATCGGGCATAGGTTCGAGTCATGTGTGGGGCGCTTGTCGAATCCAAGTGGTTCTGCCCCTTTCCTAGAACCAGTGGTTCTAAATCAGGTCAGGCGACTGCTTATAAAATTTAAGAATTGCTCATGGTAATCGTTTGAATCCCAAACCAAACAAATAAATAAGTATACAATACATCATTGTATCATACTATGAAATTTGACAAAAATTGATAAATTACTTTATGCACTCCGCCTGTTTTCTTGTTTCCTGCTCAACTTTTGACGTATGAGATTGCATCATCATCATTTCGTTCTTTTCCGGTTTCTAAAACAAATTCTAAGAGTCGATACCTTTACTGCCTTCTCTATTTCACAATATATTAAGAACTTCTGGGGAACAAAAAAATAACTAACGCATTTTTTAATACAGCCCGATCCAAATACTGGAATGCCATTGTAGCATAAAATGCATGCCTTAGACCTGTTTTGTCTCCTGTGAGGATCATTTCTTGGAAATTACTCTTCACTTCCTTGAAATCAGCCTCGGTGGCGTGGTGGTCTAAGCGTTGGCTCATGACCATTCGTCCGAGATAGATGCGGGTTCTAATCCCGGCGAGGCATGGATGTTGTGTTTGCCTTACGGCACTGGCTCTCTCCATTTCCTGGAACTAGTTGCTCTAAATTTCGGACGGGCGACTGCTTGAGTTGTTCTGGTACCAGTTTGCTCTAAATTAGGGACGGGCGACTGCTTAAGTTGTTCTGGTACCAGTTTGCTCCAAAATTAGAGACGGGCGACTGCTTGAGTTGTTCTGGGACCAGTTTGCTCTAAATTAGGGACGGGCGTCTGCTTGAGTTGTTCTGGAACCAGTTGCTCTAAATTAGGGACGGGCGTCTGCCTGAGTTTTTCTGTGAACAGTTGCTCTAAATCAGGGACGGGCGTCTGCTTGAGTTGTTCTGGGTACAGTTGCTCTAAATTAGGAATTAAGGACGGGTGACTGAGTTGTTCTGGGACCAGTTGCTCTAAATTAGGGACGGGCGACCCATTGAGTTATTCATGGTGATCGTTAAACCCCAATCAAAAAACAGGACCAGAAATACGTTTCATTTTGAGCAATTTAATATCGTCTTTTTTTTTTCCTTGATAAGAAGAAATTGATGATTGATGCAGAGTGAAAAGCCTTGTTTAGTAAAGTGTTTAATCTTAATGCATCCTTCCAGTTCTTACTTATGGGTCATAGACTCGGATGTTAACTAAAAAAGACGCACAATGGCTAAGGGTAACAAAAAGTAGCATGGAAAGATGCATGCTTGGTATAACCAAGAAAGATAGAAAAAGGAACTCATGGATCAGAAAAATAACGAGAGTTGATGACATCACAATCAAATGAAAGTGATAATGGGTTGGACATATCACTAAAAGGATTGTCTCCCACTTCCGTACGTGCCATTTCCGTACAAAAGGAATTTTGTCCCATTTCCGTACATAGAAGATCGGTTAGTGCCATTTCCGTACAGTTTCACCGCGCCTGGTATTAGACATGTGGGAAATCTAAGGACGAAAGTTAATGCTCATCCCCTGTCGAATTCCCCCGACGTGATAGAGATCACCATTCATTGTTTTCGTCAACCAATAGGCGCTCATGGTAGGGTAGGTGGGAAAAGCAATAAAAACTGAAGAGTAAACGGGCTGTCCATTAACTCCATTTTTACAGTCTTCAATATTCGTCGCAGGTGTTTAATTTCAAAATCACGGGAAAAAAACTGCTTTTCGTTTTAATATTTTGTTCAAAGCTGCCGTCAAAAATTCCAGGCTGTTTCTTTAACCAGTTTCGTATAAAGTTTTCACAAAAGATTTTGTAAAATCTTTTTTCTGAGGCTAAAAGTTTTTATAGACGTGAACCCTCCCGCAGTGTGGAGGAGGAGGGGGATGGTGGTGCGAGGGCTATCAGTACGCCCGGATCCTATCTTCCTTCACGCATATATCACTGTTTACGGATCATCACATCTGTGTACGGAAATGGCACTAGAGGATCTGGATGTGTACGGAAATGGGACAAAAAAATTTTTGTACGGAAATGGCACGTACGGAAGTGGGACGACACCCATTAGAAGAACTGGCCACCGTTGGATAGCCGACCCGTTGGGCTAACGGTACGAAGCGCTGGCTTTTAGATCTAGTCATCCTTCCAAGAAGGGTCGGGGTCAGACCCTGGTGAGGCGTTGACTGTCTGTTTGTGTTACGGCACTAAATCTCTCCCTTCCCTCGAACGGATGGCCCTAAATTAGATGTGGACAACTCCTTAGATCCCACTGAGTTGCACACTGTGGTCGTTAAACCCCAAAACAAACAAAAAAAACCCTCCTTGGATTACTGAAATACTGAACTGGATACCAAGAGAAAGAAGAGATGTGTGGATGAAAAGCATTCTGGAGTTATCAAACAGAGGTCATCGCTCTTTCCACGTTTATAAGTGAGTCACGGAAAAATTCTCATCGGCCGCCACCGGGAATCGAACCCAGGGTCTTCCAGTTACGCGCTGGACATGCTACCACTGCACCACAGCGGTATCAAATTCTCCAGACTCACATACGACTAACTGCCAAACCACATGGCTGTTTGCTTCTTGGAGCCCCGCACAATGCTGGGGATTCACCAATGATAGAAAGCAGCAACTGAACAAATAACTAGGAGGCAAATAAATAATTAATACAAAATATTGACGTGGATTAGGGACATCAAACAGAGGTCATCGCTCTTTCCACGTTTATAAGTGAGTCACGGAAAAATTCTCATCGGTCGCCACCGGGAATCGAACTTATGTCTTCCAGTTACGCGCTGGACATGCTACCACTGCACCACAGCATTGTGCGGGGCTCCAAAAAGCAACCTTCCATGTGGTTTGGCAGTTAGTCGTATGTGAGTCTTGAGAATTTGAGGCCGCTGTGGTGCAGTGGTCGCATGTCCAGCACGTAACTGGAGGACCCTGGGTTCGATTCCCAGTGGCAGCCGATGAGAATTTTTCCGTGACTCACTTATATAAACGTGGAAAGAGTGATGACCTCTGTTTGATGTCTCTTATCCACGTCAATATTGTGTATTAATGCTGGAGTTACATGGAAGAAAACTGCTTAAGACAAAGATTTGTGCCGCCCCGGTGGCGCAGTGGTCTAAGGCGTTGGCCTCTGATCATTCGTCCGAAGGGGTCCGGGTTCGAATCCCGGTGAGGCATGGATGTTGTGTTTGTCTTACGGCACTGGCTCTCTCCCTTCCCTGGAACCAGTGACCCTAAATTAGGGACGGGCGACTGCTTATAGCCCATTGAGTTGCTCACGGTGGTCGTTAAACCTCCAACCACACACACACAAAGATTTGTGGATGAGACTTAAGGAGACCTTCATCCAGCAGTAAAATGAGAATGGTTGACGATGATTTCTTAAAGCGATGCTGGATTACTAAAAGTATTTTGCCGCCCCGGTGACGCAGTGGTCTAAGCGATGGCTCCTGATCATTCGTCCAAGATGGGTCTGGATGGTCGAATCTCGGTGAGGCATAGATGTTGTGCTTTTTCTTACGGCACTGGCTCCCTCTCTTCCCTGGAAACAGTGCTCCTAAACTGGGGACGGACGACTACTTGTAGCCCATTAAGTTGCTCACGGTGGTCGTAAACCCCCAGACAAATAAAAAAAAATTAAGATTACTTTGTGAAATTTTTCAGAAAACCAGAAAGTTTTCAAATATCTAGTTATACTTTGGTGAACAAGTTATATTGTGCCACTTAAATTATTATCAGAAATATTGTTTCAAATCATGATAACAGTGCTGTTTAGCTATTCATGTGGAAGTCTCCCGGGTATCAATCGGTCTGCTTTTCATTATTTATCTATTTATTTTTTACTAGAAAAATCAAAATGATGCAATGCAAAGTTGGATGTAGGTTTAGGTTGTAGGAATTCAAATCTTTAACAGTAATTTAAAAGATATTCCATTGTAACTTCCTTGAGGAACCGTTCTTCATAGGAATGTTTTAGTTTGCCAGTTAAAGCAGAATTTTAATAAAAGGAATGTTTCGAACTAGTTCCTATCGATAATTTAACAACGCACTTCAAAACTTATTTTAGATAACAATTCGGAGATAAATGCATCAGAAGAATTCTAAACAATGATTTGAAGACAGTTATTAAATAAACACCAAGCGATGTGATCAGAATCTTCGGAATGAGAAAAAAACTTCAATTCAAAATTTTTTGTGTATTTTCATTTGCTTCACATATTTAAAATTTTGCTTCCAAAAATATATTCAACCGATTACATGGAATCAGTTCTAAACAACGATTGGACAAGCAAGATTTGTCAAATAATTTTTATCAACATTTTACGCAAAATTTGAATTGTTTTTTTCTAAACCAAAATTTACCACAGTATATTGTATCAAATCAGCTGCAAAAGACAGTTCGACAATGTGAAATGTCCGTAACTATATTTAAACACAAGACGGAGTATGAGAACAGTTTGCAGTAAAAACTTTTATGGCATTAAATGTGTCAAATCAACTTTAGAAACGTGTCGAAAAGAAATGCGATGATGTCAAAACCCAAATTTGACGTCATGAAGGACAACAAACTGATGAATTAACTATATGACTTTCTTACTTTTTTCATTGTAATGATAACTGAAAATACATTTTTGCCAATAATTCTGCATTTAAGAACAAACATTGAATAAGATTTAAATTGCGGGAAAAAAACTTTTAATGTTTTAAGAAAGAAATTTGTAATCGGACTTCTTAAAAATGTTCATTAATTGGTTCCTTCAGTACAGCTATTGTGCATTGCAGAACTGAAACTTTCAACAAGCTAGCTGTTTCTTAGATTTTACATTTTGATATCATATTGAAAACCCAGCCTATTTTGTCGTCTGATCATCTGAAATTTTAGTTACAACTATTTTCTTTCTTGGGAAGCGAGGGTTTAAATTTCTTAGAGGCATTTTATTTCTGTCATTTCTCAGGACTTGATTTTAAGAGCTATAAATTTCCAGTTAGGATAAAATATTATTCTCCTCAATAACATAAATACGAGCTCCTAAAACTAGACGAATGTGAAAAATCTAATCTCTCTGAAGCCGCTTTCGTCTTTTTTCACTCTTTTCCTGTTGCATGTCTCTTCAATCTTTTTTTCTTTACTTTTACGTAAAGCGGGAACGCTTTTTCCACTACGTTTCAGCATACAATGAATTATTAATGTTTTATAAAGTTCTAGGAAAGATTTTTCAGCAGTTGTGAAATCAGTTAACAGTCGCTCTTTTAGAAATCACTTGGTTTTTGGCTCGGAGCCACAACACATTTTCCTTGTTTCTGTTCAGACTTTTAGAAAAAGGAATGGCTCTTAAACTTGATAATTTTCATAGGAAGACCGCTTGTCCCGCTAGATCAAAAAGCTTATAGAGATTGTCATTTTTTATTTTCTTATTTATAAGGGCATTTTTTGACTCTATTTCAAATGTTAAAGACAGCGGAATTCTCTAATGGCAACAGCATCGTGTATTATTCTCTGAATGAATACTGAAAGCATCAAGTTACGTATTTTTTGACGCATACCATTGATTTTTAATTAGTTTAAATCTTAATCTACACACACTGATCAGCATTTCGTTTGCGCATTTTCAGATTGTTAAGCCTTTGAGCTCTCTTACTTTTCCTGTCGTATTTTTCTAAAGGGTATTACAGAAATCAATTTAATTTTAATTTATAGACTATACAGGAAATTCTGCAACTTTACATATCGAATACCAGTACTTCTGTAACTGAATCGTTCAAAACTATTGCTGGCGGACAGTTCCGTTTTCCCAGTTTTCAATTTCAAATGTTTGAACTACAGTTGAAAAGCTTCCATTGGTTCTTTTTCAAACCTGACTTACAAACCGATTAAATGCCATTCATCATAAATACAACTTGAAGCATCACTTGCACGAACTTGAATGGTGATTGATTGTTCGGGTTTCTCTGAGCTAGACTTGAGCAAATCTCTGGTTGAGAGTTTCATTGCTTTGACTTTATTTGAAAATAGTTGCTCCTAATGCAGTATCAAAATATAAGTTATTCATGAAAAATTATCTCATTGTCCTTGGAGCAGTATTTGAACTATCTTAAGAAGTAAATTTCCCCTCAGTGTTTCAGCATGAGATGAATTATAAACCTTTCCGTATATAAACCGATGAGTCATTACATTATGACAGCCTCCCAGTATAGAGAAATGAGCGCGTCTGGAAACCGAACTGTGGCGCAGGTGAAGGTCCCAGAGAAGCATATATACAACCCGAGGACCGGCTTTCGGTTAGTAGAGTATTCGATATCAGTATGGGAAAAGCTGCCAATTAATCGGAGTTTAATAAAGGACAAATTGTGATGGCACGGCCATTCGGAACTACGATCTCGGAAATGGCGCTGCTTGTGGTTTGTTCACCTTCCACTGTAGTGAGTACGTGTCAAAAGTGATGCATAAAGGGCCAAACGACGAACCGTCGTCCAGACGTGTGCCGTCCGCAGCTCAGGGATGCCAGAGAGGAGCGGAGCCTGTTGCTTATTGTTCACAGCGACCGCAGGGCCACACTGCGACAAATCACCAGGAGCTACAACAGTGGTGGTTAGGGCAATGTATCACAGCACACAGTTCATCGTAGCCTTCTGCGCATGGTCCTGCGTAGCTGAAGATCCAGCCAAGTCCCCATGCTCACTGCACGTCATCTCCAACAACGCATGAAATGGGTCCAAGATCATCGACATTAGACCGTGCATGATTGGAAGAAAGTGGCGTGGTCTGACGAATCAAGATTCCTGGTACATCACGTAGATGGCCGAGCGCGAATACGCCGATTACCAACGGAGGCTATGGCACCTGAATGCACTATTGGACGGAAACAGGCCTGCGGAGACGATGTTATGCCGTAGGAGATGTTTTCTTGGGACACTTTAGGCTCCATTATCGCAACAGCAGAAACCCCGACAGCCGTTAGGTATCTGAACATCGTTGCGGACCAAGTTCAATCATTCATTGCAGCTGTATTCCCTGCTGGTGATGGCCATTACCAACAGATAATGCGCCATGCCACACTACCAGAATCGTCAAGGAATGGTTCGAGGAACATGCTGGTGACTTTCTGTTAATGCCCTGACCTCCAAATTCACCTGACATAAACCCAATCGAACATTTGTGGTTCAACTTGGAAAAGTAGGTTCGCGCTAAATCACTGCCACCCTGAAATGTAAGGAACTACAGGACTTGCTGTTGACATTAAGATACCAGATACCCCAAGATACCTATCGCCACCTCATCGAATCGATGCCTCGCCGAGTGGCCGCTGTTTTGCGAGCAAAAGAGGGTCCTACAGCTTATTAGGTAGGTGGTCATAATGCAATGGCTCACCGGTGTAACTGGTTTTTTTTTTTTTTTTTTTTTTTGTTTTTTTTTTTTACAAAGTAATTCGTTCTTGTTTTCATTGGTAGCTATTGAGTTGAAAAGGAAGTAATGTCCGATGATAGGCTTCCAAAGCTGAAGCCTCGGCCACGGCTCACGTCGGCTACTGAGGTTGAGCAGCACACTAGCATGGCATCAGCATGCGTAATGTGCTGCTAAAGGCTTAAGTTGGTGGCAACTAACCGTCAGGAGGCGAAGAGTGTAAGCGCCAGCGAACATGGAAGTGGACAAGGAGCAGATCCACCATTGCATGCTGTACGCCTTTCGTCGCGGTATCACCGCGCAAGTACTGTAAGGAACGTTACCAGTGTGTGTACTCCAATGCCATATCACATCGTTACTTCTGTGGGTGATTCAAACTGTTTCGAAAAGAAACTTTTGACCTGTCGGCCTGTCACAAAGCTGGAAGACCTGCAGCAGTGGATATGGACATGCTGAAGACCTTAGTGCAGACCAAACCACGCTGGAGTTGGCCGAACAGTCGGAAACTAAGCCAGCATTATCACGCACCTGCGTCAATTTGGGAAGTTGAATAAATAAATCCATCGCTCTTTCCACGTTAAGCAACGCACAGCAACCGAAAAATTGTTTTTCGGCTGCCGTCGGGGAATCGAATCCCGAATATCTCGATATCTAGCCGATCGCGTTAGCTTTACATCACAGTGGCCAACACTTCACTGCGCTATGCGTGTTTTTCTTTCTCAGTCAGCATCTGACATCATAAATCCGTAAGATGGGCTCTTTTAAGTTGCTATGCGTTGCTTAACGTGGAAAGAGCGATGGATTTATTTATTCAACTGACGCCACGTATTTAGATGATTTTCACCTTGCATCTCGCCCTTTGGATTATTGTTATAATTATATATAGCCAGTGCCGTTAATGCCCACCAGATGGAGACGTCTCAGTAGCTGAGCCCGTCTTACGGATTTATGATGTCAGATGCTGACTGAAAAATAAAAACATGCATAGCGCCGTGAATTGTTGGCCACTGTGGTGTAAGGCTAACGCGCTCGTCTAGATATCGAGAGATTCGAGATTCGATTGCCGACGGCGGCCGAAAAACGAATTTTTCGGTTGCTGTGCGTTGCTTAACGTGGAAAGAGTCTGTATTAATTGGAGAGTTACACAAGAGAGAAGTTTGGGTACACCATCAACTCACAGTTGAGCAGAAAGCCAATCGCATGAGTGCATGCGTTTCTTTGCTTGCACGTGACCAAGTTGAACCGTTTTTGGACCGCATTGTGACAAGTGACCAGAAATGGGCATGACAATGTCAGTGCCCAGAAACAGTGGTTGGACCCAAAAACAGGAGCCCATGCCGACTCCCAAAGCCGGCTTACACCCACGTAAGGTCCTGTTGTCTGTCAGCTGCTGCCGGACAACACGACTATCACCGCCAATGTACACTGCCGTCAACTCAATGATCTCCACGCATCGCTCACATCGAAACAACCAGAACTTCTGAACCGCAAGGGCGTTCTTCTGCAGCAGGATGGAGCGAGACCTCTCACAGCATGGGGGACCTGTCACAAGATCGGGGACTTGGGCCGAAAGTTGCTGCCGCATCCATCCTATTCCCCTCACATTGCCCCGAGAAACTGTCACCTTTTCCGGTCGTTGCAGCATTTCCTGGAGGAACAAAGGCTCACCAACTTGGACGATGTCGAACGCGCACTTACTCACTTCTTTGGGTCTAAACCGCCACAATTCTACAGGGACGGTGTCCAACAGCTGCCCAGACGATGGGAGCGGGTCGTGGCAAACGATGGCTCTGCTTGTTTTTTATTGACAATTAGTTTTCACTGTTAATCTTCTGCTTTGTAACTAAGTCTGCTAACAACAATTCGGCTTTCATTGTGTGCTGTGAGTGTATTCTGGAGTGAACCCATTAATTGTCAGTAAAAGTAATTTTTTCATCTCGTTTTTCATTAACTAATAGATTTTATTTCTCGGGAACAAA
The DNA here is from genome assembly GCA_039090855.1 of Macrothele yani. Lineage (NCBI taxonomy): Eukaryota > Metazoa > Arthropoda > Arachnida > Araneae > Macrothelidae > Macrothele > Macrothele yani. Next base: position 13,559,549 of record CM077029.1, on the reverse strand, counting down.
CATCAATGGGCATTGGCGTAGAGTCGCAAGCCTCCCGGTGGCGCAGTCGCATTAGCGCTGGATTCTGACCATTCATTTGAGATGGGTCGGGGTTCGTGTCCGGGTGACGAATTTGTGCTGCTTTTGTCTTACGGCACTGGCTCTTTCCCTTCTCTGGAATCTGTGGCCCTAAATTAGGGATGGGCGATTGCTTACAGCTCATTGAGTTGCTCACGATAGTCGTTAAACCGCCAAGTGAAAAATAAATTAATTAATAAATAAAACAGTTGCACTATCCAAGCTTCCAAAGTTCAATTGCGTCATTGTACCATCGCTAGAAGTTTTCAGTATACCTCAGAGAGATAAGAATTAGCATTAACAAATAGTTTCATTACGTGTATTGTTAATTGCAAAATGTTGTTTTTAAGGAAAACATTGCTTTCTTTTCCCATGGAATGAAAAGAAAATGAGAAAACAGAAGGATGAAGAGAGAGAGAGAGAGAGAGAGAGAGAATGAAGAGAAAAAAATAATTGAAGTTACGTAGGACGTACCATACGTTATCCTGATACTCACTATAAGTATCATAATCATAATCAATAACCGTTATCGTCAATAACCGGACGAAGGTCCCTCTTACCAAATTTCTGTCACAGCTTTCTGTCTTGAGGCAGTCTCTTCTAGATCACTCCAGCATGCTTTCGAATTTCATGAACCTCTCTCTCTCTCGTGGTTTTCTGGGTCTTTTTCTGTCATTCGGTATCCAGTCTAACATTTCAGTTGTCCAACGGTGCTCAATTCCTCTAGCAATATGTCCAAGTTATAATTTCAGGAGTCTTATTTTGATCATCACATCTCCCACTCTGGTAATTTTTCTGGTCTATGGATATTTCTTTCAATCTTTTCTTGTGACACCAAGCATGCATCTCTCCGTGCTTCTTTTAGCTGTACACTAGAGCTGAGACGGGCCGAGCCCGAAAGCCCCGAAGCAGAGCCCGATTCGGGCTCGGGCTGTAAAATATTTACTGCTGTTCGGGCTCGGGCTCGGGCGGGAGCGGGCTCTTACATAGGAGAGCGAGAGAATTTTTTTTTTTTATATAAATGTGATTTTATATGATTTAGCGCATGAGGAACTTTATAATCGGTAAATGGAATTCTTCAGCAACTGGTTCTGGTTAGGGAGCGGGCATTCGAGATGGCTATTTATTCCGGGTTTGGGTAAGAAATGCCATAGGCTGCGCATTAGTGTGTTTCTGGAAATAAGATAAAGCTTTTTTCATGAACTACAGATATTGGATAGTTGATAGCATGTCGACGATAATGTGGCCCTTATCTCCATGCAGTAGCTCCCTGCCAATTCTATTTAGCAACGTACATATTGTAGCGCCTTATGGCGCGATAATATTAGCATTATTTGAGCAACATACAATTGTAACACCTCCCGATCATTTGTAATACCCGGCCGCCCGAAGCAGTTCAGGTGGAAACGAATGGACAAAGAAAATCGTTCAGTTTCACTGTAAAAATAGAGGTCCCTTCCAACCATTCCCTATTTGAGAAATACATTGGTTAATTTCAGGAGGAGGAGAGAGTGGAAATGTGGAAAAGGAGATTTTTTTTAATTAATGGTTGAACAGGTTAGCCAGTTTTCAGGCTCGTTGGGGCCTGGGCTCTATCTTGCAATATAAAATTCGGGCTCGGATAGGCTCGGGCTGATATACCACGGGCTCGGGATCCGAAAATTGACCCCGAACTCAACTCTACTGTACACATCCTCTGTATGTCCTTTCTAGTTAAGGTCCATGTCTCTGATATATGGACACACACACCTAAGACCCATTACATTATGAACAGCACCTCTTCATGCAAATCAAAGGAAACACTCGTTACTGAGCTGTTGTTCTTCAGATGGGAAAGGTAGAGAATTTAAACGAGTTTGACAGAAGCAAAATTGTGACGGACAGACGACTGGGTTTGAGCATTTCCGAGACGGCAAGGCTTGTAGGATACATACAAGCCTTGTCGGTTAGTTCCTTCAAAAATTGGTCCGATGAGGAAAAGAACTACGAACCACCGGCAATATGTGGGCATATTACAGCTCATCGATGCTGTGGTAAGGCTATCCCGTATTATTTTTTTTGTTGTTGTTGTTGAGAGGTTTAACAATTACCATGAGCAACACGATGGGCTAAGCTGTCGCCCGCCCCTAATTTAGGGCCACTAGTCCCCGTGAAGGGAAAGAGCCAGCTTGCGGACAATTCTCGATATGACACAGACCTCCACTGTTGCGTTTACGTTTGCTCCGCCAACGCCATGCGGTTAACATGAGTGTCTTCCCGAGCGTTCGTCTGTTTCTGGGCTCCAGATTCTTCATGCCAGTGCGTCAGACTTTCCTCTTCCTACTGATGCCATATTCGCATCACTGAGCTTGCGTTTCGTCCACCTTCCTAATAGCTTGTTGCACCGCACTTGGCCTGCAAAAATATCCCGAATTAGTCGGAGCGTGAGCCATCCCAGATATCTGGAAGTGTCATGCAGGTGTGCTGTGCCTTGCGGAAATGTGTGAGTCCTCAGTTGCTGCAAATTGGATGGCGAGCGAGACTGTGCCCCGTTAGTCCCATTCCAGTGAAACTCGATGGATTTTAAATCCAGGCACTGCGCATGCCACTGAAACAGAGAAAACTCTTCGGTACATTACTAGAACCATTCGGTTACGATATGATCATTGTAATAGGGTGAGTTATTCTGCTGGACGTGACCATCTACTTAACAATAAACCGTTGCCATGAACGGATGAATTCAGTCGGCAACAATATACAGATACGCATTGGAATTCATATGTCCTTAGATGGATATCATGAGTCATAATGCATGCTAACAAAACAATCCCTGACCAGAACGCCGCCGTTCTGTACTGTTGACATCTTGCAGGATGTCTCCATGGCCTCATGTTGCTTGCTCCAAATTCGAATCCTGCTATCAGTAAGATGCAAACGGAACCCTGATCGTACTTCCAGACGACCTTTCTTCAGAACTCAATGGACCACTGTCTATGCTTCCCTTTCGTATTTTGCGTTGACAACATCGGCACACGACACGATCCTACACATTGTGCGTTCCAAGAGCACTGTCAGCACAAGGATCCCCCGCAGAGTGTTGAATTCAGCAGTGATTTTCTGAGTTGTAGCGCGTGTCTTTGCTTACACGTTTCCCTCCAGTCTCCTTTGATCCCTCTCTATTCCACTAGCTCTTTTGGTCCACAAGATTGCCGATTACTTAAAGTTTTCTGCATGCCGCACGATTCGCTGTAAACACTTGCTGCGGTTGTACGTGAAAAGTCCAGCAGATCGTTCGTTTGGGAGATGTTCTATCCAGCATGCTTGACGCTAACTATCTCACTGAGTTTAAAGTCGCTCAGATCACTCGTTTAACCCATCTGTTCCTAAATCGAACGCTAATTGATGCTCGATTAGCTACTGCACAAGGCGCTCAATGTCCTCCTATACGTATTGGAGTAAAGTATTTATGTGAAGAGAGTAGGTGTTCCAAATAAACTGGCGTTTTAGTGCATACACGGTCGTATCAGAATAATATGACCACCCCCGGAATGCCCAGGTGCGTCACAGAATGCACGTGACAAGGTCGACCACACGGAGATATAAGCTGCCCTCCAGGACAAATCAGCCATAGTGCGTTTCATGAGCATAATGGGCAGAGGCAGTGATTTGATGGACGTTCAAAAAGGAATGATCATCGACTACTGCGCCAAGGGTGAAAGCATCTCAGTAACAGCAGACTTCGTGGGGTGTTCGCGAGGCGCTGTAGAAAGGGTGCACCAAGAATGCACCGCTGGCACACCGATTACCTCCCGACGTCATAACTGTGGAGCTCCAATGGCCATTGACCCGAAAGAGAACTCGTCTCCTTCGACTGCTAAAGGACAATCGGCGCGCAACAGTACAGTAATTGACCACGCAAATGAACACTGGGGCACCCAAGCACTTGTTCCCGATAACAGTCGAGCGAACCCTGTTACGCATGGGTCTTTGGAGTCGACGCTGTGTCAAGGCGCACATGTTAACCCAGTGTAACATCACAGACACTCGATCACAACACAAAACATTTATTACTTTACACAAAAACATAAATTGGAATACACTTCGCGTTACAAACTGAACTTGTTGTCTTAGCCAAAGCTCGCCATGTCCTCCTCCTTCGATATCTCTCTCGCAACTTTCCTCATCACTCACCACACGCTCAAGTCATTAAATGTCAATGTATCCTTCCGCGCTTTTGTGCGTGGAAGTCGTACTTTACAACCCCTCCTCACTCCAGAGGAACTTTTTCCAGTGGTAAAAAGTTCTTGTCATTTTACAATACAATAGTCATAGTTCACATAATGAGTCATAATCCATTTACAAAGAGAAAAATATGAGTTAATTTAACAATCATCTTTACGTGTTTTCCAACAATTTCAATGTAGTATATATCACAACCAAAAAAAAAAAAAAAAAAAACATGTTTTCACTAGCAGACACATAGCATGATCAAGGTGGATCATCTAAAGTTGGAACTCTGCTCAGTCCATCTGCATTTTTGTGCATAGTTCCCGATCGATGAATTATAACAAAATCATATGCTTGTAAAGCAAGGGCCCATCTCATCAGACGAGCATTTGAACTTGCGTTGGTGCGTAACCAAACGAGAGGGTTATGATCAGTTTGTATGAGGAATGTTTGACCATCCAGATAGCATTTCAGTTTCTGTACCGCAAATATAATGGCGGCACATTCTTTTTCACTGGTACTGTATGTCTTCTCTGCTGTCGAAAGTTTTCTGCTTAGATAGAGTACAGGATGTTCAGCGCCATCTTCTTGTTCTTGCGAGAGGACGACTCCCATTCCTTGATCTGAAGCATCAGTTTGTAGAATAAATCTACGTTCATAGTCAGGGGCATACAGAACAGGAAAACTAGATAAAGATTTCTTTAGTTCCACAAAAGCTTTCTCACATTGTTCTGACCATTTAATTTCCTCTTTACGATTTTTACCCTTCAAGATGTCTGTCAAGGGAGCTGCTATCGAAGAAAACATTGGAATATATCTGCTGTAATATCCCGCCAGGCCTAAGAAAGATCTTACTTGCGTCTTGTTCTTTGGCGTAGGAAAATTTTGTATGGCCTGAACCTTTCGTTCCGCTGGTTTTCGATATCCTTGTCCAACAATATGACCCAAATACAAGACGTGATCTTGAGCAAACTTACATTTGGAAGGTTTTATGTTCAAGGAAGCCCTCTGCAACCTCTGTAGCACTTCTTCAAGATGTATCAAATGATCCCCCAGTTTTCGGAAAAAATGGCAACATCATCTAGATATGGTACGGCAAACTCTTCGCAGCCTCTCAAAAGTTCCGACATCATTTTGCTAAAGAAATAAGGTGCGTTCTTAAGGCCAAATGGCATCTTTAAGGGCCGATACGTTCCAAAAGTAGTCACAAACGCTGCCAATCGTTGAGCTCTAGCACTTAATGGAATTTGCCAGTACCCTTTTGTTAAATCTAATACTGTAATATACTTCGCTCCAGAAACCTTTTCGACTCTTTCTTCTATGTTGGGCAATGGATAGAACTGGGTCCTTGTCACTTCATTCAATCGCCTGTAGTCAATACATGGGCGTGGATCTCTTCCGGGTACTTCTACCAAAATCATGGGTGATGTATAGTCTGATTCACCAACTTCTATAATCTTGTACTGCAGCATTTTATCTATCTCGGCTTTAAGAATATTTATCTGCCTGGGCGACATTCTATAAGGCTTAACTCTTACAATAGCATTACTAGCTAGCTCGATATCATGTTGTTCGACCAAATGAGTCTTTCCTGGAATATTAGAAAACATTTTCAAGTAATGACATAATAGTTTTTTCAGATCCTGAATTTGTTGGCCACTTAGGCGCTCTCGAAGTTTACTGTTCTCCTCGATATCAGAGAAGTTAAATATATTGGGATTTTTTTCAACTTGCGGAAATTTAATCTCTAAATCCATTTCACCACATATACGATAATAAATAAACATTGGGTACACGTAGAGCTTGTTGAAATGGCTTTCTTAGGAAGAACTCGAAAAGAAGAACTTCTGCAGTTGGCGGAAGAATTGGGTATAGAAGTTATGCCAAATCTCAAAATTCTGGAATTAAAAAATAAAATTGTCAACTTTGAAGGATATGAAGAGAATTTCGTGAAAGAACTTTTGGCAGGTATAAAAGAGCGTAGAGAAACAGAAAGACAAATGGAATTGGAGCTTGAAAAACGTAGACAAACAGAAAGACAAATGGAATTTGAGCTTGAAAAACTCAGAATAGAAGCTGGACGTCAGCCGCTGGGAGGTAGTTTGGAGCAAAATGGAAATTCTCATAAACCGAGATTAGAACTTCGTCATTTGATGAAAACATTTGACCCAAAAGACAGTGATATAAGTATTTACTTAGTTTTATTTGAAAGGCAAGCACAACAAGCAGAAATAAAAAGGGAAGATTGGGTCACGAATTTGATAGGACTTTTGCCCTACGAAATATCACAATTGATTGCCAGAGAAAATGTGGAAGATGCTAAAAACTATGAATATGTTAAAAGGTTACTTCTTAAAAGATATAAGTTAAGTCCAGAGAAATTTAGATTGAAATTTGTACAACACATGCGTACATGTAAACTCGTTGAGGTCAAGCATTTTGATGCAAAAGCAGGAAATTATAGTCCATCTCACAGTGGAAATGTGTCACAGTACACATGATGACATTATCTCGGTACACGCTAGGGTTCATACTGTATACCTTTGAAGAAATTTCTTTTTGACCCCTCCTAGAAACAGAGCTATGGGCGTCTATGAATAGCACGCGTATTATAACAGTGCTTAAGAGCAGATCTTTGCGGAAAGACGTGAAAGCAACACTGAAAAGAGAGTTACAGTGAACTTTGTTGAATAAACTCTGCTTGAGGTACAACACAGATATTTGAAAACGATTGATCTCCTCCACTCTGGTAAAGTTCTACTTGGGACTGATTCCAAAACAACGTTTCCAAGTTCCTAAAAGCCACATTGTGGTCCCCAGAACAGGAATCAGACCACGACACAGCGCGAACGGAGAAAGATCTCTGAAAAATCCGACTTACTAATATCGATTACTGCAGAACGTTAACATGGAAAACATTGGCAATTTCTCTCATGAATATCGGATTTCAGAGTACAGCACATGCCGCAATGTCAACGAAACAGTATGTGACGCAAGCTGCCTGCTTCATGAATGCTTGTATAAGAGCGCACTGACTGTAGTATATGGAACGAAAGTATGGTACAAATGATAGCTGTACACCCATGTACAGTATAATGCAGTGATATGAGAGCATGATAAAGGGCGGAGGGATCTGATAGAGATAACTCCATGGCTTTTCATAGAAAGAAAGGGCCCAGGGGAATTCAACATTTTCGCCTCCTAGATCAAAATAATTAATACAGACATTTAACGTGGACCAGGAACATCAAACAAAGATATTCTCTCTTTCCACGTTTATAAGTGAGTCACGGAAAAATTCTCATTGGCCGCCACAGGGAGTCGAACTCAGGGTCTTCCAGTTACGCTCCGGATATGCTTCCGCTACACCACAGCGGCCTCGAATTCATCCGGACTCACACACACACACTAACTGCCAAGCCAATTTGGCAGGTTGCTTCTTGGAGCCCCGCTCAATGCTGGGGATTCACCAAAGATAGTAAGCAGCAACTGAAGAAATACTCACTTATAAACGTGGAAAGAGCGAAGATCTTCGTTTGATGTTCCTGGTCCACGTTAAATGTCTGTATTAATTATTCATTCGCCTTCTAATTATTTCTTCAGTTGCTGCTTACCATTTTTGGTGAATCCCCAGCATTGTGCGGGGCTCCAAGAAGCAACCTGCCAACTTGGCTTGACAGTTAGCGTGTGTGAGTCTGGAGGAATTCGAGGCCGCTGTGGTGTAGCGGAAGCATATCCGGCGCGTAACTGGAAGACCCTGGGTTCGACTCCCGGTGGCGACCAATGAGAATTTTTCCGTGACTCACTTATAAACGTGGAAAGAGCGAAGATCTTTGTAGGTCAAAATATTTCTCCAACACCAGTTCTCCAGCTTTTTTTGTCTTTCAAAGAAACATCTGATAGTTGTATCTGAAACCACATATTAACATATGTGACATCGGAAAGATACCAGAATTTTGTTTGCTTAAATAGTTCCTTCAATTTGGAGACTACAACCAGACGTTGTCGAATCCGGTGAGTAAGCAGGAGTTTTCAGCAGTTAGAAGTGAATTTCATGAAACTTCGTGCGTGATTCCAGCAGTATGGACCTAATCATTGTCCTGCAAATGCAGAACCTCTTTTGACAATTTTCCATTGCATTTGATTTCAGTTCCGGTTTAGTTTGTCCAGAAGGAACACGCAATACGTCACTGTGATGGTGACGAACTTTTTCAGGTTGTCCATTAGGGTTACCCCCATCCTTGTCCCAGAACATCGACGCCATCACCTTTGCTGCAGACTTCTGTGCTCGAAACTTTGCTGGGCGAGAGAAAGTGCTATGTCTCCCTTCTTTCGATTGTTCGTCGTACTTCGGGTCAGACATATGTACTGCGTTTCATCCATGACTGTCAATCGATAAAACAAATTGTCCACATCCTATTGAAAACGCTGCAACATTACCTTAGCTGCTGCATCTTGATGCCTTTCTGATCCTAAGGCATGCGTGTCTGCACCCATTTCCTCATGTCTAGCACCTTGTTGATCATGAACACAACACACGTTCACGGGAGATTTCCAGATGCAGAGGTCGCCCCGGTGGCGCAGTGGTTTTAGCGCTGACTTATTATCATTCGTCCGTGAAGGGTCAGGGTTCAAATCCCGGCGAGGCATGGATGTTGCGTTTGTCTTACGGCACTGGTTCTCTCCCTGCCCTGGAGCCAGTGACCCTAAATTAGGGATGGGCGACTGCTTATAGCCCACTGAGTTGCTCACGGTGGTCGTTGAACCTTCAAAAAAAAAAAAAAAGATGCAGAGATTCCTTTGTATTCTAAATTCGTGTTGTGGCAGCAACCACATTTTCTGAAAATCCAGGAAGACCACAACAGGCCTTCTAGAATTAGTGTTCTCCCTAGATTCTTTTCACAGCTGGTTGGCAAGAAATTTTAGCTGGGTGGTACTTTTAACGACTCCTTCCATAATCCAAATAAAAAAGGAAGGATACTGTTTTGCTTAACATGATTGTACTTATTAAATACTTACTGATGAATCATGTTCAACACAAATTTCAGTCGTTTTCACCAATATTTATGGTGTGCGTAGGAGTAAGTTTTTCACTCTTACTATTATGTGTGTTGTGAAAACATTCATTAAAGGAAATTTAGCTGGGTGGCAGAGAAAATTAACTGGGTGGGCCACCCAGTAAAAAGGCTCTAGGGAGAACACTACGAATGGTCTTCATCCTCAGTGCTGAAATTCCCTGTCCTAAATTTGGAACACAGTTTTTAACTGTGAAACTGGAAGGACACTGATTACATAATGCCCCCATTTCGCTGTGGATTTCTTATGTTGTCTTTCCTTTCAGAAACATGAACTTAATTGCCATTCGGCTCTCCTCGCTGTGAACTCTATTTGGGAGGACACCATATTTACTACAGATCTGAAAATGAAACAGTTATTCATATTACAATGGGATCAAAATTGGTCAAAAAACATTACCAGATGTTTTCTTTCGTGTGACATATACTTTATTTTAGTCGGGAGGAAGAGGAATATATGAAGGCCAAAGACTCGTCAGCATCCCATCGTATCATAAAAGCAAATGCCTCATCAGCATCGCCTCGTACCATGAAATCTAAACACTCATCAACATCCCCTCGTATTATGAGAGCCAAATAAACCAGCATCCCGTCGTGCCATGAAAGCAAAGGACTCGTCACCGTACCGTCGCATCATGAAAGCAATCACTCATCACCATCCCCTCGTACCATGAAAGCCAACGACTCATCAAATCAGCATCCCCACGTACCACAAAAGCAAATGACTCATCGAAATCTTCCGTGCCATGAAAGTCAAACATTCATCAGCATCCCTTCGTATCATGAAAGCCAAATAACTCAGCATCCCGTCGTGCCATGAGAGCAATGACTCATCGGAATCGTACCATGAAAGCCAAAGACTCATCAGCTTCACATCGTACCATGAAAAAAAAATGACTCATCAGCATTCTCTCATACCACGGAAGTCAAACACTCGTCAGCATCCCGTCGTACCACGAAAGCAAATGACTCAACAACATTCCCTCGTATCATGCTAGTCATAAACCTGTGATATGAATCGATGGCATTTACACTATATACACTGCTGGCCACCCAAAATGCAACACCACGAAGGACACGATATAGCAAAGCCAGATTTACTGGACACATAACAACAGATACAAAGGTGAAACGATTGAGCTTACAGGCCCGTACGACTTGCGGAACACGCAGAAATCAATAGTTCGTGTGGCCCCCATGGCTGGCAATAACGGCCCCTACACACCGCTGCATCGAACGAAAGAGGCTTTGGATGTGGGCATGGGCTATGTCGGTCCAGGCTGCTTCCACACGTTGCCACAGTTCATCAGGCGTGGCCGCGGGTGGTGCTTGTCGGGCCACTCGGTTGCCGATCAGCGACCAGACGTGTCCGATGGGCGACATATCGGAAGAACAGGCGGGCCACGGCAGCAGTGACACCTGGTGGGCCGTGAAGAATTGTTGCACGATGCATGCCACGTGCAGGCGCGCATTGTCCTGTTGAAACGTGGCCGCTGGCAGGTCCACCAAGTAAGGGAGGACTACAGGATCCAAAACGTCGGAGATGTAGCGGTGGCTGTTGAGTGTACCGGCGTTGCGTACCAGAGGCGTGCGGGTGTCATATCCAATTACGCCCCAAACCATAACGCCAGGCGACGGACCGGTATGGCGATGCATAATGCAGGCGTCACACAGTCTCTTGCCGCGGTGCCGTCACACGCGGATCCGACCATCGTAGTGTTGCAGGCTGAAGCGGGATTTGTCGGAGAAGACAATGTTGTGTCATTCCGTAGCCCAGGTGCGGCGTTCAACGGCCCAATGCCACAGCACTCTCAGGTGGTGTAACGTCAATGGTAATCGGAGCAAAGGGCGCCGTGCGACAAGTTCCCGCTCCCGCAGACGACGTCGAACGGTACGTGCTGACACAGGTTGTTTCGCAACACACCCTAATTCCTGCACTAACGTTCGTGATGTGTCGGGGCAAGCCGTCAATGCCCGCCGCACAACATGCCGGTTCTCTCGTTCGGTGGTATGCCGCGGCTGCAGCAATTGCTCACATCGGTCCATCCGTCCCTCCTGCACCCACCAAATCCATACTCGCCTCACTGTGGCTGGATGTCGTCCCACACGGGCACCGATGTCTCGGTACGATAAACCGCCGTCGCGATAAGCCACTATTCGTCCTCTGTCGAACTCAGAAACGTGCTGGAATGACTGCCGTATTCTGCGACGAGGCATCAGGAAGCTTCCCACGCACAGGTCCGGCAGCACAACACACTTCCACTACTTACACCCCGCTTTCTGTGCACCCTTCTTATAGTGCTTCTCGGTGGCGTTCCGGGCGCACACGATTTGCATATGCCCTGCAATGCTAATCGTTTTGCATGTCCTCTCGCGGGTGTCGCGTGCTGCGAATTTCAGCCCAATCGGATGCTTCCTTCTTGGTGTTGCATTTTGTGTGGCCAGCAGTGAAGAAGCATGAGTACCCGATTGATATGAAGCGTAGACTTCATACTTCTCGCCAGAGTTGGGCTCAGGTTCGAGTCCGAAATGAAGCATGGTTGGTATCGTTGTCTATCCGTTCGTAGTTTGTGACCATCCCTGTTAATGAACCCCACAAGCAGCCCAGCTATGACACGAGCTCAAGGCGGAACCTACGGGCTCGTTTAGTACTTTTTCAACAGTTGTAAATTGTTGATTACGATTACGATATTTTATTGAAATGATATGCGGTAATCATCAGTACAAAGTGCCTTTTTATTTTTTACAATGCACCGTCTCAAAGAATCACCTAAATGGTACTGAATACTCATCTTCCCCACTGGCGATATCTCCTAAAATTCTGAGCACGAAAGGATTCGAGAATGATGCTAAACAGAAATCCTATTTCTTCTTAAGAATTCATTATTTGCTTCTTACACGAACTTGTAAGGTTTGAAATCTGTTGTTATATTCCTAATTTTCATGGTAATGCTACTATGTTTGCTTTCTTTACTGTACGAGAAGTTGATATAGTGAAAATATGGGTTCGCTAAATTGGGTCGATAAGTATATTTTCTTGGTAAACACTTTATTCAAAAAATCATTGGACATTGGCTTTCCTGCTGTATATTTCACAAGATTTTTCTTTGGATGAGATGCTTCAGAGGCTACGCATTTAAGGGGCATCAACCTGACAAGACTCTTTTATGTTCAAAAATTGGGTAAGTTATGAATATTGCTTTTTTTTCTGGTTGCCTTTTATCCTTGCAACTAGTAATCTCAAAGTAACTCTTGTCAACATTTTGTGTAATCAAGATCCACATTATCCGGACCAAACGTGAATAATTTATTTAAACTAACAATACCATAAGTTGAATTAAAGTTATCCATAAGCAACCCATTCTCAGTTGAGTGGGCTTCATTTCCAAAGACAGTTTCTCAGTGGACACAAGACGACGGGAAAGATCAATACATTTATGAAACAGATCACCTAATGTAAATTTTCACGTGCCCCATCTTGTGAAAAACTGGAATCTGACAAAATAAAATAGCTGCGTTTCTTACAGAGAAAAACATCCTGAAGCATTGCAACTTCGAAAGATTTAAAACATTTTATTAGAGTGTAGATCAGGTAGTTTTCACGAGAACAGAAACATGTTTTGTAACCCATTCGAGGTTTAAGACTGGCGCTAGATTTCAGATTACGGTGGCGCCACCAGTGTAATCGCGAATGCGTTATAAACCGTGACTATCTGCTTGCTTTCTGCCAAAAGAACTGTGCAGTTGTTAAAGTAACTCAAACGAAACGGCCATTCATTAGAGAAGTAAACTTTTTTCATGTTGAATTATTAAGATGGAACAAAGGGCTGTTATTAAATTTAACGCAAAACTTGGTAAAAGTGCCTTGGAAACGTACCAAATGATGAAACAAGTTTACGGTGAGTTTTGTTTAAGTAGATCAAATGTTTTCCTGTGGCACAAACATTTTTTGGACGGAAGAGATACGCTAGAAGATGATAAGCATACCGGAAGATCAAGTTCATCTAGAACACCTGAGATTATTGAAAAAGTGCGCGATTTCGTGGCAAACAATCGATGTGCGTCACTAAGAATGATGGAAGAGTCTTTAAACATCAACAAAGAAACGATTCGAACCATCCTGCATGAAGATTTGGACAAAACAAAAGTCTGTGCTAAATTTGTTCCACACACGTTAACCAATGAACAAAAATCAAGGAGAAGTGCACATTGCAGAGACATCATTTCAGCCGCTCAAAACGATCCAAACTTCTTAAAATAGATTGTTACAGGTGATGAAACATGGTGTTTTCAATATGATATTCAAACAAAGCGACAAAGTGCGGAATGGAAGTCAAAAAACTCACCACAAGCCAAAAAAATAAGAAAAGTTCCATCGAAAATCAAAACAATGCTCCTTACATTCTTCGATACTAAAGGTATTATCCACAAAGAATTTGTTCCAAGTGGACAAACAATTACTGTTGAGTTTTATTTAAATGTTTTGAGGCGTTTGATGGGCAGAATTCGTCGCATTCGTCTAGAATATCGGGATGAAAACAGTTGGTGTTTGTTGCACGATAATGCACCCAGTCACACCTCACTTCTTGTTCGTAGATTTCTGGCGAAAAATAATGTCTGTGTGTTGAATCATCGACCGTATTCGCCTAATTTAGCACCCTGCGACTTTTCTTCATTCCCAAAACTTAAAATGGCGTTAAAAGGGTGTTATTTTGATGATATTTCGACCATACAAACAGCTTCGACGCGTGCTTTGGAGGCAATTCCGCAAAGTGAACTGGAACAGGCATTCAAATCATTATTAAATCGCTGTAACAAGTGTATTGAAGCCGGAGGGACTTGTTTTGAATGACAAACCAAAACAAATTATAATTTCTTGTTTCTATTTCATTTTACAGACCCAGTCTTAAAACTTTTTTGCCACACTGTGTGCGTTTGTTAAAACTTGCTGATTTACAGAACACCGAGTGTCTCAAAGACATTTGCACAGAATATAGAATTTTTTTCATAACTAGCTGATATATTTGTAAACTCGAATACTTACGGTAACTGTATCTGTAGTATTCAGTTCCACTGATTTTGATTGAAGCAGGTGTCTTGATCTACAATTCATTTCCTGATTAGATGGTTAATTTTCACTTATAACAGTTTTCATGTTAACGTTCTCTCGGATGATATCCAACATCTGACATCACATGAAACTAAGTAACATTTTATAGGGTTTTTTAGTCTTTTTATGCATCATGCGCTGCTGGAATACATTAAAATAATGTTTCTTGAAAATTCAGAACGCACTGAAGTGTTAAAACATTTCCAAAAACGATACCGAAACTTTGGATTCTTTAAAGCGTTGCACGTGTGCTTTTTCGATACAGATTGTATCTAGATAAGAAAGAAAGAGCAGAAAAAGCTCTCACAATGTCTTTTTGTGTGTGTGTGTGTTTTTAAGGGTTTATATTAGTCACTGTGTTTGTTATCTGGCTGGAATTTGGGGTTTCACGCGTTATGTCACGTATGCCTAATTCCATGGAGTGGAGCAAGCAATCCAGTAATTCGTAATGTCATGCTTTTTTTTTTTATTTAGCAAGTGTTAATTCCTAACGAGCATTTCCACCAAAAACCGCACTTGTTGATAGAGCTATGTGGAAACTGTCAAGCTCTAAGAAGAAGGAAAAAAGTCCCCTTGTAGTCAATTTTTTAGCACCCATTTGGAGGTGTTAAAAAGTGTGAGGGTTACGACCTTCTTATTCCAACATCATAATTCACATCCTCTGCACTTCTTTCATCTTCATCCGAGTCGGAAATTTCTTGAAATCATCATCATCCAGAAACCTATCCTCCAAAGAATCCATTAGAAAAGGAACGTTCAGATCTGTGTGATCCTTGGAAGTTAAATTTCGCAGCTTTCTCTGTGTATCGTGTTACACACGCATAGGAACGGAATAATTAGTCAAATGCATGAGATCCGTTTGTTTGTGTGATGGGGCTGCAGATGGGACATTCATTTGCGTGACATATGGTGTCAAGGGATGAAGGCGATCCCTGAGGAACACTCGTCTTCATTAGAAGCAGCGGACACGGCGCTGCTGCTTTTCCCATGGTGCCCAGAGATTTATTCCTCCAGCTAGGATACAATGCTAAATGCCAGCCAGCAGTGCGGAGTGCTTTCTTTAGCCTCGTTAACAATGAGACCTACCTACACACTCATTCGCAGCTCCCTTATAATTGTCCATAATGGATCGCCTAATCATTAAGCTGGGCGACTAGAAAGCCGAACTCTTAAATTTAAATCTTGGAAGTATTTGTTTTCCTCTTTTGCTTTATATTACTTTTTTTCTAAAAATTCAGAGCTTCCTGTCTATTGAAGCAAAATTAATAGATTTACATTCGCTGAATATACGAGTTGGTAAGGACATATAGTAGTTCCAAAATACTTATCGAATTGACTTGAAGTGACAGCATATTTTGAAGGCTATATATTAGATGCTGTTGTACTATCATACGAGGCACTGTGGAAAGCTTCTCTGGTAGGGTTGATTATATGCTGACTTTCGCCGAGGAAGACTTACGTTGACGTTCAAGTTCTTTTTGTCTACCTATTCAGACCAGTATTCCCGAATGGCATTAGTGTATTTGCGAGTTAAGATTTAAATGAAGGTCCCGTAGCTTATGGTCTGAGATGAGACCATGGCATTAGTGTATTTGCGAGTTAAGATTTAAATGAAGGTCCCGTAGCTTGTGGTCTGAGATGAGACCATGGCATTAAGTGGTCCGAGACACTAGTTTCTGGGAAGTTGTCCGAGCTGGACCCAAGCCCAGAGTTGGAAACGGATCAAAAATTTTGGACCCGGACGTCACGTAATTGGACCCTACAAACACGAATCTGCTTTGAACTATAAATTCGAACATATCATCGTTATTATTGTCAATAATTATAAATCCAAGGTGAAAATCCTCCAAATACGTGGCGTCAGTAAATAAATAAATACATCGCTCTTTCCACGTTCCAGAAACACATAGCAACCGAAAAATTGTTTTCAGCCGCCGCCGTGGAATCGAACCACGGATATCTCGACATCTAGCCGAGCGCGTTAACTTTACATTACGGTGGCCAACAATCCACGGTGCTATGTGTATTTTTAAGTCAGCTTCTGACATCCTAAATCCGTAAGATGGGCTCAGCTACTGAGACGTCTCCATCTGGTGGGCATTAACGGCACTGGATATATACATTATAGCAAATAAATCCAAAGGGCGAGATCCACACGAATCTGCTTTGAATCTCGCCCTTTGGATTTAATTGCTATAATATACATGTATATAGCCAGTGACGTTAATGCCCACCATATGGAGACGTCTCAGTAACTGAGCCCATCTTACGGATTTATGATGTCAGAAACTGACTTAAAAATACACATAGCACCGTGGATTGTTGGCCACCGTGGTGTAAAGTTAACGAGCTCGGCTAGATATCGAGAGATCCGTGGTTCGATTCCACGGCGGCGGCTGAAAACAATTTTTCGGTTGCTATGTGTTTTTGGAACGTGGAAAGACTGATGTATTTATTTATTCAATATAAATCCACTGCTGGATGAAGGTCTCCCCAAGTTTCTTCCACAACGGACTGTCGTGGGCCAGTCTCCTCCATCCACACATCTCCCACGCGGTCTTCTGGGTTTTTTCCAGTCCCATGAAATCCAGTCTAAAATTTCGGTTGTTCATCGGTGGTCCGTTCTTCTGGCAACATGCCCAGCCCATTGCCATTTCAGAGATTTTACTCTAATCGTGATGTCTTGTCATTTTCTTTATCAACGAGTTCCTCTTATCTTTCTTGGTTACCCCAAGCATGCTTCTCTGTATACTTTTTTCAGATGTTTGTAGTCTTTGTATGTCTTTTTTCGTTAAGGTCCACGTCTCTGCTCCGTACATAAGCACTGGAAGGATGCATTGATTAAACACGTTTCTTTCAAGGCATAATGACAGATTACTCTTAAAAAAATTGTATTGTTTCTTCCAAAAGCTCTCCGACTAAGTTTTATACGTCGATTGATTTCTTCATCAACGTGACCTTTGTTTGATATCTTCTGTCCAAGGAAAATGTAGGTATCGGTTATTTGCAACTTTCCCCCATCGATAAATCTTCATTTCTTGTACAAGCATTGCACTTCAGTTTTGTCTTATGAAAGTTCGTTTTTAATCCCATTTCTTTACCCTTCTCAGCTAGTTCCTGGATCCTACTCTGCAGCTCTGAAGTAGTATTTCAAAGACCTCTGAAGGGTTCTTTGAAATATTTTTTTCTTTTCAAAATAAAACGGCAATAAAACCGGGTTAGGAACACCTTGACCCGACCCATTTGACCCACAAGAAATTGTCGACCCGTTGACCCAATGACTCGTGACCCGTTTCCATCTCTACCCAGGCTCTAGTCCCCGGATGAAGCACGAGTGGCGCGTTTGTCCCACGGTACTGACTTGCTTTCATCACGGGAGATAGTGGCCACAAATTAGAGACGGGAGGCTGCTTATAGCGCCATGAGTTGCTCATGGTAGCTGAACTCCGAAAAAGGAATGCAACAGCGTTGAGTTCATTTTAAGATTCTGTTTAAATACCTATACTGGAGCTGGTAGTAAATATGAAACGTGTGTTTTGTATTCGTGTTTCAAGCTGCGGTGTTCTGACTCTCATGGAGTTATTAGTCGCAAATAAGATCAGAAAGAGTGTTGTATTCATTCTAAGTTTCTTTTTGTCTCCGCTTCATTGTGTTATTAGTTCCGAAAGAGACATCAATTTTTTTTTCTAGTTTTTTTTATTTAGTTCTGGTTTCTTCCCTCCCTCGGAGGTGAAGCTCCTAATCTCAAATTAAGAATCTGCGATTCCTATTTTATTGCCTTTGATAATCCTAAAGATTGTTAAGAAAAGTAAAAATAAACTAAAAAGAGTAGACACAAAGAAAGTTAAGATTCTAAAGCAGACATATTATCAAAGAAAGCTAATCTGACACATACTATGAAAAAATTTTCGGGCTGAGAGCCACGACTCTTAGGATTAAAAAGGTGTGGTCTGCCCGTACTCGGGCTCTTATACCGTTGCAGTGCTTATCCTGCATTTTTTTTTTCTGAACAACTGTTCAGCAAAGAGTGACTGTAAATTTGTGTGTGTGGTGTTACTCACACAGTAAATAGCCATGAATTTCCCTCTCTTTTTAAACCATTTGTTTATTTCTGCAAGTACTCAAGAAACGCATATAGCGTATTAAATCCATTTATTTATAACCACAAAAATAAACGGATTTAATACGCTTTATATGTTTCTTGAGTATTCACAGTTTGTAGTATTTAAAATAATGTATTTCTGCAAGGTTATTTAGAATGAAAGGAAGATACAGCACCGCAATCTTCTCCTAGTGCTTTGTCTTTTCAACTTTTCTTACAAAATTGCCCTGAGAAAACATTTTAGAACACAACGACATACATACATATCAATACGATGTTCTCTGAAATTCAGAGGTTAGCTACACAAAGAAATACAAGCTACCAGATAAGTTTCTAACTGATTATTTATTTACTGTTGCCTTGTCAAACTTCTCCATTTACAACGATCTTGACACACAACTCGGGCTTCACTGACATCCATCACACGACGTACACAATACCTTCTATACTTCATACGCATATTCCTTTTCTCATGCAGACACTCCTGAATCTGATCCGCCCATGACTTCCTTGGTCTTCCACTGCCTTTCCTTCCTGCCACTTGGGCTAAAAAAATTTTTAGTAAGCATCTCGTCACTCATTGTTTCAACATGGACAAATCACCGAAGCATATTAGTCTCCACCTTGCTAACAACATTTTGCTTCACATTACACAACTGCAACACATCTTCATTCCTCACATGATCAGAACATGCCTTGCCACATCATTCCTGTGAAACCTCTCAAAGCAGCCATGTCTTTCAATGAAGTAAGTAACGCATTTCTCTAGCATATAAACGACTTCTATGTTTCTTCTGTAGTATCCAGGTTTCACTGCCATACATCAGAGTAGAAACAATTACACTTTCATACAAAGCCATGCGGGACAACGAAATTTACTAAAAATATCGAAATTCAGTGTCTTTATGCCACTAAATTAAATATTACTGAGAAAGGGACAGCATGATCGTCAGGGCCGGATTAAGGCTTTAATAGGCCCCTAGGCTAAGACATTTAAGGGGGGCCCAAGGCTGAGACATCTGAGTCGACCCACAAAGAACTTACAACAGGAAATTGTTATGAAGTCCGTTAAAACACGAAATTATAAATACTAAATTATCTGCAGAGTTTTCATAATAAATCACTGCATTTTTCATTGTTCTCATAAGAACACAAGTAAAAAGCTTAAGATTCCTAGATTTTGTCTGGGATTTTCTAATGATTTAGCATTGTATACATTTTTTCTAAGTGCATCTTTTTTGTTATGCAATGTGAAGCCACAGGTGACTTCGACCATTAACGGTTCCAAGTGCAAGTTGGGAGGTGTGGGTGGATGGTAGTGAAAAAGCTGAAAGTGTCTCGCAGACCCGCTGTACACAGCGACATAAATCCATTACCCTTGGTGAGTCAGTGTCTTGAAATATGTTCGTCTTCCAGCCTCTATTTCTAACCAAGTTGAAATCATACGGGACAAAAGTAAACCTACACTCATTGTCAAAAAAAAAAAAAAAAAAAGAAAGTTGTACCCGGAAGGAAGCAGCCGACAAGAATGAAAGTTGGTGGGTAGGTTTGACATCATGAGACATGCAAATGATTCAAGTATCACGCTCGGCAGCGCATGTGACGCAAGCAAGGAGGATTCGTAGCCCTGTGCCTGAACAGCTATATAAGGTCGTCCCGTTGCGCACGCTTGCCATTCTAACTCGTGCTGTTGTGTTGATTGCATCCTTTGCAAGTGAAGTATGTCTCGGAGAAAAGGTCGGAAGCAATTCGAGCAGTTGGCGGAATTTGAGAGGGGCCGCGTCGTCGGGCTCCGGGAAGCGGAATGATCTTATCGCCCTACTGCGCGCCATACCTGTCGTGCGGATATCACCATAGTACGATGTTGGCACATACAAATTAATAACAACTTAATTGCCTTCTTACATTTAAGAAAATTGGGCTAGCTATGTTTCAGGTATCAATATTGTGTGCCATGTGGAGGCCTTCTTCTCTGAGGTTTGTATGCAGGCGCGTCGCTACGGGTGGGCTTGTGGGGGTTTTAGCTCACCCAACTTTTCTTTGAGCCCAGCCTTTAGCCCCCCAAAATATGTAAGCAGTTAGAACGCATGGCGAGTGCAACCATCTAAAATTTTAGAGAACTTGGATAAAAGTATGTGGATTTTTCTGAATTTTCAAAAATGTTATCACATAAATGAATTTTTTGTTAAATTTAGTGTTTGTACTTCAGGGAAATGGAAGGAGTCCTCTGAGCGAATGTCTAAGAGAGTAGTATAAAGATATCATTGTGTAATTATAGTTTATAAAGATGAGAGAGAGAGAGAGAGAGAGAGAGAGAGAGAGAGAGAGAGAGAGAGAGAGAGAGAGAGAGAGAGAGAGAGAGAGACAGAGAGAGAGAGAGAGACGAGAGAGGAGATACAGAGAGACAGAGAGAGAGGAGAGACAGAGAGAGACGGGAGAGAAGAGACAGAGAGAGACGACAGAGGTGAGACGTGAGAGAAGAGACAGAGAGAGACGACAGAGGAGAGACAGAGAGAGAAGAGAGGAGAGACAGAGATAGACGTGAGAGAAGAGACAGAGAGAAAAGAGACGAGAGAGACGAGATAGAGAAAGACGAGAGAGAAGAGACAGAGAGGTACAGAGACGGAGAGACACAAAGACAGAGAGAGAAAGATACAGAGAGGTACAGAGACAGAGAGAGACGAGAGAGGAAAGACAGAGAGACGAGAGAGGAAAGACAGAGAGACGAGAGAGGAGAGACAGAGAGACGAGAGAAGAGAGACGAGAGAGGAGAGACAGAGATACAGAGACAAAGACAGAGAGAGACAGAGACAGAGGTACGAACAAATTTTCCCTGTGAGGTTACAAACTAAAATTCATAAACAGTCTTATGACAGCAAATACTAGACTAGAAAGAGAAAATCCAAAAAAAAAAATTAAAAAAAAAAAACGAAATGAATAAGCTAAAATATCTGCGTAAGAAATAGTAACTTGTTAAAGGCCATGGAAGTTCGTATCCATGATTCCCAGACTACATACGTTGAATAAATAGCACGCACAGTATGTACCACATAATTTTTTTATTGGGGATAGCACTATCAGCATCGAGAAAAATCTACATAAATGGAATGTTTTTGCTAAAATTTCTGACAAGCACTTCGTGTGATGTTTAGCCCCCTAATAGCCCCCGCCCCCAGTTCTGAGCTACTGGCGTCGCCACTGTTTGCATGATAGGACAAAGCTCTCTTTGCTACCATGAACTAATGCAACGCGACAAAGACTTGAGAAGTTCATTGAAGTTATGGGGGACTGCTGTTAGTCTGGGCTCATTAACTGCCGCAAAAGTTAACATTAGTAATCATATTTGGTATCATCTAAGTTAAAATCATTTCCCTGTTTCGTCAGTTTTTGAGCAGATATTGAGACGGCCACTCAATAGCTTTCTGCCTACCATAAATGAGCTACACCATGCCATCCGAAAAAAACAAGAAAAAAAAAACATTATTACTAGCCATTCCATGCAATCAATTCATGAAGTTCAGTTTTGAATGACTTTGTTGCTCTGGAAATGGTTTCACAGAGTTGTTTGGACTTCATCCCCTTTTTAAGTAGGAAGTAGAACTAAAAATGGATCACACGTAAGAGGAAATACACGCTTGCAAAACAAATTGCGAATGAAGGGATGTAAGAGGAGTGAAAGTGAACTGGAGCTGATCTGATGGCCGCAAGAAGGGACACGTAAAATGGACAACGGAATACGCCCACGCTTCTTTCAGGAAAGGAAGAAAAAACGAGATAATTCTGGATTTAGCTCAGGATTTACAGAAAGTGTTTTCAGCTCCCCATGCAAAGAAAAGAAGGCGAGGAAAAATTGAGACTTTCAGAAAGTCCGATTCAAAGTGGAGACCGAAGCAGAGATTAAATTTGTGACGGGAATTTCAAAGGAGCTAGTTAACTGAGAAAGACGCGCGAAATGGCCTATGTTATGAGGGTTTAGGAGATTTTACAAGATTTTAGAATTAATCCTTTTCCAAGTAAGGGGAATGTTCGGCGCTAAGTCCTTTTCACTCAGCGTGGAAATGTTTGAAGATGCTATCTACGGAGGCAATGGTAATTAGCTAGAGCTGTAGGAAAATGGCACCCAGCGAATCTTTCTTTGTATTGACGAGCCTATTCAGAAAACGTTAAGAGATCTTAAATTATTTTATTGGCCTAAGTTGCAATCATGTACACTGTGATCCGAAAAGCGCATCGAGATGGCTAAATTTGTTTATTGCTGAGGAGGCGCCAGAGAAGCAATCTCTCCTTCGAGCTTGGCGTCGAAAGAACACGTAGTGTCTGGGAAGGGAGTTGAGAGCGAGAGGTTGCGAGATGAGGGTTTGGGAAGAAACACTTTTTCGGGTCTCCGGATAACGACAGCGAAACAGAACGAAGAGTTACGTAGAATTATACATTAAGTACGAAAGAGCGAATAATTAGGAAACAGAATAAGTAGCGAAAGAACTAAGATATTCAAGAAATAATTTAGTAAGATAATTTTCTAAGACAACCTGTACTATAAGTTTAAGCAAATAATAAATAAATCGAAACTGCAACTTCCTCAACTATTCCTTTGCTATATATTTTCTGCAACGAGCTGCAATAAGGCTTAAATATTGAACCCAAACAGGGCAATTAACAAACAGTGCCCTCTTACACCTATTAGAATCAGTAGAAATAGATCAATGCGTAAGAAGAAAATGACTGACATAGAATTCATGTCAAACAAATTCGTGACATTCTTTATATACAGCATTGAATAAACAGTCCCACTGCAAAAGAGCAATTTCTCATTTATAGCTAAAACTCTGGAATTGTTTAATTCCCTTATGCAAGAAGGCCTGATACACCCACTCAACAGGGAACGTTTAAAAGTAACTCAGTGAACAGTCCTGTAACGCAAATTTTGAAGATGACAATCTGATTTTTGGTGTAAATGTGACAAGGATGGTAAGTCAGATAATATCTGGAAACTTGAAAATTTCATCGTCCTAGACAGGGACTTGAACTCGCGTCTCCCAGATAGCGCCCGGGTATGCTAACCACTACACCACCCAGAAGGACCAAGTCGCAAGTTTCCGATTAATTTGAATAAAACCAACACAGGATTCGCTAGTCGAAGCAACCGGCATTCATGTTTAGCGAATCTGGAGGTTTAAGAACCCTGTCACGTGATTGCCCGGAGGAGCAGATAAATCATGAAAGAAATACGGGATTACACCATATAATACAAATTTTGAAGACAACAATCCGATTTTTGGTGTAAATGTGACAGTCGTGTAGCAATTGCATCGCAATGTGAGAGTATAATCTAAGCAGTCTCCCACACCTAATTTAGGGCCACTGGTTCCAGGATAGGGAGAGAACCAGCGCAGTGAGGCAAACACACCACCCACGTATCACCAGAAATGCGATCCCGGGTACAGCTCGAACAACTAATCAGAAGCCTTAGGACGTAAACTCTAAATTAAATTTCGTTTTTAGTTGTCTTCCTCTATGTAAATTTTGAGTTCGTTCTCTTTTAGCGTTTTAACTTAACGTAATATTTTCTCATTCACTGAATGTTATGTTGGCAGCAGTCTTGAAGTCAAGAGTGAATGACTTCTACATGTTTGGCAAGCGAAGAACGAGACATAATGTCTGAAGTTAGCAGACAAAGTGTGGTGTAGTGTGATGTTGTGGCATGCTGTTGATAGATTACTGTAGCTATTTGTTGCAATTGGTAAATTAGATGTAAACACGTCGAACATAATTTGATAGAGTTTCAGTATTCTGAATTATGTGGATGTGATCATTTGTGGTACGATACGAATCTGAAGTATCGTGAAGTTTCGACAATAAAGATCCTTTGCTCGTAAGTGTTTTCAAGTCTTCTCTCTTCTGGCCGTTAGGTGGCTTAATTCAGTTCAGTGTGAAATTAAGAATTGTTTATCAAAGGTTAAACAGTACATAGTTCCAGTGACACGAGAACAACCGACTAATGGTTCGAAGTAGTGGCGTTTATTCGAGGCTAGCTAGGCTAGCTGCTGCGAAGCCCAGATCATGCACACATAAAAGTCAATTATCAACGGTATTAAGATACGTCGATGCTTTCGCTGCAAAAAAAGCACGTACGAATTCACTACTTTGACTCAGTCTGGCGAGCGAAGACCAACGCATAACCCAGGCAGCCCTTTGAGAGTCTTCGCTGTTCCGATTCGAAGACCTTCGATCAGATCGCCTGCTAGCGTTTACATGACAACATGAATGAGCGCATGGAGGGGAATGGACCATTGCTTTGGGCAACTGTTCGCTCAGAAAAGAGAAGACCTCGACTACCTCAGTCACTCGCATGCTTCCGCCTGTAACAGCAGGTGTTTTGCGAGAGTTGTTTCAGTTTGTGTGAAGTGTGAATGAATTAAAATCAGTGATATTATATCTTAAATTCGTGGCTTTGTTGGATTCGAACTGTTTTGATAAATTGTGTGAAAGCTTCCCTGAACATCTACTGTCAGAACTTAAAGAACTCTATGCTTCAAATTTTGATACAGCTCGACTAAAAAATGAGTTGAAGGTGTTTTATTCCCTTGATGAATACAGAAAAAAATAAGTAAGAGACATTACTTGTTACGTGAAGTTGAATAAATTGGACATAGTGTTTAGTGAGGTGTACAAATTAGCAGATCTAATATTAAACTTTCCATCAACAACTGCAACTGCCGAAAGAAGTTTTTCTGCATTAAAAAAGAATCAAGATATATCTTAGAGCCACACAAGGACATGTACACTTGAGAAACTTGGCTGTTTTGTCAGTAGAGGAAAACATTCTTTTGAAATATGAAAAAGTGCTCGGAAGAAACTTTTATGAAAACGTAACACTCAAGTTCGAACAAAAGGAAAGAAGAATGGAGTTCATGTACAAATAAAGTATTCAAATCGTAATCCTCATAATTATTTGGTATTATGTTTGCAATAGCATGTACCTAAAATAAATTACTTCTATTACTTAACAATTAAAAATTAAACTTCGCAATTAAAAAAAAAAGTACTTGGGGGGGGGGAGTTAGCCCAGGTTTCGTACCCAAGATCCGCCACTGGTTCGAAAGTAATATTTAAGTAGTCACATATTTAACCGACAGGCATTACAACCTTCGTGTCTCTGACCACTCGCACACCTTTTTTTTTTTTTTTTTTTTTTTTTTGATTGGAGGTTTAACGACCACCGTGAACAACCCAATGGGCTATAAGCAGTCGCCGTTCCTAATTTACGATCACTGGTTCCAGGGAAGGGAGAGAGCCAATGCCTTTAGACAAACACAACATCTATGCCTCAACACGGACCTTTTTCGGACGAATGATCAGATCCCATCGCTTATACCACTGCGCCACCGGGGCGGCGCCAGCTGTTAGAACTCCTTGGACGTTCTTCGTCCATTCGTGAATTTTACGCCTCGAAATTTCTCATCTTCGAATCAGTTGTTAACATCGACAACAACGTGACAGAAGCACTGAAAGGAATTTGCAAAATGATTTTCAGCCATGTGATCCAGGTATGGTTGATGCGAAGAAAGAGTGGTGCTTCATAAAATTTCAGTTATACAAAATACATTTATTTTATCAGTCAGCGTTTTTAATATATTAGCATGACCTAGTATTATTCTGTTTTAAGAAGGAAAGAAACATACACTGAATTCTCATAATCTTGTTATTACGACCATACCAAGCCAGAGTTTTTGCAAGAAAGAAATCAGGAATGAAATATTTGATCGCTTTCTCTAACAGGAAAAATCAAACATCTTTTATCCCCATTTCTCTCCCTCCCCCGATCTCACCGACAGCATTTTTTCCACCCAATGTGTGATACCTGTGTATTTCAGTCTGTGACATTATTTTTTGTCATCCATGTTCGCACGGAGAAAGCACAGGTCGCATGTATTTGCATATTATACATGCGTGCTATTCTTTTCTTGGAGGTCTTGTTCTTCAGTCGCCCAAACGGGATCTCCGTTATTCCGGACGCAGTTCGTCTTTATTGCTTGGAGCCATGCAATATGTCCAGCAGCACGCAAGCGGAATTCTGCTAGAGAACGCATACGATATTTCTATGACGATACATCTTAAATTAACTCATTTCACTGAAAGTAGGAGCACAAAAAAAAAAAGAAGGAAGAAATAAATGTTTTACAAAGTCCAGACCTAAGTGGTTAGTATGCGTGCCCGGAGTCCAGCTCTTTACAAAGTTGCAAATCATTCAGAAATGCATAATTTCTTGACTTTTTTAAATACCTGAACATATTCAACAAAGAAACGAACGACTCCTGCTATTCATTCCTTTTGTTTCATAAAGGCACTGCCTTAAACTAAAAACTTTAATTTTTCAGAAATATGAACTGTTAGTATTTAGTTTACTGTTCTCCTTCTTCGCTTTAGTGATATTGATTTTAGAGCGCTTTTGACATGCATGTATATTCAGAAAAATATGGTGATTATGCCATCGTTGTTTTCCGTTTGCAGATTCCATGCTTTGAGTACTAGAATGTTGTTTTTTAGATTCGAAAGTACACTATGCGGACAAAAATTATTGGGCCGCCCCGGTGGCGCAGTGGTCTAAGCGATGGCCTCTGATCATTCGTCTGAAAGGGATTCGGGTTCGAATCCCGGTGAGGCACGGATGTTGTGTTTGTCTTACGGCACTGGCTCTCTCCCTTCCCTGGAACCAGTGACCCTAAATTAGGGACGGGCGACTGCTTATAGCCCATTGAGTTGCTCACGGTGGTCGTTAAACCTCAAATCAAAAAAAAAAAAAAAAAAAGATTGGACACTCTAAGTAAATAGAAAAACAGCACTGTACAAAGTGATTCCCTCGGGACTTAACCCTTCGAAAAAACCCTATAATTTTGAAAAGGGAGAACATTTCAAGCTAAAATTTGAAGACGAAGTGCCGTACGTTCTGACATTCCTATCCATATCTGCGCCGTTTGGCTCGTCTGCCCAGACGACGCTCCAATACACGACGTCTGGTGGGGGAACGGTTTCGAGGCCATTCTCTTTGTCCTTCGGCTATCGTCGAGTACGATGGTGTTCACGATTGCTGAGCACGTGGTTATCGTTTGAAGTTATTGGAATTACAGCTCTTTCAAGGAGTGTCAGAAAGAGTTTAAGAAGAAATTTCCCGGTCGGGAACTACCTACGAAGTCAACGATATCAAATCTTGCGAGGAAACCTTGAGATGACAGGAAGCCGTGTTAATACGCATTCAGACGGGCGACCGGGAATATCAGAAAACACTGTGAAGTGTGTGCGAAAAGAAGTTGTTACAGTCTCCGAAGAAATCGTTACTCAGGCTGTCTTAGTAAACAGGACTGTCACATTCCACCTGCCAGAGTGCTGCAAAAATGGGTAAACTGAAGCCGTATCGTGTTTCAGTTGTTCATGAGCTGTTACCAATTGACATGCCGAAGCGAATGCATTACTTCAGGTGGTTTAAGGAATTTGTCAGTCAAATTCCAGGCGTATTAGACGTTATGTAATTCACGGACGAAGCCTAGTTCCGCCTTTCAGGTTATGTGAACTCGCAGAATACACGGGTATGGGCGAGTGAGTATCCCCATGTCATTCACGAGCAAAGAATGCATCCCGTAAAGATTGGCGGATTGGCGTATGGTGCGCCATTTCACGGAACCAGATGAATCGGTCTCATTTTCTTTGAACAGGCTGTCAACACAGAAGTGTATCTCAATATCTTCACGCAGTTCGTGTACCAACGGGATGATATGGAATTGCAGAATGGCTTCTTCCAACCGGATAGTGCGACTTGTCACACTTTAATGGCTGAGATTCGAAACTTCTTCGGAGATCGGGTAATCTTCAAAGATTTGTGGCCGCCTAGGTCTCCAGATTTTAGTCCATTCGATTACTTCTTATGGGGTCGTCTGAAAAGTACTGTATACAACAATAAGCCTAGGACTATTCGGCAGCTGAAAAACAACGTCACACAGGAAACTGAAGCAATAATTACCAACATGCTGAGGCGTACATTTGGCAGCCCCAGTGGCGCAGTGGTCTAAGCAATGGCCTCTGATCATTCGCCCGAAAGGGGTCCGGGTTCGAATCACGGTGTGGCATGGATGTTGTGCTTGTCTTACGGCACTGGTTCTCTCCCTTCTCTGGAACCAGTGACCCTAAATTAGGAATGGGCGACTACTTATAGCCCATTGAGTTGCCCACGGTGATTGTTAAACCTCCAATCATCAACAAGGCGTATATTTGACAATATGCAGCGACGAGTTGATCTCTGTTTGGATGCAAATGGCGGACATTTTCAATATCTTCTCTGATATCGATGTGATTGTGAACAGATATAAGGCACTTCGTCTTCAAATTTCAGCTTGAAATGTTTCCCCTTTCAAAATTATAGCGCTTTTTTGGGGTGAAGTCCCGAGTGAATAACTCTGTATTTACTTCAGTAGAGAATAAGTCCTCCATTTGCACAGATTACAGCAGCCACCCGTCGTGGTAAACTGTCCATAACTCCATGGAATATGAAAAGCGAGATGTTCTCCCATTTCGCCTTTAGTACAACGACTAACTGAGTCAGTAAAGAAGGTCATGCTGGTCTAGGCCTCACCCATCGTTCAAGTAAATCCCATTGGTGTTCAATGGGATTGAGGTCCGCGCTCTGAGTAGGCCAGTCCAGCCGCGAGACCTAATTTTCCTCATACCATTCAATTCAGAAAGCATGGCAAGTGGCATTGTTGTCCTGGAAAAAACAATCATCTTGTCCGTGGAACTACCACAACGTTGAGAGCATTAAGTTATCTAAGAAATCTCTATACAGCACAGAGTTCATGTTGCCAAGAATAACAACCAGTGGACTCATTGTTAAAAAAATCTGCTTAAAAATGAGAACCTGAACCCACTCGGTTTTTTTTAAGTACAATCGTATCGTAAATGAGTACATAACATGCTCAAATATAAGTAATCATACGTACTTACAAATAACTGCGTATATAAATACAGAGTGATTCATAAAGAAGTACACAGCTTCAACGCACTATAAAACAAGAACAATGTAAGATATTTTGTCACCTCTAACAGAATTGTAGGGGAATGTTTCAAGTTTTTTTAGAGACAGCCACAGATGTTTTGTGTGTGCACCCTTAGTCACACGACACACATCGAGCCGGTAATTTATTTCCGCCCAAACGCGAGGTAAGATATCTGAATCAAGTGCAGTGATAGTGGCTGTGATACGCTGTTTCAGCTCCGCTAGATCAACAGGAAGGGAAGGGGCGAATACCTTGTCCTTTACGTAACCCCACAGGAAAAAGTCACAAGGTGTGAGGGCCGCGGGTGGCCTAGTGGTCAGCGTTCGTGACTGCCAAGGAGAAGACCTCCGGTTCGATCCTGGCAGGTGCGAACGTTCGAACCACTAAATACCCGCTGTGCGTCGAATGGGCACGTTAAGTGGTCGGATACCGGGTACTGGCCCCCGGTAATAAATAAGGGCTGCTTCCTCCCACTTTCTACCTCTCTTCAGTGTCACTTTCTTATTGGGCACTCTAGCCCAAATCTCCTATCTTCCTATTTCTAAGGGTTGTTTAAGACCTGGGGTCAGACACTCCCTTCCTAAAATCCTCTAGATCTGATCTGATCTGAGTCATAAGGCGTTAAGTCAGGATTTCTGGGTGGCCATTGGGTCAGTGGCATGTTGTAGTCCGCGGCTTGTCCAATCCATCGGTGAGAAAGATGTTCATCGACTGACTAGTCACGTGACACGCGCGCTATCGTCTACGCCACTGCTCTCAGTAGCGGGACACAAACTGTATGAGTACATCTACCTAACGGTTCGCAGTTGTGGCCCGTGTCTTCAACTTTTACTGTTTTACAGCATCTGGAAACTGTATACTTCTTTATGAATCACCCCGTATAATCTCACGTTACTTCATTTTAGATATTATAAATTCCAAGAGAAATTGTTTCACAAATGTGTAAAGTGACACAAATAAATAATTAGTGTATCAATGTCACTGATCACAATTAATTTATTTTTGCATAAAGTATCTTTGTGTACGTTTTACATTAACTATATTTATGTCAATCTCATAAATAATATATTGTCGGTTCATCCCTATATTTGTCATAAAATTGTGCGGTCCATTTGCCCACCATGTGACAACGAGTATTATTCCAGCTGTGCCATCGAGAGGTACGCAAGATCCTTAACATACGTCCCATGCTTAACATACTGGTTGAATAATTTATTACGTAGACAAAAACATCACAACATCAATGAAATGACTTACCCGTTTATCCATTTGCCCAGCATGTGACAACGAGAATATCTATTATCCCAGATGTGCCATCGAATAATATACTTCCAGTTGATTCTATGAATAAATGAGTATGTAATGAGTACACGTATTCCAAGTTTGAAATTGAGCCGCGGGTGGCTCAGTGGTCAGAGATTCAGACTACTGATGGAGGGACCCCAGGTTCAAACCTAGCCTGATAGGCTTGACACTGGGGGCTCTCCGTGGTGGTGTTAATTTCTAACAACAGCTGAATATTCGCCGTGTATCGGACGAGCACGTTAAGTGACGGCCTCCGGGTCATAATCCCCCGTTTACATATAAAGGTGTTCATTCTTAAGCCCCCCTAATTTCTCTCTGCCTTCTATGTGCAAAATCGTGCGTTTTTACGGTGGCGCTATTTAATGTGCTCTCTCTCTCACTTAGAAACTATCCTGTCAGAATTTTCAAATACATGTGCAATTATGAAGTTAGAGCACATGTATTTGAAATATATGGATATTTTGAGTACATATATTTGAAATATATGTACTCAAAAATGAGTACATATACTGTATTTCAAATTAGAAATACCTGATGTACTCACAATTGATTTCCTGTATGTACCCAAAAATAAGGTACGTATTTTTTCCAAAAATGAGACACAAGTACTCGGAGATATTATAAGCCCAGATTGTACTCAAAAACGAGTACATTTTACTTTTTTCTAAGTACCAATTTTTAACAGTGTACCAGCAGAAACAGCTTTATACTATAACACCACCGTCTCCGTGCTTCACAGTCGACACTATACACTCTCGAAGTAGAAACTCAGTGGCTAATCGCCAAACACAGACATGTCCATCCGACAGGAATAATGTGAAGTGGGATTCGTCGCTCAATAACACCTGCCACCATTGCTACATTGTCCAATTTTTGTGCTGTTGACACCATCGTCGCAGAGTGGCTTTATAGGTCTTCGTGATGAGAGGTTTAATGGGCAGCTGCTCGGCCATGATACCTGAGTGAATGGTGGAGACCACAACATCTATGGCCATGTGGAACTCATGTGCTATGGTGTGCATTGGTCGGTACCGGGTTTTCCTGATCTCCTCTTCAGCACTCTCCGGTCTCTGAGTCACAGTTCCGTGGGTCTTCCAGGGCGAGGTGAATTCCTGCAATGTTCCGTCTTCTTCCACTTGTTGATGACAAAGGCCAAAGTCGATTTAGTGACCAGTCTGACATCAGCAATACTTCTTGTGCTCATACCTCCAATGGATTGCAGTTTCGTGGGTCTTCCCGGGCGAGGTGAATTCCTGCAATGTTCCGTCTTCTTCCACTTGTTGATGACAAAGGCCAAAGTCGATTTAGTGACCAGTCTGACATCAGCAATACTTCTTGTGCTCATATCTCCAATGGATTGCAGTTTCGTGGGTCTTCCCGGGCGAGGTGAATTCCTGCAATGTTCCGTCTTCTTCCACTTGTTGATGACAAAGGCCAAAGTCGATTTAGTGACCAGTCTGACATCAGCAATGCTTGTTGTGCTCGTACCTCCAATGGATTGCAGTTTCGTGGGTCTTCCTGGGCGAGCTGAATTCTTGCAATGTCCCATCTTCTTCCACTTGTTGATGACAAAGGCCACAGTCGATTTAGCGACCAGTCTGGCAGCAGAAATGTTTCCTATGCTCATATCTCTGATTGAACAACCTATTATAACGCCCTTTTCAAACTCGAAGAGCTCTCTCCTGCTAGCCAGCTAATCAGCGATTCATTTGAGAGTTATCCTGTGTCGCATCGGTGCCGCAGTGGTCTAAGCGATAGCCTCTGATCATTCGTCCGAAAGGAGTCCGGGTTAGAATCCCGGTGAGACATGGATGTTGTGTTTGCCTTACGGCACTGGCTCTCTGTCTTCCCTGGAACCAGTGACCCTAAATTAGGTACATGCGACTGCTTATGGGCCATTGAGTCGCTCACAATAGTCGTTAAACCTTCAAAAAAAAAAAAAGAGTTCTCCTTTTGGCGTTTTTATACCTTTTCGAACACGTGTCTGCTGATGGAGCACACCAATGCGAATGCGTGGGGATGTCCAATCGCTTTTATCCACACTGTGGAATCCGTCCAGGCGCGAGATATCCCATTTCAAATTTTTGCTGCGAAATTTTGTACCTATTTGTTTTTTCCAAACGGCTGAAGGACGAGGTTCTCCAATGCCGGAGATATTTCCAGATCCAGAGATTTGAGAGCCTGTGTTTTTCTTATTCAGAGTTTCAGGGATTTCGGAAATTCCCTTTTCCGTTACAGAAGTACGCGGCATATTTAACTCTCTCTACCTACCAAGGAAGTTAAAGACAAAAAATTTTTTATTATGGATAATAGTTTTGACTGCATGACCGTATAACTTAAACATTTGTGTTTTGAAACATTTGCTGGAGCTAAGCGCCTTTATGATTGCATGAATTTGCCCCTTCGGTGTTTTGTAATCACTAGAAGAATGCTTGTTGTACTTCAAGAGAGCATTGAAGAAAACTAACATTCAACATCGCACATGAAACTTTTATTGTAGAAGTTAGAGGAGAACATTAAATCTTCCAGCGGGGGACAGGGCTGTTCAAAAACATTTTGCTGCCCGCGCATTACTTTTGCGCTTATCTTAAGGATTCGCGGAAATCTCTAAATCTCCAACTAACTAACTGATTCTCTTTTCTCTCGCTGTTTCTTGGGATCCGTTCTTTTGAATGATCTTCGGTGCGAGATGTCTTTCAGATGAATAGTATCGTGTGGAAGACGGGTCATTCTCTGATCTCTACGAAGTAAAAGTGTTTTCTCAACTATTCCTTGCCTAGATCGACATGAAGGAGTTGTGACTGACACTGATTTATTTTCCCTGTTCGGGACGCTGTGTGCTGACTTCTTTACTTTAGGAGAGAAAGAGGTCCCTTACGTTTGTGGAAGCAGGGGTGAAAGCGTCTATTTTCCCGATGAAGTACCTTCTTAATTGCTTAGATGAATTATGGGGGTTCTGCCTACATAACTTGCGTAATTAATGTCATGGCTTCATAATGTTGATTAATATAAAAGTACATCCGTCATAACACTTTTTCAAGAATATCCGGTTCCTCATACGACATTTGCCCTATAAAGCAGCCCTAAAGTATCTAAACAATTTAATGCGCATGTAATGAGTCCAACTTTATGCAGCTCCAATTTTAAACGGATGTGAAATGTCATCGTTGCAGCCGTGAATCCGTTCAATAATGGGCACGGGATTAGGTCAAAAAAAAAAAAAAAAAAAAAAAAATATGAGTTGAGTTACACACTTCCTTCTTCTATTGGTCTTCTTTCTGATTCTTCCTGTCTTTTTTTTTTTTTTTAATATTAAAAAAATTAACACCTTTCTACACTTTCTTCTTCCTTCTGTTGGTCTTCTTTCTGATTATTCCTGGGTTTTTTTTTATTGTTTTATTTTTACTGTTAGAAAAATTAATATCTTCGTGTTGCTTGTATACCTTTCCATTTTAGTTTTCAATGTCTTTCTTTTTTCTTTTTTTTTTTTTTCGTTGCGAAACAAGAATTTTGATTCTCAGTTTAACGAGCAACATGTGCAGATTACGTAAACTGGAAATGAATTACAAATTTCCCATTTAAATCAAATGCCGTAGATTCCGGTTAATTGGGCCACTGGTTAATCGGGGCAG
The DNA here is from genome assembly GCA_039090855.1 of Macrothele yani. Lineage (NCBI taxonomy): Eukaryota > Metazoa > Arthropoda > Arachnida > Araneae > Macrothelidae > Macrothele > Macrothele yani. Next base: position 13,525,017 of record CM077029.1, on the reverse strand, counting down.
CTGTTTATTTGGGACACTTCTTTAAAGAACTTTCCAAGTTAGCTCTTTGGGATACAGCTTCGCATAATTGCCGCAACCACTTTATTGGGCCAAAATACTCTAACCCCCGATATGTCCCATTTAAACGGAATCTACTGTTTAAAGCACGTATGTCGAAACTCTACGTTGACCGGCCTCATTCAGAAGAGATAGATAGCTGCCTGCAACAAAGTATTAGGTGTGCAACTTAATTCTCGGCCACAGGCACGAGACGTTTACAGCAAATTATAGCAAATCGAATACGTACCTAATCAGGGAAATAATCCCCGACGTGTTGGATACATTTGAGCCATCGGTCAGGAAGCTGCCGAATGCCACTGCAAAAAAAAGAGGGCTGTTTCGAGTTGATAAAGTCATCAACACTTGTGTGGACCTGCTCGACAGAAGTGAAGTGCATATCACTCAGGTGATGTTGCAGGGAGCGAAAGAGGTGATAATCCGACGGGGCGAAGTCAGAAGAATACGCCGGGTGAGACAAAATCTCCCATCCCAGGTCGGTGATCGTGTTTAAAGTCGTTTTTGCGGAGTGAGGACGCGCGTTATCCTGAAGTAACAGGACTAACCTTCTGCTCTTGTCGGTGTATGGCCTTTTCGCCTCCATTGCGTCACTTACACGAACGAGTTGCTGACAATAACGCTTAGAATTGACCGTTTCACCAGGTTTGAGCAACTCATAATGTACGACACCGCGCTGATCCCACCATATGCACGTCAACGACTTCCTGGCATGGATATTCGGTTTGGCGGTACTGGTGGTAGGCTGACCTGGATAAACTCACGATTTGCGCCACTTAGGATTATCGTAGGGGATCCGCTTCTCATCACAGGTCAAAATATTGTGGAGGAAATCCTTCTTCTTGAATCTAGAGAGCAAGGACACAGCAACATCGTAGCGCATAGACTTGTTCGCAGCTGTGAATTGGTGGGGCATCCAACGGCCCTCCCTGTGAATCCATCCAAGTTTGTGCAGGTGCTCAGCAATGGCTTGCCGTGTTACTCCGAGTTCCTGGGCGAGCTCTGACTGTGTGCGACAGGGATCCACATCCAACAGTTGTTCCAGTTCCTCATTGTCAACTTTCTGTGGCTGTCCCGGACGTTCTGCATCACGGAGATCGAAATTTCCCAGCTTAAACCGCTGGAACCACTTCTTACACGTACTGTAGGACACAGCAGCCTCACCCAAAGCAGCATGGATCATTTGCTAGGCTTCCGTGGCACTTTTTTCAGCTTAAACGCGAACAGGCGGTAGTGCCTCAAATGTTGCTTTTCGAACGACAATGCTTTCACCGTCAACTTTCGTTCCTTCCGTCACTATAGCTGTGAGTGGTTACGGTTGCCTGGAAGCTGTTGGATGGCGCTGCAATCAGCCATTATCGCACACAGCTGTTTGCATTTGCTGACGTTCTATCATCGCTTGCGGTTAGGGGCCGAGAATTAAGTCGCACACCTAATAACTAGGATTACATTTCCGGAGTATAGGGTTCTTTCTCTCTCTGATTAGTGATTTCATATTTAGAGATATTATTTATTTAACAAACTAAAAACTAAAGGTAATTAATACAAATTTTCATCAAGTTCGCCAATTTCTAAACAAGTGTTTTTCTCTCCAGATCAGCTCATTAACGAATTTCCATTCAATGTGCTTATATTTTGGCGTACTTCAATGCACGAGTCATCATCACCATCATCTTCAACAAGAACCATTCGTAATCCGCAGCTAAATGGTCTCCCAAAGTTTTTACCACAATTCTCTTCTATGTCACTTCAGCATGTTTTCGAATTTCATCCACCCATCTCCCACGTTGTCTTCTTGTGGGTTTTTTTTTTTTTTTTTTTTGTCCCTTGGTATCCAGTCAAATATTTCAGTTGTCCAACGGAAATCTGTTCTTCTAGAAGAGCGTCTTCACTTTGATCATGATGTCATCCACTATAATCAATTTCTTGATCGACGAGTATCAGCGTGTTTGTGTCGTCATCATCATTATCAACTATTCTCAATCGACTGTTAGATGAAGGCCACCCCAAGTCCCTCCCACAATAGTCTGTCTTGAGCAATTCATTTTCCATGTCACTCCGGCATGCATTCGAATTTCATCCACCCATCTACCTCGTGGTCTTCTTCTGGGTATCTCCAGCATTGTCCACAACTCTGTACGATTTCTCATGATAGCTCGTCTGGTATTTCAGTTGTCTAATGGTGGTCAGTTCTTCGTGCTATGTACTGATTTCTCTGATCATACAACTCATTTCTCTGATCATACAACTCATTTCTCTGATCCATGTGTCCCTTTTCCTGTCAGTCTTGGTTATACCAAGCATGCAACTCTCCATGCTTCTCACAGTTATCTCTAACTCCTGTATGTCGTTTTTTACTTAAGGTCCACGTCTCTGATTCATAAAAAAGAACTGAGGGAATGCATTGTATAAACACTTTTCTTTTTATACATAATGATAAATTGCGCACTAAAATAGCTGCCAAATTTTATAAGCGTAATAATTCCTTCTTTGATATGGCACTTTCATAGATCAGTAAAGGAATAAAGGCAATGGTATCCCACCCGCCTAATGCTCATACGTTAGTACTATGCATACAATCACTATTGGACAAAGAGAAAGTATTCAATAGCTGAATGTTTGGTACATTGTGCCTACAAATCTTGGATTGATTCAAGATTTCGCATTTGAATATCTTAGAGATATTAAAAATATAAAATCTTGAATTCACGATAAGGTCAACTTAAACGTCTGAGTTGATGTAATTTTACATTGTGTGAAATGAAGTGGTGTTTATTTTTATTGCTTCTCTTAGTCAGATCGGTGGAGTTCAGAATAGTCAGTCTCAATCGCATTCAGAATCAAAACTTTTCCTCTTCTGCCGTCATGTATAATAAATATTTTACTGCAGGCTTGTTAAATAGGTGGTCACCCATTCTTCCGGCGGCGACTAACGAATTTCAAATGATTGCGATTTTCATGTTCATTTTTATTCATAGACTTCGAAATTTTTTTCCTGAAGAGGAAAAATAAAACTGAGGCCACTAGTTTTTTTTAGAATTTTCCTTTCGCAGAAAGATCGGAGTATTGTAGGTTGGCAGAAATGATTCATTGCGCTCTTATAATGGTTGATTGGTTGGTTGATTTCTTGTATGGAGCAAGGACCACAGTGGGCCAAAGAACTCCAAGCTCTTATAGTGTGTTTACTGAGAGACTGAGTTCTTGCTAAAAATAAAGAAAGCGGGAGCTTGCAAATCCTTTTTCCGGCAAAAGGAGCAGTGGTCTAAGCGATGGCATCTGATCATTCGTCCGTGATGGGTCCGAGTTCGAATCCCGGTGAAGCATGGATGTTGTGTTTGCCTTACAGCGCTGGTCGTCTCCCTTCCCTGAAACCATTGACCCTAAATTAGGGACGGTCCACTGCTTATAGCCCACTGAGTCGCTCACTGTGGTCGTTTAACTTCCAATAAAAAAATTCCTTTCTTCGAAGAAGGGAAAACTAAAATCCCGATACAAATCTAACGCCTTAATCAGTTTTTCGCTGGTGAAATACAGCAGGAGAAGGGTCGACTGCATTGGAGAAGGTTGACTACGGTTATATGAGCAGAGTTTTTTCCCTTGATGTTGTTCGATTGCTCGTCTGCTTCTGTTTCACGCCCTCGAGGAATATCTGCGAATGACATTCCTTGGGATAGTTCAACAAGACGTTTTGCTGCTGAAGTATGTACATTCTTTGTACCTAGTTTTCGCAGTATGCTACATATGGTGGATGCATTAGTTTTGCCTGTAACTGTTCAGAATTTTCATTTGGTTTGAGGGTTTTTTCTTTCTTTCTTTGAGGTGGGAGTCTTTCTCTCTATAATTTAGGGACAGCGACGTCTGTCCGTAATTTACGACAACCTAATTTGTGCGTGGGCTTTCTATCCCTAATTTAGGGAACTTATCCCCAAATTTAGGAACACTTAAATTTGGAGGTTCGATGTTCCCAGTTCGGGACCCCTGGTTTCCCGGGAAGGGAAAAGAGACACGGTACCGTAAGATAAAAACACCATCCCTGACTGCCTTAGGATTTGAACCCGGACCCATCTTAGGCAAATGGTTGGAAACCAGCCCCTCGTTCCACTCAGCCACAGGGGCGGTGCTCTGAGGTTTAAGCACTGTTGAGAATTTTTGTTTGAGTCATAAAATGTTTGGAGAGTCCAATGTACATTCGATGGGCAAAACATTAGAGATACCTACCTAATAGCGTGTTGGTCCTCTTCTTGCGTGAATCCTGTACGCGCCGAAGCATCGACTCCATCAGATATCTGGGTTTCCGGCGGTAATTTCAGCCATGCCTCTTGCAGCACTGTCCACAACTCTGTCCGAGAAATCAGTCGAGGATCCATGGATCAGATGTTTCGCTCATGGCATCCCAGAGAACTTCCACGGGATCTAAATCAGGAGATATTGGGGGTCACTGGATAGTTCCAAACTCAGATGACACCTCTTCAAGCCACGTCTGGGTTATCGCTGTCTGGTGGGGTGGAGCATTGTGCTGCTGAAACAGACCATCGGCCGTAGGAAGCGCGAAGGCTATGAACGCGTGCGTGTAGGTGATCAGCCAGCACGCGCTGGTTGCGAGCAGAGGTTAAGACGCACTAAGGGAACGAATGTGTCCCATGAGAAGGTTCCCCAAACCATCACAGAGCGACCACCGCCTTGAACAGAGCCGGTCAGGTACGGCTGGGCCATGGCCTCATGCTCTCTACGCGACACCCGCACCCTGCCGTCAGATCGGTACAGTTGGAAACGAGATTCATCTGACCACATGACGCGACGATACTGTGCTGAGGTCCAGTTTTGATGTTCCCGAAACCGAACGAAACGTAATGTCCCATGATGAGTAGTCAACAATAAGTAGCACACGAGTAGGATGTGGGCTGCTATATTCTATGGTACGCCGCGTGCGTTATACCGTTTGCTTGATGACAGTACTTGGGCTTCGGACATTTAACCTGGATGTGATTTGCGACGCCGTTGCTGAAAAGTCGGGTTGTACGAGCCTGGAGAGTCTAGATCGACCTCGATCATCAATGGCATGTTGTCTGCCACCGTTTGCTCTCTTGGCGCTGGTATGTCTGTCGATAAGAAGCGAAAGTTGCATTATAATGAGGATATTGTGCTGATAGCTTAAGTTTCACCTTCCAACATAAATTCTAATAGGAATAGGATGTCTGTTGAAGTAAGCGAAATCCTTGAAAATATATGAAAGGAACTAAATTTTGGATTAAAAAATTTATTGAAGAAAAATCGGCGATTTTTTTTTGTTTTTTTGTTTTTCCCGGTGAGTGGTCATTTTTAATTTTGTGAGCCATTAGTTTTTTAGTGTGCTTCTAAAATGTTCACTGTTATTTGCATGATTGTTTTAATGCTATGCGACCAGGCAGTGGAAAGTTGCTGAGTTGTGTGTTCTGCCCACGGAGAGACAGCAACGTGCACATAAGGAATATAACGATGTTTGAAAAAATTAAAAAAAAAAAAGAAGAAGAAATGTTGGAAAGTTCTGAAATTTATTCGTAACATTATAGTTAATCTCATTATTAATAAAGACATAAATCAAGCTGTTCTTCCATGTAAGGCTAACCGCAGAAATTTTAAAATTGTATAGTCCTGGAATGGAAATTGAACCCGCATCTTCCGATTTCCGCTCGAGTATGCTAACCGTTACACCACCCAGCACAACAAATCCAAACCACTGTATATCAAAATATGTTTAAACTCGATAATATTCCATGTGTTTTAAACTTTGATAATCTTATTATTGTTATTTTAAATTTGAAGAGAAAACCGAAGTAGAAATGGTATAATTATAATGTAAAAAAAATATCGTAACAGGAACTGACTACAGAAAGCAAACTGAACTCTAAGTGAAAAGAAGTCAGGGGCCCGGAGCCTCCCTTCTCTCTCAAGATGACCCTTTCTGCTGGGTAAGATATTCAGGACGAAATGGGAAACGATTACTAGAATTGTAAGTGTATTCAGACACTGGAAGAGCAATTTTTCACAATTGACTGAGTGCTCCTAGCTCACCAAAAGAAAGCGATCGCCATCTTAATTAATTGACTTCGCCGCTGCCCAGTGTCCAGTTGCCCTCGCGGCTGTATGTATTCATGGCTTCATAAGCGCTGCCGGCCCTGAACAAATGGAGCAACGATTTGTCAAGAAGATAGGGACAACATTTTATTAGTTCATATTTCGGATCTCAATCGGAATTGCAAAATAGATAAAACAGTCAGTTGTAAAATAAGAAATATTCAAACATACAGTACATTGAACGGAAAACTGAAAATAAATATGACTGCATAAAAATGTCCATGCATGTGGGTCGAGTGGTCAGAAACTCCAGCCGTCCGGGACGGCCCGGGCACATTTCCCTGATGAGGCATTGGTAGTGCTCCTGTCTTAAGCCTCCCCCCCCCCTCGATCTAGTGACCACAAATGAGAGGCGAGAGACTGCTTATAGATTTAAGAATTGCTCATAAATGGTAGTTAAACCTCGAAAAAGAAACAAAAAAAAAAAAAAAAAAAAAAGGTTTGGCGTCCTTCATCAGTCGAGGTCCCCGAGCAATTGACTAGGACCGTACCTGTGTCCGACACTGTGAAAGAAAATAATTTTTGCCTCACTACAATGCTTCCCTTTGACAAAATATTGAATGAAGTAGAGTTTTTAAAGATTTTGAGAACACTATTTTCTCGTCAGCGGGGTCTAATCTGTTTGAAGAAGGATTTAAACCTGGGCTTGAATTTTGTCCAATAACGTTGAACCAAAATGTCACTGAAAATCGCCTTTTGTTATAATGGTTCATAGGAAGGGACAGGTGGGAGGGGAGGAGAGGGGAGGGATCAACATGCCTCCACACACCTTGAGTGTAGCAGAAGCAATTTCTTTGTACTTCTGGGTGTCTGCGTTTTGTAACTCAGGTCCCCACAGATATGATTCGTGCTATCTGATCTTGGATTATTTGTGCTCGAATTCATCCACCATATCAATCTCCCCCACCCCCTCCCGATACAAAAGTCGTTACACGGAGCCTTCCGAAAATAGTAGAAAGAAAGAAAACTCTGAATTTTTTTTTGGAATACATAATTTATGATACAATTCCGACGTCCGTACGGCAGGTAACAATGCGGTGACAGTGACTGATGACTCTGGGACAGCATGCATTCCAGAGATGTATTAACTTCCGGCAGCAATACCTGGTATTTTTATCAGCAGAGAATTTAAGAAGGACGTGGTTCCGAGATTCATCCGAATATATTATTCAACTCTAATTTTGTATTTGTAGATGAATTTACGAAAGTGACGTACAGATTCTACGGAAATCCTATGCGTGTAGTTCTTACAGATCGCTGAAAATTCTTTTTGCCTTTCGAGGGGCGACTTCTAGATGCCTCTAGCAAGTTTTCTCTTAACAGGAAGAAAGAAAAGCTAAACTGAATTCGCTTATGTGAAAGAAACAAAACAAAAGAACGAGATTCAATGTGCCTACAATATTTTTATGCACGCGTTTGCTCCTTTCCGAAAAACCAGAAACGGAGCTCGCTGCTACAAACTGATTCCTCGAAGTATCGTAGCGCCATCTATTTCCGGAATATTGCATCATTTGTCGTGAACAGAAGCTTTTCCAGGAAATTTTGGCTTCTCGAGATCAACAGGCTTCGTTCTAGGATTTAATGTTTTCAGAAAATTCAACGCGATCATTGGAATTTTTCTTAACACATTTACGAAATTGTTAGTTTCAAACTTATTCTTAGTATTTGCTAGTTAATTCAAATGCTTTACTATAAACGAGAACGAAAAATTTCGTAATTTGGACGAAACATCTGTTAAAATCACCTTTTGGAGGATATCGATGCATTTTTTCCCCCTCGTAATTTAGCATTGCATTTCTTTCTTTTTTTTTCTTTACCCCATTTCAAATATTCCAAACTTCTCGAGATAATTATTTTTGTCATACAAATGCCCTTAACACTAATACCGTATGACCTCCTCAGGAAACTCAAATGCGCGTTGGTTCGATTCGTACTGAAGAAGCGTAATTTTGAAATTTTTTGAGCAGTTTGCCCCATCAATTCGTTAGTGACTGTGTTTTCGTACCAAAACTAATGATCTCGGATCTTTATCCTGTAATTTAGGTGGTAAGTTCTTTATTAGATTTTACTTAAGATTTTCAACTACAACAAATTACTTCGTTTTAAACGTAAATCGCTTGGGAGCAGTGCTTCTTTCAGGACTTTTTGGCCGGGGGGGGATGCAAATGGAACTTTAGAGGGGGCAAGTTTTAACTACTATATTTATATAGTATATAGAAGTAGTTACTATATATCTAGAACAGCGGATAGAAGTAGTTACTATATACTAGAACAGGGGCGCATTTAGAGCCCCCTCCCCCCGCCGGAAAATGCTTCATTTTTTTGTTTTTGGTTGAAATGCGACTTACATTAGAAAAAAATGCCTTAATTTAATAAAAATGTGTCAACTTACATTAGAAAAAATGCTTTAATTTTTCTTCAATTTTTCATTAACTTTAATTTTGTTCCAGATAGTGGATTTCCAAAACTTCCTTTGTTCGCCCCCCCCCCCCGTCAACTTCCGAAGAAAAATTCTATCTCTGTTAAAATACATTTAACGCACTCTTGTTCCTGAATCACGAATTCCCAGACAATTAGATATGATTAGTCTACTTATTATATTTTGAAGAATACCATGCGTCGTAATAAACTTTTTCATTGAATAAACTATAACTAGTACCATTTGAACAAATATTTAAAAAAAATTGAAGAAATATTTTTATCATAAAAAGAAACGAAACTTCCCTTTTCATCATAGCCTGAATTTATTAAAATTTGGCTCGGTAACCTAAAATGTCTCCGGGGGGGGGCGAATGGTCGTTTCAGGGAGGGCTTCGCCCCCTGGATGTATGCCTGAAAGAAACACTGCTTGGGAGTGTGTATACTTTGTCATGTACACAGGGATGCGCCAAGCGGGGGTTCAACGAGTGCTAAGCACCCGGGTGCCAGAATCCGGGGTCGGCAGGACGTCTGAATCAAATTTTACGGTTGATAAATTAATATCAGTAACGTGAAAGAAGTTAAGAAATCTTTTTACTGTGAGAAATCGTAATGACACGTTTATTTTTTTAGTAAAAATAATTCATTATATAATTCAATAGAAAACGGCTTGAAATCAGAGAATAATTTGTATTGTTTTGTTCAGTAACGGATACAGAGGCAAAGGGCTAACAATTCTTTTTCTAAATCTTTTTTCAAATCTTGAAGATTTCAGGATTCATGATATGCGTGTTCAGCGTTATGACAGTGGAGCCAATATGATGGAAAAACACAATGGATTTCAAAAAACACAATTTTTCGACGTAAAACTTTTATGCATTTTATGTACTTTGAGCGTCTCGTACTTTAAGTCTGGTCGTAAATAACGACGAAAAAATTTCTCTAGTGAACATCTGTGTAAATTGAATAACATTTTCAGCAGAAAGGAAGCTGACTTGGATTATTCGCAGCGTCATCTGAACTAGAGTTTTAAAGATTTCATTCCCTTCAGTTTTATATGAGACAGTTGTGTTTTATGAAAACTCTTAATTTACGGGAAATAGAAAATGATGCCGCTAAAGGTATTGATTTCATGTAAAAATAAATAAAAATTGAAAAATGTTCTCGTACCTGGGGCGGCAAATCTGAGCTTGCACCCAGGCGGTAAATGCCCTCGGCGCGCCCCTGCACGTACATGACCGAAAATAAGAAATAAACTGAAAGGATTTACTATATTTATTTTATTGTTGTAAAACAACAGCTTTCAAGGTTAATAAAATATATAACGCAATGAACAATTACGAAACAGAACAAGGGTTAGTCATACAGATAGGGGAAGCAGTAGAGATGCTTTTTCAAATTTCCATACGAGAAGTGGAAAGACTGCATAAGTCTTTGCGAGTAATAAAGTATGAGCTCTGGTGTAGTAGGATACAGTGGGACGTCTAAATATTCTGTTCTCGGGGATACATAAAATCTCCATAGCCTTGAAAATATATCCATTGAGTTATATTTAATTTTCAAGCATTTGGCGTATGAAATATGATGCACAGCAGGATATACAATGCTTCATTTTAGATAGTTTTAGACAGCAGGATATACAGGATATATATGACCTTTTAATTCTTCTTCATAAATAACATTTTCAGCATACCTTTCGAAAAAATAAAAAATTACTCGATTCTGCTGTAAGAGGCGCTCGTGCATCCGTTTCTACAATCCAGGATTCATGCAAAATTCTTGTTGCATTTGGAAGCTTCGGGTGTGGAAAAAAACCAATCGTCTCGGTCTTTTGATCTTGTTCCCAAAGCATCACTTCTCCGCCAGGGGGGGGGGGTAAACGGAGATGTTATTCAATTGAAAGTATAGTTTATACCATATCATTCTTCCTCAATATCGGATTGAAACAATTCAGTTTTCTTTCGACACCTTCTACCACAAAGACCATTTTGCTTTCGATACCTTTCACCACGAAGACCATTTTGCGTTTCTACATTGAATAACGAACAGTTTTTCTGCTGGCTGGTGCATTTCAAGTGGATAATGTTCCCGATTTAAACCACAGAGATTGGCATACAATGCAAGAGGAATTTTTTTCAACAGAATTTTTAGGAGTGGAGATACAGTTATTAACCGAAATGCATACTAACGCCACCTAGCGTCGTTATGAAAAATTCAGAAATGCACTGGTGTCCATAAATTAAGGGAAAAACGGAAAAATCACGATAACTCCAAAAATACCTGACGAAAACTTATATAAAATTTGATGAGAACGTGTATCATAACATATTTTAAAGAAAGACTCTCAAAACATTTCGTATGAACAGGGACGGCTGAACCATGTGGAAAATCGGGGCTGTCTTCCCAGGCCCTGCAGTTTCGGAAAAAAAATCATTTTCGCTAAAAATTTTTTACAATTACTTTTCGTGTGTAAGTTTTGGGGTAGAGCCCTTAAAAAGACGTTTTATTTTTTTTTTTAATTTACAATCCCCTCATTTTCGAATAGATTATTATTCTTCACCGTACAGATACTGAGATTTGAAGATTTCAAGTGATTATTGTGAATATATTAATATTTTCCGCATTCATGAAATAGCTAATTATATTTCATTATTTTGTGGCCCTTTTGCATATGTATTTAAGAATTTGGGTACAAACCAGATACTTAAATTTAAAAAAATAAAAGAACAATATCAAAGTTGGTTTCGGGCTACATATGAAGGCTATTTATTCAGTGACTTTTAAAACATTACCAGAAATAAAAAAACATCATATATGAGGCATACAAAAGTTTAAAAAGTCACTAATTTGTCACTTACTCCACTTTGACTTAAAAATCAATCACTAAAACATGTATCAGGAGTAAAAAATTGCTTATACGAATTTATTAATATTCTTACACTAAAATGTTCGCGATTCAAAAATTGTCACTACGGAGGTAACTTTTTGGTCATTTTGTGAGGAAGTTTTTATGAGAGTCCTAATACAACCTCAATTTTAACATCTTTCTCTCTCTCCCTCCCTGTGTGTCCCTGTCTCCCTGTCTCTCTCTGTCTGTCTCTGTCTGTCTCTGTCTCTCTCTGTCTCTCTCTGTCTATCTGTCTCTGTCTCTCTCTCTCTGTCTCTGTCTCACTCTGTCTATCTGTCTCTGTCTCTCTGCCTGCCTCTCTCTCTCACTCTCTGTCTCTGTCTCTCTGCCTGCCTCTCTCTCTCACTCTCTCTCTCTGTGTCTGTCTATCTGTCTGTCTGTCTCTGTCTCTCTGTCTGCCTCTCTCTCTTTCACTCTCTCTGTCTCTCGGCCTGTCTCTCTCTGTCTATCTGTCTCTCTGTCTACCTGTCTCTCTCTCACTTTCTCTGTCTCTGTATCTCTCTCTCTCTGTCTCTGTCTCTTTCCTCTCGCTGTCTGTCTGTCTTTCTCTCTCTCTCTCGGAACATTCAATCCATAGATTCTTTGAGATAATCATTTTGTTCTTATGATAGAAGTCAAGAAAGAAAATCGTAGATTTTAACAGCTTTACCTCTCTCTCTCTGTCTGTCTCTGAACAAATGATCATAAGAATAAATTATTCTCTCTCTCTCTCTCTCTCTCTCTCTCTCTCTCCCTCCGAAGTTTCAATCCATACTATGGTCATTTTCTTAAGGTTAAAGTAAATATTTCTTTGAGATAATCATTTCGTTCTTATGATGGAAATCAAGAAAAAAAAATCGTAGATTTTAACAGCTTTTCTCTCTCTCTCTCTCTCTCTCTCTGTTGAAACTTTCAATCCATATTATGGTCTTTTGCTTAAGGTTAAAGTAATACTTCTTTGAGGTAATCATTTTGTTCTTGTGATAGAAGTCAAGAAAGAAAATCGTAGATTTTGACAACTTTACCTCTCTCTCTGTCTTTCTCTTTCTCTCTCTCTCTCTCTCTGTCTGTCTCTGTCTGTCTCTCTCTCTCTCTCTCTCTCTCTCTATCTGTCTTTGAACAAATGATCATAAGAACAAATGATTCTCCCCTCTCTCTCTCTCTCTCTCTCTCCGAAGTTTCAATCCATACTATGGTCTTTTTCTTAAGGTTAAAGTAAATATTTCTTTGAGATAATCATTTCGTTCTTATGACGGAAATAAAAAAAAAAAAAAAAAAAAAAAAAAAATCGTGGATTTTAACAGCTTTCTCTCTCTCTCTCTGTCGCTCGAAACTTTCAATCCATATAATGGTCTTTTGCTAAAGGTTAAAGTAATACATCTTTGAGATAATCATTTTGTTCCTATGATAGAAGTCAAGAAAGAAAATCGTAGATTTTAACAGCTTTTCCTCTCTCTCTCTCTCTCTCTCTCTCTCTCTCACTTGGAACTTTCAATCCATATAATGGTATTTTTCTTAACTATCTCAAAGAAGTAAAGTAATGCTTCTTTGAGATAATCCCCAGCAAAAACATAAGTGTTGGGAAACTGCTGGCCACCAGCTGACAGTGATGCGTCACTGCCGGCTGAAATCTGCTGCTCACGGCCCGGTAGCGGTCCGTTGGTGGAAGCGCCATCAGTTGGCAGTCATTGATGATCCTGCAGCATCGGCGCGAATTGTGGGCCTTCAAGCAAGTGCCACTAGTGCCCCGTAGCTGGCAACCGATGCATCCCCAACACCAGGTGGAAGCAATGGGACTGCTCATGCGCAGAAGCAACACGTGTTGTGTCTCTCGTGGTGCCAGTTAGTTGAAGACGACGCTATCACCATCGTGTTATTTTAGTGGATGTTAAAGAAAAAAAAAAAGCCATGTGTAGCTTCGGAAACTGCGGTTATTCTTTATTTATTTATTTTTTATGGCCACTACTGGGAAATTGGCGGACAAGATTCGGCAAGCCATCAATTACGTCACGTGATTACCACTGCCGGGAAACTAGCGGACCACATTAGGCTAGCCATCATTTACGGCACGTGCTTTCAGGGCCGCTGAAGGGCCCCTTGTGGCAGCTACAACCTGTGATGGATAACTGATGGCCCTGTTGTGGCATATGACAACTGATGGGGGTGCTAACTTTTGGTCCAGCTGCTGGACTGAACTGCTGGCCCTTCTGTTGACCGCCCGGACATTTTATTGACGGTTCGGCACGGCAACAGAGTGCTGGGCCATTGCTGGTAGTCCTGGCTGCCAGCAATGGCCCAGCAAGACTGTTTTTGCTGGGAACATTTTGTCTTTATTACAGAAATCAAGAAAGAAAATCGTAGATTTTATCAGCTTTTCCTCTCTCTCTCTCTCACCCGGAACTTTTAATCCATATTACTGCCTTTTTATTAAGGTTAAAGTAATACTTCTTTGAGATAATCATTTTGTCCTTATGATAGAAATCAAGAAAGAAAATCGTAGTTTTTAACAGGTTTTCCTCTCTCTCTCTCTCTTGGAACTTTCAATCCGTATTATGGTCTTTCTCTTAAGGATAAAGTAAATACTTCTTTTAGACAATCATTTTATCTTTATGATATTTTTTGTTAGGTGAAGCACGTGTCAAGACGAAAAAGTTACAGCGATAAATTCCGTTGGTACAGCCTAATTGGTAAAGCATTGGGCTCCGGAGAAGAGGGTTGCGAATTCGCAGTCGTTACTGGCAAATTTGTGGATTTCACATTGCGCGTGTTCCTTACGGACATTTTTAACACAACGATTTATTTCCTAGTGCCAGCAATGAAATTTTGCTCTGGGGAAGAACAATGAAATTTCGCCCCGGGCCCCGCAAAAGCTCCATCCGGCCCTGCGTATGAAAGATTGCATTTCTACAGAAATGACAATCTACAAAACTGGGTGAAAAAAAAAGGTGTCAAAGTGAAATAGCCAAAGTACCTCAATAGGGAGTGTTGTCATCTCATGCAGCAATGCAGGCCTCACAGTGGTGTTTCACGAGTTTGATGATGTTTGCTAACAGATCAGTAGGTAGCGACCAAGCAACGACCATTGTTCGTACAGATTTTGACTAAGCCCCTTTATGTCTTGCGGGCTGGGTTTGAGAGCAGCAACACACGTTCCGTTATATTTCTTTTTCAAAAGACATTGAAAAATTATTTTTGCAACTAATAGCGTGCATGATGAAAAATATTTTTCATGCATTTGCTGATGCATAGTTTTGTCACCAGGGGGTTTAGGTACGTATTTCTGTTTGCAAAAATATCTCTGCTTCTTAAACCCCAACAGGGAAAATAAAATATGTGTTCAGATATCACTCATCAAGGAAACTATTTTCAAGTTTATTTCATTCCAAAGATAATGCACAATTTTCCCACTAAGAGGCATGAATTATCATCCCATCTACTAAACGCCCGATTTAAAATTTTTTTGTTGTTGTGAGAATGAATTCAAAACACGGGCTCACCATACCAGAATTTAATATCATCTTTCCTGCTTTTCTTTCTTTTTGATCACTTAATTACGTTTTCCAGCAGTGAACGTGAGAGTGGACTTCCCCATTCTTCATCCTTAATTTATCGTACATTACCTGTGACGTACTACAGAGGTGAATCACGTGTCAAGACGACAAATCTGCAGCGATACATTCCGTCGGTGTAGTTTAGTCGGTTAGAACAACTGGCTCCGGAGCAAGGAGAAGCGGAATCGATCAACAAAAGTGAGTTTTCACATATCCCAGGGCAGAAAGAAAATCAGAACCGAAAAAGTAACGTTACCCACACGTCTCACCAACGACTTTAAACGAGTTCCCTGACTCATGAAGTTAGTACTTGGTTGTTGCAGGTGAAATATCAAAATATTGATGAAAATTTCAGGTACTCAAAATACGCTGCAAAATAAACTTTCCTAATCAGAGTAATCACCGCCAACAGCAACAAAAATTTCCCAACGAAATGAAAGCTTCTGTACGCCGTTGTGAAAAAATGCCGAACTTCGGGATGCGACAAACTCAGGAAATGTGGTTTCAACTGATGTATGATTTGCACTGTAGAAAGGTGTCCAGATCCTTGAAGTACTGGTGGACAGATGGAGACAGATCACGTGAATAAAGTGGATGAGGTAAAGTTTCGTACTTCAAGTGGTGCAGCTTCTGGATTGGCCGGCGTGCAACGTGGAGTATAATGTTATCATGGAGAAGCATATACTCCCATAGTGATTGGCCAATGCCGGGTGTTTGGTGGACAGTTTTCCAAGCATATTGTCAAGTTCTTCACAATACTTGTCCACCTTGGTTGTTTAACCCCGTTGTAAGAAAGCGGAGTAGATCATACTCATTGCAGACCGCCAAACACTGACCTTTGTCTTCTTGGATGGAGTTACCGAGGAGAAGTATGGGCCCATGGTGATTGACTAATGTCGGTTGTTTGGTGGACAGTTTTTCAAGTACAATGTCAAGTTCTTGACAATACCTGTAAGCCGCGATTGTTTAACCCCGTTGTAAGAAGGAGGAGTGGACCACCCCGACTGCACAGCACCAAACATTGACCATTGTCTTCTTGGGATGGAGTTACCATGGTGAAGTATGGGCCCATGGTAATTGACTAATGTCGGCTGTTTGGTGGACAGTTTTTCAAGTATAATGTCAAGTTCTTGACAATACCTGTCAGCCGCGATTGTTTAACCCCGTTGTAAGAAGGAGGAGTGGACCACCTCGACTGCACAGCACCAAACATTGACCATTGTCTTCTTGGGATGGAGTTACCATGGTGAAGTATGGGCCCATGGTAATTGACTAATGTCGGTTGTTTGGTGGACAGTTTTTCAAGTACAATGTCAAGTTCTTGACAATACCTGTAAGCCGCGATTGTTTAACCCCGTTGTAAGAAGGAGGAGTGGACCACCCCGACTGCACAGCACCAAACATTGACCATTGTCTTCTTGGGATGGAGTTACCATGGTGAAGTATGGGCCCATGGTAATTGACTAATGTCGGCTGTCTGGTGGACAGTTTTTCAAGTATAATGTCAAGTTCTTGACAATACCTGTCAGCCGCGATTGTTTAACCCCGTTGTAAGAAGGAGGAGTGGACCACCTCGACTGCACAGCA
This sequence comes from Macrothele yani, assembly GCA_039090855.1. Classification (NCBI taxonomy): domain Eukaryota; kingdom Metazoa; phylum Arthropoda; class Arachnida; order Araneae; family Macrothelidae; genus Macrothele; species Macrothele yani. Next base: position 13,508,406 of record CM077029.1, on the reverse strand, counting down.
CCAAACATTGACCATTGTCTTCTTGGGACTTAGTTACCATGGTGAAGTATGGGCCCATGGTAATTGACTAATGTCGGCTGTTTGGTGGACAGTTTTCCATGCATAATATCCAGTTCTTGACAATACCTGTACGCCGTAATTGTTTGACAGCGTTGTGAGAAAGAGAAGTGGATCACATCGACTTCAGACCACCAAATTCTAACCATTGTTTTTTTGGGATGGACTTACCATGGAAACGTATGGGCTCATGACGACTGGCGACGTCCTTAGTGCCTGCCAGAAGACTAGCTACGGTGAGCGAGTACACAAATGTTTTCGCAGTTAAATGTTCAGATACAAAATCTTGAATCTATTTTTAATGGTTTCCTAACTTTAATTTGGTATCATCCCATTCCGGGAAATATACACTGGCGCTCAAAATTAAAATATTGAACACAAAAACCTAGCTGCCAAGGGATCCCCGCCCCGAAATTACACGTAAACATTACACAAGGAACAGGTTATGTAAATTAACAAATGCTGTAGCCATTTGACGAACAACGGCGCTATGAAAAGCGATGGGACAGCAAAATTTGCAACTGCCACAGGTGGATTCCGTATATAAGCGATTGGAGTCTAATACGTGGACAATCTTAAGGTTTGCACTGACATGTGCAGTGATAAGACGTTATTACGTCTCAAAGAGTCTGTTGAGATGATTCATTCGGGTGTAGAGCTATAGGGAGATTAGAAATAAGACAGTTTCAAGCTGAAGAGTCCAGATGGTTAAATGTGGATTTATCCGTTGTCTGCTTACTCTGGAGACAATTTCCGGTCACTGGGAAACATCTCGAGGAGACTTGGGTGAAAACGTCGGGCGGTCACTTCTTCTTGACAAGACCTCTTATTGGTGTTAACTACTGGCGTAATCCAAGCAACACAATACGCGAATGGACACAGACGCTCACTGTGGCATCTAGGCAGACTCTATCCCTAATGCGTAATGCCGAAGATTGCGCAACAGTGGCATGCATGTTTGCACATATTCGTTGGGCTCACCATAAGTGGGAACGCGTACTCTTTACCAATGAGAGAACATATTGTTTGCAACTAGATGCTCGCTGAACATTCTTAATGCAAGAACGTACGACATGATGTCAGCCGATGAACGTTCGGGAATTGGACCATTTCTTAGGAGGAGGAATGATGGCTTGTGTTGGAATCTGACGTTGTCCTCTACTCGTAATAGCTGAAGAAACCCATCGAAGTCTAACGGCTGCCCGATATCGCGACGAAATCATGTATCCCCATGTTCGACTTTCTAAAAGTTCAGTTATAGCCCAAATTCCCGGTGATGGATTTCGAAGCCACGTTTCCTCGCTCCGGAGCCAGTTATTCTCCCGACAGGACTACACCGACCTTGGCTTATTACTGCAACTTGTCGTTTTGACCATTGCATCAACTAAGTGATACGTCACATATACTGTATATCCCCTCCCCCTCCTCTTCGAAACAAGGAATTCTTATCAATTCCAGACGATGGGTAGGCATTTTATGCTCGGGCGCCAATATACCCCGGTGTCTAAAACCTAAGGACGGACTACATTTTTACCTGCATAAATAAAACAATACATGACCGCCACCAGATGGGGAAGTAATTATATTGCCAGCATACAAACACATGAAAAGACTCAAAAAGTTTTTTTAAATGACGAACAAATTGCATTGTGATCAGTGTTTGCGTAAAAGTAAGGAATTTCCGACGGACATAGTTGGAGAATGGATGTACAGTGCATACCGATAACCAGTCGGAGGAACATTTCAGTATAGAATATGTCCACTGCGAACTGCTGTGCATCTCTCACACAGTCGTGGCATACCGAGCACCAAGGAATGCAGGAGTTCCTGGGGCAAATTTGCCTACTCCTCCCTCAGAGCACGGAGTGACGCTTGTTTATTGAAAAAAGTATTTTGAGCACCAATGTGTCTCTCCATAGCGTCCCAGACGTGTTCATTTGGGTTACGGTCTCGGAAGCGTGCTATTCAGTCGATGCGATGAATATCCTGGATCTCCAGAATGCTCTCGTACGATGACGTGTCGCGGTGGCATCCATGAACAGACAGTCTTCGTCTACAGAACCACGTAATAATCGAACACAATGTAGAAGAACTTCTTTGAATCACCCGTCATAGTCCGATTTTGCAGCACATGTAGCTCGCTGCGTCCATTAATCATGATGCCGCCCAACCCCATGACCCCGGTACCACCATGTCTATCCATTTCCTGCACATTTTCAATTGACGTTTAGAATCCGAGAGGACAAACTGAAACAACTCTCATCTGTGAATAGTAAATTGGCCCATTGATGACTTGTCCAATTTTTGTGGATACGACACAGATTAAAAAAAGGGCTACGTTGTGCTGCGGATAGAGTGATGCAGACCACAGGCCTTCGGGCATATTGCCCTATATCTCGCAGACGTCTTGCTATGGTTTGTCGGGTATGCGCGTTCCTGTGCTGGAATGAAGATGATTCGCAAGCTGACCAGCTGTAATGCGGCGATTACGTTTTACTATTACCACTAAAATCTGTCTTCATGCGTCGTAGTAGAGCGAGGGCGACCTCCTAGAATGCTTTGGAACCCATTCTATTGGTTTGAAATCCTTTCCACAACCTGAATACAACACTATCCTAATTGGTTGCGCGTTTCCATACTACTTGAAAACATCACTCACTCGCAGAGCCCATTTAAGAGGGGGCCTACCGTGGGTCCCGCATTTTCAAGGAGCCCCAGTGCTTGAAGAATTCACAGAATTCTAGTTTTTTTTTTTTTTTTTATTACAACTCTTTTTTTTTCCTTTTTTTTTTTTTTTTTTTTTTGCAGATAGCACCACAAAAACCATAAGAAACTGCCTTGTGAGAAAATTTTCTATTTCTTTCTACTTTTTTAGGAGGAGTCCGCAAAAAGTATAGTCACCCGCAGTCCATCCTCAAATCTTTCTAAAGCATTACAGATGTTTTGTACACATGTGTAACTGGGAGAAATTTGCATACATTAAGAATTCGTTTGAATCATGACATTTGGGTCATATTATTTTGTCCATTTCTATGATATAATTTCAACAGGCTCAACCCTGCGGGGAGGGGGAATAAATCAGAAATGAACTGGTATCCCTTTTTCAACCATGTATTTTTACATTTTATTTCTACCACTGATTCGTCCACGAAAAATCAAGGGGTACATGCTTCAATATGGCGGGGATATTTTTACGACTTCTTCAGCATACTTTGGGAATGTTTTCATCAGGGTATTTTTATTCGGCTACTGTGACGTATACACTAATTTAACTTTCATTTTTAGTTCCTTTTTCTATGTAAATTTGAGTTCGTTCTCTTTAGCACCTTTCAACCTTATATCTTCTCTCTCACACGAATACGGTTAGCAACACTTGAGGTCTGTGAGAGTGGCACATGCTTGTTAAGATAAGAACAGGACGAGATATATAGTGGCTACGCAGCAGCTGTGTGTGTGTTGATGCTGGGAGTTAATGCTAATAGTGGATACGAGATTGTTTAATTGCCGTTTGAGGCTGCGTGTTGTGCTTATATTTATCGTTAAGAGTTATACCAGTTAACGTTGTTTAGTGATAAGTGTACTAATAATCTGATTCGTTGAGATTTCGACGATCAAGTGTTCTGTGCGTTGAAGTACTAATGATCAAATGCAGGGTGTCTCACTCGCTACCGAACCCGGTATTTCTTTAAAAATATTAACACCAATGAAGATATTGCAACGAAATTTGAAGTGGACTTTCCTTATTTCGTGAGAAATGTGATGACATCCCAACATGCGCCGGAAGTGGCCACCATTTGCGTCCAGACAGCATTGAACCCGGCGCACCATATTGTGGAAAGTCCTTGCCAGTACGTCAGCCGTCACTGCATGAATTGACGTCAAGATTTGTGATGTTTGCTTTCAAGGTCTTTATGATTCACGGTTGTTGTTTTTTATTTTTGGTAAACACTCCCTTTTAGATATCCCCATAAAAAGTAATCACGAGGGGTCAGACCGGGCGAGCGCGGTGGCCATAGACCCTTCGAAATGACGTGGTCGTCGAAAAAGGACTGAATTTCAGCCATACTGGTGTGTGATGTCGCTCCATCATGCTGGTAATATCCAATGGAGAGTTCTTCATCGTCCAATTGATTTACAAAGGTGTTGAAGATATCCATATATGCAGCTGTTGTGATGGTTGTATCGAAGAAGATGGGACCAATTATGCGGCGCCGGGTCATCCCAAACCAAACACCAACTTTCTGTGAATGAAGGGGTTCTGCATGTATCGCGTTGGGATTTTCACTGCCCCAAATACGGGAATTTTGAGAACGTCGGACTGCTCGTCAGTGGCGCCACACTTAAGAATGTGTCTGCCACTAAGGAGCACTCCGGCTGGCTGGCGAACAGCACCGTGTTCAATGCCGTCTGGACGCAAATGGTGGCCACTTGCAGCACATGTTGTGATGTCACCACATTTCACACGAAATGAGGTAAGTCCACTTCAAATTTCGTTGCAATATCTTCATTGGTGTTAATATTATTAAAGAAATGCCGGGTTCGGTAGAGAGTGGGACCCCTGTACCTGTTGACAGCAATAAAGGATTAGCTGTAAATAACTACTTCTTCAACTTCATTTGGGTGACTAATGTTTCTCTGTAGGTGAAGTTTTGAGAATTGATTTATGTAGTGTTCAGTAAGTCAGTTATCCACAAACGCTACACCACCCATAGTGAAATCCTAGATGTGACACTAATAATGGGGCCCCAAAATACTGTCCGGACACCGGCCCCCCTGTCTCCTTAAATGTGCTCTGCTCACTCGGCAGCCTTCTTCCAGCTTCCCGATAATTCTTCCCCGCGTAAAATCATCCGGATGATGTCTTTGAGATATAACGTCAGTTACACGTTCCTACCTTTACGCATTGACGTCAAGATTTTCCTTCAGACATATGTCGCCTATCGCACCCTTTTCTCTTTTATCCGTGTAAGTGATACCACGTTGTCCCTGTGCTCACAATTCGACATTTTACATGTGCACTGACTTTCTACTGAACGTCTCCAGATATGCAAATTGCCACAAGCTGTTGCGTCTTATTTTTTGGTTGTAACCTTTCGAAATAGAGTTCACCCGTAATCTTCGGACACCAGTGTAGTATAAAACCTTCTTGGCGGTGGTGAATCTCGAAACCAAGTCTTCTCGCTCCGGAGCCGGTTATTTACGCTTTCCAACCGTAGGCTGAAGAAGCGTATATACTCCAGCTTTGTCCGTCTGCCTGTCCGCACGATAACTCGCGTGAAAATGGTTCGAGTTCGATGAAACTTTAGTGTGTGGTAGGGGACCACCTGGGACGAACCCTATTGAAAATGGGAGAAGTGGGGTCAAAGTTCACGATATAGGAGTGGGATCCATTCCATTGCCCTTATGCGTCATAACTTGCGTAAATATGGTTCGATTTCGATGAAATTTTAGTATGTCGTAGGGGACTACCTGGGAATAATCCCTATTGAAAATGGGTGAAGTGGTGTCAAAGGTCAGGACATAGGAGCGGGTGCATTCCACTGCCCTTATGCGTCATAACGTACGCAAAAATGGTTCGATTTCGATGAAATTTTATTATATGGTAGGGGACCACCTGTGGACGAACCCTATAGAAAATGGACGAAATGGGTCAAAGATCAGGACATAGGATCGGGATCCATTCCATCGCCCTTATGCCATACTATTAAAGGAGCAATTGTTGTATGTATGTAAATTTTATTTTGAAAATGGATCTAAAGATTTTGATGAAAATCGTTGACCTACCGTTTTCTGGTACTAGAAATCAATTTAGCTTGATCTCGACTATAGGAAAATTCGTTTAGTGGGTTAAAATAACCACCCCCAAAAACCCAGTTTTTAGTGTCATGACGTCGTCCTATTAATGTTAACCATGCTTAGAAATCTTATGACGTCACATTCTCGCAATTGAGATGTTGGCGCGCGGTCACGCCATCTGTCTCATTACGTCACGCGTTGTGTGTGGATCCTATTAAAGTTTTATGACGTCACACTCTTGCGAGCAGATGGTCGCGATTCCCACCTGCCTCATTACGTCACGCGTTGTGTGCATATGCCCGTTAGCACGATAACTCGCGTAAAAATCGTTCGATTTTTACAATGAAATTTTAGTATGTGGTAGGGTAACATCTGGGAACGAACCCTATTGAAAGTGAACGAAACGGTGTCAAAGTTCAGAACATAGGAGCGGGATCCATTCCACTGCTCTTATGCGTCATAACTAACGTAAAAAAGGTTCGATTTCGATGAAATTTTAGTATCTGGTAGGGGACCACCTGAGGACAACCCCTATTGACAGTGAACGAAATGGGGCAAAGGTCAGGACATAGGAGCGGAATCAGTTCCATCGCCATTATGCGTCATAACTTACGTAAAAATACTTCGATTTGGATGAAATATTAGCATGTTGTAGGGGCCTACCTTGGGACGAATCCTGTTGAAAATGGGCTAAATGGGGTCAAAGGTTAGGACACAGGAGCGGGATCTATTCCATAGCTCTTATTCATCATAACTTACGTAAAAATGCTTCGATTGCGGCAAAACTTTATCATGTTATTTCGGAAATATACTGTACCAGTTCTGTTGAATATCATCGAAATGGCATCAAAGGTCAGGGCACAGGACCGAGATTTGTTCCACAGCCATTATCCTCATAACTTGAGTAATGATTTCTGGTATGTTGGAAAGAGTATCATAATCAATGCATTGCATGAGCTTGCTAACTTGTTCTCTCGACTGGACTGCACCGACGACCGCTTATCGCTAGAGCTAACCGTTTTGACTCTTGCGCCACCTCAGTGGTACGTCAAATTTTTTGTTAATCAACAACAGCGTCTGATCTCAGAGAACTGTGACTTGGCTGGTTAATGGATATCTCGAAGGAGAGCACATTTCACGTATGGATTAACCTGTACGATCACAAGATCATAATCCTATTGAGCACGTTTGGGATACTTTAGGTAAAGGAATTGCTGCTCACTCCTACAGGGTTCCTTATCACTTTGTCCGTGTTCATTTCGTCCACGTTCACTTCATCCAGTTCACTTTATCCACGGTTCACTTTGTCCACCGTTCACTTTGTCCGCTGTTCATTTATTCCACTGTTCATTTCGTCCACCGTTCACTTTGTCCACATTCATTTCGTCCTCAGAATGGATGAAACACCGTAGAAATTTTCCGTTTTTATGGAAGTTTTATTACTAGCCAGAAAAAAAGGTGTGTGGACATTACTTGCATGTTATTTTCCTGTTTTAAGTTTTTCTATTAAAATATAGCGATTTTAAATGTTATTTACAGTACAACGAAGAACTGAACTTTGAAGAGTTTTTTAAATCTTTTGTGTGGAACGATGTCACTCACTATGACATAAATCAAAGTTTATGCCAATGGCCATAAATGTGTTGGATTGAAGAGGAAAATGTTAGATTCCCTTTGAGCTTTATGTTAAAGATCTTTGTTTTACTCCTCTCACACCGCAAATTCACAGTGAATATCGTTCTAAACCTTTTTCACTATTATAATTTTATAAATTTTTTTCCCACGTTAAATAGCTATGACACATAGAGAGAGCATTATATGTAATTCATTCGTATGAAAATTAGTGATACGAAAATTATAACAAAATTTTAATCAAAAATAAAAAATAAATATACTGAAAAGCTAAGAACTATATATGAAAACAATATACAAGATGCATTTCAAAACATTAAAAGATTTTTGTAAAACTTTGATTTATGTCATAGATATTGACATCGTACTACACAAGAGTTAAAAAACAGTTCAAACATCAGTTCTTCGTTCTACTTTAAATAACTTTAAAATCGTTGTTTTTTAATCGAAAAACTTAAGCAGGAAAAAAAATCGCATGCTAGCTATGTCCGATACCATTTTTTTTCTGCCTATTAACAAAAATTCCATCTAAACAGAAAAATTTAACGGTAATCCATCAATTCTGAGGACAAAGTGAACGTGGACGAAATGAACACGGACAAAGTGATCCGCCACGCTCCTTCAGCTCTCTAGGACTTACGGTGTGCTCTTCTGGAAGAATGGAACTTAATTCTATAATTTCATGTGATAACCCTTATTCAAAACATGGTTTTTCCCTATGAAGGCCGTATTTACTGTCTATAGTGATCACATTCCATATCGAAGACGATGTGGTGCCATTTTTTTAATTTTTTTCTATTGTGCTAATTTATGTGATATCGTATCATGTTTTATTTCACTGATTTTTAGAGGCCCATAATTTGTCAGCATTTGCACATATCTTTGTTCAATTGTATTCACAAGTGTAAGATACTGTACCACACAGCAAGCTTACACCGATGACTCATTACATTATGACCACCCCAGCCTAGAGGAATGAGCGCGCCAGGAGACCGAACGATGGCGCAGGTGAAGTTCACCGAGCAGGATAAATAAAACCCGGGGACCGGCTTTCAGTTAATAGAGTGTTCGGAATCGGAATGGGAAAAGCTGCCGATTTATCGGAGTTTGATAAAGGATAAACTATGATGGTACGACGCCTCAAAACTACGATCTCGGCAACTGCGCGGCTTGTAGGTTGTTCACATACCGCTGTAGAGAGTACGTATCAAAAGTGGTGCGCAGATGGCCAAACAACGAATCGTCGTCCGCAGCTCATTGATGCCGGAGGGAGCGGAAACTGTCGTGCGTTATTCACAGCGACCAGAGGGCCACAGTGCGACAAATCACCCGCAGCTTCAACAGTGGTGATCAGGGCAATGTGTCACAGCACACAGTACATCGCAGCCTTCTGCGCACGGGCATGCGTAGCCGAAGACCCAGCTGGGTCCCCATGCTAACTGCACGACATCGCTAACAACGCATGAAATGGGCCCAAGATCTTCGAGATTGGACCGTGGATGATTGCATGGAAGAAACTGGCCTGGTCTGACAAATCAACATTCTTGGTGCATCACGTAGACGTCCAAGCGCGTATACGCAGATTTACAACGGAGGCTGAGATACCTGGATGCAGTGTTTGGGCGGAAACAGGCCGGCGGCTGCGGTGGCGGTGTTATGCTCTGGGTGACGTTTTCTTGGGACACTTTAGGCCCCATTATCCTAATAGCATAATCCCTGACAGGTGTCAGGTATCTGAACATCGTTGCGGACCAAGTTCACCTATTCATGGCAACCGTGTTTCCTGCTGGTGATGGCCATTACGAACAGGATAATGCGCCATGCCACACTGCCATAATCGTCAAGGTATAGTTCGAGGAACGTACTGGTGACTTTCTGTTAATGCCCTGGTCTCCAAATTCACCTGACATGAACCCCATCGAATATTTGTGGTTCCACTTGGAAAAGCGGGTTTGCGCTAAATCACCACCACCCCGAGATCTACGGAAACTGGAGGACCTGCTGTTGAGATTATGGTACCAGATACCCCAGGATACCTATCGCCACCTCATCGAATCGATGCCTCACCGGGTGGCAGATGTTTTGCGGGCTAAAGGGGGTCCTTTAGCTCATTAGGTTGGTGGCCATAATGCTATGGCTTGTCGGTGTGCATAAAATCCCTTACCCCATGTTCATTACTTTGCCATTTATTGTCGGTTAACTGTTTTTTTGTGGTTGATTTAATTTCGAGTTTGGGCACCACTGAATTTCAGTAAGTTTAACACATCGTGCGTTTAATAGTTTACATTTGGCTGGTGCAGTAGATTTAGTGATTATTGAAATATTATTGGTCTCATGAATTAATTAAAACAAAGCAGAACAAGTTGTCTTTTGAAAGTCGAATAGCAGCTGCCTCCAATCGGTTACAGCCCAAAGGCGTTTAGTGACAATTCCGCATTCACCTGCCTTTTTGTTTAGAGTTGCAAAAGGCTGCTCATTTTTTTCTGAGGCTGCGTGACACGTGAATTAAAAAGAACAATGAAAGATGAAAATAGATTTTGAGTTTCATTTCCCTTTTGTCCTGATGTGGAAAAGACGTCTTTTTCTTGCACTTCCCCCACCCGTCAAAAGGTAAAACGGACGGTGAATGACTTGTGTAAGGAAACTACATCCTGACAAGAAGAAAAATTGTGAACAAAAGTATTGTTTCGAGTATCTATCGTGCACGTCGTGTATGCGTGATGTTGGGCATATTAAACATCGTTATTAAATAAATTGCACTCGTATTAAAGGTGAAAAATGTCGCGTATATTTTCATTCAAACATTTCACAACACGAGCACAAAACTCATTTTTCCGTTACTTTCTTCTTAAATACGTCTGAATTAAGTACGACGTAGAGTCTACTAAATCAGTGCGATTTAGATGTGCAACGTTTTTCTAATCGGCTGACTTATTATGATTTAGATTTATTAAAAATATTTTTATAAACGTTGAAAACGCTTGTAGAATTGAGGTGTATATTTTTTATCCTTTGAGAGTGAAAACTAAATAAAACCATAAATTCATTAGTGCGAAAAAATGAAAATGAATCAATAAATGGGTTACTAAACATCCATTTTGACTTCAGCAGGACCTAGGCATTATCAAGTACAGATAAAAAAAACAACACTCACATGAAAAGAGACCATACACTATGAGAGCGCAAAATTATCTTCCTAATTACACGGTCAAGTCACATTATTGTGACCAGCACCTAATATCAAGAGTAACCGCCGTGTGCAGGGTGGACAGCAGCTAGACGAGCTGGGAGTGACTAAATAAGGAGCCGAAAGGTGTTCACAGGTATGTGGAGCCATGCTGACTGCAGTGCATCTGACAGCTACTGGAGGATGCGTGGTGGAGGATCCATAAAGCGAACAACAACACGATAGAGGTGGTTCGACAGACATTCAATTGGGTTTAAGTCTGGGGAATTAGGGGGACAGGGAAGTACTTTGGAGTCTTCATCGTGCTCTTCCAACCACTCTCGAACATTTCTACCTGTGTGACACGTCTCATTGTCGGGCTGGAAAATCCCATCCACCCCAGGGACGACAATCAGCATGTGTGGTCTGCAAGGATGCATTCATAAGGAATTCGGTCCATAGTGCCTTCCACAGGTATGAGTGGACCCAGAGAATGCCACGAAAGCATTCCCCAGACCATAACGCTGCTTCCACCAGCTTGTGTTCTTCCAGTAATGGTTGAAGAGTGTTGGTTCTCCGATGTTTCTCGCCTTATACACCAACGCCCATCCGTTCGGTGAAGCAGAAAACGTGACTCATCAGAGAAGGCAATCCTTTGCCAATCAGCGTAAGTCCAATTCCTATACTGCCGAGCAAATGTAAGCCTTTTCTGCCGATGCACCTTCGTTAGCATAGGTGCAGTGACCATCCTTCTGCATCGGAGCACCATACGCAGCAGGGTTCGCTGAACTGTCGCTTTAGACACACTTCCGGTAGCCCCCTGGTTCATTCGGCCAGTGAGTTGCTCCACTGTAACGTGTCGATCGGCCCTCACTCGCCTTCGCAGCCGACGTTCACCTCTTACATCAATGGCCCGTGGTGCTCCGCAGTTTTCACGTCGCTTATCCGCAAAGGTGTCATTTCTCCAATCACGATACACTTTAACCACAGCAGCATGCGAACAGTTCTCAAACTGCGCTGTTTCAGAAACACTGCCACCCTTGGCCCGAAAGCCGATAATCATCCCTTTTTGCAAATCTGGTAAATCGCTCCTTTTATCCATGACAGCAACGAGTGATATGTTTTCAAAATGCGTACAGCACACCTTATATGCCCTCCAAGCCAGCACACGACACGTGACTTCTTTCTTTGGCTACGCGCTGTAGACGTCAAAAGTAGGAGATGGTCACAATAATGTAACTCGATTGTGTATTTTAAGTGTCATTTATTTTCCTAGAGAAAGAGAGAGAGAGAGAGAGAGAGAGAGAGAGAGAGAGAGAGAGAGAGAGAGAGGGGGGGGCTATATCATATTATCAAAGTATTCGGACACCTCTTTTGAGTAGTGGATTAGCCGGTCCATAGCCATAGCCCATACCGGTATAAACAGACGCACATGGCGTGGCAAAATCCTAAACATGAACAGCGCAATGGGCCGTGCGCTAGAGCTCGGTGAATTTCAACGTGGCACGGCCATAGGATGCCATCTTTGCAATAAGTCAGTTCAGGAAATTTCTGCCCTGCTTCAGCTGTCCCGATCATCTGTAGAGGATGTTATTGTGAAGTGGAAGCGCCTAGGATTAACAATAGCGCATTCGTGACCTGGTGAGCTACGTAAAATGACAGAACAGGACCGCCGAGTGCTGAAGTGGGTGACACGACAAAATCACCTGTCCTGGGTTGCACCACTCTCCAGAGAGTTCCAAAATGTTCTCTGTAGTGATGGATCATGCGTTACCATCTGACAGTCCGAATGACGAGTCTTGGTGTGGTGGATGCCAGGTAATAGGTACTCCCCGATTGTGTTGTGCTAACTGTAAAGTTTGGTGGAGGAGGCATCGTGCTCTGGGCTGTTTTTTATAGTTTGGACTGAACCCTTCCTCCAGTTCCAGTGTCCTGAAATCTTAACGCTTTGGCCTGTAATGACATTATCGACAGTTGTGTGATCCCAACATAATGCAACAGTTCTGTGAAGGTCATTTCTTTTTTTAACTTGACTGGCCTTAACCACACCATAAATACTTTCACAGATAGAGGCACCGTCCCTATCCAAAAAAAGGAAAGATCCGTGCAGGAAGGATTTGATGAGACAGACGTGTAAGAACTTGACTGGCCTTAACAGAGCCCCGATATCATACCCATGGAACATCTTTGGAATTAATTGGAACGCCAACTGTGCGCCAGGCCGCCCGTTCCGTTCCCTTTAGAAGTTTAACGACAACCGCGAGAAACTCAATGGACTATAAGCAGCCGCCCGTCTCTTATTTAGGGCCACTGGTTCCAGGGAAGGGAGAGAGCCAGTGCCGTAAGACAAACACAACATCCATGCCTCAAGGGTTTCGAACCCGGACCCATCATGGACAAATGGTCAGAAGCCAGCGCTTTAACGACTCCGCCATCAGGGTGGCCGAACTACCAGAACATCGGTGACCGACCTGACTGGGAGAACGGAAGGCAATTCCGGCAGCAACATACCAATATCTGGTAGAAGGCCATCCCAGAAGAGTGGAAGGAGGTTATGATAGCAGCAAAGGGTGGACTAACTCGATATCAATTCCTTTCCTATTACAAGGGGTACGTAGGTAGGCATGTGTCTTGATACTTTGATCAAGTTCTGTATGATTGTTATGTGCTTGAACCAACATTCCGACTGTACGAAGCCCAGAAAAATTTCCTCGCAGTAGCTTGGTAAATCGATATTTATACGCGCTGACTTTCATTAATCAGCTTCATTAATTGTCACTATCAGAAAAATCTTACACAATAGCAATGAAACGTACATTTCCAAAGTAAATAAATACTTTCACAGATAGAGGCAACCACATCTTTCTTTGCCTGCCAACCTCTGCCCGACCTTTCGTGTTCGATTCATTTTCTTCCCGTAACCCCCTGTTCTTTCTCAACTCCCTTTTTTCCGAGTTTTCCTTCTTGTCCCCTTAAGAAAAGCACTCTGTCCCCGTTAGGAACAATAAACTTATGCAGTCTGATGGCCTCCTCCCATTACAATGTGAGGGTAATAAAATGATAAAAACACTTTGCCAGTGTACTAAGTTTGATTGCATGGGAAATGCTGCTTTACAGCACGTGCAGATTTTTATTGCCGTCTTGACAAACATCTTGAAGACGTTGTCTAAAGGCGATCACATATACACACGTCTGAGTGTCACGCCAGCAAATGGGGTAGTTTTGTGCCTGAGGCGGTATGTAGCGTGGAGTGAAGAAGGAGTGAAACTCTTCAACTCCATGCCACATACCGCTTCAGGCACAAAACTCCTCCATTTGCTGACGTGACGCTTAAATGTGTCCTTCAAACGTATATGTATGTGACCGCCTTAAGTTTCCCATGCTGACTGACAAAGAATGGCCTATTACTCAAGATTATCTACGATTCCTGGAAGCGAATGAATTCTGAAATCTTCTAGAATCTCCGTAACGAATCATTAGTACCGTTCTACATCCATTCCCCAAAATCACCGAGTACTGTAAGCAGTGCTGTAGTCGTAAAATCAGCAGAGGGTACTCAAATCCTAAAAAATCAGAGGGTTATACTACATGGATAAAAAAAAAAAAAAAAAAAAGGCACGGTACTCTCGTAGTGGTATCGTGGAAGGTACAATGCCTTTTTTTTTATTTTATGGCCTCTGGTCATTCGTCCGAAAGGGGTCCGGGTTTGAATCCCGGTAAAGCATGGCTGTTGTGTTGACAGTTGTCCTATGGCACTGGCTCTCTCCCTTCCCTGGAATCAGTGACCCTAAATTAGGGACAGGAGACTGCTTATAGCCCATTGAGTTGCTCATGGTGTTCTTTAAACCTCCAATAGAAAAAAAAAAAAAGCCTGACGAGATAAGTCCTTACAGCACTGTTCTTCTCTAGAAGAAACTCTTGATCTACTATCCGTTGCTGAACGATGATTCATCAACCAAGATCTTACGTATTTTTTTGGATTAAATCGTTCAATGGGCGTTCCATATGAATTTATGAACATCAATTTAGATAAATTGGAGATTAACAAAGATGCTCTGAGATCGGTTATAATGTTGTTCATTAAACTGAATCCTCGTTCGCATTCAGCTGCCGAATAAGGCAGAGTAGAAATCGTTCTTAAGAGTGGTTTTAAGTTTTCTGGAACAACTTGGACGTTTTCAGTATATTCTCTCAGTCACTGAATAGCTTGCATTTCATCAACATTAAAACGTCTACAGATTAGCCTTGTTCCTAGTTCTCCATAGCACACGTCGTCTGTTTTAATATTTATTCGCTCTAATGAATAAATATCTTTAAGAAGTTGTACATTTTCACTTTCTGAATTTGAACACAGTCTTGATTTCATCCTGTCAACCGTGCTTTGAATAAACTGGTTTGGTTAATAAGTACAATTTTGTTGTTAGGAATCAATGGAAAATTTTTAAATAATAATTCCTCGTTCGCTGCTAATGCTAAATGAGTTTTTCTCCAGGATTTTCTCCGAAGCTCTCTATAATTCTTACGGTTCTTTTTATTAGATGTTCAGCTCTTGGCAGCGATGTTGTTCGAGATTGAAGTTCTGTTGATAATATGGACATTAAAGGCATACGCTATATTCTGTCAAAAAAAAAAAAAAAAAAAAAAAAAAAGCAGAGGGTATACGGCGTATACTGCCGTATACCCTCCACTACAACCCTGACTGTAAGTTAAGGGGACTCTTTCTCTAAGCTTTTTATTGCAGTCCTTTTAGCTATGCTCTCAGCTAACAGTTAGCCCCGAACGTAGCTATCTCAACTCGACTTGGAATATCTAACAATTTTACTTTGCACCTTTGCTTCAACGTTGGAATTGGATAAAGAAAAAAATCATCCAATCTTTTTAATACATCTGGAAAGTGGAGATTTTGGCGACCGACGGATATGTAGCAATTTTTAACTGAGAACTTTGCCTCGGAGTAAACAGAGCGTTGCCAGTGTACCGAATGCTAAAGCGGGAAGGAAAAACCCCGCTAAGGCAGTCTTCATTTTACTAACTATGGTAATTCAGTAGCAAAGTACTGATTGGCTTGGTCTTTGCTAGATTCGGTACAGGGAGTTCTTTTAACTCGTAAAAAGAAATAACCCTAAGAAGCTCTACGTAGTAGCATTCAGAATTCCTTCGTGTTATTGAAAAGATCAGATTCTTAAACCTAAATTTTTGTTGGCATTAACCACTACCAAGGGCGGTTGCAGGGTGGTGAGGCAGGGACACGTGCCCCCCCCCCCCCCTCCCCGAAAAGAGACGAAATATTTATTTTTTTGTATTTTTACACCTTGCTAAAAAACACACGCATCTGGCTATTTTTTGTACTGCTAAGGTGGTATCTTCTAAAGTATCTGCCTTATGTTTCCAATGGTAAAATTCCTGTACATACACAGTGCGTCAAAGAATTTTTAAGACTGGCGCTAGATTTCAGCCTACGGTGGCGTTACCAGTGTAATCGCGAATGCGTTATAAACCGTGACCATCTACTTGCTTTCTGCCAAAAGTACTGCGCAGTTGTTAAAGTAACTCAAACGAAACGGCCGTTTATTAGAGAAGTAAAATTTTTTTCATGTAGAATTATTAAGATGGAACAAAGGGCTGTTATTAAATTTAACGCAAAACTTGGTAAAAGTGCCTCGGAAACGTACCAAATGATGAAACAAGTTTACGGTGAGTTTCGTTTAAGTAGATCAAATGTTTTCCTGTGGTACAAACGTTTTTTGGATGGAAGAGATACTCTAGAAGATGATAAGCGTACCGGAAGACCAAGTTCATCTAGGACACCTAAGATTATTAAAAAAGTGCGTGATTTCATGGCAAACAATCGATGTGCGTCACTAAGAATGATGGAAGAGTCTTTAAACATCAACAAAGAAACGATTCGAACCATCCTGCATGAAGATTTGGGCATGCTAAATTTGTTCCACGCACGTTAACCACTGAACAAAAGTGCACATTGCAGAGACATCATTTCAGCCGCTGAAAATGATCCAAACTTCGTAAAATCGATTGTTACAGGTGATTAAACATGGTGTTTTCAATATGATCCTAAAACAAAGTGACAAAGTGCGGAATGGAAGTCAAAAAACTCACCACAAGCCAAAAAAACAAGAAAAGTTCCATCGAAAATATAAACAATGCTCATTACATTCTTCGATAGTAAGGGTAGTATCCACAAAGAATTTGTTCCAAGTGGACAAACAATTACTGGTGCGTTTTATTTAAATGTTTTGAGGCATTTTATGGGCAGAATTCGTCGCATTCGTTCAGAATATCGGGATGAAAACAGTTGGTGTTTGTTGCACGATAATGTACCCAGTCACACCTCACTTCTTGTTCGTAAATTTTTGGCGAAAAATAACGTCTGTGTGTTGAATCATCCACCGTATTCGTCTAATTTAGCACTCTGCGACTTTTCTTTATTCCCAAAACTTAAAATGACGTTAAAAGGGTGTTATTTTGATGATATTTCGACCATACAAAGAGCTTCAACGCATGCTTTGGAGGCAATTCCGCAAAGTGAACTGGAAGAGGCATTCGAATCATTATTAAATCGCTGTAACAAGTGTATTGAAGCCGGAGGGACTTATTTTGAATGACAAACCAAAACAAATTATAATTTCTTGTTTCTATTTCATTTTACAGACCCAGTCTTAAAAATTCTTTGCCACACTGTGTATTTTCTTCGCAATTAATGTATTCTCAAGGAAGAAAATTTGCACATCGATAAAACTAACTGTAAGTTATACATGGGATACTTAATGCTTGCTAAAACATTACCATAATTAAGTAATCCAACATTTGTTTGTCTACTGACGTCATCAATGTACAGGTAGCGTCATCTATTAACAGGTCTGAACATTACTCAAAGAAAAATGATTGATTTTTAATATAACTATATTTATGTTTTAAGTATCCCATGCTATAACTTACAGTCAGTTTTATCGATGTGCAAATTTTCATCCTTGGGAATACATTTATTGCGAAGAAAATGTGTAAAGAAGTTTTACCATTGGAAACATAAGGCAGAGATTTTAGGTGGAACCAACTTAAAGCTTGTAAAATAATCCAGGTAGTTCTTGAAAGTCTTGATGTTCCCTTTTTCAGAAAGGATTCAATCACCCCTCAAGCGTCAAGTCAATGTGAAGTAGGAAGAAAAGTAGATTCTTTTCCAGAATCTGCCATAGAATGCATTACAGCAATTCAGACCAATGAAGATCTAATTTTCTTGAACAACATCAAATGTCTGCTAACAGTAGTATTAGCTGTTGTTTCCGTTACAACAGCGACGCCAGAGAGATCCTTCTCAGCTATAAAAAGGCTGAAAACATATATAAGAACCGCAATGGACCAGTGGCGTCTTACAGGTTTAGGGTTAACGCATATTCACCAAAATATTGCCCTAAAAATATTAATGAGATTTTGGAGAGATTTGTCCGAACGCACTCAAGGGGACTCACTTTTATGTAACATACATTCCATTCTTTATTTAAAAGGGTTATTCAATAAATTCGTGCACTTAAAATGACTCTTCAATGCACCCGATCAAAATAGTCATACAATCACGCTTCTCATTCTCCGAAAAAAAAAAAAAATGTAAAATCGATAATACATATATCTAACCCCCCCCCCCAATCCTATGACACTAAGGTAAGATATTCTGACATTCGATCAAACTGATAGTGGTATTCAGGTGCACCCACATTGCACCCACATTTCAAATTTTTGCAACCGCCAATGACCACTACTGTTCATTTTTTTCTTATTTTAATGATTCCTTGGCCCTGCTATTAGGAGTAGCCCCACCCAGTGTTTCTTTAAGGACTTTTTGGCGGGGGGGGGGGTGGAACCTTAGAGGGGCAAGTTTTCCCTCTGCTATATATATATATATATATACTTAAGAGCAAAACTGAAGACTAAGGAAAAAATTTTAGAATTTAACACGAAGGGTGCAAAATAACCTGAAAATCAAAACGCGCAACGCAGCAGTTTTGAAAATTCAGAATTCACATTCTATAAAGAAGATACCTAAGCAAAAAAATACATATATAATTTTGACTCACACCTAGTACAACATAGAAAAGGTTATGTATCTACCTGTGTGAGTAAAAGGAGAAAAGATAAAAAAATAAAATAAAACAACTGAATGTAGAAGGTGTCGAGAATACTGAGCCTTGGCTTTATCAAGGACCAGCAAAAACTCTGCATTTTCTCACTTCTACAAAGACCTAGTTGGAAATGGGTTTCTGCAAGGCCATAGATGCAAGTAACATTCCCACCTAAAATAGTTTAAAAAATATATATATAAGTCATGTCCTCCGTAGAGTAGCATGACCTAGCACTAGTTAACAATTTCGCTTGCATCCATTAACCTTCATGGCCCGACCCATGCTCTTCATCTGTTACTATATATATAATTTTAACTACTATATTTATATATATAGAAGTAATTACTATATATCTAGCACAGGGGTGCATTAAGAGAGGGCCTTGCCCCCCCCCCTCCCCCCGGAAAATGTTTCTTTTTTTTTTTGGTTAAAATGCGACTTACATTAGATTAAAAAAATGCGTTAATTTTATAAAAATGTATCAATTTACATTGAACAAAAATGCTTTAATTTCTCTTCAATTGTTTATTTACTGTTACTTTATTTCAGATGGTGGATTTCAAAATCTTCCTTTTTTCGCCCCCCCTCTTCCCGAAGAAAAATTCTATAAACATCCCTGATTTAGTAATTACTACTTCAAACATTTCAGGAATAACAAACTTTTTTCAGTAAAGGAGGGGGCTGGGGGTCCGCAGGCTTGAAATTTTTATCTATTAAAATCCATTCAACACACTCTTGATCATCCTGAATCACGATTCCCAGACAATTAGGTATGATTAGTCTACTTACTATATTTTGAAGAATATCATGCGTCGTAATACACTTTTTAATAAAATAAACTGTAATTAATACCATTTGAACAAATATTTAAAAATATATAATTGGAGAAATATTTGTAGCATAAGAAAAAACGAAACTTCCTTTTTCATCATAGCCTTAATTTATTAAAATTTGGTTCGGTAACCTAAAATGTCTCGGGGGGGGGGGCGAATGGTCGTTTCCGGGAGGGCTTCGCCCCCTGGATGTATGCCTGAAAGAAACACTGGCCCCACCTGATTTAGTTTCACTAGTTTTGGGGAAAGAATAGAGCTGTTCTTGTAAAAACGAAACATGATATCAAGTCTTAGCCAAAATTCAAACCCAATCTAGGGACTAGAACCTTATTCTGTACCAGCTTTCTTCCTTTTATTACTTTAAGCTGTTATTTCGTTTGTTTTATCAAAATATTAACTACCCGGTATGGTAGGCATTACTGTGCTCATTAAAACCGTTAATGGCTATGATATTCGCATTTAAAAACCAGACATGCCCTTGATTTTGAAATACACAGGTGTGAAAATACCGATAAAGTTGATGGCGATAATGATAAAATCTGAGTCAAAAGGGAAGAAAGAAATCGGAGAATTCGTAAGAAGCCGGTGAAAACATTCCACAAATTCTTCCTAAAGAGGGTCATCTTAGTGGGCCACGGTTGAGCAGTTCTGAAGTCCATTACCGAGGTCAGAGGTCGGAGTGACACTTCAAGAGTGTTGAGGTAATTGTGGATCATGTGACAAGCCCTTAATCTAAGGTTCTGGGGAAGTGGGGTGGAAGAACTAGGAAAGTAGAAGAAGAAGAAGGAGTCCGTGAAAAAGAAGAGAGAAAGGCATCGAAGGGAGGGGGAATCGAAGGGTTGCTTCAGTAGGTCATCCACCGTTGGAGGGGAAGGCAGTTAACCAGAAGCCTGATGGGGTGCTAAGGGACATGTCAGTCAGATGAGAAACAAGTTTGGGTTGATGCTGGGTTCTTCATTCATTACCACCACAGGAGTCCTGATGAAGTCCCCCTCCCCTATCAGCCGTCCTAATTGGAAAGCTCTCCCCCATCCCAGCTTTAATTTAAAGACAGAGACTTTTTGTCTGTCCATTAAAACAAAGAACACACCCCTCATATTCTTGAAAAATGGTATGACAGCTAATTATTAGGTCCTTCCAATCTTTTTTTTTTTTTTTTTTTTTGGGAGCATTTTTGCCTCTCTTGAGTTGCAGGGCTTTGTATATTTATGCATTTATTTTCAAAGCACGAAGTTGCAATGAGTATTTCAGGTTGTAAGCTTACATTTGAATGCTAATGTAATAAGATTACGGGCGTCTTATTGCTCCCTGCTTCAACTTTTTGCTTCGTTGACATTTTTTTTCCACAAAATGCAGTAGGATATTGATTACAGCGATCTCAAAAAGAGAATGGTTTTCTGGAGATGTTGTTCACGAAACAGAAACTGCTGCTTGCTCGCTGTCAGTGTCTAATGCAAAAAATAATCAATCTAAAAAATGCGCCCTTGCTTAGTCCATTTCATAAAGTAATGAATCCCATAAATAACTGAATATATTTGCTATAGTACAATTACGGATGAAATGTTACGAGGGGTCATAGGTCATGTTCAGGTAGTACATCGATCTGCATTTACAAAGATCAGATTCCCGGTAGCTTCTCACGTCGCAACGCAGAATCATGACAGCAATCTTTTGGGGATGGTATTAATTTTAATAATCGCCGATATACACTATATTGACAAAAGTTACCGGACACCTAAAAGAGAAACACAGCATAGCATTTATTGACATATATTAGTACGATATCGGTCCACCGTGCACTGACACTTCGAGACATGCTTTCGACAAGGTTTTGGAACACAGCGATAGATATGCGCTTCCATTCAGTGCATAATGCTGCCGATAACTGTTGCTTAATAGTAGGACTTGGTTCCAAACTTCTTATGCGGCGCTCTAATCCATCCCATAAGTGTCTATAGGATTAAGATCAGGGCTCTGTGCTGGGCAGTCCACACACGATACTGAATTACCGTCAAACCTCGCGATAACAGTCCTTGCTTTACGGGTCGGTGCATTATCCTGCTGGTACGAACAAGGCTCGGTTCCATAGGCACAGAGTTGGTAGGACATAATTGTCCATAATATCGAGGTAGACGTGCTGGTTAACAGGTTTGTCCATGATAACCAATGTGCCGGGATCATACCACGAAAAACGCCCCCACACGAGTGCACTGCCAGCTCCAAACTTGACCGTAGGAATAGTACACTGTGGTAAATAGCGTCCCCCCAGCTGCCGCCATACTCACACACGGCCATCAGACTGATGGATTGTGTATCTGGATTCATCAGTCCATAGAACCCGTTTCCATTGATCTACGGTCTACGATAAATGTTCTTTACACCATGCTAAACGACGAGTAGCATTCCCAGTGGAGATGAAAGGCTTATGAGCAGCCGCACGACCACGGTAACCCATGGAATGAAGTTCTCTGCGAATGGTACGTGTACATACTGAGGTTCCAGTGACAGTGTTAAGTATTCCTTAAACCTTCGTTCTAGACCTTCCAGATAAACTTCGGTTAATGGTCGGCAATACGTGAGGTCTACAGTCAATAACATTAATAATTTGTGCCATAATGATAATAAAGTTGGAAGTAGGATGCCAAAATACATGTCATACCTTGGAGGATAGCTAGGGCCTCGGCGATGTGTTTAGTACATTTAACATACTCTTCCATATAACTGAAGTCTTGATCTCTCAGTACATTCTTTAAGTCTCTGTCCAATGCTTTATGCATAGCAGCTGACTTGTCGTTTATGCGTAGAATTTGTTTCATAGCATCGTACAAACTATTCCACTCTGTTACACCAGGCCTGCTAAATGTGTGACCTAAAATAGCTTGGATAATTTCTGCAGATTTAGGGTGATTTGCAACTTTCCACAAGGTTTTACATATTTTCATCACTTGTTGATGCATTTTGGAAAGATCGGTATTGCGGTCTTCTTGTACTTTATGAGTATCTGCAGTTGGACATAAACTGAGTGTATGTGACACACATCTGAAATGCAAGGGTAACCATTCCCTAAGATCTATACGTGTAGTCTACAAATGCTCTTCATCATCATCACTAGTTGATGCCGAGACAGCGCCTGTATCATAATCGGAACTATACCTGAACTGTTTTCCAAGTCAACATCCACATCATCCTTAACAATGCTTGCCGCTTGAATCTCGAATATTTGAAATGTTTTAACGAAATTGCTTCCATTGTCAGTAATTGCAGCCACTACTTTACATGAATCCAATCCAAACGTTTTGTATATCTGCAGAAGCATTGCATATATTCTATCATTACTATGCGTTCCTTTAAATCTTTGACTAGCTAAAGCTCCGGAAACTCTTTGTAATGTCTGTGACTTAATCCAGTTTACCGTCGCACCCAAGAATGTTCTGTGTCGTCCTGACCAGGTATCTACTGTTGTACAAACGAATTCGGTGTTTTCTAACTGTTGTTTTATGTTTGCCACTTGTTCCTTATAATAATCAGAAAGCTTGCGGCCAAGTGATCTGCGACTCATTATTTTCAGATGTTTGGAATCACCATTCAACTTTTCGATTATTTTGTGGAGATAGACGTTCTCAATGCACCCAAGGGATATCATGGAATCCGCAAAATATGTAAGTACATCCCTGTCGAACTGTTCTTGCGAATAATATTTTCTTTCGAATACTTTATGACGTGATTTCCCTGATGTACTATAGTGGTTCTTCGTGGTTTCTTCACTTCTTTCAAATACTCATGGTACTCTTCTACATAACTGCCTCCGTGTTTCCTTTTCAAGAGCGTTGTAAAATTTGAAGTACACCTTCTTGATCCTTTTACTTCGATGTTAAATTTCGTACACTTTGCTACAACTTTGTCTCAGCTACATTTCATCATCATCGTCAATGTCAACCATTATCAATCCACTGCTGGACGAAGGTCTCTGCAAGCCTCTTCCACAACGGTCTGTCTTGTGCTAGTCTCCTCCATGTTACTCCCGCATACTTTCGAATTTCATCCACCCATCTCCCATGTGGTCTTCTTCTGTGTCTTTTCCTGTCCCTTGAAATCCAGTCTAAAATTTCTGCTGCGCATCGATGGTCTGTCCTTCTGGCAGTATGCCCAGCACATTGCCATTTCAGGGATTTTACTCTGAACCTGATTTCTTCCACTCTTGTCATTTTTCGGATCCACGAGTTCCTCTTCTTATCTCTCCTGATTACACCAAGCATGCACCTCTCCATGCTGCTTTCAGTTGTCTGAAGTCTTTGTATGTCTTTTTTTCGTTAAGGTTCACGTCTCTGCACCATACGTAAGCACTGGAAGGATGCATTGATTAAACTCTTTTCTTTTAAGAAGCAATGGCATGTTGCTCTTGAAAATTTTGCTGTTTCTTCCAAAGCTCTCCAGGCAAGTTTTATACGCCGATTAATTTCTTCATCAATGTGACCCTCACTTGATATCTGTTGCCCAAGATAAACGTAGTTATCTGTTATCTCAAGCTTTTCTCCATTAATCGATAAATCTTCATTTCTTGTAAAAGCATTGTACATCACTTTTGCCTTCTGAAAATTAATTTTTAATCCCACTTCTTTACTCCTGTCAGCAAGTTCCTGGATCATACACTGCAGCACTGATGCGGTAATTGTAAAAATGAATACGTCATCAGCAAAACGAAGGTGAGTTAGATGATCTCCATTAATCTTTATCCGTTTGTTTTTCCAGGGCAGTGATTGAAATACATTTTTCAAAGTGCCATTAAATAGCTTGGGAGATATGGTGTCAACTTGTCTCACTCCCTTTCCAATATTTATGTGTGCTGTATTCTCAAACAGCCGAATCTTTGCACTTGCATTTTCATAGATGTTATTAATAATACTAACGTATGCATCTACAATACCGCAGGATTTCAAAGCCATTGTAACTGCTGATGGTTTCCCCGAATCAATGGCCTTTTCATAATCGATAAAAGCCATGCATAATGGAAGTTCATATTCCCTCGCTCTTTCAATTAGTTCTCTCAGTACGTGGATGTGATCTATAGTGCTGTAGCCACTCCTGAATCCAGTTTGTTCTCTCGGTTGAGCCATGTCCAGTGTTACCTTCAAGCGGTGTGAAAGAACGTTAGTGAAGATTTTATAAACCACTGATAGGAGGCTGTTAGGTTTGTAGTTCCTGAGATCCTCAATGTCACCTTTTTTATGTATATTCTCCACTATTTCAAAAAAAAAAAACGATCATCTAATACACAACTAGGATACTTGCTCACAGCTTCTGTGTTATCAGTTTTCGATCCCGTGTGGCTGCCATTGGTTGACAGATTACTACAGTACGTTGCCGAAATACTCGAAATACTCCTACGTTTCACTGTCCAAAATAATTAAACAAGCACATATTAGCACTACACTCACAGTTCAGCAACTCAGGGTACTCTGCCGAATATTACAGAAATTTGCGAACTCTTGACATTTTTGCCGTACTTCTCAAGTGTTGTTGTCCATTACTTGTCCGATACGAACACTGGACTGGCGAGCGACTGACTCCTTTATATATACTTCACGACAGGACCTCAACCTTCTGGAATATTCTTGATTACATAACGCTCTCCAACTTCCCACTGCGCGATCATTCTGGAACATTCTAACAAATGTCTAACCCATTCTTGCCGCTTCTAGAACATTCTACACGACACTTCGGCCTCTGTCTGCTATATTACATGGCCGACTTTTCCAGACATAACTTTTGGCACACGTACATTTCTATAAACTATTATTATGTAATTATTATTTGCAAATTATGTAATTTCATTACCAAATAATTTCATTGCGTTTGAATTACCTTATTAAATAACTGAATTATATCCTCTTCATTGTAATGCATTACAGATTAATTTCATTACCTTGTGCAAACCACACTTGGGATTACCTTGTAATGCATTACACGTTAATTGTAATTCCATTACTTTGTAATGCATTTCTGCCCAACTCTGATACGGCAATAGTAAGTTCTTTCTTTGAAGAGCTAACCTTTGAATATCGGAAAACAGCTTAGTGATATTTATGTAGGTAGCCTGCTCTCGTGATATAAAGGACTCACTCAGCACGTAAGATGTCACGTGATCCCAGTGTGCGGTATAAATCAAGCACACCAACTCATCGATAATAAGTAGGCATTCAATTGAGGGTAGAAGTGGGAAAAACTAGTGATCTGAGCGTCTTTGAACATGGTATGACACTTGTTACCAGGGCCGGCAGTTTGAGCTACGGCCAAACGGCCTTCCTCTTGGGCTTTTCACTCATATAGCAATGGGCGATCATGTGGACAAAACAGCTGGTGGATCGAAGAGGTCAAAGGACACTGGCGGGAATCATGTAAAGCAAGCGAACAGATGGGCCACAACCTGGCAAATTACTACAGAACTCAACATTGCTGTCGTGTGGGTCGTCTCAAAATGCCCAAGTATCTGGCCGTATCGCAAATGGTCTGAAACAGCCAACGACCATGTCGAATGCCGATTTTGTTAGCGCATAACACGAAAGCACACCTCCAGTGGGCGAAGGACTGGGAAAGGTCAACTGGACGGGCGAATCAAGGTTCCTTCTGCGTCATGTATTGGGTGTGTGCAAAAGTTCTACCAGTTTTTGTAATAGATGCAAATTGCGATTGGAGTAGTTACGTCACAAATGATGCTGCGATGCCGTATTTTCGGCCAATTAAGTGTGGAGTAGTAGAGCATATAAAGGCACTAGGTTTGTCCGAGTAAGTCATTCGTAGCGGAAATCACGGATGGTGTAACATGGCATGCGATAAGGAGCACATTAGACATTATTTACTGTACCAGTTCGATAAAGCCAGTGCAGCCGCGGCTTGCCGCAACATCTGCCAAGTGATGCAGTTGATGATAGCACATGTCGCTGTTGGTTTAGATAATTTCAGAACGGAGACAGGAGCTGTAAACATCCAGCACGTCCTGGATGTCCATCGGTGGTTTCTGACGAGGATGCGGACGAAGCCATAACAAATGACCCGTATCCAACCGTTCAGGAATTAGCGGAAACATTGTCAGTAAACAGAACAACAGTCAAAAGACGAATGTATGTGCTTAGGTTAATCACCAAGTTCGATAACTGGGTTCCGCACCAGCTTTCTGCAAAATAACGAGAGGATCCGTACAGTCTTTAACACATGATCTTCAACATCACTATCTTTTGTTGATGAAACATCAGTTTTAACTTTTTCAGGAAGTTTCCTTACATCAGCTGGTACATCCAAGAGTTCTTCAGGTGAGTAATCTTTCGTTGAAGAATTTGTCATAGGCGGATTTAAAAGGGGAACTTGAATTCTTTTATTAAGTACTTGATTATATAATTTAATTTTAACATCAACAGATTCTTTACTCAGTAAGATTGTCTTCATTTCTTTATCGAGGTCAGACAAAACTTCGTCCGTAGGCACATGTCTTGAAACTCTCTCCTCAGGGACGAGCACCATTTTCCTGGCGTATTCCATCTTATTTGTTTAACAGAGTTGTTAAAACACTCAGAGCTGCAGGTATCAGCACACCTAAGAATCCACCTTTCTGAACCAAAATTCTTCTTTTCTTGAACAAGGCGACTTTTTTTATCAGCTAATTTCCTTAGAGTGTGTTTATGTCCACGTAATTTTCCCTTCTGATGAGGTGAAAGGGGTACATTACCTTTTAAAGTGTTCAAAGCACATTCACTTATGGTTTTGATTCCACTGTTTGACAGTTTTCTTAAAAAATCTTTCAAGTGTTTTTTAGGACAAATCTTTATCAGACGCAGCTGCTGAATGTGTTGCTCCGATAATGCCATGATGAAGAATAACGAGCTTTATAACGCACTTAAGCTTTTAACCACTCCGCGTATGTGACTGCTTTATGAAGAGCACAATGGTTTTTATCAGTTCGATGATGATGAACTTGACACTGCACTTGGACATAAGGGAGGTATACCACATTGGGACAACACAGAGCATCTAAGTCGTAAAAGGTGATACCTGTTAAATTTTCCAAGTACTTGCATTTACTTAGTCCTTTGGCACAGAAAATATCAATTTCAGTACAGAAGAAGCGGAAAAACTCTAAAAAGAAATTGTATTCTTCGTTTCCGCTAGCCCATGGAATGTGATGTATATTTCTAGCCGTCCAAAGGCACTGAGCTTTTTCCCTTGGATGCAGTTCGTAAAAGGGGAACGGTGGCAAAGGAAAAACATGAGCTACTTCCCCGGTCTGCAAACAACATGTAGCGAGCTCTTTCACTATGAATTCTCCGTTCTGAAGGAGAAATCCTTCTACGTCGACGACGACTGTCTTCATGGTAAATGAGGTGCTAATGCCGTGGTTGGTAAACATATTGAGTTTCTCCAGGCAGTATATTGGTGCGCAAGCGCATTTCTTCTGGTGTGTTCGGTTTCAGGTCTATCATTAAGTAACTGAACGCAAATTTCGTAGCGTCCAGATACACCTCTTGAAAAAATTTCACTTTGTTGGGGTACAGCTGTCTTCCTAAATGAGTGATTTGATTCACATCTCTTCGTGATTTAAACAAAAACAAATAATGAGCATTTAGGGAAATTTCTCTCATTTCTTTGCCTTTATGGAAAACGTTTTGGGTAATAAAAATAACGGATATATTATAGTGATGACTACCCCTTGTAAATAAATGGGTTAGCCTTTTATCTGCTCCACATTCTGCCATCAAATCATCTATAATAAAAAGCGTGTTTCCTTTCAAATAATCCTTGAAATTTGTGGGGATACCGTCGACAAAAGTAACATCAGGTATTTCATCATATAATGTCTGATGAACCCCATAAAACCAAACCACGTGTTGCGGTGATGGGTAGATTACTTCTACTTGATGTTGAAGTAAACGTTGCACAAAGTGAGTTTTTCCACAACCCGTGGGACCCGCTATCAGAGCTGTGAAAGGATGATACAGCTTAGCCACTTCCATATTGACAACTAAATGAAATAACAGGAGTCAACACAATTTAAAGACTTGACACTTGAAATAGTTTTAAATCAATTTTTATTATTCATATTCGAAATTTCGGTACAATTCCAAATTTCTTTTGAACAAAATGATAAACACGTACATCGTTTGTTTCACTTTTATAATTAAAATTTTTTACAATGGAATATAAACTTTTCCCGCGACATCTAGAATATAAGTAAAATATACAAAATTGGCCACATACGGCCGTAAACGAACTTTGGAGAGGTACGTCATTAAAATTCACATAAGGGAACTTGGAAACGAATCGGAAAATAGGTCCTTCAAAATATTCTGGGGGATGTCCATAGGAATCGAAAAATTCCACCGTTAATGGGTTTGGCATAAACATGGCCAGCCAGTGTTTTCCGGGACTCCCATACTGATCCGTGTTCACAATGAGGCAGGCTGGGAACTTGGAAATACTTTTAGGTAGTCGGTTGCAGGCAAACACACCGACGAAGGAACGACACGTCACATGATCTTGCTTCAGAATCTTAGTTATTTGCACACTGTTCATTTCTTTTAATTAGCAAAATCACAAAGAATGCTTCTGGACTTGGAAATTTCGATAATATTCTGGAACTCGGCGTAGATCAACACAGAAATGGTTTTTGACAAAGCATTTTTAAATTTGATTTCCATCCTCAAATTTCCTTGATGGATCAAGTTCATATGTCCGCCATCACATAAATCGGGACTAAGATCAAAAGCATACAGCGTGTAACCCTTAGAAAATTCTTCCCGGTCGATGAAAATTCCTCTGTCTTGTCCCAGTTTCTCGGTTCCTTGAAATAGGCTATGGTAAGAACGAACTGTGTTTCCCGTTTCGAAGTTAGGTTCCAGCGGTTTATGAGGAACGGGTTGACCGTCGACGTACACGGCGATAAAGTTGACGTCATAATGCTTGAATTCGAAGGGGTTTGACTTATATGTACCATTAAAGGCATCGTTGTCCACACAGCCGATGACCAATCTCTTTGGCATTTGTCCGAGGAATACGTTGTCTTGTACGAACGACATGCTTCCTTGAGACACGGAATACACTTTACACAACACACGATCAACGGGATATTTGGCAGGAGATTTTTCTAGAGCTTTGGCATGACCGATCGAAACACCTGGGCTGACTTTTACTTTCCTTACAAAAATCGAAGCATGTTCAATCATGACGCTATAGTCGGGTGACTCGGATGACGAAACGAGGCAGAAATCAGGCTTGCTTCGAATCAGTTTGATTTTCACGTCCACTAAATTGAGTAACAGTTTGTTTTGATAAAACAAGTCACAGTGCAAAGTTCCAATCATGTCCAACGTCTTGCTGTCTTTTACGAGTTCGTAGCGTTGATATAATCCTTTGTTCGTTGTAGCACTCGTGGGGTTGATTTCGTTCAGATGCCCAGCCGTATCCTTATAAAAACATTCGCAGGACAAGTAGGTTTTCTTTGCCTCTTCTCCATAATTCAATAGAGTTTCAATATAAGCTCTGTACGGATATGTATTACTTGACGACGAAATCACTCTTTCGTTTAAACTGACATCGACTTGAGAAAACAGAGAATGAAGAAAGCAGTTGATCGGACCAACGGGCTCTTTGTCAAGCAGGATGGAACGGTCGGATTTCACGATTTTTACTTTCGCGTATAGCTGAGTCGAAGATAAGTCCATGTATTCTTCACCACTCCCAGAAATATTGAATTCCAAAGGGCCACCATCCCTAATGTTGGCTAAAGGATGGTATTCAATCCATTGTCCTTTTTCTATACTCGTTTGCGTGGGCGGTAAAGCAAATAAATCCAGTTCCGACTTTAAACATACGGATGAATGACTGTGAATGAGAGCCATGGTTTAGAGATCAAAAATGTCATGTGTTGCCCTCTTGGCTTTCTTTGAAGAAATGATGTGTTTCTTCGTCTTTCTCTTCCTTTTAACGCCCCCACCCAGCATTTTCTTGACTTTGTTAGCTGCTTTGTCGGTGAGTAGTTGTCCTGCTTCTTTGGCTCGTTGTTTGGCTGCTATCTTCACGTCCTTGCCTTGGATGACGTCACTGGCGAGATCCATTCCTGTTCGTAGAACTTGTTTTCCAAGAGTTTTAGCGCCTTGTTTGAATAACGGCACAGCAGCTCTAAATAACGACCTAAACAATCCTCCAAGTCCATAACCTTTCTGTAGTGGTACACCTTGGAAATAGGATAAACCTTTTCCAGTTTGACTTATGTAATAATCCTCGAAGGATTTCGTACAACAGTAGTACCGCTCGTACATGATCACAGATGCTTGAGACGAAAATGAAGTTTCACGATCGCTCTCCCGCGTTCAAATGGCACTAGCTGACCTGTATGATTCCTTATAACGATTTCGATGGTTTGAAAACCTTTTCTTGCGAGAGGCAAATAGTGAGGTCGGTCGTACAAAGCGTTTTCCATATCTCCATCTTCTCCGGTCACTTTAACAATGCGAAGGAGAGGTGCATACATGTCTCCCACAGGCTGAGGTTCTACAATATCGCTGTATACGTATAACAGAGAAAGCGACGAGTTGAGGTCGGCTACAAATTTTCCATGAATCGTGAGATCACTCCCTTCTGTTGCCGAATATAATCCGGGTTGGAAACCTAGAATTTCAGCAATCCCGGGATATAACTCCAGCTGAGTACCATTCATTAAAGCTGTTTTGACACGCCTCGTGGTTTTATTGTAATACATGGTAATTTTTTTCGTCCAGTGATAGGACATGGCTTTCACTACCTCGCTCACCGAATCGTAATATCCTGCAGGAATTTTTCCCGCTTTCAGCTGACCTGAACCAACATCGTAAGCAAAGGAATTGGAGTTAATATTCACATTGAACCAGGAATGAGGGTAGATGAGTTCGACGAGTCCCACTTCCCAGTCCCCATTCAGTTCGATCAGTGAAGGAAGACGAGTAACAAAATGGGATATTTTATTGTCAGAAAAGTAACCCAGAGAGCTATCGCTGGGTAACGTCAAATAGAAACTCATCTTGCATACTGAACGTCGGAGGTAAGTACTTGAATTTTTATATGCTAACTAAATCGTTCGATGGTATCCATGCATTAAACTTATCAGGGTAGCCTTTAAATTTAACAAAATACTCATATTTGTTTTTCCGTTTGCGCTTCTTCAGAACCATTTCGATTGGGTAGTGGTCATTTTTTTTAACTTTTTGCAGTTCTTCGGCGTAGAAGGTGCCATCAATGTCTTCTCCCAGTAAATCTTTAACTTGATATACTGGAGGTGATCTAGCGATGCGTCGGGAAACATTAAATAACTCCTCTGACCAATTCTTTTCATACCCCTTTTCGAACTGTAATTTGGTTTTAGATAACCTCACGGTATCACCTATATCGAATTTATACACTGATTGATTTTCAGTTATATCGCCATATAAGTTATTCCACACAATCTTTTGGTTTTCTAGACTGACATTTACTGGTTCCATCTTAATACTTCGATGATATGTTGCATTATAACTACGTACCAATTTCTGTAATATATTGATATATGTATGCGTGTTTCGACTTGTAAAATACTTCCACATTTTTGTTTTTAGAGTTCGATTAAACCTTTCTATTACACTCGCTTTTGTCTCATTTCTGGTAGTAAAGAAATGGACGTCGTTTTGTTTTAAGAATCTCTGAAATTCTCGATTTTTAAATTCAGAACCTTGGTCAGTTTGCAAGTTTAACGGTTTGCGTTCTTTAAATATTCCCTTGAACACTTTTATCATGGATGCCCCAGTCTTTTGTATCATAGGAACACACCATGCATATTTTGAAAACACGTCAATGCATGTTAATACATATTTATTTCCATTATTGTATTGTTTTAGACTGGTCAAGTCGACTAAATCGGCCTGCCACTGTTCATCGATTCCCCCCACAATGACTCTATTTCTCTGAAAATGCCTTCTGGCAGGTTTGTGAAGCGTGTAAGTTTTCTCCCCCTTAGCCACTCCTCGATCTTTTTTTCTTTATTTTTCCGTTTACAGCACGGTACAAAGCATTTACTCCACCGAAACTTCCCGGCTGATCTGGATTTAGATAAGTCTTTTTCAAGAGATCGTGATTCTCCATTACAACAACTGATTTGAATACTTTCAACGGAAACAGTAAAACTCATGCTTACACTAAAACACAGACAGCTGAAATGACACAAAATTGTACTTACATGTGATTTTATTGATACATAGGGTCTTCCAAAATGTACAGATTTTTAGCACTTTCTATTGCATCACAAATATTCAAGCCGTTAAAAAAATCAAATAAGTGTTTTTCGACATGAAAAATGAGTCATTCACAAATTCATGGGCAATCCATTTTAGATCTAACTTGGCTACGGCTTTATTAAACAATGCACGCACTTTACCTTTCCGAGTTGAAAATTCACAGGCATGTCCTAATCCATGGCGATCTTCAATTTTGCACAAAAGGCAGTCAATCAGTCCATCGATGGTTGAAACAATGTTATTTTTTAACACATGCCGAAGCGTTTTCTTCAACACAAATTCCCCATCTACGGAGTCAACACTGCTATGTCCAGTTTTTTCAGCCTCGTCGAAAACGATCTTCTGAAAGGACGGTCCAAACATTAGTTGGTGAATGCTTGTCCTAATATCATCACTATATTCATTGAGTTTTTCCCATTGGTCTTCAGTCAGGGGTATCCGGTTACGATATGCTGATAGGAATCCGTTGTTCACACCAATGCATTGAATATGCAGATGATTCACGTTGTTTTCTTTGTACGTTGTCAGAAACAGTTGCTTGACAATGCAGTGAGTCAAGTCTGAGTCAGCGGGGTTGATGAACAACATCGTTTCAACGAAGTGTTCCCACAGATACGGCGTCATCACCAGTCCCCGTGTAGTCGGGTAAAAATGCAAGTTATCGCATTTGTACACACGAAGATGCACTTTGACACGGTCTTTAAAATCGGTAACAACAGCAAACACATCAGCTCCGAGATGGAAGTGATGACTGGGTATGTTACTCAAGGTAAAGCCCTTAGAGGAGTTTTTGTTTGAAGAGGATGCCACACTTTCTACAGAATTCATCTTTCCAGAAATATTGTCGTTACTACGCTTCATAATGGATAGACACAACAGACTGAGTAGAGGGTAGAGACGTCTTAAGCACTAAGAATCCTACAACGAAGTGAAGAATATCCAGTTCAGGTTCCTATCGAGTGCTTTCGTCAACCATTAAGACAAGAGACTCCTCCTCCCACGTCATAAAATGGCCACTAAGAAAACAGTAAGTTCAAAATGCAAGTTCGTTCATGTGCAAAACATGTACATATTTGTTAGCATGATTCATACGCCCTCCTCATGTGCTCATTCCTAAAACGACCAACAGATGGCGCTGCAATCATCCTCCGTCATTGCGGTGAAACACGTGTGTTTGTAAAAATCTTGTCCGTACTTGTTTGAGTGAGTCATACGCCCTCCTTCCTGTATTCATCGTAAGACGGCCAACTGCAAATCCCCTCAGGCAGTCTTCTCCCATACGCTACCACATGTCTTAATCCTTTCGACCAACCCTACCAACGATTTGGTGGCCGAATTGGTAGAGCATTTGACTTCCACGTAAACGGCCCGAGTTCGAATCTAACTGGTTCCAAACCTCGTCGTCGCTTTTTTCCGATAATAAATCCATGGTTGAAAAAAAATTCCCGAGTCCACTTACAATTAAATTTACCACCATCACCCGAAAAAACAGATTGGGAAATTCCAAAAAAATAAAAATGGCGGAGAAACTTCCCAGAA
Organism: Macrothele yani; assembly: GCA_039090855.1. Lineage (NCBI taxonomy): Eukaryota > Metazoa > Arthropoda > Arachnida > Araneae > Macrothelidae > Macrothele > Macrothele yani. The sequence continues at coordinate 13,473,962 of CM077029.1, read as the reverse complement.
TTAAAAATGGCTTCGCCGACGTCAAGGTGACGTCATGCAGTAAAAGATTGGGAAATTCCAAAAAATAACAATGGCGGAGAAATTTCCCAGAATTAAAAATGGCTTCGTCGACGTCAAGGTGACGTCATGCAGTAAAAAAATGGCGGACACCAACGACCACGCCCACCGTTGCCACCGGAAGAAAAGTTTCTTCGTCAACGACGACCACGTGAAGGTGACGTCATGCAGAAAAAATGGCGGACGCCCACCGTTGCCACCGGAAGAAAAGTTTCCCCACGGGAAGCGCATCCGTGACGTCACTTCCGGAAGTTGACCACGCCCACCCGTGACGTCACTTCCGCCGCCCAAGTCCCCCCTACTACTGTTGGACAGGTTGCGAGAAGAACAGACATCGAAGCGGCCAACACTTGTCAATCGCAAAGGCGTGATCCTTCGTCTTGATAACGCCAGACCTCATGCTGCTTTAATCACACCGCAAAAATTACTGGACTTCAGTTCAGAAGTGTTACCTCACCCAGCGTATTTCCCTGATCTGGCACCTACGGACTACCATCTTTTTCGATCATTACAGAACGCCTTCGCTCTCCAAACTTTCGATGATGTGGACGATGTGAAAACGGCATTACATGACTTTTTTTACTCTAAAACACAGGAGTTTTTTTTTTCCGGCGTGGGATTCACCTACTAATAGACAGATAGCAAGTGGCCATACAGAATGATGGAAATTATGTGAAATCCTAGGTACGTTACTTTTTGTGTTCTCCTCCTTTCTTTGTAGTCTACAAAAACGGGGAGAACTTAATCACATACCCAATAGATGGCTGAACCTGAATTTGGGGAAAAGCGACATGAAGGCATAGAGCCATCTTGTCAGATGTCAGCAGTACAGCTTGGTGTTGGACGTATGATTTTTTCTCGCATTAGTGGCCTGCATAGTTTCCTGATTAAAATCCTATTGAGCATCTCTGGGGTGAAATTGAAGGGGCTGTTTGCTGATTTGCAGCAACTGCGAGGCTCGTTGATCTCCGCGGTGCATAACATTCTCGCACGGTGTTTTCAGCATCTGGTATGTTCTATGTCCTTACGAATTCAGGCTGTTCTGCAGACCAGAGCCACACAACAAGGTATTATTTACGTGTACTTAATGAACTGGCATCTCAGTGCGCTAAGCTTATTGTCTAAATTTCGTACATCGAGTACGTTTTCAGGAATGCACTTTGCACGAAACAATGTGACCATTTGTAGAAAGGAGTGGTACTCAGTTGCGATGTTATTTCAGGTCCGATTGTTTATGCCTTGTTGCAACTCAACGAAGCAAATGAATAGCTGAGAATGCTACAGTTTCAAATTGTTTATTAAATCATACGTCGTACGTGCAGGCTGTATCAGATCGATCTTAGATTAAAATTATTACTTAATATTTTCTCTCCTTTCGCTGACTCTTTTATTACTTAATTGTTCGTTCTTTCGTATATTTACCATCTTATTCCACGCAACATGTCATCTTCTTCTGAATTCTTGTCCCCCATGACCCTACGAAGAAAATGCTTCTTCTCCCATCATTATCATCGCAATCTCTACTTGGACCTCTGTCCACTTCCTAGAACTCTCTCTCTCTCTCTCTCTCTCTCTCTCTCTCTCTCGCTCTCTGACCCCCTGTGTGCTTTCTCTCTCGAAGGGCAGAAGTGATGGACGCCACTCATGCAGTGAAACAATCTCTACTGTCCCGAATCACCTTTCGGATGACGATACCCATGTTTACAGCGTAGCACAATAAAACGATTTATGCACTTAAGGAAGTCTGCCCGTGAATACTGTTTTACAACTTAAAACGTCTAATTACAATTGCCGCCATTCAGAACTCCTTCGAACACTCTCTTGCCAGCTGATCTTACGTGAAGATGAATTCATACCAAAATCCTTTAAAATCTCCAAAATCCTTGTAACAACTCTTTCCATTGCACAAGATGTTTAATTTCACAATAGAAACAATTTTAAAGCAAGTCAATGAATGAAATAAGGGATTACACCATTGTACAATACAAATTTGGAAGATGTGAATCCGTTTATTGGTGTAAATATGACATGGATGTTAAGTGAGATAATACTAGAAAACTTGAAAATAAACGGATTAACATCTTCCAAATTTGTACTGTAGAATGGTGTAATCCCGTATTTCATTCATTGGCATTCTGGCCCACCGCGGGCAATCAGAGGAATGAATTCTAAACCTCCAGATTCCCTATATATGAATGCCGGTTGCTCCGATTAGCGAATCCTGTGATGGTTATATTCAAATTAATTGGAAACTTGCAACTTTTTTCGTTCTGCTTGGTGTAGTGGTTAGCATACTCCGGCGCTATCCGGGAGACGCGAGTTCGATTCCCGCTCCAGGACGGCGAAATTTTCAAGTTTTTGGATATTATCTGACTACACCAATAAGCGGATTCACATCTTCCAAATTTGTATTGTTCAAAGCAAGTCGTTTGAGATTCAGCGTGGCAAGAAAGCTATTGCCCTGAGTAAAGAGAACATCAAAATAGAGAAAAAACATAATTTATATCTATATTATTACCTTCAGTATTTTTAAAATACAGAATGGAAAGTTTCCAAGTTTTCCCCTATCAACCAGATGGTTGGAAGCTTGGAAATTTTGAATTCTATTTTACTCCGATAAATTTGGATTACTAGTATAGTTTTACTATCCTAAGTACCTAGGTATAGTTGGTGTACAGTTGCTTCTTGTTAAGCAGAAACTTTTATTGTACAGGGCCAGGAATCGAACCAGCATTGCGTAATGAAAGAGGGCAAATGAGAGATCGAAACCTTGAAAAACAATAAAATAAATGTTTGCCTAATCTCCGAGCCGTTATGAGAAATCAAAGTCAATGAGCATAATGAAACTATAAATATACTGTATGACAGTTACAGACGAAGCATTACGTCCTGCACGTGCTTATTTTCATGGATATTGGTCATTGTGATCAACACCTTTGCAGAATCTAGTTTCTGGGAAGGAGTTAAAAAGTGCGTATGTTCTCGGAGGCATATCTTCTCCAGTGGCGTATCGGAAAAACCCGGGACTCCTCCGCAAAAAATATTTTCGGGCCCCTTTAGCGGAAATCTATTAGCTTTCAATTACTGAAAAATTTAACCTCCACATTATTAACTACGCTTTTATGGGTGTTTTAATAAATCAAATTCTTTGGAGCTTACGAGTATTTTCCGAAAAACCAAAATTATTTCACGTTACTGTATGAAACACAAATGTGTACCTTGTAATTAAAATGATTGCCCTGGTTTTATACCGATACAAATTACTACAAAATACTTAAGTCAAACTTAATCATATCATGCAAAATTTATTACTTCAAAGAACTAAGGCCATCTTCATTGAAATACCTCACGATTACACACAAAACGTTGACTTTCGTGTGACAGTGTCTAATGACTTTTCCTATTTATACGAAATGTCACAACATAAGTAAGCAAATAACTGAGTAACAATTTGGATCTGTAGCACAAAAACTACTTAAATTATATACTCTGGAACACACTTAACATAATACCATAATGTTTTACACTTAGTAAAAAAATATATTTTGCCTCTGTTGTATAAAAAAAGATGACACAGGTCTCTGATTTTTCGTTAACAAGAAGAATACATTTTAGTTTATTATACAGGGTGATTCATAAAGAAGTATACAGTTTCAACGCACTATAAAACAAGAACAATGTAAGATATTTTGTTATCTGTAACATAATTGTAGGGGAACGTTTCAAGTTTTTCTAGAGACAGTCACAGATGTTCTATGTGTGCACCCTTAGTCACACGACACACATCGATCCGGTAATCCATTTCCGCCCAAACGCGAGGTAAGATCTCTGAATCAAGGGCAGTGATAGTGGCTGTGATACGCTGTTTCAGCTCAGCTAGATCAACAGGAAGGGGAGGGGCGAATACCTTGTCCTTTACGTAACCCCACAGAAAAAGTCACAAGGTGTTAAGTCAGGACTTCTGGGTGGCCATTGGGTCAGTGGCATGTTGTAGTCCGCGGCTTGTCCAATCCATCGGTGAGGAAGATGTTCATGGACAGACTAGTCACGTGACACGCGCGCTATCGCCTACGTCACTTCTCTCAGTAGCGGGGCACAAACTTTATGAGCACATCTACCTAACGGTTCGCAGTTGTGGTCCGTGTCTTCAACTGTTAATGTTTTACAGCATCTGGAAACTGTATACTTCTTTATGAATCACCCTGTATTCTGAAGTGTGCGTAATTATGTGCAAATAACACCTTATCCTTACTAGTATAAAATTCCACTCATTGAACTGATATTTCTTTCATATTCTCTTGTTCACGTACATACATAGAAACTATTACAAGGGCTGTGCAAAGGCGCCTCAAGTTCTCTTGAATAAGCTGCTTTCCTATCATTCAGTTTTAATGAACTGAAGCAACGAAAATAATTTCTAAAGATTTTACTTATTTACTGAAAAAAGGAAGCAACAAGAAAGTTGACACCGAATTTTCGGGTGTAATAAGCACGTCTTCTGAATCCGCTCTGACGCAAATTAAATTTATCAAAGCTATTCAAAGTCAATGGAACCGGTATGGAAAACAATAGATCTGAACAAAGAAACATGATTTTCAATCGGGTTTCTAATTCCTCAGATATTGCTGTAAACGGAATCGTGAGCTTACGAACTCTTAGAAACAGAGATATCGACAAAAATAAGATGTGACTTTACGTCCAATGGTGGGAAAACCATGCATTATTTTAGGAAGAAAGTATTCTCAACAGGTTTTTTCATTTAAGCGGTATCGGTCGAAGAAAAAAATTAGTCGAGTTTTCAGGAGCCCAGATTTTGCAACAAATACTTCAGAAGCAGAAATTAACACTTATGACCCGTGGTGGCTAAACCATTCTTTACCAAACATTAGAAATTATGTGAAAAATATTTTCCATCAGTTTTGTATGCGATACAGGAAAAAATTTTCAAATCAGATCTTTAGGAGCAGAAATAACGCAGAAAACGCAATTTACCTTTGTGCCCCCTAGCGGAAAGTCTATGATTTACTTGAAAATTTTGAATTTATAGGGAAAACATTTCGCATCGGAAACACTATCCATCAAAGAAGGAATTTTTCAAATCGTACTCTTAGAAGTAGAGATATTGACAAAAATAAGAAATACATCTACGCCCCCTGGCGTAGAAACCATGCATTTTTTCAAGAAGAAAATTTTCCTAAGAGGTTTGTCGTCATAAGGAGTAGTATCGGTCAACAACGACTTTTTTTTCACTTGAGATTTTAGAAGCTCATATTTTGCTGCAAATACAACAGAAGCGGAAATTAAGACTTACGCCACCTGGTGGCCAAACCATTTCTTAAAAAAATTAGAAATTATGTGCAAACGATTTCCCATCAGGAGCTTATAACGAAGTAAATTTCTCCGTCATTTTTGGTCTACGCCGGGATTCGAACCCGAGTACGCTTATTCCGGAACAAGTCGCTCTACCAACTGAGCTACGCAGACATGTATTCTGATTCCTATCTGCCTTTATGTCATGTGCGTCCTGCTGGTAGGTACGTCACATCTCCCCCCCCCCGAAAGAGGGCCGGGGGCATGGCCCACGGATCAGCCGTGACCATGAATCGCTGCAGGCAGACAACCACTGTAGAACGTGCACTTGAGAACTCCCAGTCAATCTGGTGTGTGGAATGCAACGTCACACACATTTATTTTTCGAAGCACTGGAGAAGGGATTCTCTGATTTTTCCTATCTCGCGGTGTGGAAATAACATCACACCAATGCGAGATTTTGAACGGTCGGGTCATCCGGGTAGTTCGGGCGCCATTATAACGAAGTAAATTTCTCCGTCATTTTTGGTCTACGCCGGGATTCGAACCCGAGTACGCTTATTCCGGAACAAGTCGCTCTACCAACTGAGCTACGCAGACATGTATTCTGATTCCTATCTGCCTTTATGTCATGTGCGTCCTGCTGGCAGGTACGTCACAAGCTGTATCCGGTGCAGAAATAATTTTTAAAATCGGAGATTTAGAAGCAGAGATATAGGGGGAAACGCAATTTACCGTTACACCCACTAGCGGGAAGTCTATGAATTACTTGAAAATTTTAAAATTACATGAAAAAACATGTCACACGGAAAACACTATCCAACAAAGAGAGATATTGACAAAAATAAGATGTACATCTACGCCCCCTGGCGGAGAAACTGTGTAATATTTTAAGAAGAAAATATTCCGAAAAGGTTTATCGATGTGAGTGGCATCAGTCTACAAAGAATTTTTTCAATCGATATTTTAGAAGCTCCGATTTTATGGCAAATACATCAGAAGCAAAAATTAACACTTACTCCCCCTGGTGGCCAAAATATTCTTTACCAAAAAATTTGAAATTATATTCAAATGATTTTCCATCAGTAGATGTATCCGCTGAAGAAAAAAAAATTTCAAATCGGAGTTTTAGAAGAAGAGCTATCGAGGAAAAGGTAATTTACTTTTACGCCCCCTAGCGGAAAATCTATGCGTAATTTGAAAAAGTAACTGTATCTAAAATACTCTTCGATATAAATGGAATCTAACGATAAAAAAAAAAATTTCAATCGGATGTTTAGAAGCAAATATGTGGAATAAAACGAATTTTTGAATTCGACATCATCTGCATTTACGCCCTCTACCGGCAAAATTGTACATCGTAAAAAAAAAAAAAACGAAATAAAGGATCATCATTTGCATATTTAAAGCTTCCCAATGCAAAAAGAATTTTTCAAATCGGATTAATAGTTGCAGAGATATCGTGGGTACAGACGGACGGACGGACGCGCAACCCGATAACAGAAGCACGATATTTTTTTACAAAAGACGTGCTAAAAATTGCCTTTCCTTTTAATACTTCATTCACAGCTGCCTTAAATCATGGCTGTTTCTTTAACCAGTTTCATCCGAAGTTTCCGGAAAAAATTTCCGATATCTTTCTGCTGAGGCCAGAGGACCTTCTAACCACAAGCCCCCCCTCCCCCGCACTATGGGAATTGCGGGGGCTAACAGTACGTCCCTGATCTTCACCTGCAAGAATCAATATTAAACTCAAACAGGGTTGGAATCCTGTAATAAGTATTTTTTTTAATGTGTCATTAAAGCTTAAGAAATGAGAAATTATTATTCATGTTGTCTGATGCAAGACAGCGCATTAAAAGTTGCTAAATATTGTCATAACCCTCTTGTTTACGCTTTCCAACCGTAGGTTGAAGAAGCGTATATGCTCCAGCTTTGTCTGTCAGCACGATAACTCACGTAAGAATGGTTCGATTTCGATGAAATTTTTAGTATGTGGTAGGGGACCACTGGGGACGAACCCTATTGAAAATGGAAAAAATGGGGTCAAAGGTCAGGACATAGGAGCGGAATCCATTCCAATGCCCTAATGCATCATAACTTACGTAACAATGGTTATATTTCGATGAAATTTTAGTATGTGGTAGGGGACCTCCTTGGGACGAACCCTGTTGAAAATGTAAATGGGTCAAAGGTCAGGACACAGGAGCGGAATCTATTTCATTGCCTTTATGCATCATAACTTGCGTAAAAATTGTTCGATTTCGATGAAATTTTAGTGTGTGGTATAGGAGACCACCTGGGGACAAACCATATGGAAAATGCAAGAAATGGGGTCAAAGGTCAGGACATAGGAGTGGGATCCATTCCGTTTCCCTTATGCGTCATAATTTGCGTAAAGATGATTCAATTTCGATGAAATTTTAGTATGGGGTAGGGGACCACCTGGGGACAAAGAATGGGTGAAATGAGCTCGAAGGAGCGGAATTCATTCCATCGCCCTTATACGTCATAACTTACGTGAAAATGTTTCCATTGCAACAAAACTTTATGTTGTTCCAGAGGCATACTGAACCAATTCTGTTTAATATCATCAAAATGGGGTCAAAGGTTAGGGCACAGGAGCGAGATTTATTCTACAGCCATCATCCTCATAACTTGCGTAATGATTTCTGGTATGTTGGAAAGCGTATCATAATCTTTGCATTGCATGATTTTACTAACTTGTTTTGCCTTCATCCAGCATGCAGTCAGTACAAAAAAAAATCAAATGGTCACTTGTTCACTTTCCAGTGAGAGATACCGAAAAAAAAGGTATCTAAAATATGCTAATTCTTATCCCAACATTCGCACGCCACAGAATGGCAGCGTAAATGCGCCATACGCAACACCTGTCTGCTTTATCCAATTTATAGTTTACTTTCGCTTTCTGATGTTAGTCATCCGTGATGCAGCCTGATTTTGTTTTCTTTTTTCCATTGAGTACGAACAGATGACGGTTGTCTTCAAAAGCACGCATGAAATTAAAAAAAACAGTATAAGTGTGACAAAAAAAAAAATAAAATAAAAAATAGATCCTCTGATTGACGAGTATGGAAATCTCAAATAATCAACTTTCCTTTCATTAATAAATCCGTCTGAAATACAGAAGGTCCACACTGATTAGCCATTACATTATGACCGATTGCATGAAAGAATGCCCACGGAAAAAACGCCCACGGAAAAATCGCCCACGGAAAAAACGCCCACTTTTCGAAAGTAGGAAAAAACGCCCACGGAAAAATCGCCCACAGACAAAATGCTCACGGGAAAAATATGTGATCGACTGATAAGTTTATATGTCTGTTATAAACGGTGTTCGGACAACTGGTCACAGACTGCTGGCCAAAAAACCGTTAGGGGTCATATAAAAATTGCAGTTTCTTGGCCACCTCACCTACATAACGCGAATATGGGAATGACGGAGTGAAAACTTTTAGAAGGGCCTAAACGTTAGTCCTAATATTATTTTCTGCCTGAGTAATACCGCAATATTAAGAATTTGATGTGTAAAATATTTTCTGCAAACCTTACAAATACTAGAGGAAAGTTCGGATTGCACTGATGGACTGTACAGGTTGTATGGTGTTGGCCTGAAAGCCGTGGTAGTCTTATGCAACATTTATTTAAAAACATAGTAATGATTCACCGTTGTCTTCAAGCCAACTGCTATACGATATTTTTCTAGAAACTACAAATAAAAAAATTCTCTGCGAGTATGTGCAAACCCAGGGAATTTGTCTGGGGAGGGGGTGCTTAAAATCTAAAATATGAAATATAAAGCATTTCTGGTCCGATCGGGAGATTTCCAGCGTTTACAAGCTACAACACGTCGAATTATCTGAGGGTATCTGCTGCCTCAGGAAACTAGTCGGGGTGGAATGGGAGGTAATACCAAAATCGTAAAATATCAAGAATTTCTCTTCCGATCTGGAGATCTTCAGCATTTAGAAGCTGCAACTCGACAAATTTTCTTAGCGCATGTCACTCTCTGGAAACCTGTCGGCGAGGAGGGGGGGTGTAATACCAAAAGTGAAAAATACGAACAATTTCTCGTCCGATCGGGAGATTCTCAGCAATTAGCAGCTACAACTCGACACATTATCTGACGGCATGTGAATGATGAAAATCTCCGGGTCGGACAAGAAATTCTATATAATTCACAATTATCACAATTATATAATTCACAATTATCACAATTATCCATACATTCAATCCATACATTGAACTTTTGTGGCCAGTTGTCCTGTGGCCAATTCTCCTACACCCATTTTCGTTATGTAGGTAAGGTGGCCAAGAAACCGCAATTTTTATATGACCCCTAACGGTTTTTTGGCCAGCAGTCTGTGACCAGTTGTCCGAACACCGTTTATAACAGACATATAAACTTATCAATCGATCACGTATTTTTCCCGTGAGCATTTTGTCTGTGGGCGTTTTTTCTGTGGGCGTTTTTTCCGTGGGCGATTTTTCCGTGGGCGTTTTTTCCGTGGGCATTCTTTCCTCATACCATTATGACCACCCACCTAATAAGGTGTAGGATCCCTTTTAGCCAGCAATACAGCGGCCACTGGGCGAGTCATCGATTCGAGAATGTAGAGATAAGTATTCTGGGGTATCTGGTACCACAATGTCAACAGCAGGTCTTCCAGTTTCCGTACATTTCGGGCCGGTGGTGATTTAGCGCGAACCAGCATTTCCAAGTCGAACCACAAATGTTCGATTGGGTTCATGTCAGGTGAATTTGGTAGCCATGGCATTAACAGAAAGTCACTAGCATGTTCCTCGAACCACTCCTTGACGATTCTGGCAGTGTGGCATGGCACATTATCTTGTTCGTAATGGTTATCACCAGCAGGGACCACAGTTGCCATGAATGGGTGAACTCGGTCAGCAACGATATTCAGATACTTGACAGCTGTCAGGGATTGTGTTGTTGGGATAATGGGGCTTAAAGCGTCCCAAGAAAACATAGCTCACAGCATAACATCCTAGCCGCCGGCCTGTTTCCGCCCAACAGTGCATCCAGGTGCCATAGCTTCCGTTGGTAATCGGCATATCCGTGCTCGGCCGTCTACCCGATGCACCAGGAATCTTGATTCGTCAGATCAGGCCACTTTCTTCCAGTCATCCACGGTCAAATCTGGATGGTCTTGAGCCTATTTCATGCGTTGTTGGCGGTGATGTGCACTGAGCATGGGGGACCCAGCTGGGTATTTGGCTACGCAGGCCCATGCGCGGAAGGCTGCGATGAACTGGGAGTTGTGACACATTGCCCTGATCACCACTGTTGTAGCTGCGGGTGATTTGTTGCACTGTGGCACCGCGGTCTCTGTGAACAATGAGCGACAGTCTCCGATCCTTTCTGGCATCAATGAGCTGCGGACGATACACGGTTGGACGACGGTTCGTCGTTTGGTCATCTGTGCCCCACTTTTGATATGTGCTCACTACAGCGGTTCGTGAACAACCCACAAACCGCGCCGTTTCCGAGATCGTAGTTCCGAGGCGCCTTGCCATCACAATTTGTCCTTTATCAAACTCCGATAAATCGACAGCTTTTCCCATTCTGACTCTAAACACGCTACTAACCGAAAGTCGGTACTCGATTTGTATATATAATGTTCTGTGAACTTCACCTGAGCCACCGTTTGGTCTCCAGGCGCGCTCATTTCTCTAGGCTGGGGTGGTCATAATGGAATGGCAGATCGGTGTACAGAAAAGTCAGAAAAGCCTAAGATATATTTAACAAAACACGTCCTATTTGAAATCTTGTAGTACATTTGATAAAAAGTGTCAATAATGAATAAATACGTATTTGTGCTGTATAACCCACCACATGCCTGTTTGCAAGCACTGTCAGCTTATAACGCCCAGACTCAGTTTGGTGCTCCGGTGGTAGAGTGGTCCGAAGCGATGAGTTCCGACCTGTTGTCCGAGCTAGGCCCGGGCTCATATCCTACATGAAGCATGGCTAGCGTATTTGTCCTGCAGGACTGGCTCTCTCTCTCTCTCTCTCTCTCTCTCTGTCTTCCCTTGAACCAGTGGCCCAAAATTATGGACGAATTACTGCTTATGATGCTTAGAGTGTTTTATTATTGTCGTTTAATCTCGAAACAAAAAGAGTAAAAAAATACGTCAGTGTACCAGTTTTAATAACAGTTTTTTCGTGTGAAAGAATAAATAGAAGGCAAGATGAACTTCACGTAATCTACTTTGTTTTTTGTAATTCGCGGATTTTTTTGTATATAATTTCTTCTGATTTTGATTAAAACTATGAAACCGGTTTCTTCCATGAATTATTTACTAAATATTGAATTCATAGTGTCAATATCTAGGTTGTAACTTGAGATTTTCTAAAAAGGCTAGCGGCTTAGGGGCTTTGTAAAGAGGTGAGAAGAATATGTTAAGTACCTTTCATTAGGTTGAAATACGAAATATCTAAAATGTTTTCAAATACGAAATATCTAGGTAGTAACTTAAAATCTTCTAAAAAGGCCCGTGGCCTCGGTACCTTGTCAAGAGGTGAGAAATAATAAGTTGAATGTCTTCATTAGGTTTCTCAAAATGTTTTCAAATACGAAATACCTAGGTTGTAAGATAAAATCTCCTAAAAAGGCCTGAGGCCTAGGTGCCTCTTTAAGAGGTGAGAAAAGTCCGTTGAGCGTCTTTTATTTGGTTTTATAAAATGTTTAGAAATACATAATATGTGGGTCGTAACTTAAAATCTTCTAGAAAAGCCCGCGGCCTAGGTGGCTTGCAAAGATCTGAGAAATAATCTGCTCAATGCCTTTCATTAGGTTTCATAAAATGTTTACAAATACGAAATATGAAGGTTGTAATTTGAATCTTCTAAAGAGATCAGCACCTGAAGATCGATATGTTGAGTCCCTGTTGATTGGTCTTCATTGCTTTTTATCACATGCGAAATATTAAAATCATAACTCAAAATTTAGTGAGTCAGAAAGCCTCCACATAAACCTCGTGTCATTTTGATTTTGCAGCCCCATTAATATCCCGAGGGAAAGTTATACATTTCGTTTTGGTCAGCTAGCAAAAATTCCACACTATTACAAGATCTCGGAACGAAATGCAATTTCTGTACATCCCCTTAGATGAGAAGGTGTAGGTGTTTTCCTGTGTGGGAGTTTTCCGATGTGGGAGTTGTCTACCCTTTGCACTTTGCTCAGCAGCACGAGAAAGTGTGGTAGTTTTCCGTTGTGGGAGTTTTCCTGTGTGGGAATTTTCCGCCACCCAACATTTCCCATTTTCATTAATCTTTTACAAAGGAAGGTAGTGTCACTTAGCAAATAATTGCTCAGATTTATTTCTATGTGCATAATTAAACCGACTCTTGTCAGATGGAATTACATCTAATACGATGAATTTAATTGAAGTAGAATATACTGAGCAGAATATACGTTCGTGACTGCCACGGAGAAGACCTCAGGTTGGATCCCAGACTGGTACGAACGCTCGAACCACTAAATATCCGCCGTGCGTCGGATGGGCACGTTAAGCCGTCAGGCCCCGGGTATTGGCACCCCGGTAATAAATAAGGGCGTCTTCCTGCCCCTTTCTTCCTCGCTTCCGTGTGACTTTCCTATCGGACACTCTAGACCAAATCTCCTGGCTTCCTATTTCTAAGGGTTGTTTAAGACCTTAGAAATAGAAAGCCAGGATATTCCCTTCCAAAACTCCTCTACATATGATCTGAGCAGAATATGTCAATAAAAATCGACTGAACTTTGTGAGGTTATTAGTTGTTTGTGGAGTAATTGATTTACTTGATAATCGTTTATAGTTCACTTTTCAACTTTTCCATTAGTTGGTAATTGTGCAGCTTGGTTTTAGTCAAAACGCTACTATTTCTAGGGGACGAAACGGAAAAATTCATGAATTTTCCTGCTTTTCAGGGTGCTTTATCTTTCCAATAGGTGCCTACGGTGTAACTTTGTATTAGTTGAGATGCTTTTACTTCTAGGAGACGAATCTAAAAAATGCGTATATTTTCTAGATTTTCGTGGTGCTAAATTTTTCCAATAGGTAGCAGTGATGTACCTGGGTGGCAGCAAACTCCCATATCGGTAAACTCCCCCACCAGTAAACTCCCCCACCAGTAAACTCCCCCACCGGTAAACTCACACACCGGTAAACTCCTACATCGGTAAACTCACACACTTTCTTCTGCTGCTAAGAAAACTGCTACACGGCGGGAAACTTCTACACCACATATAAATGGATTTACGCAAATTGCGTTTCGTTCGGAGATCTTGTCAAAGTGTGGAAATTTTCCTAGTGGAACAAAACGAAATGTACGAGTTTTCCCAGTGATATAAATGAGTACGTAATATCGCAATGACACAAGGTTTATGCAAAAACTTTTCTACTCACTAAATCTTGAGTTGTGATTTTAATATTTGGCATGTGATAACATGCAATAAAAGCTAATCAAAAGAGACTCAACGGATCATTTCTCAGCTGTTTATAAGGCACCTGGACCGCGGGCCTTTTTAGACGATCTTAAGTTAAAAACCTTGTGTTATTATCTTATTATGATCTTACATACGCATCTGCATCACTAGGAGAACTGGTAAATTTCGTTTTGGTGAGCTAGGAAAACTGCCTCACTTTGGCAGGATTTCCAAACAAAACGCAATTTGTATGCATCCCCTTATACACTGCTGGCCACCCAAAATGCAACACCAAGAAGGAAGCATCCGATTGGCCTGAAATTCACAACATGCGTCGCCCACAAGAGGACATGCAAACGATTAGCATTGCAGGGCATATGCAAATCATGTGCGCCCGGCACGCCACCGAGAAGCAGTATAAGAAGGGTGCACAGAAGGCGGGGTTGTAAGTAGTGGAAGTGTGTTGTGCTGCTGGACCTGTGCGTGGGAAACTTCCTCGTGCCTCGTCGCAGAATACGGCAGTCATTCCAGCGCATTTCGGAGTTCGACGGAGGACGAATAGTGGCTTATCGCGACAGCGGTTTATCGTACCGAGACATCGGCGCCCGTGTGGGACGACATCCAGCCACAGTGAGGCGAGTATGGATTCGGTGGGTGCAGCAGGGACGGACGGGCCGACGTGAGCGATTGCCGCTGCCGCGTCACACCACCGAACGAGAGGACCGGCATGTTGTGCGGCGGGCATTGACGGCTCGCACCGAAACATCACGAACGTTAGCGCAGGAATTAGGATGTGTTGCGCAACAACCTGTGTCAGCACATACCGTTCGACGTCGTCTGCAGGAGCGGAGACTTGTTACACGGCTTCCATTGCTCCGATTACCATTGACGTTACACCACCGGCGAGTGCGGCGGCAGTGGGCCGTTGAACGCCTCACCTGGACTACGGAATGGCACGACATTGTCTCCTCCGACGAATCCCGCTTCTGCCTGCAACACCACGATGGTCGGATCCACGTGTGGCGGCACCGCGGCGAGAGACAGTATGACGCCTGCATTATGCATCGCCATACCGGTCCGTCCCCTGGCGTTATGGTTTGGGGTGCAATTGGATATGGCACCCGCACCCCTCTTGTACGCATCACCGGTACACTCAACAGCCACCGCACCATCTCCGACGTTTTGGAGCCTGTAGTCCTCCCTTATCTGCAGGACCTGCCAGCGGCCACGTTTCAACAGGACAATGCGCGTCCTCACGTGTCACGTATCGTGCAACAAATCTTCACGGCCCACCAGGTGTCACTGCTGCCGTGGCCCACCTGTTCTCCCGATATGTCGCCCATCGAACACGTCTGGTCGCTGATCGGCAACCGAGTGACCCGGCAAGCCCCACCCGCGGCCACGCCTGATGAACTGTGGCAACGTGTGGAAGCAGCCTGAATCGACATACCCCAAGCCCACATCCAAAGCCTCTTTCGTTCGATGCCGCGGCGTGTAGCGGCCGTTATTTCCAGCCATGGGGGCCACACGAACTATTGATGTCTGCGTGTTCCGCAAGTCGCACGGGCCTGTAAGCTCAATCGTTTCATCTTTGTATCTGTTGTTATGTGCTCAGTAAATCTGGCTTTGCTATCTCGTGTCCTTCTTGGTGTTGCATTTTGGGTGGCCAGCAGTGTAGTATAAGAAGGTGCAAGAGTTTACCGATGCGGGAGTTTTCCGGTGTGGGAGTTTACCTGGATCCGATGCAGCTTTGTATTAGTGAAAAAGTACTCCTCTATCTAGAACACAAACCAAACACATTCGTATTTTTCCTAGCTTTTCATGTTGCACAATTTTCCCTATAGGTGGCAGACAGACTATACAGAAAACTGTGCAACATGAAAGGCTAGAAATAATATGAATGTATTTGGTTTACCTTCCAGATAGAGGAGCACTCTTTTCACTGATACAAAGCTACATCGGTTCCATATTGAAGCTTTGAATCAATGAAAATATTTCTATTTCACGAAGACTAACCAAAAAAATTCTTGGATCTATTATAGGTACAACGCGGATTCAGTATTTCAGTTCATTTTCTTTGCTCTTTTTCTCTTTCTTGTGCGTGACTTTATTTCTTATAAGCGCAATCATGTGTTCGTGTTATTAATGATATATGTCTTTCCAAAAGTGAACTGAAAAAATTATATTTGAGTCTCGGGAAGGTATGAATAGCTGAGGAAATGTAACTTTTTCATAGAACAGAATATTTGCTCTATGTAGTGATATCGTGCAGTGTAGGTGAAGTAAGTGTAAGGTAATTTCTGTCTATAGGAACGACATGCCCGATGTTGAAATTCCGTGGTGCTTTCTGACAATCTGTTAAGCACCCTATAATTTAGTCATTTATGGCATGCTTAACATGCGAATTCTCTTTCTAGCTTTCCATGCTAAAACAGTGAAAGAATAAGCTACCATTAGTCCAATTACATGACTTCGTTTCGCTTCCGTTCTTATACAGAGGTGCAGTCGAGGATTTCGGACAACTGGCCACAGGACAATTGGCTACCCGAACATCTGGCCACATCGACAACTTGCCAAAGAACAATTGGACACCAGGACATCTGGCCACAGAACAATTGGCCACCCAGACATCTGGCCACCCGGACAACTGACTACAGGACAATTGGCCACCCGGACAACTACCTACAGGACAATTGGCCACCCGGACAACTGATTACAGGACAATTGGCCACATGGACAACCGCCCACAGGACAATTGGCCACCCAGACATCTGGCCACCCGGACAACTGACTACAGGCCAATTGGCCACCCGGACAACTACCTACAGGACAATTGGCCACCCGGACAACTGACTACATGACAATTGGCCACTCGGATATCTGGCCACACGGACAACCGCCCACAGGACAATTGGCCACCCGGACAACTGGCCACACAGACAAATGACCACAAGACAACTGGCCACCCGGACATCTGGCCACACGCACAACTGCCCACAAAAGTTTAGGGGCCGTATAAAAATTGCCGTTTCTTGGTCCTACAATGAGAACTGAATCGAGAAAACGTTCCCCATAAGACAAGTGATATTTATACTTCAATTTGGGGAAACAAAAGTACATTCGTGAATACAAGATGAATTACATAGTACATTTCTTAACCTAGGGAATTCAACGAAACAAAGAAATTGCAGCAGAACTCATACTAATATATGTTCGGGAAAGGACCACAAGGTAGGATTTTTTAATAATACTGCACTTTTACGTAGGCAGTCACTAAATATTTACATAACATGTCAAGTTATTAATATGTCTCTTTTACTTACTTAGACACTAAATATTAATTACTATGCCTCGTGCGTAGGCCCTTTGATAGTTTTTAATTCACCGATGTCATATTTGTTGCTGTTGTGTATCAACTCAAGGTAATCACAATGTGCTTCTACTGAGGCACGAAATATTAATTCATAATCCTAGGCCTAAACCTTTTTTACAGTTTTTCTTCTACGGGTATCATATTCATAACATTTACGTATCAAGTCAAGGTATTAATGTTGCGTTTTCACTTAGACACTGAATATTATTTCATAGGCCCTAGGCCTAGGAATTTTTAGTGTTTATTCTACGGATGTCATATTCATAACGTTTACATACCAACTGAAATTAATCATATTGAGCTTTTACTTAAGCATAAATATTATTTCATAGGCCCAAGGCCTACGCCTTTTTAACAGTTTTTATTCTAACTATGTCATATTTGTAACGTGTACCATTTGCATATGAAGTCAAGTTAATAATATTGGCATAACTACATAGAAAGGATAAGAACTCTTGAATCGGGAAAATGAGTTAAGTGGAAGACCTCATGATGAAAGTAAAATCCCTGAAATTGCAATGGACTGGACGGAGTCGAGGCCTGGTGGCGATATGCTACTTTTTACCTTACTGTTTCGGATTTTTTAAATTTATTAATTCAGTCGTTGCCAATCGAAAGCGACATTTTTTTACACAAATAACCTTTACCGAGTTTTTTCTTTTTCTTCTTCTCTCTCTATTTTATTTATTATATTTTTTATGGGGTTATGCACAAATCCCTAGACCTTTTGTTTACCGAAATCATCTCAGGGAAAAAAAAAAAATATATATATATATATATATATACTAAAGAACAAAGCCGAAAACATAAGAAAAACTTTAGAATTTAAAACGAAAGATGCAAAATAAAAGATGCAAAATAACCTGAAGATCAAAACGCGCAACGCAGCAGTTATGAAAATTCAGAATTCACATTCTATTAAGAGACTGAAGCAAAAAAAATTTTTTGACTCACACCAAGTACAATATAGAAAAGGTTATGTATTGACCGGTGTGAGTAAAAAGAGAAAAATAAAACAACTGAATGTGGAAAGTGTCGAGAATACTGAGCCTTGGTTTTATCAAGGACCAGCAAAAACTCTGCATTTTCTCACTTCCACAAAGACCTATTTGGAAATGGGTTTCTGCAAAGTCATAGATGCAAGTAATAAGCCCACCAAACAAATTTTTAAAAATATATATTTTAAAGAATATATATAAATATATTTATACAAACATTCAATTTCAAAAAAATTTGGTGACGCTCGCACCTCCCCTAATTCTCTTCTTGCATAGCTGCTGAAGTCTATATAAGTACCGTTTTCGAACAGCTGCAGAATTTAATTACTGTAACCCTTATTTTCTTTCTTGTCTTCTGCTTTCTGTGTGTGTGTGTGTGTGTGTGTGTGTGTGTGGCAGCAGGAGGCGTTGAGGAAATGTCAATATAAGAAGTACATAAGCCTGTACAAGCAATGCCATCCAAAATGTGACAATGAACCGGAAGGAGGAAAAGACTGACTGACATTGGTCAGATGACTACCGATGGATTACAACGGACATCGGTTGACAACGGACTTGATCCCTGAAGAGATAGAAGATGATTAATTACATGAAAAAAACTCCGAATGGAAGAAAAATAATTGTAGAAATATTAAGAGACGTATTTTCTCTAATTTTACCCCCATCTATTTATAACAAATGTCATCAATTCCGGTTCGTTAATGGAAACTGAAAAAAAACTTAACAGTCTCTTTCCTAGAAGCAAAATGTATGATCACAAATTAGCATTCTTATTTTTATTACTTAAATATCTTGGATGTATCACTCGCGAAAAAGAAGAAGTTGAAATTATTTCACAAATACTGTAAGCGAAATTACAATTAATTTTATCGTGTAGCTTTCCAAAATAGAAATATACGGTTATCCATATTTAGAGCCGTTCTGTTTCCGAGAAACCGACAAGTCATCATCGTGTTTATTTTATGAACTTAGAGTAAATGAGCACAGACGAAGCCAAGAGGAGGTTCATAGGAGTCGGGAGCCCTCCCGAAGTTTTTTAACTGCAGTATTTTTTCTTATTGTTTTCATGCGGTCATTTCAAAATATGTACTTTTTACGACGTAATTACGTGTATTTTGTGCATTGTTTTTCTCCTTTAAGTTTGTACGATTAATCATTTTAGCAGTAGTTATTAAAGCTGAATTTCAATGTGTTACGTGTTTAGCAGTTTTTATCCAATCATTACACTTTTCATGTATGCGTTAACTTCGCATCTCTCTCTCTCTCTCTCTCTCTCTCCTTCGTCTTCTTAAACTATAATTACGAAAATGGCGTCTTTCTATTTCCCTCTTAGACACTCGCAACAGGAACATTAGAATATTTTATGAGGTGTGAGAAACAGAAATGGAAACAGACACTAGAAAAATTGATACGCACCAACTTTACAAAAATTGATACGCGCCAACGTTACAAAAATTGATACGCGCCAACGTTATTACAGCTGATGTTACCTGTGAAAAGGAATTCCACCAAAGTATTCGGAGGCTATTAAAAGTTCTGGGTTAACTCTCAGTCTTAACGACACATAAACCGTCCTTTCCGATGGTGAAGAGAGTTAAATCATTTTTCAGAAACAACTAGAGTAGACAGCAATCACTGAATGGTTTATCTCTTCTTTCTGTGCATTCAACCGTTCTTCATAGTGCAGAGGAAGCCTTAGGTGTAATGGCTCTCCATCCAGCAAGGACAGCCATTACATCTAAAGCTTATATATACACTATATTGGCAAAAGTCACCGGACACCCCTTCAAAAGCAAATTAATGGATCCTCTGCGTTGTTAAGATGAGAGGTACAGCTGCAAACAGTATAAAAACAAACAAGACTGCAGCTGACCGCGATCATATCGCACTGTGAGGTTGAATGAAATGTCGCGGCGGGATAGAACTGATTTTGAAAGAGGAAAGGGTGTTATATTAGTGGGTTATCCATAAGAGAAACCGAGAGGCGTTTAAAAATACTCTTATTCTGTTTTGGATGTACTGAATAAGTGGAAGACACAAGGCGTGCCTGCAGCAGCAAAACGTACCGGCAGACCAAACAAAATCAGTGATAGAGGACGTCGAAGCCTCAGGAGAGTAGTTACAGCTAATAGACGGAGTACTGCACAAGACCTCAGTGTACAGGCGAGTAAAAATGCTGGAACCTCAGTATGTACACGTTCCATTCGCAGAGAACTTCATTTCATGGGTTACAGTGGTCGTGCGGCTTCTCATAAGAATTTAATCTCCAGTCTGAATGCTACTCGTCGTTTAGCATGGTGTAAAGAACATTTATCGTGGACCGTAGATCAATGGAAACGGGTCCTATGGCCTGATGAATCTAGATATACAATCAATCAGTCTGATGGCCGTGTGTGGGTATGGCAGCAGCCGGGGAAACGCTATTTACCACAGTGTGCTGTTCCTACGGTCAAGTTTGGAGCTGGCAGTGTTCTCGTGTGGGGGTGTTTTTCGTGGTATGGTCCCGGCCCATTGGTTATCATGGATAAACCTGTTAATCAGTAGGTCTACTTCAATATTCTGTACAATTATGCCCTATGAGCTCAGTGGCAATAATGTGGAACCGAGCCTTGTTGGTACTAGCAGGATAATGCACCGAGCCATAAAGCAAGGACTGTTACGGCGTGGTTTGACAGTAATTTCGTATCGTGTGTGGACGGGCCAACACAGACCCATGATCTTAATCCCATGGAATCCCTATCGGATGAATTAGGGCGCCGCATAAGAAGTTTGGAACCAAGGCCAACTACTGAGCAACAGTTAGCGGCAGCATTACGTACTGAATGGAAGTGCATACCTATCGCTGTGTCCCGAAACCTTGTCGAAAGCCTGTCTCGAAGGGTCAGTGCATGCATTAAGGCCAAAGGTGGACCGACACCGTACTAATGTGTGTCAATAAATGCTATGTTGTGTTTCTCTTCTAGGTGTACGGTGACTTTTGTCAATACAGTGTATATATAGAGAAAATTTTTCGGCTGTGTGTATTTTAATTGTGTCTTTTATATTTTGCTACATACGAGTATATACACACATATATCCATGAAAGGTACCAGTACCAGAGTTCTTCCAGTCCTCCCAGCAGAAGTTGCACATGCAATCAAGAACATGAAGCGGGGAAAAGCTCCAGGAGAAGATGGAATTACTATAGACATCATACAAGAAGCAAATGGAGAAATCGAAACAGTACTCGCCCAAATTTTCACTCGATGCCTTAATGAAGGGAAGATTCCTGAGGATTGGAACAAAGCTACAATGATCCTGCTACATAAAAAAGGTGACATTGAGAATCTCAGGAACTACAGACCTATCAGCCTCCTATCAGTGGTTTATAAAATCTTCACTAAAGTTCTTTCACACCGCTTGAAGGTAACACTGGATATGGCTCAACCAAGAGAACAAGCTGGATTCAGGAGTAGCTACAGCACAATAGATCATATCCACGTACTGAGAGAACTAATTGAAAGAGCGAGGGAATATGAATTTCCATTGTGCATGGCTTTTATCGATTATGAAAAAGCCTTTGATTCAGTGAAACCATCAGCAGTTACAATGGCTCTGAAATCCTGCGGTATTGAAGATGCATACATTAATATTATTAATAACATCTATGAAAATGCAAGTGCAAAGATTTGGCTGTTTGAGAATACAGCACACATAAATATTGGAAAGGGAGTGAGACAAGGTGACACCATATCTCCCAAGCTCTTTAATGCTACATTGGAGGGTGTCTTTCAGTCGCTGAGCTGGGAAAACAAGGGGATAAGGATTAATGGAGATTATCTAACTAACCTTCGTTTTGCTAATGACGTAGTCATTTTTGCAACTGCCCCATCAGAGCTGCAGAGTATGATCCAGGAACTTGCTGACAAGAGAAAAGAAGTGGGATTAAAAAGGAACTTTTAGAAGACAAAAGTGATGTTCAATGCTTTTTCAAGAAATGAAGATTTATTGATTGATGGAGAAAAGCTGGAGATAACAGACACGTACATTTATCTTGGACAGCAGATATCAAGTGAGAGTCACATTGATGAAGAAATTAATCGGCGTACAAAACTTGCCTGGAGAGCTTTTGGAAGAAACAGCATAATTTTCAAGAGCAATATGCCATTATGTCTTAAAAGAAAAGTGTTTGATCAATGCATCCTTCCACTGCTTACGTATGGCGCAGAGACGTGGACCTTAACTAAAAGAGACATACAAAGGCTGCAGACAACTCAAAGAAGCATGGATAGGTGCATGCTTGGTGTAACCAGGAGAGATAAGAAGAGGAACTCGTGGATCCGAAAAATGACAAGAGTGGAAGACATCATGATCAGAGTTAAATCCCTGAAATGGCAATAGGCTGGACATACTGCCAGAAGGACAGACCATCGATGGACAGCCGAAATTTTAGATTAGATTCCAAGGGACAAGAAAAGACCCAGAAGAAGACCACATGGGAGATGGGTGGATGAAATTCGAAAGTATGCAGGAGTGACATGGAGGAGACTGGCACAAGACAGACCGTTGTGGAGGAAACTTGGGGAGACCTTCGTCCAGCAGTGAATTGATAATGGTTGACAATGATGATGATGATGATATCCAAAACTACATAAACATATTAAATCTAAATGCGCAAAAGCTGCAAAGAACTTTCAGAGAAAAAAAATAGCCGAAAATTAAAAACCAAAAAGAGAGCGGAGAGCGTATGAGGGGTTTTGTGGAATGGGATTCAGCATGTCTTCTATACAGCTTGAATGGCAAGTGTTTCAGTTAAACTCCCAAGTGTGTAACTGAGTTTAGGTACAATGAGAGCTCTGCACCAACCTTTATTTCCACTATACTGAATAGAAGGCATTTACGAGTAAAGTATATTATACGCAAATCCTTTTTGTTTCTTCTCTGCCACTACTTGCGGCTTCAGTTTTCTCTTTTCAAAATAAGTAATTTCTTTCATGCTGTGTGCACTAATTTCCTCCGTTTTCTAAATCGGTTTTCTGTCTAAAAAATTTGGCTAATCAATCTCTCATTGCAATGACGATTTTCAATGGCAGCATGTGAAAAGACAATTTTGGGAATAAAAGATCAAAAATGTCATTCCATGAGAAAAGGGAATGTTGCAGAATATTGTTCTGTAGGTCAAAAGGATCCTGAAAATGTAAGCTCCCGGGTTTTTTGACCAAGTCGTGACCACGAACGTCAAATATCACCTATCTTTTTTATCTGCAGGACAAACAGAAACACGGCCAGTCTATGGGTCAACATGTTGTCGCTAGTATCTGGATAGCCTGAAGGGTCAACATTCCTACGTTGCCGCAGACCCCCCCCCTCCCCCCTTACAGGCGTACAAGCCTTCTTTCTTAAAAGACCACGAAGAAAGACAGCGTTCAGTTGGACTTTGCAGGGCAGCATCCTTGTAATCTTCAGATATGTGGACGTGGGGATGGGCTCCCCGCTGTGACGAATGGTATGGGTTCCTCCCTCCCAACTCAAAACTCCCCATCCTTTTTTTTTTTTTTTTTTTAACTCCCCGGTGGTAGTTCTTGAGCTTCAAGATCCGACCTTGAGTGCAGATAAGATCTCGCTGATCGGGACCGGTCTGGGGTCAAGTGGAGAGATCACAACGACAGTCGGACTTGATTTTCAAGTGATGGGATGGATGGAACGAACCAATGACAAAATATGAAGAGAGATGTTCATCCTCGGAGCGGATTCTTCGGCAAGACTGATTTATGAGGAGAAAGTCGCTCGTTTGTTCGTTGGCGAGGACTTGCGGGGGGTCGGGGATATTTAAAGCTCTCGTTCTTCTCACGTTCAACAGCTTTGTATGCCATGTACAATATCGAATTTTAAAAAGATAAGCTGCAGAATGAATAAAAGAATGAAGTCGTAAATACCGACGTGAACCTCCTTGAGGAGGTACGTGTCGTGAAGCTGGAGAACGTTGAAGGCTGAGAAACGTTTTGCATGTTCACAATGTTTGAGATAATAACATGTGCAGGAAATTTACACGACTCGGGACTTTTTTCTTTTCTGACTCAAAAAGGTTTAATATCTGTTATTGGAAAAATCATTAAAGCGTTAAGATCACCGTATTTACATTATAAAAACTGTACAATGTGATAAAATCGCTGCAGTCGGACTCAATAACTTCACGACCCACAACAAAGCTTGAACTGGCTGCTTCTAATACTAGAGTCGTAGACTTCGGAGTTTAGCCATATAGTAAAAACGCGCCTTAAATGGGGTGTGTGTGTATTAAATGGGGGGGGGGGGGTGTATAATCGTAAAATAAGGAAAAGTTTAACTGTAAAAAATAATACAGGAAAAATTATAATCACAGTCAATGGCGTATTGGAACGACCAAACCTGGCCGGAAATTTTAGTCTTGCGGTCGACTATAAATACAGATAAGATCATATGTAGAGGATTTTAGGAAAGGAGTGTCTGACCCCAAGTCTGAAACAACCCTTAGAAATAGGAAGCTAGGAGATTTGGGCTAGAGTGCCCGATAGGAAAGTGATACGGAAGCGAGGTAGAAAGGGGGAGGAAGACACCCTTATTTATTACTGGGGGTTCAGTAGTACCCGGGGTCCAACGGCTTAACGTGCCCATCCGACGCACAGCGGGTACTTAGCGGTTCGAACGTTCGTACCTGCCCAGGATCGAACCAGAGGTTATCTCCACGGCACTTACGAACGCTGACCACTAGGCCACCCACGCCCCGACTATAAATACATACATACTTGCAGGACCTTATAAATTCTGTCACACACACACACACACACACACACACACAAAATCTGTTAGATCCCTGATGAAAGGGAATTGTTGACATCTACATTGTAAAACGAATTCAATCACGAACAGATTGTAGAAGTTTAAATGTGAAAGAATTTCAAAGTTGTTTTTTTAATGTCGCATCAAATCATGTCGCATCAATCATCAAATCATCAAATCAGTACTAGATAATTATTTCCCTTTAAAAATTTGGTTTTGACAAAAGAAAAAGAATGCTGGTTTTTTGAGGAATCCGTTACCAAATAAGTTCACGTCGTAATCATTCTGAAAGTTAAAATACGCGCATAGCAAAGTTAAATATGTGCATTTAAAAATGGAAGGTCATGCTCTGAGCAGGAGGTCAGCCTAAACGATCGTTGTTACAGAAATTTCAAAATTCCGGCATTTTGTACTCATAGCTGAAGAATTATGAATTATATTAAAAATGTAATACGTCAAGTTTTTGAAGCATCAAAATTATGATTTTTTTTTTTGTATCTTAGTCACGAAAAAAAAAAAAAACTTTGAAAATCTCAAGAAATCGGAAAAAGGAAGTCAATGTGCTGTTAACTTGGTTTATTCTTCCAGGTTAACGTTGTAAATAACGATCACAGTGCTACGTGGTTGATGATAATAATAATAGGCTCTTTCACCTCAGAGTTCGTAATTAGAGTTCGGCACGCAAACACCAATGTGAAGGAAAGCAATGGAAGAGCTAATAATAATAAGCAGGACGCTACATTATTTCATGAAATACTTGGGTACTTTTTTTAAAACGATTTATTTCTCTTACCTATTTCGGCGAAGGTTGTCCTTAAGCTGTCTTTACTCTGTTTGTTGCGAGCAATATAAGACATTTCCACGCTCTGTGGATAGATACCGTTACCGATAACTTTCTACGCCTTTTTTTTTTTGCGCCATCGGGAAAAACCCTTCTCTCCTCGTAGTTAGGAACGTTACGCCTTGGAACAAAGCCCCTTGGCTTCCTTCACGACCGACTCCTATCTCTCCCTGTTTACTGCCTCTTTCCTTTCGCTATCTTGTCTCTAGGCGAAAGGTGACCCTAGCCTTCCAACACACAGTGATACTCTACTCCCACGGATTCAAAAGGAGGCGTTCCAAGACAAAAGCCTCAAAGCTGAGAACAGTCGCTCCTCGTGTACCCTTCGGTTACCTTTCAACATACATGCCGGAAAGTTCTAATTGCATGAAACAAATACGGGATCACATATAATACAAATTTTGGAGCTGACAATCTGATTTTTGTTGTACATGTGACAAGGATGGCAAGTCAGATAATATCCGAAAACTTAAACATTTCATCGTCCTGGAGCAGGACCCGAACCCGCGTCTCCCAGATAGCGCCCGGGTATGCTAACCACTACACCACTCAGAACGACCAAATCTCAAGTTTCCGATTAATTTGAATATAACCATCGCAGGATTCGCTAGTCGTCTGCTCCTCCGGGAGATCACGGATTAGGATTCTTAACCTCCAGATTCGTTAAACATGAATGCCAGTTGCTTCGACTAGCGAATTCTGTGATGGTTATACTAAAATTAATCGCAAAATTGAGACTTGGTCATTCTGGGTGGTGTAGTGGTTAGCATACCCTGGCGCTATCTGGGATACGCGGATTCGGGTCCCGCTCCAGGACGACAAAATTTTCAAGTTTTCGGATATTATCTGACTTGCCATCCTTGCTAATTGCATTGGATAATACCGAATGCGGCTACGAAATACAAAGCCAAGACTTAAAATGGTTTTAAGACGTGACAGCTTGGCGCTCTCTGAAAATCCCTACTTCCTGAAAACGTGAAAAAGGTGCAACTTTTCCAGGGCTGTAGACCAAAGACAAATCGAACACGATGCGAAAGAAATGTTGCGAGTGAGATTTAATATTTTTGCCTAAAATTCATGTATTAAATTTTCCTAACAATGCACGGTGAGATAAAGCAATCACATTGGCACTTTTTTCTTTACAAAACGCGATGAAAAGGAGTAGTCAATTAAGCAGCAGCGTAAGATAGATTAAAATTAGCAAGTCAACTATTTTTTTTTTTTTTAAGGTTCTGCGCCTAGGTCAGCAAAAATATTAAATTCTTCTCTGCTTGCTAGGTTTACCCCGATTCTCCAAGCAAATTTGTGATGCATATGTTCTTGCAATGAAATTTTCACTTACGGCACACACGAAACAGTCAGAACGAAGCTTATCACAAAAGCGGAACAAGGACGGCATACATTTCTGTCGTATGCTCTCGGTGAGGGAAATTTCATTTCTGGACAAGAATATTTTCATTTTAATAACAACAGACTGATAGCACAGTTCATGAATTATGGGGGAGGGACAGAAAATCTATTGACACTAGATATCTGCACTGCTTAGTCCGCAAAACCCTCTGACCTTTTTTTATTTCATTTTGGAGTTCAACCCTTTTAGCGGCAGATATACCTGAACCAAATGGTGTCCAAAAATTTCTGCGCTCCCAAACAAAAATATTAACACAACAGCCAGGTTTTACGAAAGCTACTTTAAAGCATTTTCTTTCCTTCTGCATCTCAGCACCAACACCCATAAATCTGTCATTGGTGATAAGCGCTCCCTCTAGTCTTTTATTTCTGCAACAACTCTCTCTCTCCATTCTAGCTCTTTCCAAACATAGCCGCAATACAGCGAGAGCCGTCACAAAATTTTATTTTGTTCCGTTTCCCAAAGTAGGATCACGCAATCGAAGAAAAACACACTATATTAACAAAAGTCGCAGGACACCTAGAAGAGAAGCACAACCTAGCACTTATTAACATTCATTAGTACGGTGACGGTTCACCTTTGGCCTTAATGCATGCAGTTACCCTTCGAGCTGTGCTTCCGACAAGGTTTTGTAACACAGCGATAGGTATGCGCTTCCATTCAGTACATAATGCTACCGCTAAGTGTTGCTTAGTAGTAAGCCTTGGTTCCAAACTTCTTATGCGGCGCTCTAATTCATCCCATAGGTGATATATGGGATTAAGATCAAGGCTCTGTGCTGGCCAGTCCACACACGATACGGAATTATCGTCAAACCACGCCGTAACAGTCCTTGCTTCCTGGACCATACCACGAAAAACACCGCCACACGAGTACACTGCCAGCTCCAAATTTGACCGTAGGAACAGTACACTGTGGTAAATAGCGTTCCCCCGGCTGCCGCCATACCCACACACGGCCATCAGACTGATGGATGGTGTATCTGGATTCATCAGTCCATAAGACCCGTTTCCGTTGATCTACGGTCCACGATAAATGTTATTTACACCATGCTAAACGACTAGTAGCATTCTGAGTGGAAATGAAAGGCTTATGAGCAGCCGCACGATCACAGTAACTCATGGAATGAATGTTGGAATCTTCGGTATGGTACGTGTACATACCGAGGATCCAGCATTTTTACTCATCTGTACACTGAGGTCTTGTGCAGTACTCCGTCGGTTAGCTGTAACGACTCTCCTGAGGCTTCGACGTCCTCTATCACTGATTTTCTTTGGTCTGCCGGTACGTTTTTTTGCTTCAGGCACGCCATGTGTCTTCCACTTCTTCAGTGCATCCAAAATAGTTGACTTGGGTATTTTTAAACGTTTCTCGGTTGCTCTTGTATACAACCCACTAATATAACACCCAACAATCTCTCCTTTCTCAAAGTAAGTTCTCTCCCGCTGCGACATTTTCACTCAACCTCGCAGTGCGATATCATCGCGGTCAGCTGCAGGCTTGTTTTTTTATACCGTGTGCTGCTGTACCGTGCATCTTAACAACGCAGCGGATCCTTTCATTTGCTTTTGAAGAGGTGTCCAGTGAATCTTGTCAATATAGTGTAGAATTTGGTCCCTTTTTTAACACTAACAATGACAAACAGTTTATTCCGCTATAACGATGTGGTTTGGAACTTCTCTAGGGCTGGTTAATGAAATGTTTTATTTGACTTCGGTCGGTCCGTGTTATCGGCACTAGACCTGAACTTCGTGTTTTCCGTAAACCGTCGCTGTTACTACGTGACCCGATATTAATCGCTCTCCGAAAAACAAATCGTCTCCGACTTCACCTCCCAGACGGACCGCTCTTTCCAAAACTCCGGTCCCGTCTATCTCGCTTCCACCACCAAAGTAAAGTGTCTGCCACATCCTTAAGTTTGTGTTAACGCGCCCTTGAGATAATCCCATTGCCTCACAAGACAGGTACTTACGTATTAAGCTGATCGTAATTCAGCTAATCGTGTGTATCTGACAGCCTTAAACCTTCCGATCTCCTTCTCTCTGCCCGAAAATGTGGTGAACAAAGAAATTCCACGTGAGAATGTACGTGTCCCGTCAAATGTATTTACAATTATTTTCTTGTTACCTAAGGGCTAGAGAATCTTACAAATTCTTTGCTCCATGACTCAAAGCATGACTAGTCCCCCTGACATGGATATCATGCCACTATGTGAAAACAAGTGACTAAACTGGGGTTCGGACACTTGGTCACTCGGACAACTAGCCACCGGCCAACTGGTCACAAGGACAACTGGACACAAAAGTTTAAGAGGCCGTATAATGGGAATTGAATCGAGAAAAGCTTCTACGTTAGAGAAGCGAGAACTGTACTTTAATTTGGAGAAATAAAAGTTCATTCGTGAATACAAAATAAATGACTTAGTACAATTTTTAAAACTACGGTTTTCGACGAAACAAAGGAATTACAGCGTGACTCATACTATGCTCGGAAAAGGACGATAAGGTAGGTTTTTTAATAACGCTACACTTTTACTTAGGCACTAAATATTTACATAACATGTCAAGTTAGTATTGATTTTTTACTTAGGCACTAAATATCGATTCATAGACCTTAGGTATTTTTAATAGTTTTTATTCTACTGTTATCATATTCACGACGTTTACACATCAAGTCAAGTTAATTACAGTGCACTGTTACTTAAGCAATTAATATTAATTCATTAATAACTTGACATGTGACGTAAATATTTAGTGCTTGAGTAAAAAAACCCTAGCGTTAATAAAAAATTCCACCTTATCGTCATTTTCCGAACATAGCATCAGTCGTGCTGTAATTCCTTTATTTGGTCAAACACTTGATAATAATGAAAATGTACTAAGTCGTGTATTTTGTGTTCACGAATCAATTTTTACTTCTCCAAATTAAAGTGAAATTATCGCTTGGCTGACATGGAATGTTTTCTCGATTCAATTCACATGATAGAACCAAGAAACGTCAATTTTTATCATCATCAACTATTATCAATCCACTGTTGGATGGAGGTCTCTTTAAGTTTCTTCCACAACGGTCTATCTCGCTCCAGTCTCCTCCATATCACTGCGGCATGCTTTTGAATTCCATCCACACATCTTCCATGGGGTGTTCTCCTGGGCCTTTTCCTTCCCCCTTGAATCCAGTCTAGAATTTCGGTTGTTCATCGGTGGTCCGTTCTTCTGGCAACATGACCAGCCCATTGCTCGTTCTTGTCAGACGTAGTGTTGGTGGCTCCAATATTTTATGCATTTTAGTGTGGAATACCTTGTCCCTCACTCACCTCTTGCGTGGCACGCCTGTCTAAAGGTACTGTGTACGTTTTGAGCTACTTTTCTGGCGTTATCGTCCTTGTATTAGTTCATATTCATCCGTTTTCATATCGTTTCCTCATTTGTTTACGTTTGGAAGCTGCCAACATGGCGGCTTCCGGTCTTTCCTTATCATCTCTGGGCGTGGCGGGTGCACGCCACGTCACTCTTCCCCCGTCCATGGAAGTTGACATACTCTTGTCCTCAGATATGTCTGCTCAGATGCATTCCCAACATCCTAGTACCCCTGCTCCGGTGCCTTCACTGGACTTGGCTGTGCTTCCTTCTTCAGCTTCTGCTTCTGACTCTGTGCCCTCCCTGGGTACTACTGATACTACTGCCTTGCCTTCTGCCTGTGCTTCTCTTCCCTCACAGCCTTCTGTGCCTGCCGGCTCCGCACAGACTTCTCTTACGAGGGTGTCATTTGCCTCCTGCAGTGCAACGAGGCGCTACTTCTACGTCCGATTCTTCTCAACCTGATGGTCTCTTGCAATCAACACCTATTATTCAGGTATGCAACCACAAGGTGAAGGTCACGATTGATGACAATTCGCAGATCGGCCGTGAGTTCCATAATCTCCTGGATAGAGGTGGGCTCTTTCATGATTTGCCAAATACTCCTTTTCCACGCTACATGGAGCCCCTCTCTGGATATGTGTCGTCTGCGTCTATTGCTGGAATTTTTCGTACCGCTCGGGGTATTTTAGTGCAGTTCAAGCACAAGGAGGATGCTGATTTTTTCTTGTGCACGGACTTTCGATTGGAACAAATCATCTCATCCCTGCGCCTCTTTCCAAGCGTCCGGTGAACATCACGTTTTATCCTGTTCCACAGGAAGTGCCTGATACTGCGCTTCCTCTCCTTGTAAATCATGTTTGTAAAATCGTTGGCAAGGTCCGTCGCCTTTCTGACGCTTCACGCGGAACTCGATTTGCACATGCTACGGGACCTCGCCGTCAGTTGGTCGTTTTTCCCACTCAGAATACATTGGCTGATTGTCCTACAGACGCTACTGTAGATATTGGCACCCGCTTGTACAGTTTCAAGGTTTTCACTACTCACTATTGTACTCACTGTCTTGCACAGGATTATACCACTGCCTCCTGTGTGCGCATACGCCGTGGTCTTTCTTCTAGCTCTCCTCACAGTGCCGATCATACTGGTTCTTCTACCGTCCTCTCTTCTAGTAGTTTTCCAGACGCGAAATCTCCTTCTTTCCGTCAGACGCACATTCCAGTCAAGGGCAATGATCCCTTTCCTCCTCGTCCGCACAATACGGACGTGCATCCTCCTTATGGGTCAATAGCGAAGTCATCCGTTACTGATATGTCTCCGACTGAGTGTGCCGACTCAGTTGTGTCGAGTGGTGCTTCGGCACTCTGACCTACTGGATCTCCTCTGTGTCTCTCGCATATCGGAACTTCAACTACGACCGTGTCTGATGCTCCCCTGTTGCCGCGCCTTCCTACTGCCTATGCTGATGTACCAGTGTTCACCGATGCTGATCGGGAGCATACTGATTCCTCGGCGCAACTTGAATTCTCGTCTCCTGATTCGGGTGCTCATCCAAAGCCACCAATGGATTCCTCCACCTCAACTTTGCATTCGAAACGGACTGGCACTTCCAAAGGCTCTGTGAAACAGAAAAAGGTAAAACATCTTTCTGTTACTTCTTCTGTGGCCTCCTTTAGTGTTCCCGATGTTACTAGTTCAGATGTTTCTCAGCCTGATGACCCTTCAAACAGTTTACATCTTCGTTCTAGACCTGTCAATTCTCTCACAGATGATGAGGTTATACAGACCATTGATAAGGTTCCTGTTGTTGACTCAAGATTCGTACGAAATACCAGTAATATAAATCAAAGCTGTCTCATCGTACGATAAAAACACCAAGTTTCCAAACTGCAAACTAAAAACATTTGTTTACAGACTAAAAACTTTGCAGAAAGCTGGCGCTTTCAGAGAACACATGTCTCCATCTACTGGCCCGAGTGCCACAAGACAAGCACTGCCCATCAGATATATATAGCACACCGTTGCCCACAATGCAACACGGTACCAAGTTCCAAAACATACCCCCCTCCCCACTCCCTATCGTCCCCTCCCCTTCACCAGAAATGAAGAATACACACATAGTAATTTAGAAACCCATCAAACCACCCCCCACCCCCGTTGACACCCCCTTCTCGAATCACCCCCCAACTCCCCTTCCCTTGGTCCAAATAAAAAGTAAAGGACCTGAAAACAAAACAAACAAACTATTAAAGCATAATAATTTTAAAAAACTAAATTAAAAAAGTTCAACTGCAAATCAAAGTCCCTCGTCCGTGGATGCCTCTTGGGTGGTAACCAATCTTCTCCAAGTGCTAGGTACATAGGTCGGCAGATCCTCATTGCAACAAGAGTCACCGTAGTATAGGATGAACAAACTCTCGGACATAAATATAGTAGACCTCCCGACTTTGGAATTCAATATCTTGGCACCATTCCAATCTGGGGAATATCCCTCATGATATACAGCAGTAGTGAGTGCAGTACTTTTTGTTCCTGATCTCAGAGCGTATCTGTGTTCCCCCAGTCTGACAGACAAGGTCCTAAGTGTAGAGCCAATATATTTTTTTGGAGTCATGTCAGGATCAGAGTGGATTAGGGGAGGCTGTAAACACCATGTTGTTGTAGGGTGGAGGTCCTATCTCGGTCACGTCTGATCAGAGAGAAGATATTTCTATTATTAATTCCAAAATTTAATTGGTGTCTCTTGCAAGCTTTTTTGAGAATAGGTATGGTGTTAGGGTTGTACTCTACACTACCTACAAATCTATTCTGTCGTGTCTCCATGGATAACGTTGTGAATTTCAGTCGTCCATCTCTCTTTAGTAGTTCTTGAAAAAATTGTTCTGAATATCCAAATGTACGAGCAATGGATAATACAGTTGAGAGTTCCTGTTTTCTTGCTCTACAGGAAGATGAATGTGTATGAGCACGTCTAATCAGAAAACGCAAAGCCGCAGTTTTGTATTGCGTTGGGTGGGCAGACGAAAATGGTATAATACATGGATTGAATGTAGGTTTTCTCTACACAGAAAACTTAATCTTCTGCTTTTGCGGGTCCCTAGTTAAGAGGAAGTCTAGGTAAGGTAGATTCCCCTAGTATTCCAGTTCTTTTGTAAAATTGATTGTCGGGTACTGAGAAGACAAACAGGCTGTGAATTGATCTAGAAGGGCAAGCGTATGTGGCCAAAAAACCAGCACATCATCAACATATCGTATCATAAACAAAGGTTTAACAACAGAATTCACTAATACCTGGTTTTCAAGATGTTGCAACAGGATCTCAGCCAGTACCGGGGAGAGTGGGGAACCCATGGGGGCTCCTTCAAGCTGTTGGTATATTCTATTGTCAAACTTGAAGTACGACCTCTTTTCCCCTAATTTAAGGGCAGAGATAATAGCTTCAATTTCCATGCGTGGGGTATTATCTTTCTGTAGACAATCCTCAATAATTGAATGAACAATTGTTAGAGGTACACTTGGGAAAAGGGCCTCCACATCCAAAGAGGCCATCACAGGTTCCTGTTCTTCCTGGCCCACTGTCCAGACAGCAATTTGCACGCCTCTTCCAATCTGCTCGTACGGTTGTCTGTACCGAAAAATTTCTCCGTTCACCTGATCTTGATCTATGTGCAGCGGTGATGCAATTCGAAGCGTATGAGTCCTTTTTCAAATCCCTGAGTGTCACAGATCCCAGATACCAGGTCTTCATGAGACGATACACTCGCCGTTTCTCCTCCTTGAAAAACCTTGCTGAGAAACAATTTTGTGATACCGTGCTTCTTCTAGCCGATGACATTTAGCGCTTCTTCCTTACCAGGCACTGTCTCTGTTTTCTCTCACGTACTGCCATATTGTTTCATGTTTTTGTTATAGTGCTTTGTGTTTTTCATTTGCTCGCATTGTATGTCTTAAATGCCCTAGTGTTTCCCTTTGTCGCGGATTTTTTTCTTACTAAATTTGTTAACTTTGTTCTAATTTCCTTGTTCATATGTGTATAACGTTGTAAGTGTTCTACTTTGTATCGCAGAATATGCCATTCTACTTTTCCTTCATTGTGTGCATCGTCATTTTCAACCAGATTTTTCATCTTTATTTTTTCTATATTGGACTTTTTCAGTGATATCTCCAATGAATGCATTCCCTGATAGCAATAAACTGGGTACCTTTGGTACCCGCACTTACCAAAACCAAAACCATTGCCATTTCAGGGATTTTACTATCTCATCATGATGTTTTCTACTGTTGTCATTTTCCTTATCCATGAACTCCTCTTCTTCTCTCTCCTGGTTACACCAAGCACGCATTTCTCCATGCTTCTTTCAGTTGTCTGTAGTCTTTGTATGTCTTTTGGAGTTAAGGTTCACGTCTCTGCCGGGTTTAATTAGTTCGCTCAGCACATAGACATGATCTATTGTGCTGCAGTTACTCAAGAATCCACCTTGTTCCCTCGGTTGAGCCATGTCCAGTGTTACCTTCAAGCGATGTGAAAGAACCTTAGTGAAGATTTTATAAACCACTGATTGAAGACAACCGGTACCTACATTTGTCTTGGGCAACAGATATCAAGTGAGGTTCACACTGTTGAAGAAATTAATCGGCATATAAAACTTAGATGGAGAGCTTTTGGTAGAAACAGTGTAATTTTCAAGAGCAGTACGCCATTATATTTTAAAACAAAAGTGTGTAGTCAATGCATCCTGCCAGTGCTTACGTATGGAGCAGAGACATGGACCTTAACTAAACAAGTTAGTAAAATCATGCAATGCATTGATAATGATACGCTTTCCAACATACCAGAAATTATTACTCAAGTTATGAGGATAATGGCTGTGGAATAAATCTCGCTCCTGTGTCCTGACCTTTGAAACCATTTCGATGATATTCAACAGAACCGGTTCAGTACACCTCAAGAATAACATACTAAAGTTTTGTCGCATTAGAAGCAGTTTTACGCAAGTTATGAGAATAATGGCTATGGAATAAATCTTGCTTTTGTGCCATGACCTTTGACCCCATTTCGTTGATATTCAACAGAACCGGTTCACTATACCTCCGGAACAACATGATAACGTTTTGTCGCAATCGAAACATTTTTTGGTAAGTTATGATGCACAAGGGCAATGGAATGGATCCCACTCCAGTGTCCTGACCTTTGACTCCATTTCACCCATTTTCAATAGGGTTCGTCCCCAGTGGCCCCCTAACACATACTAAAATTTCATCGAAATCGAACCATTTTTACGCAAGTTATGACTCATAAGGGCAA
The DNA here is from genome assembly GCA_039090855.1 of Macrothele yani. Lineage (NCBI taxonomy): Eukaryota > Metazoa > Arthropoda > Arachnida > Araneae > Macrothelidae > Macrothele > Macrothele yani. Next base: position 13,438,057 of record CM077029.1, on the reverse strand, counting down.
TGGAACAAATCCCGCTCTTATGTCCTGCCTGACCTTTGACCCCATTTCGCCCATTTTCAATAGGGTTTGTGCCCAGGTGGTTCCCTACCACATACTAAATTTTCATCGCAATCGAACCATATTTACGCATGTTATGACGCATAAAGGCAATGGAATGGATTCCACTTTTATGCCCTGACCTTTGACCCCATTTCGCCCATTTTCAATAGGGTTTGTCCCCAGGTGGTTCCTTACCACATACCAAAATTTCATCGAAATCGAACCATTTTTACGCAAGGTATGACGCATAAGGGCAATGGAATAAGTACCGCTTTTATGCCCTGCCTGACCTTTGACCCATTCGCCCATTTTCAATAGGGTTCGTGCCCAGTGGTTCCCTACCACATACTAAAATTTCATCGAAATCGAACCATATTTACGCATGTTATGACGCATAAAGACAATGTAATGGATCCCGCTTTTATGTCCTGACCTTTGACCCCATTCCACCCATTTTCAATAGGTTTCGTCCTAGGTGGTTCCTTATCACATACCAAAATTTCATCGAAATCGAACCATTTTTACGCACGTTATGACGCATAAGGGCAATGGAATAAATCCCGCTCTTATGCCCTGCCTGACCTTTGACCCCAATTTGCCAATTTTCAATAGGGTTCGTGCCCAGGTAGTTCCCTACCACATACTGAAATTTCATCGAAATCGAACCATATTTACGCATGTTATGACGCATACAGGCAATGAAATGGATCCCAATCTTATGGCGTGACCTTTGACCCCACTTTCCCCATTTTCAACAGAGTTCTTCCCCTGGTGGTCCCTTACCACGTACTAAAATTTCACCGAATTCGAACCATATTTACGCAAGTTATGACGCATAAGGGCTATTGAATGGATCCTGCTCTTATGGCGTGAACTTTGGCCCCACTTCACCCATTTTCAATAGGGTTCGTCCCCTGGTGGTCCCCTACCACATACTAAAATTTCATCGAAATCGAACCTTTTTTACGTGAGTTATCGTGCCGACAGACAGACAGTCGGACGGACGGACGGACAGACGGACGGAGAAAACTGGAGCACATACGCTTCTTCAATCTACGGTTGGAAAGCGTAAAAAAGACATACAAAGACTGGAGACAACTCAAAGAGGCATGGAGAGATGCATGCTTGGTGTAACCAGAAAAGATATGAAGAGGAATTTGTGGATAAGGAAAATGATGGGAGTAGACGGCATTATGACCAGAATGAAATCACTGAAATGGCAATGGGCTGGGCATGTTGCCAGAAGAACGGACCACCGATGGACAACTGAAATTTTAGACTGGATTCCAAGGGACAGAAAAAGACCCAGAAGAAAACCCAATGGGAGATGGATGGGTGAAATTCGAAAGCATGCCGGAGCGGCATGAAGGAGACAGGCTCAAGACAGACAATTGTAGAAAGAACTTGGGAGACATTTATCCAGCAGTGGATTGATAATGATTGTTATTCATGATGATGATATATATATATATATATCTTTTATTTGCCCAGGCACTGTTCCTCGGCTCTTGGTCATGGTGAGCTCCAAAGCTATAGCCACTATAGCCTTGGGACTCCTCTTTAATCCAGCATTGCTCCCCACCAGTCTAATAGGTGATATCATGAACGCAATCATCGACACATTTTCTGATAATTTTTTATTTGTAATTTCCTTGTTGCATGGTATAAATGCATATCTTTTGGGAAAGCCATCTTTGATTCTTTAAATAGGCCGATAAAACGATTTTTTGCATCAAAGAACAGCAGATATGTCATGCACTTTCTGCTTTTCCTCATACACAGTTTTTTTCTTTAGGTAGCATAAATATATACTTCCCTTACAAGTTATACGATACCTAAAATTTTCCGGACCGTGAAATTCTTTAAACAATAAATAGAAATTACTACGAGCAAGATTATCCGTACTTTTTTCGATTTGTCTGATTCAAAAATTTTCTGCAAGGTGACGAAGGTGTATATATTTGTACGCTGAGCGGTATGGTACCCGAAAGGTTACACAGCAAAAGGCTAAAAAAAATTTCAGTTTTCACAGAAATTTGATGTAACAACCTTCGCACTTTTCTGACGCTTTACGTAAGTACGTATTAACTTATCCTTCGGATTTAGGGCGAGCCATTATATTTTAAATCGGTCCGTTCTCTCTACTACAGGATGTCTCCAGTCTCTATCTTTTAAAACCAGTGTTCTCTCTACGACAGGATGTCACCAGTCTCTATCTTTTAAAACCAGTGTTCTCTCTACGACAGGATGTCACCAGTCTCTATCTTTTAAAACCAGTGTTCTCTCTACGACAGGATGTCACTAGTCTCTATCTTTTAAAACCAGTGTTCTCTCTACGACAGGATGTCACTAGTCTCTATCTTTTAAAACCAGTGTTCTCTCTACGACAGGATGTCACCAGTCTCTATCTTTTAAAACCAGTGTTCTCTCTACGACAGGATGTCACCAGTCTCTATCTTTTAAAACCAGTGTTCTCTCTACGACAGGATGTCACCAGTCTCTATCTTTTAAAACCAGTGTTCTCTCTACGACAGGATGTCACCAGTCTCTATCTTTTAAAACCAGTGTTCTCTCTACGACAGGATGTCACCAGTCTCTATCTTTTAAAACCAGTGTTCTCTCTACGACAGGATGTCACCAGTCTCTATCTTTTAAAACCAGTGTTCTCTCTACGACAGGATGTCACCAGTCTCTATCTTTTAAAACCAGTGTTCTCTCTACGACAGGATGTCACCAGTCTCTATCTTTTAAAACCAGTGTTCTCTCTACGACAGGATGTCACCAGTCTCTATCTTTTAAAACCAGTGTTCTCTCTACGACAGGATGTCACCAGTCTCTATCTTTTAAAACCAGTGTTCTCTCTACGACAGGATGTCACCAGTCTCTATCTTTTAAAACCAGTGTTCTCTCTACGACAGGATGTCACCAGTCTCTATCTTTTAAAACCAGTGTTCTCTCTACGACAGGATGTCACCAGTCTCTATCTTTTAAAACCAGTGTTCTCTCTACGACAGGATGTCACCAGTCTCTATCTTTTAAAACCAGTGTTCTCTCTACGACAGGATGTCACCAGTCTCTATCTTTTAAAACCAGTGTTCTCTCTACGACAGGATGTCACCAGTCTCTATCTTTTAAAACCAGTGTTCTCTCTACGACAGGATGTCACCAGTCTCTATCTTTTAAAACCAGTGTTCTCTCTACGACAGGATGTCACCAGTCTCTATCTTTTAAAACCAGTGTTCTCTCTACGACAGGATGTCACCAGTCTCTATCTTTTAAAACCAGTGTTCTCTCTACGACAGGATGTCACCAGTCTCTATCTTTTAAAACCAGTGTTCTCTCTACGACAGGATGTCACCAGTCTCTATCTTTTAAAACCAGTGTTCTCTCTACGACAGGATGTCACCAGTCTCTATCTTTTAAAACCAGTGTTCTCTCTACGACAGGATGTCACTAGTCTCTATCTTTTAAAACCAGTGTTCTCTCTACGACAGGATGTCACCAGTCTCTATCTTTTAAAACCAGTGTTCTCTCTACGACAGGATGTCACCAGTCTCTATCTTTTAAAACCAGTGTTCTCTCTACGACAGGATGTCACCAGTCTCTATCTTTTAAAACCAGTGTTCTCTCTACGACAGGATGTCACCAGTCTCTATCTTTTAAAACCAGTGTTCTCTCTACGACAGGATGTCACCAGTCTCTATCTTTTAAAACCAGTGTTCTCTCTACGACAGGATGTCACCAGTCTCTATCTTTTAAAACCAGTGTTCTCTCTACGACAGGATGTCACCAGTCTCTATCTTTTAAAACCAGTGTTCTCTCTACGACAGGATGTCACCAGTCTCTATCTTTTAAAACCAGTGTTCTCTCTACGACAGGATGTCACCAGTCTCTATCTTTTAAAACCAGTGTTCTCTCTACGACAGGATGTCACCAGTCTCTATCTTTTAAAACCAGTGTTCTCTCTACGACAGGATGTCACCAGTCTCTATCTTTTAAAACCAGTGTTCTCTCTACGACAGGATGTCACCAGTCTCTATCTTTTAAAACCAGTGTTCTCTCTACGACAGGATGTCACCAGTCTCTATCTTTTAAAACCAGTGTTCTCTCTACGACAGGATGTCACCAGTCTCTATCTTTTAAAACCAGTGTTCTCTCTACGACAGGATGTCACCAGTCTCTATCTTTTAAAACCAGTGTTCTCTCTACGACAGGATGTCACCAGTCTCTATCTTTTAAAACCAGTGTTCTCTCTACGACAGGATGTCACCAGTCTCTATCTTTTAAAACCAGTGTTCTCTCTACGACAGGATGTCACCAGTCTCTATCTTTTAAAACCAGTGTTCTCTCTACGACAGGATGTCACCAGTCTCTATCTTTTAAAACCAGTGTTCTCTCTACGACAGGATGTCACCAGTCTCTATCTTTTAAAACCAGTGTTCTCTCTACGACAGGATGTCACCAGTCTCTATCTTTTAAAACCAGTGTTCTCTCTACGACAGGATGTCACCAGTCTCTATCTTTTAAAACCAGTGTTCTCTCTACGACAGGATGTCACCAGTCTCTATCTTTTAAAACCAGTGTTCTCTCTACGACAGGATGTCACCAGTCTCTATCTTTTAAAACCAGTGTTCTCTCTACGACAGGATGTCACCAGTCTCTATCTTTTAAAACCAGTGTTCTCTACGACAGGATGTCACCAGTCTCTATCTTTTAAAACCAGTGTTCTCTCTACGACAGGATGTCACCAGTCTCTATCTTTTAAAACCAGTGTTCTCTCTACGACAGGATGTCACCAGTCTCTATCTTTTAAAACCAGTGTTCTCTCTACGACAGGATGTCACCAGTCTCTATCTTTTAAAACCAGTGTTCTCTCTACGACAGGATGTCACCAGTCTCTATCTTTTAAAACCAGTGTTCTCTCTACGACAGGATGTCACCAGTCTCTATCTTTTAAAACCAGTGTTCTCTCTACGACAGGATGTCACCAGTCTCTATCTTTTAAAACCAGTGTTCTCTCTACGACAGGATGTCACCAGTCTCTATCTTTTAAAACCAGTGTTCTCTCTACGACAGGATGTCACCAGTCTCTATCTTTTAAAACCAGTGTTCTCTCTACGACAGGATGTCACCAGTCTCTATCTTTTAAAACCAGTGTTCTCTCTACGACAGGATGTCACCAGTCTCTATCTTTTAAAACCAGTGTTCTCTCTACGACAGGATGTCACCAGTCTCTATCTTTTAAAACCAGTGTTCTCTCTACGACAGGATGTCACCAGTCTCTATCTTTTAAAACCAGTGTTCTCTCTACGACAGGATGTCACCAGTCTCTATCTTTTAAAACCAGTGTTCTCTCTACGACAGGATGTCACCAGTCTCTATCTTTTAAAACCAGTGTTCTCTCTACGACAGGATGTCACCAGTCTCTATCTTTTAAAACCAGTGTTCTCTCTACGACAGGATGTCACCAGTCTCTATCTTTTAAAACCAGTGTTCTCTCTACGACAGGATGTCACCAGTCTCTATCTTTTAAAACCAGTGTTCTCTCTACGACAGGTGTCACCAGTCTCTATCTTTTAAAACCAGTGTTCTCTCTACGACAGGATGTCACCAGTCTCTATCATTTAAAACCAGTGTTCTCTCTACGACAGGATGTCACCAGTCTCTATCTTTTAAAACCAGTGTTCTCTCTACGACAGGATGTCACCAGTCTCTATCTTTTAAAACCAGTGTTCTCTCTACGACAGGATGTCACTAGTCTCTATCTTTTAAAACCAGTGTTCTCTCTACGACAGGATGTCACCAGTCTCTATCTTTTAAAACCAGTGTTCTCTCTACGACAGGATGTCACCAGTCTCTATCTTTTAAAACCAGTGTTCTCTCTACGACAGGATGTCACCAATCTCTATCTTTTAAAACCAGTGTTCTCTCTACGACAGGATGTCACCAGCCTCTATCTTTTAAAACCAGTGTTCTCTCTACGACAGGATGTCACTAGTCTCTATCTTTTAAAACCAGTGTTCTCTCTACGACAGGATGTCACCAGTCTCTATCTTTTAAAACCAGTGTTCTCTCTACGACAGGATGTCACCAGTCTCTATCTTTTAAAACCAGTGTTCTCTCTACGACAGGATGTCACCAGTCTGTATCTTTTAAAACCAGTGTTCTCTCTACGACAGGATGTCACCAGTCTGTATCTTTTAAAACCAGTGTTCTCTCTACGACAGGATGTGACTAGTCTCTATCTTTTAAAACCAGTGTTCTCTCTACGACAGGATGTCACCAGTCTCTATCTTTTAAAACCAGTGTTCTCTCTACGACAGGATGTCACCAGTCTCTATCTTTTAAAACCAGTGTTCTCTCTACGACAGGATGTCACCAGTCTCTATCTTTTAAAACCAGTGTTCTCTCTACGACAGGATGTCACGAGTCTCTATCTTTTAAAACCAGTGTTCTCTCTACGACAGGGTGTCACCAGTCTCTATCTTTTAAAACCAGAGTTCTCTCTACGACAGGATGTCACCAGTCTCTATCTTTTAAAACCAGTGTTCTCTCTACGACAGGATGTCACCAGTCTCTATCTTTTAAAACCAGTGTTCTCTCTACGACAGGATGTCACCAGTCTCTATCTTTTAAAACCAGTGTTCTCTCTACGACAGGATGTCACCAGTCTCTATCTTTTAAAACCAGTGTTCTCTCTACGACAGGATGTCACCAGTCTCTATCTTTTAAAACCAGTGTTCTCTCTACGACAGGATGTCACCAGTCTCTATCTTTTAAAACCAGTGTTCTCTCTACGACAGGATGTCACTAGTCTCTATCTTTTAAAACCAGTGTTCTCTCTACGACAGGGTGTCACCAGTCTCTATCTTTTAAAACCAGTGTTCTCTCTACGACAGGATGTCACCAGTCTCTATCTTTTAAAACCAGTGTTCTCTCTACGACAGGATGTCACCAGTCTCTATCTTTTAAAACCAGTGTTCTCTCTACGACAGGATGTCACCAGTCTCTATCTTTTAAAACCAGTGTTCTCTCTACGACAGGATGTCACCAGTCTCTATCTTTTAAAACCAGTGTTCTCTCTACGACAGGATGTCACCAGTCTCTATCTTTTAAAACCAGTGTTCTCTCTACGACAGGATGTCACCAGTCTCTATTTTTTAAAACCAGTCGTAAAATCAGCAGAGGGTATACCATGTGTAAATCCTAAAAAATCAGAGGTACTACATGGATAGAAAAAAAAAAAAAAAGGTCCGGTACCCTCGTGGGGACTAGCAGATCAGTTTTGTTTACATTTCTATTTGGTGCCAGAGAGAGCAAACTGCTTTTGTCCCTCGGACTGCAGAAAATCACCGTTCGTGTGTAAACTCTGAAAAGTCACAGCCGCTGTTCGGGTTTTTTTGCTGACCGTCATTTAAAAAGGCCAGTTACTTAGAAAATCATAAATACGTGTTATAAAGTATAAATTTATTTTATAGTAATATCAGTATTAAACAAAAGTACTACATAGAACAAATTTTGAAGGTATACACTATTCTGTCAAAAAAAAGGGGAGGGTATACCACCGTATACCCTCCACTACAGCCCTGTTTAAAACGTGTCTGAGGAAGATAACATAGTTCGTCAAACTAGACCATACTTTTAAAGTAAGGAGTCAGGATTTCTTTGTGTCCTAAAAAAAAAAAGAATAAAATTGAAAGTTCCATAAATACGAGCAATTCTTTTGGTGACATGCTTATCGTTCTATCACTGAATGTGTCTGTTTCCGCTGTTCTCGGTGTCTTCGTCCGTTCGTAATCCCACTGACCCAGACGGATTCCTAACGTGAGCTAAGCTTGTCCTCCAACACCATTTTTACAAACGAAACCATGATAAGGAAGGAGGTATGTGTAGTCAACAAATAAATTGAGGTATAAAAGTTTCTTGGTTGAGAGTGAAAAGCAGAACGCCCCGGCTGAAGAGGAATGGAATCAGTTTAATTTAATAGGATTAAAATTACCACACTTTTGACTGCAGGCTACAGAAGATCGCTTTATATATTTAATACCTTCATATTATTAATTCCTCATATATTTAATGCATTTTTGAAAGTTTAGTTTCTTGTGATTAAAATATATATATATATATATATCATCATCATCATCATTGTCAACCATTATCAATCCACTGCTGGACGAAGGTCTCCCCAAGTTTCCTCCACAACGGTCTGTCTTGAGCCAGTCTCCTCCATGTCACCCCTGCATACTTTCGAATTTCATCCACCCATCTCCCATGTGGTCTTCTTCTGGGTCTTTTCCTGTCCCTTGGAATCCAATCTAAAATTTCGGCTGTCCATCGATGATCTGTCCTTCTGGCAGTATGTCCAGCCCATTGCCATTTCAGGGATTTAACTCTGATCATGATGTCTTCCACTCTTGTAATTTTTCGGATCCACGAGTTCCTCTTCTTATCTCTCCTGGTTACACCAAGTATGCACCTCTCCATGCTTATTTGAGTTGTCTGCAGCCTTTGTATGTCTCTTTTAGTTAAGGCCCACGTCTCTGCACCATACGTAAGCACTGGAAGGATGCATTGATCAAACACCTTTCTTTTAAGACATAATGGCATATTGCTCTTGAAAATTATGCTGTTTCTTCCAAAAGCTCTCCAGGCAAGTTTTGTACGCCGATTAATTTCTTCATCAATGTGACCCTCACTTGATATCTGCTGTCCAAGATAAACGTACGTGTCTGTTATCTCCAGCTTTTCTCCATCAATCGATAAATCTTCATTTCTTGTAAAAGCATTGAACATCACTTTTGTCTTCTGAAAGTTCATTTTTAATCCCACTTCTTAACTCTTGTCAGCAAGTTCCTGGATCATACTCTGCAGCTCTGATGGGGTAGTTGCAAAAATGACTACATTATCAGCAAAACGAAGGTGGGTTAGATAATCTCCATTAATCTTTATCCCCTTGTTTTCCCAGCTCAGCGACTGAAAAACACCCTCCAATGTGGCATTAAAGAGCTTCGGAGATATGGTGTCACCTTGTCTCACTCCCTTTCCAATTTTTACGTGTGTTGTATTTTCAAACAGCCTAATCTTTGCACTTGCATTTTCATAGATGTTATTAATAATATTAATGTATGCATCTTCAATACCGCAGGTTTTCAGAGCCATTGTAACTGCTGATGGTTTCACCGAATCAAAGGCTTTTTCATAATCGATAAAAGCCATGCACAATGGAAGTTCATATTCCCTCGCTCTTTCAATTAGTTCTCTCAGCACGTGGATATGATCTATTGTGCTGTAGCCACTCCTGAATCCAGCTTGTTCTCTCGGTTGAGCCATGTCCAGTGTTACCTTCAAGCGGTGTGAAAGAACTTTAGTGAAGATTTTATAAACTACTGATAGGAGGCTGATAGGTCTGTAGTTTCCGAGATCCTCAATGTCACCTTTCTTATGTAGCAGGATCATTGTAGCGGTGTTCCAATCCTCAGGAATCTTTCCTTCATTAAGGCATCGAGTGAAAATTTGGGCGAGTACTGTTTCGATTTCTCCACTTGCTTCTTGTATGATGTCTACAGTAATTCCATCTTCTCCTGGAGCTTTTCCCCGCTTCATGTTCTTGATTGCATGTGCAACTTCTGATGGAAGGACTGGAGGAACTCTGGTACTGGTATCTTTCATGATGTCTGGAGTGCATGTATCATCCCTTTCATATAATCTGGAGTAGAAATCTTTCACTCTTGTCAAAATTTCGCCTCTATTTCTTGTTACAGAACCATCTTCTTTTCTCAGTGCCATAATCTGTTTTCTTCCCTTACTGAGATCTCCCTTTGCTATCTTTAGGCTTTGGTTGTTTTCAATTGCTTTCCTCACTAGTTCACAGTTGAATTTTCTTACGTCTTCAGTGATACTTTTTCTTACTGTCTTGCATAGCTCTATATATTCCACTTTGGAAGTCACATCTTCTTTAGTTGTCTTCATCTCTCTTCTTTTTTGCATCAACATTCTCGTTTTTCCTGATAATTTATTTACATGCAACTTGTTCTTAGACCCAGCTAATTTTGTTGCTGTTTCCATAAGAGCTTTGGTTACTTTTCTGTTAACTTCAGAGATGTCCACTTCTTCCGATGTTAGGCCTTCTAAAGCAGAGAACCTGTTCTTCAGTTCCAACTTGAAGGTATTATGGTGTTTTTTAAGGTTGGTTATGTCAATAGATTTTGTTTGTCTTATGAGCTTGCCACGTTCAAGTTTAGTGTTGAGGTGCATCTTACATCTCACCAATCTATGGTCACTACCTGTGTTGAACTTGTTTAGCACACTGCAGTCTTCTATGACGAATTTTTTGTTACACATAATAAAATCAATTTCACTTGTCGTCCCATTTGGATGTCTCCATATCCATTTCCTGTGTGGCTTTTTCTTGAAGAAGGAGTTCAAGATGAAAAACCCTTCTGCCTCTGCAAACTCAATGAGAGTATTTCCACGCGTTCAAATCTTATTGACGAATGATATTTTAACGATAAGTATCATGCATGTTTTTCAGTCAAAAGTACGATTAGGTAGGGCCGTATGGACAGTATGGCCCCTGCTATACTGTCAGTTTTATTATTCGATTGATTGATGTGCCAATCAAGGTAATTAACCCTTTAACTGGCTGGAAGGAATTAACTCGGGGCTAGCAAAAAAAGGGCCCAAATCAGTTCGAAGGAATATATTCCTGTCTAAAAAGTGGGCCGAAAGCTGCTGGAATGAATTAACCTGCGCATCAGAAAGCGTTGCGTTCCCCTTAGCTTTGTTACTCAAAGTGGTCGTTTAAGGAAATTATTGCTACTAATCTCCTTTCGGACTGTTACCTACCAAAAGAGTTCTAAAAATAGTGAAGAACCTAAATGCGGCCACAGACACACACGTTTAAAAGACACGTTTGAGTACCATGCAAGCAAACGGGGAGTTTTGTGCCTGAGGCGGCATGTAGCGTGGAGTGAAGATGATTTCAGACAGGCGTTGAAGAGCTTCACTCCACGCTGCATGCTGCCTCAGGCACAAAACTCCCCCGTTTGCTGGCGTGACATTCAAACATATCATTCAAAAGTGTGTGTCTGTGGTAAGAAAGGAGAGAGAAGACGTTCGAGTGATTCGTTTTCCCCCGGTAGCATGATGTCAATGTGAGAGGAACTGGTCTTTTCACATCTTGCCTTGGGTCATGTAGCAGAGGATAAAGGACTAGAAGGGATTTTGTACACTGAGAATGACGGGCTAGGAGGGACTTTTAGAATATAGGACTTTCTACCTAGAAGCATGACGTCCATGTTCCCCGTGATGGGTTTATGGTCGGTACTGCTGAGATCAGAGGAACAAAATAATTGTTTTTCCTTAGCTTTCGTCAAATCCGGCCGCTATGCAAACAATTCCGTTTAAGAAGCGCATAATTTTGGGAACCAATTAATTCAGATATATCGGCCACTTAAAGCGTTAACTAAATAGTAATTAGCAACCGCGAGTTTTAAAACAGCAGAGGGATCAACAACGTTTTACATAATTTAATATTTTTATAATTTTTATATATGTTTGGTTTTTGCATTTTAGCTGCGATGTTACTTCGCAAGAAGTTGGCCACCAATCTTTCAGTCACAAGGCCACGGAACAAAATGTTAATTCTTTCCTTGACTATCGAACCAAGCTAATATAGTTAATACAGACATTTGACGTGGACCAGGAACATCAAACAAAGGTCTTCGCTCTTTCCACGTTTATAAGTGAGTCACGGAAAAATTCTCATTGGCCGCCACCGGGAATCGAACCCAGGGTCTTCCAGTTACGCGCCGGATATGCTTCCACTACACCACAGCGGCCTCGAATTCCTCCGGACTCACACACGCTAACTTATTTGATGTTCCTGGTCCACGTCAAATGTCTGTATTAATTATTCATTCGCCTTCTAATTATTTCTTTAGTTGCTGCTTACCATCTTTGGTGAATTCCCAGTATTGTGCGGGGCTCCAAGAAGCAACCTGCCAAATTGGCTTGGCAGTTAGTGTGTGTGAGTCTGGAGGAATTCGGGGCCACTGTGGTGTAGTGGAAGCATATCCGGCGCGTAACTGGAAGACCTTGGGTTCGATTCCCGGTGGCGGCCAATGAGAATTTTGCCGTGACTCACTTATAAACGTGGAAAGAGCGAAGACCTTTGTTTGACAAGCTAATATAGGCCCGGGTTATAACCGCAAAGCGAGCATGTATTTTTCCTAGACAAAAGGGGGTCTTGTTTTTTAGAAGGTCAAGCTCTAAGTAGGCCGCCCCGGTGGCGCAGTGGTCTAAGCGATGGCCTCTGGTCATTCGTCCGAAAGGGGTCCGAGTTCGAATCCTGGTGAGGCATGGATGTTGTGTTTGTCTTACGGCGCTGGCTCTCTCCCTTCCCTGGAACCAGTGACCCTAAATTAGGGATGGGCGACTGCTTATAGCCCATTGAGTTGCTCACGGTGGTCGTTAACCCCCCCCCCCCTTCCTCAAAGCTCTGAGTAGCAGGTCAACGTAAACGATCCGTGATTTTTGAAGAAGTGTTTTCAATTAGAACATACAAAATTTCCACGCAAAACAATGATTTTTTTACATCCTTTTATTTCCATTTGCTTCTTAAATGTTCTGCCAGGAGCGCTGAACGTCATGCAAATTTTTAACTGGGTGTTTAAAGTTGATTTTAATTACAGTGAAGGTTCTCTTTTTGTGCTTAGCAGCACTTGCAAGGCAAAAATAAAGACCAGCTAAATAACTAGCTCGTATTAGAAAACACAACGCTTTTGTTTATGTTGTGAATTTCCGGTTGTGTGTGCTGCAGTATACAAATTCTAATAATCCGGAGCAAACACGTTAAGAATCAGTCAGCTCGAACCCCCTCCCCCTCTTCCTTATGTATAGTTGTTCATAAAATATGCTTAATTTTGCATTATTTTACTTTATTCCATGATCAGAAAGCCGTGAGTGTTTTAGAACCACTTTTTGAAAAACATTCCTAAACTGTTGAGGGGTTTAAACTGCAGTCGTGATAACAGCTAACAAACCAATCGTTTGTGTTACCGAGAGCTTTTTGAAAACTTGTGAACATACTCCTCTCTCATCAGAAATTTAGAGACCTGATTTCCACTAACATATGTTTCGACAATCGTTTTATTGTTTTTATTTTTTTGCTGTTTTTTGAAATTGTGAAAAAAATTCTGCCTCTCCTAAAATCTGCTGTCCTTAGGACGCTCCAATGCATAAGTACACCCGAAGAGCCTATAAGCGATTTTGAAGTCAGTAATCGTGATGACGATGCTCAAGAAAGATGAGAAGTTAATGTGACTGCGCATAAATGCCGTTAGTAATAAATGCACCACCGGCATAGTGCAGTTGTCGCTATGCCCTGTGTGGCAGGCGGACGTTTCTGACGGGTGTTCGAATCCCGGTCATGCCGGCTATCTAGTCTGCGGATTTTCAGGGATTTTACGCAGACTCCCTGTGTTTGAGGACACGAATTCGTAGATGGTTTCCTGTGAAGTCGGCCCCGGACGCACTTTGTCCATTATCCTTATGCAGCAGAGGAATGGAAAACCGGCTGCATTAATTTTCCAGTAACCCTCAGGGGCGCATAATCGTCTTGGCAGAACTCAACCTGCTATGGGCGGACGAGGTAGATGGATGGAATAAATGCAGCGAAAGAATCGTTTTCAGTTGATCGAAACTGATTGTATTTTACTATGAAATGGAATCAGTTTTTGGCCACAGAAAATATTATTGCTCTAACCTTAGAAATTTTCGGCAGTTACGTTCCATGAGACGATAACGAGTAGCTGTTGGTGGATATTGCACCCAGAAAGAAAAGTTGAAAAGAAAGACGCAATCCGTAGTGCGATCAAAATGTTCCGAGACTAGATACGTAGCGCGCCAACAGATGGAAGTACGCTGGTGCGCGAGCAACGGGGGAGGGCAGTGACCTTCATGAGCCATTGTGCGGAGTGGCGTCGTTCTGTGAACATCGGGGGCTGTGCTACACGATATTTGGTGACCAAATGTGCAGAAAACAGCTGCGATTTCGGTATGGACTGCAAACTAGAGAGCGAGCGAACATCAAATTCTGCGTCACACTTGGAAAATCGGGAACGGAGACGCATGAAATGTTGCCGCAGGCTTATGGCAATGAAGCAATGAGTCGTGCGAGGTGTTTTAGCACTCGCGCTACAAAAGAGGCAGAACTGCACTGAAATATGACGAGAGGTCAGGGCGACCGTCCACGAGCAAAACCCCCGAATATGTGGACAAAATTAGGGAATTGGTGCATGAGGATCGTTGGAGAACCATTAAAGACATTGCTACCATCGTCAATGTGTCATTCGGAACAGTGCAAGGAATTTTGACTTCGATTTTGAACATGCACCGCATTTTCTGCAAAGAATCTGAACCCCGAACAGAAGGCGCTCCGTGTGGAACCCTGTCAAGATCTTCGTCAGTAGGTGGTGAGTGAACCAACGTTCCTGTCGCGAATCTTCACTGGGGACGAGACTTAGGTCTACGGTTACGACCCGGAGACTAAACAACAGTTGTCGCAGGGGAAGAGACCGGTATCTCCACGACCGAAAAAGGCCCAACAGGTCCGGAGTCTTACACTCCCACTCCTGTGATTTTTGAAGTCCGTGAACCAAGGCTTCCTCTACCATCCCCTGTGATTTTAGAAGTATGTGAGCCAAGGCTTTCCCTCCTAGCCCCTGCGATTTTAGGAGTTCATGAGCCAAGGCTTCAGACGGACTGTAGAATTATACGTGCTATACCCAAACTGCCCATATCCAAATGTCTTGAGAACTAAGGCTCCTAGGAATAAATGGCTTTCACCATTGCAGTCTAAATTAGTTTCCACTTCTAACGACATTTTACTCCATAATATGGCGCTTATTTTAGTTTTTGCACCCCAAAAACGGCCTCAATTTGGGCCCCAAAATGTCAGTGTTTTCTTACCAAAATGGTGAAATCTTCAAAAAGTAGGAACTGTACACCAAATTATACTCAAAATAGTATAACTATACTAAAAATCCGAAAATTCTTGGCGTAGAATAAAAATAAAAGTTTCCAAGCTTTCGCACATCAACCAGATGGCTTTCTCAAGGAAGGTAGACAGCTAACTGCAAACTGGATAATAGAACGTTTCAACACTTTGAACGCGGTGACTTGACTAGACAATAAATGATTAGGAGCAAACGTGATATTTCGAAGAAACGAGGTCACGTTGGTTGGGTACGCGGTACAATGGTAGAGAACTCAGCATTATTTGAAGAACTGATTCCAAATACGTGACAACTCCAGAGAAACGCTATCATTTCAAGACTCGCAGCTGGTCAAGATTTCCAAGGTTTCGCGAATGGCGGTAGATTTGGGTGTGGAGTATGAAGCTAATTTCTTTACATCACTCCATATGGGATCGGCGGACTTGAACTTGACTTCTGTTGATAGGACAGTGGTTATTTTCCCGTCTCTTGTATCCCATTTATGTTCGCTGATTCTAATTCCAAGCCCCTCTTCTCAATGAAGCAGGTGTTTATGCCATCCACACTAAAATACCCGGACGGCTCCAGGTGATGCTACATCGCAATGACCAAACGTTCGTTTGGAATTAGAATCAGCGAACATAAAAGGGATACAAGAGACGGAAAAATAACCACTGCCCTATCAAGAGAAGTCAAGTTCAAGTCCGCCGATCCCATATGGAGTGATGTAAAGAAATTAGCTTCATACTCCACACCCAAATCTACCGCCATTCGCGAAACCTTGGAAATCTTGACCAGCTGCGAGGCTTGCAATGATAGCGTTTCTCTGGAGTTGTCACGTATTTGGAATCAGTTCTTCAAATAATGCTGAGTTCTCTACCATTGTACCGCGTGTCCAACCAACGTGACCTCTGGCCGCCCCGGTGGCGCAGTGGTCTAAGGCGTTGGCCTCTGATCATTCGTCCGAAGGGGGTCCGGGTTCGAATCCCAGCGAGGCATGGATGTTGTGTTTGTCTTACGGCACTGGCTCTCTCCCTTCCCTGGAACAAGTGACCCTAAATTAGGGACGGGCGACTGCTTATAGCCCATTGAGTTGCTCACGGTGGTCGTTACACCTCCAATAAAAAAATTAAAAAAAAACGTGACCTCGTTTCTTCGAAATATCACGTTTGCTTCTAATCATTTATCGTCTAGTCAAGTCACCGCGTTCAAAGTGTTGAAACGTTCTATTATCCAGTTTGCAGTTAGCTGCCTACCTTCTTTGAGAAAGCCATCTGGTTGTTGTGCGAAAGCTTGGAAACTTTTATTTCTATTCTACACCAAGAATTTTCGGATTTTTAGTATAGTTATACTATTTTGGTGAAATCTTGTTCCTTGAATGCCGAAACGTGTACATCCGGAAGTCTGATTTCGACGGATCATTATACTTTCTTATGCTATAAATATAAGAAAGTAAAAAGGGAAGAGGTGGATTGGGGTGATGTGAGGGAATGGAAAGGCACTGAACACGTATAGGCACTGCGCGTTACTGTGCGTTTTCAATTAGCAGTACACCACTGCTCCCAGGTCCTCAAATTTGGAGCAAAATCAAGTTTTAACAGCAGGTTTTTATCGCATTTTAACACTACATTTTCTGTTCATTTTAATTTCAGTATTAGGTTTTTGGAATTCTGTTGAGACACATTGACTGGGTGTTCGCCCCACAATCCTTTGTTTTCCGTGAAATGTCCAGCCAAAGAAGAAGTGCTATATTTATGCAATCACGCTGAGTTTTACATGCACTTCCATTCGAATAAGTTTACCTGAGCAAATGCTATGACATTCTGAGAAAAGAACCGCGGATGGCCTAGTGGTCAGCGTTCGTGAAAGCTCGAACCACTAAATATCCGCCGTGCGTCGGATGGGCACGTTAAGCTGTCCTACCCAGGGTACTGTTTCCCTGGTAATAAATAAGGGCGTCTTCCTCCCCATTTCTACCTCGCTTCCGTGTGACTTTCCTATCGGGCACTCTAGCCCAAATCTCCTAGCTTCCTATTTCTAAGGGATGCTTAAGACCTGGGGTCAGACACCCCCTTCCGAAAATCCTCCATATATGATCTGATCTGATCATTCTGAGAAAAGAGTACATTTTCACTGGAAATTTTACACGCATATTTCCTGATGCTCCAAGAGCGAACATTTACTGAACCTGAAAAATCTATTGTACTTTTTTATTAATGAACAATCTTTGTTGAACGTTCAATTTTCTTATTTCTATAAATAAAAATACTAAGATAAAAAGTTTGATGACTCCTAAGTGCAACTGTTTTTTTTTTCTTTACGAGTTAAACTTTTTCCTCATTTTGACATTGTGCTGACCTGACGTCGTGAATGCTCTTAAATTAAGTGCATTTATCGCAAAAGCATTAGCATTTTCAGCAAGCAGAATGGAGTGAAGTGTTGAGAGGCATTGATCGATATACCTGTGCCCTTCCCGCGCAGTGATTGATACCAGAAACAAATTGCAACTTACGGAAAGTCGCAATTTGTTACATGAAATCGAAGCACAATAATAACGTAGTAAATGACTCTATGCAGGAAGCCCACTGGAAAAAGATGGCAAAACTAAAACGTATCCACTTGGGACACAGGTAGGTACAATTCTTTGGACCACCTACACCTGCTCCGCCAGTTCATCTTGCTGACCTCTGACCCTGAGCGTCTCCGGCAGTTGGAAACAGCGGCGTCTACTCCGCGGGAGATGGCGGGAGATGGCGGCAAAACCCCCTTCTTAAAGGAACTGCTATTGACGACAAGTCAGACTCGTAAAGATTTCCACTACAAAAGATCTTAATACGACGACACGAAAAAAGGACACGATCTGTAATCTTTGCTCGTGGCTTTTCTCCCCTGTTTTTGACATTTCCAAACCTCCCAGCTGTGGTTAATCTTAACCTGCTACACTTGCAACAGAGGGGAAAGTTCAAATCCACCAGTTCCTCGAGTTGTAAGATTCTTCCTTTCCTTCTCACACCACACATAAAAACAGAATTTATGTTGATTACCTAAAAATTTCCGGCTTCAGCACTTATTTTACAAATGAGTTCTGTAAAAGATTGTTTTATTTGTTTCGTGCTTAAATAATGGATTATAAGCGACTAAGGGTTACTTATGAATTCTGAACTCTGAACCGTATATCTCTCTGTCTTTTGCAGTTGCTAAACTTTTAAGTTCTTAATTTCCTTTGCTTTCTTTTTCTTATTCTTCCTTCCCTGCCTTCACGCATTGGAGAGATGCTGTTTGGTTTTTAAAAAATAAAGAGACAGTCTCGCCCGCTAGCGGTGGTTAAATGCAAGCATTCTTTGGTGTTTTGCGACCACAACAAGAAGCGGAATTACCAGTTCGCTTCCTTACAGTTTGATAGATGAGATTAATACTTCATTTTTCTCGTTGTGGATCTTAATACGACGACGCGGAAAAGATTAAGAAAATGTATTGTACTTTTACTGATGTACTGTTACTTATGAATTCTGAACTCTGAACCGATATCTTTCTGTCTTTTGCAGTTCCTAAATAGACTTAACGGACTTAAACCAGTTGCTAAGAAAAGTTCTTAATTTCCTTTGCTTTCTTTTCTTTATTCTTTCTTCCCTCTTCTACACGTTTGAGCGATGCTATTTGGTATTTGAACAAATAGAGAGGAAGCTTCTCAAGCTAGCAGTGGATAAATGCTAGAAATAAAAGCATTCTTTGGTGTTTCGTTACAACAACAAGAAGCGTAATTACCAGTTTGCTTCTTTACCATTTGATAGATGAGATAAGTTTTCATTTTTCTCTTTGATGCAATTCAGGATCAGAGCGCTACCTTAGCTAACTAAGTTCCTTTCACTGAACAAAAAGTATACATTGTATCTTTATGTTATGAAAACTTGCAAGCATATTATCATTATACTATGCATATTTTCTGCATAGCATCTCATTCCTGAGCGGTTCACGGCAGATGGTTCAGTATCCTCTCAGCAGGGGCGCCGGCTTCACCAAATCATTGAAGGGGCAGGCGTGATGAGATCAGACGTGAGAGGAGCATGTCTGTTCCTTTGTCAGGAGGAAAATAAAAATTAAAGAAGGGGGGGGGGGGAGCAAAAATATAAACTACGAGATTCGTCGTATATTTCGAAACGCAATTGTAATTGCTCATCAGCAAATGAACAAGGAAATAGAAATATTCTTTTGCTGAATATTAATATTTTAAAAATGAAATTCAGAATGTGATTTTATAAAAATATCCCGAGAGATTTTGTTTCCAAACGTTTATCAAAAATGTGAGAAATTAGCGTTATCACTTAAACAAAGGACGAGAAGAGCAAAAAATAAATAGATACATAAAGGTGCTAGAGATTATACGTTTCTGTATTTTTATTTATTTTATTTTTCATAATTGTTTTAAACATCACGAGAACATGTCGAACAAAATATGGGGCTGACAATCAAGTTTCTTACCAAATAAGCAATGCTTTATATGGGAAAAAAGTTTACTTATTTCTTTATTTATAAAGTTTTCGGAAATAAATCGCTTTGGCCTCATAAGGTGGAGTTCACTTTGAGGCCAAAGCCATTATTTAGTTAAACAGGACCAAAAATATTGGGTGGGCACTGACCCCCTAGTAATATTATTAGGGGGGAAAGATTCACCTTGCCCCCTATAGTCGGCGCCTATGCCTCTCAGTACGGCGAGTTTCGTATACCCAGTAGTACTACTTATTCGAGGGTACAATGGCAGAGTAAAATTTTGGAATAAATAAATAAATAAAAACTTCACTGATCCTGCTAACCAGTGCATATTACGAAGTTGGTGATCAGCACCCATCTTTACTGGTTCACATATAACACAAAATACATTTAATATGCACACTCTATTAATTTTATTGTCCTTCTTCAAGACGGGGTACGGTAAAACATAAACTTCAATTTGAAATTATCTAAAAAATATAGCACGTATCACATAAAAAAGAAGTCAGTTTCTTGCCAACTAATGAACACGTAAATTCCATTTAACTTTAGTTAGCATTTGACGGGTGTATGGTTTAGCATCTTTTTCTTCTTCTTCTTCTTCTTCTTTTACTGACTGATAACATTTTAAAAATTTTAATGGGAAATATATGACTTGACAAAGAATCATCATCAACAACAACAATTATTCATCAAGTCACATGTTACGAGGATCTAGGAAATTTTAAAGAATTTTAGTGTTAAGCATGAGAACGTTCGAAAGAGGCTATTTCGGCGGCAATCGGTAATTGGAGGTTGTAAAAATGTGTTTCTCGGGGAATCGTTCCTTGTATGGAAAAGCCGTTTCGTAAAAGATTAAGTACTTAAATGATTTTGTTGGCCTACGCTGCGACCATGTACATTCTTATCAACAAGCACATTTGAGAAGGCTAAATTGTTTTATTGCGTCAGAGAGAGAGAGAGAGAAGCCTAGAAGAGACGATTTTCGGACATCGAGCTGGAAAGAGGTTGAAGAGAATGGCTTCCAAACTGAGAAGCGTGAACGATAAGAAAATGAAGTAGAAGAGAAATCAGGTAGAACGTGCTGATGACAAGGGGAAAAACAAAGTAATCATAACTATTTCAATAATCAATATAATTCCAGGACACACCCAACAGAGAAATTAGATAGTAATATAGAACTAATTTAAAATAGCAACTGATCTTAGTACAAAAAAAAAAAAAAAAAATACAAAAACAAAACCGATATTGCGGATTGTTCAAAGTTGTGTTGCCTTCCGCAAGGAACGCGCCCGCTGGTATAGGCGATGATTTGTCTTCCTTGAGGTAGCCAACTCTTGGCAGGCGACAAGTTGTCTTCTTGAGGAAGTCACTCGTTGGTAGGCGACAAGTTGTCTTTCTTGAGGAAGCCACCCGTTGGAAGTCGACAAGTTGTCTTTCTTGAGGAAGCCACCCGTTGTTAGGTGATAAGTTATCTTTCTTGAGGAAGCCACCCGTTCGTAGTAGGTGATTAGTTGTCTTGAGGAAGCTAACTGTTGGCAACCGACAAGTTGTCTTTCTTACTAAAGCCACCCGTTGATCGGCGACAGGTTTTCTTTCTTGAGGAAACCACACGTTGGTAAGCGATAAGTTGTCTTCATTGAGGAAGCCAACTGTTGGCAGGCAACAAGTTGTCTTTCTTGAGGAAGCCACCCGTTGGTAGGCGATAAGTTGTGTTCCTGTGGAAGCCGCCCATTGGTAGACAACAAGTTATCTGCTTTGAGGAATAGGGTCTGTTGGTAACCGACAAGTTGTCTGCGTTGAGGAATAGGGTCTGTTGGTAACCGACAAGTTGTCTGCGTTGAGGAATAGGGTCTGTTGGTAACCGACAAGTTGTCTGCGTTGAGGAATAGGGTCTGTTGGTAACTGACAAGTTGTCTGCGTTGAGGAATAGGGTCTGTTGGTAACCGACAAGTTGTCTGCTTTGAGGAAGCCATCCGTTGGTAGGCGGCAAGCTGTTTTTCTGAGGAAGCTGCCCATTGCTAGACAACAAGTTACCTGCTTTACGAATAGGATCTGTTTGTAACCGACAAGTTGTCTGCCTTGAGGAAGTCACCCGTTGGTAAGCGATAAGATGTCTGCTTCGAGGAAAATCATCCGTTGGTAGGCGACAAATAAATTGTCTGCCATAAAGAATCACCGCTAGGGGGGGGGTAAATTGTCTGCCTTAAGGAATCCACCGGTGGCGCGCGGTAATTTGGCTGCCTTGAAAGAATCCACCCGTTCGTAGGCGGCAAATTTCCTGCTTTGAGGAAGGCACTTATTGGTAGGGGACAAATTTCCCGTTTTGAAGAAATTACCCGTTAGTAAGTGAAAGCTTGGTTTCTATGTATTTTGTTGACTTACAAAAGTTGATAGATTTGTTGTGCGGTCTTAATCGTCGATATTTGTGGTAAGATGTTCCCTTTTGTATTTATGCTTTATATTATTAACACCTTTAATTAAGCTTTTATTTTACAAGAAATAATGTGCGTTTGCTTCTTCAAGTTTTTTATATACTTCGCCTGATCTAGTTCTTTTTCTTACATTGCTCTCTATATATCTTTCAACTATACCGGCTTCGTCCTCCCACTGTTTCTCATGTTGACAACAGCTGTTGCATGTGCGGAAGTCAAAGGTCAGAAAATGTTCTTTTGCGTTATTAATGTTTGTGTGCATCGCTGTGTTTTGAGCTTCGCTCATTAGTTTTGGCAAAATATTATTCATCTATCCGTTCTGTACTTTAGATATTTAAATTACATTCCTTTTTCTGCTTTAAGCTCGGTCTGTCGCTTTCGTACTTAACTATAGCTTACTCGCCTTTGTTGCGTGATTGGACAACATATATTTATTTATACTTGACGATTTCATACCACATTTTCTTTTACATAATTTTCGCACATTTATTTCTTTTGAAGGATCGAAAAACAGTGGTTTCCTCCAGTTATCGATTTTTCTTATGAGGAAGTGATGAAGCACGCCCACGCTTCGCCTGTTGTATGCATATTTATGTATGAAATAAAGTCATTCGTTGAAATATTTATGCGTATTTTGCATTTCGTCTTGTTTTGTTGACGTTTTGCACCTCAGTTTGATATTCATTTGGTGCATCTATAAACGTGTTGTTCCTTTCACATTTCCATGCATTTTAGCGGCACGATTTCGTGTTTCGCTCTGAGATTTTGTTGTAGACATGCATGAATTAGTCAATCACTGGCTTTTCGCGTTAAATTTGCAGTCGCTCATTTGTTATGTCCAGTATTAAATAAGAAATGGCAATGAGTAACGCCCCCATTTATCGGGTATTCATCTTTCTAATGTACTTTCTTACTCTATTGGATGTATTCTCATTTTATGACATCAGAGGCATACTGATAGCTCCCGCGGGAGAGGTTCACGGCCAAGAAAGCCTCTAGCCTTTTTTGCGGAAACTTCATATAAAACTGATTAAAGAAATAGCCAAGAATTTTTGATGGCAACTGTCAATGAAGTTTTAAACAAAAAGCAAATTATTTTTTTTTTCTTTCTTTTTTTTTTTTTTCGCGTTTTTTGTTCTATGAAAACTGGATGACAGGAAAGCAGCTTTTCCATAGACTTGAGAAGGGCCGGTTTAATGCCTTAGTGGGCCCCTAGGCCAAGACATTTAAGAGGGCCCCAAGGCTAAGACACCCGAGTGGGGCCCCTAAAAAACTTATGACGGAGAATTATTACGAAGTCCGTTAAAACACGAGACTGTAACTGCTAAATTATTTGCAGTTTTCATTATAAGTCACTGTACTTTTCATTGTTCTCATAACAGCATGAGATAAAAGCTTAAGATTCCTAGATTTTTTCTTGGATTTTCAGCATTGTATACTTTTCTTAGTGCATCTTTTCTGTAACGCGATGTGAAGCCACAGGGGACTTCGATCACTTTTTTAACGGCTCCAAGTGTAAATTGGGAGGTGTGGGTGGATGGTAGTGAAAAAGCTGAAACTGTCTTGCAGACCCTGCTGTACACAGCGACATTAAACCTTTACCACTAGTAAGTCACTACCTTGAAATCTGCTCGTCTTTCTGCCTCTGTTTCTGATCAAGCGGAATTCGTACGAGACAAAAGTAAAACTATTTCATAATCGCCCCCATCTCTCTCTCTCTCTCTCACCTGTCTATCTATTACTTGCCCAGACATACCTCCCGGATCCTTGGTCATGGTAGGCCCCAAGGCTATATAGCCCCTATAGATGTCCCACCCCCATATATACGTCCCTGGACTTGAGGCATATCTTCATGGCCACAGCAATAGTTCATATATATGCATATTAAGAGAATGTGTAAGAAATATCAGTTCAATAAATGAAATGTTTATACAATAAGTACAATAGGGATAACGTGTTATGTAGAGCAGTTGTCTGCACGAAACTACGCATCCTTCAGAAAGTAATGAACTAAAAGGTGTTCTTCGCGAGGACGAAGAAACGGAGACCTGTGCTATTTTTCTAATAATAGTCAAGAGCATTCTTTTTTATATTTGCAACACATTATGCCATTTTATTAAGTGTGTTATTCATATTTAAGAGTATGTAATAAAAATTGGAAAGGGAGTGAGACAAGGTGACACCATATCTCCCAAGCTCTATAACGCCACATTGCAAAATGTCTTTCAATCATTGAACTGAGAAAACAAAGGGATAAAGATTAATGGAGACTACTTAACTCACCTTCGTTTTGCTTATGACGTAGTCATCTTTGCAATTACCCCTTCAGAGCTGCAGAGTATAATCCAAGAACTTGCTGACAAGAGTAAAGAAGTGGGATTAAAAATGAACTTTCAGAAGACAAAAGTGATGTACAATGCTTTTACAAGAAGCGAAGATTTGGCGATTGATGGAGAAAAGCTTGGGACAACCGATTCCTACATTTATCTTGAGCAACAGATATCGAATGAGGGTCGTATAAACCTTGGACGGAGAGCTTTTGGAAGAAACAGTACAATTTTTAAGAGCAGTATGCCAGTATGTCTCAAAAGAAAAGTGTTTAATCAATGCATCCTGCCAGTGCTTACGTGTGGAGCCGAGACATGGACATTAACTAAAAAAGACATACAAAGACTGCAGACAACTCAAAGAGGCATGCAGAGATGCATGCTTGGTGTAACCAGGAGAGATAAGAAGAGGAACTTGTGGATAAGGAAAATGCCAGGAGTGGACGACATCATGACCAGAGTGAAATCACTGAAATGGCAATGGGCTGGACATGTTGCCAGAAGAACGGACCACCGATGGACAACCGAAATTTTAGACTGGATTCCGAGGGACAGAAAAAGACCCAGAAGAAGACCTCATGGGAGATGGATGGATGAAATTAGAAAGTATGCTGGAGGGACATGGAGGAGACAGGCCCAAGACAGACAATTGTGGAAGAAATTTGAGGAGACCTTCATACAGCAGTGGGTTGATAATGGTTGATGATGATGATGATTGATGATGAATTTAATGTCAAAATTCCTAATTCTTACTTATTTATTTGTTTACTTACGTTCTGAATTTTAGTATAAATCGGAAAAGGTCTTTAGACACTGGCACACTGCAATTCATTGCTTTGTGTGTGTGATCGTGAGGCATTTCAAAGAAGTTCGCCTCAGTTCTCTAAATGAACAAAATTTGCATGCTATGATCAACTTTGATGCAACTGTTTTGTAGTACTTTGTATTGGTATAAAACTAGGCAATCGTTTTAGTTACAGCGTGCACATTTGTGTTACACGCAATAAGGTGCGATAAAGTAATTCCGGTTTTAGGGAAAATATACCTGTAGGTTACAAAGAATTTTAATTATTAAAGCGCCTATAAAACCTAGTTAATAATACAGAACTTAAAAATTTCAGAAATTTCAAACAAAGATCTTCGCTCTTTCCACGTTTATAAGTGAGTCACAGAAAAATTCTCATTGGCCGCCACCGGGAGTCGAACCCAGGGTCTTCCAGTTACGCGCCGGATATGCTTCCGCTACACCACAGCGGCCTCGAATTCCTCCAGACTCACACACGCTAACTGTCAAGCCAAGTTGGCAGGTTGCTTCTTGGAGCCCCGCACAATCAATGCTGGGGATTCACCAAAGATGGTAAGCAGCAACTGAAGAAATAATTAGATCTTTGGTGAATCCCCAGCATTGTGCGGGGCTCCAAGAAGCAACCTGCGAACTTGGCTTGGCAGTTAGCGTGTGTGAGTCTGGAGGAATTCGAGGCCGCTGTGGTGTAGCGGATCCATATGCGGTGCGTAACTGGAATACCTTGGGTTCGACTCCCGGTGGCGGCCAATGAGAATTTTTCTGTGACTCACTTATAAACGTGGAAAGAGCGAAGATCTTCGTTTGATGTTCCCAGTCCACGTTAAATGTCTGTATTAATTATACATTCGCCTTCTAATTATTTCTTCAGTTGCTGCTTACTATCTTTGGTGAATCTCCAGCATTTGTGCGGGGCTCCAAGAAGCAACCTGCCAACTTGGCTTGGCAGTTAGCGTGTGTGAGTCTGGAGGAATTCGAGTCCGATATGGCGTAGCGGAAGCATATCCGGTGCGTAACTGGAAGACCCTGGGTTCGACTCCCGGTGGCGGCCAATTTGAATTTTTCTGTGACTCACTTATAAAACGTGGAAAGAGCGAAAGTATTTGTTTGATGTTCCCAGTCCACGTTAAATGTCTGTATTAATTTCAGTAATTGAAAGCTAATAAATTTTCACAAAAGGGCCTCGAAGATAGTTTTTGCGGTACCCCACTGCATGATATACAAGTATTGCAATACCTATGGCCTGAATATCAGAGGAATCCGGATAAGAAGTGTAGGAAAATTTGCCACTTATTTTGTAAGAGGCTGGGGTTTTCCTATTGCAAGGTTTTTACTACTATGCTTTTTACTGGAATCGATTGCAAACTTTGAAACTTGTAGTGCATGTCACACATTGTATAAATAATTACCTCACAGTTTGCCAGTCATTTTCTCTGATACCCTTCAGGAATAAACGAAGTACAGTCGTCATTCAACCTTTTCTGGGAATTTCACGGTTGTTTCGTTCAGGAATTGGCAGAAATACTCCGGTTCATCTTTGTCCGGTAATTAAAGAAAATAACTGTTTTTAAGAGTTGATATAAGAAAAACCTGAATTTTCAGACAATCTTTCCGTGATTGTTTTCCTATATATTAACGGAAAAATTCTGTTCTTACTTTTTCTGTCTCCATATGACGCAAATTACGAGTAATAAGACCGGTATTCGGAAAAACTTGAATTCAAAGAGGTTTGATTAACAATAAAAATTCAGTACGACGGTTTTGTCGAATCACTCATGGTTAACGGTTTTGCCAAAGCTTCCCAAATTACTGTATTCCAAACATGGAATACTGAGTGATTTTTATCTGAAACACTATTGACAATCGTTAATAGGCTGATGATTATGCACCAGTCTCGTAGAGCAACATGCTATTACAATGTGGATAATGTAATCGCATTACTGAGTTTTGAAAAATAAAGTCCCATAAATGGACAACATATTATGACACTGCGTTTTCAAATGTGGTATCTAACAGAGAATACAGTTTTCCAAGAAATAGTGGGGTCCGCGGGTAGCCTAGTGCTCAGCGTTCGTGACTGCCACGGAGAAAACCTCAGGTTCGATCCTGGGCAGGTACGAATGTTCGAACCACTAAATACTCGCCGTGCGTCGGATGGGCACGTTAAGCCGTCGGGCCAAGGATACTGGCCCTCCAGTAGTTAATAAGGGTATCTTCTACCTCGCTTCCGTGTGACTTTCCTATCGGACACTCTAGTCCAAATCTCCTAGCTTCCTATTTCTAAGAGTTGTTTAAGACCTGGGGTCAGACCCTCCCTTCCTAAAATCCTCTACATATGATCTGATCCAAGAAATATAATTTCCTTAACTGATTGTGCTAAATGCTCTCATGGGCTCATTCCAGCTTCCTGAATCCTGAAGAGAGACGTAGCCAGACGTGGTGACGCCGACCTGTGTTTCTCAGCAAAGGATTTCGCCGCTAATCCGTTAGACGTCTTTGTTGCGTGACTAGGATTATCTCGTGTGTCGGCAGCGGTTGGATCTGTGATGTGTCCTCTGCATCATATTTTCAGCTTGAAATGGCGGATTCCGAATTTGCCAACTGGTAGAAAGTGGTTTATCCTTTGTCAACAGGTTAGGACAAATGAGAGAAACAGAGACGAAGGAAGCTAATAGGCTAATGACAATTCATGCCCCTTCAACCATACCTGGGAGTTTGAGAAATATGGGCATGCTGAAAAAGAGAAGGCAGAAAGATGTTTTAGAAATTTAAAAAGAAATTAAGAAAGATAGAATGTTCTTATGAAAGGTAATCGAGGTTTTGATTGAAAAAAAGAGACGCGTCGAAAAGAAATGTTAATAGAATGGACCAGTCTTCCGAGGTAGGAGATAGCTAATACACCAACCTACGAGACAGCAGATATATGTGTTAAAGGGTTTTGTTGACATGCTGTTATAAGCCACATTCAGGTTCAATATTATTAGCAGTTGCTGCATTAACCCTTTAACGTCCATAACGCCCACAACGCCCGGACATATAAATGACCATGGACGCCCGAAGCATCTGTTTAGAGTGAGTCAGATTCCCTACCCTTAACTTTTCTTTAAATTTGTACGACCTGTTAGGGATCAGCAGGAGTCACCGTCAGTCACCATTGACAGACGGTGACCTGCAAAGAAGTAAAACAACAGACAGTTTCGGACGTTATGGTATTTAGAGTGATACCAGATTTTAGAGTCATTGTCGTTAAAGGGTTAAAACTATTTTTTATGACTTTCTAATTCTTGTTATTGGTTTGTCCTGGAATTATTTTATTACTGAATTAATTATGGTTAGCCGCCCCGGTGGCGCAGTGGTCTAAGGCGTTGGCCTCTGATCATTCGTCCGAACGGGGTCCGGGTTCGAATCCCGGTGAGGCATGGATGTTGTGTTTGTCTTACGGCACTGGCTCTCTCCCTTCCCTGGAACCAGTGACTCTAAATTAGGGACGGGCGACTGCTTATAGCCCATTGAGTTGCTCATGGTGGTCGTTAAACCTCAAAAAAAAAAAAAAAAAAAAAAAAAAAATAATTATGGTTACTTTACTTTCTATTTGTCATCAGCACATTCTGCCTAATTTCTATTCTATTTACTTTTCTTATCACTCACGCTTTCGACTATACGGAAGCCATTTCTCTCCTAACCTCTTCTCTCGTCTCCAAAAAGAACTCTAAATTTCCCTGTATGTTCTACTCCCTTCCTGGTGTGACCCTCTCTTCTCCTCCTCTGCCTCGACCGCTAGCTTAAAGGAAAGTTTCCTTGGCCCAAAGAACAATAAACTCATCTAGCCCCCTCGATGATCACGATGTAATAATCTCTGTATAGGCCAATAAAGCAATAAAAGCACTTAGTCCGTGTATTAACTCCTACTATTTTTTATTCCGTCTTGATAGATAACATCTTAAAGAAGCCGAGATCTATTGCTTGAATATTCTCTACTTTATTCCTGAAGATAAATTAATTGTAAAATTTAAAACCCCCGTAACGGAAGTGCAGGTGACTTTACGGTGAGCAGCTTCGCGCGGAATTAAAGGAAGCACGGAACTTAATTCTCTACCTTTTCCAAGTTGTTGTACACTATGATACATGTTTTCGTCACTTGTTGCTAGCAGGAAATGGATCCATCATTACAATATTCCAGTTGGATAGATTTGGATTTTAAATACATTAGAACCTAAATATAAAGTTAACGTAATACAGTCTTGTTTAGGGAAAACTTAAACTTAAGAATATAGAACATTAGTATCTTTAGGATGTACAGGATTTTGATTATACGAAGTGAAAAGTTGATAACGGTTGTTCTACGTAATTCTTGTGTGATGTACTAGAGTCTGTGTTTCGTTGATTTTTTCATTTTACTGCCGATTAAGGTGTAATTTGGGAAATTAGTAAGACATGGTAGAAACCGTTATTAATAGAAGTAAGATAATAAGTTAATGTTCGATCTCATCCCCAGCTAATTAATTAAATGTTCCATTTTCCCCACAATTGATATTAAAAAGTTGTTACCTGTTGCAGATGAGTCATAGCGTCATTTTTAGTGCATTGTATTTTCTTGAGGTTAGATATAACTGCGGCTGGTTGCTGTAAGCGGGACTTTACTTCCCGTTCGCGTTCGATATTTAAGCCTAATTGCTGCTCGTTTATATAACGAAGGAACAGATGAGAATATTTTCAGTTTCAATGAACTTATTATCAACTAAAGTTCATTACGCTGGTTGTCCCGGAATTGGGTTAGTTGTTTATTTCTTAAAGCTTCGGTCTTTTTGCTACTTATTTTGTTTTACTCCTTTTTTGTACTAACTCTAATTCTACGTAACGTTTAATTCTTTTGCACCGACCTTTCGGAGGACCAGAAGCACCTCTTTCCAAATTCCCTTCTCTGTTCAATGTCTCTCGACCTCTCTGTCTGACTGCTTCCTTCGTGACCCCTGTTCTTCCCTACTCCGCTTCACAACCCTTCAGTTTTTCGGACCCCTCGCTTTTTCTTCCCACCTGTAGGCGTGAAGAGTAATAAACTTATTACGTAGATTCATTGCCTTCCCCGATCACAATACACGGGCAATAAAATAATAAAAGCGTTTAGCCAATGTACTAAATTCAATCGCCTGGGAAATGCTGTTTTACAATTCCTGCTAATTTTTATTGCCGTCCTGACAGATAACTGTAGCGGAGCTTTAATACAAGAATTTTAGGCAATGATATTAAATATCATTTCGCAACTTTTATTTCGCACCAGTGCTCCATTTCCTTTGTTTCCACAATGAGTGAGGAAATTTTGCTTGTGCACCCCGCTATGAAACATCGGAAGCACGGTTTATTTACAGACGCCAGTTCGTCGATTTTAGGGTCTGAGCCTTTGTATTTTGTAGACGCACTAGTATTGTCGAGCTTGATCTTTGCCCCCTTAATTTCAAAGCAGCCGACTGAAAGCGCAAGCCGTCTTAATTTCTACCTTGTAGCTTTGTTTTTCCGAAGCCAGTGTTTTTTCCATGGGTTTTTGTGGAGGTAAAGGGGAGAGTTTGTGTGGAAACAAGGGGGGAGTGAGGAGAGTCGACTCGGGGAATTGAAAGGAAGCAGTCGCAAAGAGAAGGCGAGGAAAAGCTTCAGGTGTTGGGAAGCAGGTCTTAAGCTGACCGGGGCAATAGAGGTTTTCTCCACATGGGCAAAAAGGAGACGGAGGAACTGACCTAAGCAGGATTTAAAGAAGGAAATTTTTGTTTCAGAGGAACAGGCAAGGAGAATCAGTGAGCTAAGGACAGCTTTTCTGCGATTAAGTAAAGAAAGGAATAAAGTGCTTTGAAGAGATCTAAAAGGATAGCAAAAATTATTACGTGTAGCTATTTTATTATCTTCAATCACGCAAGGCTATGGAAGCTAACATAAACCACCTAACGAGCTGAACAATACTAATAAATGAGTTGGACAATACTAATGCGTCTACAAAATACAAAGGCTGAGACCCTAAAATGCAACGAACTGGGGTCTCTAAATAAACCGTGCTTCTGATGTTTCATAGCGGGATAACACATCGAAATCTCTCATGCTTCGTGGAAACAAAGGAAAAGGAGCACTAAGCGAAATAAAAGTTGCGAAATGAGATTTTTAATATCATTGTCTGAAATTCTAGTATTAAATCTCCGTAACATAACATCTTAAAGACGTCATCAAAGCTTCCGCACGTAGACCGGCGCTACGATGACAGACATATTGCCGAATATTCCATACTGCTCCTGGGAATGAACGAATTCTAAAATCTTCTCAAATCTCTATAGCAGCTGAATAATAACGGAATGCAGAAATTAAACCACAACTCATTTTTCAGTACATTTCAAAGGCGGCATCCTTATCTCCACCCACCAGTCCCGGAGAAAGGGTGAAGCATATTGCTCAAATGTATCCTCTTGCAAATTCCTTGCATGTACAAAATATATTTTTGTTTATTGACGAAGATCACGTGTATATGGTTAGAAGTGTGTGCATGTATTTGTGATTCTTTCTCAGCATGTCGTAAATTATTTTATTAATTAAAACATCTTGTTCTGTTCCTACTGTACAATTATAACAATGGTACATTTCATATTTCGTTTACAGCATTGATGCAGAAACGTTTAGGTAACCGGTTCTCTCCCTTCTTCAAATATAATATAGAAACCGAATATAACATTTCAGCAAAGTAATGCTTTATAATTACAGCTTTTGTTGTAATAGATTAATGGAAGTAATGTTAATTTTTACTCTCTTGTAAATACTTAAACACTTTCATTTTAATAACGTTCTGAATGTTGGAAATTGTGAGCACCATTTTGAGAGGGTAGATGTCTCTTTGTTTCAAAGGGTGCTAATGTGATCACCCTAATTATGTTGATGCCGGACAGGATATTTTGGGTCCCAGATTTCAGGGAGCGCGGTGTGCCGATGTTCATTGTATTTTTTTTTTTTTTTTTTTTTTTTTTTGTGTCCGGTGTTTGCGCTCGAGTTACAAGGTGTGCAATGTGCAAAAAGTTACTTTATGGGAGAACAATTTGCTTTCAGATGAACTAAGACTTTGGTTTTCAGTCTGATGGCAGTCAACGCCAGGGGTTAGAGAATTGGAGTAGATCGGAGGGCAGTTGAGTTTGTGAAAGAAGACGAGATGTTGATGCTCAAGACAAGGATATCTCGTGTCTCGCTCGTAGGAAATAAAGAGACCCGACGATTACACGGAAACGGTGTCAGACCAGCTGAAAATCATGTTCGAATCCTGTGAACACGCTCTACAGACAATGAGCGAAAGGTAAAGAGAAAAGATCTTTCATTTAAAGATTGAGTTTTCCTGATTACCTATGCACTTATATTATTGCTACTTTCCTGTTGGAACTGGTAGCAAATTAACTTCGATAAGCTGCTAAGAAATGTAAGAAAATAATTCGAACCAGTAGCACTGTTACAGCAGCTCTAAGACGCTCTTAAAGAAAAATTTCTTTGGCTTTCCCCTCTAGCAGCAACTATTTATTATTCCCTTTTCTCTTTTTCACCTACGTTCGTTCTTTCTATTAAATACAATTGAAATACGTTCGTTCTTTCTGTTGAAAGCAATTGAAATACGTTCGTTCTTTCTGTTGAATGCAATTGAAATATGTTCGTTCTTTCTGTTGAATACAATTGAAATACGTTCGTTCTTTCTGTTGAATACAATTGAAATATGTTCGTTCTTTCTGTTGAATACAATTCAAATACGTTCGTTCTTTCTGTTGAATACAATTGAAATACGTTCGTTCTTTCTGTTGAAAGCAATTCAAATACGTTCGTTCTTTCTGTTGAATACAATTGAAATATGTTCGTTCTTTCTGTTGAAGACAATTGAAATACGTTCGTTCTTTATGTTGAATACAATTGGAAATATGTTCGTTCTTTCTGTTGAATAAAACTGAAATACGTTCGTCCTTTCTGTTGAATGCAATTGAAATATGTTCGATTTTTCTGTTGAATACAATTGAAATATGTTCGTTCTTTCTGTTGAAGACAATTGAAATACGTTCGTTCTTTATGTTCAATACAATTGGAATATGTTCGTTCTTTCTGTTGAATAAAACTGAAATACGTTCGTCCTTTCTGTTGAATACAATTGAAATATGTTCGTTCTTTCTGTTGAATACAATTGAAATACGTTCGTTCTTTCTGTTGAATACAATTGAAATACGTTCGTTCTTTCTGTTGAATAAAACTGAAATACGTTCGTCCTTTCTGTTGAATACAATTGGAATATGTTCGTTCTTTCTGTTGAATACAATTGAAATACGTCCGTTCTTTCTGTTGAATGCAATTGAAATATGTTCGTTTTTTCTGTTGAATACAATAGAAATATGTTCGTTCTTTCTGTTGAATACAATTGAAATACGTTCGTTCTTTCTGTTGAATACAATAGAAATATGTTCGTTCTTTCTGTTGAATAAAACTGAAATACGTTCGTTCTTTCTGTTGAATACAATTGAAATATGTTCGTTCTTTCTGTTGAAGACAATTGAAATACGTTCTTTCTTTCTGTTGAATACGATTGAAATA
Source organism: Macrothele yani (assembly GCA_039090855.1). Lineage (NCBI taxonomy): Eukaryota > Metazoa > Arthropoda > Arachnida > Araneae > Macrothelidae > Macrothele > Macrothele yani. Next base: position 13,404,387 of record CM077029.1, on the reverse strand, counting down.
CGTTCTCTCTTTCTGTTGAAATCACGATCTGTCACGATTTAAACAGCTTTTCACAAAGTAATGATCATAAAAAAATCCCTGCTTCCTGGATCTTGCGTCTCGGCTTGCATGCCCAATGTGTCATTTAGAATTGTAAAAATATGTGAGATTACACTGCAAAAAATAAGTGGTGTGAATTCACGGAAAATTACTGAAAATAAAGTTCAGGAAAGTTCCGGGTAGGTGTCAGTTTGTTAACGAAATTTCAGTTTTTTAAAGTTTCTGTTTCTTCTAAAGTGAATTTTTTGACAGAATTTCCGTTGTCCGTAATTCTGTTCATTTCAAAAAAGTCCGTTTCGGGTTTATCATTTTTCTAAATAGGTATGCAATAAATTTATTTTAACAGAATTTCCGTTGTCAGTAATTCTGTTCATTTCACAAAAGCCCGTTTGGGTTCTATTATTCTACAATTCTTCGATTCTGACTCTTTCAGCCCTCTTACGAATCCTTTCTGTTTGATGGGATTTGGACCAGGGGCCTTTCCTTACTATAACCCCGCGTGCTACCGTTGGGCCATAAAGACCCGTAACATATAGTCACGTATATATATATTTTTTAATAATGTAGGTGAGTTAGTCATTTTATTTTCTGTTGGAACTTATCCTTTTTTTAAATAGGTATGCCACAATTTAATTTTTTTCTGTAGAAGGACTTACAGCAAATTACGAATTCTTTTTTCATTGTGATTCTTCGAGGAAACAGAATGATTTGGAACTTGAGATCTTTTTAAACTGAGAATGAATTTCAGTTAATTATCTTTAAGAAAAGGTGAGATGTACTGCTGTGTAGCATTATTTCACAAAACTCCTAAATACAAAATTTACTTTTGATAGCTATATAAGTGCTAGAGAATCCATAGACTGATACATAGACATTATATACCACTTGAATAGTAATTTCATTTAATTTACTCCTGATAGCTATATAAGTGCTAGAGGATCCATAGACTGATACATAAACATTATATACCACTTGAATAGTAATTTAAATACCAGGTTTCTTGCAGAAATATGCAATACCTGGAGCATAAATGGGGAAGAGGGGAAGAATATCCGATGCCACAATAACCAAAATTTCTTGCTATCCACAATATCCGATCTCACTACAGAACTTCAAAATCAGATACTCCAACAGGCGATTGAAATTTAATACTTAACCAAACCTCAAGTATTCCCGCGAATCATTCTTACTATTGGAAATTTAATACTTAACCAAACCTCAAGTATTCCCGCGAATCACTCTTACTTACGGACATTTAATACTTAACCAAACCTCAAGTATTCCCGCGAATCACTCTTACTATCGGAAATTTAATACTTAACCAAACCTCAAGTATTCCCGCGAATCACTCTTACTTACGGACATTTAATACTTAACCAAACCTCAAGTATTCCCGCGAATCACTCTTACTATCGGAAATTTAATACTTAACCAAACCTCAAGTATTCCCGCGAATCACTCTTACTATCGGAAATTTAATACTTAACCAAACCTCAAGTATTCCCGCGAATCACTCTTACTATCGGAAATTTAATACTTAACCAAACCTCAAGTATTCCCGCGAATCACTCTTACTATCGGAAATGTTCCCTCATATGGATACCGAAAATGTGAGAATAGAATTTTTTAGTTAACATATGAAAGGAATTTAGGAAATGTTTCTGAAAATTCAGAATTTTCCCGCCGTACGAAAAATCGGAGAAATTCAGGATTTGTATGCTTCGTTAATTTACAAAGGGATTCACGGTAAATGGCTGAAGAATTTCAGAAAATTTGTTAGTGTACACCTACGTTGCTAGCGGATATGCATAGACTGTCCTCACATCTACATCAATGACGTTGTTAAGTGGTTATGTTAATTTGCAATGTCTTGCGTGGTTGAAGATAATAAAATAGCTGTAACTAATATTTTTTTCGCAATCCTTTTAAAACTCTTATAAAGCACTTTATTCTTTTCCTTACTTAGGTGTAAAAGGTTGTGCTCAGCTTTTCCTATCATTCGTTCCCGCTCCTCTCAAAAAAACACATTTCCTTGCCTAAATCCTCCTGCGGTCATTTCTTCATGTTGCGGGGAATACCTGCATTCTCCCGGTCAGCTTAAGACGTGCTTAAAAGCGAAATAAAAGTTGCGAAATGAAATTTAATATCTATGCCGAAAATTCTAGTATTAAATCTTCGTAACAGCGTACCGAAAAAATTCGCCACCCCCACCCACCACCACCACCCCCTCAAAATAAATTGGAACCCTTCTTGCAAAAATCTGTTGGCTTTCAATTACTGAAATTTCTAAATTCCATATTATTAACTAGGTTTTACGGGCGTTTTAGTAATTCAAATTCTTTGGAACCTACAGGTAATGTTTTGTAAAATCAAAAGTGTTACACTTTATTGCGTGGAACACAAATGTACACGGTATAATTAAAATGATTGCCCTAGTTTGATATCAATACTAAGTACTACAAAGTATTTACGCCAAAGTTAATCATATCGTGTAAATTTTATTCTTTTAGAGAACTATGGCCAGCCTCTTTGAAATGCACCACGATCACACACACAAGACACCTAAGTGCCGTGTGACAGGGTTTAATGACCTTTCCTGATTTATAAGAAAATACAGAATATAAGTAAGGAAATAAAAAAGCAACAGTTAAGAATTGTGATACATAAAGAGTCCCCATTAATATAAAAAAATAACGCGTAACATGTCACAGTGTTTTGCCTGCACATAGTAAAAATATTTTCTTCTAACTCTGTAATAAAAAAAATGGGACAGGTGTTTTTTCTTTCCCACGAAGAACACGTTTTAGCTCCATATATTCTGAAGCATGCGTATAGTTATTTGCAAACAAGTGTAATACATAACGCCTTATCCTCATTGATATAAAAACTTCATTTATTCAACTGATATTTCAATTGCACTCTCTGGTTAATATACATGTATAGGGACTTTTGCTATGACTGTGAAAAGGGACTTTAAGTCCTCTGCAATAGCTGCTTTTCCGCCACCCAGTTTTTATAAACTATGACGAAAACGATTTCTTGAAGATTTTACTTATTTACTGAAAAATAATAACAAAAATTATTTTTCTTTTTAATACTTCATTTAAAGTTGCTGTCAAAAATTCCTGGCTGTTTCTTTAAACAGTTTCATATAAAGTTTCCGCAATTTTGTTTTGTAAAATCCATCTATTGAAGCTAAAGACCCTCTTAGTAGAGGCCTGCATGGACAGGGTCGTGTCGGGCCTTTTCTTAATTTAGAGAACAAAGCAACTGCCCGGGCCGGGCTTTTTTTTTCAGACACTTACGCCCGGGCAGGGTCAAGTCGACCCATTCTTTTTACCACAATGGTAAAGAAAGGAAAAAGTCGTGTTCCCCAATTTCTTGGTGTGTTTAACTGTTCCTATTAACTGTTTATCTAACTGTTCCTATTAACTGTTTATCTAACTGTTCCTATTAACTATTTATCTAACTGTTCCTATTAAATGTTTATCTAAGTGTTCCTATTAACTGTTTATCTAACTGTTCCTATTAAATGTTTATCTAAGTGTTCCTATTAACTGTTTATCTAACTGTTCCTATTAAATGTTTATCTAAGTGTTCCTATTAACTGTTTATCTAACTGTTCCTATTAAATGTTTATCTAAGTGTTCCTATTAACTGTTTATCTAACTGTTCCTATTAAATGTTTATCTAAGTGTTCCTATTAACTGTTTATCTAACTGTTCCTATTAAATGTTTATCTAAGTGTTCCTATTAACTGTTTATCTAACTGTTCCTATTAACTATTTATCTAACTGTTCCTATTAAATGTTTATCTAAGTGTTCCTATTAACTGTTTATCTAACTGTTCCTATTAAATGTTTATCTAAGTGTTCCTATTAACTGTTTATCTAACTGTTCCTATTAAATGTTTATCTAAGTGTTCCTATTAACTATTTATCTAACTGTTCCTATTAAATGTTTATCTAAGTGTTCCTATTAACTGTTTATCTAACTGTTCCTATTAAATGTTTATCTAAGTGTTCCTATTAACTGTTTATCTAACTGTTCCTATTAAATGTTTATCTAAGTGTTCCTATTAACTGTTTATCTAACTGTTCCTATTAAATGTTTATCTAACTGTTCCTATTAACTATTTATCTAACTGTTCCTATTAAATGTTTATCTAAGTGTTCCTATTAACTGTTTATCTAACTGTTCCTATTAAATGTTTATCTAAGTGTTCCTATTAACTGTTTATCTAACTGTTCCTATTAAATGTTTATCTAAGTGTTCCTATTAACTGTTTATCTAACTGTTCCTATTAAATGTTTATCTAAGTGTTCCTATTAACTGTTTATCTAACTGTTCCTAGAGGCACTCACAGTGTTTTTACCAATCTGTAGGTATTAAGATGGTAAAACCATTTTGGTGCTTGTTGACAACAAAAAATATTCGACCCCGAACCAGTGTGTGTGTTGTGTGAGTGGGGGACGGAGGATGTCCGCAGTGGGGTGAGTGTGTGTGTGTGTGTGTGTGTGTGTGTGTGTGTTTGTATGAGAGAGTGGGACGACATGGATATTTTCTTCTATCCCTATTCTGTATAGGGAGACCTCTTACTACTGTAGTTCAGAGAAAGGAAGATTCTGAACGCACTTAGTCTCTCTCTCTTTTTAAAAGTTATATTTTTTGATAATTGTCAAAGTTTAGTTAATATTTTTAGGCTTACATTCAACTAAATATTTTCATCTCATTTCGCTATTTAATTTTCACATTTTAATAAAATATAATAGAAAGACAAAATAACACCAAATGACACATCACGCGTTGGGCCTACATAAGAATTGACGGTTGACGGTCCCGGCCGGGCCGGGACGAGTGTCTGATATTTGAAACGGGCTTTAATCGCAAGGACTTGGTCCGGGCCGGGCTCACCAAATTAGGCCCGGGCAGACCTCTACTTCTTAATCGTGAGCACCCTCCCCGCACTGCGCTGGTTGCAGGGGCTATCAGTACGCCCATGATCTACACTTATATTTTTGCATAGTGATGAAATAAAATCTCATTTTCAACTAGAGACTTCAACTCCATCGGGCAATAAACTATACTCGTCGTATTAGATGAGTCTCATTTTGTGTTCTGTAATTGCTTAACAAATCTTTGGGATGCTTTCATAAAATTTTGCCGGTGAATCAAGGTAAATGTGATGCGTATAAATTCAATGAAATCTTCATGTAGAAATTATAATTTTTAAATCACTCCGGAGGGCATCTTTAGTGTCCCAAAGCATTCGAAGGCTGCTAATATGAGTCATTAAGTTATTCAGCTAATAACGAAAGCGGAAAGACCAGAAAACATCTCATCCCTTAAGGCTACGTTGAGATTCGTGATTTAGGTAACCGATATTCGAAAAGGGCTTAAGAAGAGCACGACCTAAGTCCCCCCCCTCATCTCCCAGCAGGGGATGCACCTCATCCTCATAGTGGACAAGCGGCAAGGGGCACGTCGCCGGGGTGTAGCGGGAGAGAGGAAAGAAAAAGATATAGGCCGCGTAAGCTCAAAAGTTTCTTCTGGAATTGCAAACCCTATTATTAAGACCCCTTGGATGCGTTCAGAACTCTAATGAAGTGTGGGCTGTCTTCTGCAAGATGGTCGACGCCCATTGCGTTGCCATGGTGCCGGGAGGCTCTCAACCAACCCGGACTGTAAATGTCCTCTAATTACAGCCTTGCAACACGAAAGGGGCGGGTCCGAATGAACTGTGTGTTCTTAAAGGAAAGAAAAAGAAAATATATATATATATAAATAATAATAATAAAAAAAAAAGCAGAGAAAGGAGAGTTTCCCAACTTCTAAAGAATAAGAAAAAGGAATACAGAACGGATCAGTTTTACTGGGGAAGTGAAAGGATGCGTTATGACTGTTTAAGTTAGTTGATATGCATCCACTCAATGCAGTCCGCACAATAATGATAACCAAATGCAAAGAAATCGCATAACGAATATGGAAATACTTGCAGGAATAGTTTGAGCTCAGATTAGAGCAGAAATAGTCCTTAATGAGCTGCATAAAATGTCATCGTGTGATGTAGCCAAGCGATGCATGCATAATGGATTGCAGAGATAATTGAAGATTGTGTTTCGCAAAATATCGAAGCGAATGTTATGTCGGAAATTTAGATGAAAAGCGAGGAACAAAACGAACAAAATGAGCTGCAAAACCGAGGAAAATATTCATAACAGCTTCATTTTCTCGGAAAAGTATGTTCTGACAAGATTTATTTGTCGCGTATGTGCAGTGTTTCAGAAAGCGTTTTATCATGGCGATTTTCATAAAGAATGTAAATGCAAAGCTCCTTTTGATATGCAAGAGAATTTATCTTCGACTACAGAAGGCAGACTTCTGGCGAAAACCATGAGACTTTGAAACACCTTCCTAGATTAAAAAGAGTTTTGTTGACGAGGAGGCACAACCCTTTCTTTCTTTCTCAACTAGCGACATATTTTCATTTAAAGGGAATTGCTTCAACAAATTTTTGACAAAAGCAACGATATGGATTTATTCTAGACCAGGATTCTACCATTTCTTTCTTTCTCTTTTTTTTTTTTTTTTTTCAGGAAGTTCAACCTTGTCACATGGGACTAATTTGTAAATGACAACGGTAAAATTAGTAGTATAAAAAAAAAACAAAAATATTTCGACAAATTTTCGGTGAAAACAGAAATTGTTTAATCTATAAAATTCCTCATGATTCTGCTTCTTTTTTTTTAATTTTTCTTTTCTAATCCCCCTCCCCCCTCTCCCGGCCCCTTTATCAGCAAGACTGAATTATGTGACATCGGTTTCTAAAAAATCAGCTATTTCTGCTTTCGTAAAATATGCGATATTAATGACAATTATGGTAAGAATTACTTTTGCTATCATAGTTTAGTACAGAACTACAGAAGGTACCCGCCATTGCCCGGGTTTAACAAAAAAAAAAAAAAAAAAGAAAATACATGAATCAGCTTCTGGGACAGTGTTTTCCGAGCTTTCCTGAATTTATGAGTAGGATACGCATTCAACCGAAACATTTAACTGAAATGTGTTCCCGTAATGAAAAGGAAAAGGATTAGAAAAAAAAAAACTGAACAAAATCTATATTTGTATCGGCACGATTGGCTTAAACCAGTAGTCTTTATTAACTACAAATATAGGAAATTTGAAATATCTGAAACATCTACATTTTTATGTCGTTTTGTGACCACCATAATGTAATTTGCAGAGCAATTAAGTTTATCCTTGACTGGGTCAACGACGTTGAATGTTTAAGTTTATTTCACTGACTCAACGATGTTGAGTGTTCGTTTATTTGGAACCAAAATGAAGAGGTTTTTACTTTTTACCAACTCTGGAGCAACTAACATAGAGTTGCCCATCTGAAAAGCTGGAATTTTTCAGGTTGAATCCAACAACTTTTAACGGTTGAATCTGTGTGTTGTTGATACTAATGGAAAAACTGAGAACAACGGGAAATTTTAGGGAGGCGTTTAAACAAAAATGAAAGTCAGATCGGATGATTGGAATGCATGAAATGAAATGATGGCCTCCTGCAGTGTAGTTAGTAATGATAGTAGCTCCGATGACATTAGATATGAGTTTTTGTTGTTTTTTTATAGTCAGTCGTGTTTCATTGTAGAGTGCACGGGAATCTAGATATAATCACGATGAAATAAATAAAACCTTAAGATGATGCGGAAGAAGGCGCGAACGGAGGAATAGCAATATTAATCTTTGAAAAATGAAACGCGAGAAAATTCAAACTTTCCTTTCATTTCATTTCACGATTCAATCTACATTTCTTTGAAATATTGGGTCGTTTCATAATTATTGACCGATTCGGACGCAAAGAAAGAAACAGCAGTAACAGACGACGAAATGCATTTTATTCCGAAAAATTTCTGCCCTCGGCAGCAATACACTGTGCCCAACGTGTTTGCAGTGTAAAAATTCCACGGTGGCAGAAACTGGCATCACAGTGGTCCGAGGAATCGCTAACTGCGGAAATCACAGCATCTTTGTTAGCGAACCGTTTGCTCCTCAAGAAATGGTCCAAATGACGCAACATGTGAAAGTCTGAGGGGGCCAAGTCAGGTGAATAAACAGGGTGAGAGAGGACCTCGTACCCCAAGGCGTTGATTTTTCGCATGCTTCCAATAGACACATGCGGTCGTGCGCCATCCTGAAGCAGTATGGGACCCAAACGATTGGCGAGCGATGGTTGTTTGCTGCATAATTTCTGGTGACATTCGTTCGTCTGACGGCAGCACACATCCGTTGTGATTGTTTGACCTCACAATGAACCACAGTCTTGGCAGTTCACCACACAGAGATCAGAACCTTCTGTGGGTGCAACTCGGGTTTGGAAATATGTTTAGGTGGCTTCCCTTTAGGAAGCAACGGCGCTGTTTGCTTCCTTTAGTCATAAAGCACCCATTTTTCATCAACCGTAAGGATCCGATGCAGAAAGGGAGCACTAGCCTCACGTTTTTGGAGGGCAATGCATGTTTCCAGACACCGTATCTGCTGCTATTCGGAGAGTTCGTGTGGAACCCAGGTATCCAGTTTTTAACCTTGCCCATAGCTGCCAGGTGTCTGGAAACTGTCGCTGATGATACAACAAGTTCGGCACTGAGCTCATGTACTGTGGACGTTGGTTTTTCTTTCACTTTCCGCCTTTTTAAATGTACATTGTCACACAGAACCGGACGACCGGCTCTTGGCTTATGGTCGATGGCAACATCACCGGCATGGAACTTGGAAAAATCTACGGACAGTTCTGTCACTCGTCGTTCCGACAACCCCCCCCTCTCTATTGACATTTGCGACCGTTTCGGACACATTCCGGCCAAGTTTGAATTCGTGCAAAATTACTGATCTCACGTCGGGTTGCTCCATCACGTCCCCAACTCATGAGATCTATACATGCGGACTGAACCGATGCAATTTGAATGAGCGTTTAGTAGTTCCTCCCACGAGGCGTCCCTTGTAATCGGCTATGCAAATTCGCCTTGTCGGCATCGGCCAATAATTATGAAACGACCCAATATATCTCCTCTCCAAAAAAACTTGCAGAGTTTTGTTTTTTAAATAGTGGAGCTATTTATGTCTAATAGTAACACACAGAGAGCCGTGATCTGAAACGTAAAATAAACTCTCAGATAACTAGGGTGGAAGGATACGCGTAATACTTTGGAAGTCTAACGCAGTAAGCAGATAGATCAAATTTCAATTGTAAGTAGCGAGCATTATGTCAAATTCAAAACAGTGGTTAAAGAAACCTAGTCAGAACCTTCCCGTAAGAATATTTAAAGAGAGCGTAGTAACACAATGGGAGCCGCAGTCTGAAACGTAAACATAGCTCGCGCAATTGCGGAGGAACGACACACCTCCGAAGCCGAACAGAATGAACAGCAAGATGAAATTTCAATTTATAAATCCCGCCCGCTATATCAAATTCGAAACAATTGTTGAAGAAACGTTGTCAAAATATTTCCGGAAAAATAGCTTGGAACTGCATATAGCGCGGAGTTACACAAATGGGGGCATCGGTATAAAATCTAAACAAACCCGCTGATTTCTGCGGCGGAAGGACATACTTCGAAAGTTTAACACGGTAAACAGCAAGATCAAATCTCAAATTGTAAATCGCGTGCTTTATATCAAATTGGAAACAATGTTTCAAGAAACCTAGTCCAAATATTCCCGCAGGAATAGCTTGCTATCATCCGTCTTGGTGGTAGTATAGCAGCAGGAAAATAAATCAGCTTTTCAGTTTAAAAGAACGGTTTTTTCTTTCTTTCTGCTGGGGTTTTTTTTTTTTTTTTGAATAAAATCAGCGAAATTTTAATTTGTGTTGGTCTACCATACTCTACTAGAAATACAAGAAAAGCATATTACTTCGAGGACTGACGAAATTGAGATTTATGTAATATCAAAGGTTTCCCAGTTTTCTTTAAATAACGCATACATATTGTTACGAAAATAATATGGCCCAAGCTATATTTTTGGGGACGTTTTTTAAGAGCGCCGAGTTAAAGCAAGAAACACATCTTGCGAACGAGCCCCCAAAGTTCGCCCCTTCGCCGAGACAAAAATGCGTTTGAAATTCTGTTCCTAGACGACACGCGATGTGGCCAGACGCAATAAACCAATTCTCAAGAGGTTTGTTTTGATGGGCCAGGAAGCGATTGCGGAAGCAGAGAAGAAAATGCGTAGTAGTTGTTGCTGGGGACCGGCAGAGAGGCCGGCGTCCAGCGAGAGAAAGGGAGCTGGCTGAAATCACGCAGACGAGAAAAAGATGAGCTTGCGGAAATCTTCCCTTGTATAACGGAGAAAGCATGTTGAATCTGGCCTCCTAAACGCATCGAACTGATGGTCACTGCAAATTAAAAGCGAAAGAAAAATTAGTTGAAGGAACCAGGAAGTTCCGATAACGGAAAGAAAACAGGGGTCTTTGGGCCCGAATATTTTAAGGAGACAACCATCAAAAGCAAGCAAATAACTACTGTCGGAGTCTCACACCATTCTTCGCAAGTGCTTCCGAAATATCCAGTGAGCACCTGGACATTTCCACCACGGAAAGAGAGTAGGATTCATCTTCTCCCCCCACTCCCATTCGGACTTCGTCAAGGGAAAGCTGTTAGCTGACCCAGCGGAATCCTGCTATTGCTTCGGACTTGCCGGTGCTTGCATCTTCTTCACGGAGTGGCCTCTGTTCCATTCTCTCCCCCCACCCCCACCCCCGACAGAGGAGCGGTGGGACCGAAAGGCTTGAGCATACAGGTGAATTGAGAATTGACAACGTGTGGAATGCTATCATCGGTGTGTGTGTGTGCGCGTAGAGTCATATGGAGGAGTACGGGGGAAAGAGTGTGTTAAAAGCATGCTCGTCCCAGAAATCAGCAGTGTTACATAAAACGCTGGATTACACCAATCTCAGTCCAAGTGAGTACTTACTTCCTGTTGTCATACCGAACGTTTTGGAATATAAGGACGACAGTTGAGGAACTCTTAATTTGCATGAGTAGTGATTGGCTGGTGAATCCAAGTAGATTATGTTAAAATAGCCGAATGTCCAGCTCAACGTAATTTAAAATTTGTGTTAATTATATTACTGTAATATTATTCGAAATTTATTTGTATTAAAAGTCTGTGGTTGTCGTTAAACGCTACCGATTCTTCTTTGGACTGGCCTAAGTCAGTTACCTTGATTACAGTATTCTGTAATTTTTTAATGATGATACTTACATCCATTTTCTTTTTGCAGATAAACACGTATGAAAATGCACGCATGAAGTTCCTGTGTTGACGCATTTTGTCGTCTGCAAACGCCGCCAGGAGCGCTGCACAGTTAAGATGGCGTCTGTGACAGAGAAAGCGCAATGTGTTGTGTATGACTAACAGAAACAAGAATCTCCTGTCAGGGCTCAGCAAAAATCCAGAACAAAGCATGGGAAGAAGCCATCCGATCTGAAGTTAATCACACAGTAGATGCGGAAATTTATGGAAACAGGAACAGCGGAAGGGGAGAGAAGCATTTATAGATAATCTGTCTCCGATGAGACGATGTGAAACATTCAAATTGCTTTCATACGGTCACCACAGAGAACGGTGAGACAAACTTCGAGCCAACTACTGATATTAAAGCTTATGGTTCACAATCGTTTGCACTTACAAGTTACAAATTTTTCAAGAACTGGGACGTGATGACCATTAGAAACGTGCAATATTTTCTAATGAAATTTTGAACCTCATTGGTGATGATAATGACTTCTTCCTACGTGTCGGCTTTTCAGACAAGGTCACATTCCATTTGAGTGATTCAGTGAACAGAAAGAGTTTTGGGGATCGGAAAACTCACATGTCGTAAGCATGCATATTCGGGCCAGTCCGAAGATCACTGTCTGCAGGACCGGCTTTAAGAGTCGCGGGGCCCGATTGGAAACATTTTTGGGAGACCCAAGTACACAGCCAAGTTCTGCAGAAACTACACCGGTAAAAAAGTTTATTATAGACCATAAGCACACCGGACAAAAAATTAGTCACCCTAACAGAAACGACAGTAGGAAGTTACCGGTTGCACAGAGGGCCCCGTGATAGCATTTCTGGAGGACAAATAGCACTAACGTGGTCTACAGGATCATTTCTGTCTCGTGCAGTGGTGAAGAGCAACATGTGTGTTGAATTTAGTCTGCAGCATGGGGCGTAAGACAGACTTTACTTAGTGGCAAAAAGGAGCCATCGTGTTTGGCCGTGCCCCCTGACACAAAGTGAATGAAGTTTCCCAATTTGTTGGAGTTGTGGAAGCGTACTGTCCAGCGAATCTACAAACAGTGTTGTAGTTCACAGTCAACTGATAATCGGCGACGTAACTGTGCCCGGAAAGTGTTTCTCACCAACAAGGGCCGCCGCCATGTTCCACGCCTAGCAACTGCAAATCAGTTTCAAAGCAGGCAACAGTTGCTCCTAACAGTCAATGAAAGTCCACTCCAACCCATTTCCAAAAGGATATTGCAACGGGAACTGCATGCGATGGACATCTGAAGCAGAATGCCACGGAAGAGGCTTCTTTTAACAGAAAGTCACAAAGGCGCTCGTTATCAATGGGCTCAGAGGCACCAAAACTTTACTGTGGAGGATTGGAAACGAGTAATTTGGTCTGATAACTCCTTTTCTTTGTTGGTACCCCAATGATAGGAGGCGACGAGCACATCGCAGACCTAATAAAGACTTTAATCCTGATTATGTCGAAGGTGTTCAAGCTGTAAGGGTTTCTGTGATGTTTTTGGGGGTGTTTCTAGTACCACGAAATGACCCTCTCATTGCATTGACGATGAATTTGAACCAGCATGCGTGCCTCCGCATTCTGAATGACGAAGTGTTGCCCTTTGCCGTACATCTCCAGGAGCAGCCTCACATTGACATGTCTTCCAAGACGGCAATTGCCGTGTGCGCCCAGGGCTAAAACTGTGTCTGAGTGGCACGACGAACAATCAACAACACTGTCTCAACTCGATTGGCCCGCCAAATCCCCAGATTTAAATCCTATTGAAAATATGTGGGATCATTTGGAATAGAAGGTGAAAAGCCGGAATAGACACCCACGTACTCTGGCGGAACTTCAAAACCAATGGCATACGAGTGGCTACAAATCGATGCTCAATACATCCACATCTTGGTGGAGTCTCTACCACACCGGATTCATGCTGTTATCAAGGCAAGAGACGCCGTCATCTATTATTAGGTAAGTTCTGCCAGGGGTGATTAATATTTTGTCCGGTGTGCTTATTTGTTTTCCTACCAAGGAAGAACAAATAAGCACATATTTCCTAATATATCCTACATAACCAAATACATCAACTCTTTACTTCACTGCAATACTTGAAAGTTACATCTGATCTGGAAATATTGTCATCTCCTCTTTCCAAGTTACACTCCTTTTTGCTGCTAAACAAAAGTGCAGTTACACTGCAGCAGTGCCATCTATTGCATCCCCATTCCTTGTACAGATAGTCATGCCTGAGTTTTGATATGCTGTAATAACATGGGGAAATTATTCACAAAGTAATTAAAAGATCGATTAGTGTCACAGAAAAATGAAAATGGGAAAATATCAGCGATTTTTAGTTTCTTACTGCTACATTTTCACTTCTTGTTTTCAAATCTGGTCCGTTAAGGTGATTCCACCTAAAATCTCTGCCTTATGTTTCCAATGGTAAAACTTCTTTACATATTTTCTTTGCAATTAATGCATTCCAACGATTAAAATTTACTCAGCGATAAAACTAACTTTAAGTTATAGTATGGGATACTTAATACTTGTTTGAACATAACAAATGTAAGCAATCCAATATTTATTTGTCTACTGACGTCATCAATGTACTGATCGCGCCATCTATTAACAGGTCTGAACATTTAAATGTAAATGGACGATGCCATCGCTCTTTCGACGTTATTTTAAGGCAGAGATTTTTGGCAGAGATTTTAGGTGGAATCACCTTAATATTGCGTGAATTACTTGAAAGTTTATTAAAGAAATTAGTTTGCTATACCCCACATATGTTTGAACTTTCAGCCGGCATCTTAGAATTTTTGCGAAACTTAATGTCTGAAGTTATTTCAATGGAAACTTTTCCTGGATGCTGGTTAATAGGTTAATACAGTCACTTCCGGAATGCATAAAAATGATCATGTAACTGTCTGTCTACCCTTTCTTTTTTTCAGTGAGAAAGAAGACACCAAAAATGGACTTCATGATGTTGACATATGAATAAGGCATAGTTGACATCGATCCATCCATTGGTACGATGCTGATCGGAGCTTCGAAGAACATTTCCGATCACACAGTTACGCAGGGCGATATGGGTTGTACCTGCTTTCCATGCTGATCCCGAGTACGGCATGGACGTTGATTTCGTCTGAAAAACCTTGATTTTCTCTCTGTATTATTTGAAATCAGCTACCTGAATCAGAAAAGAACTGCTTCTTAGACGATGTTCTTTGGAGGGTCGTTAACCCTTTGAGCCCTAAACTCCTCTCTACCGTTTCATTCCCTATCCCTACCACTAAACTATCCCCTTACCCTTTCATTCACGGCCCATTATACCGTCGGTAAGCCGGCCATGGGAGTATGTGCAGCGCCTCTTCAGGCCAGTTTACAGGCCTGTAGGGTTCAAAGGGTTAACACCTCTTAATGTGCACAAAAATGAGGGGGGTGGGAGGTAGCTACAATTTAGATAGCATGGGAAATCTTTTAAACCCTGTTCGCAGGGTTTGAGAATTTTTATTATTTCATGCCAATTCAAAGCTTCGAAGATCATTTCAATGTAGATTAAAAGAAATTAATAACATTAAAAAGAATCCATTGCTTCTATGCATTTACTTCAAATTAAGCTCTCCTTCAAATGGGAAAAAGGATGTATCCTGTGGCGGAAAAATAATCCCAGAACCATTCATTCTGCTTCAAGTGAAGATTTGAGTACTCCAACCCTTCCCAAAATAATATTTTTGCCCTGTCTTTCTGCAAGACGTCATCCTCACTGAAGTCGGCGTTAAAAAGATTCTTAAATCTGACAATCTTTTGAAACGGTTCGCTATCACTTTGTCCGCATTCATTTCGTCCACGCTCACTTGGTCCAGTTCACTTTGTCCACGGTTCACTTTGTCTGCTGTTCATTTAATGCACTGTTCATTTCGTCCACCGTTCTATTTTTCCATATATATTTCGTCCTCAGAATGGATGGAATAACGTAGAAATTATGTTTTGATGGAAGTTTTGTTACTAAGGGGGCCGTAATAAAACTTCTGCACACTGTCCATTTTTGAGAAAAGTGTGAAGTAACGGAGAAAACGTACCTTATTGCAGTTCATGTACTCCCCTCCGCTGCTAACGACAGCTTGCCAGTGGTGAGGTAGGTCCTGGATGCCCCGTAGTACGCCATCTTTGTTCAGTTGTCGTAGTACTCGGGTCACGTTCAATGACAGTTTGTCCAGCGATTCGTAGAAGATGCCACGGAGTCGATTTTTTAACTTTGGGAAAATATAAAAGTCGGGTGGACTGAGATCAGGGCTGCATGGTGGGCGGGATAAAGTTTCCCAGCCATATTTCGACAAAAGTCGCGGTACCGACGCTGCACCATGACATGATGCATTGTCATGCAGCAAAATCGCTCCCGCTTCCAACAAGTTGGAGCGATTTTGACGAATTTTCGGTCTCAACTTTGTCCTGCCTGCATCGTAGGACGAACATGAGATAAAGGCAGATAGCAGCGAGAGCATATGTCCGCGTAGCTCAGTTGGGAGGTGGGCCCGGGTTCGATGCGCGGCGTGGACAAAGATGATGAAGAAATTTACTTCGTCATACCGATCTCTCCGTACCTTCACGGGGAATGAACTTCGCCTCCCGGCTAGCCTAAACATCCCGTGCCTCAAAACCTCTGACCTTTGGTCAATCCACGACCCACTCCTTGCTCTTCTCTCTCGCTGACTGAGCTTTTCTTCTCCTTTGTTCACCGTAAGCCTCTTCCCCTTAGGCGAAAGTTATGCCCTTACCTCCAACGCACAGCGATATTCCTCTCCCACGGATTAAAAGCGGGTATCGCCTTTACAAGGCCTGAGGAAGTAAACACCTCGCCCGTGCTTCTATCGGAAGCTTCTGATCAAAAATGCCCAATGGGTGTAATTGCACTGACCAAATCAAGACGGCGCATACGAAATACAGAAGCGAATTCTGCAAATGGATTTCCCCATTGAGCTACCTTTGGAGATGAAACACTAAAAATGCGTCTGGAAGATGCCAACTAAAATACCGTATGTCCTCAGTAGGGGAAAAACCATAAAACTACTTAACATAAGCAATGTTCTGTTACGGAGATTTTATACTATGTTTTAGGATATGATATTAATTCTCATTTCGCAACCTTTTTTCGTTTCGTGCTGCTTTTCCTTTGTTTCCACAAAGCATGAGAGAAAATTCGCTATGTCACTCCTCCATTAAACATCGGAAGCACGGTTCATTTCAGATACGCCATTTTGTCTCATTTTAGAGTATGCACCTTTGTATGTTGAAAGGAGATTAGTTTTGTCGTGCTCCTTTAATTCTTTGACTTCTTTAGTTTCAAAGCAGCCGACTGAAGGCGCAAGCCCTCTTAACTTTTACCTTGATGCTTGGTATTAGCCGATAGTGGTGTGTTTCTCACAGGAACTGGGGAGCCATTAGGGTTTTGTGAAGGCAAAGGGGGAGGGGGAGGTGAGGACAGTCTTTTCTAGTATTCGAATGCAAGCGGTCGTAGGGGCACGAAGGGAGAAGTGGCCCGAGGTCAGAGAAGGAGGTCTTAAGCTGACCGGGGCGATGCAAGGATTCTAGGCCGCACGAAAAGGTCGTCACCCTTTCGTGTTCCCCTGAAAACTCGTATTTCCTTCCCGAAAATTGTCTACCGTCGTAGACAATTTTAGGGAAGGAAATACGAGTTTTCAGGGGAACAGCGAGCAAAGATTACAGAGCTGACTGACAACCTAGAAGCGATTAACCAAAAAGAAGAATAAAGGTTTTTTAGAGATATAAAAGACCGCTAGAATAATTTGCTTATAAATATCATCATTCTTACTACTATCCAAAACCACGCAATTAACTACGCAAGATTTAGCAACATTAACGAACGACTTAACAGTCCACTGCCCTTTTTGTCCTGCCTAGTAAAAAAGATTCCATCAGAAAAGAAGATTTCTCCGGTATTTCATCCATTCTGAGGACGAAATGAATGTGGGCAAAGTGAACGGCGTACGAAATGAAGAGTGGGCGAAATGAACGGTGGACGAAATGAACGCGGACAAAGCGATCCGTCACCTTTGAAACTAACTAGCATGAAAACGCATATATTAGGGGCATGCAAAAAGTTTCCGCCGTCCCAGCTAGCGGGTGCTGTAGGGGTATAACCGGCCGGCGACCAGTGCTGTCAGTTCGTGCATGAAGCCAAGCGTGGCGGTCGATAAAGTTCATTTGCGGCACTGTTTGTTATTCATGTTTAATGTACGGAAAAGTGCGAGTGAAGCATACGGTTCAATATGTCAGGCGTATGGTAAAACAGTTATGGGTAAACGGACGTGTCAAGAATGGTTTGCCAGGTTTAAGAAAGGTGATCTAAGCTTGGAAGACAAGCCACATGCAGGTAGACCGGAGGAACTCGCAGACGAGCTGCTGGCATCGCTGTAGTAAGAGAATGCCACACAATCGACCACGCAACTAGCGAAACGTTTGAAAGTGGTTCAATCGACGGTGGTACGGCGTCTACAGGCCTTGGAAAAGATCCAGAAGATTGGTAAGTGGGTTCCGCATACTCTAACGGAGCGTAATATTGGTCAACGATTGGGCGTCTGCATGTCGTTGCTGAAGAGGTTTCAAGGAAAGAATTTCTTGTGGAAGGTTGTCACCGGGGTTGAAAAATGGGTCTATTGCGAGAACCCCGTAGCAAACGATCCTGGGTCGACTCAGGCCAGCCATCAACATCCACTTCAAAACAGGATATCCATGGGAAAAAGGTGCTCTTGTGTGTGTGTGTTGGGATATGCATGGAGTGCTGTACTTCGAACTGTTGAAACGGTGCAAAACAATCACTGCACAACGATATAGCGATCAGTTGATGAAACTGAACACCGCAATCGAGCAAGAACGCCCATGGACAGGTAAAGGACGCCGCCCAGTCATCCTGTTACACGATAATGCCAGACCAAATGTCGGTGCCACCACGAATTCCACCCTTGAACAGTTACACTGTGAGGTTTTACCGCACCCGTCTTACTCCCCGGACATTGCACCCTCAGACTGTCATCTGTTTCTCTAATAGAAATTCTCTATTGAAATGTTCGAACTCCCATCATATTCCTTGTCGCAGTATTTGCTGTTATGATTTTCGTTTTGTAATGTTTTTAATATTTTGAAAGTAAAATAATATATTCTACTGAGGTCCTTACTGTTCCTTAAGTCTCAAGAAGTTATAGTTTGAGATGCTTTTTCCCCAAATAAGCACTCAGACGAAGTTTCTAGCTGCACGTAGGCTATGTTACTGTGATTTGTTACGAATATTAAGTATTTCTCTTACTGGTTTTCATTTTGTTCACGTTAAGATTACTTCTCCCCCCCCCCCCCAACCGTGAACAGTGAACAACTTTGGTTTCTTAACTTAAAACGTCATGCACGAACAGCGCAGAAAACCCCTATACAAAGTCTGGTGATAAGATACAAATGCTTTTATATCTTATCAAAAGAGAAGTCCTATGGGACACATCTTTCTGCGTAATGTGAGACAAGTTGTGTTTACTTTTTAAGCACTATAGCTCAATGGCGTACGCAAACATGCCTACGAGATAAAAACATGTCACGGACGACGGGGTCACGACAAATACTGAGTGGCCTAGTTTCGGCCCATTTTCATTATATTTCGGAAATGAGTTGCACAACAACACAGTCAATGCGATGTTACAGATCATAGAAAGAGTAACAATCGCATTCGAAAACAAGAGACTAACCGACAACATAAAATTCTAAAATGAAGAGATAGGATATGCGAAAAAAATATGGAATTAAAATATACAATCGTGGCCAAAAGTCCTGCACCAGTAGAGCGAAAGTCAATTTTTGATGTTTAAAGTCAACTGAAGCAGCGTAATGGTAAAGTAAGGAATACATATTATACATCATTTTAAAGGAAATTTTATACGGAATTCAAATCTTTTTACAGAATGTTATTATCAGTAACAGAAGTGAAGTTACAAGGAAAAGTACAGCGTCTATAGTCATAAAAAGCAAAAAAAAAAAAAAAATAGTGAAATTAGTGTACAATACATTTATCGTAAAATTGCTGTACAGTACATTATTGAAACTTGCAGAACACTTGAAATAAGTTACCAGCAAGCAAAATACCCTTTAATATTTAATTGGATAACCACGGTTTCTTAGTAACAAAGTGCACCTTCTTGGCATGGAACTAATGAGCTTCTCTAATTGTCCGTTGGTGATAACACGGTGGCATACGGCCCTTACAGACTCAGTTAATGATGTTTTAGATGTTTGTCCTTGTTGACGGATCTTTTGCTTCAATCTCACCCACAGATTCTCTATGTGATTAAGATCCGGTGACTGTGCGGGCCATTGAATTTTTCTTATAACTTTACGATTAAACCACTCGACAACCAACTTTGACCGACGACATGGCGCGTTATCGTCCTGAAAGATAAAATTCCGCAAACCCATGTCTTGGACTCCAAAAATACCCACATAAAATTCCGCACACCCATAGCAGTTTGAACTCCAAAATATCCACATATTTCGATCCATTCAATGTGCCATCAACAATGTGCAGACGGCCAACACCACTGGCTGAAATACAGGACCATAACATCCCCGAATGTAGGTGCTTGATTGTTGGCTGGGTACGCCTTATATCTTTCAAAAGCCCGACGACGTACGTAATTATTTTCATTATTAGCGGAAATAGTAACAGTTGTTTCATCACTGAAAATAACATTTTTTCATTCATCAACAGTCCAATTCTTGTGTGCCTTGGCCCAAGCAATTCTTTTGAGCCGTTCAGTTCAGTAAGGAAAGGTTTTCGTGCAGTCAGTCCATTTTCTTGTAGCCTACGTCGAACTGTACGTGCAGATACAATAATGCCTATACTTCATTCTCCCACTCATTTCTTAAATCAGTGGCTGTTTTGAACCTTGATTTTAAGGAACGCCGAATCAACCGTAAGGATCCGATGAAGAAAGGAAGCACTAGCATCACGTTTTTAGAGGGCAATGCATGTTTCCAGACGCCGTATCTGCTGCTATTCGGAGAGCTCGTGTGGAACCCAGGTATCCAGTTTTTAACCTTGCCCATAGCTGCCAGGTGTCTGGAAACTGCCGCTGATGATACAAGTTCCGCACTGAGCTCATGTACTGTGCACGTTGGTTTTTCTTCCACTTTCCGCCTTAAATGTACATTGTCACACAGAACCGGACGACCGGCTGCTGGCTTATGGTCGATGGCAACATCACCGGCATGGAACTTGGAAAAGTCTACGGACAGTTCTGTCACTCGCCGTTCCGACAACCCCTCTCTATTGACATTTGCGACCGTTTCGGGCACATTCCAGCCAAGTTTGAATTCGTGCAAAATTACTAATCTCACGTCGGGTTACTCCATCATGTCCCTAACTGCTGATATCTGTCTGAAATATCGTTTTATAGACGTGGACTGAACCGAATCAATTTGCATGAGCGTTTAATAGTTCCTCCTACGAGGCGTCCTTTGTAACCGGATATGCAAATTCGCCTTGCCAGCATCGGCCAATATTTATGAAATGACCCAATACTTTCTTGCTATCTTATTCATCATTTATCGATATATCTGTAATATAAAATAAAATGCTTGAGCGGGTGTACCTGCGCCTGGCAGAAAACGTGGGAAATCGAAGAAAATACTTCAAAATTATGTAGATATTTTTCGTTGTTGTTTGAGTTTCAGGTTGTCGATTTCAGTAGAAACTTCAAAAGGAAGCCTTCTTTGAAGCATTCACCATTCCATACTAGACTATTTTTTTACCAGAACTGGGAAGTTTCGTTGAAGCTGAGAAATCTTACATGACCTTCAATGTACGAGCGTGCGCTAACTTTGTCCCCATGAAAATACTGCTGTCACGTGTGCATCACGGAAAATAAAAGACGTCTATTATTTGGTCATTGTCATGCGATCGGTGGTAGCAATGATTGCTTGCACCGAATATACTGTAACTTTGATGCTGTAAATGGGATTTATACCTCATGTTTGGGTTCGATATTTAAGCTCATTTCAGAAAGTATAGAACGAAGGAATGGATGAGAAAGTTGTAATTTCAACATATTTATTATTAGCTAAAACTTTTATATTGATTGTTCCGGAATTATCTTAGCGCATTGATTTTCACTACTCTATTTTCTACTTTCATCTCTTCATTCTACCGGTATCTTCATTATTTCATTTCCTACTCTTTCATTTTTTTTTTTTTGCTTCTCGCCTTCCCAATACATAAGCGATTCGTTGTATTTCGCTCCCTCCGAAAACTTTTGACATCTTTCCTCTAGCTTTCCTGATTATCCCTCCCTCATGATCCCCTCTGTAAGGGACACTCGCTATCCTTTCCCCAGTTGTTAAGAAGAGCAATAAAATCATTACGCATTCTGATTGCCTCCTTCGATCACAATGTAGGACAATAAAATAATAAAATAATAAAAGCAGTTAGGCAACGTACTATGCTCGACTGCTTGAGAATGCTACTTTACAGCGCCTACGGATGATGACCATTACCGACCTGATATATAGCATCTTAAAGACGTCGTCGAAGTTTCTATTCTGACGACAAAAAGACCTTTTGTTGAATATTCCGTACTACTGCTGGAAACGAATGAATTTTGAGATATCCTAATCTCCGTAACAACACACTGAGATGTCAGTTTATTAGGTACATCTTCCCTCTTCATTTAAATGGCTCACTCTAATACGTAACACGAAACTAGTGAATTCTAAAATCTCGGTAACAACACAAAAGATGTCAGTTTCACTTGCGCTCATCACTTAAATGGCTCGCTCCGACACGTAAGACTTAACGTCAGCGAGGTGTGCTTTATAAATTCGGCGTACCAGCTCGTCGCATATCGTTTGGCGTTTGACTGAGGATCGGAATGGGCAAAACGAGTGATCTGAGAGTCTTTGAATGCGACATGATAGTTGCTACCAGGGGTGCAGGTTCGATCATCTCCACAACGGCCTTACT
This sequence comes from Macrothele yani, assembly GCA_039090855.1. NCBI lineage: Eukaryota > Metazoa > Arthropoda > Arachnida > Araneae > Macrothelidae > Macrothele > Macrothele yani. The sequence continues at coordinate 13,382,038 of CM077029.1, read as the reverse complement.
GTGTTAGACCAACAGACTAAAACTGAAAGCTTTCATATAGGTACAAGTTGCTTAGAGTTGTGATTTAATTTGTGGTATTCACAATTAAAAAAATCTTGTTCGTGCAGCTAGAGGTTAAACAAAGAAAAAAAAATACGATGCCAGTTAGAGCCAAGCTATCAATCCTGCGATTCACTGGAAGTTTAGTAATCTAGTAATTTTACCGCCTCTGCATTTGTTGGATACCTGTTAAATCCCTTGTGCTTAGTACTAAAATTTTGAGCTTTATACCCTCTAATACCAAGCTCAATATACCAGTTCTGTCTGGGGGTGAGAAAAATCTATTGGCGATTTCCAGTTAAAAAAAAAAAAAGAAAGAAAGAAAAAAAAGAAATTAGCTTGCATAAATTAAAGAATACAAGTTAAAACGTGTTTCTGACTTTCATTTAAGGATGTACGCTGCTGAAAATGTGTAGTGGTAGGTTGCACCGAAAAGTGGTGCTACACCAGCTGCACCACTTTCTGAAAAAAGGTACGTCATCGTGTTTTGGAATCAAAACCCAACAACGTGGTTCAACTTTTCAGCACGTTATGGTACAAGGTTGCACCATGTTGTTGGATTATTCTGCATTACAGAATGGTGTATCTTTTCTAAGAATGTGGTGCAGCTGGTGTAGCACCATTTTTAGGTGCAACCTACCACAAAAATTTTTACAATGTGTTTTGAGCCTCTTAAAAGCTTTTCTGGCAGAGACCTTTAGAAGTTTAGTGCACATACAATTTTTAGGGGTATGCAAAAGTTTTCGCCGTTTTAGGGCGAAAGGAGACAGGAACAATCAGGAAAACAGTACACATTTATTCAACGAAGTATTGGCCGTTAACATCAATTACCTTTTGACATTTTTCAGGCAACAAATGAATAACCCTGTGATAGAAAGACTCCGGTTTTGAGCTGAAGAACTCAGTGGCTAAATTTTCCACCTCTGGAACTGTGGTGAACCGCTGTTAGGCTAGGGCATGTTGCATAGAGCGAAACAGATGAAAGTCTGAGGGTGCAATGTCCGGGGACTAAGCCGGATGCAGTAAAACCTCCCAGTGTAACAGTTCAAGTGTTGATTTCGTGGTGGCACCTACATGTGGTCTGGCATTATCGTGTAACAGGATGACTGAGCGGCGTCCTTTACCTGTCCATGGGCGTTTTTCTCGATTGCGGCGTTCAGTATCATCAACTGATCGCTATATTGTTGTGCAGTGATTGTTTCCCCCGGTTTCAACAGTTCGAAGTACAGCACTCCATGCATATACCACCATACACCCAGCAGCACCTATTTCCCATGGATATCCTGTTTTGCAGTGGATGTTGTTGATTGGCCTGGGTCGACCCAGGATCGCTTGCGTATGGGGTTGTCGATAGACCCATTTTTCATCCCCGGTGACAGCATTCCACAGGAAATTCTTCCCTTGAAACCTCTTCAGCAACGACATGCAGATGTCCAATGGTTGACCAATATTACGCTCCGTTAAAGTATGCGGAACCCACTTACCAATCTTATGGATCTTCCCCAAGGCCTGTAGACGCCGTACCACCGTCGATTGAGCAACTTTCAAACGTTTCGTCAGTTGCGTGGTCGATTGTGTGGCATCTTTTTGCAACAGCGATTCCAGCCGCTCGTCTGCGAGTTCCTCCGGTCTACGTGCACGTAGCGTGCCTTCCAAGCTAAGATCACCTTTCTTAAACCTGGCAAACCATTCTCGACACGTCCGCAGACCCATAACCATTTCGCCATAGGCCTGACATATTGAACCGTATGCTTCACTCAACCACCATGCATGGATTCATGTACGAACTGACAGCACGGGATACTGGCCGGTTAGACCCTTACAGAGCCCGCTAGCGGAGGCGGCGGAAACTTTTGCATACCCCTAATACTTCATCAGTCTGGTACATTTGCAAGGATATTAGGTTTGGAGGTAGTAACCCGCTAAATCATTTTAATTTCAAAGCCCATAGTCATCTTCAAAGTCAGTTCAAAATCAGTTAACATCTTTGCGATTATAAACGATGTCAGTGGAGTTCTCAATGTCAAATAAAAGCATGCTTATGGTGGTTATATAGATATGATGGATCGAAATGATACGCTACGAATGGAATGAAAGATTTTGAAACTATATATATAGGGCATGTTGCATAGAGCGAATTAACTGCTCCTATTTGAGAGTGCTGTCGATGTGTATGAACGCGAACATGAAGTGGAACTGAGGCCTCCCAGAAAAAATTTTCAAAAGCGTTTGACATACACTGGCGGAAAGTGAAAAAAGAACACCAAGAAGGTGACGTCTGTTACCAACGAAATTTATACAGCATAATAACGGAATACAAAGGATAACGTGATCAAAACATTATAGCAAAATACGGCTGTATTTGCTGGTAAACTAAAAAAACATTTCCATGTAACATGGTTAGTACGAGGTTGAACCGCCATGAACTGCGTCACACTGTGCAATTCTGGCATGGAGTCTGTCGTATAGATGTTGGATGTAAGTTTGTGGTATTGAGTTCCAAGCATCCTCAACCTGGACGCGTAAATCGGTGATGGTCGTGGCTGGCCGTGGAGACCGGATAAGTTGCTGTCCCATAAAATCCCACACGTGCTCAATGGGGGACAAATCCGGTGAACGTGCAGGCCATGGAAGTTGTCTCACACCCTGAAGTGCATGTTGCGTTGCACGTGCCGCGTGTGGGTGTGCGTTATCTTGCTGGAAAACACCGCGATGGACCGACCTTACAAATGGCATAACAACGGGCTGAATGATGTTGTTGATGTAGGAGGTGCTGTTTAACGTACCCGGTACAAACACTAGTTGTGTACGGGAGTGATAGCTGATCGCTCCCCACACCAGGAGACCAGCTTTAGGCCCTGTGTGCCGCTAGCGGACGCAAGAAGGGTGGAGACGCTCCCCTGTGCGTCTGCGAACACGCATACGGCCATCGGAGGCTCCCAAGCAGAATCTGCTTTCATCGCTGAATACGACAGATCGCCATTGTGTTCTCCAGTGCAGACGTTGGAGACACCACTGCAGCCGTTCCTGACGGTGGGCTGGAGTCAGAGGTACACATGCCAGAGGCACACGTGCACGTAGTCCTGTATCCAGTAGACGGTTACGGATTGTTCGCACAGTAACCTCAGGTGCAACGGCAGCTCGGATTTGCGTGGCAGTGGATGTTCTGCTTGACACCGCCGCTCTTCTTATGCGTCGATCGGTCAGCTCATCAGTCCGTCTGTGACTCCCGGTTCCACGTCTTCTCGTGTGGGAATATTACTCGTACCATCTACGCCACCATCGTACCACCACCGATACTTCCCGTCCAATTCGCTCCGCAATACGACGATACGACCACCCGGCCTCGCGAAGTCCGACTAGACGATCTCGCTCAAAGTCCGATAACTGCTGAAATCGTACACGTCTTCCATGTCCAGGCATTGCAGCTTCTTCAGGGTCTTCGCACGTGTCCGTACGCCGACGACTGATTACATTCACTTCGCCGTACTCCTTAAATACCACCCACGATAATTTGCATATTATGTCGTGCTGTGGCGTAAGCGCTCACCGGTTGGTCCCGAAATTAAAATCACACCTACGTAAACTTGACCCCATTAACATACGTAAATTTCATGATCGTCCGCCAATTCCTTCTTGGTGTTCTTTTTTCACTTTCCGCCAGTGTATTTAGACTCAGAATCATTAGCCTGAAGTTTCAAACAGTAAATCTCAAAACCTCTGCCTCCTTAATATCCGTTAGAGATTTTGAAAGGATGTACGTACACGTCCGTTCTGCAGCACAAGTTTTTTCTTTCTTGTGACTTTAATTTACGTACAAGTGGCTCGTCTTAGCTTTCGGGACTAATAGCTATTGCCGAAAAGAAATAAGATCAACCGCTTTAGATTAGGCTTCTGCGTGTTACTCAAGAAATAACTAAAATTCAGATAATCAGAAATTTTAGTGTTTCTACCGAAAATACACAAATCTCAGCTATAATTTTTATTCGCGATAGACTGAAATTAGTTTTTGAAAAGCAATTATTTTTGGTACCTCTATATCTCAAACTCTTTCGCTTATAGTTATCGTTTTTTAAGTGATATAAAATTTTTGAGCTCTATTTGTTTAATAATTTATTTGTGAATCTTTCCTTTCAAATTTACTAAAGGTTCCTCAAGCAACGCATACCGGGGTTTTTTTCTTTCTTTTTTTCTTTTTACTTTATACTCATTTTATTATACTATTGCTATAAAATAAGGCCCTGATAATCGATAATCCTACATAAACAAATCTGCTAATCGCTGAGGTGAAAACCACAAAATGCTCTGCTGTTTGCAATACGATATTTTTCTGTAATTTTCATACATGGGAAAAAAATATATACACCTTATTTACCCAGTTCCTTTTCACTCTTTACCTCAGCAGTGCAGGTGTCATCAACATAAGATACGCATATTACTTAAAGATACTCTATTTGTGAGGCGCATTTTGATTTTTATTCTGAATTCTGACGAGAATATAAATCAGGGCAGAGCCTTTTAGTGAGACTTGTTAGAGATATGAATTACTACGTGGAATGTTTACATTCGCCGAAATTAACTCTCGACTAATGTTGGATTTGTGTTAACGTACATAGCTGTTTATTGTAACCCTACTCATGTTAAAACACTGGCTAATTTAATTTGTTTGAAACAATTCCTTACCGTAATCCACTATGATAAGTCATTAGACTGTATGATAGTGACCACAGAGTTGGGCAGGAATGCATTACAAAGTAATGGAAGTACAGATTACAATTAACGTGTAATGCATTACAGGTAATCCCAAGTATGGTTTGCACAAGGTAATGGAATTAACCTGTAACGCATTACATTGAAGAGAATATAATTCATTTATTAAATAATGCCATTCAAATGCAATAGAATTATTTGGTAGTAAAATTACACAATTTGCAAATAATAATTGCATACTAATAGTTTATAGTATGTAATATAACTATAAACTATTAGTATGATGATTACATACTAATAGTTTATACGTGTGCCTAAAGCTATGTCTAGAAAAGTCGCCATGTAATATAGCAGACAGAGACCGAAGTGTCGTGTAGAATGTTCTAGAAGCGGCAAGAACGGGTTATACATTTGTAGAATGTTCCAGAATGATCGCGCAGTGGGAAGTTGGAGAGCTTTATGTAAATCAGGAATATTCCAGAAGGTAGAGATCCTGTCGTGAAGTATATATAAAGGAGTCAGTCGCTCGCTAGTCCAGTGTTCGTATCGGACAAGTAATGGACAACAACACTTGAGAAGTACGCCGAAAATGTCAAAAGTTCGCAAATTTTAGTAATAATTCTACAGTGCACTCTGAGTTGCTGAACTTTGAGTGTATAGTGCTAATATGTGCTTGTGGCTATAGTGGGGTAATTATTTTAGACAGTGAAACGTATGTAATGAACGAGAATACTGTACTGGAGATGGACGAAATGAGTATCTCTAACCGAAATAAACATTCCATTCGTACTTACTTCATATGTATTATTTCGTTCAAATCACTTACGGCGAAGACTAGGCGACTATACTCATGTCATACACGTACAATCTCCAATACCTACACATACACGCATTTGAGGTCCGAGGGGTGGAACAATTGTCAAATAACCTACACAACGTGTAAGGGTGTACTCGTTGCTGGTTTATTCACGTTGTATTGTTACCCATAAGTTATTGGTTAATTACCGACATATAGTTAACCATTAACCATTACGATTATAATGGGTAACTGCTACATGTCATTACAATTACCATGTAATTCTAATGACCAGTTCACCATTATCATGGAATGGTAACACTAAGTTCTTGTTCCCATTACCATCACGCTGTAATGCATTACCGATTAATTCAATTAGGATTTTGCCCAACTCTGAGTGATCATTACAGAGTGCGTGCGTGTGTGTGTAAAGCCTTTCCCGTAAACCTATAGTTTCTAGAAATCACATCTAGAGTAAGGTGACCAGATGCCCTCATTTTCTGGGGACAGTCCTCAATTTTCATGCTTCGTCCTCAATTCTGTAAAAACTGATTGTCCTAAATTTCTTATTTTTTGTCTTCAATTTTTAAAATTTCCCCAAATAATTGAAATAGGAAAAAATCCGCTGAACATAGGTCATAGAACTCGACTGAATCTACCAAATGAAACCAAATTTAGCATCAATTACCTATTTAATTGCAAGGAAATGTACTTATAAAGGTATGGAACTATTTTTTGAAGCCGATGAATTTTTCCTTGAATTAAGTTAGAAATCATGCTATGTTAATGGAAGACATGCCAAAGCATCGAACAAGGTCATCTCGATAATCGTGGTGTTATTTTGTTTCTGTTTTAACTGAAATATCTTTACAATGGGGAATAAATCTCATCTTTTTCAGCATCCACTTTCTTACAATTAAATTAGTAATTGATGCCAAATTTGGTAGATTCCATTGAGAGTTCTATCACTTTTGTTCGGAACATTTTTCATTAAACTGTTTTTTCAAGCGAAGTTGCTGAACTTGGAATATTTCTTGTCGTGTATAGTAATTTTCTGGCGTCATATATGTTTAATTTGTGCAGAATCACAATGAAATTTCTGTAAAAATCAAACTGTAGCTTTGTTTGCATGTGAGAGACACTTAAAATGTCTCTCACATGCAAACAAAGCTACAGAGAGACACTTAAAATGTCTCTCACATGCAAACAAAGCTACAGAGAGACACTTAAAATGTCTCTCACATGCAAACAAAGCTACAGAGAGGCACTTAAAATCTATCCCTATATGAGAGACACTTAAAATCTATCAGAAGTAATATTCTGCATGATGGTACTTTATTACTATTTTGTATTTATTTCCAATGAAAATTAAGCTTCAGATTCATCTTATGTTTTACCATGATACTGGACAATTATGGTATAGTTCATAACATTCTTTACTAGTTTTCGGCTTTACCATAATGTGTTGTCCTCGATTATGTCCTCATTTTGAAACAAAATTGTCTTCAATTTTGCACTGAAATCGAGGACAACATGTCATTTTGTCCTCAATTTCATTCTCAAAAATCTGGTAACCTTAATCTAGATCTGCAGTATAACTGTGTTTCCCTGCAACCGGAAGATGCAGGGATTCTCGACTGATAAAGATGTCCACTTAATTTTTACCTAGAAGTCAGTACTTTGACCTTCTGGTGCGGTGCGCAAATGCAGTATACGAATTTGCTGAGATAGAAACGTGTTATACAGTATTCTGACTGAAACAAACGCTTCATGAGTCCAGTTGTAATTGTGGAGCCCTTCGTCTTCAGCTCAGTTAGCTTATAAATATGTTCGGTTATCAGTCAAAAACATTTATTCCACGAAACAATGAAATTTTCCAGTTGCCGACAGAATTTTCGCAGTTTTATGACATAATTTTTTGACAGTAATAATGATAATAATAACTCTTTGCCCGTAACTTTGCACCGTTTCAGTTCAATCGAAGAAGTGCTGACTATTGCGCACGTATTAATTTTTCAAGTGCGTAAATATTTACAGCAGCGCAAAGTGTCATAAATATATTCATTATGGAACAACAACAGCAGCACACCCACACACACAAATCATGAAGAGTAAAAGGCGTGGCACAGTTGCACAATTGCCAGCCCCGTGTCACTGTGGTAGATGACAGCTGGGGGCAATAATCCCAGTGCCAACCACCCGGTTCGCGATTTTCCAGGGTGAATGTTTGGATGCATCCCTCAACTCGGCCTTATGAACACAATGAGCTATTTCTGGCGGTTTCCCCTTTACTCTTAAAGAGAAAAGCAACGGGAAATCATATTATCGTAAACACCATTTTCCCACAATATTCACCCTCATGACTGAGGTCAGCTCATAGTGACCAGAGATGGAAACGGGTCAACGGGTCGATAATTTCTTTCGAGTCCAACGGGTCGAGTCAAGGTGTTCCTGACCCGATTTTGACCCGGTTTTATTCCCGTTTTATTTTTGAAAAGAGAAACATAGGTTGCAAAGAAAAATGCGCGTTGTGGAATTCTGTAGTCGATACTGGCGCCCACGGAGTGAATAGTGATTTGCTATGCAAAAGTATTGTCGTCTCTTTCTTAAAGCAGCGAAGATTTCCACCGACCGATGTCAGACAACCGAAACCATATCGTAAAAATATACTTCCTTTGCGTTCTTTTACAGTGCGATTGTCCAAGGCAAGGTACAGGCAGATGCGATGTGAAACGTAACTCTGGGTATTACAATGTGGCACACGGGGGTGTAAGAGAATGAATCACCAGAGAAGCGGGGGACAGGCGTTTGCCTGTATCTTTCTCCGGACAACCGCACTGAAAACAAACGCAAAGGAAGTATCGTTTTACGATGCAGTATCATTGGTCTGTGGAAATCGGTATCATTGGTCTGTGGAGATAGACACGGCAATATTTTTGTATAACACATCATTTTTCAATCTGCTGGCACCAGAATCGATCGCAAAATTGTACAGCCATTTTTCTTTAAAATATATTTTTTTTTCCTTTTCAAAAGTGAAACTTAAATAAAACCGGTTCGAAATCGTGTCGGGAACAATTCTTGACCCTATCTCGTCAACTTCATGCTGGTCAAACGGGCCAGGAACATATTGACCCGACCCGTTTGACCCACAAGAATTTGTCGACCCGTTGACCAATTGATCCGTGACCCGTTTCCATTTTTGGTCCTATAAAGGATGTACACAGATATCCTTCCAAGTTATAGTAAAGAGATTGAACAGAATTAGTGATTGTCGGTTTATGAATCAGGTGAACTGTTCATTTCTGCGCACCATCAAAATGTTTTACGCTTAATTTGCATTTACTACTCCAAAATGTGTGTATATAGCTCCTCTAGGTTTCGGAAGCAAAATCAATTTTTGTATTTCTTGTGTCAGGACAAGCTGAAAGGCCACCCCGGTGGTCGAGTGTTCTGAGGCGCTGGTATCTGACCATTCGTCCGAGTTGTGCTCTGGTACAAGTCCCACGTGAGAAATCGTTTGTGTGTTTGTCTGAGGATGTTGCCTTGCCAGTACCAGTTGGCCCCGAATTAGAGACGGACGACTGAACGGGGTTGTTCACGGTGGTCATTAAAGCCGAAAAAAAAAAAAATAATAAAAAAAAAAAAAAAAAGTTTGTGGAAATATTCAGGCCAATATCAGACGCGGAAGTTTTTTTAGTCAACGGGCATTTGTTATGAAAACGAAATGAAAATCTTCATCGCTTCTGCTACACAAGTGCTAAAAAGCAAGAGTTAAAAAAGCGATATTGTCTTCAACACACATAAACTTGTACCTAATTAAAACTGTCATATTCGCTGTAATAAGTGGCATGAATTCACGGAAAATTTCTGAAAATAACGTGCAGCAGGGTTGCCGGTCGGTGTCCGACTTTTTCAGAAATTTCCGTTATTAAAAGTGCCCGTTTATTTCAGAAAAGTCGATTTCAGGTTTTTTGGTATTTTAACTGAAATTCCTCAAAATCAACGGCGCTGCATTTTATAGCCCTTACCCCGGATAATTCATCCACTGCAGTCAGGACCGAACCCCCGTCGTTTGGGTTGATTCAACAGGAAACGCACGCCTTTAACCACTGACCCACAAACGCTCGGAAATTCGAATCACGTACATCATAAAACAAATTGTACGTCAATTATTATTTTTTTAGTCATTTTATTCTCTGTTGGAGCTTATTATTTTTCTGAATAGGTTTGTAATTTTTTTCTAGGCGAATTGTGTATTTTTCATCGTGGTTTCTTCGAAGCCACAAAATGCTTTTTAACTTCATTTTTTTTAAACTGACAATGACTTTCAGTTATCTTTGAAAAAGGTGATATGCACTTTTTTATAATATTATTTCACAAAAAAGAACTAAATATAAAATTTACTCTTAATAGCTATAATAACTTTTGTCTTAAGTTGTCCAAAGACTGATACATAGACATCGTATAACCATATGTACAATAAGTTAAGTACCTGGTTTACTAAATATAAAATTTACTCTTGATATCTATAATAGCTTTTGTCTTAAGTTGTCCAAAGACTGATACATAGACATCGTATAACCATATGTACAATAAGTTAAGTACCTGGTTTACTAAATATAAAATTTACTCTTGATAGCTATAATAGCTTTTGTCTTAAGTTGTCCAAAGACTGATACATAAACATCGTATAATCATCTGTACAATAAGTTAAGTACCCGGTTTACTAAATATAAAATTCACTCTTGATAGCTATAATAACTTTTGTCTTAAGTTGTCCAAAGACTGATACATAAACATCGTATAATCATCTGTACAATAAGTTAAGTACCCGGTTTACTAAATATAAAATTCACTCTTGATAGCTATAATAACTTTTGTCTTAAGTTGTCCAAAGACTGATACATAAACATCGTATAATCATCTGTACAATAAGTTAAGTACCCGGTTTACTAAATATAAAATTCACTCTTGATAGCTATAATAACTTTTGTCTTAAGTTGTCCAAAGACTGATACATAAACATCGTATAATCATCTGTACAATAAGTTGAGTACCCGGTTTCTTACAGTAACACAATATGTAATAAATAGCTGATACACAAAATAGGGGAGAGGGGAGGAAATTTCCTATGCCACAATGAACAAAATCCATGCGATATGCTCTCCAGCACATCCGATCTCGCTACGGAACTTCGAAATTCGACAGACGACTGAATTTTGAAAGTTAATCAAACCTGAAGTATTCCCACCAATCGCTCTTATTACTGGCAATTTCTCGCCATAGGGATACGAAAAAAGCGAAAACGGAGTTTTCCCTTTAATATATATAAAAGGAATTGCGGAAAAGTTTCTGGAAATTTAGAATTTTCCGTTAACACATCTCTAAAACGGTAATTTGCCGTCAATATATCGAAAGGAACTGTGGAAAGGTTTCTGAATATTCAGAATTTTCCGTTAACACTTCTCTGAAACGGTAATTTACTGTCAATGTAAGAAAGAAACTGGGGAAAGGTTTATGAAAATTCAGAATTTTCCTGCGGTACGAATTATCCGTGAAATTCAGGTTTCTTTCCGTCATTTCACGGAAAAGATTGTTTCAGATATATGCTTCGTTAATTCAAGAAAGAAACGGCGGAAAGCGGCTAGTGAATTTCAGTAAATTTCTTAGTGTTGGTTATGTTTATGCAAAATGACAAAATGAATGGTATTTGATATGAAGTCATTTGTTTTGAAAGGTGGCATTATCATAATACACTGAAGAGCAATTGAATTAGAGACAGCTGGCGTTATGCAAATGTGGCGTTGTGGGCGGTCCTGTAAACGGAAACGACATGACATCCGACAATATAAGGAGTGATGCGACGGAAATCAGTAAGAGTCAGACGCATTATGGGCAAGACGAGGGATCTAAGCGCATTTGACCGTGGGCAAATTGTCGGGGCCTGACGAATGGGTCACTCCATCTCGGAAGTCGTGCAGGCACTGGGATTTTCACGAGCCACTGTGTCACGGGTGCACCGTGAGTACATCGAATCCGGTAAAACCATCCCTGCGAGGGCCAACTGCCGTGGACAACAGCGTGTGGATGAGCTGGGTCATCGTCGGCTAGCTCGCATTGTAACAGCGGATAGACGGGCCACAGTGCAAGAAATCACTCGGCAATTTAACGCTGGTGAACAAAAACGTGTAAGCAACCACACCATTGAGAACCATCTCCTCGCTATGAGGTACAGAAGCCATCGTCCCACGAGGGTACCGCTGTTGACCGCACATCACAGGTTGCAAAGATTAGCATGGGCGCGGGAATATTGCCACTGGACCCTAGACATGTGGGAAAATGTTGCCTGGACTGATAAGCTGAGATTCACGTTGGTACATGCGGGTGGCAGGATACCAGCACGGCGCAAACCACATGAAGCGATGGATCCTTTTTGCCAGCAGGGCACTCTTCAAGCTGGTGGGGGTGGCATTCTCGTCTGGGGACTGTTTACGTGGACTGAAATGTGACCCCTGATACATGTGACATCGTTCCTCACAGGTCAACGTTACCGGGATATCCTGGACGACAATTTGCTCCCGTTTGTACGTCTTCAACATCGCACTGGGGACCTCATCCCGCAACAAGACAATGCACCGGGCCATCGCTCCCGAATTGCATCCGACTGGTTGGATTAACACTCCACCGACGTGACCTCGCTTCCTCGGCCAGCTAGGTCACTTGATCTCAATCCCATCGAGCACATCTGGGATGCCATCGAGAGAGATGTTCGAGGCTCTGACCCCTCCATCAAACCTTCGTGAACTGTGGGAGCTTGTTCATTGGTCGTGGATCCGTATGGCTTCCCAACGCTTCCGGCGTCGTGTAGAGTCCATGCCGAGACGAATCGACGCCGTAATCAGGGCGAAAGGTGGTGTTACACGTTACTAGACAGGTATCTCTAATTCAATTGCTCTTCAGTGTAGATTGCACATACTCTGTGTGACTTAACATACACATCTTTCCTCATGATTAAAACAACAACAACAACAATAACCATATAATAAGACAAAGAGTGGCAATGAGCCTCCAGAAAAACTGAGGTCTGTAAAACTGAGCTTAACAAAAGTTGAAGAAATAATGAGGATCCCAAACCTTAACACTGAACATCGCTTTCAGTTGTGAAAAGTTGAAGCAGATAAGCAGCGGGTGCTAAGCGAAAAAGTACAGGCACACACGCTGTCATTACGTCTTCAATATCTTTCACTTCTTACCCCCCCCCCCTTTCCGCCTCTCCCCTTTTTACTTTCTTATATTTATAGTATAAGAAAGTACAGTGAACGATCGAAATCAGGCTTTCGGATTTGCATATTTTAGCATTCATGAAACAAGATCTCACCATTTGGGACTGCCAAGTGAGAATGGATTTAGACAAACTCTACCTTCAAACAAACATGGGACGTTAATTCCAGAGATGGAAACTGGTCACGGGTCAACAATTTCTAGCGGGTCAAAGAAAAATGCGCACTCTGTAAATTTGTGCTCGATACTGGTTTCCGTGGACTGAAAAATGGTTTCTCATGCAATATGAAGGGAGAGTGTCCTCAGAAGGAAAAGTGTCACTTCCCTCTGAGGGACAATGACGAAAACAACATCCCCATTTTGGAAACTTTCAACTCATCATAAACTTGTGAAAATTGGTGTTGCTGTGAAACATCTTATAAAGTTGATATGTTATCAAGAAAACAGCGAAAGCTGATATTAAACATACAACAAGCTGCTTAATTCAAAATTTTTTACTGTAGCGCCATCTAAATTAGGTGGGACAGCCTTAAAGTTACTGCGGAAGGACTTTTTGATTCTCGCAGATGTTTTTGAAAACATGTGTAAAAGAGTCAGGCAAATGAAAGACGAGAATTTTTTTTTATTGGAGGTTTAACGACCATCGTGAGCAACTCAATGGGATATAAGCAGTCGCCCGTCCCTAATTCAGGGTCACTGGTTCCAGGGAAGGGAGAGAGTCAGTGCCGTAAGACAAACACAACATCCATGACTCGCGGGATTCGAACCCGGACCCCTTTCGGACGAATGATCAGAGGCCATCGCTTAGACCACTGCGCCACCGGAGCGGCGCGAGAATTTCAATACTTACTATAAGTGGGTAATTATACTGTACATATAATATAATGCATTTGTTTGATTTCCATATAACCTAAGACACCCACTACGGAGAGACTTTTTGAACGCCTTGTATATATATTATAATTCAAAGTAGATTCATCCTGGTCGGGTCTGGGTGAGTTACAAAACCGGGTCGGGTCCGGTTCAGTTTCAAAACCTGGTCGGGTCCAATTCTGTAACGTCCGGGTCAAAAAATTTTGACCGTTTCCAACTCTGGTTAATTCCACTAACTGTGCAGTTTTTCTGTTGCAATTTCTTTATTTTTTTTTTCATTGGGAAGGAATTATAGGACATTCGTATTTTAAATAGAAGACAAATTATGCTGTACAGGGTTTACCGGAACGCATACTGGCTAGGAAAAAAGTACCGGAACGCCGTTTCGGGGCGTTCGGACCCCACTACACCACGGCAAATAAGCATAGGCTTTCTCCCTAACACTATTACCTATAGCCACTATTAGTATTTTTAGACATATCTTGACAGTGTTTTGATAGTTTAAAGTGAAAATATCAGCTTGAAAAAAGCTGAAGGTCTAGTTCTGGTACGCAGGCCAAATTATTAAAAAGCAAGAGAAATAAAGTCTGCGGTTTTCCCGCAGGTTCCACGTGTTTGGGGACGGAAATGCGTAGATGATTTCCTCTGAAATTGGTCCCTGACGCGCTTTGTCCTTGGACACACCTTCGCTAGGATGCCTGGGTATACAAGATGAATGTCGATGCAATGGTAGTAAAACAATGAAAGACGAATGAAAGCCCCATGGTATCAGACACCTATGGGATTATTACCCATGGTTGTTGTTAATGATGATGAAGAAAAATAAAATTTTCCTTTAGGTAATGCCATGTTTTCTTTGTTTAAAATTTTTAACGTCAGCAAGTTGCTAAAACACCTTTCTGATTGAGATAAACTACTATAAACCTCACAGCGCAAAAAAAAAAAAAAAGAGCTGGGACATTTTCGACAGCAAAAGTAGTCAATTCTTATTTTCCACCCTAATTAGAACAAAGAATATTTTTATACTGTCAGTTGGAGTGATGAACTTGCGCAAAAACGTGAATAAGTTAAATTCGTGAAGGCGCCTTAGAACTTCCCACAAAAGAAATTTACTATTCCCAAAATCGAAATAGGGTTTTTCATTATTTTCAGTAGAAATATACTTAAAATAATAGAAAGTTCAAAAGTCGTTGAAAGCGAACTATGAGGAGGGGAATCGTTTGATCAAAAATCAGAACGAAAAAAAGGGCAACGCGGCAGCAGCTGTCCCCAAAGGAAAATTGACGTCGAAATTGGTGGGCGTGTCGAAGCCTGTCACTCATCAGCTCAATGCCAGCGCTCTTTCTTCTTACTTCTCGTAATGACATGCGCCGAGGATTTTCACGTCCCCCCGCGTGACGACCTCTCCTCCCCCTAAGTAGGCGTGGCCAGCTCTTCTCTTAAGAGGGAATGCGCTCGCAATCATAATGGCCAGTTATTCCGACTCCGTTTCTCGGCAGTACTTTCTTCTTCTTTTTTTTTTTTTTTACCTTTGTTTTTTGTTTGGGTTTCTTGATTCGGCATTATGAATGTCAAGGTTGGGAACTGTACGGCCAATAAGAACAAGTTTCCCCCAGGTAGCGGAGCAATTGGTCATACCGCCAGCTGCACATCAAATTCCAGATCACTCACGAGACTTGCCTAAAAACACAACTGTCATATCCAAAGCTGTTGGTACGGCTTCGAACCTAGTTGCATATGGAAAAATAAATAATTGCAGTGATTTTCACCCCTCCCTGGAGTGAGATAACAGGAGGACCTTCCCTTTGTAGTTGATAGGTGGTACTGCGAGTGATTTGTTATGTGCGACCGCTTTGCCCCCTCCCTATTTTGTCAATGATAATGGCCTATTACAATTTGTTTGGCCGAGTTCTGCGAGCTCGAAAGAGACGTGGTTTTGATAGCGTGTGATTATCAGAGGTAGGAATGTAATTCCGTTTATTCATAAGCCTCACCCAGACTTATGTCTTTTCTTTGCCGTGGAAAACGATCTTTTCGTTTCGCAAGTTATGAATGTATTATGCGTTAGACGAAAGATTACTTTCTAGAATTTTTCTAAACGGAAATACTCCTCTCCACCTTTCCATTTCTCTTCTACCTCCAGTTCCTTTTTTTTTTTTAATCCGAAGCCCGCCTCTTTTGTGTCGAACTTGCCCACGAGAGTTAGCTTATTAGCTATTGTTAATATACAAGAGGGAAAAAGTTTATATGACACAACGATCTGGATTTCCGTGATAAATGATATCATTAAGTGACTTCCATTCATGCCAGGTGACATGAAAAAAACCAGCAGATCTGGATGATCAAATGTGAGTGTAAAAAGCAGTAAACTGAGTTTTATAAGATGGGTATATTAAGATTTATTTATGGATTTTTACTCATAGTTTTCCGTCTATAAATTTTCTCTTGAATCCATCGAACGTTTAGACGAAAGCTAACAGATAATTGAGACCGTTCGACTTAGGTGGGTGTATTGAGAATTTATTTGATTTTTTACTCATGGATTCTGGACACTGAATTTTTTCATTGGCACAATTATATTGTAGATCCACGTAAAAGCAAATACATATATCAGATAGACTTCTTTATTAAGTGATCAAAGTATATCTTTGATTTCGTGGGCTTGGCTTTTATCGTCAGCCAATGACTATTTAAACCTAATGTATCAGTGTCACACTGAGCACGCTTTATTACGAAAGTATGTTAGAAATGTATTTATTTATTCGCTTAAGTGAAGTAGATTCGAGTTTGTGGTTTCATCATAAATTCTTCAACTTACTATTGCCATTTATCTCTTGTTCTTTCTGCAAATTTGTTCCAATGTATTTCTTCCAGAAGAAAATCAGCTTAAAGCAAACCAGGATTGCTGTCCGAGTAGTCAGAAGTAGGGGCTTCTGGCTTTCGTCCGGAATGTGACGAGTCGCGGATGAGACATGAACGATGTGTTCGTTCTATGCTGGTAGTTTTGTCCTTCCCTGGAAGCAGTGGCCCTGAATTAGGGAGGAGCAACTCAAAGTACTTTTTTGAACTAACTTTTTTTATATAGTCATATATGTTGAATGCAGACGTTAAACCTCCACACCCAAAAAATAGCGCAATTTTCTTTTTACAGTGAGATGGTAATTTTAGCACGTCTTTTGTAAAAAAAACACATCGTGCTTATGTTATCGGTTTAGTCCGTCTGTCCGTCCGTCCGTCTGTAGACACCATATCTCAGTAACTATTAGTCCGATTTGAAAAAATTCTTTATGCATTGGGCAGCTTGGAATATACGAATGATGATCCTTCATTTCTTTTTTTTTTTTCACGGTGTGCAGTTTCGCCGCTAGGGGTCGTAATTGCTGATGATATCGAATTCAAAACACATTTTATTCCATATATTTGCTTCTAAACATCCGATTCAAAAAATCTTTTATGTTTCGATTCCATTTATATCGAAGAGTATTTTAGGTGAGTCACTTTTTCAAGTTACGCATAGATTTTCCGCCAGGGGGTGTAAAAGTAAATTACGTTTTCCCCGATATCTCTTCTTCTAAAACTGCGATTTGAAAACTTTTGTCTTCCAAGGATACAGCTCCTGACGGAAAATATTTTGCATATATTTTCTAATTTTTAGTAAAGAACACTTTGGCCATCAGGGGGCGTAAGTGTTAATTTCTGCTTTTAATGTATTTGCCATAAAATCTGAGCTTCTAAAATCTCGATTGAAAACAGTCGTTCATGGACCGATGCCACTCACTTCGATAAACCTTTTCGGAATATTTTCTTCTTAAAATAATGCATGGTTTCTCCGCCAGGGGGCGTAAATGCATATCTTATTTTTCTCAGTATCTCTGCTTCAATGGTTCTTTTTAAAAATTTCTTTCTTTATTGGATAGAGTTTCCGGTATGACATGTTTTTCATATAATTTCAAAATTTTCAAGTAATTCATAATGGACTATAAGCAGTCCTCCGTCCCTAATTTAGGGTCACTGGTTCTAGGGAAGGGAGAGAGCCAGTGCCGTAAGACAAACACAACAGAAGGGCCACACGGGATTCGAACCTGGACCCTTAACGGACGAATGATTATAAGCCAGCGCTTACACCACTGCGCCACCGGGGCGGCAATTGCGTTTTTCTCGATATTTCTAAGTCTAAAACTCCGATTTGAAAAATTCTTTCTGTATCGCATACAGCTCCTGATGGAAAATGTTTTTCATGTAATTTTTAATATTTGGTAAAGAACTGTTTGGCTGCCAGGGAACATAAAGGTTAATTTCTGCTTCTGATGTATTTGCAGCAAAATCTGAGCTCCTGAAACTCGACTAAAAATTATTTTTCTTCGACCGATACCGCTCACATCGAAAAAGCTTTTCAGAATACTTTCTTCTTAAAATAATGCATTTTTTCCCGGCAGGGGGCGTATGTGCATATCTCATATTTGTCGATATCTCTGCTTCGAAGTGTCCGATTTGAAAAATTCTTTCTTTGTTGGAGAGCGTTTTCGCTGCGAAATGTTTCTCATATAATTTCAAAATTTTTTTTTAACGCACAAGCCTGCAACTAGAGGGCGTAATATTCCGATTCCGTTTACAGAAATATCTGCGGGATTAAAAACCCGATTGAAAAACTTCTTTCTTCGGTCAGATACTATTGTTTCCCATACCGGTTCCAACAAGTTTGAATAGCTTTGATAAATTTAATTCTCGTCAGAACGGATTAAAAAGACCTGCTCATTACACCCGAAAATTCGGTGTCATCTTTCTTGTTTATCTTAATAACTGTTGTCACTACATAAGTCAAAAGTTCGGTAAACCCCGGAATACTGTTCTGGCATTTGAGGTAGAGCAGTTAAATGAACTCTTTAGCTCCCTGATGCCATGCAAACAAAAAAGCAATTCGTCTGATTAGAGACACGCATCCAGGGGTACCGGTCCCTCAAAGAGTATCCAACATCAACAAAAAAAAAAAATGTGGTATTTTTTATATTTTCATTTTTTTCAATTGCCCACAAAATTATTTCAGGGGAGTTATAAGCAAATCTGTAACTGGGTAGAGAACTTCTTTAGTTTCTTTATGTAGTCTATGAAAATGAATGAATGAATATAGAACGGTTTGTTTATGAATGATCTTCAAGATCAGTTTCTGAGCAATTTAAATTGGAAGTTTAATAAATTTCAATAAATTTTGTATTTCGTCTTTTTATTTATACCTACTAGCCACCCTGTTTATTATTTTATTTCTATTATATCAGTTTGAAAATTGATCTCTCTAATCCCAGGTTTGCTCCTCTCTCTCCCTTGCCGCAAGAGATGTGGCATAGTATAATGTACTGTGACGTACTACAGAGGTGAAAACATGTGTCAAGACGATAAAAAATCTGCAGCCAGACATTCTGTCCGCGCAACTCAGTTGGGAGAGCGCGACTTATTCCGGAGTGAGGGGACAATTACAAACTTGTATTTTCACAGTACATTATGCATGCGGGAAGATCAGTACAACTTGCCACCTACATCTGCTATATATAAATTTTTCTTAGTTTCTGCTAGGAGTCGGACCCCTAAACAAAGTTCCTGGATACGTGCTTATCTGATTAAAAACATCCCACTCACGAACTGTCCTCTTTTTCTTCCCTGTAGGTAAGAAGTGGTACCTGAAATATTTTTAACTGCGCTATCATGAGCACAACTATCGACATTTGCGAGTCCTTGTTTCATCTGCCGTTTACCGTCACATGGCGAAGAGCGCAGTCACGAACCACCCTCCATCTTGCCCTAGTAATTTAGTATCTTAATTACATTGCCTACTTATTCATTCCAGCAAAGTTAGAGCTGACATTTCTTACCTAGTGACAACTTTCCTGAACCCTATTATCCTCAGAAATTGAAATCTAAGGCAAAAAAAGTACTTTGAAGCGAGCTAAAATAAGAAAACAAAATTGATTACCGGACACTGAATTGCTAAGTTTGGCCTCTCATCATCAATTCTACTAATTCAAAAATCATACATGAGATTATTCCGCAGATTCGCGGAATTCCGCTTTTTTCGTCATCATTTTGTTATCCCGAGATCGATGCAAAACTGAAGAGAAATATCAAGCAGAAGTCATCGCCCTTTCCACGTTTATAAGTGAGTCACGGAAAAAATTCTTATCGGCCGCCACCGGGAATCGAACCCAGGGTCTTCCAGTTAGGCGCCGGACATGCTACCACTGCACCACAGCGGCCTCGAATTCTCCAGACTCACATACGACTACCTACCAAACCACATGGCAGGTTGCTTCTTGGAGCCCCGCACAATGCTGGGGATTCGCCAAAGATGGTAAGCAGCAACTGAACAAATAACTAGGCGGCGAATGAATAATGTTGGGGGAATTTTGGAAGATGAAATATACCGTCAAAGGAGGGTATATTTCATTTTCCAAAACTTTCGAATACGGAAGTTAAACGGATTGAAGATTGTAATTTCTCTTTCTCGGGATGCTCCTTTTGCCCGGTATTGCTGTTAAATATAATATGGTGATTTCTTGTTTAGGTCGGCGCGAAAATTTCCCAGTAACATTCAGGCAGGAGATTCTTGCATTTGTGCGACTCACGAGATCAATGCATAACTGAGAAGAATTTTGGGGATGATTGACGGTGTTGTGTGTGTATGTGAGTTAGGGGTCGTTTTCCGTCGGAAGACGGAATTCCGACTGTCGAAATCTGAAGTTAGACGGAGGAAAAGATTTCTCCCGTGATCGTAATTTCTTTTTTCTCGCGATGTTTCTTCTGCTCATTGTTATTGCCAAATACCATTTTATCCATAAATATTTGCATTTCATCTCGAAAGTGGAGGAAGAATTTCCGAAGAAAACGGGAGTCGGACGGAGCGAAGATTTCGGCCGTAATCGTATTTTTTTTCTTTTCCCGCGGTGTTCCCGCCATGTTATGTAGATGTGCTCCAGTTTAGTATTTACATACATACACATTAGCATGAACAGTTTTGTCTTGCTCATGCTACCTTACATTCATATTGTTTTACTGCGTGTTCTGATTTTTCACCCTGTTGAAAAATTCAGCTTTATTTTTCTTCGTCAGTCTCATGTATGAAAAATGGTATTAATTCCTTACGAAATTCTAATTTAGAATTTCTTGTTAAGGAGACAGTGATTATACAAATTTATACCCACCCATCCCTAAATCATACAGAAATCTTGACATTCCGGTGGCCGAGAGGTCAGAGGCGCAGGTTTTTGTCTGATCATCCTAGCCGTGTTTGAGTTTCAGATGAGCAGGGGAGATGCGCTTCTCCTATGATTCTGTTCTCCTTTCCTAAAGTCAATAGCACTAAATGATGGGCGGAGGACTTCATACAGAACTATGGTGGTCGTCGGGGTTGTTAAATGCCCACTCCACCGAAAAGAAATGTCATCGAAATGTGCAGGATAAACTGGGGTAAACACAAAAGCACACTAAAGGTAGGAAACTGAAAATAGTTAAAAACATTTATTTTCTTTTGACTTGAAAATTCATATTTAAGGGTCATATTGTTGTGACCAACTACTTGTGAAACTTAAGAATTGCGATGTCGTCGGCAGAAGGCCGATCCAAATCCTATCCGGTTTCTTACCAGGATGTTACCATTTCGTTATGCACGAAAATGCACATCACAAAATTTCAGCTGTACCAATATGTATGATGAATAATTTCTATGGCATTTCTAGCCCATAATCTAATAGCCGTGCCCCATTTCCTTTGGAGATTTATTCTTCATTCATTTCTACAATGAACTCAGTCAATCAGTTTTTATACGTTCCTAGCTGCAAACGAAGTCCAATTATCTTAAGCTCTTCCAAAATGCCTGATATACTTTCAAATCCTATGCGCTAGGCGAGAGTTCCCCTTCATGTGTACGGAGAAGTATCTCAGCGTAACACGGTAGCTAGTGGTGGTGGGTAAAGAGGGTAAAACAACCCTGAATGTAGCCAATTACCAATCCTACGTGAAAGCTGTTGTGTATCATTTGTGGTTGAGAAATGATGGTAAATAACACTCGGCGATTAACCTTAAGGCCTTACACTACGCTGAAAATTACCTTAAGGCAGTTCTTCGATTCCTTTATGGTGAAATCGATATCTCTCCATCAGGAAAAAATCAAAAAATTCAGATTCTTGTATTTTACTACTTACTAGAGGGAAGAAAGAATACGACCTTTAGAAACTACCTAGACGAAAATTACTGTTTTCTAAATGTGGTGGTAAAGAAGAATTTTGATTCTTTAGGGATTTACAGAACAGTAAATGATGGAATGATGATATCTCTGATTAAATTAGCGTGGAGGCTAACTGCAGAATTTGGACAAGTTTTGTCCTGGCCGTAAGAGTTCTTTAAGTAGCCATGTGACAGAGTTTGCTTTAAAGATGTAGCTAATATTAAAATGGAAACCATGCAGCCAGAAACAGACTGAACTAACATATGAAAAAGTTTCTCCGGAAATGAGAAAATAAATCCCGATAAAATGATCAATAGATGTGATCAAATAATTAATTGCGTCTTGTAGTGGCGCAAGTTCCGGAAATGGTTGCAGAACACCAATCACAAAGCTTGTTACGTTGCCGATAGCTTGAGGCATCGTCACGGTGGCACTCAATCAGCAGGACTGTCAGTAAACAGCAACGATCATGTACACGGTCGAGTTACATTTTTGTGACCACCACCTAATATCCAGAGTAACCGCCGTGTGCAGCGCGGACAGCAGCTATAGACGGACTGGGGTGGCTCAATAAGGTGCTGGAAGGTGTTCACAAGTATGTTGAGCCATGCTGACTGCAATGCATCTGACAGCTGCTGGATTGTGCGTGATGGAGAACCCATAGAGCGAACAACATGATCGAGGTGGTACCACAGATGACTGATTGGGTTTAAGTCTGGGGAAATAGAATGCCAGGGAAGTACTTTGAAGTCTTCATTGTGCTCTTCCAACCACTCTAGGACATTTCTACCTGTGTGAGATGTCGTATTATCGTGCTAAAAGATCCCATACGCCCCAGGGAATACAATCAGCATATATGAGTGTACGTGGCTTGCAAGGATGGATTCATAACGAATTCGGTCCATAGTACCTTCCACAGGTATGAGTGGACCCAGGAAATGCAACGAAAACATTCTCCATACCGTAACGCTGCTCCCACCAGCTTGTGTTCTTCCAGCAATGGGTGAAGAGTGTTTGTTCTCCGATGTTTCTCGCCTTATATACGCCAACGTCCATTCGTTCGATGAAGCAGGAAACGTGACTCATAGGAGAAGGCAATCAGCGGAGGTCCAATTCTGATACTGCCGTGCAAATGTAAGTCTTTTCTGCCGATGCACCTTCGTTAGCATAGGTGCAGTGATCATCCGCCTGCATCGGAGCCCGATACGCTAGAGGGTTCGCTGAATTGTGGTTTTAGACACACTTCCGGTAGCCTCCTGCTTCATTCGGCCAGTGAGTTGCTCCACTGTAGGGTGTCGATCGGCCCGCACGCACCTTCGCAGCCGACATTCACCTCTCACATCAATGGCACGTGGTTCTCCGTAGTTTCCACGTAGCTTATTCGCAATGGTGCCATTTCTCCAGTCACGATACACTTTAACCAAAGCAGCACGCGAACAGTTCACAAACTTCGCTGTTTCAGAAATACTGCCACCCTTGGCCCGAAAGCCGGTGATCATCCCTTTTTGCAAATCTGATAAATAGCTCTTTTTATCCATGACAACAACGAGTGATATGTTTTCAGAATGCTTACAGTACACCTTATATACCCTCCAAGCCAGCTCACGACACGTGGCTTCTTTCATTGGCTACGCGCTGTTGACGTCAAAAGTAGGAAGTGGTCACAATAATGTGACTCGACTGTGTATATTGCTATGCCACTTTATTAGGTACATCCTCATAAATGGCTCATTCCAACATGTAAGCCGGCACGTGAGCGTAGTGGGCGGTACTATTCAGGCAGACCGTTTCGTCGAGCATCAGTTAGTGTTCGATTGAGGATTGGAATGTGAAAAAAGTGATCTGAGCGACTTTTAACTGGCCGTGATAGCCAACTTCTGCCAAACGACCGCTCTCCTGGGCTTTTAACGCACAGCCGTAGTCAGGGTTTCGTGCAACACTCAAAAAACTTTCAGCAATCTATGATCCTGTGGACAAAAACAGTTGGTGGATCAGAGGGGTCAAAGGAGATTCTCGAGAATCGTGCAAGCAAAGAGGTGACCCATACCCGGCAAATCGCTACAGATCTGAACACTGGTGTGCCGAGGGTAATTACTGAACGACCAATTATGGAACCATGGCGCGAATGAATAACAACAACCGATGACCATGTCAGAGGCCATCGGATCCACGAGCTGATTTACCACAAAATCACCTATAACGTAATCTTCCTTTCGTACTGAAATCTTGTCGTTCTTACGTTATGTCTATATCATTAGGTATGAATACGATAGAACTCTTCCTTAATTAAACCTTAACGGCCAGACGAAACATAAGACAAAGTCAACTTACCTTAATTGATGTATTGCACCACTATTTCATCAGCACAACATCGCACTTCACATTTTTCTTAACAAATCGGTATCCACCACACATCCAGCACCCCACACGAGCAACTGTTGTATCGCAGTTTTTATCTATCGCTCTTATCTCATACAGTCATACGTCACGTTCACTCTTCTCAAATGTGTTGCCAACAGTATTCGTTTAAGAGAGAGAGAAGATGTCACCTTAAGTTGCGAAGTATAACTGATAACAAACTCAAAATTTACATAGGGAAAGAAACTAAAAAGGAAAGTTAATTTAGAATATACGTCACACACGTATTGCTGGAAGTACGTTACATTATTCTACGGTTGTACGCGAAAATCCTAGGAGAACGGCCGTTTAGGAGATGCTTGAACCGGCACGCTTGGAACCAACTATCATGCGGTGTTCAGTGGCGCTTCGGACACTCATTTACCTAACTTACATCTCAGTGTATTGTTACCGAGATTTTAGAATTCATTTGGTTCCGTCTTACGAGTTGAAGTGAGGCAGGGCAAGTGTACCTAATAAATTGATATCACAGTGCATTGTTACGGAGATTTTAAATTCAATGGTTCCGTCTTACGAGTTGAAATGAGGCATTCAAGTGACGGGGGAAGGTGTACCTAATAAACTGATATCACAGGGCATTTTGTTACGGAGATTTTAGAATTAATTAGTTCTGTCTTACGTGTTGGAGTGACTCATTTAAGTGATGGGGACAGGTGCACCTAATAAACTGACACCTCAATGTATTGTTACGGATATTTTAGAATTCATTGGTTCCGTCTCATTTAAGTGACGAGGTCAGGTGTACCTAATAAACTGACGCCTCATTACATTGTTACGGAGATTTTAGAAATCATTGGTTCCGTCTTACGAGTTGAAGTGAGCCATATAAGTGACGGGGGCAGGTGTACTTAATAAACTGACACCCCAATGTATCGTTACAGAGATTTTATAATTCATTGCTATCTTACGTGTTGGAGTGAGCCATTTATGCTGTAACCGAGGCTTCCATATTTATCAAAAGGGAAATTCAGTAGCCATTTTTAGAGATAGTGAATTGTAGTCATTTTCTTTCAATTCCCGCCATTTGGATGGGCTGGGCAGCGAACAGGCAAGGTACTTCCTTCCCCACGCGTCGCAGCAGAGCGGGTGTTAGATTTACAGTTTCGTCGATGTGAGAAGAATGAAACTGGACATTATTGCTTCTCCGCCGTCCCAAGCAGTCCCATGCAGAGAGGGGCCAGCAAGCCAATTAATGAGTCTTGCGTTTTTCAGAGAGGAGGCATCTTAGGGTGTGACTTTGCTTAGGAGGAATTCGTCGGACTTCACACGGGGGAGAGTTTTTCGTTCGGGGGTCGGCTACCGGAGAAAGTAAAAGCAGAGAGAACTCGATAGCAGAAGGTCGACGACGCAGGAGATCTTCAGCGGGGGGGGGGGTTGCAGTATCGTCGGGACAAAAGGAAGTAGGAGGGAATGAGGCCGATGAGAGAGACGGGGGAGATTATGAGGGGTTCATATGTAGAAAGAACGGAGATCAGGACAATTCTTAAAGACATTCCCCGTAGCATTTGAATAAAAGTCTTCCTCACTGCAAAATTTAACCTCAGTCGACTCACTTTTCTATGCTTTGTATTGTATTTATCTGCTCCAGTTGGCAGAATTACGGATTAAACCACCGATACCGAACTTACTGCAAAGGAAGCATCAAACGAACCCTCCACACAGGGCGCTGTAATAGAACTCAGCACCAAGCCCTCATCGATACAGAACTTACTGCAAAGGAAGTCGATTCACTTTTCTATACTTGTATTGTATTTATCTGCTCCAGTTGGGAGAATTACGGATTATACCACAGATACCGAACTTACTGCAAAGGAAGCATCAAACGAACCCTCCACACAGGGCGCTGTAATAGAACTCAGCACCAAGCCCTCACCGATACAGAACTTACTGCAAAGGAAGTCGATTCACTTTTCTATACTTTGTATTGTATTTATCTGCTCCAGTTGGGAGAATTACGGATTATACCACCGATACAGAACTTACTGCAAAGGAAGCATCAAACGAACCCTCCACACAGGGCGCTGTAATAGAACTCAGCACCAAGCCTTGCAACAATGCGACGATGGCAAGTGTGCTTTATAAACTAGCATGTCAGTGTGCAATGGAATGCACTGAATGTGTAAGTGTCTGAAAATTGGGAACCAGGTCTTATGAATTTTGTTGGTGGAAGGGATTCAGAAATGAAAACCGGAATTATAAACATCCTATCTACCATAGGATGTTTATCAGAATTTTTTCACTTATTTATCAGACTGAGTTATCAGTCGAGTGTATGATTAGAACTAGTGCTCAGAGATTTTAAAGAGTTCATGCCGTCACTAAAGAAATAAAAGTGCACTACAGTGACGCTGAAATGCCTTTCAATTATTTACTTACGAAACCCGACATACGAGGGAGGACCGTGACTCAGGGTTAATGAAGACCGCTTTCACTGAGGATGGGGATATGAGAGGCTTACTAGTGTGGCAGTTAATGCGAATCAATCAAAAGACAACAGTTGTGTAATGGAAATCTTAGGTATCACAAGTACGTCTTTCAAAAAGAGAGACCCAGATTTGATGCAATCAAGTACTTGTTCAAGCACGAATGCTAACAATTATTTGTTTATGTGAAATAAGTACGCATTTGTAAGAAAAGGAGAGCATGTATTTCGGCTTGTTTATTTTTGCCCTAACATCCAATTTTTGAAAGATTTATTATTTTGGGATCTAATCTGAAAGTAATTTAGGTTATAAAACGAACAGTTGTATAAAAAAACTGAAGATTTTCGTGAACTTTGTATATTTAGGTAACAGCACTGTGTCACACTAAATTAAAAAATGTAAAATTGTGCGTTAAGGAAATAGGAAAATATATGAGTTATGCGATATATAAGAAATTCTTTCCAGTTCGATATCTAGGAGCGATATACGTATAAAACAGAAAACGCACAGTTCGGCCAACAAACACCAAACTGTGCATCACTGAAAGCAGAAAGTCTTCATAATCATGATGACAGCTACCTGATGCCAAAAATAATTTTTGCACTTTAATTTTCAGTAGGAGAGGTATCAAGCAAAATACAGATATACATTTTCAGCATTTAGAAAGACAACTGCGTATCAAGAACGCTGGAATCTCAAGGTATTCTAAACAGAAAGGTATTTTAACAATTTCACGGAAACATATTTTTCGTGACCGACGTTTAAACTGCGGAGATACCATAACCTCAGATAAATGGCTAAAGTAATGCCAGGTCATGAGTGTAAGAACGCCGCCACTGCCTTATTGTAAGGGAGATTCAAAAGTCCTTGCCGTTCTGAGCAGTCGTTCTGTGCCAGGCAATTACTCGGTGCGCAAGCGTTATGCAGATAAGTACAACGTATGACCTGAAAACTAGTATCGTCTTGTTGGTATAAATGGGAGACACGCTGCCGTGATTTATTGAAACATTTTCTGCTGTCAGATGGGAAATACACGATCCGGGTGCTGTTACGGGTTTTCTTTTTAAAAAAGTTGACTACTGCAGCTGCTGTGTTGCGGAAGGTGAAGGAGCAGTGTCTGAAACAACGGCAAGATTTTGGTAAAGCGATTTCAAAATGGAGACTGCCGCCTTGAAGACAAAGCTTGTGCTAGAAGACCTTCGACCGTGAATTCTGAAGCTGTACGCCAAGCCGTAAAGTCAAATCCATGCACAAGCAAACACCAGACAACTGTCAAATGAGCTGGTAACTTAGACCACAACTGTTCGTGAACATCACAAGCTCGGCAAGACGCACAGAAGCTGTCGACAAGCGCCTCATGAACTGACAGCTGCTCAAGCTCAGCGACGTGTGCATGTGTAACGCCAATCGCTGGAAAATCTCCAGGACGACCGTTTCTTTAGGCGAATTACGGCATGTGATGAAAAGTGGATATTTTCCTGGAATCCTTACATGAGAAAACAGTGGTTAGATCCCCATAAAAGCCACCAATACGAGTCCCCTAAAAAGGAGACAATTGGACCACAATTTATTCAATGCGTATTGTGGAACTTTAATGGCCCCATTCATTAGCAACTGGTTCCAGATGGTCGGGGCATTAATGCGCAGTTGTACTGTAGCCAGTTGGAGAGGATGTATACCTCTTCAAGCTGAAGGTACCCTGCGCTGGTGAATCGGTTATCCTCCAAAAGGATAATGCTCCTGCTCATCGTGCCGGGTCAACTAAGAAGAAATATACGGGAACTGGAGAACATTGAGCTAATGCCCCACCCTGTTTATAGTCCGCATCTAGCACCTTCGGACTACCACTTATTCCGGTCCATGGCACATTTTCTACGTGGGAAACACTTCCAAAACATTCACGACGTTGATCCTAGGGTCCAAGATTTTTCGCCTCGAAACCAACGTAATTTTTTCGCAGGAGGGTTCAAGACATGGTATTAGGATGGTGTAGGATCATTGGGTACGATGGACTTCATTTCGAAGATTCAACATTTACGTTTATGCACTTATACACGTTTTCAGCAAATGTCACAAAACGGCAATGACTGTTGAATCAACCTGTGGCACTTCTACACCCGAATCTTATAATTATACAAGTTTTCAGCAAATGTCACAAAACCGCAATGACTGTTGAATCACCCTGTGGCACTTCTACACCCGAATCTTATAATTATACACGTTTTAAGCAAATGTCACCACCCTGTGGCACTTCTACACCCGAATCTTATAATTATACACGTTTTCAGCAAATGTCACGAAACGGCAATGAATGTTGAATCACCCTGTGGCACTTCTACACCCGAATCTTATAATTATACACGTTTTCAGCAAACGTCACAAAACGGTAATGACTTTTGAATCACCCTGTGGCACTTCTACACTCGAATCTTATAATTATACACGTTTTCAGCATATGTCACAAAACGGCAATGACTGTTGAATCACCCTGTGGCACTTCTACACCCGAATCTTATAATTATACACATTTTCAGCAAATCTCACAAAACGGCAATGACTGTTGAATCACCCTGTGGCACTTCTACACCCGAATCTTATAATTATACACGTTTTAAGCAAATGTCACAAAACGGCAATGAATGTTGAATCACCCTGTGGCACTTCTACACCCGAATCTTATAATTATACACGTTTTCAGCAAATGTCACAAAACGGCAATGAATGTTGAATCACCCTGTGGCACTTCTACACCGGAATCTTATAATTATACACGTTTTCAGCAAACGTCACAAAACGGTAATGACTTTTGAATCACCCTGTGGCATTTCTACACTCGAATCTTATAATTATACACGTTTTCAGCATATGTCACAAAACGGCAATGACTGTTGAATCACCCTGTGGCACTTCTACACCCGAATCTTATAATTATACACATTTTCAGCAAATGTCACAAAACGGCAATGACTGTTGAATCATCCTGTAGCACTTCTACACTCGAATCTTATAATTATACACGTTTTTAGCATATGTCACAAAACGGCAATGACTGTTGAATCACCCTGTGGCACTTCTACACCCGAATCTTATAATTATACACATTTGCAGCAAATGTCTCAAAACGGCAATGACTGTTGAATCACCCTGTGACACTTCTACCCCGAATCTTATAATTATACACATTTTGAGCAAATGTCACAAAACGGCAATGACTGTTGAACAATCCTGTAGCACTTCTACACTCGAATCTTATAATTATACACGTTTTTAGCATATGTCACAAAACGGCAATGACTGTTGAATCACCCTGTGGCACTTCTACACCCGAATCTTATAATTATACACATTTGCAGCAGATGTCTCAAAACGGCAATGACTGTTGAATCACCCTGTGACACTTCTACACCCGAATCTTATAATTAAACACGTTTTGAGCAAATGTCACAAAACGGCAATGACTGTTGAATCATCCTGTAGCACTTCTACACTCGAATCTTATAATTATACACGTTTTTAGCATATGTCACAAAACGGCAATGACTGTTGAATCACCCTGTGGCACTTCTACACCCGAATCTTATAATTATACACATTTGCAGCAAACGTCACAAAACGGTAATGACTTTTGAATCACCCTGTGGCATTTCTACACTCGAATCTTATAATTATACACGTTTTCAGCATATGTCACAAAACGGCAATGACTGTTGAATCACCCTGTGGCACTTCTACACCCGAATCTTATAATTATACACATTTTCAGCAAATGTCACAAAACGGCAATGACTGTTGAATCATCCTGTAGCACTTCTACACTCGAATCTTATAATTATACACGTTTTTAGCATATGTCACAAAACGGCAATGACTGTTGAATCACCCTGTGGCACTTCTACACCCGAATCTTATAATTATACACATTTGCAGCAAATGTCTCAAAACGGCAATGACTGTTGAATCACCCTGTGACACTTCTACACCCGAATCTTATAATTATACACGTTTTGAGCAAATGTCACAAAACGGCAATGACTGTTGAATCACCCTGTGGCACTTCTACACCCGAAACTTATTTTTTTCCACATTTTCAGCAAATGTCACAAAACCGCAATGTCTGTTGAATCACCCTGTGGCACTTCTACACTCGAATCTTATAATATACACGTTTTCAGCATATGTCACAAAACGGCAATGACTGTTGAATCACCCTGTGGCACTTCTACACCCGAATCTTATAATTATACACATTTTCAGCAAATGTCACAAAACGGCCATGACTGTTGAATCACCCTGTGGCACTTCTACACCCGTAGCTTATAACTGGTTTGTCACATCTGCTGTAAATATGTCACTTGATAGACTTGTCATTAGGTTGTTGCAAAAGGCACGTCGGATTTTGGAGACTCGTGAAGCTGATAGGTAATTTAGGAATTAACACATCGTGCGATGTGACTTAGATATGTAAATTTTATTCGTCAAGGCTTCTGTATATAAAGCACTGGTCATTTCGTCAGTGGCATCAGTTCCAGGGAGGGATGGTTGTACAGTGAAGGGGATGTTGGATCAGGGCCAAACCTCTGTCAGTTTCTTATCTGGGTTTGACACAGTGCATCGTATGCATCTCGCAACATCAATACAGTACTTGGGGAAGACAAAGTTAGTGGACGCAATACGCAACGTTGATTTGCTAAATTCCCATCCAGTGATATGAGCTTCGAAAAGAAACCGCGCGGTAGACCAGAAGCAGCAATTGATGATGCCTAATTAGAGGTCTTGGCTTAATCTAATACACGTCAAACGGTACCAGAACTTGGCAAGAAACTTCAGTACAGTATGTAACAATCGTGTTCCGATATTTTAGCCAATTGCGAAATGAAGGAAATGGATAAGTTGGTCTCACGTAAGTGGGCGGAACATTTTGTCGGTTACGGAGATCGAAGTCGCGTCTCCTCGCTCCGCAGTGAGTTGCTCTAACCGACAAAGCTACACCGGTGGAATTTATCGCTGCAGATTTGTCGTCTTCACACGTGTTTCACCACTGTAGCATGTCACAGTCTGCGGATCATCAGTGATGTAGTTCTAAAAACACAAGTGCCTTAGCGGTGACCGGTTGAGGTAAAACCAACCCAGAAAGCAGGCTCTTAAGATTTTGGAAGCAATTTAAAAGGAAGATGCGAAATTAGTTTCTTAGGCTTCTTCCTTTTTCATGTCAGCATAAGTAAGTCATTGAAAATCCTCAAGAACGAAAATTAGGTTTCAAACAGATATTTAGGCCCTGCTGGAAACATTCTGAGCTTCTAGGAACCTATCCTTGAGAAAGGAAGATAAGCGCACTTGTTTAAAATTACGTCAGTACGTGTCTATTTTTACCGTTCCTATTTTCAACCCGCCTTTTCGCTAACTGAACATATTGTTAAACTTCTCTTAATGATGGCATAACTATAGTTATGTCGAAACATGTTGAGCTCTTTTCCGTTTTGCAAGTTTCTTAGCATACGTCTTTTTTGTGTAAAATAAAAAATCAAAGTTTCCAACCAACATTCTTAATTTAAAGTTGATTTTATTTTTACTCATCAGCATTTTCATTGAATTTTTATTCCTAATTTTTTGTCAAATTTCATCAAAGTTGCTTAGTTTGGGCAGTTTAAATAAAAGGATGTTGCGAGGGAGTCAGATATTAAGAATACTGCGTCTTACTTTTAAGTACCACTCTATTATTCCACACGATTCCAAATTTTCATCATGAATAATTAAAATGAATCACATTGAATACATATAACTTATACATCGGTTTTACTAGGATTTTGCGGTGGGAGTTGAAGATATCTTGATACACACATTTGAAGTGGATTACGAACATCAAATAGCTATCCTCGCTCTTTCCACGTTTATAAGTGAGCCACGGAAAAATTCTCATCGGCCGTCACCGGGAATCGAACCCAGGGTCTTCCAATTACGCTCCGGACATGCTACCACTGCACCACAGCGGCCTCGAAATTCTCCAGACTCACACACGACAAACTGCCAAATCACATGGCAGGTTGCTTCATTGGAGCCCAGCACAATGCTGGGGATTCACAAAAGATGGACAACAGCAACTGAACAAATGACTAGAAGGCGAATGAATAATTGATACGCACATTTGACGTGGATTACGAACATCAAATAGGATTACATCATCAAACATCCCCAACATTATGCGGGGCTCCATGAAGCAACCGACCATGTGGTTTGGCAGTTAATCACATGTGAGTCTGGAGAATTCGAGACCGCTGAGGTGCAGTGGTAGCATGTCCGGCGCGTAACTGGAAGACCCTGGGTTCGATTCTCGGTGGCGGCCGATGATAATTTTTCTGTGACTCACTTATACACGTGGAAAGAGCGATGATTTCTATTTGATGAAGGTATCTTGTGTGATATTTTTTGTTTGTTACAAGGTGTTTCACCGTGAGCACTGAAGGACAACGATTAACTCCTGTGGAGGCTCCACAGCCCACGTCTCGTTTGAGGTTAGGGTTCAGCTCGAAAGAGCAGCCAGATGCCAGACTTTTACCGTGAGCATGATTTAGAGTCACTGAAGGACGACGATCAGCTCCTGTGGAGGCTCCATAGCTCACGTCTCGTTTGAGGTTAGGGTTCAGCTCGAAAGAGCAGCCAGAAGCCAAACTTTTACCGTGAGCATGATTTGGAGTCACTGAAGGACGACGATCAGCTCCTGTGGAGGCTCCACAGCTCACGTCTCGTTTGAGGTTAGGGTTCAGCTCGAAAGAGCAGCCAGATGCCAGACTTTTACCGTGAGCATGATTTAGAGTCACTGAAGGACGACGATCAGCTCCTGTGGAGGCTCCACAGCTCACGTCTCGTTTGAGGTTAGGGTTCAGCTCGAAAGAGCAGCCAGAAGCCAGACTTTTACCGTGAGCATGATTTAGAGTCACTGAAGGACGACAATCAGCTCCTGTGGAGACTCCACAGCTCACGTCTCGTTTGAAGTCTGGGTTCAGCTCGAAAGAGCAGCCAGAAGCCAGACTCTGACAACTCAGTCACAGTTACCTATAAGGAATCAGAGAATTGTATTAGGGAAATAATTTTGTTGGAACCAGTGGAATGTTTAACAGAAATGTCTTCCAAACCTTAAAACTCTTGACACTCAGCGTGTATGCCTATTTAATTTTTCTAAATTGATTTCTATTCCAGTGGTGCAGTGAAGGAGAAGTCACCTCCTGTAACTTTATTTTGGGGACTGCTATCTTGATAACGGAGTTCCCGTTCTCTTCACACTGAAACCTACGTCGTGTTCGTGAGACTCCCAACCACGTGATCCGACTATTGTATTTAATTTCATCCTTGGAATACAAACATTCGGTTAAGATGCAAGTATGTATGTATGTAAAACCTTATTATTAGTTGATGAACATCTAAAAAATTTCTTTGCCCTGCTTTTCTTAACAGCCAGCCACAAAAAAGTACATTAGCGCTTTTAAAGCATAGAATAAAAAGTGCGTCAGCGTCTCTAAGCCTCTTCTGCACCACTGCTACTTATCTGCAACCAAACGAACAACATTTTGTGGCACCTTCTCATGATGATAATTAAATGCTGTACGATATTCGCCAAATTTTGGCGAAATGGCTGTACCACGGTGACATAAAGCATACCCAAAGATGATCACCCCAGAAAGATGACTGTCAGTGTTTAGTGTTCAGCAGCAGGTATGATCCAATCTTCCTTATAAGAGCCAGATCAAACCATTACGACGTATAGGTACTGTCAAAAATTTGACATTAGGCATGGGAAATTGTCCACCAAATAGCCGGAGTTAGTCAATCGCCATGAGTGCATACTTCCCTGTAATAATAATGCGAGATCCCACGTTGCACACCAGACGGTTCAAAAGGTGCACCAGCTGAGGTACGGGACCCTACGTCATCAGCCTTACTCAGCTTATGTATCCTTTATGGACTAACACTTCTTCAGGTACCTGGACACTTTTCTACGCGGAAAATCGTTTCCCAATCCAACATTAGTGGAAACCGCATTTCATGAGTTTGTCGCATCCCAAAGCTAGGCACTTTTCACGGCAGCCTGTATTGTGTTGACAAAAATGTGTATCTGCTGGCGGTGATTATTTTGATTAATAAAATTTATTTTGTGCTGTGTTTTGGGTGTCCATCAATAATTTGACATTTTTTCTGCAACAAATTAGTATGTTTAAGTCATTAATGATTTTTCTAAATGAGCCCATCGCTTCGTATTTACTATGATTTAGCTGACAATCAAGGCTGGTGAAAGGATTTATTAGCTTACATCAACACTGTACATAAAATTAAGTGCCATCCCTGATGTAAGTGCCATCCCTGTGTATTACGATTCTGTACAGAAACAACTTTCGAGAAACGTTAGTCTCGTTTCGTTCACGTTATTTAATCTTTTTATGTCATACGATTTATCATCATAAAGTCCAAAGCGAAACGTAAGTCACTCGAACTTACGTTTCTCTTTATCTTTCTGAGAATCCTCAGAGTCTGCAACAAGGCCGTAGCTACCGGGAGGGCGGTTGCCCTCCCAGAACGGTCATTTCAGGGGCGTTAATTCATGCACGGGAGGATGTAAAAAATAGAAATGGCAAATAGAAGTCATCACTCTTTCCACGTTCATAAGTGAGTTATAACGAAGTGAATTTCTCCGTCATTTTTATCCGCGCCGGGGTTCGAACCCGGGTCCCCTCATTCCGGAATAAGTTGCTCTACCAATTAAGCTACGCGGACGTTTTATTCTGATTCCTATCTGCCTTTATGTCGTGTGCGTCCTTCTGGCAGGTACGTCACATCTCCTGGTACGTTACATCATCTCCCCCTTATGTTTTTTTTTTTTTTTTTTTTTCGAAGTGCTGGAGAAAGGATTCTCTTATTTTTCCTATCTCGCGGTGTGGAAATAACATCACACCAATGCGAGATTTTGAACGGTCGGGTCATCCGGATAGTTCGGGCGCCATTATAACGAAGTAAATTTCTTCGTCATTTTTGGTCTACGCCAGGATTCGAACCCGAGGCCGCTTATTCCGGAACAAGTTGCTCTACCAATTAAGCTACGCGGACATTTGTTCTGATTCCTATCTGCCTTTATGTCGTGTGCGTCCTTCTGGCAGGTACGTCACATCTCCTGGTACGTTACAGAGTCACG
The DNA here is from genome assembly GCA_039090855.1 of Macrothele yani. NCBI lineage: Eukaryota > Metazoa > Arthropoda > Arachnida > Araneae > Macrothelidae > Macrothele > Macrothele yani. The sequence goes on along the minus strand of CM077029.1, from coordinate 13,346,105 downwards.
GAAAAGTTCTCATCGGCTACCACCGGGAAACGAACCCAAAGTCTTCCAGCTACGCGCCGGATATGCTTCCACTGCACCTCAGCGGCCTCAAAATTCTCCAAACTCACAAACGACAAACTGCCAAACCACATGGCAGGGTTGCTTCTTTGGAGCCCCGCACAGTGCTGGGGTTTCACTAAAGATGAACAGGTGTTCATCATGGTGAATCCCGGCGCGTAACTGGAAGTCCCTGGGTTCGATTTTCGGTGGCGGCCGATGAGAATTTTTCCGTGACTCACTTATAAACGTGGAAAGAGCGATGACTTCTATTTGATGTTTCTGGTCCCCGTCAACTATTTATCATAGAAATGGCAACTAAAAAAGGGGAAGTTACACACTTCAGTATTTTCTTTTTAAAAACTTTAGTTTGTCTCATTCAGTATTCTATGAGGTTAACCCCCATGGACGTCGCCAAGGGGATGCGAGGGTGGGCTTGAGCTGAAATTTGTCTTACCCACCCTGCCGCCCACCCAGTTCAAAATGTGTCATTTTTCATTTTTTTAACTTTAAAATATAATCTGGCTTTTGCCAAGTAATAATGAGTCTCGTCTTTTTTGTCATGTAGCATTTCCTCCTAGGAAGCCCTTTGTTAACTTCTCCGTAGAAAGGTTATCAAAATAGGATCCGGAGGACCATGAAAATTTAATTGTTTTCCATTATTGCAAATCTTTAGTTTAATCTTCTTTTTCGTGCTATTATGGCCGGGGCACTAATGAGGAGGGTGAATAGGGAATTCACTGACGGGGGGGGGGGTGTCACTATTAATTGCTCTCTTTGTTTTCTTTCCAAAATAGGGGATTCCAACTAGGGAAGTGGAGTCTAAAGCGCTAATGCTCCGGACATTGAAAATGCAGAAAGTGGATGACGACTGCTTTGCAGGCGAGGAGTGAAAGGCCAAGTCGCTGGCTGGAAGGAAGGAAGCTAAGGAGGGGGAGGTATTGTGTCTTCGTGGCACGACGTTAAAATTTAATTTAGATCAACAAAAACGACATTTTCTTTAAATAAATTATTTATTTTCGTAAGCAAAAATGCAAGATTTTGAAAAGCAATTTAAGACAATAGAGCAAGCAAAAATTTGAAGGCAACATTCTACCAACACTTCTATCTTACACCAGTGGCGTAACTAGTCAGATCCGTGAATGTATGTGTGTCCAGGTGGAGGGGGTGCAGATTGCATGAATTCCTTTGTAGCCGGCGGTGAAAAGTATTAAAGCCGCACCGATGGCGCTGTGGTCTAAGTGCTGGTTTATGACCAAACGTCCGAGAAGAGTCGGGGTTCGAATCCCGGTGAAGCATGGATGTTGTGTTTGTCTTACAGCATGGGATCTCTCACTTCCCTGGAACCAGTGTCCTTAAATTAGCAACGGGAGACTGCTTATAGCCCATTGAGTTGTTCACAGTGGTCGTTAAACCTTTAATCAAAAAACCAAAAACAAAAAAAAACCATTAAAAACTCGTTCTTTCATTGTTTCGTAGAAAAAAAAATTGCTATTAAGTTTGCCCCACCAAAAATTATGCTCGCCCACCCTGATTTTGAAGTCTAGCGACGTCCCTGTTAATCCCCCACCCCCACCCCAGGGTACACACAGAGTAACATACACTATGAGGTGTGAGCATCTCATAGCCATGAAGGGAATTTTCCAAAACAGTGAATGGAGGCATAGAAAACAATATGCTGTTACGCCTATAACCTCGATGACTTTTCCGAATATGTCGTTGGGATGAAGAACTATTTAATCATTTGTGTTCTGTGGCAGAAAGTTCTCTGAGCGTTTAATCTTGAACGGAATTTTTCAAGCCCTACTCCTAAAGCTTCTTCCTATTGTTACGTTCTCCATCCGACACTCATTCGTTCTGCTCTGATTTGTTTCTCTTTCTATATTTCTGTGGAGTGGAGTGTTGTTGGAGTTCTCATACTGGAATAGAAGACAACTGATTTCCGTTATGCAATAAAACAGCCTTTAAACTTCTTTTACTTGAGTCAGCGAACAAACGCCCATCTTCTGGATCACATGGAATATCTCCTAATTGATAAATCAAATTGGATATAGCATTGGAATGCTATATGAAATCGTCATTTCTAAAAAGTCGTAGAAATTCTTTCTCACGATTTCTGTAAGAGGTGAAAATAGTTTCACTTGTTAATAGGTTTTTTTCTTTCAATCTGGAACGAAATATTTCAGCATTGCCCTTTGCTTATATTAAATCTCGGACTAGATCGTTCAGTTGGTGTCTCTTTTCCCCTATACTGAACTCTGCATCTTTTTCTTGACTGCCTAAATCGGGTTCTGAATCAGATCACACATCTACATCCAAATTAACAGGCGGAATTAGGAACAGGTCGTATATCGAATGAAGAACAGGTCGTATAGCTGATTTCAAATTAGGATAAGCAATCTTTGATTTGTTATGCCTATTGTACTCCGAAATGTTACACATGCAAAAATAGCAGTCATCGTAATGACTTTGCTGTTCACGCCAAACTATGGGTATCCCAAATAGTAAACATAAACACTTACCTAAGGACCAATTTCGTAATTTTTCAACACAAGAACGACATACACTGTGCGGTTCACGGTTTCTCCTGGTCTAATTTCATGCCACAGTACGAACGATACACAGTTTTCACAAATGAAGTGATGTTATTATTTTATTTCTTCAACACGTATTCACCACGTATATAGCAAAATGAATTTGGATCCTTTTTACATCTCCTAGACGAACTACTATTGCTACCCATTACTTCAAGACTACTGAAATACGTACGAATAAATTCAATTACAAACCGTCAGGACATACTGCTAACAACGTTCACCTAACAATTAATTGGTGCGTTTGTGTTGTTCTCTTCTGCGTACGTTCCTGTATTTCTTCTCTACTTTGTACCAATAGCGCCATCTAGATGTCTTTCATAGCAAAGAAGTTATAGTTAATATTTTCAGTATTTCTATGAACAACAGTTTTTTCATTTTCAAAAACTGCCACCCTAAAAAAAGCGCCTTACTAATTTGAAAAATGAATATGCTTTACATCATTGGAAAACGCAATTTATAAAAAAAAACTGCACGTGATATAGGCAAACCAAAAATAAATAAATAAATAAGGTCAGTTCCGAACTCAGCATACCCAACTTCATCTAAAACAGTCAGTATTTGCCAAACAAGAAAATACATGTAAGCTGGTGTAATCCATTTTAATTAAAACAAATAAATAGGAACCTTTTGCTCCGCATAATTTTTGGCAACTGACATGGTATTTGTGAATTTTGGTACAAGCAAATTCGGAATTTATATTCTGTTTGCTTTGAATAATCTATCGATTTCCCAGTATTATGAGGAATATTTCTTTCTTTATTGATTTATCTGTGGTATTGGTGAATTCCGACCTACATCCGTCTCTGGATGGGAGATGGGTCAAACCGCTGAGGAAGCAACGATGTTTCGACTAGCGAAAATCTGAAGATGTTAAGATTCCTAAGCTAAGTTTGCTTAGTCTCAGTTGCTGTCCTGGGTGGTGCAACGGTTAGCATACTCCAACGGAAATCGGGAGATGCGGGTTTGATTTCCACTCTAGGACGATGAAATTTTCAAGTTTTCTGAGAGATGTTACATGAATGACCAGTAAGTGGTACAAGAAAATTCAGAATTTATATTCTGTTTGCTTTGAATATTCAATGCGAGGTGGGAAACACATCGTTTAATTTTCAAGGTAGTACGTCAGTTGGATTATCTGCAAAACAGGTTCACGGGACCGCAATTAATACTTTCTCTGACCACAACGACGAGCAAGACATACTGCCCGGCACGGAGTGATACAAACCTCAGATTTTATCCTGGGTTATTTAAAACATTTACCCAGTGCCAAAATTTAGTGGCATTCCGAGATGGTTGAGCAGAAGCTTGCAAGCATCTTTCCAATGATGTCCCATACATTCTCTGCGATAGGTCTTAAAATCTCATTGGCCATGAAACATGAAAACATATGGATCTCTTGATAAGCTCGCAAGATATTAACGAAGTGCGATACAGCGTTATTTTGTTGGAAAGCGGCTTCTAGGACACAATTTAGAAATGGACACAATACCCGGTATAAGACGTCATCCACCTACAGCCTCGATGTCATCGAGACCGTTATACGTAACAGAGGTTACCGGCAATGGTAACAAATGGCACCCCATAAGGAGATGCTTAATTGGCAAGCAGTGTGCTGATTGAGGACAGTAGAGGAATCCTCCCTGTGACCAAGTCGTTGCCAGACGATGATTCGACGACCCTCGTCATCGAGGCAGAAGCATAACTCGTCCCTGAGTACCACATGGTTCCATTTTTGTATCCACGCAGCTATACCACGACACCACTCAAGGAAAACTCTGCGATGCCCTACGGTGAGTGGAAGCCGATGCAATGGATGCCTGAAGCGCAAACCTCGCTCCACAAATCTTCGGTTCTCCATCCGAGTCGTGATAGAGATATCCATATTTGCCACTACAGTAGCTTTGGCTCTGCGGTTGCCTGGGGACGAACGCGCTGGTCAATGTGTGTTAACGTCCGTCTGATTGCACCGGTACCGCTACTGCGACTGGTTGTTCCTTGTTGCAACCACTATCGCTAACAAAGTCCAACTATTCTGGCATCCTGACGCACATGGCCGGCGATTCAGCGAATCGTCCAACCACCTTCATGGAAGCCTACGTTCATGCCGCTCTCAAGCGCGTCCAGCTGTGGTCACGATGATATCTAGGAACCTTCTTCGGTCCTTGCATATGCTGAAGCAGCCTTCAACATTCCGTTGCTTTGTTCCGTACGACCTGGAGCACAGAACGAGACATTCCCCTGTTTAGCATTTTTTTCTTTCGCACGTCTCACGCGAGTAGTTGTGTAATCAAGTGATTTGTACATCGCACCAGCCTGCACACACCTATCAAGTTGCATGCCAATACGACTATTCTTTCTGGGTGAAGAAAATTCTATGTCGGACATTGTAATTTGGGATGTACGCAGGTGTTTTATGAAGAAATATATCAGTAGAAAGTTAGTTCCTCGTTGTAATTCCACGATAGGGTCGAAGGAAATTAGATAGCCACCATATATGAAATCATAAAATTAAATTAGTATAATTTCATTAGTATAATTCATATATGTGAAATGAAATTATTAGTATAAGTCCATATATGAAATGAAATTATTAGTATAATTCCATATATGAAATGAAATTAGCATAATTTCTCCAATAAAAAAAAAGAAAAAAATGAGATATTATCGGTTACAATCGTACGGTGTACAATTAAGAAATGCTATATGTATCAGGATTAAGCAAAGTTAAGATGGGACAATTTCCGTGGGAAAAGGAATCTAAAACGTGTTAATGGGATAAAATGAATGGGAAACAGGTAGATGCAATTGCAGTGGCGGTTCTGGGCCCAGCCCCCTCAAATATAACTTCTCCGGGGGAATTTGTATATAAATTTTGATTAATTACGGGCACATGCAAGAATTGTGCCCCCCCCTTTTTTTAGCACGTCTTTTGTAAAAAAGATCGTGCTTATGTTATCGGTTTGTCCGTCCGTCCGTCCGTCTGTACCCACGATATCTCTAAAACTATTAGCCCGATTTGAAAAATTCTTTTTTCGTTTTTATTTTACGATGTACAATGTCACCGCTAGAGGGCGTAAATGCAGATGATGTCGAATTCAAAAATACGTTTTATTCCACATATTTGCTTCTAAACATCCGATTGAAAAAATTATTTTATCTTTCGATTCCATTTCTGCCGAAGAGTATTTTAGATATAGTTTCTTTTTCAAATTACGCATAGATTTTCCTCTAGGGAGCGTAAAAGTAAATTACTTTTCCCCCGATAACTCTTCTTCTAAAACTCCGATACCGCTTATATGGATAAACCTTTTGAGAATAGTTTCTTCCTAAAATAATGCATGGCTTTCCCACCAGGGGACGTAAAGTCACATCTTATTTTTGTCGATATCTTGTTTCTAAGAGTTCGTAAGCTCACGATTCCGTTTGCAGCAATATCTGAGGGATTAAAAACCCGATTGAAAATCTTCTTTCTTTCATCAGATCTATTGTTTACCATACCGGTTCCATTGACTTTGAATAGCTTTGATAAATTTAATTTGCGTCAGAACGAATTCAAAAGACGTGCTTTTTACACCCGAAAATTCGGTGTCATCTTTCTTTTTTATTTGTCTGGAACCGCCACTGTGCAATTGGAAGCGGTACAGATTGAGGTGCATCGGTAAAGAATGCTACAGACAGCCCCTAACGGACTTGGCTGAAGAGCAGCCACAGGAATTTCAAGAATTCGTGAAGTTTGAGGCATCGAAAGACATAGAGTTATCCTCGTAAGAATTGCCAAAGGGAATAAATGGAAAAGAAAGAACTGTAAGAAGGATGGCAGAAGGAATGGAAATAGCTGGAAGGTAGTCATAAAACGGGAGTTGTAGGAAGAGAAAAGAACTATAAGCAAAGAGAAGGCACTACCTGCATTCCATGTGATAACGTAATTAAAATGAAATTGCGGAAGGTTATAAAAACGACTCTGCTAGTTGTTGCAATAAAATGTGTCCCTTCGTGTAGAAAAAAATAATAGTGGGATGCAGAGGATTCCATCACGTTTGGCTTAAAACTTAAGATTGAGGAATTTCGTTTCACCCATTCTAATGCTATCACTACTGTTAATGCTTTGGCTTTCGGATTTGATTTAAAAGTAAACATTTTACTCAGCTGGTATTCTTTAAAGGCATAATAACACAACACTCAAATGTGCACAGGGACACTGAGAAGACTCTCATTCCCACAAAAAAGGCTTTGCTTCCCCTCCCCCAACATTTTTTAAGCAATCCTAATCGTATGAAGATGAGAATTTCTGTGATGAGGCATGTGTGGATTTCCTATTCCCGATCAGATTCGATATTTAAGCCGAACTGCAGCTTGTTGCGGATGTCACGAAGGAATTGTATTTCAGAGAAAGTATTAAAAGCAATTGCGGTATTAAATCTGTTTTTTATTACTATAATTCTTGTCATTGGTTTGTCCTGGAATTTTCTTGACTGTTGAATTAACTATGGTTACTCCACTATCTACTGGTCATCTGCACGATGTACCTAATTTCTCTTCTAATTCATTTTCTTATTATTCACGCTTCCCAGCTCAGATGCAACATCCTCCCTAACATCTTCTCTCCTCTCCAAAAAACTTCTGTCTTCAACTTCCCTGTGTTTCTTACTCCTTTCCTGGCACGACTCTTTTGCGCTCGACTCTCTCTTTCTCTCTATCTTGCTGCTTTCGGAATTTCGCTATTCTTTCCCGCGTTGCTCTGACGCCTCGAAGAGCAATAAACTCATTTAGTCGTCTCGATGCACTTTCAGATCAGAATGTACATGATTGTTGCGTAGCCAATAAAGCCACATATCAATTAAACGCTGATCCAACGTACTAACACCTACTAATTCTTATTGCCAGATAACGTTTTAAAGCCGCCGAGACTTATTGCTGAATTTTCCCCATACTATTTCTGGAAACGAATTAATTGTAAAATCTCCTAAAACCCACCTAACACGTGAATCTCCGTCAATTGACCAACCGTTGATATTATGCTCTAATGCACATTTCAAGCAAGCCGGTTTTTGACGTAGATCTCATTGGTAATGGTCTCGTTGTGAATTATTATTTTGATATCCCCACTCAATGCCGAAGATGAACTTTCCTGGGTTGAAATCTCATATGGGTTGTGTGAGCGCCTAACTGCTGCTTTCAATTCGTTGTAAGTTATGGCTTCTGTATCTGAAGAAGAGTTACAAATCCTATTCATGTCAATTAGATCCGTAGTCGTTTTACGATTGGGCTGACTATATGCTTAATGTTGATGTAAACAACCTATTTTTCGTACATAATGCCGTATGATTCAAAAGTTGTTCAGTACTCTGACGACCTTGAAACGAAAGAGAGATGTTGACTTGTTGCGCTCATTTTCGCGACGGCAGATCACGGAGAACCCTTTGATTGAACTTTGACACTTCATTTCTTGCTACAATGTTAACAATGGACGATGGGAAATACACTATATTGACAAAAGTCATCGGACACCTAGAAGAGAAACACGGCATAGCATCTGTTGGCACACATTAGTACGGTGTCGGTCCCCCTTTGGTCTTAATGCATGTTTTGGACAAGGTTTTGGAACACAGCGATAGGTATGCGCTTCCATTCAGTACATAATGCTGCAGCTAACTGTTGCATAGTAGTATACATTGGTTCCAAACTTCTTATGCGGCGCTCTAATTCATCCCATAGGTTCTCTACGGGATTAAGATCAGGGCTCTGTGCTGGCTAGTCCACAAACGAAACGGGATTATTGTCAAACCACGCCGTAACAGTCCTTGCTTTATGGGACGTAAGTCGTGTCTGTTTTAAGCTCCGTGTTTCGCCGTCTACTGAGTGTGTTTTGTGTGCTCTGTCGTTAAACTTTTGTGCGTGCCTTCAAGACGAAGGTTGTATCTTTCATTTAAGACATCTCCCGAGTCGGTGAGTACTATTTTCAATTAGCTATCAGCACTTTATTTTCTCGACCAGTTGGTCGTTTTTACTAAATTAGGCCTCGCCATCGGCGATGGCGACTGCTGATAAGAGCAGCATTCCCGCCTCGTCACAGCTTCTCCTACTACGTCGATCCTTATCTCTGACGGAGCAAACCAATCAGCGTCCGTCCTTGATGATAGGGAATATCGTCCTCCTCCTGATGCCTATTGCTCTTCTTCTTCTACGCTTCGACTCTCTGACTCCACCACCCCTCCTGGTGGTGAGGTTATGTCGTTCGTTCCTGATGCTGCCGATGACGTAATGGATATCTCTGAGGGCGTTGCTTCTCTACCCTCGGTAGCCTTGCCCAGCGTTGTGTCAGCTCCTTCATCCAGCGCTGCACCTCTGCCTTCCAATGGAGGATTGCCTTCCCGCTCTTATTCTAGCGTTACCTCAGGTGCGTCCCTACCGACGCAAGCAACTCGCCTTCTCCTTGCAGATGCCCATGTCCAGATACATGGTGACTCACTTCAATTGGACGTTCCGCACTTCTCACCCGCTGCGCAGGAACTTCACTCCACTCGCGAGTTGGGAGTGTGCCTAGATGCTCTTCCGAATACACCGTTGAAGGTCTATTGTGGTACGTTCCTTGCTTTTCTTCCTGCCGGAGCCATTACTCACCTCACCTGCCGGCCGCGGACGGTGATTGTTTATTTCACATCCAAAGAGCATGCAGACACGCTTCTAAACTTTGGTCTTGACCTGGGAGACCAACACCTAGAAGCTGAACCGATTGCCAGGCGACCTGTTCAGGTCTCCTTGCATCCGGTGCCCCCGAAATCTCGGATGCGATGATATGTACTGCTCTTAGTAAGTGTGGTAAGATTGTTGGTCCTGTTATCACACATTCAGCTGCGCCCAAGGATCCTGCAAATAAGAATGTACTTAGTTTTCGCCGGAGTGTTCGACTCATCTTTCCATCAGAGGAGCATCTCCGTAAGTTCCCACGGATCCTAAACGTCCGATGTGGGCAGCTCTCCTACAGAATTGACATGCTAACATCAGAACACTGTGCTAATTGCAAAGAACTTGGGCATCAGCGTGCTCGATGCCCCAACAACGAGTATCCAGCTCCCACAGCTTCTACAGTGCCTACCGCCTCTAAGCAGCCTCCTGCTACATCTCGCTCTCGACCTGCACCGTCTTCAAATGTGCCAACTGCCCCAGGGCCGAGTTACACAAAAAGTATATCTACAGCCTCTCGTCCACGAGCGTCTTTTGATGCTGATCTCACCTCCCACCTTCAATTTCCAGTGCTCGCCTCACCTATTACTCCTCATCCCGTGGCAACATCGGGAGACTTCGCCGCTGGTTTCCCACCAGTCTTCACTGTTGGTGTCTCCGAGTGTGACGGCGGTGCCGATAACTCCTCTGACTCTGCGTCAGCTTCCCGAGCATCGTCGCTCCCTGGAAAACGAATTTCTGGCATTCGTACAGGTACCCGACGTAAGAGGAAGAAAAAAGAAATCTTCCTCTGCGGATGGGCAACCGTTCCGTGCTACCAAATCTTCAGGAGATTTTTCTCCCTCTCCTGCGCCAACAGAAATTGAAAGGGACACTGATGATGATGGGTCTCCGCCTTCGTTTGAGGTCTTTTCAAGTGTACTCTCCAAATGTGGTGCTCCTTCAGAACCTCTAAATCTTGGAGATTACTATCAGTTTTGCACCCACACCACGAACCTGGAGTCGACGTATGACTACCTCCGAGAGCGCGAAGACATTCTTCCCGCGCTGCTCCTGCAAGCCGGATGCATTGCTAAGTACCTTCGTGGGCTTGTACATGACCCCCTGCACCACTCATGGACCCTTGGCTGCGTAAACCGATTACAACAACTCCTGAAAGTTGCTCCGCGACTCCTCCAACCAACGACTGACCAGTCCATTCAAGGTCGCGACCCTTAATTGCAGAGGGTCCGCTAGCCCCCTAGCAAATGCTCTTGTAATGGAAGACCTCTCGCCCCTCGGGGCCGATCTGTTACTACTACAAGAAACAAACTGCCATTCCTCCACTCTGTTTACTCGCTGGCGTGCTAGCGATTACGTGTTCCATCATGCTTTCCGCTACTCATCTCATAATGGACTTGCTATCGGAATACATCAACATTTCCGATCCACCCTCACTGCACTCTCAGTGCAGAACTTATGCCGAGATTTACTCCAGCAAGTCTCCTTCACAGTTGGCGGAGCTCGATTTCACATCTTTAATGTGTATATTCCGTGCACCTCTATTCATTTATCCATCTTGTTCACCAAACTCCGTCAAGCTCTCTCGAAAGTCTCGCCTTAGAATCGTGTGCTCTTGGGTGGAGACTTCAATTGCACCCTTGACCCGGCTGGATCGCTCTCCTTCGTCACGAGAGCGTCGGACGGATCTCGTCGCACTACTTCATGACCTTGTTGCTGATTTCTCCTTCACCGATGCTTATAGGCGCCTTCATCCACAAGAGACCTCACACACGTGGCGCTCGTCTGGGAGTCAGCTTCCATCAACTGCACGCTTGGATCGGGTTTACGTTTCCACACCGCTTCTTGCGTCTATTACCGAGTTGCAACATCAACCTACTGCTTCCTCAGACCACTGCACGGTCACCCTCACAGAGTTTGTTGCGGCGTCACTCCCTCGGACTGTACGTCCGTGGACATTTGACTCCAATCTCCTCACTGATCCTCAATTTTGTGCCTCTGTCCGTTCTTCCCTCGCTGCTCGTCGCGCAGGGTTGCATTCCGCACCCTGTACCTTGACGTATTGGCTTCGTGTCAAGCATCAGCTCCTCTTACATATCAAGCAACTTTCCTTCACCATGAAGACTTCTAGTCAGATGCGCCTCGATCACGCCAGGCAGATGCTCACACTGATTGGGTTATCAGATCCGCTTTTTCCAGCATATCAGGCGGAGCTCCAGGCTTTGCTGAAACCTCTTGCGCAGCAAGCACTTTTACGTCTGCGCATTAAACATTTCAATCCGGAGGAATGCACCTATGATTTTCTAACATCAATGGAATCTGCACGTAAGTCTTCTACCTCGCTTCGTCATCTTCGCCTCCCCTCTGGCGAAATCACATCCGATTCGGCAACGATTTGCTCTCACGTTCGTCAGTTCTATACCACCAAGTTCAGTGAAACTCTTCCCCCTTCTCCCTCTGCTCTCCCCCATCTTCTCAATAACCTGCCTCAAGTTCCGTCTCATCTTGCTCACACCCTGTCTCTTTCACCCACATCCACGGAGGTGTCCGACACCTTCTCTTCCCTTAACCCCCATGCCGCTCCGGGTCCGGACGGCCTCTCTTTTCCTTTTTACCGTGCGTTCTTGCCTCTTTTGTTGCCTTTTCTCCTCTCCGCTTTTTCTGCTGCATTTAGCTGCTCCCCCTCCCGAGGAGTTTCACGGACGCACATGTGGTCCTATTTCCCAAGAAGGGTGACCCTCTTGACTTGGGAAATTGGCGCCCCATTTCTCTTCTCAATCAAGATTATAAACTCTATACTAAGCTTCTTTCCCGTCGACTAAACTCTATCCTCCCTCACATCCTTGCTGACTCTCAAACCTATACTGTTCCTGGCCGTTCTCTTTCCTCCAATGTTCAACTTCTTCGCGATCTCAATCACCTTGCCAAGACTCATTCTGAACCTCTTGCTCTCCTTTCCTTAGACCTCCGTTCCGCTTTCGATGATATCTCACACGCCTATTTAACACAAACCCTGCTACACTTTGGCTTTCCTCCACAATTTGTCTCCGTTCTTCTCTCCCTCTACCGGGACGCCGTTTTCCATGTCAAGACGGCATCTTTTCTCACAGCACATATTCCCTTCAAGCGGGGAGTTCGTCAGGGCTACCCGCTTTCTGGTCAACTGTTTGCGATTGCCGTCGAGCCTTTTTTACGCTCTCTGCAAACATCTCTCCTAGCACAACTTCCACCACCAGTTGCCAGCTCACGGCATCACTCAGTCATTTACTCTGCTTATGCAGATGATATTACCGTCTGCATTCGTAGCGACTCACAGTTCCAACTGCTTCGTCGTTTGTTCTCCGCATATGCTTCATGTTCTGCAGCTGAACTGAATACGTCTAAGAGCACTGGATTGTGGTGCGGGTCGTGGTCCAATCGCTTGGATGCTTTATGGTGGGCCACATGGTCATCCACTACCCAACGCTTCCTGGGTGTGCACTTAGGCGCACCACAAGCTACATCCAGTGCAACTCGCACGGAACTCCATCCTCGCCTCCTCCGCACAGCTGCATTCTGGTGTCGTGTGCAGTGCTGTACGTCCTACTACCAGCGTGCAAATCTCACCAGGACATACCTTCTGTCCATCTGCAAGCATTCTTGGATTGCATCTACGACCCCGCTTTTCTGTCTCCAGGAGGTTACACGCTGCCTTACTTGAATAATGTGGGCGGGTCATCACTGGATTAACGTCCACAAGCTCTGTGCTCCTCCCTCCTATGGTGGTGCTGGCCTACCTGATGTCCCGCTGTGCTACAAAGCAAGCCGAGTGATCAACTTCATTCACCTTTTCACGGCTCTAGTGGCTTCCGCAGTTCAGGTACGTGACGTTCTTGCCTCCTTGCGTAACCCGCATTTTTCCTTTCTTTCTTTAGTTCTCATGGATTGCTGTCCTTCCCCCCTCCAAACTCCCACCTGCATATTCTGAAACCCTCACTCACCTTCGCTCTTTCCCCCTCATTCGCTCCCCTCCCTCTTCAACTCTAGAGCTTCTTTCTGAACCCCTCTTCTTCAACTCCCTTGTTCATCCCCCCATCTCCCCTGTTTTTCATTCCCCTCTTGGCTCTGAGCTGGTGTAGTAACCGTACAAGACCTCACTAACTCGGATCTATCCTGGCGCCCTTTCTCTGGCCTCCCCCTGCTATTCTCTCGTCCCCATCCGCCCATTTGGTCTATGACTCTCTGCTAACTGCACTTCTTTCGCTTTTCCCTGATCTTGTCTCCCCCACCGGTCTCGTCTCTGTCTTTTCTGCCCCTCTTCCGCTGCCGTTTTTCCTCCGACTCACAAACTCGGTTCTTCCTCTCTCCTCTCTCTCCTCTAAATCTCTTTATCGTTTTCTAGTGCACCTTGCCACCCCTTCACCGCTTTCTATTCTGGAGGTTCCCCCTCCAGAATAGAAAGCGGTCTCTTCCTCTTGTCTGGGCCGCTGCCCGCTCACCCTTATCCGCCCCTCTTTAAATTAATACCCACTGGCTCTTTTTGCATAATCGCCTCCCTGTTCCGTATTTTCTCTTTCGCATGTCTCTTCTCTCCTCCCCTCTCTGCTCCTTCTGCGCACAGGAGGCAGACGTTTCTCACGTCTACCTTTACTGTCCCATCCTGATGCCTCTCCTCCACCAGTCTTTCCGGATTGCCAGTCGCTCTTGTTCTCAAGATCTTCCGTTCACTGCCTACAGACATCTTCTTCTGCGGGCTCATCCACCTATGCCTCTTCCGTCAGTATGTGCCTATCTTTTCGTGCTGGTCAAACACGTTATTTACGTATACCTTCAACAACTCCGCAGCGTTTCCTCGCCGGTCTCTTTACACCAGGCCAGCGCAGCACTTTTGTGCCATTTTCAAGATCGATTGCTTTCTCGACTCCGCCTGGAGTACCAGTCGGCTTCTTCCAGTCGTCGAGAAGCCACCTTCTATGCTACCTGGGCGCCGGCCGCTCCATGGTTTGCGGTTGATTCTGGACTGCTACACCTATCAGTACCCTAGGACATTCTACACCTCCTTTGCTGAGTTCCGTGGCACCCTGGTGCCCCTCCTCCACTCTACGACTCGTGCAATCCACGCTACCGTTGAATTGTGAATGCTAATGTCATCTCAGTGTATTTTTATGCTTACTCGTGTACATTACTTACTTTCACCCCGCCTGTATTATGTTGCTTTGGTGCCCTCGTTAAATAACTTGCACAATTGTGCACGCTGTGTTTTTATCTCATGTATGTAATGTTTTACCTTCACGGCGGGGTTTGTGCTGTTCTTTTTCTAATTGTGTACTATTGTTTCGCCTGTGTTACCTGTAAATCATGCCCAGCCAATGTTATGTGACCCGATGTGTTTCTCTCTGTCACTTCTGCAATTTTTATGCAATAAGCTTTGCTTGCAGCATTTGCTATTCATCCCCATTGTCATTGCAGTGTATATACCATCATGTTTTAACAGTTTGTATTATTTCCCAGTGAGACGCCTAACACTGTACGTCTCCCCCTTATGTTTTCTTATGATGAATAATAATAAAGCGATTTTGAAACCTTGCTTTATGGCTTGTATCATCCTGCTGGTACCAACAAGGTTCGGCTCCATAGCATTGCCACAGAGTTTGTAGGGCATAATTGTCCAGAATATCGAGGTAGATGTGCTGGTTAACAGGTTTGTCCACGATAACCAATGGGCAGGGACCATACCACGAAAAACACCCCTACACGAATACACTGCCAGCTCCAAACTTGACCGTAGGAACAGTACACAGTGGTAAATAGCGTTCCCCTGGCAGCCGCCGTACCCACACACGGCCATCAGACTGATGGATCGTGTATCTGGATTCATCAGTCCATAGGACCAGTTTCCATTGATCTACGGTCCACGATAAATGTTCTTTACACCATGCTAAACGACGAGTAGCATTCCGAGTGGAGATAAAAGGCTTATGAGCATCCGCAAGACCACGGTAACCCATGTAATGAAGTTCTTTGTGAATGGTACGGTTCCAGCATTTTTACTCACCTGTACACTGAGGTCTTGTATAGTACTCCGTCTATTAGCTGTAACGACTCTCCTGAGGCTTCGACGTCCTCTATCGCAGATTTTCTTTGGTCTGCCGGTACGTTTTTCTGCTTTAGGCACGCCATGTGTCTTCCACTTATTCAGTACATCAAAAACAGTTGACTTGGGTATGTTTAAACACCTCTCGGTTTTTGTTATAAACAACCCACTAATATAACACGCAACAATTTTTCCTTTCTCAAAACCAGTTCTCTCCCGCCGCGAAATTTTTACTCAACTTCAAAGTGCGATGTGATGGTTGTCAGCTGCAGACTTGTTTTTATACCGTTTGCAGCAGTACCGCGCATCTTAACAAAGCGGCGGATCCGTTCATTTGCTTTTGAAGGGGTGTCCGGTGACTTTTGTCAATATAGTGTAAACATGAGTAAGACGGTTTCCTCTTCCACCGATATCCTAGACTTTGCTCGCGCCATGACCTTCTGGTTAATCTTATCGAGCCCTAATATCATAATGGAACGCGACTTATCCGAGATGTTGATATGGTGAAATTGGCATTATTTTGAACTTGCTATATTCATTTTTAACTGAGTTTAACGACACCATGAGCAACTGTAAGGACCATAAGCAGTCGCCTGTCTTTTAAATAAGCTACTGGTTCCATGAAAATGAGAGAGTCAGCATCGTAAGACAGGCACAATACTCGTATCTAAACTTGAACCCGGGCACAGCTTGGACAATGCGCCAGATAGCTACGCCTCTTTTACCTGAATTTCCCCCGATCAGAATAAAAAATTTGCAAAAGTTGCTAACTGTTCGGTGAAGCAAAAGAAAAATAACAAAGCACGTGAAAAGGGATTAGTGTTAAAGAGCAAAAAGTATAATCTCTCTCAATACAGTAACGGAAAAACAATCACCAATCTCTTCTAGATTCTGATACGATGTGAAAACACTTATGAGAAAATTTATGACATAATTGGCTTTAATTTAAAATCACCCAAAATACGTGGTTTTGTCCACATTCAATTATAATAAACGTGAAAGCTCATTAAATACAATAAATCCTAGTTATCTACTCTTTCAGGATATAGAACGCCGTACACAAAGTATGAGTGAAAGATTAAATATATCTCATTACATAAGTCGCTCCTTTGTGACAGCCTTTCAAAAATTGCATTGAGATTGCCTGAGAGGAACGTTGAACACACAAGCTCTTATCTCTTGAGTTGAATCAACACTTTGACCTACTATCAGATTTTGCCAATTTCAAATTCATTAGATAGAATCTGTGGCATTGATAAAGAGAAACGTTTAACGAAAAGAAACCAAATTTACGTAAGAATACAGAAACTCAAAAGGAAGGATAGATTAGAAGTATTCGTCACAAAGCTTCTGCTAGAAAAGGGGCTAATAATATCACGGTATCAAAAATATTTTTGCCGTAATATTGCTATATCATGCTTTTAGGCAACTGTTTTTCTTTAGTACTTATTCTTTAATTCAACTGATAAGGATAAAATTATGGATCCAAATCATTGAAATTATGTGAAATATTCGGTATATATGAAATATTATACACTGCTGGACAATTGCTAAGGACGGATCATAAACGGCTATATACCGCATAAAAAAGTAAGTGTGGTTAGATGCCAAGTGAAATAAAATAATGTCAGAATGCCAGGACATTACAAGAAACACAATTTATTGTGCTCTGAAATCCAGAAGGCTTTGGAACGTGTTCAAGGGACAAACAGGCCATTTTGTGCAGAATACGTAAACGTGAAAAAAATGCAATTACCGTCCGCAGGCGTTACGGCGTAAGATGTCAATACGGGATATGGCCACCATGGAGGGCGATGCAAGATTCCACACGTCGTGTCATGCTTTGCACAACATTATCAAGCAGCTGTTGGGGTAATTTATCCCATTCCTCTGTCAGTGCACGGATGAGGGTGTCCTTGTTTATTGGAGGGCATTGGCGACCAGCAAGACTCCTCCCCAAAGCATCCCAAACATTTTCAATGGGATTCAGATCTGGAGAACGTGATGGCCATACGAGGCGTTGAATATCCTCGCTCTCAACAAGACACTCCTGGACAGCGACTGTTCGATGACATGTTGCGTTGTCGTCCATGAAAATGAATCTATCACCGACAGCACCACGGAACATGCGAACATGAGGTAGCAGAACATCATTAATGTGTCGTTGGCCAGTCATAGCCCCAGTTGGAAGCACATAGAGGGACGTACGGCCATTGATCATGATGCCAGCCCATACCATGACACTACATGTCGGATATCAGTCCCTTTCCTGTATGTCTGCTAGACAATATGCAGTACCACTATCACGCCAGATCAGTTGTCGTCGATAATCAGACGATAGACTGTATCTACTCTCATCTGAGAAGAGGACAGCAGACCAGTCGTTATCAGTTCATTTGTGATGTTGATCGCACCTTCTGACGTCTGGACAATGGGATGCACACAACAGGACGGCGGGCGTATAGTCCTCCTTCATGCAAACGTCTGGCGACAGTTTTTCGGGAGATCCGCTTGCCAGTAGCAGCCATAAACTGATTTGCTACCTCACTAGCTGTGCTGCGCCGGTGTCTTTTTGTTGATAGCACTATGTACCGATCTTTTGCAGGTGTCGTACTGCGAACACGACCACCCCCGTGACGTTTGCTACAGTCTCCATTTGTTTGAAATGATTTCCAAAGCCTTGAAACAACACTGTGGCTGACGTCGGACTCTCTGGCAACATCTGTTATTTTTCGCCCTTCTTCAATCTTGCCAATAATACGGCCACGCGTAAAATCATCTAGGTGAGGTCGGGAAGACATACTGAAAATTGCAAGTTCGTCAATTGATTCTTTCCCTTTCAACTTTGCGTTTGAACAACAACGGTCAATACGCGTCAAATCCTTTATATCACTTATCAGCGCTATGACGTCACGAACAAGTTCGGCAATCCAAAATTTGCATACGCACAACACGTCTTACTGTATCCCGCACTTATGCTAATTTCCACATTTTCCTGCCTTCCATTTTATGGTTGCTATCGTTGCTATTGTCATCCGTCCTTAGAAATTGTCCGGCAGTGTATAATATAATATTCGGAGTTATATGAAATATTCGGTAATATTCGGTCTATTATAAACTTTTCTACTTTCGCTTTCTGAAATGCGCGTATTATCGACCTGTTTTAAAGAAGATTTTTGTGCTTTTAAAACAGATGCGCACATTAATTAGATTCTTTTCCTGAAGCAAATAAACTGCTCGATTAAAGTTTAAGGCTCCTCTTCCTGACACAGTGATGTAACTAGTTTCAGGCAAATTAGTTATCTGTCTCCGGGCACGTTAACTCAAGGGGCCCCTCGTCTCTTGAAGAAGTCCAAATCATGTAATAGCTTTTTAACATTCTTATATTTAAACTGGCACTTGACGATTTCTAAAAAAACATGGAAAAGACAGCTTGAGTGTTTCAGTATTATGAAAGAAGCCTAAACCACTACTAGCAGCAATTTCACTATACTTGTAGTGTTTATAGTTCTATGAAAAGCTAACGTAGGAATATCCGTTTGCGGGAGCACGAGGGGTACAAGTTTTCGTCTTTGGGTGATATTTTCCTTTAAGATTATGGTTTCAATGCTTTTTCTTATGGTTGTTTGTCTGCTTGATGACGCTGTAGTAAATTTAGATCTCCTATCGTCTATCAGTGACGTAGCTAGACTTAAATATAAGTCAGTAGGGTGGCGTAGAAGAAAGATAGGGACAGACAATCTTCAACCACCTTTGCTCTATTACAACTGGATAGGTATAACTCACAACTGGATAAGAATACTGAATAAATTAGACACATGATTCAACATTTTGCCTTATTGCTGCAAGCCAAGAATGGGGGGCGGGGGAGCTTAAGGAATTCTGGCTCCAAAATATGGCAACTTCATCAAGAGAAGACTTTTGGTTCTTCATTTTAAAATCTAAAAGAAATATCTACTGTAACATTCCTCATCGTTTTGAAATACTTCTAGTCTTGCTACTGTATAATGCCATTGTATAGAGAGGGGTTTTCCTTACACGAGACATGTAAAGAATGACTATCGCAGCAGTCTTAGTGAATTTTCGTTGGAAAATTTAATGCGCATATCTGTTGAAGAACCATCTGTGGACAAATATTCACCTCATGAGGCTGTAAAAAAAATTTTCAAACCACGTAGGCCCAACACACAGCCATATGGCAAAAGAAAAAATTATGACATTGAAGAGGATCAGCATTAGAAAAGGTAATAAATAAATAACGTATCTAAAATTTCTTTGTAGTTTGTTTCGAGCAGGTATTGGACTGCTATCATAGCGTAATATCTTAGTGCTAATCAAAAGTTTTTTATTGCTGCACAAAACTTATTTTGTATAGTAAATGTTGCTACACATTTATTTTTTCTTAAATCAAGCCCTGGCACAGTGGTCTCAGTTCATGATTCTGCCTCCGGGCACAAGATCTGAAGTTACACCACTGTCCACTTTTAGATGCGTAAAATTTCCTTTCCGTGGCTTTCCTTTCGTAAAGAAAATCCTCTTTTGTGGTTTGTAGAGCACACACTTTACTTGATTTCCTTTCCTTTTCTTTTCTTTCTAAGAGTAAGAAAATTAACTGAATGAGAGAAAGAGAAAAATGATTAAATAAAAGGGCTTCCGTTTTCTTCGTTCTTGGTCACATATTTACAACCGTTTCTTTTAAACAAGCATTTCGTCCTTCTGAGCATAATAGCAAAATAACTCATCTCATCGCACCAGTTCTTGTTCACTCACTCATTACTTCACTCCACCCTTTAACGTAGGCGTAGGGTGGCAGTATTATGTTACTTCGGCAGACACCAATCAAGTCCTTAAGTCAAACACGAACTTCTTTTAAAGATCTTCACATCGTGTAAAATCAGTTGCAGTGATATATGTGACAGTTTCTATTCGTGATCAGCTTTCTTTTAGGAGCATTTGATGCGCTCTGGGTCAAAGCAATCATGCGAATGGCAAGAAGCAACAGTTTTCGTTTGCAAACAATGAACCAGATATCAGCTCTCAAAACAAATTAAAGAATCTCATTGTACGCAGTCATGATTTAAAAGTATAATAACCTCAATTTGTTTAATGAGATCTCCAGTTATATATCAACTCCCTTTTCACACAATCTTCCCACATCATTTCACACCAGAAAATAACAAGTTTCAGAGAAGGCTTCTGCTTTCTCTATTACGCATTTCCTCCTGATTATTAGGCAATTAAAAGAATAAATCCTTTTAAAGAAAGAAAATTACAATTATTTTAAATAATACTTTGCCCACAAAATTATTGCTAGTTATTCAAGAAAACAAACTTGTTCGTGATTATTCGAAAAATTAAAAAAGCAAAACAACAGATGTACCTTTCAATAAAAAGTCAAGCAAAATTCGTTAATTTTTTTATTTGTTAATTCAATTAATTTGTAATTAAAACAAAATTTTATAGCATGCTGAAAATTTTTAAATATATGTACAAGTGCAAAAACCAAAATGGAATCCTATAGCTCAGTACAGAGATGGGGAACCTTTTCATGTTGGAAGTCCGCGTTAAGTTAGCTGTAATCTAGCAAGGCCACATTCAAGAAACTTCAAATAGATATACTTCCAAACGTACATTATTTTTTAAAAATCTTACTATGTACTAAATTAAAAAATGAAAAAAATCGTTAATTCTAAAGTTAACTAACTTTTTAATGACTTCGTTGTGACTTCTTTTTGTTGGAGAGCATTTGAATATTTGGTTGCAACATGGAGGTCCGCAATTCCAACTAATCCTCTAGATGGGTATTCGTCATTTGTGACCTTAAGGCTCTACGAGACCCGCCATCTTGTATTGTGCCTTTTCTTGTTAACCAACGGGCAAGCATATTTCACAAATTGCCCGGGCAATTTTGCACATTTTGGAACACCGTTTGTGGCAAACGCAAGATATATGATAAATAAAGAGTTCCCTGGTTTCATAATTTTCATTTTGGACTCTAAGTATTTTTTATTAATTAATAAAACTATGGAAGACGCCTTGGTACGACTTTCGCTGCAGACAAAAAATGAAGGGAAAGGTCAATAAAAATTCTGAAACCAGGGAACTCTTTATTTATCATATATCTTGCGTTAGCCACAAACGGTGTTCCAAAATGGGCAAAATTGCCCGAGCAATTTGTGAAATACGCTTGCCCGTTGGTTAACAAGACAAAGCAGCAATATAAGATGGCGGGTCTCGTAGAGCCTTAAGGTGGTTCCACCTAAAATCTCTGCCTTATGTTTCCAATGGTAAAACTTCTTTTCATATTTTCTTCGCAATTAATGTATTCCCAAGGATGAAAATTTGCACATCGATAAAACTAACTTTAAATTATTTCATGGGATACTTAATTCTTGTTAAAACATAATCATAATTACATTAAAAATCAATCATTTTGCTTTGAGTAATGTTCAAACCTGTTAATAGAGGGCGCTACCTGTACATTGATGACGTCAGTAGGCAAACAAATGTTGGATTGCTTAATTATGATTTTGTTTTAGCAAGTATTAAGTATCCCATGCTATAACTTAAAGTTAGTTTTATCGATGTGCAAATTTTCATCCTTGGGAATACATTAATTGCGAAGAAAATATGTAAAGAAGTTTTACCATTGGAAACATAAGGCAGAGATTTTAGGTGGAACGACCTTAAGGGCGTCTTGATTTGGGTTAGGTAGGAGAATGTAGATTCAAAGCAATAAGTGGTTGAAAAGCAAGGAAGCATTTTCCGTGCATGTTGCCGAAGGAGTGGGTATTCTATTGCATTTTTCCATATTTCAATTGGATCTTTCTTAGCGTCAGATAAGGACTTTAAAATGTCATCTTCTGAGAGCACAATCAATTCCACCTGTACCTCTTTAGGAGCCAGAGAATGAAATCATGACCGTAGGTGTCAAAATAGCTTTACTAATGTTTCAGTTGTGGCGGTTAGTAGGGGAGCATTATTTCGTTGAATCTTCTTTTACTCTTTGGTATTTTAGATACGGTCGTTTCAAGATTAAAAAAAGATAAAAAATAAAATACGAACAAAAACATATCAATAAAAATAAAAGGATTTGTTCTGCAATATTTGGATTCACTCAAAAGACTGCAGGTTCAGATCATATGTAGAGGATTTTAGGAAGGGAGTGTCTGACCCCAGTTCTTAAATAACCCTTAGGAATAGAAAGGTGACACGGAAGCGACGGGGTCCAACGGCTTAACGTGCCCTTTCGAAGCATGGCGGATATTTAGTGGTTCGAGCGTTCGTACCTGCCTGGGATCGAACCTGAGGTTTCTCCGTGACAGTCACGAACGTTGACCACTAGGCCATCTGCGACCAGGCCGCAGGTTTTCCACCCCTGGCTTAGTATATACTTCAACGAGTTTAAAATTAAACTGCGCATTTTTCAAAAATAAAAATGAGTATATGTTTAAAATATGTACGAATTCTTGTCACAGAAAATAAGGCTTTGAGCGGACAGTGGTAATTTCTTTAACTGTGTATAATATTTCATTTTATTTTTTTCGCAAATGAAAACTCAATTGTAATAAAAAGAGGAAAAACTTAGTTTTTTTAACTAAATATTTTGGAAGTTAATTAAGAAAAAAAAAATAGGGGATAGGAATGTTTATGTCACTCGTATTAAAGTAATAGACTCTACGTCCGACTGCAATATTTCACGCAATAATCATGTTCAATTGCAGTACATTTTGTTGTTAAAGTAAAAAGATATATTTTATTTGATTAAATCAAAAATTTTCAAACCGTGAAGTGAATTTAATAATATGAAATTTGTTATTGCAATTGCTGTTATTTTAATCAAATGAAATAAGAGCTAAACGGATTTACAGTTTTAAGGGAGGGGGAATCATTAAAATTTGAAATTTCGTTTTTAAATGTCATTCGACTACTAAATTTGAAGGAACGTTGCTTTTATTGAGAAAAGGACACTTTCTAAGAAAAAGAGAAACAAGATCTAATTATCTAGGTTATCCATCCTTCCCCTCGTACTGCATCTGTCCTAAGAGAAGGAAATGCAGCTGTCAAAATGATTAAATCTTAAATAGTTGGCCCTGAGAGCGAGAATATGCTTCCCTAATTGTTAATAACTGCAAAAGACACAAATTGCCATCTGGTTTGGGAACCGTATCATTGAGCTTTGTAGTAGCCTCTAGGAAATTTTGGATTACCATGAAAACCGGCTTACAGAGAGGATGCTGGGACTTAAAAGCAACTTAGTAATATATTAGGCCTAGGCACCTGCTGTTGGTACCACAGCACCTGTCATCTGGAATATAGTGCGAAAGAAGGAACATTTTTATACCCTTCAATTTAAACTTTCACGTGAGCATGGACTTCATTCAAGCATTCATCATTTCTTGCCCTCACCACCAATAAGTCCTTATTACGTCACTACCCTTCCACAGCAGCTGTAAAACCGCGGTACTTGAAAATCGCCGTCAGTGACGTCACAATCAGCGATCCACAAGCTATCATGTTTACATTTAATGAGAATGTAGACTTCATGTTTTCATCCATAAAAAGAGGGAAAATATTTTTTTTTTCAAACAGTCCATATTTTGAGGAAGTACGCTTTTCAATTTTGTAGCAAAAAAAAATACAGGTTAAACAGAATAATTTAACAAATATAAGAATTTATCGTTACATCTTTTTTTTTTTTTTCAATCGCTTTAACTTGTTTACATGGCTTGGGTTTCACATTTTCTTTTTTTTTTCTCTTTAAATGAAAAAATATAAAAATAAGAGATAACGGAATTTCAGTTTTTAATCAAAACGATTGTAACACATTTCTCATCCATTCCTAATAATTATTACGATTATTTTCATACTTCTTTTTATCAAAAATTATTGCAGCAAGGAAAACATGAAGTACGTTAAAATAAAATTTATCTGCCCGTACCAACCAACATTGTTGAAGATTTTTTATTTCATTTATGATTGTAAAATTTTAAAATTAATATTTGTAACACGATTATTCAGTTATTCTCCGACTTGTTTTTCGAGATTACATAATTTAAATTATCGCTGGAACTAAAAGCATTACACAGGTCACAGAGTTTACATCACGCATACCAAATAAAACGAGTAAAAATATTCGCACAATTTGTCTTTACATAACTGATTTGATAATTATATAAATCGTATTTTCCTGCAGTACTGATAAAATTATGCAAAAATAGTTATATGGAAAGTAATTTAAAGAGAACAACGCTATCCTCTACAGCTACGTGCGTTTTTTAAGGTATATTTGTAAACGCATCGCACCTACCACAGTCATTTGGGCATAAAACCAATTGTTCCAAGGCACGCTGCAACTGAAGATCGTGCAAAAAAGAACGCACTGAATTTCAAAGGTAGATATCGAAAGGGGTGGATGACCAAGTGGTCAACGTTCGTGACTGCTACGGAAAGATCTTAGGTTAGACCCCAGGCAGGTGCGAACCCTCTAAACGTTAAATATCCACCGGGCGTCGGATAGGAACGTTAAGCCGACTGACTCCAGGTACTAACCCTCCGGTTATAAATAAGGGCGTCTTCTTCCTCCTTTCTACTTCGCTTCCGTGTGATTTTCCTGTCGGGCACTCGAGTCCAAATCTTCTAGCTTTTTCACTACTTCTAAGGGTTGTTTAAGACCTGGGGTCATACACTCCTTCTTAAAATCCTCTACTTGTGATCTGGTCTGCTCATTTTTTGAAAATGGTAGAATTTTAAATATAAAACTCAAGTTGAAATTTAGAAATGAAGTTAAAAATTGACTTTTTAAGTAGATGCCACGAATTCATATCGGTCAGCCTTACCACCTCGCGTCATCGCTTCCGTACTGGTGAGGAATGGCATTTCATGACGTCACTTACTTGTACAGACAGAGTGTGCCACTACCTCCCTCTTCCGGATTTAGAGAGAGAGAGAGAGAGAGAGAGAGAGATTATAACGCGGCATCTCTCCCAGGCTTTATTTTTGTTGTGATGAATGGGCTTTAAAAGCCTTATGGTAATGGATTTGTAGTATTGTGAATAAGGCTTCATAAGAAAATTTCAGGAAAAACAAAAATGTTGATGCAAAAAAGGGAGATGAGGACAAATAAAGACGTAACTTCCAACGCGGAATATATAGAGCTATGCAAGACAGTGCGAAAAGGTATCACTGAAGACATAAGGAAATTCAATTGTGAACTAGTGAGGAAAGCAATTGAAAACAACCAGAGCCTGAAGAGAGCAAAAATACATCACAGTAATGAAGAAAACAGCTTATGGCTCTGAGAAAAGATGATACTGTAACAAGAAATAGAAGCGAAATTTTGACAAGGGTGAAAGATTTCTATTCAAAACTATGTGAAAGGGATGATACATCTATTCCAGACATTGCGACAGGTACCAGTGCCAAAGTCCCTCCAATCCTCTCTGCAGAAGTTCCATATGCAATTAAGAACAAGAAACGGGGAAGAGCTCCAGGAGAAGATGGAATTACCGTGGACATTATACGTTCAAGAAGCAAGTGGAGAAATTGAAACTACACTCGCCCAAGTTTTCACTAGATGTCTTAATCAAGGGAAGATTCCTGAGGATTGAAACAATGCTACAATGATCTTGCTCCATAAAAAAGGGGTCATTGAGGACCTCAGGAACTACAGGCCCATCAGCCTCCTTACAGTGGTTTATAAAATCTTCACTAAAGTTCTTTCACATCGCTTGAAGGCAACACTAGACATGGCCCAACCAATAGAACAAGCTGGATTCAGGAGTGTCTACAGCACTATAGATCATATCCATGTATTGAGAGAACTAACTGAAAGAACAAGAGAATATGAACTCCCATTATGCATGGCTTTTATTGACTATGAAAAGGCCTTCGATTCCGTGAAACCATTAACAGTAACAATGGCTTTGAAATCCTGTGGTATTGAAGATGCATACATTAGCATTATTAATAACATCTATGAAAATGCAAGTGCAAAGGTTCGGATATTTGAGGATACAGCACAAATAAGAATCGGAAAGGGAGTGAGACAAGGTGGCACCATATATCTCAAGCTCTTTAACGCCACATTGCAAAATATCTTTCAATCATTGAACTGGGAAAGCAAAGGGATAAAGTTTAATGGAGATTACTTAACTCACCTTCGTTTTGCTGATGACGTAGTCATCTCTGCTACAACCCTTTCAGAGCTGCAGAGTATGATCCAAGAACTTGCTGACAAGAGTAAGGAAGTGGGATTAAAAATGAGCTTTCAGTAGACAAAGCGATGTACAAGGCTTATACAAGAAACGAAGATTTATCGATTGATGGAGAAAAGCTTGAAACCACCGATTCCTACATTTATCTTGGGCAGCAGATATCGAGTGAGGGTCACATTGATGAAGAAATTAATCGGCGTATAAAACTTGGATGGGGAGCTTTTGGAAGAAACAGTACAATTTTTAAGAACAGTATGCCAGTATGTCTCAAAAGAAAAGTGTTTAATCAATGCATCCTGCCAGTGCTTACGTATGATGCCGAGACATGGGCCTTAACTAAAAAAGACATACAAAGACTGCAGGCAATTCAAAGAAGCATGGAGAGATGCATGCTTGGTGTAACCAGGAAAGATAAGAAGAGGAACTTGTGGATGAGGAAAATGACAGGAGTGGACGATATCATGACCAGAGTGAAATCACAGAAATGGCAATGGGCTGGACATGTTGCCAGAAGAACGTACCACCGATGGACATCCGAAATTTTAGACTGGATTCCGAGAGACAGGAAAAGACTCAGAAGAAGACCCCATGGGAGATGGAAGGATGACATTCGAAAGTATGCTGGAGTGACGTGGAGGAGACAGGCCCAAGACAGACAATTGTGGAGGAAATTTGGGGAGACTTTCGCCCAGCAGTGGATTGATAATGGTTGATGATCATGCTGCTGATGATATTAAGTGAATACTGCGAAATACGGTTTCGCCTATATGTTCGAGGGTTTTCACAGTGCTAGTAAGTTTGAAACTTTCCGGACCAGCGCGGTGAAGAAGGCTATACTGATATTGTGAAGAGGGCTGAGATAAGGGCTTTACCGGTGCTGTGAGGAGGGCTTTACTTATACGTGAAGAGCGTTGTAATGAGGGCTTTACTAGTGCAGTGAGGATGGCTGTACTGATATTGTAAAAAGTGTTACGATGAGGGCTTTACTAGTGCAGCGAGGATGGCTGTACTGATATTGTAAAAAGTGTTACGATGAGGGCTTTACAAGTGATATGAGGTGGACTTTACCGATTCTTTAGAAAGGGGCTTTATTGATACTGAGGGCTTCACCAATACTCTGAACAGAGCTCTAAATATAGTGTGAAGAGGGCTGCAGGGAGGGGCTTTGCCGGTCTAAGAAGAGGACTCTGCTGATACTCTCAAAGGGATTGCGATGGGAGCTTCAACGCTGCTGTGCAAAACCTTTTACCTGTGGTCTGAAGAAATTTTTGTTGTTTTTGCGAGAAATATTTCATTAATTATGTCTCGAGAGCGTTATCGGTCCGTGAAAGTTTCACTGGCACCATGAAAAGAGCTTTTATCGATACTGAAAAGGAGATTTACCAGAGTTCATCGTTGCTGGGTTTTTATATTGTTGGTAAATACACTGTGATAAAAGCACTAAAAGGCTATTATGAACAGCGCTCTGAAAGATGTCGATCTTCCCGAAGTATTTAGATGTCAGAGACGAAAAATTAGAAAGAAAATTTGCTAGTTCGTGGGCTGTTACACTGTCAGAAATTTTGTGGTAGGTTGCACCAAAAAGTGGTGCTACACCAGCTTCACCACTTTCTGAGAAAAGTTACACCATTGTGTGGTGCAAACAAAACTCAACTGCACCTTGTACCATAATGTGGTGCAAACTGCACCATGTTGTTGGGTTTTGTTTGCACCACACAATGGTGTAACTTTTCTCAGAAAGTGGTGAAGCTGGTGTAGCACCACTTTTTGGTGCAACCTACCACAAATGTTTTAACAGTGTATGGTTTAGCATTCCTCTGGCAAAACGTTGACCATCAAGATACTCATTGCTGAGAGCCTGTAATTCAGCATGCACTAAACTTGTGTGCGAAAGTTCAAAGTCAGTTGGTTTTTTCAGTTGATGAACTCGTTACAAAGTGATGACCTGTGCAAGAACACCAAGAAAAAAGAGGAATTGAACGATTAAAAAAATAACTCTTTTCAAAACGCCAGATGTTTATTTTAAACTGAAATGAGAATACGATGCTTGCTGTCTGGGAGATGTATGTTTTGAAATTGTTGGCTTGCTTTTGATTCATGGCATGGAGCTAGGAATGGGAGACCTCTGAACTTTGTTCATTTCCATAAATTATGCATTGTAGATATGACCTCGCAACTTAATTTTTCGAGCCTCGTTTTTCCTTTCTCATTATTTTTCAAGCTTGTGAGGATACTTTTCTACATAAATTCATTCGTATGGAATAGTGTCCATATAGCTGGCTCACCCACCGACATTTTTTTGAAACCAACTCTTCAAAATCGCCGGAATATTTCGAAAGCTGTTGCGATTTCCGCTTAAAGCGCACGGCATTAAGGATGATCTTTGACATTCGTGATCTTTTTACGTGCGAAGCGAAATTAATGCGATTCGCTTCCTTGTAAATTTGGGGCTTGGCTGCAAACCAAAAATTACGGAAATTATCTGCTATTTCTGACAAATGAAGAAAAAGAAGGAAAAGAAAAAGGAGGGAAAGAGAGAAAGGAAGAAATATCCCCTATATCAACAGAACCACCCTAGTTTCTTTTCGGGGAAAATATGTAAGCCCACATTCTGGATTGCCCAAAAAACAGCTTCAAAGAAACGGAACTGGTTTTATGAATAGCCATGGACTGGAAATAACCATTGTGACATGATTATTTTTAAATGGTACTGAGTCCGTGATTCGTCCGTAAGCTAGGTGCCATACAGCAGGCCCGTGCGCGAGCAGAATTATTTGGACAAACATGTGCGCACACCTCTCTCTGCTTTTGCACCCCCCTTTTTTAGCACGTCTTTTGCAAAAAAAGATCGTGCTTATGTTATCGGTTTGTCCGCCCGTCTGTACCCACGATATCTCTGCAACTACTATTCCGATTTGAAACATTATTTTTGCATTGGGAAGCTTGAAACATGCGAATGATGATCCTTTATTTCGTTGTTGTTTTTTACGATGCACAATTTCACCGCTAGAGGGCGTAAATGCAGATGATGTCGAATTCAAAAATACGTTTTATTCCACATATTTGCTTCTAAACATCCGATTGAAAAAATTCTTATATCTTTCGATTCCATTTATGTCGAAGAGTATTTTAGACATAGTTACTTTTTCAAATTACGCATAGTATTTCCGCTAGGGGGCGTAAAAGTAAATTGCATTTTTCCCGATAACTCTTCTTCTAAAACTCCGATTTGAAAATTTTTTTCTTCAGCGGATACATCTCCTGATGGAAAATCTTTTGCATATAATTTCAAATTTTTGGTAAAGAATACTTTAGCCTCCAGGGGGCGTAAGTGTTAATTTTTCCTTCTGATGTATTTGTCATAAAATCTGAGCTTCTATAATATCGACTTGAAAAAATTCTTCCGTGGACTGATGCCACTCACATCGATAAACCTTTTCGGAATATTTTCTTCTTAAAATATTTGACAGTTTCTCCGCCATAGGGCGTAGATGCACATCTTATTTTTGTCAATATCTCTACTTCTAGGAGTCCGATTTAAAACATTCCTTCTTTGTTAGATAGTGTTTTCCATGTGACATGTTTTTCATATAATTTCAAAATTTTCAAGTAATTCATAGACTTTCCGCTAGGGGGCGTAGCGGTAAATTGCGTTTCCCTCTATATTTCTGCTTCTAAATTTCCGATTTGAAAAATTCTTTCTGCACCGGATACAGCTCCTGATGGGAAATCGTTTGCACATAATTTCTAATTTTTGTAGAAAAATAGTTTGGCCACCAGGGGGCGTAAATCTTAATTTCGCGTCTGACGTATTTGCAGCAAAATATGAGCTTCTAAATTCGCGATTGAAAAAAACGTCGTTTGTTGACCGATACTACTCATGTCGACAAACCTTTTAGAAACAGTTTCTTCTTAAAATAATGCATGGTTTCTACGCCAGGGGCGTAGATATATATCTTATTTTTGTCAATATCTCTACTTCTAGCAGTCCGATTTGAAAAATTCCTTCTTTGTTGAATAGTGTTTCTAGTGTGATATGTGGTTCATTTAATTTCAAAATTTTCAAATGATTCATAGACTTTCCGCTAGGGGCGTAAATGTAAATTGCGTTTTCCCTTATATCTCTGCTTCTAAATGCCCGATTTGAAAAAAAAAAAAATTCTGCACCGCATACAGCTCCTGATGGGAAATCGGTTGCACATAATTTCTAATTTTTGTAAAAAAGGGTTCGGCCACCAGGTGGCGTAAGTCTTAATTTCCGCTTCTGTTGTATTTGCAGCAAAATATGAGCTTCTAAAATCTCGATTGAAAAAAAAGTTGTTGTTGACCGATACTACTCCTTATGTCGAGAAACCTCTCAGGAAAATTTTCTTCTGGAAAAAATGCATGGTTTCTACGCCAGGGGGCGTAGATGTATATCTTATTTTTGTCAATATCTCTACTTCTAAGAGTCCGATTTGAAAAATTCCTTCGTTGTTGGATAGTGTTTCCGATGCGAAATGTTTTTCCTATAAATTCAAAATTTACGAGTAAATCATAGACTTTCCGCTAGGGGGCACAAAGGCAAATTGCGTTATCTGCGTTATTTCTGCTTCTAAAGCTCCGATTTGAAAAATTCTTCCTGTATCGCATACAAGACCTGATGGAAAAATTTTTTCACATAATTTCTAATGTTTGCTAAAGAATAGTTTGGCCACCAGGGGTAATAAGTGTTAATTTCTGCTTCTGAAGTATTTGTAGCAAAATCTGGGCTCCTGAAAACTCCACTAATTTTTTTTTCTTGGACCGATACCACTTATATGGATAAACCTTTTGAGAATACTTTCTTCCTAAAATAATGCATGGTTTTCCCATCAGGGGAAGTACAGTCTGATCTTATTTTTGTCGATATCTCTGTTTCTAAGAGTTCGTAAGCTCACGATTCCGTTTACAGCAATATCTAAGGGATTAAAAACCCGATTGAAAATCTTCATTCTTTCGTCAGATCTAATGTTTTCCATACCGGTTCCATTGACTTTGAATAGCGTTGATAAATTTAATTTGCATCAAAACTGATTCAAAAGACGTGCTTAATACACTCGAAAATTCGGTGTCATCTTTCTTGTTTTTAACTGTTCCATGAACCTTCTCTATTTGGTGCTGTATGGTCCTATCTGAATATCAGACTGTAAATTATCTGCTTGCCATCTCTTTAATGTATATTTTTTTGCTGTCATCGCTTGATTTATGAAAACTTTTCCTGATCATGCGCCGGACCCTCGTTGCGAGAAACGTAATTGTGGAGTTCTAACAAAACAAAGGTAACCTGAAATATAAGCAATTGAACTAAGATTGCACCAGCTAACAATAGGTTAGCGGAGTTTAACGGTTACGAATGAGATAAATAAATGCGAAACGTATCAGGGCACAAAACGGCCAAGAAGTGTGATTTGGCGCTTTCAGAAAAAAATGTTTTTGGAATATCTTATCTGAATAGAAGGTAACTCTCTTCCCGATTTGGGGTGGTAACAGCCTTCTCGATTTGGAAAAGTGAATGAAAAACAAACGGACATCATCTAACTATGAAAGAGTAAGCATGTCTTTGGTGTTTCGTGGTTACACACTGAGTGGCCACTTTGCTATGACCACCTGACAGTTTTAAGCAAATGAGCTATGGCTGCACGCTGTTGCCGCCAGAGTGCGAGGCTAGTATAAAAAGGGAAAGCTTAGTGCTTGCGACAGTAGTAGAAGTGATTTTTGGGTGGCGCGATGGGTAAAAAATACGATTTGACGGACTTTCAACATGGCATGCTTGTAGGTGCTCGGAGCCATGGAGCGAGTATCACCAAAACCATCGCATTCGTGAAATGTTCCAAAGCAGCTGTTGTTAAAGTGTTTAAAGACTGGACTATTAGCCAAAAAACTAAACTGGGTCTCTACGTGCAACGTGTGGTCGCCATCGACTAGTGACTGCTCGGGCGGAACGGAGAGTGTCCAGACTGGTAACAGACAACAACAGTGCAGCAAACTACAGACCATCTTAATCAAGGATCCCCTCAAAGGATCTCTGCACGCACTGTTCGCCGTACACTGCATCGGATGGGATATAGCAGCCGAAGGCCTGTTCGAACACCTTTGCTGTCCGCAGTTAACAAGAGAAAACGTCTCCAGTTCGCACAGGAGCACAAGGATTGGGAAGTCGATAATTGGAAAAAAATTATGTGGTCCGATGAATCACGTTTTCAGTTGCACCATGCCGATGGCCGAGTGAGAATTTGGCGGAAACAGCGCGAAAGCATGAACCCCAAATGCATTGCTACAACCCTTCAAGCTGGTGGAGGCAACGTTATGGTTTGGGGAATGTTTTCCTGGCAAGCTTTGGGCCCTTTAATTCGTGTTGATCTACGTCTGACTGGCACATCATATCTAAACATCGTTGCGGACCATGTGCATCCTGTCATGTGGATGGTTTATCGCAATGGCGATGGCTAATTTCAACAAGACAATGCGTCCTACCATAGTGCTCGTATTGTACATGATTGGCTTCAGGAACATGCCGGGGAGTTTACCCTGCTTAGGTGGCGCCCACAATCTCCAGATCTCCACCCCATTGAGAATATGTGGGATGAAGTTGAACGAGCCATCAGACAGCTGAATCCACAACCCTGTAATCTCACACTCCTGGAAAGTGCTATTCATCAAGCATGGTCTCAGATTCCATAAACCGCCTTTCAACATCTCGTGAAGTCCATGCCACGAAGAATCGACGCAGTATTAAAGGCAAAAGGTGGTCCAACGAAGCACTGAGGGGATGATCATAATAAAGTTGCCACTCAGTGTATAACAGGCACAGAATCTTCACCTGGTAATACGATACAAAAAGACACTATGGTTGCTATGGTAGTATGCGCCACAAAAGTCTAAATGTTATCTAATGATTCGCTTATTTTAGCTTCATCATGTTAACAATTGGTATTGAGTAGCGACAGCTTTAGTGATTGGACCATGAATCATTTTGCATGGTACATACTTTATAGGATGCTCTCAGATATATCATAATCCGGGATACCTCTGATGGTATCCCTTTAGTTCTCAAGGATGTAAGAAACAGTATCGCAGCTGGGGAAGTTTCTAAATTTTCACCCACCCACGACACAGCTGTCACCCATTGGAGATGGAGTGCTTTAAATTGATAAACATTGGGCCCACAGTACTCATATGCAGCTCAACAAAAATCCCGATGATTTCATTGCGTAGTCTGTGGCTAGAAAATATCCTAGGTTTAAATCTCAGCATCTGTGCAGCGAACGATTTACCACCGTCCACTTTCAAGCTGGAAGGAGCTGCCCGAAAAGTCGACTCCCAACCAGCAGAAACGAACAACTGTCCATAGTATTGACACACCTTCGTCAATCAGTGGAAGCATATCCGGCTCGTAACTGGAAGACCCTGGGTTCGATTCCCGGTGGCGGCCAATGATAATTTTTCCGTGACTCACTTATAAACGTGGAAAGAGCGAAAATCTTTGTTTGATGTTCCTGGTCCACGTTAAATGTCTGTAATAATTAAGTGTTTGGAATTTGAGCTCAGGGTCATTGGTAGGCACTACCCTCCTTTTGCAACACTAGTATCCTATGTAATGGCGCATAACCCACTCCCCGATATCCACAGAATGAAGCAGACTACAAAGCGATTCACAGGCAGGGGTATTGAGAAATCAGTTTCCACCAACGTTTATCTTAAAGGAAACAACGACTTTCCTGTACTGGTTCATGGGTCGAGATGGTGGTTCACTGTTCAAAATAGTATGTGGACTTAAAAAAGAAGTCTACTCAAGGATGATTTACCAATACTATTGCGCAGTTGGTGATCAGTAACCAAATACGTGTAGAAATTGACTAGGAAAATTGTTACGTGGCACACACACACACACACACACACACACACACACACACACACACACACACACACAGACGCGCGTGCACACACACACACACACCAGTGCTGATACGGGCCAAACTCCGAACCGAAATCCCGAAGTCGAGCCCAGGCCCGAATCGGGCTCGGGCTGTATAATAATTACTGGAGTTCGGGCTCGGGCTCTAAGAGAGGGAGATAATTTTCTTCCTTTTTCTTTTAATGTGATTTCGTATGATTTATCACACGAGACTCTTTTACACTTTCTAGTAGTTAAATAGAATTATTCGGCAACTGGGTCTAGATGGGGAGTGGGAATTCGGCAGGGCTGTCCATTCTGGGCTTGGGTAAAAATACCATAGGCCATGAATTACTGGGTTTCTGCGAAGGAAAAGTTTCTTTAAGAACTATAGACAGTAGATAGCAAGATGATGAAATTTTGCTCCTTACCTCAAATTTTATTGAGCAACGTACGACGTAGATTGTTGTGCCTCCCGATTTTTCCTGATTCCCGGCCTCCCGAAACATTTCAGAAAGAAATTAATGGTCAAAGAAGCTATAAAAATAGACTTCCCTTCCCCACTCCGCAGTTGAGAAAGACATCGGTTAATTTTTTTTTTTTTTTTTTTTGATTGGAGGTTTAACGACCACCGTGAGCAACTCAATGGGCTATAAGCAGTCACCCGTCCCTAATTTAGGGTCACTGGTTCCAGGGAAGGGAGAGAACCAGTGCCGTAAGGCAAACACAACATCCATGCCTCACCGGGATTCGAACCCGAACCCCTTACGGACGAATGCTCAGAGGCCAGCGCCTTAGATCACTGCGCCACTGGGGCGGCATATCGGTTAATTGCACAGGGAGGAAAGAGTGGGAGTCTGGAAGAGGAGATTTTTTTTTAATGCCTAAACAGGCATTTTCGGGTCCGGGCTTTATCTTGCAATTTAAAATTCGGGGTCGGACGGGCTCGGGCTGATATACTTCGGGCTCGGACGGGCTCGGGTTCTAAAAATTGAGCCCGAACTCAGCTCTGATACACACACACACACACACACACACAACCAAACAAACAAACACAGATATTACCTTTCAGAATGATCTTCATGGTGATTCAGTTGCAAATGGCGCCTTCAAGAGACTCGTGATTTTGTCAAAACTAAATACAAGGTCGAATCAGAATAATATGACCACCTACCTAATAATGGAAATAAACGCTCTTCGCTTGGATGACAGCGGAAAGACGACGTGGAATGGACGCAATGAGTCCCTGGAAGTTTGCCTGAGGCACACGTGCCCATTCGGACTGCAGCTGAGTACTGAGGTCCCGGAGATGACGTGGCTGTGGGTCGGTACGCCGAACCTTTCGATTCAAACAGACCAGCAAGTGTTCTATGGGATTGAGATTGGGCAATTTCGCCGAAAACACTGTAAAAAAATTTCTGTAGATTTTACGGTTTTAAACCGTTTTCCTGGGTGCCAACACAAAACCGTAAAATCTACAGTTTTATGCCATGTTGGAGCAAAGCTGTAGCTTTGCTCCAACACAATCAACACATTCGTTCCAGCCAAATTTTAGTGTTTTCGTGATTATTTGGACTGTGACTCGCTCCAGCCAAATTCTGTGCAGTTTTCTTCATTAAATGCGGTGTTGGAGCAAAGTTATAGCATTGCTCCAACACGGCATAAAACTGTAGATTTAACGGTTTTGTGTTGGCACCCTGGAAAACGGTTTTAAACCGTAAAATCTACAATTTTTTTTTACAGTGCAAGGGAGAACAGAGGCATCCCGGTCGTGTTCTTGGAACCAGATACGCACCCATGGCAGAGCTCATTGTCCAGTTGGTAGACACCATCACCACAAGCGTAAACGTCCAAACTGAAGGGATGCATGTGTTCAGCGAGGATGGACAGGTACCTATTTGCGTTCAGGGACACATCAAGTGGTACCAGCGGTGCCAGGTCGTACCAGGAATACATCCTCCAGACATGTACACTACCACCGCCGGACTGTACTTGACCGATGAGCGTGTCCGGGTGTTGGTCCCCGTGTGTCCGAAGCTGTATAGGCAACCGTCCATCACTTCTGTGGAGTAGAAACCTCGATTCGTCAGAGTAGGCAACCTTTTTCCACTCTTCCACTGTCCAATGACGATAGTCCCATGTGAGTTGCAGTCGTCGTTGCCGATGGACCTGGGTTAACATAGGCACCTAGACGCGGCGTCGACTCCGGAGACCCATGCGTAACAGGGTTCGCTCTACTCTTATCGGAGCACGTTCCTGGGTGCCCAAGCGTTCTTTTGCGTGGTCAATTGCTGTACTGTTGTGCGTCGATTTTCATTTACCAGTCGACGGAGGCGACGTTCTCCACTGGGTTCGACGGCCTTTGGGGCTTCACAGTTATGACGTCGGAAGATACTCAGTGTGCCAGCGGGCCATTATTGGTACACCCTTAGTGCACCTCACAAACAGCCCACGAAGTCCGCTGTTTCTGAGATGCTTCCACCCTTGGCGCGGTAGCCGATGATCATGATCATTCCTTTTCGAACGTCCGTCAAATCACTACCTCTACCCTTTGTGCTCACACCACGTACTATGGCTCATCTGTCCTGGCCAGCCGCTTATATCTCCGTGTGGTCGACTTGTCAAGTGCATTCTGTGACGCGCCAGGGCGGGCGTACTGTGGTTCCGGGGGTGGTCATATTATTCTGATACGACTGTGTATTTCAAAGGAAAATCATTATCTGGGTCAGCACTCCGTTTTGAGCTTGGTTTGATGCTGCATTCAGTCACGAGTGGATTTCTAAAATTACTTTACCGTAAAATCGTTGTTAAAATTTGCTCACGACTGAATTCATTTTACAATGCATATTTCGGCAGCTCTCTTTCATCCAGGATCTAACAGAATTTTTTTCGTGAGGAAATTTATGAGGTATTCTCCTGAAGGTACGTGTGTTTTTGTAGTGGACCTCAAGTCTGAAATTCCCGGCCTGATTTGGTTGGTCCAATCCTCCCCTGGCTGCACAAATATCTCGATATTTTGGCGACAAGTAAATTTTCACTCCAATTGGTGCACCGATTTTGTGACACTGTTTTGTGGAAGATAAACGGCGAAGTGGGAGACCCCATGTACTCCCGCCTGATTACGTCGCGGTTGTTAAGCAATGAATAGTGCGATCGCCGCAAAAATCTATGAGGCGTTTGCCACAACGTTACGTGGATCCATCCGTGCGTAACGCTACGAAACGCTCGAAGTTGTGTGCGAAGTAAAGGATGTGCAGAAGCTAAAGCCACTAGACACAGGTAGGCATTTCTTTTTTAATAGTGGATGCATCAACTCCAAGAATACAGGAATTCAGGCTGCGAAAGTCGGGGTTAAAAATAAACAATTCCCATGCTTTACATGAGGTCCTGCATCATTCTCAGAAAGTCAGGGTTTAGTGTAATTATCAACTGTACTTCATTCACGCACTAAGAGTGTACTGTTTTAAAGGATAAGGAAGCTTGATAACTGCCTCATGGTGGAACGCAAGAATGGTATCAGTCCGCGTTGCATTGCGCTCTCGCTTTGTTCTTTCTGTCAAGCAATTACTCCCACAAGTAACTGTCCCACCCACCCACCTAGGGGACACTACTCCGAAAATCACAGTTAATATTTACACCGCAAGGAACTGAAACAGACTTATACGTTTCATGAGAAGCATTAAGTGTAGAACAGAATGAGGTTGTGGTGGGGTCCGAACTTCAAAGGTTTTTCTTTTCTCTAACTGCTACTTAAGTACCTTCTCCCCTGGAGAACCCCCCCCCTCACCGATTGCCAAGTTTTCGTTTCTGTGTTGCGAACGTTCAGAGATGTCTTGCACCGTCTTTTCCCTATCCAAATTTCGGACAGCTCCCAGACAGACAGTCAGCAGATTGAGTAACTTCTCATATTAAATTTATTTATAAAACGCTCTGCCGCTTTGAAAATTCGTTTCTGATAGCAATTTTTCCCGATAAACTGCTGAGCGAACAAAATGGATTGTGAGCAATAATTCTGTTGTCATCGATCTAAACGCTAAGAACTACTTTTCGTGGCGGAGGAAGCTGTTTCGTACCTTCCATAGTGGTACACTCTGGGGTTGTTTCGTAGTATAGTCGTATCAGAATAATATGACCATTTACCTAATAATGCGAATAAACAACCCTTCGCTCGGATATCAGCGGCGAGACGGCGTGACATGGACGCAATGAGGCCCTGGAAGGTTGTCCGATGCATACGTGCCCGTTCAGACTGCAGCAAAGTACGGAAGTCCTGGAGATGACGCGGTTGTGGGTCGGCACGTCAAACCCGTCAACCTAAAGAATCCCACAAGTGCTCTATGGGATTGAAGTCGGGTGATTTCGCCGACCAAGGTAGAATGGAGTCATTGCTATCGTGTTCCTGGAACCAGTCACTCACCCTCTTAGTGACGTGGAATGGCGCATTGTCCCGTTGGTAGACACCATCACCACCAGGGTAAATGTCCAACATGTGATCAGCGCGCATGGGCACGTAGCCACTGTCGTTCGGGGAACCATCCAGTGGTACCAGCGGTTCCAGGTCATTCTAGGAACACAACCCCAGACATGCACACTGCCACCGCGTGCCTGTACTTGACCGACAACTGTGTCGGGGCGTTGGTTCTCGTGTGTCTGACGCCGTATCCCCACCGCCCGTCACTTCTGTGGAGTAGAAACTTCGATTCGTCGGAGAAGGCAACCTCTTCTCACTGTTCCACTGTCCAATGACGGTAGTCCCAGCAACCTTTTTCCACTGTTCCACTGTCCAATGACGGTAGTCCCAGGCAACCTTTTTCCACTGTTCCACTGTCCAATGACGGTAGTCCCAGGCAACCTTTTCCCACTGTTCCACTGTCCAATGACGGTAGTCCCAGGCAACCTTTTTCCACTGTTCCACTGTCCAATGACGGTAGTCCCAGGCAACCTTTTCCCACTGTTCCACTGTCCAATGACGGTAGTCCCAGGCAACCTTTTTCCACTGTTCCACTGAACAATGACGGTAGTCCCAGGCAACCTTTTCCCACTGTTCCACTGTCCAATGACGGTAGTCCCAGGCAACCTTTTTCCACTGTTCCACTGTCCAATGACGGTAGTCCCAGGCAACCTTTTTAAACCGTACCACTGTCCAATGACGGTAGTCCCAGGCAACCTTTTTCCACTGTTCCACTGAACAATGACGGTAGTCCCAGGCAACCTTTTTCCACTGTTCCACTGTCCAATGACGGTAGTCCCAGGCAACTTTTTTCCACTGTTCCACTGTCCAATGACGGTAGTCCCAGCCAACCTTTTTCCACTGTTCCACTCTCCAATGACGGTAGTCCCAGGCAACTTTTTCCCACTCTTCCACTGTCCAATGACGGCGGTCCCATGCGGGGCGGGCGTCGTTGCCGATGGAACTGGGTTAACTTGGGAGCCTTGACGCACCGTCGAGTCGGGATACCCAGGCGGAATAGGGTTAGCTCTACTGTTATCGGGACACGTACCTGAATGTCCCATCGTTCATTTGCGTGGTCACGTGTTGCAGTGTTTCGCGCCGATTGCTCTTTACCAGTCGACGGAGGCGACGTTTTCTTCTGGGGTCGATGGCCCTTGGAGCTCCACAGTTATGACGTCGGGAAGTACTCGGTGTGCCAACGGTCCATTCTTGGTACACCTTTACTACAGCACCTCGTGAACAGTCCACGAAGTCTGTTTTTTCTGTTACGCTTCCACCCTTGGCCCGGCAGCCGATGATCGTTTCATTTTGGACGTCCCTCAAATCACCACATTTGCCCTTTGTGCTCACTTAATGCACTATGGCTCATCTGTCTAGTCCGGGGGCTCATATCTCCGTGTGGTCGACCTTGTCACGTTCATTCGGTGAGGCGCCTGGGCGGGTACACTGTGATTCCGGGGATGGTCATATTATTCTGAAACGACCGCGTGTAGAATTCCTGTTTTCAAATGCAGGGTAGACTGTCTACAGAGACGCCCTGCATTTAGTGGCTTTGTCAGAACCGAATGAACGTGACTTTCGGTTTAAGCAATATAGTGCAATCTGCCATACTCCCAAATAATTTTTTTTTTAATTTTCTGGTGATCATTGTTTTTTTATAAATATTTCGCCACTACGTTCTCCGGATTTAACCCCACCAAATATTTTCTATAAGGTTACTTCAAGAAAACATCCCGCAAAGGTAACCCCCGCACGTAGAAGGACCTGAAGCAGGAAATTAGGCAATTTTTCTGGCAATCGACGCAAGCATTCCGCAGTGTTGCGATAAGTATCGCGGAATATGGGCAAGCGTGAGGAACTTTTTCTTCAAGAGAATGGTGGACATTTTCAACACATGTTGTGAAGTGCATAAGCATTCAACAGCATATACTTATCAGATGTACAACTGTAATCTTTTTCATGTAATAAATTCACAAAATCTGAATAAAGGGACTTTTCGGACACTTTGTATAACTAACTTTCTTTAAGTTTTAAAAACATAAAAAATCATTAAAAAATAGAAATCTTGATGAATTCTCCCTAAATCATTGTGTACAAAAGGGCAATTGTTTTTACTCTGATGTACGTCAATGAAACCTTGGTTCTGCAAAAGAGACATTGTAAGGTCGAAAATTAATTATTCATGAGTGTATTCTATAGTTTATGTAATCAGTATAATTTATGCCTACTTATAAACAAAATATGTCACGTGTTCACGTGTAAGAGACTGACATGTCACGTGTCCACCTGTGAAAGACTGAATTTCACTTCAGAAAAGGACTTCGTCTTTTCACGAAGAAAAATAGCTTTCTTTCGAAGGCATTGTTTCAAAAACTGTAAATGTCTGGGTCCGTTCAGACGGCACCAACGAAGCACGAGGAGAACAATCTCAACGGAAACCCAGCATTCCAGAGAGCACTTAGCGGCTACATGAAACAGTCCATGAAGATGTTTTCTCGTCGAGCTGGGCAAAGCACGACGGCAAAAATCTCCAGGCTGTCAGGTCGACTTTATTCTTTTCATTGTATATGAACATGTAGCTAATGGATGCGTATTGTATCGATGTACCTCTGTAGGGTTCGATTTTAGGCGACGGCGGCTAAAATGATAGTCACACGTGGAGATCCCGAAAGATCAGATCAGATCATATGTAGAGGATTTTAGGAAGGGAGTGTCTGACCCCAGGTCTTAAACAACCCTTTAGAAATAGGAAGCTAGGAGATTTGGGCTAGAGTGCCCGATAGGAACGTGACAGGGAAGCGAGGTAGAAAGGAGGAGGAAGACGCCCTTATTTTTTACCGGGAGGGGGGTACCCAGGGTCCGACGGCTTAACGGCCCATCCGACGCACGACGTGTATTTAGTGGTTCGAACATGCCCAGGATCGAACCTGAGGTTATCTCCATGACAGTCACGAACGTTGACCACTAGGCCACTCGCAGCCCTAGATCCCGAAAGGAGATAAGAACGACAGGTGTACGCGTTAGTGAAAGTCTGGCTGGGTGGTGATACGAGTTGGGAGACACTGGAGCTAGGGGGAGCGCACGTCCGAGGAACAAAAATTGAGAGTCAGGTTGTAGTGCCTCCGGGCAGCGAACCGAAAAGTATGCTGGGTACTTTCCCAGTAGGAGGACAAGAAGGGGAGCACGTGATCTTGAGGAAGGAAAAAAAGGAGTGTGTAGCGCGCTGCGGTCGCGTTCGGATGTATGGAGGAAAATCTCTCGTACGGAAAGTCGAGAGAAGGAAAGATGGAGAGCGTTTCATGATTGAAGGCTCTGATGTTTTATAACTCATGTTAGGCAGGTGTACAGATTCACAGTAGATTCCAGAAAGGATGAGCATCGTGGCATGGAGAAGGTGCCGAATGATCTGAGTAGATTCTCGACGTCCTGGACTTGATAAGTTAAGCCGATTATAGAAGCACGGTGATAGACGACGGTAGGAGTCCCGTGTTGACCCACCGAGACCGCAGGTCATTTTTCACGAAGCCGTCAGTCTCAAGAAATCGAACCTGGAGATAACGAACATTCTTCATTAAATTTGTTTAAGTTTTTCAATTCGGAGTGATTTCTTCAACCCGTGTCAATTGCCTTATTTAGACTTTCTCTCCCTTCCTTGAATAGCAGATAACCATAGCAAAGCTGAGGAAGAGAGCGCCTGGGAATTCGTTTCTTATGCGAATGTTACGCAAGAACGAACCTCATTCTAGTATGTTGTGTGTGTGTGTGTAGATACAGGGCAAAGTAAACTGACTTCCCCAGAGCGGAGGCGGGTCAAGGTGACCGGGCGATAACGTTAATCCCTACACATAAAAGTTGTTTTTTATGCTGGAGAGATGCGTTACTTACTAGGATTTGTGGCAAGACATGTTTTGATCATGTGAGGAACGAAGAAATGTTGCACAGCTGTAATGTGAAGCAAAACTTGTTAGTAAGGCGGAGACAAATATTCTGAAGCAGTTTGGCCATGATTAAAGAATGAGTGTTGAGATGCTTACCAAAAGAAATTATTCATCTCAAGTAGCAGGACAGAAAGGTAGAGGAAGGCCAAGGAATCATTGGAGGACAAGATTCAGGAATATCTGCATGAGAGAAAGGTAATCAGTGTGAAGTAAAAAATGTCTTGCGTGAGACGTGTGACGGACGTGAATGAAGCTCGAGTTGTGTTCCAACATCGCTGTAAATGAAGACATTCGATACATCAACAGTAAGTGAAATCTAGCTCTATCAGTTTAAACTTTAATCTAACAGACGAGATTTCTTTGAGGAGCTAAGCTTTCAATCTTAGGGAACAGCTTAATGATATAATAAATGCATATGTAACTAATCAGTGATCAGTCCAGAGACATACAGAATATGATAAAAATATTAGGTTGCAATAAAAATAAAATGAACAAACTAAACACAAAAATTAAATTAAAGAATTGAAGAGCCTTTGGGAAAAGGAAATATGCCATGGAGACAAAGCAGAAACACGTCAAATCATACACATGCAAATCATAATATGATCAAGTTCATTTGAAGCACATAGCAATGAAAGACTAAATCAGAGCAAAAGGTATAAGCGAAAAAGTCCAGCAAAACTGAAGCAATAAGTTAAAACTTTAAAAGATTTGAAACCTTAATTTCAGTTAAGAGTAACTGTGGTTTTACTTTGTAAACCGACTCTCGTGTAGTATTAAGAACAGGATTTCAGAAAGACCTTGAGCTACAAATATCTATACATAATTACTATAAATATATATACATAATTACTACAAATATCAATACATAATAACTACAAATATCTATACATACTACAAATATCTATACATAATTACTACAAATATCTATACATACTACAATTATCTATACATAATTACTACAAATATTTACACATACTACAAATATCAATACATAATAACTACAAATATCTATACATACTACAAATATCTATACATAATTACTACAAATATCTATACATACTACAATTATCTATACATAATTACTACAAATATTTACACATACTACAAATATCTATACATAATTACTACAACTATCTATATATACTACAAATATCTATACATAATTACTCCTAAAAAACTCGAAGAGTAAGAAGTAGTGTCTGTACAAATACACTGGCGGAAGGAATTGGCGGACGATCATGAAATTTACAT
The DNA here is from genome assembly GCA_039090855.1 of Macrothele yani. Classification (NCBI taxonomy): domain Eukaryota; kingdom Metazoa; phylum Arthropoda; class Arachnida; order Araneae; family Macrothelidae; genus Macrothele; species Macrothele yani. The sequence continues at coordinate 13,301,939 of CM077029.1, read as the reverse complement.
ATGTTAATGTGGTCGAGTTTACGTAGGTGTGATGTTAATTTCGGGACCAACCGGTGAGCGCTTACGCCCCAACACGGCATAATATGCAAATTATCGTCGGTGGTATTTAAGGAGTACGGCGAAGTGAATGTAATCAGTCGTCAGCATACAGACACGTGCGAAGACCCTGAAGAAGCTGCAATGCCTGGACATGGAAGACGTGTACGATTTCAGCAGTTATCGGACTTTGAGCTAGGTCGTCTAGTCGGACTCCGTGAGGCCGGGTGGTCGTATCGTTGTATTGCGGAGCGAATTGGACGGGAAGTATCGGTGGTTGTACGATGGTGGCGTAGATGGTCCGAGGAACATTCCCAGACGAGAAGACGTGGAACCGGGAGTCACAGACGGACTGATGAGCGGACCGATCGACGCATAAGAAGAGCGGCGTTGTCAAGAAGAACATCCACTGCGACGCAAATCCGAGCTGCCATTGCACTTGAGGTGACTGTGCGAACAATCCGTAACCGTCTACTGGATGCAGGACTACGTGCACGTGTGCCTCTGGCATGTGCACCTCCGACTCCAGCCGACCGTCAGGAACGGCTGCAGTGGTGTCTCCAATGTCTGCACGGAAGAACTCAATGGCGATCTGTCGTGTTCAGCGATGAAAGCAGATCCTGCTTGGGAGCCTACGATGGCCGAATGCGTGTTCGCAGACGCACAGGGGAGCGTCTCCACCCTTCTTGCATCCGCCAGCGACACACAGGGCCTACACCTGGTCTCCTGGTGTGGGAGCGATCAGCTATCACTACCGTACACAACTAGCGTTTGTACCGGGTACGTTAAACAGCACCTCCTACATCGACAACATCATTCAGCCCGTTTTGTGCCATTTGTAAGGTCGGTCCATCGTGGTGTTTTCCAGCAAGATAACGCACGCACACACACGGTACGTGCAACGCAACATGCACTTCAGGGTGTGAGACAACTTCCATGGCCTGCACGTTCACCGGATTTGTCCCCCATTGAGCACGTGTGGGATTTTATGGGACAACGACTTATCCGGTCTCCACGGCCAGCCACGACCATCCCCGATTTACGCGTCCAGGTTGAGGATGCTTGGAACTCAATTCCCCAAACTTACGTCTAACATCTGTACGACAGACTCCATGCCAGAATTGCACAGTGTGACGCAGTCCATGGCGGTTCAACCTCGTGCTAACCATGTTACATGGAAATGTTATTTTTCAGTTTACCAGCAAATACAGCTGTATTTTGCCATAATGTCTTGATCACGTCATCCTCTGCATTCCGTTATTATGCTGTATAAATTTCGTTGGTATCAGACGTCTCCTTCTTGGTGTTCTTTTTTCACTTTCCGCCAGTTTATTAGTACTAAGTAAACTAAGTTTCCATTGATATCCCCTTTTTTGGCCATACAGTCAGTTCCTTTAACCTTTGCTAGAGATAACTTGCTGTTAAAAACCACACTCGAAATATTAGTTTCTCATGCGTAACTTTATAAAACGTATATCCTTAAATACATGACATCATCGAGTGCCACGAGTTCAGTTTTGTTTATCCAGGTATTCTTCTTAATAACCGAGACGCCTCACATTCGAACTCAACGTGTGGGGTGTTGTTTTTTCTCAGCCCTCCTCGCCTACTTTCTTTAAGGTGGGATCTCCCTGGGTGGCCACCTAAAAAAGAACTCATCTCTTGATCATCTTCGAAATAAAAGTCCTGTTGCATATTCATGAAGGGCTCCACCGTCCCGTCTCACGTGACTGCGTGGGAGAAGATTCCAATGGAAATTGACGTGCAGATCACGCGCCCAATACTAATCTATCACTTTCGCCGATCCGTCGCAAGCGACGCGAAGCCGGCGATGAATTGCGACTCGTTCCAACTCTACAGTGCCGCAGATGTCTTTAACAATTATGCTAGTAAAACAGTACACTCCATGGTTTCACTGATGATCTAGTAATTGAGGACATTTGGGTGAAAGGGTTGCAGGCGCGTTGACAGCAGAGCGAGGAAGGTGGGAATTACGTAAGTACAACACCCAGGAAGAAAGAATTATACATGCAGTTGAAATTGTCGCTACCCTATGAAAAACCAGTAGGAGACATTTCTTAAATTCTCTGCAAGAAGTTTTCTGCTCGTCATGGTTTAGCAGTTCTTTTTTAATTCAAGGAATGCAGTGTCCCAAAAGTAAGGGAATCACTGATTTAGAAACCGATTTTTTACTTCAGACATTTAAGTTTTTGTTCCTGATTTAAACAGCAGAATAACGTTCCGCTCGTCATGGGAATGCTTCAGAAATTTCTTTTGGTTCTTAATGGGTTCCTTCAAGTCCGTAGCTACCAGGGAAGGAGGGGGGCGCACAGAGGGCTGTTGCCCTCCAGAATGGTCATTCCAGGGGCGTAAATTCATGCTCTGGGGGATGTAACAAATAGAAATTGCAACTCATAAAGAAAGTTACACTCTTCAGTACTTTCTTTTTAAAGACTATGGGTAGCCTCGTACAGTATTCCAAGCAGTTAACCAGGATACAGAGTAACATACACTCTGAGGTGTGAACATCTCATATCCATGAAGAAAATTTTCCAAAACAGTGAATGAAGGCATAGAAAACAATATGCTGATATGCCTAACTTCTAGATCTTTCCGAATATGCACTCCATGTAGTTAACCAGGGCACAGAGCAACAAACACTATGAGGTGTGAACATCTCATATCCATGAAGAAAACTTTCGAAAACAGTGAATGGAGGCATAGAAAACAATATGCCGATGTGCCTAACCTCCATGAACTTTCAGAACATGAAGAGCTAATTTTCTGCTCTATCACAGAAAATTCTTTGGGCATTTAACCTTGAAAGGAATTTTTCCAAGCCCTACATTAAACCTTTTACCATCGTTACATTCACTATTTGTACTCATTCGTTCTGCGCTGGTCTGTTTTTCGTTCTGCATTTCTGGAATGTTGTGTTGTCGGCGTTGTTATAACGTTTACGCGTTATTTGGCATTTACAACCTGTGGTACTTTGGTATTTACCTAGTTTTTACGTTTTTAATGAAATTACGTCAAAAACCTGAAGTACGATTTTTGAACTATCATAATACTGTCCTATAACGGCGGTGTGTTAGAAAGTATAAAACCACGTACTATTTGAGTGGAACTCGAGGGGGCGTAATTTGAACTCAATGGGCTTAATTTCAAGTCTCGCCCTCCCACATATGAAAAGTTTGCTACCATCCCGGTTCCTCCTCTTTTCACTGAAAATGTTTTCAGCAGTTTCTCTAAACCAGAAAAATAATTTCTTTGCGCATACGATCTACTGGTGTACATAGAGGCGTAGTAGGCATTTTTGTGCCCCGAGACAAACCACAAGATATTGAAACGGCTCCTGTTTTTCTTTCTGTCTTTACATCCCTGCATTCACGTAGATGGTAATTCGATATCAGTATGGATAATTACGTGAGAATGAGTATGGATAATTACGTGAGAATGAGTATGGATAATTACGTGAGAATGAGTATGGATAATTACGTATGGATAATTACGCTACAATGAACCTGCTACATAAAAAAGGTGACACTGAGGATCTCTGGAACTACAGACCTATCAGCCTCCTATCAGTGGTTTATAAATTCTTCACTAAAGTTCTTTCACACCGCTTGAAGGTAACACTGAACATGGTTCAACCGAGAGGACAAGCTGGATTCAGGAGTGGCTACAGCACAATAGATCATATCCACGTACTAAGAGAACTAATTGAAAGAGCGAGGGAATATGAACTTCCATTGTGCATGGCTTTTATCGATTATGAAAAAGCCTTTGATTCGGTGAAACCATCAGCAGTTACAATGGCTCTGAAATTCTGCGGTACTGAAGATGCATACATTAATATTATTAATAACATCTATGAAAATGCAAGTGCAAAGATTCGGCTGTTTGAAAATAAAACACACATAAAAATTGGAAAGCGAGTGAGACAAGGTGACACCATGTATCCCAAGCTCCTTAATGCCACATCGGAAAATGTCTTTCAGTCACTGAACTGGGAAAACAAAGGGATAAAGATTAATGGAGATTATCTAACCCACCTTCGTTTTGCTGATGACGTAGTCATTTTTGCAACTACCCCATCAGAGCTGCAGAGTATGATCCAGGAACTTTCTGACAAGAGTAAAGAAGTGGGATTAAAAATGAACTTTCAGAAGACAAAAGTGATGTTCAATGCTTTTACAAGAAATGAAGATTTATCGATTGATGGAGAAAAGCTGGAGATAACAGACACGTACGTTTATCTTGGACAGCAGATATCAAGTGAGGGTCACATTGATGAAGAAATTAATCGGCGTACAAAACTTGCCTGGAGAGCTTTTGGAAGAAACAGCATAATTTTCAAGAGCAGTATGCCATTATGTCTTAAAAGAAAAGTGTTTGATCAATGCATCCTTCCAGTGTTTGCGCATGGTGCCGAGACGTGGACCTTAACTAAAAGAGACATGCAAAGGCTGCAGACAACTCAGAGTAGGATGGAGAAGTGCATGCTTGGTGTAACCAGTAGAGATAAGAAGAGGAACTCGTGGATCCGAAAAATGACAAGAGTGGAAGACATCATGATCAGAGTAAAATCCCTGAAATGGCAATGGGCTGGACATACTGCCAGAAGGACAGACCATCGATAGACAACCGAAATTTTAGATTGGATTCCAAGGGACAGGAAAAGACCCAGAAGAAGACCACGTGGGAGATGGGTGGATGAAATTCGAAAGTATGCAGGAGTGACATGGAGGAGACTGGCACAAGACAGAGCGTTGTGAAGAAACTTGGGGAGACCTTCGTCCAGCAGTGGATTGATAATGGTTGACAATGATGATGATGATGATGTTCGGTGCATTTGCTGCATTATGTACGCATGCGTCAAGTCTCGTCCAATGTTCTCTCACGCACTTGTGTTCTTTTTTTCAGTGTCCAGAAGGTGTCTCCCGGGTGCTGCTATTACATATGGGAAATCATCATTACATGATTTTTGGCCTAATTTATAAATATACATGCTCTCAGTCAGTAATAATTGTGATTTTGCCCTAGGTGTATGTAAAATGATCATTTCGTCCCATTGTGGCACGTACATATCGTTCACACAGAGTCTTGATAGAGCCGTATGGTTCACACAGAGCCGTGATGCAGCAAAGAATCCAATTATATAACAGCACAGCACTATTGCGTGATCGAAAAGCAATTAGGTACGTTGGATCGTTGCCGTATATCCCAGGAATTGTTAACGTACTTGAGAGCGTTTGTAATAAATATAATATAGGCTTTGGTCAAAGGCCTGTGAACGTTCTGTCCTTGGTGAAAAATGATAGGGACTAGGTGGTTGCATTAAATCGTTTTGGTTTCTATTGTATAACATTAAGGGACGAGACCGAGACGGAAGTGGTGTATATGGGTTCAACGGCTAAAGCGGTACGGTTCAGAATAGCCAAACATAAGTACAGCATCCGCACGGCCTCAAACTATACGGCTCTATTAAGACTCTGTGTGAACGATATGTACGTGCAACAATGGGACGAAATGAAAATTTTACATAAACCTAGGGTAAAATCACAATTTTTACTGACTGAGAACATGTACGTATATTTATAAATTAGGCCAAAAATCATGTAATGATGATTTCACATTTGTAATAGCAGCACCCTGGAGACACCTTCTGGACATTGAAAAAAGAACACAAGTGCGTGAGAGAACATTGGACGAGACTTGACGCGTGCGTACATAATACAGCGAATGCACCGGACGTATAGGTGTGTATATGTGTATATAGACACTGGTTGAAAAATTTTAGTCTTGGTTTTAACGATTTCAGTGATTTTAAGGTTAGGTTCCATCTGATGGAAGGTATATTGTACACCCGAAAGATCTAATGGAGTTAAGTGTACATTATACTTAATAGTAAGTTATTTTAAACTTAGTAGAAAAGTTTTTAATCGTGTGTAAGGAGGCTATGTTTTTTGTTTGTGGCCTTAAGGCCGTAGGTTCTCTACCTCTGCCCTAGACTATTACGAAGCCTACACCACCTGAACAGTTCCTTGTTGCCATCCCAGGTCCATAGCTTCGTGAAGTTTCCGCCAGATTCGCATCGTCCAGTCTGCGCGAAATGAGTGGGAACTAGACTCATCGCACCAGAAGACCCGTTTTCAATTATCGAAGGTCTAGTGCCGATGACCTTTTGCCCAGTTGAGGCGTAGAGTCCAATGATGTGACGTCGGCAACCGGATTCAGGTGAGTTGGCTGCTTCCATAACCTTTTGCGGCTATGAGAGTCTGATGGTACAGTGGAGACGTTTCTGGCGCTTTCCTCGCTGAAGCCGTTAGTGATTTGTGTTGTTGTCGCTCATCGGTAGGTTGCAACAATGCTATACAGATGTCGATGGCCAAGTTTATCCACCACCTTTTTCCGCCCACAACTCTGTCCATGATGTGATGTTATTCCCGATACACTCTTAATACTGTGGAACGGAGGCGCCTCAATTCCTGTGCCACCTCTAGAACAGAGTGACCTAAGTGCCGGGCACTCACTATCATCCCTCTTTTAAACTCTGTTAACTCACGTAATTCATTATCATCATCATTGTCAACCATTATCAATCCACTGCTGGACGAGGGTCTCCCCAAGTTTCCTCCACAGCGGTCTGTCTTGTGGTAGTCTCCTCCATGTCACTCCCGCACATTTTCGAATTTCATCCACCCATCTCCCATGTGGTCTTCTTCTGGGTCTTTTCCTGTCCCTTGGAATCCAATCTAAAATTTCGGCTGTCCATCGATGGTCTGTCTTTCTGGCAGTATGTCCAGCCCATTGCCATTTCAGGGATTTAACTCTGATCATGATGTCTTCCACTCTTGTCATTTTTCGGATCCACGAGTTCCTCTTCTTATCTCTCCTGGTTACACCAAGCATGCACCTCTCCATGCTTTTTGAGTTGTCTGCAGCCTTTGTATGTCTCTTTTACTTAAGGTCCACGTCTCTGCACCATACGTAAGCACTGGAAGGACGCATTGATCAAACACTTTTCTTTTAAGACATAATGGCATATTGCTCTTGAAAATTATGCTGTTTCTTCCAAAAGCTCTCCAGGCAAGTTTTGTACGCCAATTAATTTCTTCATCAATGTGACCCTCACTTGATATCTGCTGCCCAAGATAAACGTACGTGTCTGTTATCTCCAGCTTTTCTCCATCAATCGATAAATCTTCATTTCTTGTAAAAGCATTGAACATCACTTTTGCCTTCTGAAAGTTCATTTTTAATCCCACTTCTTTACTCTTGTCAGAAAGTTCCTGGATCATACTCTGCAGCTCTAATGGGGTAGTGTCAAAAATGACTACGTCATCAGCAAAAATGAAGGTGGGTTAGATAATCTCCATTAATCTTTATCCCTTTGTTTTCCCAGTTCAGTGCTTGAAAGACATTTTCCAATGTGGCATTAAGGAGCTTGGGAGATACGGTGTCACCTTGTCTCACTCGCTTTCCAATTTTTATGTATGTTTTATTTTCAAACAGCCGAATCTTTGCGCTTGCATTTTCATAGATGTTATTAATAATATTAATCTATGCATCTTCAATACCGCAGGATTTCAGAGCCATTGTAACTGCTGATGGTTTCACCGAATCAAAGGCTTTTTCATAATCGATAAAAGCCATGCACAATGGAAGTTCATATTCCCTCGCTCTTTCAATTAGTTCTCTTAGTACGTGGATATGATCTATTGTGCTGTAGCCACTCCTGAATCCAGCTTGTCCTCTCGGTTGAGCCATGTTCAGTGTTACCTTCAAACGGTCTGAAAGAACTTTAGTGAAGATTTTATAAACCACTGATAAGAGGCTGATAGGTCTGTAGTTCCTGAGATCCTCAATGTCACCTTTTTTATGTAGCAGGATCATTGTAGCGTTTTTCCAATACTCAGGAATCTTCCCTTCATTAAGGCATCGAGTGAAAATTTGGGCGAGTACTGTTTCGATTTCTCCAATTGCTTCTTGTATGATGTCTACAGTAATTCTATCTTTACCTAGAGCTTTTCCCCGCTTCATGTTCTTGATTGCATGTGCAACTTCTGCTGGGAGGACTGGAAGAACTCTGGTACTGGTACCTTTCATGATGTCTGGAGTACATGTATCATCCCTTTCATATAATTTGGAGTAGAAATCTTTCACCCCTGTCAAAATTTCGCCTCTATTTCTTATTACAGAACTATCTTCTTTTCTCAGTGCCATAATCTGTTTTGTTCCGTTACTGAGATGTCCTTTTGCTATCTTTAGGCTTTGGTTGTTTTCAATTACTTTCCTCACTAGTTCACAGTTGAATTTCCTTACATCTTTAGTGATGCTTTTTCGTACTGTCTTGCTTAGCTCTATATATTCCACTTTGGAAGTCACATCTTCTTTAGTTGTCCTCATGTCTCTTCTTTTTTGCATCAACATTTTGGTTTTTCCTGATAATTTGTTCACATGCAACTTGTTCTTAGACCCAGCTAATTTGGATGCTGTTTCCATAAGAGCTTTGGTTACTTTTCTGTTAACTTCAGAAATATCCACTTCTTCCGATGTTAGGCCTTCTAACGCAGAGAATCTGTTCTTCAGTTCCAACTTAAAGGTATTATTGTGTTTTTTAAGGTTGGTTATGTCAATAGAATTTGTTTGTCTTATGAGCTTGCCACGTTCGAATTTGGTGTTGAGGTGCAGTTTACATCTCACCAATCTATGGTCACTACCTGTGTTGAACTTGTTTAACACACTGCAGTCTTCTATGACGAATTTTTTGTTACACATAATAAAATCAATTTCACTTGTCGTCCCATTTGGATGTCTCCATGTCCATTTCCTGTGCGGCTTTTTCTTGAAAAAGGAGTTCAAGATGAAAAACCCATCTGCTCTGCAAACTCAACGAGAGTATTTCCACGCTGGTTTCTGTTGCCGTGTCCGAATTTGCCTACTGAAGTTTCATTCTGTTGCCGTTGCCCTATTTTTGCATTGAAATCTCCCATAATTATCTTTAAGTGCTGCTTACCTTTATTATTTAGATGACGAATTTCCTCATAAAATTCTTCAATTTCTTCTTCAGGATGACTTAACATTTACTAATTCCTGATGTTTGTTTTCACTTTATATATATATATATATTGTAGGTCACTACTGCGCCCTTCAAAGTCCGTACTGGGCCATTTAAAAGTCTGTGCCCTAGGCGGCTGCTTAGTTGACCTAATGATAGCACCAGTACTGAAATTATGCAGGTTACACCATGAGCATTCCATATGTTTGAGTACCGGAAAACTATAAATGTACTGCATTTTGTGTTCAAATGATGCTTTTTTAAGTGTGTGTATATTTTGTGTCAAATGATTCTTTTTTCCTTAAGTGTGCTTTCTGAAAAAGGATTTTGGAAAAAATAAAACGAAAGCTGAAAAGCAATTCTTTCTTTCCTCCTCTTTTATAGACAAGATATCTCAGGTTTTGTAAGTTAATTACGAGGATCCTTCATAAATATTGTCAGCCATGAAGATTTTGATTCATAAAATTTCAAACATTTTTGATGCACAGTTTTCCTAATACGTGGCGCAAATTTTAAAATTGCAAACATTTTTGATGCACAATTTTTCTAGTCCGTGGTGCAAATGTTAAAATTTCAAACATTTTTAATGCACATTTTTTCCTAGTACGTGGCGCAAATGTTTCCTTAACGCTTGGAATGATATCGAGAGTTCAAAATTTTGGATTAGAAAAATTTCTTTTGCGTTCTATAATTGGAACTATGAAACAAAAAAATCTGCGTATTTCGTGCTTTACATAATGCAAAGTTTTGCTGCTAGATGTCATGAATGCGCATTTGTTCAAGGTATCTGAATTGCATTTGAAACCATTTCTTTGCTTCTGAAAATCATACCTGAAAAAAGAATTTTTGCATTAGATAACTTAAACTATGAACAAAAGTTTCGGCTCTTTTTTTTTTTTTTCTGTAATGCAACGTTTAAGCGCTAGATGAATTAAATGCTAATAATTGCGCGGTATCGGAATTGCATTTTGAACATCTCTGTACATCTGAAAATCAGATTTCGAAAAATGCTTTTTGCATCTGCTTGTTGCTATCATGACAAGGATTGTTCATACCTTTTCCAGCTTGTGGAATGCTAACATTTTTCACTAGGTGGCGTGTATTTAAAGTTTTATTTATACGATATTTATGCTAATGAAGCCGTACTTTAGAAGTAGCTCATATTTGCTTGTTCTAACTGCAGTCAGAATTTTGTCCTAGCCTTCTAATTTTCGAGATGCGTTATTTTCCACTAGCGGGCGTAACAATGTGTTTTTTTTTTTCGACACTTTGTTTGATCTTCGAAAACACCTGTTTTTAAAATTCCCTTCACCTCTGATTTATGACACTACAACAGTAATTTTCCATGAAATTTCCATGTTTTGTAATGCCAGATTTTAATGTTATGTTACGCAAACTTAATTTTTTTTAAAGTTTTTATTTCAAGAATTGGAAACCTAATTAAATTAATAAAGTACTTGAAGAGTTTTTAGTGTAGTAATTATGAACTCTATTAGCGCAGAGGCGTACTGATAGCCACAGCAACCAGTACCGTCTTAGCCCTTTTGGGGACCCTGGGCCATCACATTTTTCGGGGCTCCTGATCTTTATATATCATCATCATCATCGTCAACCATTATCAATCCACTACTGAATGAAGGTCTCCTCAAGTGTCTTCCACAAATTACGTAGAAACATTCAATATCAAGCAATATCCAGAAACTTTTTAAATACCACTTGAATGAAAAAAGGTACATGACACAAATTGTAGAACTCCATGCATCAAATGCAGTCACACTTAGTTGATTAGTAAATTACAAGAAAATGGGTGCTGAAAGATATGTTTCTTCCTTATTCTACATATTATTCAACGAAAACTAAATTAGAACAGAAGACACAAATAAACCAACCAGCGCCGTTTCCAGACAATTGGACGCACCGGGACAAAATTGCCGATATGCGCCCCCCCCCCCCTTTATTATTTATTTAGACAGCGAAGATTAGATATATATAAGTAGCCCCTGGTGAGCAAACCTTAGTGATAAACATACTGTACGTGCACTTGAAAAGAAAAATGGGGGAGGGAACTTCCAACTTTCTACACTACTGTTTCTTCTTTTCTTTAAATAATAAAAAATCTGCTGGTGAGTAGTGAAAGAGTTGGACTTTTTGTAAACGCATAAGACAATTGGGGCGTTGGGGGCCCTGAGCATCGGCCCCGTTGACCTACTCTTTAAGACGGCCATGCCCGCAACCCCCGTATTGCGGGGGGCATCATGTCTGAGAGGGTCTCCAGTTGGATAATTTTTTTCAAATTGAAGTTTCCGTAAAAGATTTTACAAATTTTTGTTACCAATCAAAAGATTTTACCGAATCTTTTAGGGAAACTTCATATGAAACTGGTTAAAGAAATAGCCAGGAGTTTTTTTACGGCAGCTTTGGAAGAAATATTAAAAAGAAATGCAATTTCTTCTTCCGGTATTTAAGTTTACAAAAACTGGATGCTGGAAAAGCAGTTATTCCAGATTACTTGAGTCCCCTTTCACAATCATATCGATAGTTCCTATACTTGCATATTAACAAGAGAATGTAAAAGAAATATCAGTTCAATGAATGAAATATTATACCAATGCGGAGAAGATGTTATATATTAAAGGATTTTTGCATGCAACTACGCATCTTCAGAATATAATGAACTGAAAGATGTTCTTTGCGGGAACGCAGAAGCAGAACCCTGTGTCATATTTTTATGACAGTCAAGAGAATTTTTGTTTTACTATGTGCAAAGCATTATGGCATGTTTGTTTTTTATACTCAAGAGTAAGTGATTTATGTAGTTTTACTTTTTTGTGCCACATTTCTTAAATAAGCAAATAAGTAAGTAAAAATTATATTCTGTATTTTCCCATACTAAGTGAAGTGACTTTAGAACTATAAGCATACTCTCGCATGCTTCTAATGTACTGCTTAGAATACTGAATCAACGACTGTATAGCAGAGCGGAGTATTTGGGGGGGGGGGATGATCAGTATGGATTCAGGAAAGATAGAGGAACTATGGATGCAATCGGAGTGATGAGGACCATAAGGGATGCAGTAGGGATGCAATCGGAGTGATGAGGATCATTAGAGGAAAGATAGAGGAACTAGGGATGCAATCGGAGTGATGAGGACCATATACTAAAAGGTATATAGAAGTAATCAAAGAAGTTTATATATGTTTCATCGACCTAGAAAAAGCATTTGACATGGTGAATTGGAAAAAGCTGATGGAAGTGCTAAGTAAAATAGGATTAGACTGGAAAAACCAGACGTTAATTAGCTGAATTATACATGTACCAGACAATCATAATAAAGAAAAAAGTAGGAAAAACTAAAAACATGTGTGATTGCCAGGGGTGTAAGACAAGGATGCTGTCTGTCACCAAAGCTCTTCAATATTTTTGCAGAAGAAATGATAAAAGAAGCATTTGAAGAAGAGAAAAGAGGAATCACTATTGGAGGAAGAGCAATGCAAAGTATTAGATTTGCAGATGATCAAACAATATTAGCTAACACTGAAGATGAACTACAACATCTATGCAAAAATTGGAAAATGTATGCATAAAATGTTATATGAAAATTAACACAAAGAAAACAAAAACGATGAGAGTTTCTAGGAGACCAGGAAACGTTGAGGTGATGATGAATGGAGATAATGTAGAGCAAGTGAGACTATACAAATACCTCGGTAGCACAATCCAAGAAAATGGAAAATGTGACATGGAAATAAAAGAAAGAATTAATAAAGGAAAATATGCATTTTACAACAAGAAGAATTTGCTTAGTAATAAAATGAATGGAAATTTAATGAAAATGCTTATTAAGTGCTATATTTGGAGTATAACTTTATATGGGGCAGAAACTTGGACAATCGAGAATAAAGAAGCTAACATGTTGGAGGCATTTGAAATGTGGTTATGAAGAAGAATGGAAAAAATAAAGTGGATTAAAAAAATTACCAATGATAAAGTGTTGCAAAGTGTTGAGGAAGAGAGTAATATTCTGAAGACCATAAGAAAAAAGAAATATAACTGGACAGGACATGTGTTAAGAGGAGACAGCTTATTGAAAAGAATGATAGAAGGGAAAATTGAAGGAAAGAGACCAAGAGGAAGGAGACGACTAATGATGCTTGATGATATCATGGGCACAGGAAGCTATCAAGTATTGAAGGAGAAAACAAAGGACAGAGAAAACTGGAGGAAGAGAACTTGTTGCTTTACCATTGGACCTGTCAAAAGAAAAGACAGAACACTAATGACGATGATGATGATGATGATTTTCCCATAAATCGGAAAAGGTCATTAGACACTGTCACACGGAAGTTACGTGTGACAGTGTCTAATTTTGTGTATCTGATGGTGACGAATTTTAAAGTGGTCCACTTTAGTTTTCTAAAAGAATAAAATCTGCATGGTATGATTAACTTTGATGTAATATTTTTTGTAGTATTTCCTATTGGTATAAAACTAGGGCTTATAATTACAACGTGAACATGTGTGTTATCTGCAATAAAGTGCAGTAACTTTAGTTTTAAGGAAAATACCTGTCGGTTACAAAGAATTTGAACTATTAAAATGCCCATAAAACGTAGTTATTAATGTGGAACTTAAACCTTCAAGTAATTGATAGCTAATAGATTTTCGCAAAAGCGCCTCTAACAATTTTTTTGCGGGGGCGGGGAAGACCTCGACTTTTTCCGGTACGCCATTGTATTTCCGGTTGAAAAATTGAAAAAGTGACTTGCAGAATTTTCAGTGAGCTATGTTTGAAATTTTGTCAGACGATTCACCTGTGATGGCAGGTTCGGACATATTATTTCATTTATAATTATTTAATCATAAATGAGATGACCTATTTTTATTTTATTTTTTTTCCTTTTTTTTTCTGTGCCCTGGAGCATATTACGAGTACCAGAAGACATTATTAACTTAACACACCACCAGTATATAATTAGACAACGGATGTGACAGTTCCGTGACCAACTACCTAACGATCTAACCTTAACTGCTTGGAGCATCCTCACAGCCTCTTCTGAACTTCAGCTTCGATATAAATAATGAGGGAATTTCTTGGTAGTGGTTTCGTTTGAGCATACTTCACACCTACGCCAGCATAGCAGAAATAAACTCCTTAAAACATAAACCTTAACATCGCGGAACCTGTTCTCATTTCGTAGTGTGGCGTATCTGATATATGCAGCAATTCGGCTGTAAAGACCAAAGGCATTTAGTTCTCTACAAATAAAGGAGATACTTCATGTCAAGCTTGTGCACATTCTATCCCAGCGCTGCGCAAAAGACGGATTGAAACTGTTCTTTTCAGTAATCGAAATTTTTTTCCCACGGTACTTGTTGTTTATTTCAACACTTAGATACTGCTGTGAATTGGCATGTTTCACCAGTTTGCTACTAGATGATGGCGGAGCATTTTAACCCTAATAAATATGAGACTTTCAAATTTTCGTTCTTGTAAAAGCATCAGTCTTAGAGAAAAGAAAACTGATGTACAATGCTATCATCTCCTAGAGTTGAAACAAAACAGTAAATTTTAAAAAAATGTAGGCAGTCAGCTACGGAAGTTAAGAGCAAGTCATATGTTACTTGGAAATAAAGACTGGTGTGTACCTGAGTACTTCGAATGGTTCTGACATCCCGAATAAAGGCTGATAGAAATCTTTATATCAGCCTGAATTTCACTGATTTTTTTTGTAAGCCAGGAAATTTCTCAATTTACAGAAACCTTTTCTCAATTCCTTTCTTATTTAAATTCCCGGTAAATTGCAGTTTTTAAGATGCGTTAATGGAAATGTTGAGTTCCCAGAAACCTTTCCGCAATTCCTTTCGTATATTTACGGAAGAACTCTGTTCTCAATTTTTCCGCATCTATAAGACGAAAATTTTTCAATAATAATAGCGCTAATGCTTGAGGATTGATTAACTATTGAATTTCAATCATCTGCCGAAGGATCTGATTTTGAAGTTCTGTAGCGAGATCGGATATTGTGGATAGTATATCACATACTGCCAGAAGGACAGACCATCGATGGACAGCCGAAATTTTAGATTGGATTCCAAGGGACAGGAAAGGACCCAGAAGAAGACCACATGGTAGATGGGTGGATGAAAAGTATGCAGGAGTGACATGGGAGACTGGCACAAGACAGACCGTTGTGGAGGAAACTTGGGGAAGCCTTCGTCCAGCAGTGGATTGATAATGGTTGACAATGATGATGATGATGATGATGATATCACATGGACATTTGGTAATTGCGGCACAGAATATTCTTTTCCTTTTCCCCCATTTTGTGCAACAGCTATTGTTTTATCATAAAAACTCGCGTACTTTGACAGACTTCCGTACATCTAGAGAGACCCCAGAGACTCCAGTCAATATCAGAAATAGTAGATCTGCATATCTAATTCTTGACCTGGAGCAAAATTAGAGGAAAATAAATATTTGTTAAACTACTTGTGACCTACTGCAGATGTGAAGCACATGTCAAGACGGCAAAGTTGCAGTGACAAACTTCGTCGGTGTAGCTTAATTGGAAAAGTATTCGGCTCCGGGGCAGAAGGATGCGGATTCAATCTTAGTCACCGGCAAATTTATATTTCCCACTGGCGCCCGATTGTGGAAAAGGATCTACTGCTCGTTAGGTTCTTGGAAAAATGTGAATGTTCTTTCCACATATCGTCTAGAATTAAAGAAAAACTTCTTCGCTTCGAAAAAATGCGTGATGTTTTTTCCACACATCATTTGGAATTAAGTGAGAACTCCTTTTTCTACAGTGAGCTCCTTCAAGCGGCTGACATGGAAACCTATGGTTCCGGATATATATGTGACGTATTTCAAAGGTTAAGCACATGCAAAGTTGCAGCGATAAATTCCGTCGATGTAGGGTAATTGGGAAAGCATTCGGCTGCGGAGCAAAAGGATGCGGTTTCGATTTTCTCCACCGGCAAATTTGTGTTTCCACATACTGAAATAGGTAAAGATCATCATAAGACATTGTTGGGAAATCCGAAATAGGCAAGTTTCGATCAACAGTTAGTCAGAAAGGAAATGAAACGGAAATGTTTAAATGTCAGCTCTAATCTGCTTGAATGCGAAGGAACAAATAAAACTTTCTTCAAAAATGCTGCAATAAGAGTTCAATGGATCGCTCTGATTTTTTTTTTTTATTATTGTTTTTTGTTTCTTAACATATGCAGATCTGCGGAAGCAAATGAGTCACAGATATGAAATGATCAAACCAATGAGGAGCAATGGTTTCTGCAATTTCAAAAATCGAGTCTAGAAGATGCTATTAATACTTGAAGAAGCACTGAAATAAGTTATCAATAAGTAGAAACTGTGCACCAATTATACTTAAAATAGTATAACTATACTAATAATCCGAATTAATTTCTTGGCGTAAAACAGAAATACAACTTTCCAAGCTTTCGCACATCAATCAGATGTCTTTTCCAAGGAAGGTAGACAGCTAACTACAAACTGGATAATAGAACCTTGATCTCAAAAACTACAGTCTTGTTACACTTATATATATATTAAGGTAATACAGCGTAAATTATTTATTTTTTCAAGCCGACCATGGTTTCGCTGGGTATTGACCTAGCTTCATCAGGCCGAATGGAACATAAATATTCAAATTTTATATGACATCATAAATGGTGCTTACAGTCACGTGTTTTGGTTAGATGCTTCCACGCGCTTGATAGGAATGGCGTGGATGCCATGTCATTAATAAGTTGCGAAGACTTCTGAGTTTCCAAAATATCACCAAACTTGATATTTTGGAAGCTTTCTATATACACATATCAGAAGTCTTCGCAACTTGTTAATGACATGGCATCCACGCCATTTCTACCAAGCCCGTGGAAGCATCTAACCAAAACACGTGACTGTAAACACCATTTATGATGTCATATACAATTTGAATATTTACGTGCCATTCGTCCTTTGAAGCTAGGTCAATACCCAGCGAAGCCATGGTTGGCTTGAAAAATAAATAATTGTGACAAACTACCTTAATACATGGATAATAGAACGCTTTAACAATTTGAACGCGGTGACTTGACAAAACAAATAAATGAATGGGCGCAAACGTGATAATTCGAAGAAACGAGGTCACGTTGGTTGGGCACGCGGTACCATGGTAGAAAACGCAACATTATTTGAAGAACTGATTCCAAATACGTGGTAACTCCAGAGAGACCCTGTCATTGGAAACCTCGCTGCCGGTCAAGATTTCCAAGGTTTGGCGAATGGCAGAAGATTTCGGTGAGGAGTATGAAACTAATTTTTTTATATCACTCCACATAGGATCAGCGGACTTGAACTTGACTGCTCTTGATAGAGCAGTGGTTATTTTCCCGCTTTTTGCATCCCTTTTAAGTTCCCTGATTCTAATTCGAAACGAACTTTTGGTCATTCCGATGTAGTATCGCTTGGAGACATCCGGATATTGTAGTGGGATGGCATAATACCTGCCTCATTGAGAAGAGGGGGCTTGTAAATATTTCTCTTAATCATCGTATATAAAGATGCCAGAGATCTTATGCCGACACGGAAGTTCATCCTGTTTGCAATTAGCTGTCTACCTTCCTTGAAAAAGCCATCTGGTTGATGTGCGAAAGCTTAGAAAGTTTTATTTCTATTCTACGCCAAGAAATTCGGATCATTAAAATAGTTATACTGAAATAAGTGTAAGTACGGCTGAAAGTACCTATTTTGAAGGCTTACACTGTAAAAAAATTCTGAAATACACGAGACACTTTCGGTGATTTTTTTTGTGAATTAATGAAGCATATTTCTGTTACAAACTTTTCCGTGAAATGACGGAAAACAACCTGCATTTTACGGATTTCACGATTATTTTCAGAAACCTTTCCGCAATTCCTTTCTCATTTAAATTCACGATAAATTTCCGTTTTTAAGATGTGTTAATAGAAAATGTTGAGTATTCAGAAGCCTTTCTGCAATTCCTTTCGTATATTTACGGGAAAACTCTGTTCTCACTTGTTCCGTATCCACATGACGAAAATTTTCCGGTAATAATAGCGATACGCGGGAATACTTGGGGTTTAATTAACTATTAAATTTCAATCGTCTGTCGGAGGATCTGATTTTGAAGTTTTGTAGCGAGATCGGATATTGTGGATAGTATATTGCATGAAAATTTGGTTATTGCGGCACAGGATATTCTTTCCGTTTTCCCCTATTTTGTGCAACAGCTATTGAGTTATCACAAAAAACCGTGCACGTAAATTATGTTACAGGTGATTTTACAATGTCTATGTGTCAAGGTGAAAATTCTCCAAATACGTGGCGTCAGTAAATAAATAAATACATCGCTCTTTCCACGTTCCAGAAACACATAGCAACCGAAAAATTGTTTTCCACGGCGGCGGCTGAAAACAGTTTTTTGGTTGCTATGTGTTTCTGTAGCGTGGAAAGAGCGATGTATTTATTCATAGTCTATGTATCAGTTCGCGGATCTTAAAGGCAAAAGCTATTTTCTCTGCCAACAGTAAAATTTATATTTAGGAGTTTTGTGAAAAAATACAATAAAGCAGTAGGCCTACATTTCACCATTTCTTAAAGATAAAAGTCACTGTCAGTTTAAAAAGATTCAATTGAATTCAATTAATTTATTGATCTTGCTGTTACATAATAAAGTAAAAATTCGAAACAGTTGCATATAAGCCAGAAAATTTCTGAATAAGTGCCTTGAATGTGCCTGTGATCTCGAGTTTCAAAACTTTCTGTTGCTTCGAAAATAAAGATGGAAAAACTACTTAATTTTCGATAAGTCCTCTTGCAGAAAAAAAAAAAAGAATTTTAATTATTACAAACTTATTAAAAATAAATAAGATCCCACAGAAAATAAAATGACTAATTAACTCGCATTAATGACAAAATAGCATTTCATCATCCAATTAGAATTGTGCTATACCTTGAATGTGCCTGAGATTACGGAATATTTCTGGCTTAGTAGTTAAGACTCGGTCTGCTAAGCCATCCCATTCGAACTCGAAAATCCAAATCGACTTTTCTGAAATCAACGGAATTACTGACTACCGAAAATCTGTGAAAATACGGGTTTTAAAAAACGGGAGCTTTCAAAAACGGAAATTTCGTTAACAAGACGGACACATTACCGCAACTTTGTTGCGCGTTATTTTCAGGAATTTCCCGTGTATTCACACCACTTATTTTGTACAGTGTAGCATCTCATCCGTCCAAGAAAATAATTTAGTTTTTGCAGGTTCAGTTTTGAAAAAAACTGCTTTTCACGGTTGGTAAACTTAGATTCGTGAAAAAATAACGGCAATGTGTATGCGTAATTTTTCCTTGCACTCTAGTTCTCAGTTTACCTACAAATTCCAGTGACTATGTGTATGTGTCATGCTTTCAGATCCGAGTTTTCGTTTTTCTTTTAAAACACCCCTTCCTTTTTCGCAAGAATATAAAAATCCTTACAAACAAAAAGAAAAGTACTATCCAGGAAATTACATCTACATCATGCCCCAAGCGCTCAAAAACAAAATATTACCTCATGCATAAGAACGTAACATGTTTCAAATGAAAGATTTTTTTACTCGCGTTGGAAATTTTGGCAAGCTGTTAGCGGAACCGCAGATAAATACTGCCACAAATTGAGGTGGACATGAATTTATGATGTACATACATACATGGATGGTGTTTTCCATTTCAAAATAAAGAAGAGAGAGACTAAAGGAAGTTGGAGAAGACGGGCAGAAAATATTATCTTAATGATGACAGGCCCCAAGTTATGATACACGAAAAGGGGAAAAGCTGCCATACCGAAAGAGGCAGAAATTCTGCTATTGGTTCCCGGTCATGAAATACGGCACGGTGAAACGACGGCGGAACCAGGGGGAGGCCTTGCCGGCCGGCCGTGCGAGTGCGGCGACCCGGCTACTCGCTCGCAGCGGACACCTGATGGCATCATTTGATAGATTGTCCGTAATGCTCCTCTGACCCCTGATGAGCGGAGACTTAACTATTAGGCTCACGAAAAAATCTCAGTTCATTTCGAGTAATTCATCTGAGACCGCATCGGGATGTCAAGGTGAGTCATCGGCGGACGGAGCAAATCAACGCTCCATTCAGACCCAATTGCGGACCACGGTACCACGTGGGTAAGTAATAGCTTCAGCGTTTCCGTAAATACGCATTTTTTTCTCTTCCAGATTTGATTATTTGGCGAAACGTCTTTTAGTTCCGATTTGGTTGCAGCACTGAGAAGCTGTGAATTATATCTTGTGAATAACCTCATTCGACTGAACCCGTCTGTTAGTTCCCTCCTACTTCCATATTCATTTCCAGCCGCAAAACAACAATTTTTTTTTTAACATGGGAGGTGATTTTTGTACGGTTTTGTTCAAATGAAAATGTGGCATGTTTGTATATTACCACTTTATTTTTAACTTTAGTGCACTTAATATTTTTAAGGAAGTTAAATATATAGAGATTAATCCGTCTTCGTTTTGCCGATGACACAGTAATTTTTACACGGTTAAAATTTTTGTGGTAGGTTGCACCAAAAAAGTGGTGCTACAGCACTTTTGGGATAAAGGTTGGCCATTGTGTGATGCATGAAACATAAAAAAAATATCATGATGCAATTATGCGTCATGTTATGGTAATCTGAATGGGGAGAAGTTGCACCCATTGCGCCATATTTTCGTGTATTTTATACATTACACAATGGTTTAGCTTTGTCCCAAACGTAGTGTAGCACCACTTTTTTGGTGCAACGTACTACAAAATTTTTAAGAGTGTATAAGTACCTCTTTACAGCACGATCCAAAAACTTGCTGTAAAGAAGTGGGGACAAACCTGCAGAAAATAAATTGGTATAAAATGTTTTTCTAAGAATTGATCAACGCATCCTTCCAGTTCTTACTTATGGATCAGAGATATGGACCTTAGCTAAAAAAAAAAATTTTTAAAAATGGCTGACGTCAGCTGCGGGCTACTCAAAAGAGCATGGAGGGATGCATGTTTGGTTCAACCAGGAAAGACAGAAAAAGGAACTTGTGGTTCAGGAAAATAACAATGACATCACAATCAATGTAAAAACCCTAAAACGGTAATGAGCTATACAAGGACTAACTACCGTTGGTCAACTGTAATACTATATTGGATACCAAGGGATAGGGAAAGACCCAGAGAAATACTACGGGAGATAGGCAGATGAAATTCTAAAGCATGCCAGAGTAACACGAAATGGCAGAATTTTACGGTCTCTTCGACTCTCAAGACAGAGTTGTAAAAGAGACTTGGAAAAACCTTCAAAACAATCACTTAATTGAACGGTTGACGACGCTGATAACAATTATTTCTAGATTAATCTGGTTTTGAATTGTTTTTATTTTCTAAACCATAAAACTAAAGTGTATTATATAACCATAATATAATTATTAGCGTAACATACGACTCATACGAATCTAAAATAACTTTTAATGGCGTAAATACACTTAGCACTTGCTAAGCTTTCGCTCTCCTCTGTGAGGTTTTGCTGGCCTACATTATCAGAGCCTTAGAACAGTAACAGACAACGCTGAAATTATTCAAAAAACAATTTACCGAAAGCTCGGGCAAAATTGAGTGTTTGTATTTACGCCATTAAAGGAGGTTTTAGGCTCATAATAGTCGTGTGTTATATTATATAGATGGTGCAGTGTATTTGGTAATAATTATTATTTTTCAACAGCAATTATAATTTATTAAACATTAGCATTTCGGTCCAAAAGTACGTCTCTTTACGTTATTTCTGAACCAGTATACAACAATAAGGAGAATGATTGTTTTACGTTTGCTAAATTGCTTGTATTAAGCACGAATTAAATAAAACGAGCCATTTTCCTGAAAGCCCCCCTTCCCCTTTTTTTCGTAATGCGTTCTTTGATTTGAGGATTTATGCATAGAAATTAAATTTAGCTTGCACATTCAACATTCAGGTCCGTATCCACAACGGTACTAAGCTTATTTATAATTTATAATTTCCGTATTTATCAGCGAATTATCTGTTAAAACAGTAATAAATTTTGGTTGTGCGGATTATACGCCGATACGTTGCTTTAAAAATGAAACAACGTTTTTGTGGAACTTCGATTTTTAAAAATTCGCGTTATAATTGTTATAAGTCATATATTCGGAAAATTACCAGAAATATTAACAGGAAATATAACACAATACGAAGATGGAGATTCATAAGTAGTTGGAAAAAAGTTTTTTTCTTTTACTTAAGAGCATTTTGACAGAAAATAGGATGGGGAGCTCAACATCACGCACGTTTGTAGGTGCCACAAATCTAACTATGAAACTGAACACTACGAAATCTATAGATTTAGTTTACTTACTGAACTTTCAAGTCTAATGACTGAACTGCGGCAGTGCTGAAAAACTCATAATTTTTGCTCTTTATTCACCTAAAAGTACCGGAAAAGCATTTTGAAATGGCAGTTATCTTTTTCAATGAACAGATCTCGGTTTTTCTCGATTTATTTGAACTGCTGGAACATACCGTTAATTGCAACTTTTCTGTACGAAACTATGGTTTGGTATCAACATCGCGAGTACGGATTATACAGCGACTTTTTCTTTTTATCTTTTTTGAACTTTACGGCCTGCGGATTATGCGACGCCGCGGATTATAAGAAGGATTTTTTTTTTTCCTTTTCCTGAATTTCACAGGCTGTGAATTATACGAAGAAAAATATGGTACACCATTTGTTTTTTTCTTTTCTTTTCTTTTTTTTTTTTTTGACGGAAAGCTTAACTTTTATAGATGCTCAAAAATCGAAATCCACTTTCTTTAACTTTTATTTATTACACTTTATGAAGTTTTTTATTGAGCAACGAAAGCGGAAAGTTTCAACAAATGGCAGAATATTAAAGGAATACAGTACGTGCCATTCGTCCTGATGAAGCTAGGTCAATACCCAACGAAACCATGGTCACCTTGAAAAAAATAAATATTTGTGACAAACCACGTTGTATTCTCTTAATATATATAATCGTCACAAGACTGTAGTTTTTGATATCAAGAAAATGGCAGAATATTTAGTGTGAAGCCATTATATAAACCTTACGCTCCTGATTGTATTACGGTTTTATTTCGCTACTGAGTAACCACTTAAATTTCATAACTCAAAACACACGGAAACAATGTGAAAATGTGGAGAAAATAATCCCTGTCTTTAGCTTTTGTTTCCTGCACAGCAGTGTCACTTTTCTGATTCAAAAATTGTTGGACGAAAAAAAAATGTTATAGAAGTGAGGGGAGGAGCAGCTCCCTCCTCCTCTCTCTACATCCCTGCCTATTCACTTCTTTTAACTCACGCAGTGCATTGCTCTAAACCAATTTTAAACCAAAACCACCTGAACTAGTTTTGTGATAAAATATTTTATCAATTCTGTTTATCTAGTGATACGCAAAGAACCTTTTTTAGAAGGCTAATATATAACGTAAAAGCTACGATTCATGAAAAGGCGAGTTTTTTTCTGTTTTGATAATATCGAATTCAAAAAATGATTTAAATACACCGCCTGGGCATTTTATCAGAATCACCGTTACATCATGTCTATGAGAAACAACATTCATTATCAGGAAACATTTCAAACAAAGTTCCATAAGAAAGAATGCATTGAATGAACATGATAGTTTTCTAACTCACCAAATGTTTATTAAATTGTAAGAATATATAGAATATGACAATTTAAAAGTTTGAGACCTAACCCGATTAATTTGTATAAAGATTTTAAAAAGTACTGTTGCTCACACTTGCACACTAATTGAATTTAGGCAGGAAATGAGCTGGCTGTCATTCTTTCATTTCATTCATAATGTGGGAGACAATGTGTGAAACAGTAAACTGATTTACACTATCAAAGTTCCCCATTCTTGAAACATAACAAAACACTCATGATATAAGATTGAAGAAATCACTGTGAAATTCACAAATTTGTCGGTGACGGAAATCGAAATCGTGCCTCCTCGCTCCGGAGCCCGTTCTTCTAGCCTACTAAACTACACCGACGGAATGTATCACTGCACGTGTATCACCTCTGTACATATTTCGTCTTGACACGTGCTTCAAGACGAAATATGTACATCATATATATTTCTTCTTCATCATATATATTACGAAATACATCACAATTAATTTTATTTTCTTGTCGACTGCAGTTTCCATGTTTCTTGGCCTATAGCTTTGTGCTGAGGCATCTGGGACGAAGCATAGCGGAACTGCGGTGGCCAAAATTATAAAATTAATTGTAGCTGAACACTGATTTTACCAATCACATATGCTTTACAATATTTGTAGTCTAAGATTTGTAATCGATGATATATTTTCGCTTGGCACAACAATCGAGTTCATACTTCAAATCTTACCTCAGCACTTCCGGAAGTTCGTCAGAACGCGTTTTTAATACAGTGGCAAGGCAGTGTAGATAATATTGTAATGCTCAAGAGAAAACTTAAACCCATTAGAGCATTGAGTTTTGATATAGCAAAAAAGTGCTTTAACCAAATGTGCGACACTTATACTTGAACGAACAGTATATGGGTGCTGGAGGAATAAATCCTTTCGCAGTGTTGTACGTAATTGCAAGATCTTTTGAAGTATATGCTATGTTTTGAGAAGGGTTTCCAAAAATATGATGCCTAATAATATAGCACAATAACGAAAATGTAGGAAATTTAATTTATTTTTAATATAAAACTATGACTCTAAATAAGTAAAAAAAAATCATGCGACCAGTGCAATATGTAAAAGCAGATACATTCAAAATCTGAAAAAATGATGCATGGAAAGACGTTTTTTGTTAAAAAAATTCTGCTGTTACAAATTTTGTAGTTAAGATATTGAAAGAAAAATAATATTCGCCACTAGCTTTATGCTTAATATTAAGTCGATATTCTATATCTGAATGCAAGATCATGAAAATGCAAAAAAATCTTTCCAGTGATTAGTTAACTCTGAATTCATCACTAACGGCAGAAAAGACACTCTCATCAGCTTTTTTTTTTTAAATCAATATTGCACTTTTTTTATTTATTTTCATAACATTTCATGAGTTTTTATATACCTGGGTGCTTTGCAACGCTCTTACTGTAAATAATTTATCTACATATTACTAGATTTCTATTTCAAGAATATGCTTTCAATCATTTTCACTTAGAACAGAATTTAAATGACGTTTGTTTCGTGTTATCAATATTTAAGACTCTTCAACTTAATAGACTGAACTGAAGAAAGGGCAGAAGTAGTCATTTAAGTTCATTTTATGCGCATATTTTTTCCTTATGTCATAAAGGCAAGCTAAGAATTATACTTTTAAATGAAGATTATTCGTTAAGATATTAGTTACCAAATGGTTATATGTTTGCAATAAAGAAATGCTGCACGGTTCCCGTAGTTGAAAAATAAGAAAAAAAAATTTAAAAAGGGCAGAAAAAAAAATTGTTTGACATCAAAGCATATTGTAATTTATGAAAAACATGAGTGTTTCGTGGAGCGTCTCTTTACATTAAATCTTCCACAATAGCATTTGCTATTATACTCTTTGGTTTTGTTAGTTTCCTTCAGATCTCGTATTTATCTATCTATCTATGTATTTATTTGGAATGATTACAGTGAAGTGCATTTTTCATTTTTTCATTCTTTCTCTTGGGCTGCACATATGCAAATGTGGTTTATGGAACAGCTGTAGAATACTTACAGAAGGATTAGAGCATAGCGAGACTGGATAATCCTGCATTATTTCCCCTCCAAAACTAACCGTTAGGAATACAAAACATTTGGAGTCGTTTATTTAACGTAATGTATCACTGAATAAAAAAAGGTAAAACGTGTTTTGGCTTATAGCACTATCTGATGATGTAGGACAGGGAAAAAATGCTAATATCCCTCATCCTATGACTATCTGAAAAGTATACTTGTGTTGTCTTTATAGCATTACAAAATGAAAACTTGATGAAAAAACTTAGATGAAGAAATGATGGAACGCATTAATTCTGCTTCATACGTTTGAGCTTCGTATTGTGTAACAAAACACGGAACTCAAACATATTAAATTAATCTCCCTGGTGGAAGGTTGTGATTTTCTGATGTTCAACAAAACTAATTTGCATGTTAATCTTAGTATTGTGATAAATAACTCGTGCTTAATTTGAGGACTTGATACAGATACCTTTATAAAGTAAATTAGCAAAAGCCGATAGATATTTTTCGGAGATCTTTGATTTGTTGAAAAGCTTACATAATGTGGAAAACCTTCACATGCTCATGCACAAATAATTATACATGCATTTTGTCCGGCAAACATTTTCAGTAACTTTACTTTCCCAAGTGTGTGTGAGCGTTATATTTCATTCACACCTCCCCTTTGGTTTTCTAGCACAAGTGCTCTTTTTAATTGTTTTATTGTCTGGCTTCGTTTCTACCTCTATTTCTACCTGGTGTTTTGAACTATCACCCCTTAATAATTCTGTTTAATTACGATAGAACTACTTATAAAGAGGGTCGATGAAAAATCCTCGCTAAATCTGTTTTGGTATTGTGAAAACACAAATTTGTCATTGAGGAAAATCGAAAACGCGCCTCCTCGCTCCGGAGCCAGTTGTCTTAACCGATTAAACTATACCAACAGAATGTATCACTGCAGATTTGTCGTCTTGGTACGCGTTTCACCTCAGCAGTACGTCACAGGGTGAAAATTACTACAGTGTAAAAACGCATACATGACAATACACATACATGTTCGTTTATGTTACATATCCATAACAGTTGGATATATTTCAAATATTTAATTAACTACATTAGTACAAATTAAAAAAAACATAAGCACTTACGTGAAAGCAGCTAATCCTGAAACACACATCACGTGGAAACATTAAAAAACATATAAAAAAATCCGATACTGCTTTTTTTGTTTTGTATTTATGGTTCCACTGGCGCACCCAGGAATTCTTGTTGGAGGGAGCTGTATATATATATATAGTATACGTACACAATGCGTGTACATATATATAGTGTACGCATATAGTTTACATACGGTTGTGACGTATGTAGCTCTTAATCTCTTTGGGGCTTTGGGAAGAAGACACCATGTAATAGAAGACACTATGTAATTTTTTGAACATGTAAAATAATATTTTTGAATGTTTAATTCGTGACATACGTCGCTCTTAATCTCTTTGGGTTTGGGGGAAAAAGACACCATGTAATAGAAGACACTATGTAATTTTTTGAACATGTAAAATAATTTTTTTGAATGTTTAATTTGTGGCATATACGTCGCTCTTAATCTCTTTGGGGTTTTGGAAAGAAGACACTATGTAATGTTTTGAACATGTAAAATAATATTTTTGAACTTTTAATTTGTGACATACGTCGCTCTTAATCTCTTTGGGGCTTTGGGAAGAAGACACTATCTTAGACACTATATAATTTTTTGAAAATGTAAAATAATATTTTTGAATGTTTAATTTGTGACATAAGTCGCTCTTAATCTCTTTGGGGCTTTGGGAAGAAGACACTATCTCAGACACTATGTAATTTTTTGAACATGTAAAATAATATTTTTGAATGTTTAATTTCTGACGTACGTCGCTCTTAAACTCTTTGGGGCTCTGGGAAGAAGACACCATGTAATAGAGGACACTAAAATAATCCCTCGCGTTTTTACAATTTCGTGTTGTATGCCTCCATTTCTATTTCTCCACTCCAGGACAGTGCGCAGAACAGTTTCTGCGCCTCGTAAAACATGGAATTAATTATATTTTGTTATTTTGCTTGTTAACAGTGATCCCCTTAGTTTTTCTCTTCCTCTTTAAATCCGGGACTTCATTAATTTTTTCGTTAAAAAATATCTGTCAAATTATCTTTGATTTAGTATCATAAAAAAACATAAGTTCCTAATTTCGATCGCAAAATCCGGTATTTCACTAAATACAGGCTAGTTATAAATGCTTTCTGCTGTATAGTGAGTGGCATTATATTGAATTAATATTCAATTCCAATCTCATGCTACTTCTTAATGTGCATGAAAATTAACAGGATTGAGGCATTGTGCCAATCTGTTCACCATATATGTATTTTTCAGTATATTACCTTTTTCCAAGTACGATAACGTATAAGTGTGATAACAAACAGAACTGAAGAAATATGCCATGTTAGATCAAGGAAAGGTAAAGAAGAAGATGGCGAATAATTGATTGACCATAACAAAAGAAATAATACGATGCTCTTGTTAAAAGAAAACTTGGTTAATTCGCTATACACCAAATCTAAATTTGCGCTGTTTACTAAAAAAGGAAACTTTTAACATTCAACTATCGTTTTATGTCTAGTCATTTCTGTCTGTATTTTTTCTATGAATTTGTCAATTATGTTATAACAAAGTCAGCCACTTAAATCTTGTAAGCAGGCATGATCAATAAGGATTTATTGTGTGCATTAAGGAAGTGGAAGGACTAGATTGTGTGCATAAAGGAAATGCTTGAATACCGCTTGCTCTTTTTAGGCAACTTTTAGCACAATGAAAAGGATATGTGTGGTCTTAGGGATTGTAATAAAATCAGAGGCTTTCAAAAACGCTTATAGCGTAGTAAATAAATCTGTTTATTTACTGGCGAAAAAAGTATATAGATTCTCTAAGTTACGCTCTCCATTAGGTTTCAAGGCAATAGGTTGACATACAATGTAAAGAATTAGAGCACGTAAGAAGCAAAGATGAAATCGTCTTTGTTTCTTACGTGTTTTAATTCCCTGCATTTTGTGTGCAAGAGATAAATATGAATCATCTTTGTTGGAATTAAAAAGGAAATTAGAAAGAATGCAGCGCAGAGCTCGTTTCAGACGACAGGGGCCTGGTGGCTGGACAGTATTTCAGTGCCCCAATATTAGTAGTACATCTACGATTTCACTACGGGTGGCCAAATAAAAATACCCAAGAGAAAACATTCCTAAAATATGATGAGCAAGCGATAAAAATATCCCCACCATATTGAAGTGAGAGTATTTCATGACTCATGTACGAATATCAGTGTTAGCAAGAAAATATAAAAATGCAGGTTGAAAAATGGACACCAGTTTAGTTCTATTTTAATACCCCCCCCCTCCGGTTCAGCAAACTAATTTGATCCAAAATATCATGATTCAAACCATCCCTTAATGTATGAACGTTTCCGCCAGGTACAGTTGTGTATAAAAAACATCTGTAATTCTTTCGAAAGATTTGAGGATGGACTGAGGGCGACTATAATTTTTGCTGACTCCTCCTAAAAAAAGGAGAAAGTGTTACGGAGATTTAATTCTAGAATTTAGGCAATAGATATTAAATCTCATTTCGTAACTTTTATTTCGCTTTAGTGCTCCATTTCCTTTGTTTCCACAAAAGCGTGAGAGAAATTTCGCTGTGTCACTCCTATATGAAATATCGGAGACACGGTTTATTTAGAGACGCCAGATGTTGCATTTTAAAATCTGAGCCTTTGTATTTTGTAGACGGATTAGTATTGTCGTGCTCATTTGATCCTTTGCCTTCTTTAGTTTCAAAGCAGCCGATTGAAAGCGCAAGCCTTCTTAATTTCTACCTTGATATTTTGTATTAGCCGATGCCGGCATGTTTTTCCCATGGGGCTTAGTGAGGCAAAGGGGTGAGTTTGGTGGAAACAAAGGGGGGGGCTAGGGAGTGGCTTCTAGGATTTAAACGCCGGCAGTCGCAAGGTGGAGAGGAGGAAAGGCCTCAGACGTTGGAGATCAGGTCTCAAGCTGACCGGGGAATGAAGTTTTTCTCTGTAGGGGCAGAAAGGAAACGGGAAAAAATGACCGAAAACCCAGGATTTAGGGAAGGAAATTTGAGTTTCAGGGGAACAGCGAGGAAGAATTTCAGAGCTGATGGGCAACTTTTTTGCGTAATATCAATCACTCAGAAAACTTGAATGTTTCGTCGCCCTGGTGCTGGAATCAAATATTAATATTTCTTCTACACTATGTAATTGAAAATTCTTCAACGGCATATACCTGAACGACCGGTGATATGCTTAACAACGCTAGATGGCAGCACAGTTTGCTTGGATTAAGTATGGGGTCGGAAACTATTCCGATGCTCTTAACACTCAGATATTTGGGACTTTGTCGTCCTGGGTGGTGTAACGGATAACATTCAGAGATGGCATATTGATGTGCTAATTATCATGAAATATACACAGTCGAAGCACATTACTGTGACCACCTCCTAATTTTGACGTCAACAGCGCGTCGCCAATGAAAGAAGGCAGACGTCATGAGCTGGCTTGGACGGTATATAAGGTGTGCTGTAGGCAATGTGAAAACATATCACCCTTTCCTGTCATGGAGAAAAGAGCGATTTATCAGATTTGCAAAAAGGGATGATTATCGGTAGAATTTTTTTTCACGAGGCAATTTCTTATTGTTTTCGCTGTGCTATCTGAAAAAAAAAAACAAAAAACTGTAGAACCCTGTCAATTCTTCAAGCATCCTGCATAATTCTGGGGCCCCTTGAAAATGCGGTGCCCACGGTTGCAGCCCCCCCTCTTAAATGGGCTCTGATGCAGCTAATTAAAAAGAAACAAAGATGAATCATCTTCGTTGGAATTAGAAAAATGCAGCGAATTAGAAAAAAACAAAGATGAAACATCTTTGTTTCTTTCTAATTCCCTGCATTTGAAGCCAATCTATTGCCTTAGAAAAGTCTCCCAGTGGATAGCAAAAGCTTGTCCAATCTATATACTTTTTACACCAGTAAATAAACGGATTTTACTAAGCTACAAGCGTTTGTTGATTGGACACAATCTGGTGTACTTTTAACAAGTATTAATAGAGGCCGGGATGACCATTTTCAAATGCATCAACAAATTCTGAAGTCATCAACTTTCTTTCTTGCAATTTTTCTACGTTCATATTTGAATCATCGCTTGCAAACTGTCTTGAAAGTTTCACAGATAACGTGACTGTTACTTTTTACCCCCCCCTTCCACTCTGAAATTTCCGATAGAACGTTTTATTCGCTACCAAAAAAACTGACATAACATGTTAAAGAAAAATTTGTGACAAATGCATATTAACGGACATAAATTGCTAGCACCATTTCCTCTGAGATTTACAAGAAGCGATAAAAGCAAATACTCTTAAATTTTCAATAAAAAAACAACGTAATCTTTAAGAGTAGCTGACTAATGAGAACATCTGGTATTTCCCGTAGAAGACTTTGTTACTAAACTTTATGCGACACCGAGAAAAACACTGCTATTTAGACTTCGGGAAATAGCGGTTTTTCGTATTAATATAAAGAGTTCTGGGCAGATTGCGTCACGCGCCCATGTTTAAAATGGGCCTTCTTTTCTAAATTGCCTCCAGAAATGGCAAAAATATTGGTGAACTTCTTTTTGTTGTTGTTGTTATTTTTATTAATTTCTGATTATTATTATAAAGAGATTCCACCTCTTCCTGAGGTTTTTCTTCTCTTCCTTCCGGGCCGGGTACGACGTACCAAGTCCGGGAAGTGGTATTTCTTTCTCTCAGTTGTCCAGGAACTTCCTTACTATCCTGCAAGTGTTCAGAATAGCTGCCTTCGGTAGTTCCATGTAGGTGTTAAGTTGAAGGTATAGTGTCTGTATAGAGCTGTGAATGATCTTAGGTAAACCTCCTGTGGCTGACATTACTATGAGGACGGCGGTGACGTTCACTCCATATGCCACATTTCCTAGACTTCGTATCATAGGTCGTTATACTTTGACAGCTTCTCTCAGTGTGTCTTCTGGATGTTGCACGTGTTGGGCACGGCTATGTCGATGAGGTATGTTGACTTCTTCTCCTTGTCGACCAGGACGATGTCAGGCTGATTGTGGGGGATGGTCTTATCTGTTCTGATTGATCTGTCTCAGTACATCTTGTGGGTGTTGTTCTCTAGAAGCGTTGTTGGCTCATACTTGTAGTAGGAGCAGGCTCAGATGTTATGAGGTGGTGCTTTCTTGCCAATTTCTGATAGACAATCTTAGCGACTTGATTGTGCCTGTTCGTGTACTCTTTCTGTGTGAGAACTCTGCACCCTGCTGTGATATTTTGGATGGTCTGTGGCGCTTGATGTCATTGCCTACATGTGTCGCTTTCCACTGACGTGTCCTTCAGGATATGCTTCCGGTAGTTTCTTGTGTTTGTAACTTGATCTCGTACAGCCATAAAAAACCCTTCGGTATCGGGGAAGAGTGATCCGTTTGTTAGCCATGCATTGGAGGCAGTCTTATCCACATATTCCCCAAGCTTTTTCTTTTGGCTCCCTCGTTCCAATCTCGATGTTCTGAGTAGAGAGGTCTAGGGCTGTGTATTTCTTGTCACTCTGGTTTATCGCTTAGTGAAGGGGTCCCTTGCTCTGATGGAAGTATTTTCTCAGGCTGCTGATTTATTTGTGTCAGTGTTCCAGGAGATCAATCATTCCGTGTCCTGTTTCTGCCCGTCCAATGGTCAGCCTTTCTATTACTGACTTTCGGGTGGTGCTGGCGATGTTTACTAAGGATTGCCTTAGTATTGCGCATTATTTCCTCAAGCTCTGTTGTGGTCCACTTGATGATTCCGAAGAAATACGTGAGGACTGCAACTGCGTATGTGTTGATAGCCCAAGTGATGTTCCGAGCGTTGAGATTGGTCTTCATTAGTCTCCTCAGCCTTTGGTTGTATTTGGCGGATAGGTTGTCTTTATTATTATTTTTGTTATTGTTTCTGTTATTTCTATTGTGAAAGTACTATTTTATGTAGGGTTTTTGTTGCGCCCTCTTATCTCTCAATCCGTACGGTTTTTATTATAGAAACACAGCTTCGATTTTCACACAACCTTTTACTGCTTTTCACTAAAATTGCTGCCTCACCCAAGATCAATTTTACTTTTAAATACTTACTTTTAAATCAATTTTAGTTTCAAATTTTACTTTTAAATCAATTTTAGTTTCAATTTTACTTTTAAATCAATTTTACTTTTTTAAATTCCAATATTATTGAAAATTGCTATTCAAATTCTAAGATTATTAAAATTACTATTACACATTCGTAAATTAGATTATTAATCAAATTCCATGGCTTTTCAACTGTTACACAGCTAAATTTGCTCTATAGAAGGAAATATGAAATATATATATCCCCCATTTCATGTAAAATTAAATACAAGGAAATATGAGCATATAACTTATAATTTATGATTACAGAACTTGTGGTGTTGAGATAGAATAAAAATACATACGTTTACCGCAATCAAAGGTTTATTATACATCGAGTATAGTTTCGCAGAGCTTTTGGCTCGGCTTCATCAGGACGAGTCCTGATGAAGCGCTGCCAAACGCCCAGGACTCGTCCTGATGAAGCCCAGCTAAACGCTCTGCTTCATTAGGATGAGGTGTTATTATAGTGTGCCCAACCTATCCATGCGTGCTTTTGTAAAACATTTGCAGGACTCGTCCTGATGAAGCCGAGCCAAACGCTCTGTGAAACTATAGTTGATTTATAATAAACCTTTGATTGTAGTAAACGTTGGTATTTTTATTTTAGCATATGACTTGTGTGGAAAACAGTCTCTGGACACCCTCTTTCACAACAAAAATGGAACAATCCATTAGATCACGTGTGCCAGATTTTCTTTAGAACTGCGGGTAAGCTCCTCAGATGTCGTATATCGTCTATTCGTTAGACATAGCCACTCGTGTTCAGCTTCCTGACTTCCAACGATGTGTTATTATAGGGTGACCAACCTGCCCGTGCGTGCTTTTGCGAAACAATCGCAACACATACAGCCAACTGTGCAGGATGTTATTAGTAAATGTAAAAGGGAAGGACTTACGACTGCCAAGAAACATTCAGGAAGACCAAGTAAATTGACTGAAAACGACAAGAGAACTCTGAAACGTGTCGTCCGTGGCTACCGCTATTCCTCTGCACAAATGATCACCAATGATCACTAAAACAGTTCTTAAGGAACTGCACAAGTTAAATTTCCATGGACGAGCTGCAACATACAAGCTGTAAATATTACATGTACAAATAAGTTTTAAGGCGTTTTAAGGCAACGCAACATGTAATTTGAGAGAAACCAACAACACCTTTACGAATCAAAATAAGCGCCGTTATTAGCTATCACCTTCCTCCATCGGTTCGGCAGCTGACGGATTCCAGCCATACTTCGTCATGTGACGCAATTAATTCGTCAACCCATTTCTGCACTTCGCCACATGTCCGGAACCGTACAGCAGACAAACCATGTTGCATCAATCGGAACAAATGATAGTCTAAAGGGGCTATGTCGGGACTATATGCCGGGTGCTCCAAAACTTCCCAGCCAAGCGTCAATAACGTTTCCTTGACCTATTTCGCGACAGCGTGGTCATGCAGTAATTTCACGGGACGCAATCTTTTGCCTGTGAATGGGCGTTTCCGATAGATTTCCTGGTTCAATCGCAGCAATTGTTGCTTGTAGCGATCTGCATTAACAGTTTGACCCTGTTCCAATAGTTCATAATATAGCACACCCTTCATATCCCACCAGATGCACAGCACAACTTTCTTGGAGTGAATATTACGCTTCGGTGTCGAAGTCATTGCTTCACCGGGGTCTAACCAGTGTTTTTTGCGTTGGGATTGTCGTAGCATATCCACTTTTCATCACCTGTAACCATTTTCCTCAGGAAAGACTTTCTGTGTTGTTTATTCAACAGATTCAAGCACTTCATGACACGCGCATCCTTGTTCCTCTGGCTCAGGTTGTGGCACCCATTTTCCTTCCTTCTGAATATTTCCCATTGCGCGTAAACGATTGGAAATGGTTTGTTGAGTTACCCCCAGTTGTTTAGCTAGCTTTCTTTTGCGTTTGAGACGAATCTTCATCCAGCAATACTTGCAGTTCCTCATGTGCAACCTTCTGCGAGGCGATGCTACGTTCTCGATCGCCAACATCAAAAACATCTGCTTTAAAGCGTTCAAATCAAAACTCACATGTGCTTTTTGATACAATATTCTCCCCCAGGACAGAACAGATCGATGCACATGCTTTTGAAGTATATTTTCCTTGATGAAATTCGTAACGAATGCAGTGTCGACTGAATGCAGTACAGCTTGCCATCTTTCACCTACCGATGTGCAAGTGCATTTGACTATTGGGCAAACTTCTGTGTCACATTTTATACTCTGGACCAGTTACGGTCATATGACAATAACGCGAGGGAATGTCGGATATGTAAATTAGCAGTATACGTTACACAAAAAAACCTTTAACACTTATTTGTAAGTAAGTTGTAATTAGTATGCCGGTAAGAGGCTTTCTTGGTGCAAAGTACATCGTCCATGGACCTTAGACCAGCAGAAATTAGTGTCATGGAGTGATCCATCACGCTACACCGTTTTAAAACCCGATGGTCGTTTCTGGGTTTGACGTATGCCAGGTGAACGATATCATTCAGAATGTGTCACCCTAACTATTAAATTTGGTGGTGTCATGGTCTGAGGACGCTTCTCATGGAATGGATTTAGACTGATGGCGGTTGTGGATGGAAACATCAACGCCACGAAGTACCTGGACATTGTAGACAATGCCGCATAGCCTACACGTTACCAATTTTAAGGGGAAAGGGCAATTTTCGACATGGTTTGAAGATAAAGGTGTACAGAATTTGGAGTGGCTAGTTCAAAGCCCCGACCTCAATCCTACAAAAGCCAAGGTGAAAATCCTCCAAATACGACGTCAGTAAATAAATAATTATATCGCTCTTTCCACGTTCTAGAAACGCATAGCAACCGAAAAATTGTTTTCAGCCGCCGCCGTGGAATCGAACCACGGATCTCTCGATATCTAACCGAACGCGTTAATCTGATACCAACGAACAGGAAAGCTTAACGCGCTCGGCTAGATATCAAGAGCTCCGTGGTTCGATTCCACGGTGGCGGCTGATAACAATTTTTCGGTTGCTATGTGTTTCTAGAACGTGGAAAGAGCGATATAATTATTTATTTACCTACAAAAGCCCTTTGGCATGAACTTGAACGCCGATTTCGGGCTCTTCTGTCAAACTTATGATACCAAGGAACAGGAAAAGACCCAGAATAAGACCATGTGGAAGATGGGTGGATAAAATTCGAAAGCATGTTGGAATGACTTGAAAGAGACTGGCTCAAGGTAGAGAGCTGTGGAAAAGACTTCGTGGGACTTTCATCCAGCAATGAATTGGTAATGGTTGATGACGATACATGGCATCTTCAACGCTATACATTGGTGAAAAAAATTTCGATGGGGAACTTGCTATTTTTTTTACTCTGGATCCTCGAATGTCTAGTCGGGCGCCGCCTCTGGAGTAAAGATATTTTGAAGAAGCAGACATCATCACGAATATTGTGAAAGTCCTCCAAATACGTGGTATCAGTGAATAAATAAAGGCATCGTTCTTTCCACGTTTTAGCAACACATAGCAACTGAAAAATTGTTATCCGGTCACCGCTTGGGATCCGAATCCCAGATCTCTCAATATCTAGCCGAGTGCGTTAGCCTTACGCTACGGAGGCCAACAATCAACAGCGCTATGTGTGTTTTTCTGTCAGCTTCTGGCATCATAAATCTGTAAGATGGGCTCAGCTACGGAGACGTTTCTATCTGGTGGGCATTAACGGCACTGGCAATATATAAATTATAGCAGTTAAATCCAAAGAGCGATTTCCAAAGTGTTCTCATTAAAAATTTTCAGAGAAAAGAAAAGAAGAAATGCATTCATTCTTTTTTCTTATTTTATGACGAACTTTTTGTAAAGAAAGCCAATATTTCTGAGCATCGTGTCCTATGGCAAAGTGTCACAGTTTTTAATTCTTGATGCATTCGTAACAAGGTACTGAAAATATTTTTCAGAAAATATTTTCAGTATCTACGTAACAGGTACTCAAAATATTTTTCTCTTTGTCCTTTGTGAATACGAGTATAACACTTCCTGGCGGATTTTATTATGTAGAGTTGATTATCTTTTCACTCTTCATTCGTGGAAGTTCAGCATTTTCTCATTCACTGGGCCACGAAAAGCTGCTGTTATTTATTCTGAATTTATCCTGGAAAATTATTAGTAAAATGTTATTTTTTCTGAAGATATTTGGTACCGAGAAAATCATTTCAAGCATTTTCGACTCAATAGAACTGCTGCACTTACCTGACGTATTATGCCCATGATAACTTCGTGATTTTCGTACATTTTTTTTATTCCGGAAGAGAACATAATTTTCTTATACCTTTTTTTTTTTTTTATTCAATAATAACTGTGGACTTTTCAGATGCATTTATCCACAAGAAAACTGTCATACTCTCAAGAACATCTTATTCCGACAGACGAACTTTTTACAACTCCTGCTCCTGCAAACCTGACATACACTATATTGACAAAAGTCACCGGACACCCCTTCAAAAACATATGAACGAATCCGCTGCGTTGTTAAGATGCGCGGTACAGCTGCAAACGGTTTAAAAACAAGCCTGCAGCTGACCGCGATCTTATCGCGCTGTGAGGTTGAGTGAAAATATTGCGGCGGGAGAGAACTGACTTTGAGAAAAGAAAGATTGTTAGGTATTATATTAGTGGGTTCTCCATAAGAGAAACCGAGAGGCGTTTAAACATACACAAGTCAACTGTTTTCGATGTACTGAATAAATGGAAGACACATGGCGTGCCTGAAGCAGCAAAATGTACCGGAAGACCAAAGAAAATCAGTGACACAGGACGCCGAAGCCTCAAGAGAGTCGTTACAGCTAATCGACGGACTACTACACAAGACCTCAGTGTACAGGTGAGTAAAATGCATGCTGAAACCTCGGTATGTACACATACGATTTGCAGAGAACTTCATTCCATGGATTATCGTGATCGTGCGGCTGCTCATAAGCCTTTCATCTCCACTCGGAACGTTGCTCGTCGTTTAGCATGGTGTAAAGAACATTTATCGTGGACCGTAGATCAATGGAAACGGGTCCTATGGACTGATGAATCCAGATACACGATCCATCAGTCTGATGGCCGTGTGTGGGTATTGTGGCATCAGGGGGAACGCTATTTACCACAGTGTACTGTTCCTACGGTTAAGTTTGGAGCTTGCAATGAACACTTCTGGGGGTGGTATTCGTGGTATGGCCCCGGCCCATTGGTTATCGTGGACAAACCTGTTAACCAGTAGGTCTACTTCGGTATTCTGGGCAATTATGCTCTACCAACTCCGTGGCAATACTATGGAACCGAGCCTTGTTGGCACCAGCAGGATAATGCACCGAGCCGGCGTGGTTTGACGATAATTCCATATCGCGTGTGGACTAGCCAGCACAGAGCCCTGATCTCAACCCCATAGAGCACCTATGGGATGAATTAGAGCACCGCGTAAGAAGTTTGGTACCAAAGCCTACTACTAAGTAACAGTTAGCGGCAGCATTATGTACTGAATGGAAGCGCATAGCTATCGCTGTGTTCCAAAACCTTGTGGAAAGCATGTCTCGAAGGGTCACTGCGTGCATTAATGCCAAAGGTGGACCGACACCGTACTAATGTATGTCAATAAATGCTATGTTGTGTTTTTCTTCTAAGTGACCGGTTACTTTTGTCAATATAGTGCATTTTCCCAAAAATGTGATCCCAGATCCCTGGAATTTGCTCTGGAGTATTTAAGGAGCACCTTCTCTTCCCGTTGCATTTTATTCTCTGATGACTGTAAACACGTTGTA
This sequence comes from Macrothele yani, assembly GCA_039090855.1. Classification (NCBI taxonomy): domain Eukaryota; kingdom Metazoa; phylum Arthropoda; class Arachnida; order Araneae; family Macrothelidae; genus Macrothele; species Macrothele yani. Next base: position 13,263,035 of record CM077029.1, on the reverse strand, counting down.
AACTTTTTTAGTGTATTGTGAAGCCACGTATAGGATTTCCAATAGAAAGTATAACATTGAAACACTAGATTTTAACAAATGCTTTTGCATCTACTTCACAACAAACGTGGTTAGATGAATTCGTACTTGAAAGAAAATACATAAAATTAAGATTACCCAAAAAATTGGAATGAACAAGTGGCCACATATATAAATTTATAGAAAGGAGTAAAATAAAATGGAAGCTTGAATATTTAATTAATGAGGGAATTAATTCAACGAAAGATCGAAACATATCGCTCTTTTTTTTTCGTTACAGCGTTATGTTGGAAGACAGCATCTCTGCATATACTTATTTCTGACTTTTGGCTTTGCAAATATTTTTCTTCTACGTGTGTGACACCTTCTACAGATAAAAGTAGCCAACGGATTTGTTCTCTTAAATGATTCCACAGACTTAAATGTTTCCGTTGAAACATTTAAGAGATCAAAGTAGTTCAAAATATTTTCAGCTTAAAAGCTGTAGATTTACTTACCCTCAAAGTAGTGCTTTTGAATGCTCATTTCTTCCCTGAAATAAGAGAAAGTAGACCTTCGTCCAGCAGTGGATTGATAATGGTTGACAATGATGATGATGATGATATATTCAATAAAAAAAGCACAAAACGCACCATTTTTTTTTATCTATATTAAAATAGAAAATACGGAACGAAAGTCATAAATTCATTCATCAAAGGAAAACAGGCGCCATCGAAAATACTCACGATTTTGTATGTAATATATGTTACTGTTGCTCAAAAGAGGAAGCGTTCGCAGTTACTTAACCATAAATGTTGTCACCACTTATTTTTAACCTACTAATTCCATCACAAAACTTAAAGTACATGAGGTACCCTATCTACGGGGGAGAAAGAATTCCACTAATATCAGTTTTATTCTATTGATCCCAAATTCCGAATTCTATCTCAAACATGGTAAAAATTAAAATTGAGATCATTCCAATAACTCTATAAGCACCAAAATACACTATCTTAGCCAACAATTGAGTTAAAAAGAGTGTACATAAATGATATGAAAATATTATGATTCATTCCTTATGCATGCCTGAGGTATATATATATGAAAAAAAGTGAAGGTAAGTGAAGGTACATCTAAATTTTACCAGACAACATTCTTGGCCATTAAGAAAAAAATGAAGGCACTGAAAGAAATTCCGCTGTTTCATCATCACATTAGGATGGTCGTGATCGCAGAAAGGTTGCTTTCAGGTAGTGGCTACGATTTGTAAAAAATAATTACGAAAAACTAATGTTTTATGATGATAAGAGGAGTTAGGATTGCATCGCGTCAGATAAATGGCAACAAAAAGATAAAATACAAGTATAAGCGGAGCTGATTAAAATTGTACAACATTGTATATTATGTGTAGTATCCGTTAAAGAAGTACTGTAAGCAAAAAGACCTTCGGTCTTTCTGAAATCCTACGAATTATAACAAGAGCCATCATCCCTATTAAAAACACTCAAAAGTAGACGAATAGATCTAACAATGAAAGATCAGAGGAAAGGGAGGATTACGAATAAAGATAAACTTTGGTGAATGCCTTCGTTGTACTCCAATGATCAGAGATGGATTGTATAAAAAATTGTAAATCATGTTCTTCTTAACCACTAAAAATGACAGATCGCGGTTGCATCTGTAAACCAATTGTTGCATGGTCTTCAGAAAATATAGCAGTCAAACAAAGGACTCCTTACAAATGTTTTTGATACATTTCCTCAGTTTTTGCTCCGAGTATCTTTTGCATGGAATTAAATATTTCCAACGTAAACTATTCTTCAAAATTTTCTTTCCCTGATATAAGAGTGAATGTAGTATATATGAGCGGCTTTTCTTTCCAGTTTGAGACGAACATGAACCAGAGTTTTGTTTCTAACTTATGCTTCCCTGTATTTCCAAATCCATATTTTGGAATGATATTTTTAAATAAAGCAGGTACCCAGGGACGCCGGCTTCACCAAATTATTGGGGGGGGGGGGGGAAGCAGGTGTGTCAGACGTGGGAAGGGCACATTTCTCTCATTGTCATGTGCAAAATTTTAAAAAAGTGGTTAAAAGATAAACGACGAGATCCGACGTATATTTAAAAGGATAATTGCTCATCAGCAAATGAACAGGGAAACAAAATTTTTTTTTGCATAATCTTAATTTTTTAAAAATAAAACTCAGTCTGTGATTTCATAAAAACATTCAGAGATTTTGTAAAAAAAATGAGAAATTAGTTGGGTTACTTAAACAAAGAACAAGAAGCGCAAAAATAAAAATAAAAAATAATAAATAGATAAATAAAGGCGCCAAAGATTATAAGTTTCTGTATTTTTATTTATTTTATGTTTGATAATTGTTTTAAAGGTTTACCACATATCGCGAGAATACATCAAACGCAATACGGAGCGACTATCCAGCAGTTTTTCTTCAAATGAGCAATGTTAGATACGGGGGAAAAGTTAACTTACTTTTTTATTTATAATTTTTTTGGAAATAAATCGCTTTAGCATCATAAGGTAGAGCTTGGTCCACTTTATGTGGCTAAAGCGGTTACTTAATTAAACAGGACGAAAAATATTGGGTGGGCACTGCCCGCCTAGTAAAATTATTGGAGGAGCAAGATTCACCTTTCCTCCTCCCCTTCCCTATAGTTGGCACCTATGCAGTTACCTGTAACTTCAACTATTTTAAATGAAAGCAAAGGCAATTTTGATGCATTTTAAATGAATTTAATGATTGGAATACATTAACAGAGAAACCAAAGGAGTTAATTAAACAGTTCATGAAATAACTGATTGTCTAATACATCCCTAAACGAGTAGTGCGAAACTACTGCTTAAGATCACAAAAGATAATGATGACTAGACAATCCTAAGAATGCAAAATTCTACCCTCGCAGTTTGGAAAATTCAAAAACTTCTCCACTTCTTCTGTTAAAAAATGAAAAAAGTACTGAAAATTGAGAAAATCTTAAAGATAGGATCGATTGTCCAACAAGCGAAAAATAAAACATGAAATCAATGATTTCAATAAAAAGAGAGAAACGAAGTTGAATTGTTAAAAACGTACTACATAGAAAGTAAAAATAAAAATGAAGGTAACGCATATGTTTCTCAGAGACTATGAAAAAATTTGAAAAATTAAAAGAAGCACGCAAGCAGAGGGCAGACTGTGGCAGCATTTGACGAATTTAGACACAGGGGCCTTACATGATAACACATAGAATAGAAGAGTAAGGCGATTTTCAAGGACAGACATTTTTGATTATTGTTTTAAAGGTTTACACAGTAAAGTTCTCAAAGTTTACAAAGATCTTAGGAATTGTTTCAGAACCGCCGAAACATTAAAGGAAAGGCATGAAAAAGAAATCCGTCATGAAAAAAGAAAAATTAGAAAATATCGAAAAAAAAGGATTTAAAAAAAAAAAAGAAGCCTAAATTAAAAATAAAATAAAATGGGAGAGCGAATCGTACAGTTTTCGTTGTCTTTCTTTGCATTCTTGGTATCCAGCTTGGTGATGTGTTATATGCCAACTAAACTCCGCTTGTTTCAACAGATAAGAGAAACGAAAGCCTGAAGAACTAATTAAGGTGTTTAAGTATTGTTTGTATCTTATTTCCTTTTCTGCTCACGTTGAAAATGCCCCAAAGCACTTTCGCTGCTGCGTGAGCACAGAGAGCATTCAGAAGTGCTCGTGATGTTGTGATGTGGCTGCCAAAGAATGTTTTCTTCTCTAATTTAGAGCACATAGTAAATGAACTGAGATGATAGTAATTGAATGAGTTTTGTGCATTTTCCTGAAATATACAAAACCCACAAGCACATCGATGTTTTCAAAAATTGCCATGATGCAATGAATAAATGTTTAAGACATACATATCAGTATTTGTTAAACATTTTTTCATTGAAATGTTTAAGATATATTGATGAATTATCAATAACTAAAATATTTCCATGATAAAGGAAAGAAAGAAAAATAGAAAAAAAAAGGAATATTGAAAATGTGAGTTGCAACTTTGAGAGTTGTGTATGGGAGACCAAGAGAGGTAAAAAAGAGAGAGAAACAAAGAAGAGTTTGTGAGACAAAGAGAAAGAGAAAACTAGAGAATTAAAGATGGACGACAAGACAAACTGAGATAAACATGAGAGAGAGAGAGAGAGAGAAAGAGAATGAGATGAAGAGAGAAAGGAGCCCGTGTGTGGGAAGCATACAAAGAAATGAAACTATTTACAGTACTGTTGTAAGAGGACGTATTGACGTCATTACGTCATTAGAAAGTGCTACAGATAACACGATTATATTGATGAAATCTAAAACGGAATACAAAATGTGTGTTTAATGTCGATACAGGATTTTTCAACATAAAACATTTACTCATATTACGAATATGTTAAACTGTATTAAACTTCAAAAGAACTTTAGTCTTGACGTTATACAACAAATAAGATATGTACAGAGGTTAAGTCGAAAGTTTTGCAATATTTGAATAAAAGCATGTGCTCCGGCGGGTATGTCACGTGCTCAAACTAGTTAAAGTCGCGCACTGCAGTCATTCGAAAGGGATAAAAAGTGGTAGTCGTTGCTGTGAACAGCATTGCATGTCGTCGTTCTGTCTGCGGTTGAGACGCCTAAATGGTAAACAGCCACAAGCGGCTAATTAGGGATCTTTTGCTTTACAAGTTTGAACTCGGCTATATCGCTGCTCAAGCAACACGAAACATTTGTCATGCGAAAGGAGAAGGTGCCGTGGACCACAGCACCACAACCAGATGGTTCAAGAAATTTTACTCAAGTGATAGAAACCTCGACGATCAGCCAAGGTCAGGTAGGCCGCGAACCGTGGATTCGGAGGCCGTGCGCCAGGCCGTTGAGGCAAATATGACAACCAGCCCTCAGAGATTATCAGGAGAGTTGGGCATATCACAGACCACCGTGGCTCGTCAGCTTCAGGACCTCCGCAAGGTCTACAGAAGCTGCCGCATTGTCCCTCACGAACTGACGCCAGCTGAAGCAAACCGCCCAGTGGAAATGTGCACGAAACTCCTAGAAAACCCGCGCGATGTACGTTTCATCAAGAGATTTTTTACATGCGATGAAAAGTGGGTCTATTTCCGTAATCCTAACACACAACGGCAGTGGTTGAGACCGGGCCAGCTTCCTGAAACTGTTGCGAAACGTGGACTCTTCGAGCACGAGGTGATGCCCTGCCTTTGGTAGAATTTGGAGGGGATAATGCATTACGACTTTGTTCCAACTGTCGGACCATCAACGCCAACCTCTACTCTGAACATCTCGAGCGGATGTATGCCGTTTTGTAGGAGAAGTACCCGGCACTAGTGAACAGAAAGCGCACTCTCCTACAGCAGGACAGCGCTCGGCCTCATACCGCGCTAACGACTCTGAAAAAACTCCTGGAACTTGAGGGCATCGAACTGAAGCTACATACAGCATATAGTCCGGACCTTGCCCCGTTGGATTATTACTTGTTTCGGTCCATGGCCAACTTTCTTCGCGGGCGGCACTTCAACAACCAGGAGGAGAAGGAGTTCTTTGCCTCGAAGGACAAGACTGATACCTTCGCGGAATCGAAGAACTGGCAGACAGATGGCTAAAGACGGTACAACACGATGGCTTATACTTTGAATGCTAGTCAGCTTTCGTCGTAAAGGTACGTATGAAGACATAAAGTGATCCAAATATTGCAAAACTTTCGACTCACCCTCGGTATGAAGATATTTCTCATTCGTTTCTCTCGACTTTTCCATTTTTTTCGTTTTTTCTTTCTTTAAAGAAAGATTGATTTTATTGCACTTAAATGAAATGGAAAACATTCCTGCTATTCTTATGAAAATATAATACCTTTCAGAAATTTCTGGTTAAGTACTTTTTAATAAGGCTGGTACTTCCCAATTTTTTCTCATACTGATTTTTATAATTTATATATATATTTTTAAATATTTTTCTCCTACTACAAGGCTGGTACTTCGTGAAACGATTTTTTCTTGCAGTGATAACTAAAATGCTGGCACTTCGTGAAATGTTATTATCATTTTTTTTTTGCTTCATACTAGACGAGAGAGGAGAGATTAAGGAAAGCCTTCTAGAAAATGCAAGGCCATGACGTTAGAGTGATCTGTTCCCTTCGTTTATGACGTCACTCTCATGATACACAGACTGATACATCGTGTCGTATTTGACGTCATGCGCGACAGCATTAGAAACCAATCGAAAGCATTGGTTTCCGCGTGACGTCACTAAATGAGGGAAATCAACTCTCTAATGCCATGGCCTTCTATTTTCTAGACGGCCTTGGTTTAACCCGCGCCGCAGGAATGGCATTAAAAAATTCATATGTCTAGATGAATAATAATTCAAACAGCAAATAATGCATTTAGTTTCATGAGAAGAAATTTTAATAACAGGAGAATTCTAAACATTTCCCCGATTTCTCATTATGGACGTAATTATTAAAAAAAAAAATTGAGACGGCAAATGTGAGGTTCACCTTAGCACCCAAATGACTACAGGAATAGCTGCCTTTCTGCTCCCGCAGTTCTGACGCCACTGCCTTCGAGGCTTAGTAACTCACTGGAATACTCCTACATAAAGTCTTTTACAAAACGGGAGGTATGAGACGGGGCGTTTTCGTATTGGAAGAAGGCATCCTGGTGTGGGAAATGGATAACATTACCGGATATAGATGATCACTGAGTATGTCAAGAAACCATTATGCGATGATTCTGGCCACAACAGTATATGGGGGCTCCAAGACTGTCTAGTAAACACGATCCAGAACATTACACCTACTCTATCTGCCTGCAAAACCTCAACTTAGCCGTTTGTGTTCATGGCACCGTGAAATCTATTCCACACACGAACTCTACCGTCGGAGTGTTGTAGTCTAAAGCTGGATTCGTCAGACCAAACTACCCATTTTCAGTTTTCCAGCGTGCAGGGGCGATGGTCTCTCAAATTCATAGCCAGACTACTTTCTCTCAACAACTCGATGGAGGCGGCGTCTGCTACCATAACCAACCTAGTTGTGCCACCGTACATCAACTTTTTCTTTACGCAAACCTTCGTAGGTTTCCGCCGTTCAATGCCGACACCATCCTCTCCACTGTGGCCGGCGTTACAATGCGAAAGAGGGCTCACTTTGAACATTTTTTTTTTAGGTTGGAGGTTTAGCGACCACCGTGAGCAACTCAGTGGGTTATAAGCAGTCACCCGTCCCTAATTCAGGACCACTGGTTCCAGGGAACGGAGACAGCCAGTACCGTAAGACAAACACAACGTCCATGCCTCACCGGGATTCGAACCCGGAACCATCTCGGACGAAGGATCAGAAGCCATCGCTTAAACCACTGAGCCATCGGGGCCGCCACTTCGAACATCAACTGCGTGTTTACGGCCACATATTTGCCAGCGATTACCGGTTTTGATGAAATACACACACGTGCAACGGTCGTATGCAGTACTCCTAGACGTTTTGCAGGCGCAGAGATGGAGCATCCCCTGTTCCTCGCAACAACTATCTTCCCACGATAGAAATTGCTGAAGCTTCTGTGTTTACAGTCCTGACGTGGAGGAGAATGGCTCAAGACAGATCGTTGTGGAAAAACTTGGGGAGACAAGAAACAGCAGTGGATTGATAATAATGATTGATTATGATGATATATTTAGTAGTAGTAGTATTATATCTGTTCTTTAAATGATATATTCAGCAGTTGCTCCGATTTTTTGAAACGGAATTTGCACCTCAACTAGCATTATCATACATCCTTCGTATTCACGGCAAATTAAGAACGAAAACAATCTGGAAAGCGACCGAGTAAGACTAAACAGGAAGATGAAGAGAATACGAAATTAGGAAAAAGTGAGGTGAAGAACTCAGCTGAGAAGCATTTTCTAACTTCCTATTTTTCATTCGTTTCTCTCAGTAATAATTGCACCATTCAGGAACAAATAGCATTTAAAAATTTGGATTGGCTTCGCAAACATCAAATTCATACGTCATGGGTAACAATTCCATAAGCTCTGTGCTGTTTTTCATCACATGGGTTTATTTCATCCATCTGACGACGTGACTGACCTGTTGTGTGCATCACGCCAACAGCAGACATGTAATAAAAACTTTTCTGAAAATTGTTGTTAATAGCGCATGTAGCCCATTTGTAAATGTCAGAAAAGATCTATCGATGCTTACTGCTCGGCCAGAAGAAGAAAACTCAGAGAAAAATTGTTTAATACGAGATGTTCTTGACCCATAACATTGTCTCAGCATGATTCTGCAGGTAGGGAGCCAAGTTGATTCGTAGCAGCAAGTTCAAATAGGAGTCGTTTAGGCGGAAGAAATATTTTATGGTAAATATTTCCTAAAGGTAGAGTTGATTGGTTGTTAAATATTTTACTGTGTTGAATGATTCACAGTCAGAAAACCTTTCGTTAAAAAAAAATTCAGGAATTCTTAGGATGTTAGTTTAAAATTTTGCCAGGCACACACTGAATTCCTACTTTATTAATTACACTCTCGTACTGTGTTTAAGGAAAAGAACACAGGAAAAGAACACTCAGTCTTTGTAATACCTAAAAATAGAAGTTTCAAAGTCCACTGGAAAAGTTTAACTTGACACGAACTATCCCGAAATGGGTTATCAATTTTTTAATTTTGCTAGAAAAATATGGGATCTAAATGACAAAATGAGGAATATTTGCTTAATTTGGAGTAAAAATTAAAAAAAAAAAAGTCTACTAGCCAAAGCATCAGGTTCTCGTGCGGAATGAGTCAATCATAACATTTAAGGTAGCAGTCTTAAAAGCATAAAAGCATGATAATTAAACCATTACGCAATCTTCTTACGAAGTGAACAATATATTTAATGTAGAAGTTAAGTTAAAAATAAAGCCATATGAAATTTCTGTCTTCCTAGAAACCAACTTCAGATGAAAGTACGGAAAAAGTTGGGTGGGGAGACATATTAGTGATCATTCAGACAGAACGTGAAGTATCTATATGGTCATATTCAGAAATGATAGGGTTAAATCGATATGTAAATACAACCCAAATCAGTCAAATTATCGAAAAAATAAACATACAGCACAAACCAAGATAGACACAGGAAAATGAAGATATAAAGAAATACAAACAATTAAAGAAAAAACATTACCTAACTTATCCGTAATGACTAGATCGTGTAATTAATTAAGTCCAACTTAAAATATCACAAACATTAAGGAAGAGTATTAAATATTTAAACTCTCCACAAGTGGGGGAGAAAGTTTCAATAGCTGCGTCCAAGGTGTAGGTATGTAAACATTAGTATTGTCATTAGAACACGAGGCTCCTTCTTCAGCAATAATCAAGCATTCTGAGAATAATAGGAGGAGGGAGAATGTGTGGTGTTATAATGATTTTAGCCTCTTTCCAATTAGGATAATGTTGTCCATCGTTCACTGGTCTTGCAAGAGCAGTATTTGACAGACCGTTCTTAACGGCTTCATAATGTTCGTTAGCAGCGGTTGCTCATACGCAGTCGCGTCCGTTTGTACCGAAGCCATACAGCAAAATACCCTTTTTGCCGGTGGTGAGTTCTAACTTACGACTTCCTCCTCCGGAGCGGGATATTCTCCCGGCTGATCTACGCCGGCAAGGCTTATTACTGCATCTTGCCGTTTTCGACAATGCATCACCTCAGTAGTGCGCAACATGTTATATCCCTCCCCCGTTGAGAATGGCGAGGGCATGAAATCGCAGGTTTAGAGACCGCCATCGGAAAAAATGATGTCTTATTTCGGGATAGGTAGTGTCAAGTTAAACTTTTTCAGTGTATTCCATACCTCGAAACTGTTTTTTGAAGGAGCTCACTGTAGGAAAACGATTTTTTATTCATTCCAGATGATATCCGAAAGAATCATCACATTATTATTTTTTTAAACCTCATAGCCGGGAGATTCATTTTATTTTATGTTTGGGCGCAAACATAACGACATAACCCTTTTTGCCGGTAGTGGGATTCAAATGACAGTGTGGGTGACAGCGAAGTACGTACCTCGATTGGGGCATAAAAACTCATAGCAAATTACTCAAAACTGTTAAATTAGCCCATCCGAATGGAAAGGATCGAACTTCAATTTTGAAAGATTTTATCTGAACGTGAAGTTTAAAACGCATCCAGCTGGTTCCCCAAAAAGCGTACAATTGAACGCCATAAATATAGTTCCGATTTTTCAGTTCTCGTTCTCAATTTGTGATTTAAAAATTTAGAACAATTTTTGTATGGAAATTTTTTAAAAGAATTTCTCCGTCATTTTTGGTCCACGTCGGGAATCGAACCTGAGTCCACTTATTCCGGAACAAGTCGCTCACCAACTGAGCTACGCAGACGTTCGTTCTTGCTGCTATCTGCCCTTATGTTGTGTGCGTTCTGCGGGGCAGGCACGTCAGATCTCACCCTCCCGAAAGGGGGCCAGGGGCATGGCCCACTGGTCAGCCGTGACCATGAATCGTTACAGGCAGCCATCTGCTGTAGAACGTGCACTTCAGAACTCCCAGTCAATCTGGTGTGTGGAATGCAACGTCACACACATTTATTTTTCGAAGCGCTGGAGAAGGGATTCTCTTATTTTTCCTCTCTCGCGGTGTGGAAAGAACAGCACACCATTGCGAGATCTTGAACGCCGGGTCATTCGGGAAGTTCGGGCGCATTATAACGAAGTAAATTTCTCCGTAATTTTTGGTCCACGTCGGGAATCGAACCCGAGTCCACTTATTCCGGAACAAGTCGCTCTACCAACTGAGCTACGCAGACGTTCGTTCTTGCTGCTATCTGCCTTTATGTCGTGTGCGTCCTGCGGGGCAGGCACGTCACAGTGTGTGTGTGTGTATCTGTGTGTGTGTGTGTGTGTGTGTGTGTGTGTGTGTGTGTGTGTGTGTGTGTGTGTGTGTGTGTGTGTGTGCGCGCGCGCGTGCGTTATTTTATTGTTTCTTAAACGCAGAGAGAGAGAGAAATTAAGTCCTTCTGAATATTTATTGTGAACACTGTTTCAATGCAAAATGTGAAGTGCTGTGCAGAAAAGACATTTCTACCGTAAGAGAAGCTTTTTCTCTTCAGTAGCGAAGCCTTTTTTGTTTTTCGCTTTTTGGATTTCGTCCCATAGCAAAAATTATAAACTGCCTGCAAATGTGGACCACGGCATTTCAGACACCAATTGTTAAAGTAAAGATCCGAATTTTTACGAACTGCAGCAGCCGTTCCTTAAAAACTGAGAGCAAAATCACACAAAATGAAGAAATATACGTACAGCAAAATATATGTTATTCTTTCTGAAAGTACCTTCCCTCGGATGATATGCAACGGTCCTATTGTTCATTACCCTTTTCAAAGCATGTGGCGAGGGCATTTTGTAGAAGCTGCTTTAGCGACCCCTGTGCAGCTTGAATAACGGAACTTCTGAGGGATGTCGGGACTGTAGGTAGGCTGTGGCATGATTTCAATACTGCATTTCGTAAGAAACTGTTGAACACATGCAGCCATATGTAGGCGGGCATTATCATACTGTAGGGTCCACTTGCCCACCAGTTCTGGTAGCTTAATCAATATGTGTTGTCGCAGAAGCTTCAAGACTGAAATGTAAAACTCAGCATTGAAAGTAATTTGTGGAGGAATGGCATGCTGGTAGACTACACCTTTATGATCAAACAAAATTATCATCATCACCTTCCCAGCTGATTTGGTTTGGCGAATATTTTTTCGGAGGAGGCAAGCCTGTGTGTTTCCAGACACTCGTTGCACGCTTCGTGAGGCGGTCGAAGTAGGGAACCCATGTTCCATCGGCAGTTATTAGTGTGTTTAGAAAGTTTGGATCCTTTGCAATCATTTGTTTCCACTCATGATACACCTGAACTGTGGCTAACAATTGTTTTCTCGTCAGGTGATCAGGTACTCATCTGGAACACACATGATGCCGCAGTAATTTGTCACGTAGAATCTAGCATGCCGACGTTTTTGAAATATTAGTTGACATCGCTATGTCTTCACACGTCATTCGTCGATCCTCTTGCAGAATTGCCCAAGCATTGTTAACAATACTCCGTAACAACACTTTCAGGTCGACCAGGCCTAGGAGCGAGTTCTGCCTACAAACGCCTTTTTTTTTAAATCATGGTACCATCTAAAAATCGCTGACGCGCCCAAACATTTATCTTTGTAAGCTTTTTCATTAAGTCAACTGTTTCTGGAGCCGTTTTATTCAAGCGATAGCAACATTTTATCGCACAACGCATTTCACTTCTTGACTCTGAATCAATTACCTCCATAGCTGTATGGCGAAATGCAGACAACTGCGCATTAATAAAACTAGAGTCGTCTGCCACGGCTAATAACTGTTTCCGTAGATACTTCCTTAATTCAACTAGTCGTCTGCGTGGTTATTTTTCCCCTTTGCACTGCTGCCAACTAAAAAAAAAAAATACTCTCAGTTTTTATGGAACTGCCTTTGCACATAAGAACGCTGTATAAATTATTGAAACAAATGCAAAAGAGTTACTCGTATATCGACTTGAACGTTAATATAAATGTGTTTTTAATAAGGTTTTTCTTTTGTGAAATATAAGGGAAATTTCTGTTTTACTAATATGATAATTTTTAACAATGTCTGAATTACATATAAGAAAACTATTTGTCGTTAACTCTTTGCTCAAGTCTTCTTTTTCAATTGTATGAAAATGTGCTTCTTTACTGCCCTCTGGTGCATTAATACAAAATTAGAACTTCTGTTTACATTCTTCTGTTTCACAGTAAAAACATGTTATTACTATTCCCATAATTTCGAAAGATCTGTTCAGGATTTTTCTTTTTTCATTGGAACGTACTCCATTGGCAGTAAAATTAAGAAAACCTTACCTCTAATTTCTGGTAGCAGTAGAGCAGGCGGCCATAATCGCATGGTAAGCCAAATATTAATGACTTACCCGGAAGAAAACGTCAGAATTTCCTAGAAAACGCCTTTCTAAGTGGATTATTTGAAGCATAACCAGCGGAAAAGGGACAACGTTCTTAAATGACACTTCAGCGAATGATAATTTACGCTCCACAATTTTATTTTAATTCTTCTTTTTTTGTAATCAGGCCTTTCAGAGATTAACCAAGCAGTCTTATTTAGAATTTCTCTTTTTATGCTAAAATCGATCAGAACGGCAAAGAAACATCACATTTAGTGAGCGAATGAGTGAATACATTATTTACGGTATAGGATAGCAAATGTTCACACGCCACAAATCAATACGTTTATATGCAGTAGAGTTTTGCTCACGCAAGTAATTTGCTGCTGCTACTTCCAAATGTACATTAAATGTTAAAGGCCGGATAACGCTGAATCTTTGCTAGTACCAGGCAGATACGAACAAAATTTAGCATATACTGAAGGGTTTGGAAAGCCACAGAACTCTATATGTAGAACGAAGCCCATTATTTTAGGAAAGGCATTAGTTTACAGTACCTCGTGTGACGTACCTGCCAGCAGGACGCACATGACATAAAGGCAGATAGGAATCAGAATACATGTCTGCGTAGCTCAGTTGGTAGAGCTACTTGTTCCGGAATAAGCGGCCTCGGGTTCGAACCCCGGCGCGGATAAAAGTGACGGAGAAATTTACTTCGTTATAATGGCGCCCGAACTACCCGGATGACCCGACCGTTCAAAATCTCGCATTGGTGTGATGTTATTTCCACACCGCGAGATAGGAAAAATCAGAGAATCCCTTCTCCAGTGCTTCGAAAAATAAATGTGTGTGATGTTGCATTCCACACACCAGATTGACTGGGAGTTCTCAAGTGCACGTTCTACAGTGGTTGTCTGCCTGCAGCGATTCATGGTCACGGCTGATCCGTGGGCCATGCCCCCGGCCCTCTTTCGGGGGGAGATGTGACGTACCTGCCAGCAGGACGCACATGACATAAAGGCAGATAGGAATCAGAATACATGTCTGCGTAGCTCAGTTGGTAGAGCTGCTTGTTCCGGAATAAGCGTACTCGGGTTCGAATCCCGGCGTAGACCAAAAATGACGGAGAAATTTACTTCGTTATACTCGTAGTTATAAGGGAGGAAGAGCTATAAGCAGCTTACTTACCAGTTTAAGAATTTAGACCTAACTTTTTCAAAGTAATGCAGTGGGCTAGCATTCTGAACCTCGGGATGCGTGAAAGGCTAGATTTTACAGGATCTCAGAAAAATTCATACATACTGCCTTTCGCCTTTTTAAATAAGGCAAATCACACAGTTTTATTATGATGGCAGGTTTTCTCCTTCTAATAAAAAGATTTACGATACTCAGATGGTATGGCCAAGTAGTTGAGCTATTAGAACTACAATTCTCCACTCATAGGAACTTGGTTCCAATGTAAGAGAGAGAGAAAGAGAAGACGTGTTTTTTTTTTTTTTTTTTTTTTAAGGTTCCAAAATCTTTCTTTTTTCAAGAGTAAGTTACTTCAAGTCATTTATGAACAACTTTTAACTTTCTCGGTAAATGAATTTTGATCATCAATGCCCTAACTGAATTCAAGTCTAGATTACTCTGACTGACTTAGGACTTTAATGCTCTGACTGAGTTCAGGTTATATTTTTCTGGCTGAACCCAAACACATGGCATGACTACACTGAAGAGCAATTGAATTAGAGATATCTGTCTAGTAACGTGTAGCATCACCTTTCCCCCTGATGACGGCGGCAATTCGTTTCGGCACGAACTCGACAAGACACCGGAAGCGTTGGGAAGCCATACGGATCCACGACCCCTGAACAAGCTCCCACAGTTCACGAAGATTTGATGGAGGGGGTCATCTCTCTTGATGGCATCCCAGATGTGCTCGATGGGATTGAGCTCAGGTGACCTAGCTGGCCAAGGAAGCGAGGTCACGTCGGTGGAGTGTTCATCTAACCATTAGGATACAATTCGGGAGCGATGGCACGGTGCATTGTCTTGTTGCAGGATGAGGTCCCCAGTGGGATATTGAAGACGCACAAAAGGGAGCAAATGGTCGTCCAGTATATCCCGGTAACGTTGACCTGTGAGGGACGTACCTGATGAGTCGAAATCCGCATGTACCAAAGTGAATCTCGACCCATCAGTCCATGCAACATTTTTCCACATGTCTAGGGTCCAGTGGCGATGTTCCCGCACCCATGCTAATCTTTGCACCCTGTGATGTGCGGGCAGCTGCGGTACCCTCGTGGGACGATGGCTTCTGTACCCCATAGCGAGGAGATGGTTCTGGATGGTGTGGCTGCTTACACGTTTTGTGCACCAGCGTTAAACTGCCGAGTAATTTCTTGCACTGTAGCCCGTCTATCCGCTGTTACAATGCGAGCTAGCGGACGATGACCCCGCTCGTCCACACGCTGTTGTCCACGGAAGTTGGCCCTTGCAGGGATGGTTTTACCGGATTCAATGTACTCACGGTGCACCCGTGACACAGTGGCTCGTGAAAACCCAAGTGCCTGCACGACTTCCGAGATGGAGTGACCCATTCGTCGGGCCCCGACAATTTTCCCACGATCAAATGCGCTTAGATCCTTCGTCTTGCCCATACTGCGTCCGACTTTTACTGATTCCCGTCGCATCACTCCTTATATTGTCGGATCGCTGCATACATCATGTCGTTTCCGTTTACAGGGCAGCCCACAGCGCCTCATTTGCATAACGCCAGCTTTCTCTAATTCAATTGCTCTTCAGTGTATCATCATCATCATCATCATTGTCAACCATTATCAATCCACTGCTGGACGAAGGTCTCCCCAAGTTTCCTCCACAACGGTCTGTCTTGTGCCAGTCTCCTCCAGGTCACTCCCGCATACTTTCGAATTTCATCCACCCATCTTCCATGTGGTCTTCTTCTGGGTCTTTTCCTGTCCCTTGGAATCCAATCTAAAATTTCGGCTGTCCATCGATGGTCTGTTCTTCTGGCAGTATGTCCAGCCCATTGCCATTTCAGGGATTTAACTCTGATCATGATGTCTTCCACTCTTGTCATTTTTCGGATCCACGTGTTCCTCTTCTTATCTCTCCTGGTTACACCAAGCATGCACCTCTCCATGCTTTTTTGAGTTGTCTGCAGCCTTTGTATGTCTCTTTTAGCTAAGGTCCACGTCTCTGCACCATACGTAAGCACTGGAAGGATGCATTGATCAAACACTATACTAGGTATTATAACTGATCTATAACAAATTATTAACGTGGAATAAAATTCATATGCTCTGTTTAATAACTGAAATTGCAGTTACAGGTATGAAATGTACTTCAGAAATTAAGAACTCAATGAAATCTACGTGAACCACTCAAATTTATCTTCATTTAGTTTGCATATTTCTGAAATATGGGAAAATAAATATAACACAGTTCCCTGTCTCATAGATCATGTTGTTAAAATAGAAGAAAGACAATAAATTCATTGCGTATGGGAATTGAATTCATGTGCAAACATGGGTGCACAATATTTTTTTAAATTTTATACAAAATCAAGTGACGGATTAATCCTTATCTAGGAGAAATTGATCTCAGAAATGTAATACCGCCTACTCGCATTTTAATAGAAACTGATATCATATCTTGGTGCTTTAGATATCTTATGCAAATTCCAACTTTCTTGTCGGATCCTTTCTCGCAAAACTATCATTTGAAATATCACCCAAACTGTTTCTTTTCATAATACGGGGAAGGGGGGATCTTAATTACATGTCTGGGCAGCGGATTTTGGAACTCGCACCCATTAAAAATTGTTCCTTTTTAATAGGCAATAGAAATTAATCACTGAGCTATGTGAATTGGAAGATCTGGGTGCGTACAGGACTTGATTTACTTAATCTGTGAGCTGTGTGAGTTGGAAGATCTGGGTGCGTGATTTACTTAATCTGTGAGCTGTGTGAGTTGGAAGATCTGGGTGCGTGATTTACTTAATCTGTGAGCTGTGTGAGTTGGAAGATTTGGGAGTGTACCAGAGCCTGATTTACTTAATCTGTGAGCTGTGTGAGTTGGAAGATCTAGCTGTGTATCAGGGCCTGATTTACTTAATTTTGAGCTATGTGAATTGGAAGATCTGGATGCGTACCAGGACCTGATTTACTTAATCTTTGAACTGTGTGCGTTGGAAGATATGTGTGCGTGCGGGACCTGATTTACTTGATCAGTGAGCTGTGTGAGTTGGAAGATATGGGTGCGTACCAGGACCTGATTTACTTAATGTTTGAACTGTGTGAGTTGAAAATATGGGTGCGTGCAGGACCTGATTTACTTGATCTGTGAGCTGTGTGAGTTGGAAGATCTGGGTGTGTACCAAAGCCTGATTTACGTAAACTGTGAGCTCTGTGAGTTCGAAGATCTGGCTGTGCATCAGGGCCTGATTTACTTAATTTGTGAGCTATGTGAATTGGAAGATCTGGGTGCGTGCAGGACCTGATTTACTTAATCTGTGAGCTGTGTGAGTTGTAAGATCTGGGTGTGTACCAAAGCCTGATTTACTTAACTGTGAGCTGCGTGAGTTCGAAGATCTGGGTGCGTACCAGGGCCTAATCTACTTAATCTGTGGACTGTGTGAGTTGGAAGATCTGATCGTGTATCTGGGCCTAATTTACTTAATTTTGAGCTATGTGAATTGGAAGATCTGGGTGCGTACCAAGATCTGATTTACTTAATCTGTGAGCTGTGTGAGTTGAAAGATCTTTGTGTGTACCAGAGCCTGTTTTACTTAATCTGTGATCTGCGTGAGTTGGAAGATCTGGATGTGTGTACCAGGGTCTAATTTACTTAATCTGTGGGCTGTGTGAGTTGGAAGATCTGGGTGTGTACCGTGCCTTTATTTACTCCCTGACTCACAACGCCTGGGTTTTGAGACCCACATTTTAGAATCCGTAGGTCTGTACTGCAAGAATAGTAAATAATGGGGGGGGGCTCATCTCTTGCACTGCCTGCACCTTAGGGCCAGTCGTGCCATGATTCCTAAAGATGTGGTTAGCAATCAATGGCAAGTATATTCAGTTTCGAAGGTCAGACACAATTGGTTACGTTTCTGATTCACACAAAGTTAAAATCTTTTTGGGTAATAAAACGAAAAATAAAGTTCTTGATCCATGAAGTTCGAATATCTAGGAATTTTCAGGGCTGCAGTTCTTAAATCCAGAATTAGGCGACGAAAGACCCATCGTAGTTGATCATATGTGTCAAAGCTGGAGCACATAAGATTTTCTGCGCGATATTTTCCATTCTTTGGTATTTCCTTACTCACCAAAAAAACCGGAGACGTATGGGAAGTTTTCAAGACACTAATGCAAAGTAGTTTCTTCTTTTACAAAAAAAAAAAAAAAAACCTCCATTTCAATTTTTCGGAGTTTATAGAACACTGTTAGGATCTTTAACTGTAGAAATCTCCCGTACTCAATCTGGAGCGGCTAGATCCAGGAAGGTACAGGACCATCCCCGTAGGAAAAGGACGTACCACAAATGTTTCATCCAGTACTCGATCTTAGGTCTACTTTGGATGATTGACTTAAAGCCTGGGTCTCTCACCATTCGCCCACTGAGACAGTGCAAAGAAACTTCGCTGCTGTTCTTAACTATTTTTGAATGATTGGTTTTACCCACTTCTCATTTTATATTAATGCTCATTGATAGTAAGTGTACGAATGAAGTTCGTTCAATGCACAGTAAAAATGAACAACGAGCAATATTTGAGAAAGCGTACTTTACTCGCCTTCGAAATAATCAAAATAGTCCCTTTGGATGTCATACTTGGCATTGTTTATATGCTGCTGAACACTACAGGAAAAGCTCCTCATTGTTCTCATCAGCAGCAAATGCCCACATATTTCTTTCCTTTCAACGGTATCAGTCGGGGAAACAAAAAGTTGTCAGCCTGTGCCAGATCAGGTGAATACAATGGGTGAATCAACTTAGCAACGACTCTCTCGGAATTTCAGAACTTGATATCAGTTCTTTGCTGCATTTTTGCTACCTAACAACGAGCACTTTGATCAGCTGCCGCAACACGATCTCTGCGCACTCTCTTTCCCACGGCTCCGTACATGTTTTCTCATGTACTTATTGCATCGTGCAATAAGTACATGAGAAAAAGTACATAAAATTGTGGAAATCGAAAACAAACAAGAAAATACCTTCCAAATGGTTCAAGTAAAAGAAAAGACCATCAAACAAACAAGAAAAGACCTTCCAAATGGTTCAAGTAAAGAAAAAGACCATCCAAACAGTTCATCAGTATTTTTGATTGAATAGTTCTTGTTACTTTTGTTGCTTTACAGTAACAACAGTACACATTTTAAGTACAAAACACAGAATAAAGAATAAGCCGGTTCTTCTGCGAAAACCCCATTCAGTTTCTGGAAATAGTGAAAGATTAGCTGAATTTTTAAGAAAGGACATGCCTCATCATTTAAAACTAATTATGCCAACATTCTTTTCAGTTATTGAATTTATTATTGGTTTACTTTCTATCAATGATGCTTGATTAGAAGTTGTGAATGAAAACTGAAAAATTTGGAAGTTTATTGAAAAGAGTCGTAAAAAAGGGATTAAGATAAAAGAGGATCATTTTGTTAGCATACGCTTTCACATTTTCTCCCCTTCCCTTGAAAACTATATATTAATTTGTCAAGTATGCGAAATTATATATCGTGAATTTTGAGTTTGTGGTACTACTGAAGGGAAAGATTTACTTCTAAATCAGGTAAAACTAAAATTGTGGAAATCGAAATAATTGTAGATACCAGTGAAATGGGCATGAGAAAAAGTGAAAGGGATGGGTTAATCATTTGTAGTCAAGGATTAGTACAACCAGTAGTTTGTCAATTTAAAATTTATTTTCCCAATTCTGCTAAATTGTTGGAAGGTTAAGATCTTCCCATTTAGTAGACATCGAGGGCAACAAGGTTAGTTATTAAACCAGTAATCACTCTCTAGTGTTTTGCTGTAATCCTGAAACTTTCAGATTTTTGTATGCTTAAACACCATTGAATATTGACACAACGTTTTTATCGAGAAGCAAGAAAGGTAGGAAATGCAAATTGCAATTCCTTAGTAATCTCTAGGTTTGCACTCTAGTAGCGAATCTTATTTTCACAATTCAGGAAGATTCGTTTGTCTCACCTCAGCGTATTCGTACACATGGCAACTTCAGTGTACGTATATTTGTATGTATATGTATATTCAAAAACAAAATAGCGTGTGTCACAATGTACTTTTAGTAAAAACTATTTGTCGTTCTGTTATAATCCCACTCATCATCACCACCACATACTTTTTGCTCTCGACGTCGTTTTATTTACCCTTGGACTCACTGTCAGTGCTACCAAATATATAATAAAATTCGGGGACGTAATGTGCCGTTCAGAAGAAAAATCTTACAGAGAAATAACAAAATGTACATAAGAATATAAACTCAAAAGGAAGCTTCAATCAAGAGATATACGTCACAACTTACAGATGTATAAAGAAAGGGAAGGGGAGATAGTTGATACGATTCATACGTCCGAAAAATAGTGTGGATTTCTCCTCAGCAGTGGAAAATGAATCAATGGGTACTGACAAAAACTAGAATCATTAAAATCTTAAAGTATTAGTTGTAGAGTGATAGCTGGTTTCCGGAAATTGTTTATGTTAGGAGCAATTATTATTCTTAGGTTAAGTTGGTTTCTGTTTAACTTTCTGTATAACTCTGAACTTGCTAAGGCTGTCTTTGAATGGGTGTAACGGAAATTCTGTCCTATATCTATAATACAAATTCTTTTGTACACATTTTCTCGAAAACTATTACTTTGTAGAGCTTGAAATTTTGAGCACAAATAAAAACGACTCATAGCTAATACGTGTCCAATAATTTTTCCAAAAAATGTCTTAGGATTTTGTTTTAAATTCAATTTATCTGACTCGAAAGTATTCCAATTTGGCGCTAGATGGCGCCAGAAGTTAGCTTGGCAGTGTTTCTGTGTGGAAGAAACGAAATCTCTCATTTCTGTCTGATATCTTTAATTATCTAGGCCAAACAGAAATAAAAGAATGGGCACTGAAATGAGATTGGAATCTTGTCTTCTATAGATATCTTAAATTCTACTGTACGTTCATTTTTTGAAGAGAAAATGTGTACATTATTAGAAAACACTTGAATTTGAGACAGAAACTACGCCTACCTACTAAGCTCAACCCCTAAACGATGTCATTGGTTAAAACGTGAAAGCCCGTATTTTGTCTTTTGATTGTGGAGCCAACGAGAGACCGCTTCCTTTCTGAATATTTTAAGGTCTTCAGTCATTCGCTGGCGCCAACTTCTGGGACAATCCCTCAAGACGTAAAAGCCACGCCCAAAGAGTGATTTTTTGCGCCACCTATCGTAGAAGATGAAGCCTAACAATCATTAAAAGACAGCCTTAAGCTTACATTCGCTTTAGCTTCACTGTAGTGCTTGTTGAACAAAGATAATTTGAAATGGTATATGTACAAGCCCTTAGCCAGGTCATGGCCTGCGCATCGTTTTCCCCGTCATAGCTATTCACACTAAACTCCAGTGCCCGACCTGTTTCATATCTCTTGCCTGACCTCAGCCATCAGCTCCTCTTCCAAATTCGGTGCCCGGCTACGGGTCTGTAGATGTAGCCTAGGCCGGATTATTGCCTTACTGGCCCCTAGGCTAAGGTATCTCAGTGAGCTACCAAGGCTAAGACATCTCAGTGGGCCCCCAAAGAACTTACGGCAGACTTCTCTGGCAAAATTTTGAGGAATCTTTAATGTTCTTCTCTAGCAAAATCTATTGAAGTTCGTTAAACACGAAACTCTAGCAATATGCTTGTAATAATTAAAATGTGTAGTGCATTCTTCAAACTAATAAATTACGTGCAAAGATTTCATAAAAAAAAAGTCATTGTATTTTCCGCTGTTCTCACAAGAACATGAGTTTAAAGCTTAAGTTCCTAGATTTTGTCTTGGAATTTTTAATAATTTAACATTGTATACTTTTCTTGGTGCATCTTTTTTTGTTATGCAATGTGAAGTCACAGCGGATTTAGCCCATTAACGGTTCCAAGTACAAACAGGGTGGTGTGGGAGGGTGGTAGTTTGGTAGAGACAGTCTCGCCGACATCACTGTACTCAACGACATGGAACATTTACCCTTAGTGAGACACTGCCTTGAAATCTGTTCGTCTTCTTGTAACTGTTTGTAATCTAGTGGAAATCACACGAAGCAAAACTAAAACTACTTTGTTTCCTCTATATATAAATACATAAGCTACGTATTATTTGCGGTGTTGTGGATGGCCTAGTGATCGACGTTCGTGACTACCACGGAGAAAACTCAGGTTCGATCCCGGGCAGGTACTAACGCTCGAACCACTAAATATCCTCCGTGCGTTGGATGGGCACGTTAAGCTGTCGGACCCCGGATACCCCCCCCCCCCCCCCGGTAATAAATAAGGGCGTCTTCTTCCCCTTTCTACTTTGTTTCCGTGTCACTTTCCTATCGGGCACTCTAGCCCAAATCTGCTAGCTTCCTATTTCTAAGGGTTGTCTAAAACCTGGGGTCAGACACTCCCTTCCTAAAATCCTCTACATATGATCTGATCTATGATCTATTTGTGCTTGCCTCCTGGGCCCTTGGTAATGGTGGGCCTCAAGGCTATAGCCCCTTTAGACCTCCCCTCAATCCGGCTTTGGGTGCAGCTGAAAAGTTCTGAACTAGAGATGAAAGAGATAACTAAGCACTTCTAGATAACTGCCTGGTTGAGTAAATAGTCGCACTTCAACAGAACCTCTTTTTGTATATATCCAGTAGGCACGTCGTCAAAACGCAGTCGTAACACAAAATATCTTATCCTCTACAATTGAGCACAGTCGAAACAAAACCACGCTGTCGTGAACGATAATGAATTTCGAGAAAAAATATTCACTTCAAGAATAGGATGCTCGCTATAGCAAGCAAGACTACACTTTTGTAATCTTGGCTAAATCATAATGCCTCCGTAAACTCATAGTCGACACGATTGCCCCTCGAACTGACACATTCGTTTTTATCCTTAGCTTTCGATTACGTCACTGCACTTTGACCTGCTGTTAGGGTTGCCAAACTCAAATTCATCGGACTGGAATCAGTAGCTTTCAGTTTCGAAAACCGTTTAACGAGAATTAACCGAAATTTATATAAGACAGGAACTCAAAAGAAAAGTATATATCGTAACAGTAAAAGAAAATATGGGAATTTTAGGTGAGCAGAAAAGAAGAGATTTTTTCCCTACCTTAAAGAATAGTTTTACGTAATGTTATTGGAAAAATTATAAAAAAAATGTCTGAAGCCAAGATTCGTCATGTCTTACATAAATATAAGAACCATAACAATCAGAAGAGTTTTGTCGTGACATCACAACACTTCAGAAAGCTACGTAACTGTCGAAAAATGGGGTTTTCGAAGCAAAATGCCAATATATTAAGATAATGCAACGTGGTTTGTCACAATTTTTTTTTGTTTTCAAGTTGACCATTGTTTTGCTGGGTATTGACTTAGCTTCATCAGGACGAATGGCACGTAAATATTCAAATTGTATATTATATCGTAAACGGTGTTTACAGCCACGGGTTTCGATTAGCTGCTTCCACGCTCTTGATAGAAATGGCGTGGATGCCATGTCATTAACAAGTTGCGAAGACTTCTGATATATATGGAAAGCTTTCAAAAAATCAAGTTTGGTGATTGAATCTGGCTTGCATATATATATGAAAGCTTCCAAAATATCAAGTTTGGTGGTTGAATGTCAACCACCAAACTTGATGATTCAACCACTAAACTCGATATTTTGGAAGTTTCCATATATATCAGAAGTCTCCGCAACTCATTAATGACATAGCATCCACCCCATTTCTATCAAGCGCGTGTAAGCAACTAACCAAACCCCGTGATTCTAAACACCATTTATGATATCATTTACAATTTGAATATTTACGTGCCATTCTTCCTGATGAAGCTAGGTCAATATCCAGCGAAACCATGGTCGACTTGAAAAAATAAATATTTGTGACAAACCACGTTGTATTATTTTAATATATATAATCGTCACAAGACCGTAGTCTTTGAAATCCAAAATATTTGAATTAACGTTCTTCAAAAATATGATTCAGAAATTTTTGCGTAATATTCCTCAGGTATTGAAAAGGGTAAGCTTTCAAATTTTTACACCAATTTTCCGTTTTTCAATTTGTGAAATGTTTAGTTTTCGGACATTATAAAAACCAGAAAACTTGTTTAGTGAATATTTTTTATTTAAATTGCAACGGAAACACTTGAATAATGAATGTTGCTAATTCTGTACAGTTATTTACCATTAAATGTCTGAAAGCTGACAAAGGATCTGTTATGAATAGCATTTTCCTTTAACTTTTGTTTTTTCGCCGTAAGATTCGAACTTGAATACGATTTGTAGAAATGATCCTTTTACGTTGTAATAGTGTTCTCCGCAGCTCACTTTTGCGTATAATGATACTAAATATTGTCAAGATCAATGTGATAAATAATTCCATTAAATGTTTCTTGAAACTTATCGTTGAAAATTAAATATTCTGTGAAAACTTATTAAGAGAGGTGTAATTCCACCAAACATTCTCTGAAACTTACCCAGAGATTTAACGCTACAAAATATTTTTTGAAACATACCTCTTTATAGGTTTTAACACCATTAAAAATTTCCTGACACGATGGTATCTATGCCATTAAATATTCTTTTAAACTGACGGTGGTATCTAATGCTTTTAAATGTTTTCTGTAGCTTTCAGCATGGCATTCACACACACACACACACACACAAACACGCGCACACACAGCCGCGGACTGGGCCGCCTTATTCTAGACCGGTAGGCCTTATGCTAACTCACGAAAAAAAGTGTATATATATTTGTACTTCAATGTTCTTGTAGAAGAATACCAAGTTATATAAAAACGGAAAAGTTACTTTACCACTTTGGTCTTCAGAAAAACAACTAAAAAAGCAAAACCTAGCAGCAAATGGTCTGTTGAACTGAACACTGTTTTGAATACATTTGTCCTTTCTCGCCTTTTTAAATTTAATCCCCGTTCCTTTGGCCTGATGTCCTCTATTCAGTCAGCTTTTGCCCAATACATTTGCAGTTGAGCAATCAATGCTTTTTAATCAAATATGCTATCAATAGTATGAGATAAAAACTCAAAATTCATTGAGTGTATTAATGCATTGAGCAGGGCCGTTACTACCGGGAGAGCGGCTTCCTTCCCAGAATGGTTACTCCGGGGACGTAAATTCAGGCTCTGAGGGATGTAAAAAATAGAAATTGTAACTAAAAAAAAAGTTACACCCTTCAGTATTTTCTTTTTAAAGATTTTGGTGTTAGTCTCATACAGTATCCCATGCAATTAACCAGGCTACAGAGTAACCTGGTTAACTGCAGGGAATACTGTATGAGACTAACACCAAAGTCTACTGTACGAGACTAATACCTACAGAGTAAACTTGGTTAATACACTGTGAGGTATAAACATTTCACATTTACCAAGAACTTTCTAAAACAGTGAATGGAGGCATAGAAAACACTATGCTGATATGTCTAACTTCCATGACCTTTTCCGAACATGTCATTGGCATGAAGAGCTAATTAATCATCTGTGCTCTGTCGCAGAAAGTTCTCTGAGTGTTTAACCTTGAAGGGAATTTTTCCAAGCCCTACCCTTAAAACCTCTTTCTATTGTTACGTTCACTATCCGATACTCATTCGTTCTGCATTTCTGTGGAATGTTGTGTTGTCGGCATTCACACAACATTTACGCTTTACCTAGCTTTTACATTTTGTATAAAATTATGTCAAAAACCTGAAATACGATTTTTGAATGATCATAATACTTTCCTATAACGGCGGTGTGCGAGAAGGTAAAAAACACGTATTATTTGAGTATAACTCGAAGGAGGCGTAATTTCGAACTTGAAAGGGGCGTAATTTTGAACTCGAAGGCGCATATTCTTAAATCTCGCCCTCCCATGATAAGAAAACGTTTGCTACGGTCCTGGCACTGAAGTTCCCCTTTGGTTTTTTCTTTCTTATATATGCTTTTTTTTTCTTACATGTATACGCTTTTTTACCTAATATGTACATGCTTTTTTTCATATATGTATATGCTTGTTTTTCTTATATGTATATGCTTTTTTTTCTTATATGTATATGCTTTTTTTGTTGTTGTTGTTGTTGTTTTCCGCAATGAAATATGCGTCTGATTTACTGCATTTTATGCATTACAGTTGCGCGAATTTTTGAACTGTGCAGTTCTTGAAAGTCAGTTTCAGCTATAGCAAGAATTCCTTTCTTCACTCGAAATTAATTAAATAAAAATCAATCCTCGCATTCTTTAATTTCTCTCTCTTTAAAATTTGCATCGAAATTCTTGCCATTCTGGGCATTTCACTTTTTCCAACAGATTTTCTTTTGTTATTATTTTATTAATGATAGGTAAGTCTTGAAAAAGAAATTAATTTTAGGCACATTTGTATTTCGGAAGCGAAGAAACTATTGCAATCCCTGCATTCAGTAATGGCAATAAAATTCACAAGGATGGAATAAAGTCTTTGACAGTCTCTCTCAGAGAATGTATCTTGTCCGTTGCTCGTCAGCAACGAAAGTCATTTTGTTCTTACATTAAGTTTTACTCAATCCAGGAAAATGGATAAAATATTGTTAATCATTGACTCAATACAAAAAACTGCAATCATACGAAGATTTGTGTTGAAAAGATGTTTACACGGTAAACAGTGATGCTGACACGCTGTAGTTTTAAAAATGGGATAACTTAATAATTTTCCCCAAAAGTGGGCCGCACAAATATAACTTCCAGGGCCGTTTATGGATCGCCAGTCAACCACCACACACAACCCAATCATTTAATATTTCTTGAACTAACTGAGGAATTTGGCGCTATAAAATATTCCTTGAAATTCCGGATTTAACATGCTCCAGCACTTACAATGATGGTACCACTGCATTTTTCTTCCCTAAAATGTAGAGTTTCATCCATGAGACTGCACTATGTTGTTTTTTTGTTGTTGTTGTTTTCTTAGTCTTCTTACATCTGTGATCAGTCGCTTCTCCCTAATTTTGAGCCACTGATTCCTGGGAACAAACAAACCCAACACTAAAGGATAAGCATGCAACATATACTTTATGCGGGACTCCAAAGCTAGCCCAACTCTGACGATTAAATAGAAGCCCCCACCTCTGAGTACTCTCCCAGTGGTGAGGCATACTGCGTTTCGGGGATTAAAGCTACGTTTCATCTCAAGTGATCTGGTGTCTTCAGATGGTAGCTGAGGGTTACCATGTAGACTGTTATAACATTCAGTTTTCTTGAAACCAATTATGAGCGTACCAGTGCTCTTAGATATACATAACTATGGGGAAGCTTTAGTAGCATGAAATTTTCTCTGAAACACCTCCGAAGGGTCTCAGTATCCTCGAATTGGCAGCCACTGAATGAAAGAAAGAAAGAAATTCGCTGATTGCATGCTACTTGAAACTTGCATTCATGAAAAGATTATGAGATCGAAAGTGTAAAGAAGACATCTCAATGGTCTTTGAGTTGTCAAAGGTGTAAAGCTTGCTAAGCGGCATTTCAGCTGTAGCAGAAGATCACCTGAAAGATGTATCATCCTGCTTTCGAGGCCATTTTTAGACTCGAGCCATGAAAACGAGTGTTTAATTTAGCATAGCCTTAAGGAGATTGCATACACAGGTGCTGTCCCTTTGCTTATGCGTATGACAGACGAATGCTTAAAGCGAATGGCTGTTGCTCATTCCTACATGGTTAAACAGCACAGAGCATTGTTGTCTGCGTGTAATTGCTGTGCATTAACGAGTATCAGGCTCTTTGTTGTAGAATCATGATTGATGTCGAGGCGGTGTCTATTTTGTCCCATCGCACCAGTTTCGGAAAGCAATTAGCATACGAGTTTCTTGAAATGTCAAACCAATGAACTTTGCTTCCGAAAAGGGTGTGTCTGTATTGAGTCATGCGTAGCTGCTGTGTACGCAAGAAATGATTGACTCGGCACTTTAAATTTGGTTTTTTACTCTCATTTGTGTGAAGACAGGGATTTTAACTTTACTAAGTTCTTTTTAAAATTTTTGTGAATTTTTTTCTTATTCCGAAATTAAATACGTGTTTACAGAATTCGCCTTTAACGCAATCTGACACTTCGTAAGCGTTCTTACGTTTTTAATGGCAATATATTGATGAGCAGTTAAGCCTTGCTTTGTCACGGTGCGAAAAATATTGTTAATACACAGCGTCAGCCATTTATGCCAGTCGCATACCTGGATAGATGGCTCTTTATTTTGCCAGTCTCATTTTAATACTTTCTGCTTTTAGATTCCTCTACAGTAACACTATCCTCTCTTTTTGCTTCCCTATTATATCCTCCTCCTCTATAGAACTCAATATCAGTCTAATCATTGACTGAATATCCTTGATATTCTCCGCTACCGACACACTTATTTCTTCTGCTATCATCCTCTGCAGATTCAGACACATCTCCCTAAAGAACATGACCGATTTTCTATTCTTTTATTAACCTTCATTCTATGTGTGTCAATGTGTGTGTGTGTGCACGCGTGTGCGGGAGTAGGGAGGCTACTTTTTCTTCCAATATTGGCAAAATTTTAAAGACGGCCTGGAAATAAAAGCAATTAAAAATTTCGGTTGATCAGAAACAGTTGATAAGGTATGTTTCAAAACGGAAAGGAGCTTCAGTTACCGCGTTTTTAATAAGGTAGACAAAACTCTGTTCAAAACAGGGGATGGGTATTCAAAAGTGATAAAAAGAATAATGCGTGATTATGAAAAATTATATAAACAAAATAAATCAGGAGTTGAAATGATTCGTCTTGGTCCAATCTCAAAAGCATTTGTCTTGATATAGAAAAAACCATGTGCTGCAAAAGACTTAAGCGGAAAAAAAAGTGAATAAGTGAAATTGAATAAAAAAATTGTAAAGAACAAACAGGTTTTGGAGTTTTCTAGTCCTAAATTCTTGAGGAAGCAAAGAAGAAAGATACAAACACGGCGGAGGAAAGAAAAAGGAAATTAACTACGACTTGATGTAATTTCTGTGTGTTAGAAAAGGTATAACTTCAAAAGTTAGAATATTATCGAATTTCGGAGAGACGTTTCTCTTTACCCGTAGCTGTACAATCACAGAAGCATAAACAAACTCTCCTTTTGCTTTCAGTTTGAAAAGTTACCTGGGTTCTTCTGATAGCGCTGCTTTTGCAAGGGTTTCTTGAGAGAGAAATGGCGTCACAGAACAGTACTTGGGATTTCTTTCTGAACAGTCAGTTGCTTTAAATAAATCGCAGGATAAGCAGTTAGTTACTTCTTTATTCATGTTGTTCCTCATGCCGCTTGTAAAGGTATCAGTGTGTTTTATCTGTAGAAACTTGCGGGAAAATTTATACAGTGATACGTGAACCACGTCGATAAAATGCGCAGGCCTAAGTGAGCCGAACCGGAGGGCTGCTCTCTCATCAGTGGTTCACAATTAATTCAGGTGACTGAGTCCTTTTTTATAATTCATAGATTAAACTTTTTATATGCATAATAGGATAGCTTCAGATACTTCAGTTAACACCTTCTCAGTGTTTTTAAGACGTTCAGCACTCAACGGTTCCTTTACTCTTGATAATCTTCGTCAACGATGAGTGGGCCAGGGATTGAGCACTGATGAGTGGGACCACCGACTGAGAACTGATGAGGGGACTACAGACTGAGCACTGATGAGGGGACCACGGACTGAGCACTAATGAGGGGACCACGGATTGAGCACTGATGAGGGGACCACGGATTGAGCACTGATGAGTGTGACCACGGACTGAGAACTGATGAGAGGACTGCAGACTGAGCACTGATGAGGGGACCACGGACTGAGCAATGATGAAGGGACCACGGACTGAGCACTAATGAGGGGACCACGGATTGAGCACTGATGAGTGGAACCACGGACTGAGAACTGATGAGAGGAGTACAGACTGAGCACTGATGAGGGGACCACGGACTGAGCAATGATGAAGGGACCACGGACTGAGCACTAATGAGGGACCACGGATTGAGCACTGATGAGGTGGACCAAGGACTGAGCACTGATGAGTGGGACCACGGACTGAGCACTGATGAAGGGACCACGGGCTGAGCACTAATGAGGGGATCACGGATTGAGCAATGATGAGGGGGACCACGGATTGATCGCTGATGAGGGGACCACGGATTGAGCACTGATGAGTGGGACCACGGACTGAGAACTGATTAGAGGACTGCAGACTGAGCACTGATGAGGGGATCACGGACTGAGAAATGATGAAGGGACCACGGACTGAGCACTAATGAGGGGACCACGGATTGAGCACTGATGAGGGGACCGCGGATTGAGCACTGATGAGGGGACCACGGACTGAGAACTGATGAGAGGACTGCAGACTGAGCACTGATGAGAGGACTGCAGACTGAGCAATGATGAAGGGACCACGGACTGAGCACTAATGAGGGGACCAAGGATTGAGCACTGATGAGGGGGACCACGGATTGAGCACTGAGAACTGATGAGAGGACTACAGACTGAGCGCTGATGAGGGGACCACGGACTGAGCAATGATGAGGGAACCACGGGCCGGTGGAAACTTCTGAATTGGATATTTTATCATAGTATCAGCAACCTGATGTGACTGACATCGTTCCTCGTTATCGCGTAAATGGGAAAAATAGCTGCAAAAATATCCATTCACTCGTAGGGAATTCCTTCCAAGGTTAAATTTAGACACGACTTTCATAGTCTGAAGGAATCCTTATGTTAGCTATGAGAGACGCCAGAGGATAAAGACCTCTGGTAGGAAAGTTGCAAGACACGTGGAGCACAGCGGGCAGGGGAAGGGATAGAAGTGATGAGCTTGCTGTCAAAGGATGGTCCTTTCTCCTGGTCTGTCGGCTTCACGCTGTCGGTATTTTCTGTTTTCGTGGTTTAACGACAAACATGAGCAACTCGTAGGGTTATAAGCAGTCGCCCTTCCCAAATTGAGGGCTAATGATTCCAGGGAAAAGACATACCCAGTGCCGAGACAAGCACACCACCATGCCTCATCGGGATTCGAACTCAGTCCCATCTCGGACGAATGGTCGGAAATCAGCGCTTAGAGAACTAAGTCTTTAGGGCGGATTAGGCATTACAGACTCACTCATTGTAGAAGCATTCAGTTTCGAGTTCACAGCCATCAGATTGAGAGTCGGTTGCTCTAATCAATAGGCAAGCCACAATTCCTGCAAAAAATATCCTTTAGCTCCTGTGAATTTATAACCGTGGGGTGAATTGCGCTGCTTCTTCCAGCGGTACACTGCTGCACAATTCTGCCTGAATGTACTGTTGAAAGTGCGGGCACCTCCTTGATGTCAGATTGCTGTAATCATCATTCTGTATTGAGACTCCTGAAGGATACTTTTCTTTCAGTTTGATATTTTGCTGAAGTAATGGCTTCTCAGTTCCAGGTCCAAGTTCTGTATCCAAGTTTCGTCATCTGATTCTAATGGAAATGAGTGAAATGGAATCGATGATATTGGTGGATGTGAACCAGAAGTTTCATCAATTCCTTCAAGAAGGATAAAGGTTCTACTGAACTTTGCAATTTTATGGTCGCTCGCATGACATCTGGTAGGCATTATTGCTGAATCTCAAGAGTCTTTCCAAGCACCACATGATATCTAATGGAAGAAACGATTCTGATGGAAAATTTATATGATTTATGAAGTAAAAATAATAAATGTTCGAATGTAAAAAGCAATTAGCATTTGGGACAAATTGAAAAAAAAATGAAGTAGAAAGAAATGGTATTCCTACAAAGAATATGCTTTTTGAAGCACAAAAAAAAAGTAAATGGTCTGAATAAATCAATTATTTCTGATGTAAAAAGTAATGTTTGATTCTGATAAATCAAATGATTAAGGGAGAGGTGGTGGAGTTCATTTTCTGGACAAACTGATTATCTTTAAAGTGAAAGAACGAGTTTTTCAGCCAAATTAAGTTATGTTAGAAATTACTCTTAAATTACCTCTGAAGCAAAAGGAATGAGTGTTCTTCCTAAATCAAATGATTTTTGAATAAAACGATCTGGACAAGTCAGCTTATTTCTAAAGCAAAAAGAAATGAGTGTTTTAGGCAAATTAAACGATTTTTGAAGTAAAAATAAATCAGTGTTACAGAAACAGCAAATGTTTCGTGAAGTAAATTTCTGCTGCATCGGCGGGGGCCGAGTGGACAGAGGTGTAGGTATCTAGCTGCTCATCCAAGAGAGGTCCGGATTCGAGTCTCAGAGGAAACATGGGTGGCGTGCTTACACACACAACACACATAATGTGTGTGTGTGTGTGTGTGTCGCTGGATTTCTTCCTTCGGTCGTCCATTCCAGATTAGAAAAATCAGTGCATCTAAACTGGAACGGACAACTGCTTATTGCCATTAGGATTGCTCATAATAGTAGCTCATTCCTCTCCACCCCCTCCAAAAAAAAAAAAAAAAAAGGCAAATGTTTTAGACAAATCGAAACATTTCGGACGTAAAAAATAGGAATGAGACTTCTAGACAAATCGGATGCCTTCGAAGTAAAACGGAGTGATTTGGTGAAATCAAATTACAGTAGATTTTGGTTAAATGGGACACCTCGGAAATAGATCATTTTGGCCCAATTAAGCGGCTGCCCCAATTATGCAAAGCTATATGCCAAAGAGCTAATTTTGATGTTCTGTAAAAATTATCCCAAATAAGCTGCTGCTCCGATTAACCGATGGCACAATTAACCGGAATCTACAACATTTCTGAATTTAAAAAAGTGAATATTTCTGGGAAATCAAACTTCTCTGAAATAGATGTCAATTTATTTCTGAAATACGTATGAATGAATATTCCTATAGATCGAATGATTTCAGAAAGCAGACCTTTTCCCCGCTTATTTTCAACATGCATAATGGGCTGCAAGGAACTGATGTGATAATAATTCTTTCTAGTTCTCTGCATAAGTAAATACATAACCGTCTTTCAGTTTTAGGAAGTGCATCGCTGCGTCTGGCAGTCTCAGAAGAAAGAATCTCTTTTTTTTGCGCCGGACAGACTTATATCTTTGAGTATCGCTTGCAATTTTTTTTTTTTTTTTTTTGTTTCCTGATGAGCAGTTTTCTGCAGTACGTAACGTGTATAGTCACAATGTCTTTTTTTTTCTTAAAGACGCACTAGAAAAACGCTTTTTTTGTTTTGTTTTTTACCAGATGGACATAAAAATGACCAAGATATCCTTATTTATCCTAATTTGAAACTTCCTTATTAGCTAGAAAAAATGTGCAGTATAGCGGAAGGGAAAGAAGTGGATATTTGTGATCTCTTTTCTTTTTGTTTGTTTATTTCTTACTGGAGCGAGGGTGGTTTGTTTTAGAAGGTTGCAGATATTTATATAATATTGCGAGACGGTTCAAGTTTTCAGTCTTCTTTCAAGAACATCGCTGCTGATCCCTTCGCAGCATCATTCTTGTTAAAACTATGGAGTCTTTTCGCACATTATGAGGAATCCGGAAGAAAGAAAGTTCCGGAAAAATCAATTTCTGAAAGTTTCCGCTCCATTTATACCGTAGAAACTGTGTCCGGACAATAATATTTCTGTTGAAATAGTCTTAGCGAGACATGCGATTCTTTGAAGCTATCCCAAACTGACCTTTGCTTGATTTATGTCTTGTTCATTTTTATTCGCCTGTAATAGATTTCAATCCTGAGTGAAGTAACCGGGTTTGTTCACTTAAAGTCACTGCGACGCGGAAGTGACCAATTGGATAATAGCATAATTGCATGTCGTTAATTGTTGAGGAGGCAATGAAGTACTTATCGGATGGTTCTTGCTTCGTTCCGTTTTTGCCGGGAAACTCGTGAAGGATGATATAAAAGGAGATAAATTTTCTTATCCTGAGCGTGACGACAGTGACCATGGACTGCAATCAGACCCATTTCTACCTTTTTTTTTTTTTACATTGTTGGAATGATGTTAAAGGAAACGGAGTTGTGAAAGTGATTCATTGATAGATTTCGATGGAACGATCGAGATCGCGCAATTTTCGTGACTAATGTGGTGCTTGGAGGAATCTTGCGGCGGAAGAAGACGACGTTGAGCAATTTATACCATTGCAACCATGGCAATATATTCTGTAGAAATAATTTGCTTCATCAATTTGAGGAATCTTTTACTTTCCGGGATAAATCAATCATAAAACCGTTGGGTAATTTTCAACCGTCAAAGAACCGTTAAGAAGTTTTCAAAAGCAACAACAGTGTGTTTAGATTTTTAAACGGAATTCATGAATTTGGAACATTTTCTCTTCGTCATGACTATTATCCTATTAAGAATTTCTATAAGAATATTTTCAGACATTAGTAAAGACAACGACCAGGTGGAAATGATCAGCTCTTATGTGTAACATCGAATGGGTTGTTTATTTTTCACTCAATAAATTCGTCGCGTTGTAATTGATCCGATGGCTAAAAAATGATCTTGTATCCACATATATGTCAATTACATAACAATACGTTTTCGCCGATGTACATATAGAGTCGAACCCGTATGTAACGAAGTCGAAAGGAAAATCGAAAACATTCGATATATGCGAACTTCGTTGTAACCGGACTGATAAAAAAAGGGGCTATTTTGGGGATGTTACATTATGTCAGGTTAAAACTAGTCAATCATAATTTATTTATCAATTAATTGAAGGTAAATAACGATTTTTAACTGAAAACTACAGCCAGAAAAATAATGAGTGCGATATGCATTAAGAAAAATATGTAACGAATGTAAAAATTATAGTAACTGCCAAATATTTGAAATTTCACCTGTTTCATGTAACGTCGGATATATGACCAAATTCTTGATTGTTTCGTGGCTATCGTGATCACTGTTTTAAATGTACTCCAACTTCCTCTGACGCGGTGGTTAAGATTTTTCTAGATTTAAAATAAACTCTAATATATGCTAAGGAGAGATTAAGTGATTAAAACATGGCGAGGGAAAGTATAAAAGGTGCCAATTGCCCAGAAGATGTATATTTGGCAAACGCGCACGTGTGTGTGTGTGAGAGAGGAGGGGGGGAGAAGAAGGAGAGGAAGGTAATGAAAATGAAAATAAACTCTAAGATATAACTTAAATAAACTCTAAGATATAACTCAATATAATAAACTCTAAGATATAACTTAAATAAACTCTAAGATATGCTAAGGAGAGATTAAGTGATTAAAACGTGGCGAGGGAAGATATAAAAGATGCCATTTCCCCGGAAGATGTATATTTGGCAAACGCGCACGTGTGTGTGCGAGAGGGGGGGGGGAGAAGGAGCGGAAGGTAATAAAAATGCAACAGAAATATTCTCGTCTTCACGCAGACTGGGAAACCGTACACCGTCATCAACAGCAGATAATTCCTTTTTTTTTTTTACATTGAAAGAGAAAAGCTTAAGAACTGGGTGAATGCCACTTATTTTGTTTGCTGATAACTGTGCTGAACTTCGATATATACAGTTTCTCAAAAAAATTTTGTTGGTAACATGCAGTTGAAATAACATGGGAGAATATTACGAAGTTCAATGGATCTATAAAATTTCAGTTTATGCGAAACTTCCTATTACACGAGCTCGTTATATATGGGTTTAACTATAACTTATATTAAACAGTCTTTAATCTGACTCGAAACTTCTCTACATTCGCATCAGAGGCGTAACTAGGGCGGGGCTTCTCCGGGCGCACCTCAAAGAGGGCGCAAAACTCACAGTTTACTATCGGATTAAATTTGGAAACTTTTGCGCCAGTTTTTGATACAGATGTTTCGCTCCAACTTTGTCATTTGTCCATCTACAGAACGGACTCATAATGTTTCTCCAGTTCGGTAGCCTTGACAGTTTAAAATCCTCTTTCTTCTTCAAAATGTTTAAAATGGTGTTCGTTGCTCGCATTCAGAAATGAAGGAGCAGTTGTACGTACGGTGCAACATAAAGAAGTCCACCTTGTTAAAGATTCTCTTGGGGCTTTTCTGTCATTGTTGCGGCTGTGAGTCACAACTACCAGCCGCATTTGGTCAATTGATGTGATACGGAAGTTCAGAACTGTGAAGCAGTTCGGAAAAGCTGCACAAAGAGTCACAGTTTGATTGTACATATAATATTTTTCTTTGTATGGGGGTTTAAAGACCACCGTGAGAACTCAATGAGGCGTAAGCAGGCGACCGTCCCTCATTTCGGACCACTGGCTCAAGTGAGGGGAGAGAGTGCTATGGGACAAACACACCATCCATGCCTCATACAGAATTCGAACCCGACCCCAACTCGGACGAATGGTCAGAAGCCAGCGCTGAGATAACTGCGTCACCGGTACGGCACGGTCTGGTTATGCTTCTCGCATAGGGATACCATAGGGTATGTCATAAATTTTGTTTCGTCGAGCAGTCTCTCTCTCTGTGTCTCTCCCTCTCTTTCTCTCTCTCTCTCTGTAACTCCCTCTGTCTCTCTCTCTTTCTCTCTTTCTGTCTCTCCCTCTCTCTCTCTCTTCCTCTCTTTCTCTCTCTCTCTTTTTCTGTCTCCCTCTCTCTTTTTCTGTCTCCCTCTCTGTGTCTATGCATGGAAGAAAGAAAGATAGGTGAACTTCTGACCGTTTGTCTGAGTGGACCCTGGTTAGAGTCCCTTATGAGGCATGGGGTGGTGGTGTGTTTATCTTAAGACACTCCTTCTTTTTCCTAGAACCATGGGCCCTAAATTAAGAAAGGGCGACAGTTGCTCACCACAGTCGTTAACGCCCCCCTCCATCCTAAAAAAAAAAAAGAAAGACAGATGGGGGCGCAATATTCTGTGGTTTGCCCCGGGCGCAGAAATGTCTAGTTACGCCTCTGTTTCCCATTGTATCATCTATCTCCATCACCCCAGTATCTCCACCATTTCTGCTGTTTCTACTCAGAAAACATTCAACTTCGTTTGCATATTTTGCTCTGGTACACTGACAGCGTTACCAAAATGTACAAGTTGTTAGGGGTAGTAATGTGCAGTTCAATGAAAAAATGTTTAACCAAGAAGTAATTAAATTTACTTAAGAAAACAGAACTCAAAAAGGAAAGTCAAATACGTCACAATTCTGTTTATCGTTATCAGTATGTCGCCACATTCAGGGTCGCGAGAGGACATTCATGTTCTGAGAGGCGTAAAAAATAAAAATGCATGTGAGAATAAATTTACTTAAAATTTTATCTGCAAAAGTAAGTCATATAGCTCAGTATTTTCTTTTTTAAAGATTTTAGTTAGCAGCATATAGTATACCGCATAGGTTCAAAATAACTTACTCTGTGAATTGCGGACCCCTCATATGCACGAGAAGAATTGCCCGAAATAGCGTAGATACTTAACATTCGTGACCTTTCCGAATATGCCGAAGGGATAAAAAGCTAATTAGATATTTGTGTTCCATCGCAAATAGCTGAGCGTTTGACCTTCATGGGAATTTTTCCAAGCCTTACTACGAAAGCTTATTTTTGTTGTTTCATTCACTATCTAAGAGTCATTTGTTCAGTGATGGTTTGTTTTTCCTCCTAAATTTCTACAGAGTTGTCGGCGTTCTCATAACATTTACGGTTTGCTGACTTTGCGTAATCAAATTTTCAAATTTTCGTAAAATTATGCCCAAAACTGAAACTGCGACATTTAAACGATTATAATACATATTACTACTGAATCAGAAACTTGTATTCAATACCGGGTTGGACCTCCTTTAGCCCGAATCACGCGTGTATACGATTTGGCATAGATTCTTCAAGGTGTTCGGGTGCATCTATGGCTACAGAACATCAGGTGTTCACCACATTCCTTTAACTAGCACAGATTTGACGGAATAGGACTTTGCTCACGGATCTGCTTTTATAATATGTCCCATAAATTCTCAATGGGGTTCAGATCTGGGCTCTGTGGTGACCAGAGAAAATGGTTGAAGTCGTTTACCTTCTCGATTAACCGCTGCTGATCACATTTTGTGCACGATGAACATTGTCGTCCACGACCCACATAGCACAAAACCTTTCAGATATGTTACAATAATGTTACAATCTCTCATTTTCGTTACGCTTTCACAGATTTCTTACAATTACTTTTCAGCAACATCTATTTTGGAACATAACTTTTTGTACATTACGGTTACGTTAAAAATAGCATTCACCGATACTACTGTTTTAAAGTTTCCATTGTACATAATTGCTACCTTAATGCTACATTCCGGCGATATTTAAGACTTTTGGTTTGGCGTGGATGCGCATGCGCGTTTATGCCATTTCACCGAAGCACTCTCGTAGTTGTATTTCCACGTGCTACTGGGATATTCTTTGGTGATGATGTCGTACTCGAGTTAGCTAGTTAGTTGATTTAATATTTCATCCTTTTTTTTTGTGATTCAAGATCGTCTGAAAGTAGTAATTGTTTTGATTATTATAATTTTTAAATTCTAAAAAGCATTTTATAGAATCTAAGTAGATGGCTGTGTTGTTGTATTAGTACACTATACCAGCATATTTTTTTTACTTGAAGCTGAGAAATTTCATATTGGTAGATATTTAGAGAAATGACCAATTTGACTTTCTTTCTTTTTTCGCTGAAATATAGTCTATTCCACATGTATAATAGAAATTCGACACTCTCATTTGGGACCGATTTTTATTTCTTTTGTTATCAATATATAAACGCCGCCACTGTTCCCAACGGACAGCGGACTGCATTGAGCCTGTGAAAAACGTAAACAACTCGTGATACGACTGTTGTTGCTTTTGAAACAGCTGTCGAGTGTAATATTTTTTATTGTGATTTTACAAAGTTCATTAAAACTATAATGTTCAACGTATAAGTACGTAACAGTAAGATGATGATGCCACAAATATCTTTCAAATACGTAACAGTAATGTAACGAAGTTACAAATATATTTCAAATACGTAACAGTAATGTAACGAAGTTACAAATATCTTTCAAATACGTAACAGTAATATAACGAAGTTACAAATATCTTTCAAATACGTAACAGTAATGTAACAAAGTTACAAATATCTTTCAAATACGTAACAGTAACATGAAGTTGGTATGTTGAAGTTAAAAAGACCTTTCACTGTAACGTATCGGTTATGTTTCAAAGTTATGTAACGTTTGACGACATTTTGACGTAACCGTAAGGTTTCTGAAACAATACTGCTACATTGCGCAACGTATCTGAGAAGTCTCAATGTTTCAGTGCTGCGTACTTGTAACATATACGAAATATTCTGTGCTGTGTGGGGAAAGCCCACCTGCTGGATAAAAAATCAACAGTGCAGGGTCGACTTCCTTGGAGGACACCCGATCGGTAACAAGGCCCATATAATCCTTGGAGGACACCCGACCTTCCAGCAATATCAGAGGAACCCCGACCTTCCAGAAATATCAGAGGACCCCGACCTTCCAACAATATCAGAGGACCCCCGACCTTCCAGCAATATCAGAGGACCACCGACCTTCGAGCAATATCAGAGGACGCCCGACCTTCCAGCAATATCAGAAGACCCCCGACCTTCCCAAAATATCAGAAGATCCTCGACCTACCAGCAATATCAGAGGACCCCCGAACCTTCCAGAAATATTGGAGGACCTCCGACCTTCCAGCAATATCAGAGAACCCCCAACCTTCCAGCAATATCAGAGGACCCGCGACCTTCCAGCAATATCAGAGGACCCCCGACCTTCCAGCAATATCAGAGGACCACCGACCTTCCAGCAATATCAGAGGACCCCCGACCTTCCAGCATTATCAGAGGACCCCCGACCTTCCAGCAATATCAGAGGACCACCGACCTTCCAGCAATATCAGAGGACCCCGACCTTCCAGCAATATCAGAGGACCCCCGACCTTCCAGCAATATCAGAGGACCACCGACCTTCCAGCAATATCAGAGGACCACCCAACCTTCCAGAAATATCAGAGGACCCCCGACCTTCCAGCAATATCAGAGGACCCCCGACTTTCCAGCAATATCAGAGGACCACCCAACCTTCCAGTAATATCAGAGGACCCCCGATTTTCCAGCAATATCATAGGACCTGTTCCATACCAACAAAACGTGCTCCCACTATAATACCTTCTCCAGAACCTTGAGTTGTGTTTACAAAGCAAACTGTGTCCATTGACTCATGGGGGATGGCCCTCCAGACTCTCTGCCTACCATTGGTACAGAATAAGGTGTACTGCGACTTGTCAGACTACATGAATTTTTACAGTCTTCCAGTGTCCAGTCGCGGTGTTCCTCACATCATAGTGACGAACTTTCCGGTTCTTTCCAGAAATCAGTGGTTTCCATACAGCAGGCGACTGACAATGCCGATCCTCTTCAATACGCTGAGATATTATCATTGTGATCAGCACTATTGATGATTACTAACGAGCAGCAATCTTAGATTGTTGCCTAGATCACGTGGTGACGCACGTAACCACGGATTTTGCATATTCTCTGCATAAGTGACGTTTACGTACGTCTGCACATAGGTTCCTAATTCATTGACTGGTGTGTGTGTACACCGAAACTTCGAAATTTCTTGCTCCTTCTTTATTTTTCCTGAATCTTCAACCTTGCACTGTTTTAAATGACAACAAACAAACGACTTATCAAGCGTTTTGTGTTTAGGAAAAAAAATTAGTAAAATCATGCAATGCGTTGATTATGATACGCTATCCAACATACCAGAAATCACTGCTTAAGTTCTTACTCAAGTTATGAGGATAATGGCTGTGGAATAAATCTCGCTCCTGTGCCCTGACCTTTGACACCATTTCGATGATTTTTAACAGAATTGGTTCGGTATACCTCCGGAACAACATATTAAAGTTTTGTCGCAATAGAAGCATTTTTAGTCAAGTTATGAGGATAATGGCTGTGGAATAAATCGGGCTCCTGTGCCCTGACCTTTGACCCCATTTCGATTATATTAAATTGGTTTATTATACCTCCGGAACAACATACTAAAGTTCTGTTGCAATAGAAGCATTTTAGTCAAGTTATGAGTGTAATGACTGGGGAATAAATATCTCTTCTGTGCCCTGAACTTTGACCCCATTTCGATGATATTAAACAGAATTGGTTCAGTATACCTCCGGAACTACAAGATAAAGTTTTGTCGTAATCGAAGCATTTTTACGTAAGTTATGACGCATAAGAGCGATGGAAGGGATCCTGGTTCCTGTGTCCTGACCTTTGACTCCATTTCGTCCATTTTCAATAGAGTTCGTTCCCAGGTTGTCCCCTACCACATACTAAAATTTCATCGAAATCAAACCATTTTTACGCGAGTTATCGTGTGGACAGGCAGACAGACAGACGGACAAAGCTGGAGCATATCACGCTTCTTCAACATACGGTTGGAAAGCGTAAAAAAGAAGAAATAAAAGGAAAATGTGAGTTGATCGGTGAGGTCTTCTGACTTCTGCGACTATCACTACTGAGATCAATTTTAGGGCAAAACATGGATGACGATTTTTTTTTTTTTTTTTTGTTAATGCAAGTTCTCACCTGAAATAAGTGGCTCTAAATTAGAGATGGGAGTCTCCTGTACCCTTAGATGGTGATCGTTTCACTTTAAAACAAAGAAGAATGATAATTTATTCCATAAAAGGTTATACTCGTATTTTGTTTTTATAGTATACACTGAAGAACAACTAAATTAGAGATACCTGTCTAGTAACGTGTAGCACCACCTGTTGCCCTGATGACGGCGGCGATTCGTCTCGGCATGGATTCGACAAGACACCGGAAGCGTTGGGAAGCCATTCGGATCCACGACCCCTGAACAAGCTCCCACAGTTTACGAAGATTTGATGGAGGGGGTCAGAGCCTCAAACATCTCTCTCGGTGGCATCACAGATGTGCTCGATGGGATTAAGGTCTGGTGACCAAGCTGGCCAAGGAAGCGAGGTCACGTCGACGGAGTGTTCATCCAACCATTCGGATACAATTCGGGAGCGATGGCACGGTGCATTGTCTTGTTGCAGGATGAGGTCCCCAGTGGGATGTTGAAGACGCACAAACTGGGGAAAATGGTCGTCCAGTATATCCCGGTAACGTTGACCTGTGAGGGACGATGTCACACGTACCAGGGGGTCCCATTCCAGTCCACGTAAACAGTTCCAGACAAGAATGCCAGCTTGACGAGTACCCTGCTGGCAAGAAATATCCATCGCTTCATATGGTTTGCGCCGTACTCGTATCCTGCCATCCGCATGTACCAACGTGAATCTCTATTCATTAGTCCAGGCAAAATTTTTCCACGTGTCTAGGGTCCAGTGGCGATGTTCCGCGCCCATGCTAATCTTTGCACCCTGTGATGTGCGGTCAGCAGCGGTACCCTCGTGGGACGATGGCTTCTGTACCCCATAGCGAGGAGATGGTTCTAGATGGTGTGGCTGCTTACACGTTTTTGTGCACTAGCGTTAAATTGCCGAGTGACTTCTTGCACTGTGGCCCGTCTATCCGATGTTACAATGCAAGCTAGCCGACGATGACCCCGCTCATCCACACGCTGTTGTCCATGGCAGTTGGCCCTTGCAGGGATGGTTTTATCGGATTCGATGTACTCACGGTGCACTCGTGACACAGTGGCTCGTGAAAATCCCAGTGCCTGCACGAACTCCGAGATGGAGTGACCCGTTCGTCGGGCCCCGACAATTTGCCCAGGATCAAATGCGCTTAGATCCTTTGTCTTACCCATACTGTGTCCGACTCTTACTGATTCCCGTCGCATCACTCCTTATATTGTCGGATCGCTGCATACCTCACGTCATTTCCGTTTACAGGGCTGTCCACAGCGCCACATTTGCATAACGCCAGCTGTCTCAAATTCAGTTGCTCTTCAGTGTACTAATACATTTGTTTGCTTTTTGTTCTTCGCATATAACTCTTCATAATTTACAAGGTCCGTAACTTTTATCGAAATAGCCAGTATTTCAAACCAAGCAAGTGTGCAGAAGAATTTATTTACCCTTAATTTAAACGGTTGAGGATCTTAATGTTCACGAAAAGTCCTGCACGCTAAAATATTCGAAATATTGAACACATCAAAAGAAAATAGGGCAGTAAATCGATCTTTGGGGAACTAATTCATTTGGCACGGCCATGGAGGGGACCGTAACTAAGTTTTTAGAAAAGGAACAAACAAAAACTTTAACTAAAA
Organism: Macrothele yani; assembly: GCA_039090855.1. Lineage (NCBI taxonomy): Eukaryota > Metazoa > Arthropoda > Arachnida > Araneae > Macrothelidae > Macrothele > Macrothele yani. Next base: position 13,219,679 of record CM077029.1, on the reverse strand, counting down.
AAAAAAAAAAAAAAACATACACAAGCACTATGTGCAAATTTTTACGGTGTTTTCTTGATGTCTAACCATTTTTACCACTCACGCAACAGATAAATTTGATTGAAAGCCACAAAAACTGCATGAAATAAACGAATTAATAAAAACAGACTGAGCATGAATGGAATACGGGATTACACCATACAATGTAAATTTTGAAGATGTGAGTCCGTTTTTTGGTGTAAATATGACATGGATTGTAAATCAGATAATATCCGAAAACTGAAAATTTCGGGTTCGACGAAACTTTCAGTTTTCGGATATTATCTTACTTAACATCCATGTCATATTTACACAAATTCACATCTTCCAAATTTGTACTGCACAATGGTGTAATCTCGTATTTCATTCATTGATATTCTACGCCTCCGGGCAATTACGGGAATGAATTCAAAACCTCCAGATTCGCTATATATGAATGCCGATTGCGTTGACTAGCGAATCTTGTGATGGTTATTTTCAAATTAATTGGAAACTTGAAACTTGCTCTTTCTGGGTGGTGTAGTGGTTAGCATAGTCGGGCGCTTTCCGGGAGACGCGGCTTCGATTCCCGCTCCAGGACGACGAAATTTTCAAGTTTTCGGATATTATCTGACTTATCATCCATGTCAGATTTACACCGATAAACGGATTCACATCCTCAAAATCAGACTGAGCATGGTGTGAATAAAGAAATTTGTGCTGTTCCTTTAAGTTTTGCACCTTTTGGCCGCTTTTATCCCATGCGCCACGAAATCCCATAGACAACTCAATTAGACATCAAGAAGGAATGTGTAACTTCAAGACAAAATCTGGTAGAACTTCGCGAGAATTTGCCTAGCAGTGGAGGGCTGCGTCAGAAGATGAGACACACTGGTGCCCAAAATTAAAACGTCAAACACAAAATCATGAATACAGCAAAATCCACACGACACAGTTTAATGACAGTTGTTACGGACATCATCATCAACATCATTGTCAGCCATTATCAATACACTGCTGACGAAGGTCTCCCCAAGTTTCCTCCACAACGGTCTGTCTTGTGCCAGTCTCCTCCATGTCACTCCCGCATACTTTCGAATTTCATCCACCCATCTCCCATGTGATCTTCTTCTGGGTCTTTTCCTGTCTCTTGGAATCCAATCCAAAATTTCCGCTCTTCATCGATGGTCTGTCCTTCTGGCAGTATGTCCAGCACATTGCCATTTCAGGGATTTAACTCTGATCATGATGTCTTCCCATCTTGTCATTTTTCGGTTCCACGAGTTCCACTTCTTATCTCTCCTGGTTACACCAAGCATGCACCTCTCCATGCTGCTTTGAGTTGTCTGCAGCCTTTGTATGTCTCTTTTAGTTAAGGTCCACGTCTCTGCACCATACGTGAGCACTGGAAGGATGCATTGATCAAACACTTTTCTTTTAAGACATAATGGCATATTACTCTTGAAAATTATGCTGTTTCTTCCAAAAGCTCTCCAGGCAAGTTTTGTACGCCGATTAATTTCTTCATCAATGTGGCCCTCACTTGATATCTGCTGTCCAAGATAAACGTACGTGTCTGTTATCTCCAGCTTTTCTCCATCAATCGATAAATCTTCATTTCTTGTAAAAGCATTGAACATCACTTTTGTCTTTTGAAAGTTCATTTTTAATCCCACTTCTTTACTCTTGTCAGCAAGTTCCTGGATCATACTCTGCAGCTCTGATGGGGTAGTTGCAAAAATTACTACGTCATCAGCAAAACGTAGGTGTGTTAGATAATCTCCATTAATTTTTATCCCTTTGTTTTCTCAGTTCAGTGATTGAAAGACATTTTCTAATGTGTCATTAAAGAGCTTCGGAGATATGGTGTCACCTTGTCGCACTCCCTTTCCAATTTTCATGTGTGTTGTATTTTCAAACAGCCGAATCTTTGCACTTGCATTTACGGACATCATCATCATCATCATCATCATTGTCAACCATTATCAATCCACTGCTGGACGAAGGTCTCCCCAAGTTTCCTCCACAACGGTCTGTCTTGTGCCAGTCTCCTCCATGTCACTCCCGCATATTTACGAATTTCATCCACCCATCTCCCATGTGGTCTTTTTCTGGGTCTTTTCCTGTCCCTTGGAATCCAATCTAAAATTTCGGCTGTCCATCTATGGTCTGTCCTTCTGGCAGTATGTCCAGCCCATTGCCATTTCAAGGATTTAACTCTGATCATGATGTCTTCCACTCTTGTCATTTTTCGGATCCACGAGTTCCTCTTCTTATCTCTCCTGGTTATACCAAGCATGCACCTCTCCATGCTACTTTGAGTTGTCTGCAGCCTTTGTATGTCTCTTTTAGTTAAGGTCCACGTCTCTGCACCAAACGTAAGCACTGGAAGGATGCATTGATCAAACACTTTTCTTTTAAGACATAATGGCATATTGCTCTTGAAAATTATGCTGTTTCTTCCAAAAGCTCTCCAGGCAAGTTTTGTACGCCGATTAATTTCTTCATCAATGTGACCCTCACTTGATATCTGCTGTCCAAGATAAACATACGTATCTGTTATCTCCAGTTTTTCTCCATCAATCGATAAATCTTCATTTCTTGTAAAAGCATTGAACATCACTTTTGTCTTCTGAAAGTTCATTTTCAATCCCACTTCTTTACTCTTGTCAGCAAGTTCCTGGATCATACTCTGCAGCTCTGATGGGGTAGTTGCAAAAATGACTACGTCATCAGCAAAACGAAGGTGGGTTAGATAATCTCCATTAATCTTTATCCCTTTGTTTTCCCAGTTCAGTGATTGAAAGACATTTTCCAATGTGGCATTAAAGAGCTTCGGAGATATGGTGTCACCTTGTCTCACTCCCTTTCCAATTTTTATGTGTGTTGTATTTTCAAACAGCCGAATCTTTGCACTTGCATTTTCATAGATGTTATTAATAATATTAATGTATGCATCTTCAATACCGCAGGATTTCAGAGCCGTGGTAACTGCTGATGGTTTCACCGAATCAAAGGCTTTTTCATAATCGATAAAAGCCATGCACAATGGAAGTTCATATTCCCTCGCTCTTTCAATTAGTTCTCTCAGTACGTGGATATGATCTATTGTGCTGTAGCCACTCCTGAATCCAGCTTGTTCTCTCGGTTGAGCCATGTCCAGTGTTACCTTCAAGCTGTGTGAAAGAACTTTAGTGAAGATTTTATAAACCACTGATAGGAGGCTGATAGGTCTGTAGTTCCTGAGATCCTCAATGTCACCTTTTTTATGTAGCAGGATCATTGTAGCATTGTTCCAATCCTCAGGAATCTTCCCTTCATTAAGGCATCGAGTGAAAATTTGGGCGAGTACTGTTTCAATTTCTCCACTTGCTTCTTGTATGATGTCTATAGTAATTCCAACTTCTCCTGGAGCTTTCCCCCGCTTCATGTTCTTGATTGCATGTGCAACTTCTGCTGGGAGGACTGGAAGAACTCTGGTACCTTTCATGATGTCTGGAGTACATGTATCATCCCTTTCATATAATTTGGAGTAGAAATCTTTCACTCTTGTCAAAATTTCGCCTCTATTTCTTGTTATAGAACCATCTTCTTTTCTCAGAGCCATAATCTGTTTTCTTCCCTTACTGAGATGTCCCTTTGCTATCTTTAGGCTTTGGTTGTTTTCAATTGCTTTCCTCACTAGCTCACAGTTGAATTTCCTTACGTCTTCAGTGATACTTTTTCGTGCTGTCTTGCATAGCTCTATATATTCCACTTTGGAAGTCACATCTTCTTTAGTTGTCCTCATCTCTCTTCTTTTTTGCATCAACATTTTGGTTTTTCCTGATAATTTGTTTACATGCAACTTGTTCTTAGACCCAGCTAATTTTGTTGCTGTTTCCATAAGAGCTTTGGTTACTTTTCTGTTAACTTCCGAAATATCCACTTCTTCCGATGTTAGGCCTTCTAAAGCAAAGAATCTGTTCTTCAGTTCCAACTTGAAAGTATTATGGTGTTTTTTAAGGTTGGTTATGTCAATACATTTTGTTTGTCTTATGAGCTTGCCACGTTCCAGTTTAGTGTTGAGGTGCATCTTACATCTCACCAATCTATGGTCACTACCTGTGTTGAACTTGTTTAGCACACTGCAGTCTTCGATGACGAATTTTTTGTTACACATAATAAAATCAATTTCACTTGTCGTCCCAATTGGATGTCTCCATGTCCATTTCCTGTGTGGCTTTTTCTTGAAAAAGGAATTCAAGATGAAAAATCCTTCTGCCTCTGCAAACTCAACGAGAGTATTTCCACGCTGGTTTCTGTTGCCGTGACCGAATTTACCTACTGAAGTTTCATTCTGTTGCCGGTGACCTATTTTTGCATTGAAATCTCCCATAATTATCTTCAAGTGCTGCTTACCTTTATTATTTAGATGACGAATTTCCTCATAAAATTCTTCAATTTCTTCTTCAGGATGACTTGTGGTGGGTGCATAAGTTTGAATAATCTGAGCCTGGTATCTTCTCGATAGTTGGATAACGAGTCGTGCAGCTCTGTCCGAGGAACTTTCAACTTCTACCACTTTATCCTTTAGTTTCTTGTTTATTATAAATCCAACACCACTAGTTCTGCCAGTATCTGTCCCACGATAATAGAAGAGATGTCCACTTTTCAGTTCAATGAGATCTTCTCCCTTTCGCCTTACCTCACTCAGCCCGACGATGTCCCACTTGATCCTTTGTAGTTCCTCTTCCAATTCAAGAAGCCTTGAATCAGAAGATAGGGAGCGTCCGTTGTAGGTAGCCAAGGTCAGCATCAAATGGCAGCCTACATACTTCTATATATATCGATAACGCTGCAATGCACAACAGAAAAGAAATTCCATCACCGCATGACAGCATGGTAGTCGAAAACTGATGAAACAAGTGGGCCGGATTTCGAGTATCTAATAGTGTTTGTGATTACCCTGAACAGCTGCACAGCTCGAACAACGAGCCCTCGTGCACAGGGCATTGATTACCCCGAACAGAGGTACAGCTCATGCAAAGAGCCCTCAACATGAGCCCTCATGTTTACAAGGATTTGAATAAATGTTTGGGAAAATAACTGCCACTCCTCCACCCTGGCGAGTTGGAGTTCTAAGAGAGTTCTAGGAGAGTACTGCCAGCTTACAATTGCTCTTACAAGAGCACCCCAGACATGCTCTATCGGTTTGAGGTCCTCAGGTTTCGCGGGCCACTACAACTTGTGAATATCCTCACTCTCCAGGTATTCGTCAACTAGCCGAGCCCAATGGGGACTGGCGTTATCGTCCACAAAAAGAACAAGGGGCAAACATCCCCCCTAGTATGCTGTACATGCGGCGAGTGTCCATCCAAGGTGATGCCAGCTCAAACAAGACCTTCACCTCAGTAGTGATCAATTTCCCTAACGTTGGAGGGAAGATTTCGGCTTCCCGCCTCTCCTCAAATGTAATGTACACACGTCGAAGGTCCGTGTTTAGGTTGCACCGCGATTCGTCACTGATTCAAACATAGGCCCATTGATTAGGGGACAAAGGGTAATGTTTTCGTCCCAATTCGGACGGACCCTTCTGCGAAATGCGGCACAGGACCATTGATCACGGGACAAGGGGTAATGTTGTCGTCCCAATTCGGACGGAGACTTCTGTGAGATGTGGCACAAGAACACTGATCACGGGACAAGGGGTAATGTTGTCGTCCCAATTCGGACGGACACTTCTGTGAGATGTGGCACAAGAACATTGATCACGGGACAAGGAGTAATATCGTCGTCCCAGTTCGGACGGACCCTTCTGTGAAATGCGGCACAGGACCATTGATCACGGGACAAGGGGTAATGTTGTCGTCCCAATGTGGACGGACACTTCTGTGAGATGTGGCACAAGAACATTGATCACGGGACAAGGAGTAATATCGTCGTCCCAATACGGACGGACCCTTCTGTGAAATGCGGCACAGGACCATTGATCACGGGACAAGGGGTAATGTTGTCGTCCCAATTCGGACGGACACTTCTGTGAGATGTGGCACAAGAACATTGATCACGGGACAAGGAGTAATATCGTCGTCCCAATTCGGACGGACCCTTCTGTGAAATGCGGCACAGGACCATTGATCACGGGACAAGGGGTAATGTTGTCGTCCCAATGCGGACGGACACTTCTGTGAGATGTGGCACAAGAACATTGATCACGGGACAAGGAGTAATATCGTCGTCCCAATACGGACGGACCCTTCTGTGAAATGCGGCACAAGACCATTGATCACGGGACAAGGGGTAATGTTGTCGTCCCAATTCGAACGGACACTTCTGTGAGATGTGGCACAAGAACATTAATCACGGATCAAGGGGTAATATTGTCGTCCCAATACGGACGGACACTTCTGTGAGATGTGGCACAAGAACATTGATCACGGGACAAGGAGTAATATCGTCGTCCCAATTCGGACGGACCCTTCTGTGAAATGCGGCACAGGACCATTGATCACGGGACAAGGGGTAATGTTGTCGTCCCAATTCGGACGGACACTTCTGTGAGATGTGGCACAAGAACATTGATCACGGGACAAGGAGTAATATCGTCGTCCCAGTTCGGACGGACCATTCTGTGAAATGCGGCACAGGACCATTGATCACGGGACAAGGGGTAATGTTGTCGTCCCAATGTGGACGGACACTTCTGTGAGATGTGGCACAAGAACATTAATCACGGGACAAGGAGTAATATCGTCGTCCCAATACGGACGGACACTTCTGTGAAATGTGGCACAAGAACATTGATCACGGGACAAGGAGTAATATCGTCGTCCCAATACGGACGGACCCTTCTGTGAAATGCGGCACAGGACCATTGATCACGGGACAAGGGGTAATGTTGTCGTCCCAATTCGAACGGACACTTCTGTGAGATGTGGCACAAGAACATTGATCACGGGACAAGGAGTAATATCGTCGTCCCAGTTCGGACGGACCCTTCTGTGAAATGCGGCACAGGACCATTGATCACGGGACAAGGGGTAATGTTGTCGTCCCAATTCGGACGGACACTTCTGTGAAATGTGGCACAAGAACATTAATCACGGGACAAGGAGTAATATCGTCGTCCCAATACGGACGGACACTTCTGTGAAATGCGGCACAGGACCATTGATCACGGGACAAGGAGTAATATCGTCGTCCCAATACGGACGGACCCTTCTGTGAAATGCGGCACAGGACCATTGATCACGGGACAAGGGGTAATGTTGTCGTCCCAATTCGAACGGACACTTCTGTGAGATGTGGCACAAGAACATTGATCACGGGACAAGGAGTAATATCGTCGTCCCAATTCGGACGGACCCTTCTGTGAAATACGGCACAGGACCATTGATCACGGGACAAGGGGTAATGTTGTCGTCCCAATTCGAACGGACACTTCTGTGAGATGTGGCACAAGAACATTAATCACGGGTCAAGGGGTAATATTGTCGTCCCAATACGGACGGACACTTCTGTGAGATGTGGCACAAGAACATTGATCACGGGACAAGGAGTAATATCGTCGTCCCAATACGGACGGACCCTTCTGTGAAATGCGGCACAGGACCATTGATCACGGAACAAGGGGTAATGTTGTCGTCCCAATTCGAACGGACACTTCTGTGAGATGTGGCACAAGAACATTGATCACGGGACAAGGAGTAATATCGTCGTCCCAATTCGGACGGACCCTTCTGTGAAATGCGGCACAGGGCCATTGATCACGGGACAAGGGGTAATGTTGTCGTCCCAATTCAGGCGGACACCTCTGTGAGATATGGCACACGAACATTGATCACGGAACAAGGGGTAATGTTGTTGTCCCAATTCGGACGGACACTTCTGTGAGATGTGGCACAGGACCATTGATCACGGGGCAAAGGGTAATGTTGTTGTCCCAATTCGGACGGACTGTTCTGTGCGAGCGGCACAACACCAGTGATCAGGGATCCAGGGGTGGTGCTGTCGGATCTAATTCAGAGTGACCTTTGTGTGCAATGCGGTGAGTGGGATACAGATCATAGGCTTTCTTGCATACAAACCTCTATCATGGAGTCTTCTTTAAATTGTTTTTCTCGATATCGCGGTTCTCGGAAAAGAGGAGAACTGCTGCGAGAGTTACCTGGCTGTAGAGCTCCTATATGGAGGCGAACTCTTAGAGACAAATACCGGTCATCTTGACTTGTTGTGGCTCGTGAGCATTCCGGCCTTCTGGCTATTTTACCGGTTTCCTGGAACTGTCTCCTTGACACATTAAGCCATCTTGCCGCCTGAGCTTGCGATTTCCCTGCTTCCAATCTACCAATCCCTTTCCACCGTAAAGAGTCTTCTAAGCGATGGTGCAGAGCCATTCTTCCACTTACAGTCCAACTTAAGCTTCAATTGCCTCACACCGCTGAGAACATCGCTTATAAAAGTCGCGTTCCTGCCAGCTTGATGATGTATGATCGTTATTTGCATATTTCCATAGGCGCTATGTTGTTTGGGTACTTCGACTTAGGGTTTCGCCTCGCGCATGCCTCTAAAGAATCTTTGCAATCGATCGCCTCCTTTTGAACATGATCTGTATTTGTCAGTTAATTTTGGACACGAGTTTATTCCTTATTTCTTCTTCTTTTACATTTTTTCATATTGTACGTATGTACGTTGTGTTCCAAAATTCAAAGCAAAGTTTCAATATCATTGCTTTCTACAATAAATTTTCGCTTTTATTACTGTAACTTTCCAACGTTCTTTTTATTTCATCACCCACGCATGCATCCAGAAGTTCAACAGATAGATTAGCAATCAAAATTTCACATTACTGCTGAAATCTTTGTAGTATTGCCCAAAAACGGAAATTTCATAGATTTTCAGGGGAGGGAAAGTGTCCCTTCTTGTCCTCCCATGTGGGGGGCTATGGACACATCTTGAGTTTGTATTGCTATATCATGTTTGTATTGCTGCAGGCATCCGTCCCTACAAGCTTTCTCTCTTGCCATTGGTTCTGAGAAAGGGAGAAACTTAGCGCCGTACGATAAATACAGCACTCATGCCTAAATCCGATTCGAACCCGGACCCGCCTTAGACGAATGGTTACACGCCTACGCCATCGGTATGACTCACAGGAGAATTTTTAGCTGTAGATTAACGTTAAACGTATTTTTTTCTTCTATTTTGTATCGGGGTTTAAAGTCTGCAAGGAGTGATCCTTAAGGCTATAAGTAATAGCCCGTTCCTAATTTAGGGTCAGTGGTTCCAGGGAAGGGTAAGAGCTAGCGCGATCGGACAACCGCGCTGCCCATGCCTTATTCGGAACTCGAACCCGGACCCATCTAGGAAGATTGTCCAGTAGCCAGCACCTCCAATTACTCGACCACTGGAGCGGACAAATTTTAAATCTCATTGACTTCTACTGACATCTAAGCAATTTTAAGGATATTTTGCTCTTCCATATAAGAAAACTACTACAGCAGCAGAACGACAATTTTCTGAGGAATCACATATTCTACTAACTTTCGACTCCTATTGTTCCTGCCTGCTAACAAGGAAAACGTACTTTACAAATTCACACAAGCAGATTTATATCTAAATTTTTGGCTGTGCAGTCTTTCAAGATTCAAAATGCTCTACTAGAAACAAAAAATGAGTTCGTACGCCACACGAACATTGTCTTTTATTTAACATTATCAAGCTCGTGCTTGGTTAGTAAAACAAGAGCAGAACTGCATTCATAGAGAGGAAAGCCTTAATTTGCATTCATCACGTAATTGCATTTGGTCTGAATTCATCAAACGCTAATGATCTCAACGATGCAGGTTCGCTCACTATCATCATGAATAATTTGGAATTTTCGTCACACAGGAAACTTGTGTGCAAGGCAAAGTATGGGGAATACACTGAAGAAACCAGATTTTATTTTCGTTGAAACAACAAATTCACATTTCCTCCATGATATCTTACTGATCTTCAATTCTCATTCCACAGTTATTTCGGTTTTTCTATAGTTTATACAGTATATTTCCACTTTGTTAAAATAATCTACTTGTTATGACTTGCAGAGGACGATTCATAGTCAGTGTGGCATTTTACATAAAAGTTTCACAGGAAGCACAATGCACTGAAGTCCAAAATAAGAAACCATCAAAAATAGCAAAATAAGGCATCAGTTGTATTAAATTGAAAAAAACAACAACATAAGAGCTTTAAACTTTGAGTGCAGTTTTCCCAGGATAGGAAGTTTCTATCAAATTCAGGAAAGAAATTTTTGGCAGCGAATCGATGTGTTTGAATATGATAAGTGATGATAAATTTGAGCTTTCTTATGAAGATTTTGTTTATTGTAACATTTCTTGCGCCATTACCACCTCAGCGTTATAATATACTACCTGTGAAGCTAGCCCAAATGAAGTGTTCATGCATTGAAGTATCTGTAGACATTATAGTGGAGTTATAAAAAGTCTTCTTCTTGGAACAAAACACGCTTGTAGATCTCATTCATGCTAATTTTCTGTCGGACTTAAGTACGTAAAATATTCTTTAGTATCTGAATATGATAAACTTCGTTTGTTTTTCAACAAAGAATATATGCTACAACAAAAATAAAAAAACTGTCCGCCGCTGGCTAGCAGCCGGAAAATCGAAAATGTTTTGATATTATTCTTAAGGTGGACGTCAAGTTATTTTGCTTCCTATACTTCCAATGGAAAAACTTCTGTGCACATTTTCTTCAAAATTAATGCGTTCCCAAGAATGAAAATTTGAACATAGCTTAAAAATAGCTTCATTTTATAACTTGGAATACTTATTATTTTCTAAAACATAACCATAATTGAGCAATCCAACATTTATTTGTCTACTGACGTCATCAAAGTACAGGTTGCGCCATCTTTTTTCTGGTTTTAACACCACCAAAGAAAAAGTTATTGATTTTTAATATAATTATGGTTATGTTTTAGAAAATATTAAGTATTCCAAGTTATAATATGAAGTTATTTTAATCGATGTTCAAATTTTCATCCTTGGGAACAAACACACTAATTGTGAAGGAAATGTGTACAAAAGTTTTTCCATTGGAAGTATAGGAAACAAAATTACTTGACGTCCACCTTAAGTAAACTAGCATAACTAAGAAATTTGCTTCGAATTCTTATATTTTTCCACGAATTATCTTAAATTTTATAGCATTTTCGACAACGCTCTCTCTCGTAGCATAGGTACAGCATTTCTTCAGCGAACATTTAACTTTATTGCCTACTTTATAGACATAGTATTTCTTAAGTGTTATTCAGTGTTAGGAAATATTTTCAGTTGCAGACGGTTTAAGCAGTGCACTATCAGATGAATAAACAAAAAAATTGATGTGTACACAAGAATGTACTGCGGATTGAATAATGCGGACATTATGAACTTAAACAGCGTCAAAAATATTGATTATTTTGGATTACTCTCAGAAATCTCAAATGCTCTTTTCTGGGACACTATGCATATATAAAATATTTTTATTTTTCTAAGACTACGCATAAATGTGTCAAATAGTTATACCGTATATTCTTAATCTGACTTTTTTTTTTTTTTTTTTGAGTCTGCGAAAGGATGTTCGGTCATATAGATTTATGTGATACTTGCTCATGCTTTTAAGCATATCCTTATCTAATTTTCGAGAAAAAAAACAAAAAAACCTTCTACCAGCTTTTTGATCATCTTTTTATCTTCCTGCTTACACATTCACTTTGACTAGAAAATAGTTACGAATTTTTCTGATTTGAGTAATCCCGGCTTAATTTTACATACACAAATTTTGAGTGAGAAAGTACTCCGAATTCCGAAGAATTGTTGTAGATCTTATTTCTATTTCGCCAGGGATAAAAACAATGCAATAGCGCACTGAAGTATGTATTTATTTTATTTTACTTAGTCTGTTTAACAATCGCTGGAAACAGGAAAGAGCCACTCTAAAATACTTGAAAAAATTCCCGAAGAAAGCCTGTGTAGAACAATTAAGAATAAGAAAAATCCATATGAACAACTCTTAAAAACCACACAAACAAGAACGTTTGAGAAAAAGGTATCTTTCCAATAGTGTCGCTTTTTTTTTCATTTCTATCATTTTCTTGGTCGCCTTATGTGTTCGTAATCCGCTTGCACCTCCAAATAATACCAATTTCAATTTTAACATAACAAAATCTCTCCCTTGTAGTGCCTGTTACAGATTTTAGGCACAGGTGTAATTCAGGCAACAATAATAATCTTCTAATTCAGAATTTTCCAGTGAAAAGGAGGTTTCCTGGACCTGTATTTCTGCCAGAACTTTTCTCCATTCCGTCTGATCCAAGACCAAAAGTTAAGTTACGCAGTCTCTGATCTCACATCATCCATCAATCTTTTACCTGGTCTTCCGTTTCTTTCCTCTGACTCGTAGTCCATCAATATTTTAGACCGGCGTACTTGTGCATTTTCTTCACATGTAGCCAAGACAGTTTCTGTTCACCTCAGTAGTGTACCGAATATTCCTCTTCACATGTGCAGTTTTAACGGGCGCTGAGTGGCGTACTTTCTCTCTTCTATATTTGCACGCTGATCGTCCCCAAAGTTCCATTTCGGTGGACAAGAGCTTATATCGATGCTGTTTATTAATTGTCCAAGTTTCTGCAACATATAAAAGGATGCTTTGGACTAGAGGTCAGCACTCGTCTTAATTTGGAAAGCCCCGCCCCGCCCGGCCCAGACTTACCAGTTTGGCGGTCAGGCCCATCCCTGCCCGTTTCAGATTTTTATCACGCGTTGTCCGCCACCTATTACAAATAAAGCAAGGCTTCCCCTGGAGAAACAAGGCTGTCCTACTGAATTGAACTACATCAATTGCGAACGAAATGTATCGCAAATAAGTATATGTGCCATTTTTAAGGTTTAGATCTGACTGCATACCTATGAGTGAGATATAAAGGCATTTCCTCTTCAACACTTAGGTATATACAGCATAGCCTCGATCCCCAATATATAAACAAATACTTTGAACTTCCTCATCTCCTTCACATGACTACGCATCCTTCAGAATGTAATGAACTAACAGGTGTTCTTCGCGGGGAAAAAAAAAAAAATTGAGATTTTTTTTATAACAGAGTCAAAGGAAAATTCTTTTTACTATCTGCAAAACATTGTGGTATTATGTTAAGGGTGTTCTTTTTTATATTCAAGAGTAAATAATTTAAGTAGTTTTACATTTTTGTGCCACAATTCTTACTTGTTACTTATTTAGTTGATCACTAATGTTCTGTATTTCTGCATAAATCGAAAAAGGACGTTAGACATTGTTACTCGGCAGTTACCTGTTCTGTGTGTGTGATCGTGGAACATTTTAAAAAGGTTGGCATTAGTTCTCTAAAAGAATTTTTACATGATATGATTAACTTTGGCGTAATTGTTTTTGTAGTACTTTCTATTTGTATAAAACAAAACCAATCATTTTAATTGCAACGTGCACATTTGTGTTGCACGCAATAAAGTGCAGTGATTTTGGTGTCACGGAAGATATTTGTAGGTCCAAAGAATTTTCATGAATAAGACGCCCATAAAACCTAGTTAATAATATGGAATTTTAAACTTTCAGTAATTGAAAGCTAATACAGAAATAAACAGGTGGGTAGAAATAAACAGAAGCTACCCGTTGGTAGTGAAAGCTAGCTCGTTTTTTTACCGTATATTACGCCAAAATAAACGGATTTTCACAAGTATCGAAAGCTAATACATTTTCGCAAATGGGTCTCGAAGGTATTTTTTGAGGGAGGGCCCTGAGTTTTTACGGTACGCCCCTTCTTATAACTCAGTTTGATGCTTTGGGTCTACATCACTCAAATCCCAAAATCCAAGAGGCAATGATATTCGATACGTGTTTAAACTATGAATGACTTTATGTCCATACTGATAAGTGGACCATGCTATCGGTCCCATTGCTAGAGATAAACAAGTTCGGAAAATCATGCAATGCATTGATTATGATACGCGTTCCAACATAACAGAAATCCATTTAAAGAACTTACACCGTCTTTTCACGATATGTTTAAAACATATCGTGCAAAGACGGTGTAAGTTCTTTAAATGCATTGTATATGCACGACATCTTAATTAAGAATAACAGAAATCATTACTCAAGTTATTACTCAAGGTCTCAAGTTATGAGGATAATGGTTGTAGAATAAATCTCGCTCCTATGACCAGACCTTTGACCTCGTTTCAATGATATTCAACAGAACCGGTAAAGTATACTTCCGGAAAAACATGATAAAGTATTGCCTCAGTCGAACCATTTTTACGCATTTTGTTATGACGCAAAAGGGCAGTGTAATGCATCCCGCTCCTATGTTCTGACCTTTGACCTTACTTCGTCCGTTTTCAATAGTGTTCGTCCCCAGGTGGTCCCCTACCACATACTAAAATTTACTCGAAATCGAACCATTTTTACGCGTTATGACGCATAAGGGTAATGGAATGCATTCCGCTCCTATATGCTACCCTTTTACCCCACTTCGCCCATTTTCAACAGGGTTCGTTCCCAGTTGGTCCCCTACCACATACTGAAATTTCATTGAAATCGAACCATATTTACGCAAATTGTGATGATGCATAAAGGCAATGGAATGCATCCGCTCCTATGTCCTGACCTTTGACCCCATTTCGCCTATTTTCAATAGGGTTCGTTCCCAGATGCTCCCTACCACATACTAAAATTTCATCGAAATCGAACCATTTTTACGTGAGGTATGGTGTGGACAGACGGACAAAGCTGGAACATATACGCTTCTTTAACCTACGGTTGGAAAGCGTAAAAAATATAATAAATAATAAATAAGTAAACAAAATTTTGATGTAAATAACTTGGTTAAAATAGTCCTCCAACGTTCAGCATAGGCTTTTCACTGTAACAAGAAGTTTTTTTGTTTTTTTTTTCGGTTGCATTAAGGTATTAAACTAAAATTTAATCTCAGTATTAAAGTTAACATGCTTTCATTGAGTAAACGATTGCATTATTTCGATTCGATGGTAATTAAGGTTCCAAAAGGGGCAATCATAAAGACCCTTATCTCGCCAACCTTGAGGGGTCTTTTTACTTAGCGAAGTTTTAATTTTCTTAGAATCAACATAATTAATATTTCCCCAGATAATGAAACAATATAATATAGCCTCGTCTTCTTTTTTTTTTTTTTTTTGTAATGGTATTTATGATGTGTTCTGGTCTTTGCATCACCTTCAGTTTGTGGTTAACATTTGAAAATTTAGGTGATTTAACTCAACACAATTTTGCTGGAAGAGAAGATGGAACAGAAAGACCTGCATATTAAGATCTGACAGAAGAGTTGTTTGAAGTTTCACATATAATTTTAAATTCAGTATTGGTTTTATTTATAATGCGCGGTACGGAAAAAGTTCGATAATAAAGTCTGGAATATAATATAAAGATATATTTTACACTTAAATATTTTTTTAGGGAACATTATTAAAGTACAACAAAGAGCACTTATGTGTTTTTCTCATGGGAAAAAATGGAGTAGTAAAAAATCAGTTCCATTATTAAGACATTGTGAACCCAACTTGAAAGCGTCATCTCCGTATCCCACTAATCTCGGATGATGGTTAGATATCTCTATTCTATGTACACAGGCTTTGTCCCCGAAATCAACACCAATGGGGGGGGGGGGAGGAAATTTTCATTTCCGTGAGCAACATATACACGTGTATGCGAAACAAGAAAGGGAGAGAAAGGAAGGAAGAATCGACAAAAGAGGGAAAGTCTTGTGAAGAGAAAAATCCAATTTAGTTGTTTTTTTAGCTCTTTTGTGGGGGAAATCCTCAACATTTTTCAAAGTTCCCGTCATGGCCTTCCCCCTAGTTTCCCAATCGTCCCCGTAGTTCAATTAAGTGTTCTCTTTGGGCAGCCATGCTTGAATTCTAGCCACATCTCATTTGTTTGTCAGCCTCTTGCAGTTGTTCAACCATTTCTGAGAATATGTCAGAAGCGGCAGTCTCTATCTCGCTAATAGAGACCGTACGCTCCATCAGACACACACCCCCATCCTAGTAGACTGCCTACTCCCCCCCCAACCGCATTCCCCCATCTGCCATCGCTTCACACCCTCCTGTTTCCTCCATCAGTAATAAAAACTAAGATAAAAAAAAAATCGCCTTTCTGTGCTAGCCACCTGGAAATATGACAAGATGCGAAACTGTGAAGCTTCCGCTTTTTATATCTTTTTTTAACAAATCCAAATTTCCAGCCTGTTTTTCTTTCTCTTTCTCCTCTCGCGAGGAAAGAAATATTTCGCGCTAGATTCCAGCAACTACCGCTTTCCTCGGAGTTTCAACCCCCCCCCCCCCCCCCGACAGCGCATGTCTCACTAATAGAGACCACAGGCACTGGTAATAGATTTAGTCTTTCTATGATTAAAATCGATTTTAGGGGAGGCTCAGTAGCTTCTTTTATTCTCGACCAGATTAATCTAGTAATTTAGTTTGACCAAGGACTTGTGGTACAGTTAGCAATCATTCATTGAGCAAGAATAAAAGAAATATGTGAGAACGAATGGCTACGGTTTTACAAACAGGCCGAGTTTTGCTCATGTTTTCTCCATTTTTGAAAATAACTGGGAATGCAAATGCAATCGTAACTGCAGCTGATGATTTCAAGCACTAATTCCTAGAAACAGCGCAAGATGGACAGAGGAAAAGGAAAGGCTTGAAACAAGTGAAATATTAACAAGTCGAGTGAAACAAGACAGATTTTTTTATAATGTCTTTTGCAACATAAAAAAGGAATTAGGTGCTTATTTTATCATTTTGTGAATCTGGGAATAACGTATATTTTATTTTTTACAAAAATCGAATTAAAGAAATTGTTTTTTAGTAACATAAAATAGGAGAAAGATTTTTCCATGTCGTTTCAGCTTCCTATTCCGTAAAATATTTTCTCTGGTCAGTAAGCCGTCAGTGTACCATAATCATTTTTCAATCATTATCAATCCACCGTCGGATGAAGGCCTCCCAAGTTTCTTCTACAAATCTTGAGCCAGTCTCCTCCGTGTCACTTCGACATGCTTTAAAATCTCCCACGTCGTCTTTTTCTGCCCTTTGGTATCCAACCGAAAATTTGAGTTGTCCATCGGTGGTCCGTTCTTTTAGCAACATGATCAGCTCATTGCCATTTCAGGGATTTTATTTTGATCGTGATTTCTTCCACTCTTGTCATTTTCCTGATCCACGAGTTCCTCTTTTTATCTTTCTTGGTTACTTCAAGCATGCAACTTTCCATGCTTCTTTGAGTTGTCTGCAGCCTTTGTATGTCTCTTTTAGTTAAGGTACACGTCTCTGCACCATATACGTAAGCACTGGAACGATGCATTGAATAAGCACTTTTCTTTTAAGACCTTGTTACAGAGATTTTATTCGGGGTTTTAGGATTTCATATAAAATCTCAAAATGCAACTTTTATTCCATCTCGTGCTCCCATTCCTTTGTTTGTCCAAAGCGTAAAAGAAATTTCTCAGAGTATGTTCCCCATTAGATACCGGATGCACGGTTATTTACTAAGACGACATTCTGTCTAAGATTAGTATTTGCAATTTGTATGTTGAATGGACATTAACTCTATCGCGCCTCTTTTGATGCTTTTCAGGTTTCAATTTCAATGAGGCCGACGAATGACTAACCCCTCACATTTTACTTTGAGGCTTAAGATTTACCGAAAGCAGTGTGGGTCTTTCTCTCGGGCAACATTAGGATATGCTTAAGGGTATTTCTTGGAGACAATGGAAAGAGGCGAAGGACAGTTGTCTTTAAGTTTAGGTAGCGAGCGGTCACGGGAAAGTACGACGAGGTAATTGCCCCAGGCGAGGCCGGGAAGGTCTTAGGTGGACCGGGAGGTCAGGGGATTTCACTACAGCGCGAGAGATGATCGAAAGCGGGAGAGTTAGAAAGTAAAGCACAGCTAAACGGGCTACCTTTGCAGGCAATTAAATGAAGAAAAGAATAAAAGTTTTTTAGACATATTTACGAATCGCAAGAGTTATTTGCATACAATTTTACTATCATCTTCAACTATACAAGACTTAGCAACTCAACCACGCAGTGTTTATGAAGTTAACAACAAGAATTAAAAGATAGCAACGAACTTGTTAACAACCTAATGGTAATTTTCTCTTAAAAATTGTACTGTTTCTTCTAAATGCTCTCCAACCAAATTTTATACGCTCATTAATTTCTTCCTCAATATTGCCCTCGCCTGATATCTGTTGTCCAAGGTAAACGGTCTATCGGTTACCTCTAGATTTTTCTCAACTATCGCGAAATCTTCGTTTTTTGTAAAAGCATGATCAAACGCTATCTATCCACGGCTGGATGAAATTATCTTCAAATCATCTCCATAACTTTCTATAGGTCATTTTAAAAGTTTTGCACACTGTGCACGCGCTTCCCGTTGGATGATGTAATAGCTCCAATCGTTGCGCCCGTTATATGTCAGACTTCAGTATGTAAAGTTGCGTGTACATTTTCTGGCTAATTTGTTCCTGTTCCGAAAAATTCTGCCCAGAAATGGAGTAAGAAAGTGCGTCATGTCAGATCTCGCGTAGTGACCAGTGATCCTACATTAAAATTGAAAGTTTGTGAGGAAAATTCCCTAACGAAATTCATAAAGCTTTGTGTGCCCCAGAATATGACTCTTTCCCAAAACTCTCCACCGACGTGACCTAGCTTCCTTGGCCAGCTAAGTCACCTGATCTCAATCCCATCGAGCAGATCTGGGATACCATCGAGAGAGATGTTCGAGGCTCTGACCCCCCTCCATGAAATTTTTGTGAATTGTGGGAGCTTGTTCAGGGGTCGTGGATCCGTATGGCTTCCCAACGCTTCCGGTGTCTTGTCGAGTCCAGGCCGAGACGAATCGCCGCCGTCATCAAGATGAAAGTTGGTGCTACACGTTACTAAACAGGTATCTCTAATTCAATTGCTCTTCAGTGTATATATTGCACAAAAATTTAAAACAAGTTACTTTAAATGCCTCAACACTCCTCTTCCTACAGCTTTTTTAATTATGTCATTTTTTAAGGTGAAATGGTAATATTAATGTCGTTTTGCGTTTAAAAACCGTGCCAACCCTGTTTCATTTCAATCAAGATGATTTCCTGCTTTGTTTTCTAGTTGATCCGTATTCCTGACTTTATGTCATACAGGAAATATAGAGTCTTCCCGATGGACGGGTGCTCAGGTTCGTAGGCTTCCGTCTAATAGTTCGAGCCCTGGATGAGGCATAAAAAACTGTGCCTGTCAACCAGTGGCAGGGACAGAAAACTACGAAACCAAAGAAAACAAACATAAATAAACCGAACACTATTTTAAGTGTACACGGATGTCGCAGAAAAGATCGTGCGGTTGCTCTATTGCCAGGACTTGCAAATACAGCGAATTCAGGTCCAACTCTACTGTCATATTTAAAATTTAACTGATTTATTTTGACTACATTCTAATTAGTGCTTTTCACCTTTGTCTTTTTTAATTCTTTGTGCAAAGGGGATAGGAAAGTTTTTAGCGCAATATAGATCACGAAGGTTTTCGTGAAAGATGAGACTGCTGATCCGAAATGTGATTCTTCGTGTGTTCACAGAAATTTTTAGGATTGGAACTACTTTCATTTCCTTTACAGAGGGCGCTCAAGTGCGGAAGGTGTTTGAAGATGGCGGCGGTTGAAAGAATCAAGCATCGTGCAGTCATTGAGTACCACCATTGAAAGGGAATGTCTCCAAATAAAATTCACGAGAACATGCAGAAAACACTAGGAAAATCTAGCCCTTCGTATGGCATGCCAAAAAATGGGTTGCAAAATTAAAAGGGATAGTTTTGAAAGTGCACGCTGCTGTGGGAGTCCTGTTAACGAGTCGACTCCGGCAAATGTGGATTCTATTCATGACCTGATGATACAAAATTGCAGAATAGCGTAAAAGTACATTGAGACAACATTCAACATCTCCCATGAGCGAGCTCACAATATTGCGGTGAATATTTTCGGAACGAAGAAGTTTCTTTGAGGTCAGTCCCTAAAACCCTAAATGCAGACCAGAAGCAGAAAAGAGCGAAGTTTTGTCATGATATTAAGTGCGCAACTTAATTCTCGGCCCCTAACCGCAAGCGATCATAGAACGTCGGCAAATGCAAATAGCTGTGTGCGATAATGGCTGATTGCAGCGCCATCCAACAGCTTTCCAGGCAACCGTAACCTCTCACAGCTGTAATAACAGAAGGGACGAAAGTTGACGGTGAAAGCAATGCCGTTCGAGAAACAACATTTCAGGCACTGCCTCTTGTTAGCATTTCAGCTAAAAAAAGTGCCGCGGAAGCCCAGCAAATGATTTGTCCTGCTTTGGGTGAGGCTGTTGTGTCCTTTAGTACGTGTAAGAAGTTGTTCCAGCAGTTTAAGCAGAGAAATTTCGATCTCCGTGATTCAGAGTGTCCAGGGAAGCCACAGAAGGTTGACGATGAGAAACTGGAACAACTGTTGGAAGCGGGTCCCTGTCGTACACAGTCAGAGCTCGCCCAGGAACTCGGAGTAACACGGCAAGCCATTGCAAAGCGTCTGCACAAGCTTGGACGGATTCACAAGAAAGACCGTTGTGTGCTCCACCAACTCACAGCTGCGAACAAGTCTAGGCGTTACGATATTGCTTTGTCCTTGCTCTCCAGATTCAAGAAGAAGAATTTCCTCCACAAGATTTTGACCTGTGATGAGAAGTGGATTCTTTACGATAATCCTAAACGGCACAAATCGCGGGTTTATCCAAGTCAGCCTACCATTAGTACCGCCAAACCGAATATCCATGCCAGGAAGTTGCTGCTGTGCATATCGCGGGATCAGCGCGGTGTCGTACACTATGAGTTACTCAAACCTGGTGAAACGGTCAATGCTGAGCGTTATTGTCAGCAACTCATTCACGTGAGTGACGCAATGGAGGCGAAAAGGCCATACACCGGGAAGGGGAGAAGGTCGGTCCTGTTGCTTCAGGATAACGCGCGTCCTCACGCACCGCGAAAACGACTTTAACATTTTAACGACCATGACCCAAAAATCTTTTATCACTCCAAATCCCATAACGCCCGCAACTGTCTGTTGGTTAACTTGTTTTTTTTTAACAACAACAATATTGACTGAGGGTGACTTCTGCTGGTCCCTCATAGTCGAGAAAATTTTAAGAACAGGTAATGGTAGGAAATCTGACTCACTCTAGATAGGCGTTTTGGGTTTGGGCGGCTATGGCCGTTTGTATGTACGGGCGTTTTAGGCGTTATGGTCGTTAAAGGGATAAACACGATCACCGACCTGGGATGGGTGATTTTGTTTCAATCGGCGTATTCTCCAAACACTTCACCCCGTCGGATAATTACCTCTTTCGCTCCGTGCAACATCACCTGAGTGATACGCACTTCACTTCTGTCGAGGAGATCCACACAAGTATTGAGGACTTTATCAACTCTAAACAGCTCTCTTTTTTCTGCAGTGGCATTCGGCAGCTTCCTGACCGATGGCTCAAATGTATCCAACACGACGGGAATTATTTCCCTGATTAGGTACGTATTCGATTTGCTATAATTTGCTGTCAACGTGTCGTACCTGTGGCCGAGAATTAAGTTGCACACCTAATATAATGCCGCACTTTGAAGCCAATGAAGTTTAGTTTACGGGTTGGCATGTCGCTGTGGACGAAACATGGATGAAAAAACTAGAAAAAACTTCGACCCTAAAATAAAACAACAATCGAAAGAGCGAAAGCTTCCTTCTTCTCCCGGTGCTAAAAAGTTTCGACTTCAGAAGTCAGATGGAAAAATTATGGCGTATGTCTTGTGGAACACAGAAGAGGTGATCACGGTTGATTTCCTTGAACGATGCGCCA
This sequence comes from Macrothele yani, assembly GCA_039090855.1. Lineage (NCBI taxonomy): Eukaryota > Metazoa > Arthropoda > Arachnida > Araneae > Macrothelidae > Macrothele > Macrothele yani. The sequence goes on along the minus strand of CM077029.1, from coordinate 13,197,747 downwards.
CTATTGCGGAGTATTAGTCTAACTTACTGAGCCGTTTTTCCGTGAATTTGAAGCTCAAGAGGTGAGAGAAATCGGCCACCGCAATCATCTTCCATCAAGACGATGCACCTGCTCACACTGCGTTTGTGACTCGAGCAACACTACTTAAGTATGGGGTCAAGCTATACTACGCAATTCTCCATACTCATTGGATTTAGCTCCATCGGATTATTTTCCCTTTTAAAATCCATAAAAAGACAGTAAGTGGCAAAAATTGATCTTCTGGGAAAACAGCGTTATGGATGAAGTGAACAAATTGTTTGAGAAAAATTTTCTGAATTTCATTAGTGCGGTGTAAGAAAGCTAAAGAACCCTATCAAAAAGTGTGTTGACTAAAGGGGGGTTGGGGGTTTCTATTGAAAAATAAATGGTTTTCACAACGTTCAGTTATTCCTTCTACGAGTGGCTAGAAACTTTTCAACCCCCACCTCCACCCTCTTCCTGATGTAAAATTTTGTTGGTTGCATAGAAGAAAGTTAAATTTTATGGCGTTATGCATTTTCAATGATTTATGAGTTTTCTTCCGAGATCACATCTGTGAATCCATGTAATTCTTACTTTTTAAATGTCATATTTTCTTCTAGAAAGTGTACCTATTAATTCTGACTGCTGGTTAAGAACGCAGTTCTCGACAAAAAGGACATGGGTAGTAACAAATTTGTAAGTGGTCAAGTTAATTTTTTATAAACTCACATCTGAAGTTAGAATTAGACTATCTAAATACTCGGTTAATATTTGGCACCCTGAGTCTTCATGCTAATATTTTATTATCTAAGTATTCATTTCGGTTGCTCGTTTAAACTGTTATGTGTCACAAACGTTAAAATAAAAAAAAAATAAAAAATGCTTGTAAGAGTGCAACAAGATACGTACACTTTTACGTCAGAGATAACATGGAATTTTATTTGGTCCTCTATTTTGTGCAAAATTTTGGCTTCTGTTTCGCTTAAGACAGAACAACGCGATCGTCGGGATCAATCAAGAGCTGTCTCTCCGCCTCAGCAAATTTTAGGTAAAAATATTATATGCAGACAGATAGAAGAAACAGAGAGTGAAGTCGAATAATTAGGATAACAAGGTCAGTAATGTACCCTAAGTAGTTAGTACCATGCTGTGATAGGAGACGAGAAAGCGTTCGACTTCGAAAGACTGATTTAGCAGAAGTTTGCAAATGGAGGTAGACTTCGAAAGACTGATTATATAGCAGAAGTTATGGATGGAGGTAGAAAGACTGATTAGCAGAGATTTACAGAAGGAGGTAGACTCCAAAAGACTGATTAGCAGAGGTTTACAGATGGAGGTAGATGTCAAAAGACTGATTTGATTAACAGAGGTTTACAGATGGAGGAAGACTTCGAAATGCTGATTAGGATAGGTTTACAAATGGAGATAGACTTCGAAAGACTGATTAGCAGAGGTTTACAGATGGAAGTAGACTACGAAAGCCTGATTAGTAGAGCTTTACAGATGGAGGTAGACTTCGAAAGACTGATTAGCAGGCAGATGGAGGCAGACTTCGAAAGACTGTTTAGCAGAGGTTTACAGAAGGAGGTAGACTTCGAAAGACTGATTAGCAGAGGTTTACAAGTGGAGGTAGACTTCGAAAGACTGATTAGCAGAGTTGTACAGATGGAGGTAGACTTCGAAAGACTGATTAGCAGAGATTTACAGATGGAGGGAGACTCCGAAAGCCTGATTAGTAGAGGTTTACAGATGGAGGTAGACTTTGAAAGACTAATTAGCAGGCAGATGGAGGTGGACTTCGAAAGACTGTTTAGCAGAGGTTTACAGATGGAGGTATTCTTCGTAAGACCGATTGGCAGAGGTTTACAGATGCTGGTAGGGACAGAAAAGAGCAAGTTACTCCGTGGGAGTAAAATTAGACATACACCGAAGAGCCAAAACATTCCGAACAGTGTGATTTTGTGGAAATCGAATCAACTGCGCGTAAACGACGGCGCAGATGCTGGTAATGAACTGTATACCATTAAATTACACCCGACACTGAGCTTTATTAATCATTGTTATTCTTGTTCTTTAGATGGGAAAAACAGCTGACTTAAGCGAGTTCGACAAAGACAAAAATGTAAAGGCCAGATGACAGAGCATTTCCGACACGACAAGGCTTGTTGGGTGTTCACAGTCAGCAGTGGTGAGTGCCTTGAAAAAGTGGTCCGAGGAGGGAAAACCACGAACCATCGGCAAGGTGTGGTCTGACTACGCTTCATTTATGCTAGAGGTGAGCAAAGGCTGTCCCGTATGGTACGAGCCAACAAAAAGGATACTTTGACACAACTCGCGGATAATTTAAATGCTGTTGACGGGAGTAATGTGTCTCAACACACAGTACATCGAACCCTGCCGAAAATTGAGATGAGTAGTTGCAGAACGCTCCGGGTGTATATGCTAACGTCAGTTCACCGTCGAAACCGCCTATAATGGGCTGGACCTTGAATGATAGGAAGAAGGTCGTCGTAGGGAACCCGTATGACTTCGGGTCTCCTTTGTGTAGTTCGCGCTGTCGCGTCCCCACAACATCCATTAACTTCCACATTCATAAACTTTCCATCCAGCAATATCAAAAAGGAAACAACATTTCCGTAGAAAGATAAACGTATTTATTTGGCAATCATAATTCTCGATCGCCATACATAGATCATACATGAAAAAGTAACTTTTACACATGTGCTGCCGCTATAGATTTCCGAGCCTCTCTCTCGCTCTGGAAAAAGCAGTCGTTCCCTTGTCCATCTCTCGAAATAATCCTCCTCTCGTGCAAACAGATTTGGTTGGCCACGGGAGCATCATACTGTATATCCTCAGGTGGACAGCACTGGTCGTGTTAGTCTTCTCCCCATCGTGGCGACCACTTTCTTCCGATAGCTTTTGCGGGGTACTATTGACGATAACAAATATGTAGACATTAAATCAAAAGATGATCACAAGAATACTTATAGTCGTCTTGTTCGAGGAGTCTTGTTTCCTGTTGCACCATGCAAACGGCCGGGTGCGTGTGCGTCGTTTGTCTGGGAAAGTGACTTGAAGACACAAGTCGCACCGTGGGACGAAAACAACCCGGTGGCGGAAGTGTAATGTACTGAGCAATGTCCTGTTGGGAAACCCTGGTTCCAGTTATTCATGCGCAGGAAACCGTGACGTCTGCCACCTACCTAAGATAATCAGATCACATGTAGAGGATTTTAGGAAGAGAGTGTCTGACCCCAGGTCTTATACAACCTTTAGAAATATGAAGCTAAGAAATTTGGGTAAGAGTGTCCGATAGGAAAGTGACTCGGAAGCTAGGTAGAAAGGGGAAAAAAGATGCTCTTATTTATTACCGGGGGCCAGTACCCGGGGCCCGACTGCTTAACGTGCCCATCCGACGCACGGCGAATATTTAGTGGTTTCAGCGTTCGTACCTGCGTGGGATCGAACCTGAGGTTCCCCCGTGGCAGTCACGAACGTTGACCACTAATCCATTCGCGGTCCGCCTCCTACCTAAACATCACTGCAGACCTGGTATACCATTTCATGGCAACAGTATTCACCTCTAATAATGCATTCTTTCAGTAGGATAATGCGCCATGCCATACTGCCCGGATTTTTCGGGGATGGTTCGTGGAACATTAGGAAGGATTCCAGGTATTGCCCTGGACTATAAATTTCCCTGACATCAATCCAATCAGGCATCAAAGACATATTTCGTTTGCACAGGTGGCCGAAGTGACAGAAAACAATAGCCGGGATGGTATATTGATATTAGTCGAGGGTCGAACCGAAGTATGTCAGGTAAAAAACGAATCACTCAGAAACGAGCCTCCTCCCAGAGCACTTTGTACATCATCCTTTTTCTCACTAACCATCTTTTTTAATAACACCATAACTTATTTACTCATGTAATTTGTGTTCTGAAAGTCCCCAATGGATGCTTAAAATATTCATGGAATTTTTATCAAGAAAAAAATTTAAATAAAATTGTATGAACGACTCATCGCTTTATTTTTTATACTAACAAAAAACAAAATACTGATCAGTTAATGCATAAAAATTACATTTACTTTCACCTTTATCCCCGGTCTTCCACGCACTTCTAATTTCAGCTTTCTTTAAAAATTATAAAAATTTCTCTAAAAATTTAGAAATTTTCTCTAACGATCTTTTAAGAGCGAGGAAGCTACGCTTCTCTTTTCTGCGATTCGAAACACTACACCAGTGCTTATTTATGCGCATGCATAGATGTACAATGATGTTTAGCCCTCCCCCTTTCCTTCTTTTTAGCTATATGACATAAAACATATGTTAGATTAAATCTAATTTCAGAAATTTGACATTTTTCTTTCTTTTCTTGTTTATCTTTTTCTTCAGAAATAAGACTTATTTTTTTTTTATTTTTTTTTAAATCTTCATCTGTTATTTCTTTTAATATTCTTTTTTCAGAAGTAACAGGATAAGATACATGAACCGCACTTTATAAATTTGCATTTAAAATTACATTTTTATTTTATTTCCTGGAAAAGAAAACAGGAATGCTTTTATTATCTTATAAACCAGCCGGGATGCTTTTGTTCGTATTTTTTAACAACCGGGATGGCTTCCCTCCGCACTTCGAATACTCTTTTGCACTGGAATAAAATAATATTTGCAAATAAACTTCATTAAAAGATTCTGTCTGAGTAAGTCATCGCTCTAAAACGAACATGGAATAAGCTGCCTTTAATCAATAACGAATGTAAAAAAAGTTTCAGAAATATTAGGTTAATCTAAAACAGATCAATGATTCGGGTCTTAAGTTCCCACTGAATGAATATAGCTATATGAATAAGTAAATAGCAAAACTCTGAAAGTTCCTGAGTTTTTTCACCTGAAATCAAAGGCAAATAAAATTCCGAAAACATTTTGCGGTCCATAAAAGTTTTCCAGAAACTAAATGCTGTGGGATCTGCCATTCTTGATCGATTCTTTATTTAAGAAAATAAATAAAAAACGATTAGCGGCATAAGATAATTTTGGTTATAGAAAGTGAAAGGAAGTAAACAAAATAAACTTGTTTCAGAGAATTTTTTGAAAAAAAAAATTGTGACGGTGTACACTTTCTTGATGATCAATAAATCCTTTCTCATTCTTTGATGTAATTTCTTCCCCAAAGAATTGTTTCTTTTTTCTCCAAATCATAATCACAAAAAAATCGTTTCTCCTTAGATTTACACAATCTTGATATTTCTAACATTTCAAAGAAATATGAAACAAAAATCTAACTAAACAATATGTAAGGACTGTTTATGTTCTCCTGCATTGAACCCCATTCATTTCATTTCTGGGATTTATATGTTTTAATATGAATATTTTGATGAAGCACGATTTTATAATTCTCGGAAAATATGAAGCGAAAATATTTTCAGTTTTACCTGGAGATGAATAAATAAATGTTTGAGCTCACAAAAAATGCCCACTCATGTTCAGATTTTATTTTACTTTATTTTATTTTATTTTATTCTTCATGTGCATGAGTGTGTCTGGTGAACTCGGGAAATTTTTCGTTTCATGATTTATTCATGAATGTACAATGTTTGCTGTGTTCAGTTTTCTCTCTTTCTCTCTCTCTTCTTTAGCCCATTTCCCTGGTGAGTGATTGGGGGCTTTGTCACCGGCGCTTGATCAGTCTAACTTATGAAATTAATCTTGTTGAGTTAAGGGACAAGCGACCGGAACAATGTGGAAAATCGATTTTAATCACGAACTAAATCTGCTTCCATTGCTTGAGGTCTCTGTCAGATATACGTATATAATGAAGAGCGAAGGGCCGCTTGGAAGCATGGGAGATTATTCGGAGGAATACATTTATTTGTTGTTAACGCTTTTGTTAATGCTTTTACATATCTCAATTAAGAAAGGAAAATACGGAAGCTTGACCTTTCAATTTCTGGTCTTCACGAAAAGGAATAAAAAGAAGTTGAGGTTTTTATGTTTTGAGAAGTCAAAATTGCCATGGATACGTATGTATGAACTACACTCCCACCCCCATCCCTTCGCCGAAATCTGGTTAGATATATACATGAAGTATTAGATTAACAAGAATTTCTAACCATTTGACCCCGGAAGATGTTTGCCCTGATCTTTTCAGATTTTCTGCTAAGTTTTATTAAAAAATTGCGTTTTGAATAAACGACTACAACAGAGTACTTGTTCGCGTTTATTTTAACAAGCAACCATTGTTCGCATTATGCAGTGTGTGCTGGCACCTTGTCTGTCTGTTGCGTGAGTATGTTCCTTTCAAGAATTCTTAAAGTGTTCCTTACGCTGCATGTGTGTGTATGTGTGTGTGTTACTTTCCGATAGTCGAAATGGAAATTTGTTTTGTAATGATGCAGTTATGTCCAAATTTTCAATTTTTGTTTTGCTTAGTTATCCCTACCTGTGGCGTAAATAAATTATTTATATTTCTCACGCTGTCTCTAAGAGACGGAGTATTAAAGCAAACTTCTTTCATAGTATGAAAGCAATCCTCGCATTTTTTTTTCTTGTATTTCCCACAATTTTTGAGCGATTTTTTTTTTTTAGAATGGCTCAAATGTGTGAATTTGTAATTTTTGCTGAGGTGAAAAAGAAACATTTTTTTTTAATGTTAAAACAGTACATGTTCGACCAACACCAGGAACGCCGTAGCAAGGACTTCGTTTCGGGACTACTTCCGGGACCCAATTAGCCTATATAACATTATCATCATTGTCAACCATTATCAATCCACTCCTGGATGAAGGTATTCCCAATTTTCTTCCACAACGGTCTGCCTGGCGCCTGTCTCCTCTATGTCACTCCCGTACGCTTCCAAATTTCATCCACCCATCTCCTATGTGGTCTTTTACTTGGTCTTTTCCTGTCCATTGGAATCCAATCTAGAATTTCGGTTGTCCATTCTCCTGGCAACATGTCCAGCTCATTGCCATAACAGGGATTTTTTCTGATCGTGATGTCTTTCGATCTTGTCATTTTTCTTATCCATGAGTTGCTGTTCTTATCTCTCCTAGTTGCGCCAAGCATGCATCTCTCCATGCTTCTTCCAGTTGGCTGCAGTCTTTGTATGTCTTTTTTAGTTAAGGTTCACGTCTCTGCTCCGTTCATAAGCACTGGAAGGATGCATTGATCAAACACTTCTTTTTTTAAAGAGATAATGGCATATTGCTCTTAAAAATTGTAATGTTTCTTCCAAAAAGTTCTCCAACCAAGTTTTATACGTCGATTAATTTCTTCATCAATGTGACCTTTGCTTGATATCTGCTGTCCAAGGTAAATATAAGTACCGGTTATCTCCAGCTTTTCATCAACAATCGATAAATCTCCATTCCTTGTAAAAGCATTGTACATCAATTTTGTCATCTGAAAGTTCATTTTAATGCCACTTTTTTACTGTTGCCAGCAAGTTCTTGGATCATACTCTGCAACTCTGAAGGGGTAGTTGCAAAAATGGGTACGTCATCAGTAAAACGAAGGTGAATAAAATAATCTCCATTAATCTTTATCCCTTTGTTTTCCCATTTCATTGATTGAAAGACATTTTGGAATGTGGTATTAAAGAGCTTGGGAGATATGGTGTCACCTTGTCTCACTCACTTTCCAATTTTTATTGGTGCTGTATCCTCACATGACCGAACCTCTGCACTTACATTTTCATGGATGTTATTATTATAGCTAATGCATGCATCCTCATTACCGAAGGATTTCAGAGCCACTGTACTTGCTGATGGTTTCACAGAATCAAAGGCCTTTTCATAATCGATAAAAGGCATACATAATGGGAGTTCATATTCCCTCGTTCTTTCAATTAATTCTCTCAGCACATGGATATGATCTATAGTCTATAGCGCAGTGGTATAAGCGATGGCTTCTGATCATTCGTCCGAGATGGGTCTGGGTTCGAATCCCGGTGAGGCATGGATGTTGTGTTTGTCTTACGGCTCTGGCTCTCTCTCTTCCGTGGAGTCAGTGGCTCTAAATTAGGGACGGGTGACTTCTTATAGCCCACTGAGTTGCTCACGGGGGCATGGTTACTTTATTCAAGCGGCTGGCTTGTGAGTTGGGTTGTTGTCTACTTCTTACTCCTGCCCTGTCGTCTTTGGCGAAACAGAAGTGTTTGCGTTCTTTACCCTCTACAACCTGCCAATTAAGATGACAAATTAGTTGACACCTTTTTCCAAAGGCATAATGCTTCTTTTACCTCACATGATGCTTGGTTTTTAGTTTATCTTCTTGGCTTTGCAAATCAGTCTGAAACTGCAAGAATCAAAATCAGAAACGGCAAAAAGTTTGTTTGTTTGTTTGTTTTCTGTTTGGAATATCGCAATGAAAATGTTGAAATCTAAAACACAAATGAAAATAGGCGATTTTTAAAATGAAAGTAAGGTATGTAAAACGATTTTGTGTAATGCTATTACTTTTCACTTGATAAAATTTTAGTAACATAGTATGATTTTTTATTCATTTCCTTGTAATTAAAATGTTAATTTTATCTTACTACTATGCAATGTAAATTTCCGAATTAAATACATACCAGGAGCTTCTGAGATCAAAACGGACACTCCGAACTACAGTGCATACTAGGTACGCAACACATAACTACATTTTTTCTATTTAGCATGTTTTTAATTTTATGCTAATTATGATTTTCGAGGAATCATAATTCAAAAAATTTGCATTTCTTAAAAACAATTTGGCGAATTTGATATAACGGCACAATGTAATGGAACAAACGGTCGCGGTGCATCAAGGGTTGATTGAATAAGTTGCCTATACAGGAGGAAAACCCATTGCTCACGAAGTTGACATTAAAGTGGGAAAAACAGCAGCCAAGCAAAATGTGAAAGTGAAATGAAAGTTAAATGAAAGTGAAATGAAAATTATAAAAATGTGAAATGAAAGTGAAATGAAAATAATGAAAATGCGAAAGTGAAATGAAAGTGAAATGAAAATTATGAAAGTGCAAATGTGAAATGAAAATATGAAAGTGAAATGAAATTAATAGTGAAATGAAATTTATAAATGTGAAATAAAAGTGAAATGAAAATTATGAAAGTGCGAATGTGAAATATGAAAATATGAAAGATGCGAAATATGAAAGTCAAATGAAAAATATGAAATGAAATAAACATTGTATTTTTAATGAAAATTATGTATGAAAAATGGGAAATATGAAAATTAAATGAAAATTATGAAATGAAATTTAAGTGAAATGAAAAATGATGAAACGAAATTTAAGTAAAATGAAAATTAGGGAAATGAAATTTATTAATGTGAAATGAAAGGGAAATGAAAATTATGAAAATGAAAGTGAAATGCTGAAGCAGCCAAGCGAAATGCTGGAGTTTAAAGATGGGCCGGAAATCACGTTACTGTTACTTTGTCCCATTACTGAAAAATCACTGTCACCATCAGGGGCGGGTTGGGTCGATCGATAAAACCTGGTCGGGAAATATAGTCTTGTGGTCCACTACAGAGACACACGTACCCACAGGGGAGCACTTCATAAATTCCCTCATGTAAAAATTCTGTTGACTCCTGAATGAAAGATAACTGCTGAAATAATGCATTGTAAAACTAATTATGTCGTGAACAAATTGTAACAGAAATTTAAGGGTAAAAGAATTTTAAAAATCCACTCATGATTGAATGTAACATATCAAATCATACTCAAATTAGGGTCTTGTACCAGGTAATATTTATTTGGTCGTCACTAATTGTCTACTACGCAACGGTACTCATACCACCTACTTCGGTTGGCGCCTTTTCTACGTGTACCCTTTGTTTTGATTCATGAACTCCCATTTTGATTCATGAATCAGGGCCGGTAAGTCGTTGTTTCTTTTACAAGATAAAAGTTGATGAGACAGATTTCGGAACACCTTTGCCGAATAATGGGTGTGTTCTCTACGTCTGTACATAGATAAGAGGGTGTAGTGACACTTGCGTACATGTCAAATTTGCGGCGTTTGCGTATACATATCAAGGCGTACGATGAGACTTGAGTATACATCAAATTTGGGGGCACTTGTGTACATAACAAGGCGTACAAATGACACTTGCGTACATATTAAATTTGGTGGCGCTTGCGTACATATGAAGGCAAACAGTGACATTTGCGTACATGTCAAATTTCGTGGCACTTGCGCACATGTCAAGGTCCTATATTAGGAGATAATTATATATTTCTGCAAGTATCCCCGAACAACACTATACCTACATTTTGAATGATTTTAAATTTCCTTCACACTTTATCCAAGCTAAGGACTGACAGCATCTATGCTGGCGTGTTCAAAAATTGTAGGCGATATTCGTCTTTATATATATATATATCATCATCATCATCATCATCATTGTCAACCATTATCAATCCACTGCTGGACGAAGGTCTCCCCAGGCGATATTCGCCTCTGTGTTTGGATTTTTTTTTATTTCTTTATAGATATTTCAATTAACTTTTTCAAAATTTACTCTAATTTAGCAACATAAGCTAAATATTTCAAACACTTCTTTACATCTTGTGTACTTTCGTAATGTCGCAGAGTTCTAGAAATTCGCTGATCCAGTTTGATGTACCTTTTAGATCGTTTCTTCGCTTGAACATTAAGGTCTGTTCGATTTATAAGAAAGTCACTGTACTTAGATACTTCTTTCAAGATTTTAATGAGTGTCTTGATTTTAGGATACGGTCTACTCATTAAGGTGTTAAACTAATTATTCCACCCCTCTACCTCATTATTGGTTCTGTGCTGTAGATTACGACAGTTCCACATGCTAGTTGTAAAGACGGAATTTTCTAGCCATTCATTCACAAAATAATCGTAAAATTCCTGCAGCTTTGGTTGCTGCGGTGAACTTTCCTGAATTGATAATTTAATCATCAGTTATCTATGTCTGCATGTGTAAGGTGTGCTAATGCTGCACGCACGCGCACATGAAGTAAGTCTAATTTCTTCATTTTGTTTATAATCACTGGCATGAACATATCACCACAGATATTGGCTAATATGAAATTTGCATCCTGAAATCTTCACTAACGGATATAGACTATACAAGGCTTTAATAGTTGCAACCTCAAAGTCTACAGTCACTGAATGTGGATTTCATCCTGCTTCTTTTAAAATTGGGAAAAGTTTCACATATGTATCTTGTATCGAAGATGTAAAGTGGTATTTGAAGTCTTTAGCTTACATTGCTAAATTAGAGTCAATTTTGAAAAAGTGAATTTCAGTGATGATTATGTTACAGGAGAAATCTAATGTTGTACGCAAGTGCCACCTCTTTCCCTATGCTGCACCTGTTAGATTTAAGAACGCCTTGATATGTACGCAAGTGCCACCAATTCGATAAAAGTGTGGAGATGATGGACCATCAAAATTGTTAATAGTGCCTCCTTTAAGTCATGAATGGGATACGGGATTACACCATACAATACAAATTTTTAATATGACATTACCTTTTTTGGTGTAAATATGACAAGGATGGTAAGTTAGATAATATCCAAAAACTTGAAAACTTCGTCTCCCTGGAGCACGGATTGAATCCGCGGCTCCCAAGCAGAGCCCAGGTATGCTAACCACTACACCACCCAGGACGACCAAGTCTCAAGTAACCGATTAATTTGAATATAACAATCACAGGATTCGCTAGTCGAAGCAACCGGCATTCATGTTTAGCTAATCTGGAGGTTAAGAATCCTATCCCCTGATTGCCCGGAGGAGCAGATAAATCATGAATGGAATATGGGATTACGCCATATAATACAAAAGGAGAATAGGGCCTACCAATGTCCCTTTGGCTCCAAGTCCAACGACCTACGTTTAACCGTAGTTAGTTTAATTTATTTATAACAGATAAATTTGTCCGGGGGCAAAATTTTCACTGAAGTAGAGAGAATTTTGCTTTGTCATTTTATAGAAAATGCCGAAAATATATATGGATAGAATGAAATGGCAATTTTTTTTAAAGGCAGTAACGTTTTAGAAAAGCTCAAATGAAGTTAAGGGTCCTTATTCATATGTACCAAAATAATTATTCGTTCTTTCCAGACAAAGAGGACACGAGAAATTGTGGGCCATTTCTCGAGTGGTCCACCGGGGAAAATTCCAGTGTCCCAGTGGACCAATCCGCCCCTGGTGATCATCATGACCAGTGACTAAAAATAACAGTTCGAAAATTACTGATAAGAATGTCATCGTTAGCTGTGTCCGAGCAATGCTTAGGGCCCAGACACTATAGTTTTGGTTACCATGTCTAAGCAATTTGCCTTCTTTTCAGTTGAAACATCGTAGACATAGCTAGTGATGTGAGCTTTCTTTCAGTTCTCTTTTACAGCTTTGTCATCACTGTCATAAACAGTAATTCTGCCCCCCTTTATTTCTGTGGAACTGTCACCGTTGTCACTGTGACTGGAAAATTACTCTTAAGCCCACCTGTACTGGAACTCAGCAAACAAATTACAGGCAGTGAGAATGCTCTTAAGTTGAACTTCAAAGGCGAAAACGCAATGAATGCTTGAAAGCTATTCTTCTCATATGCAGTTGGTCAATTTAGTATGAAGGCTCGATCAAACGGGAATTTCGTAACTATCATACGGATATAAGTGCTGTGCAAAATGACATGCTGACACAAGATCCGACGGCTTAATAAACATTGCGAGAAGAGCTAAAGGTGCAACGACACAAGGTGTTATTTCAGTAACAATGAGTAGTAGAAAATAATTGCTGCAGAAGGTAAATGAAACTTAAAAAAAGAAAACAAGTTAGTAAAACCATGCAATGTATTGATTATGATACGCTTTCCAACATACCGGAAATCATTACTCAAGTTATGAGGATAATGGCTGTAGAACAAATCTCGTTCCTGTGTCCTGACCTTTGACCCCATTTCTATTATATTCAACAGAACCGGTAAAGTATACTTCCGTAACAACATGATAATGTTTTGTCTCAATCGAAGCATTTTTGCATAAGTTATAACGCATAAGGGCAATGGAATGGATTCTGATCCTATGTCCTGACCTTTAACCCTCACTTAACCCATTTTCAATAGGGTTCGTCCCCAGATGTTCCCCTAAGACATACTAAAATTTCATTGGAATCAAACTATATTTGTGCAAGTCCTGATGCATAAGGGCAATGGAATGGATCTCACTCCTATGTCGTGACCTTAGACCCCATTTCGTCCATTTCCAATAGGATTCGTCCCCAGGTGGTCCCCTACCACATACTAAAATTTCATCGAAATCGAACCATTTTTACGCAAGTTATGGCGCATAACTTGCGTAACCTGACCTTTGACCCCACTTCACCCATTTTCAAAAGCGTTCGTTCCCAGGTAGTCCCCTGCAACATACTAAAATTTCATCGAAATTGAACCGTATTTATGCAAGTTATGACGCATAAGGGCAATGGAATGCATCCCGCTTCTATGTCCTGACCTTTGACCCCACTTCACCCATTTTTAATAGGATTCGTCCCCAGTGGTCCCCTTCGACATACTAAAATTTCATTGAAATTGAACTATTTTTACGCAAGTTATGACGCATAAGAGCAATGGAATGCATCCCGCTCCTATGTCCTGACCTTTGACCCCATTTCGCCCATTTTCAATAGGGTTCGTCTCCAGGTGGTCCCCTACTACATACTAAAATTTCATCAAAATCGAACCATTTTTACGCGAGTTATCGTACGGACAGACAGACGGACGGACAAAGCTGGAGCATATACGCTTCTTCAACCTACGGTTGGAAAGCGTAAAAAATGAACAGGAAAGATGAATGTTAGATTACGCCAGAGTTTCCTGAACACAATGTTAACCACTATTTAAAAAGCTGCTGAAGGATTCATTTCGGTGACAAACTGCTTACCTTGTGACGCTTACCTTACTTAATTTTCAGTTTTAGTTGTCTGTTCATATTTAAATTATCTTACTTCTCGTTACCTTTTTTTTTGTCTTAACATCATACCTGAAGTCCCAAGAGCGCTTCATTTTTCGGAATCTGACAGGCAGTAAAGTCAAAAATACACAGATAAGAAGCTCTTTCTTGGGAGATGGGTGTGGCACATGTAATCCAGCTCTCTATGTTTGACTACATGACGACGTAATGTAATTTCTTCCAAGACGAGATACCGGCGTCAACAAAATGTTTTTGTCGTTGAGTTTATGTATTAACAATTGAGTTGATCTATGCGCACGGTTGAAGTTGATTTATACCCACAAAGAACATCAAGTATCGATTTGTAAGTTATTTTTATTTAGTTCTACTCATTTTTTTTTAATTTTTTTTTTTTTTTTTTTTTTGCTGTGTTATTCGAACCCCTTAGGATTTTGTAACTACGATTCATTCATCTACTTTAGCTGCATTGCAAATATATGTTCTAACATTTTATACATTTCTTTCATACGAAACTGCAAATAACTGAAAAAGCTGTTGAGGAAGATTGACGCACAAAGAAGAAAGTTTAAGCGTGATTCAATAATTCTACAGTAGTTAAAAGACATCTCTATAATTAAAATTTCAAAAATACTTTTTAAAGTTCTATTGACTTATACCAAGTAGATATACTGAAAAGAAGATACATCAAGTCAAAGAATCAATTACATTTCTTTTACAGAAATAAGTGCTTTTTTTCTATTAATACACAATTAACGCATTTTAAAATGAATTCATCACCAACAACCATGGATGCAATTCCCGTAGGTGTCTGTTGCCATTTTAACTATATTGTCCCATGGAAGTCTGTTCGTTGGCGAGTGGCTCAGTTCTTGAAGAGTTCCACCGCACCAGTTTTCAACATCTTCAGCCCACACATGATGAGGGCGTCCTCTTGCATTTCTTCCGTTCATTAAGCAACAAATGTCTTTATCTTTCTGTCATTTTTCATTCCGCAGATGTGTCCAAAAAGTCTTAGTTTTCTCTGCATAATATTTTGGAACAGGGTCTCTTTTAGTTGTATTCTTCTGTACACTTCATTTCTTATACTCTGGGTCCATCCGATTCGTAAGATTTTACTATAGCACTTTCTTTCAAAAGCAGATATCCTTTTCTCTGATTCCTTTGTCAATGTCCAAGTCTCGCATCCATATAGCATGTTGCTGAAGATACATGTCTCGGAAATGCTTAACTTAGTTTTGAGTCTAATAGCTCTGCTCTTCCAAATTTTATCCATAGCTTTTAACAGTCTTATAGCCTGTACAATTCTAATTGAAATTTCTATTTTGCTGTTTAAGTCATATGTTATACAGCTTCCGATACAAGTGAATTTTTCCACATTTTCAAGTTCTTTGCCTTCCAGATCTTTTTCCTGATCTCTTTTGTGCCAAATACCATTGTTTTTATCTTTTAAAACAAATTACCGTTTAAAAATTGCTTCTTAGCAAGCAGGGATCTGCCCTGGAAAACATAAGTATTTTGTATGAATTACAAATTCTTTATTTATTTATTTATTTTTTTTTTGTACTGCTAAACTTTTTGTGTGCATTTTAAATTCGTTTGAATCGATCCCGATTCCATTCAAAAAAGTTTTTAAATTCTGTACATCGTAATGGATAGAACATTCTTTTGTTTCTTTTGTATAGGTTCCTATTTTCCCTTGGTCTAGAAGTTCGTTTGCATGGACCACAGGTACTTTTGTACGGACTAAACCTTGTTTCTCATGGATCATGAATTTTTCTGTATGGATTACAAGTTTTTATGTACTTATTGCCAAATGTCTTGTATAAATTGCAATCCTTGTAATAAAAATTATAACGAATTGCATTTACTTTTGAGTTTCAGTTAGGTACTGCAATTAGTTGTTTGAATTACAGGCATTGTTGTCAGCTTACTTTAAGTACCACGCTCAGCAATTTCGGTCTTAGAATATACGAATAAAGTTTCACCGAAAAAAAAAGTAAATTGCACTGAAATTGGAAATGTTGAGGAAAGCTTGTTTCCTGTATTATGGAATGCTTATAATCTTTGGAAATTTGGTAGGTAAAAGCAGGTGGAAAACTTTTTCAATTTCTTTAGATCAAAGAAACAATTCTGAATCCTAATCTATGGTAAACAAAATGAGTTTCACTACACTGAGAAATGCTACAAAAAAATACTGTTTTTTTTTTTGGGGGGGGGGGAGGGTCTAGTATGCTGAAATACTCTGAAAAGTTTGGAGTCTCAGAGAACTGAAAAATACTGATTTTTAATTTATCTCTGAATTAAGGGGTGCCAAGAAAGTTTTTGTTTGCTAAATTATTAAAGGATACAGAATAATTGTAAATCTAGCATGCTGAGAATTGTTGAAGAAATTTTGAATTTTACTGAATTCAAGAATGCTTCTAAAAAAAGTGTTAATCCGTGTTGAAATTGAGGCGTAAGTCTGAATTGCACTAAATTAGAGAATGTTGAAAAAAGTTTTGAATTCCATTCTATTATGAACTATATTAATAAGCACTGTGGCCGGTTGCTTATATAGATACGCAATATTTAAAATTTTCAGCATTCCGTCTTAGGTAACAAACTTTTCCAAAATGGGCAGAAAAAAATGCCGATTTCTTTTTTAAAAATTCCCGAATCGAGTTTTAATGACATCAATTTTTAATTCACTATATTACCGGGGCGAAAAGTTAAATAAATTTAATGTATACTGTAGGAACAGCGGGAATATGTATATACGAAAGTAAATACGTAAAAAAATATTTATTAAGGAATAAAGTTACTTTTTCTTTTTTTCGTTTTCTTTCCAAACAAGTTGAAGGAAAACAACGCTTTATCGATAAATGCCATAAAAACTGATTTACTGGGTTATGAAACGTGCCCGAAACAAAGGGATTTGACACAAATATAAAGATTAAGTAGTTCAAAGAATAAAAGAAATATATAATGGTCATTTACGGAAGTAATGCTTATGAAGGAAGCTGACAGCAGGCTAATGAAGTGCTTCAGCAACCATGAAGTGTCTGTTAGGTTTTTATTTATTTTATCTTGCGTTCCTTCATCTTTCTTTATAGTTACCTTTTCTGCTGTTAAGGACCTTTCAAGCGGATTTTCTTTTCATTCACCACGATGAAATCAGAATATTAATTAAAGCGCATTCTTATTTTTATCTTTCATTTTTACCAAAAACAGTTAAAGATGTACTTTTCAGAACGTAGAAGAGA
The DNA here is from genome assembly GCA_039090855.1 of Macrothele yani. Taxonomy (NCBI): domain Eukaryota; kingdom Metazoa; phylum Arthropoda; class Arachnida; order Araneae; family Macrothelidae; genus Macrothele; species Macrothele yani. The sequence continues at coordinate 13,180,557 of CM077029.1, read as the reverse complement.
AAGGAAAGGTATAAACGGAATTATTGAAAATTGACGATGCCCAAAAAAAGAGACGTGCAAAGAAAGAGAACAATCATGATTGCAGACGTACTTCATTGATGGGTTAATCGAATGAAATAAAGCTGCCATAAAAACAAATCGAGCGCGGCTTAGGAATTATGTCAGAAAAACTTTAAAGAATAGCTTTGCATGTAACAAGTAGAACTTTTTGCTATACACAGTTGGGTGCACTTAGTGTGGCCACTTTATTACATACACAATAGCATTATATTTCTGATGAGAGATACTCACAACTAGTGAAATTTTAAAAATAGCAAGTGCATGTATGAGCTGCGTTTAAGGAATCTTGGTGAATACTAAATCTATTCTAAACACTTAAATTTATCACTTCTTACTTTTATTATATTTTGATGACATGGAAATATAAATGTGATATATCTGTTTTCTCACAGATTCTGCTCCTAAATTTGATAAAAATAGAAGATGGATAGATCACATAGGGATATTCCGCCGTCTGAGCACGATTAACACAAATTAAAATTGTATCACGAATTGAAAGCATTTAATATATACAGGTTAAAAATACATTAAGAGATAGATCTCTCCGGTGGTTCAGTCGTCAGAGGCGTAGGATTCTGGCTAATCGTCCGAGTAGGGTACGGGTTCGAATCCCAGATATAGCATGCTTATAGCGCTGACATTTTCCCCTTCTCAGGAGCAAGTGGCCCTAAATTAGAGGCTTATAACCATTAGAGTTTCTCACACACGACTGCCTCATCGCGAAATAGAACCCGGGTCTATTCAGACGGGCAATCAGAAGCAGGGACGTCGCCAAGGGGATGTGAGGGTGCGCTTGAGCCCACCCTGAAATTTATCTTGCGCACCCACCTACCCATTTCAAAATGTATCATTTTTCAATATATTAGGTGTACAAATACGTTTTGAAGGGTTTAAAGCCAACGCAACATGTAATTTGAGAGAAAACAACAATACCTTCACGAATCAAAATATGCGCCGTCATTATCTATCACCTTCCGCCATCGGTCGGGCAGCTGACGGAATCCAGCCATGGAGATACTACGTACGCGATTAAGTCGTCAACCCATTTTGCACTTCGTCACAATCCTTTGTCCGTGAATGGACGTTTTCGACATAATTCCTGGTTCAATCGCAGAAATTGTTGCTTGTGGCGATCAGCAGTAACAGTTTGACCCTGTTCCAATAGTTCATAATAGAGCACACCCTTCATATCCCACTAGATGCACAGCAGAACCTTCTTGGGGTGACTATTGCGTTTCGGTGTCGAAGTCCTTGCTTCACCGGGATCTACCCAGTATTTTTTGCGCTTGGGATTGCCGTACCATATTCACTTTTCATCACCCGTAACGATTTTTTACAGGAAAGACCTGTGTTGTTTATTCAACAGATTCAAACACTTCATGACTCGCTCATCCTTGTTCCTCTGGCTCAGGTCATGTGGCACCCATTTTCCTTCCTTCTGAATCTTTCCCATTGCGCGTAAACGATTGGAAATGGTTTGTTGAGTTACCCCTAGTTGTTCAGTTAGTTCTTTTTGCGTTTGAGACTAATCTTCATCCAGCAATGCTTGCAGTTCCTCATGTGCAACCTTCTGCGAGGAGCTGCTACGTTCTCGATCGCTAAGATCAAAATCATCTGCTTTAAACCGTTTAAACCAAAACTCACACGTGCTTTTCGATACAATATTCTCCCCCAGAACAGAACAGATCGATGCACATGCTTTCGCAGCATTTTTTCCTTGATGAAATTCGTGACGAATGCTGTGTCGAATAAATGCAGTATCGCTTGCCCTCTTTCACCTACCGATGTGCAAGTTTGTTTGACTGTTCGGAAACTTCTGTGTCACATTTTATACTCTGGACCAGTTGCGGTCACATGACAACAACGCGGGGGAATGTCGGATATGTAAATTAGCGGTATACGTCACACAAAAAACGCTTTAAAAATTATTTGTATATCTAATATTTAACTTTAAAATATAATCTGCACTTTGCCAAGTAATAAGTCTTGTGTTTTATTTCATGCAGCCCTACGTATTTTACCCTAGGAAGTGCGTTGTTTACGCCTCCAAAAAAAGGTTATCAAAATAGCATCCACAGGGCCATGACAATTCAGTTGTTCTCCACTCTTCCAATTTTTTAGTTTCAGCCTCTTTTTTCATGTCTGTATGGCTAGGGATCCAATGAATAGGGTGGATAGGAATTCATTGAGGGGATCACTACTAATTGCTCTGCTGTTTGTTTTCTTTACAAAATAGGGGATTCCAATACGGAAAGTGGAGTCTAAAGCTACTCTAGCGCTCTTAGGACTGCCCTGGAATAGTGAAAGTGCAGAAAGTGGCTGACGACTACTTTGTATGAGAAGAGTGCAAGGCCCCATTAAAGCCGGTCCCGGTGGCACAGTGGTCTAAGCGCTGGCTTATGACTATTTGTCCGAGAAGAGTCCGGGTTCAAATCCTGGTGAGGCATGGATGTTGTCTGTCTTGCGGCACGAGCTCTCTCCCTTCCCTGGAACCAGTGACTTTAAATTAGGAACAGGCGACTGCTTATGGCCCATTCAGCTGCTCACGGTAGTCGTTAAACCTTCAATCAAAATAAAAAAAACGGCAACAAGAAAAACCCCATTAAAATTCGTTTTTTCAGTGTTTCGTAAAAACTAAAGTTGCTATCAAGCTTGCCCCACCAAAAATAATGCCCACACACCTGTCGCCCATCCTGATTTCGAAGTCTAGCGACGTCTCTGGTCAGAACAGAAGCCAGCGCCTAGACTACTGCGTCAAAGCATATTCTTAGGAAAATAAAGACTTCAAAGGAAATGAGCGATAAACAAGAGACCAGCGTGATATTCTGCGTTACACAGAGAGAGAGTAGAGCGATATTAACTGTTACAAGCGATTCACGAAAGCGAAATATTAAACTAGCTGCATGAATGTTGAGAGAGAGAGATTCACGAATGCGCAGAAGTTGAGCGATCTTTTTACGAGCAACTTATAGTAGATAAGATTCTGGCATTGAGTGAGCTTTCACGCATATTATCAAATCTAAGTTCTATCCCAAAATCTTGTCTTACGAACGACTTGTTGCTAGCCAACCTTGATGCTTTAATAAAGAAAATGGTTCTGAATCTGTAAGTAGGCTTACTGGAATCGTTTGAAACCTGGCCGCGTTATTGAAGGGATATACACTAAATGGACAAAACATTAGAGATACCTACCTAATAACGTGTTGGCCCTCCTCGAGCGCGTATAAGAGCCTGTACACGCCGAGGGATCGGCTCAACTAAATGCCGGATTGTTTCCGGAGGTAGTACCAGCAATTCCTGGTGCAGCATCGCCCACAACTCCGCCCGAGACATCGGTCCAGGATACATAGATCTGATGTTCTGCTCTACGGCATCCCAGAGAGGTTCCACAGGGATTAAATCCTAGACTTCCGGGGCAACTGGATGGTTCCAAACTTGGAATAGTGTTCCTCGAGCCATGCCTGGGTAGTTGCGGCTCGGTGGGGAGGTGCATTGTCCTTCTGAAACAGACCATCGGCCATAGGATGCGCGAAGGCCATGAAAGCGTGTAGGTGATCAGCCAGAACATGCTGGTAGCGCGCAGCGGTTAAAAACCTCTCCAGACACACTAGGGGACCTAATGTGTCCTATGAAAAGGCTCTCCAAACTATCCACTACTGCCGTGAACAGGGCCGATCTGGCACCACGAGACCCTGGCCTCATGCTGTCGACGCCACACCCGCACCGTCCCATCAGCTCGGTACAGCTGCAAATGGGATTCGTCTGCCCACACAACGCGGCGCCACTCAGCAGAGGTCTAGTTGTTATGTTCTCGACACAAGGCAAGGCGTAATTTTGATGGCAAGCAGTCAACATTGGCACACGAGTAGGACTTCGGCTCCGTAGCCCAGGGTATACAGCGTGACCCGTGCCGTTCGAACGATGACGCTGCTTGGGCCTGTGACATTTAACCTGAATGTGATTTACTCCGCTATTGCCAAGTGATCGGGCAGTACGAGCCTGGCTAATCTACGTCCACCCCGGTCGTCGGCCACCGCTTGCGTTCTGGACGCTGTGCGTCCATCGATGGTATACTAGATTACCTTCGATTACCCTTGATACAATGGCTCTCGATTGCCCTTGATACGGTTTTCCTCCAGAACCCTAGGGTTTTGACCACTTCGGCTACAGAATAACCCATCTGTCTTGCGCCGACAATGCATCCACGATCAAAGTCGCTCAGATCACTACGTTTACCCATGTTTATCGATTGCAATACACTGTTGGGAAGTCCTGCTGTCTGCTTATTTAGCACCTGCGTTCTGTTAGGGTCTGTTTATCTCCACGCGTGGAATGCTATAACGAAGTAAATTTCTCCGTCATCTTTGTCCACGCCGGGGACCGAACCCGGGTTCCCTCATTCCGAAATAAGACGCTCTCCCACCTGAACTACGCGGACGTATGCTCTCGCTGCTATCTGCCTTTATCTCATGTGCGTCCTACGATGCAGGCACGTCACCCCCTCCCGAAAGAGAGCCGGGTGAATGGTCCACGGGTCAGGCGGGACCATGTATCGCTGCAACCAGTCATCCGCTGAACAACGTATATTGAACAAATCCCAGTCAGTTTGGTGTGTGCAACGTAGCATCAAATACATTTATTTTTCGAAGCGCTGAAGAAGCGATTCTCCCTGTCTCGCGGTGTGGAAAGAACATAACACCATTGTGAGAACTTTAACTGCCAGGTCATTCTTAAGTTCGGGCGCCAATGTAACGAAGTACATTTTTCCGTCATGTTTGTCAACGCCGGGCATCGAACCCGGGTCCCTTCATTCCGGAATAAGTCGCTCTCCCAACTGAGCTACGCGGACGTATGCTCTCGCTGCTATCTGCCTTTATCTCATGTGCGTCCTGCGGTGCAGGCACGTCACAATGCCCATGTCAACTGCCATCACCCCTGTCTCCAATGCTTTCTCTACTGAGTGTATACATATGCAGTCATTTAGGAGCAGTCATAAGGGAGCTGAAAGGCATACGGAAATTCAGTTGTGGAGTAGTGAGAAAATCAACTGGAAAAAAAAAAAAAGAAAAACCGAAAGAAAGCAAAGGAATATATCAATACGGAAAAAAAAAAACAGGTTTTGGCACTAAAAACAAAGTTGATATTCTAACAAGAAATAAAAGCGAAACTTTGACTACAGTTAAACAATTCTACACTAAACTATATGACTATTCCAGACGTAAAGAAATGTACCAGCACACCAAAATCTTCCCGGAAGAAGTCGCACACACGATTAAGAACATGAAACAAGGAAGAGGTCCAGAAGAAGATGGAATTACAGTGGTCATTATACAAGAAGCCAGTGGAGGAATAGAGACTATACTTGCCTAAGTCTTCACTAGAGGTCCCAATGAACAGAAGATTCGTGACGACTGGAACAATGCTACAGTGATCCTGCTACATTAAAAAAGGTGACATTAAGAAGGAACAACAAGCCCATCAGCCTCCTATCAGTGGTTCATAAATTCTTCACTAAGGTACTATTACATTGCTTGAAGGAAACACAGGACAATGTAATGGCCCAATCGAGTGAACAAGCTAGATTCAGCAATGGCTATAGCACTATAGATCACATCCATGTACTGACAGAACTAATTGCGAGAGCGAATGAGTATGAAATCCCATTATTTATGGTTTTTAATAATTATGAAAAGGATCTTGATTCTGTTAAAACATCAGCAATTATAATGTTTTTGAAATCCTGCAGTATTGAAGATGCTTACATTGCAATTATTAATAACATTCATGAAAATGAAAATGCAAAAGTACGACTATTCGACGACACATAAAAATTGGAAGGGAGTGAGACAAGGTGACACCCTATCTTCCAAGCTGTTCAATGCGACATTGTAGACTGATTTTCGGTCACTGAACTGGGAAGACAAGAGGACAAAATTTAATCGAGATCATTTAATCCACCTTCATTTTGTTGTCGATGTTAGTCATTTTTACAAGTACCCCTTCGGAACTGAGGAGTAAAGAAGTGGGTTTAGAAATAAGCCTTCAGAAGACAAAATCGATGTACAATGCTTTTGAACGACCTGAAGATTTAGGGATTGATGGCGCACTTCCAGAAGTAACCGATGCCTGCGTTTACTTTGGACGACAGATATCTAGCTAGCGCCACACCGAAGAAGAAAGTAACAAGCCTATAGAACTAAACTGGAGAGCATTCGGAAGAACAAGTACAATTTTCAAGGGCAATTTACCATTATGTCCTAAAAGTAAAGTGTTTAATTAATGCATCCATCCAGCTTGTACTTATGGATCAGATACATGGACCTTAACTTAAAAAACAAATCCAGATCCTGAAACTCCTGAAAGAAGCATGGAGGGATGCATGCTTGATATAACCAGGAAGAATAAGATGGGAAACTCATGAATCAGAAAATGTTAGGAGGTGATGACATCATTATCAAGGTAAAATATTTGAAATGGCAACGGGCTTGATATCAGTGCTGACTTCGGGCTCAATTTTAAGAGCCCGAGCCCGAATTTCATACTACAAGATACAGCCCAGGCCCGAACGACCCCGAAAACTATGAATAACCTGTTTAGCCATTAATTAAAAAAAAACAAAAAAAACATCTCTTCTAGTCTTCCACTCTCTTCACCCTGCAATTAACCGACGTCTTTCTCAACTGAGGAGTGTGGAAGGTACTTCTGTCGGTTTTTGTAGTATAGTTGCATGATTTTTTTTACCATCCGTTTTTTAATGAAATGTTCTGGGCGGCCGAGTATTGGGAAAGATCGGAAGGCGCTGAAAACCACGTACTTTGCTCAATAGAATCTTAATAGGAAAGCAGGGAGCTGATGCGTGGAGGAACGGGACAAAATTTCGTCGCCGTGTTATTTACTATCTAGGACCCGTAGTTCTAGAAGAACCTTTTCCTTCTGCGCAGAAACCCACTAACACGTGACCTATGGCATTGTTCTACCCATGCCCTGAATAAATAGCCCTTCCGATTGTCCACTGCTCACCCAGACCCAATTTCCAAAGAAATATCTTTATCAACTAAAAAGTGTAAGAAAAGTCTGTATACAAAAACATAAAAAATTACATTAAAAAAAAAAAAAAAAAAAAAAAGAACATTATCTTTCTCTATCCCAAAGCCCGAGACCGCACTAGCGCGGTTCGGACCCGGAAGAGTTAAGGCCTGAAAAACAGACCATTTTTGTACATCTGAAATACAAGAAGGGATTCATGGCACAGGAAAAGATCCAGAAAAAGCTTAGGACTTTCGTGCTCGGGTTTGTCCCATCTGAGCACTGCTAGACATATCGCTAGAAGAACAGACTTTTGTTGAAATACAAGAAGGGATTCCAAGGGACAGGAAAAGACCAAGAAGAAGACCATGCGGGAGATGGACGGATGAAATTCGAAAGCATGTCGGAGTGATATAGAGGAGGCTGGCTCAAGATAGAAAGCTGTGAAAAGAACTTAAACTTATATTTAATATACTATACCATGGTTTGGTCGTAGTCTGCAGCTGTTTAAGTAAGTAACCGAACTGATTCTCTTGCAGAGCGTCACACCACATGCACGCACTATGCAAATACGCAAAAAGAAAAAGCAAATAAAAAAAATCCAAATTAGAAACAATAGTTTTTTATGACAAGATCATAAACCCGAAGCTGATTGCATGTTAGGAATTTAGAGGTCACATTTTTCTGGTAAAACGCGAAATCGAGGCTATTAAGACGAATGCGGTAATAAAAGCAGTCCCTCCCCTACTTCCCAACCGAAGAAACTAAACACGCCTAATGGTTGCGCAAGTGTCTCGACTGAGCCACTGAAGTGAGTGAGAATTATCATTCTATTCTGTAGGTGAATGTCGAAATAATGTATTCTCAAAAAGAACCTACAAGACTTGAAGTCTGCAATCACCATGCTTGTTGATTCGTGCCTTCCTTTCCAGGACCTACATGGTATTTTGCTTTTGTTCTTACTTAAAAAGACATGAAGCATGATCACGCAACGTTTCTGCTAACTTTTAAGGATGAGTAGCAACGGAAATGTTCAACCTCAAATTGTCTTTTGTGAATAGCTAATGAAGGAGATACAACCTTGCTTAGTGAAGACCCAAGGACAACGTCTCTTTCTCAAATGCAGAAAAAAATGCAACAGTTTTGAATTGTTGAGGTTTGCAGCGTGGTAATAATCCTTTCGCGGATCACCTGTAGAAGAAATAGATTTTAGCAAATGTATGTTTATGTTGCCTGAACATAATCTTCGTCTTCTTCTGCGCTTCTTATAATTCACTGAGGCAGAACAAAGAAAGAAATTTGCGTTTTAAAGAGCATGATTTTCGATGGTTGTCATGTCTCAAGAAATGCGTTTCCACCTGCAGTTCGTTTTTTTGTTTTTTGTTTTTTTTTTACCATGGATATTTAAGAAAAAAAAAACAGGATTAAGAAAGGTTTACCATTCCTAGCTTAATGTTGTTAGCCAAAAAATATGATTACCGGATTAGCATCCGGAACCATCACAACTTCTGACACCATTTCGTTAAAGGATGTAAAGCCGGGCAGGGAACGAATCTCTGGATCAGAGTATCGCCCTTTATTTCAGGACAATCCCGTAGCCAACTCTAGTCATACAGAAATCAGATGTAAATTATATCATCATCATCATCATTGTCAACCATTATCAATCCACTGCTGGACGAAGGTCTCCCCAAGTTTCCTCCACAACGGTCTGTCTTGTGCCAGTCTCCTCCATGTCACTCCCGCATATTTACGAATTTCATCCACCCATCTCCCATGTGGTCTTTTTCTGGGTCTTTTCCTGTCCCTTGGAATATAATCTAGAATTTCGGCTGTCCATCTATGGTCTGTCCTTCTGGCAGTATGTCCAGCCCATTGCCATTTCAGGGATTTAACTCTGATCATGATGTCTTCCACTCTCGTCATTTTTCGGATCCACGAGTTCCTCTTCTTATCTCTCCTGGTTATACCAAGCATGCACCTCTCCATGCTTCTTTGAGTTGTCTGCAGCTTTTGTATGTCTCTTTTAGTTAAGGTCCACGTCTCTGCACCATACGTAAGCACTGGAAGGATGCATTGATCAAACACTTTTCTTTTAAGACATAATGGC